>CM051459.1:291579514-293008797 GCA_028095005.1 Rhynchospora pubera | reverse complement strand
CGGGTCATGAGGTATTTCAATGGGTCAGTTTTGGAGATTAGTGTGACTTTGTGGGCCAACATATAATGCCTAAGCTTCTTTACTGCGAAGATCAAGGCTAGGCAATGCTTTTCGATTGGCGTGTATGTATGTTCTGCCCCCACGAGCATTCTGCTGAGGTAATACAGAGCGTTTTCCTTTCCTTTTTTCATTTTCTTGGGCAAGTAATGCCCCCAGAGATCCGTCCAAGGCGGTGGTATAGAGAATGAGAGGTTTTCCCTGGATGGGTGCTGCCAATACAGGAGGTTTTTGCAGATATTGTTTGATATCATCAAAAGATTTCTGGCATTCTTCGTCCCATTTAAAGGGGACATCCTTCTTGGTGAGCCTGGTAAAAGGCTTGATTTTGCCTGACAGGTTGGCTATGAATCTCCTAATATACGCCAAGCGCCCTTGGAGAGACCGGAGTTGTTTGAGTGTCCGTGGAGGGGACAGATCTTGGATGGCCTTGATTTTATCAGGATCAATTTCAATGCCTCGGTGCATTTCAGGGGGTTGAGTTTCAGCGTGTGTTGTCTTAGCCGCTGAAACATCAGCCTCAGGTTCTCTAAGTGTTGTTCATGGGTATGGGACTTCACAACAAGGTCGTCTACATAGCATTCTACCACCTTGTGTATGAGGTCGTCAAAGATTTTGGTCATGGCTCTTTGGTATGTGGCTCCTGCATTTTTGAGGCCGAAAGGCATGACTTTATAGCAGTAGATACCAATTGGGGTACGGAAGGCAGTGTGCTTTTGGTCACTCTCATCCATTTTGATTTGGTTGTATCCTGAGTATCCGTCTACAAAGGAATATACCCCGTGAGACGAGGTGTGGTCTATTATGATTTCTGTCACTGGTAGAGGGAAATCATCCTTGGGGCAAGCCTTGTTTAAATCCCTGAAGTCAACACAGACTCTGATTTGTCCGTTCTTTTTCTTTACTGGGACAATGTTGGCCACCCAGTCGGGTGTTTCTTCTTCCCTTATGAATCCAGCATCGATGAGCTTTTTAACTTCGGCTGTCACCTTTTCTTCTAACTCAACCCTCATTCTCCGGGGTCCTTGTTTGACTGGCTTGAGTTCTTTGTCAATTTTGAGTTTGTGGACTGCTATTGCTGGATCTAGCCCGGGCATTTCACTGTAGCTCCATGCGAAGCAATCTTGGTATTCGCTTAGCAATTTGGTCAATTCATCTTGCATCTCCTGAGGGAGGGAGGTGCTAATGAATGTAGGCTTCGGGTTTTCCTTTGTTCCTAGGTTGATTTCTTTCAATTTATCGATGGTATTTTGACCACCTTCTTCTAGTTCCTTTGGTGCATTTTTGGCTGCTAGGATGAATTGCTCTGTTTCTGAAGGTTCCCCTTCATCTGGGGTTGTTTCGCCTTCCTTGATTTCAGTGATCGTTATGCGACAGCAAGAGTGCTGTCGTGGTCTTTGAGGAGTATTTGACCCTGAGCCCTTGGTTTGAGTTTTGAATCCTAGGCCCCTTGTGTTAGCGACCTTCCCATTAAGTTTTGTGACTTCATTAGAATAGCCATTCCACATGTCTCGGAACATTCTTGCTCGCTTTTCGGGAATGGGCTCTAGGCATTGTGCTTTACGGAACAGTTCAACCAACCGTGTGCTGGTGGTGTCTTGAAGCTGAGGAGGAATCCCCGTCTTCCTGGTTTCCTCTACAAGCCATTGTTCCCAGTTTTCGGAGTTTGACTCTTCATTTTGGTGTTCAATTTCCCCCATTTTGACAAATTGTATACTGGGATGAACAACGTGCCCTGTTTCAAGCTCTTCTCTTTTGGGTGGGACAGTGAAGGTTTTGAACGGGATGACTTCTTCACTTTCCCGAGGTGTCAGGTCTTTACAGTGTTCTAGGGGTAGGATTTCTATGGATAGGGTATTTTGCTCCTCGCCCTCACTGGGATAATTTGGCCGCATTCGAGTGGGTAAGTTAATGTCCTCGGCCGTGCCTTCCGACGATCCCGTCTCACTATCACTACCCAAGAGCATTTGTGATCTTATGGCTGCTTTAAGCACAGCATTTTTGACTGCTTCCTTCACAGTTTCAGGAGAGGGCTTTCCTTGCTTAGTGGCTGCCCCCTTTCCAGACTTGGGTCTGTAATATTTAGCATCATCCAATTCGGCTTCGTGTGCCTCAAATGGCTGATCATCTCCTTTAATCACATATTGTTTTCCGTCTTTGACATATTTAATGCACTGGTGCAGGGTGGAGGGAACCAATCCGTTGGCGTGGAGCCATGGTCTCCCCAACAGTGCCTTGTATGTTGTATCAGCTTCGATGATGAAGAATTTGACCGGAGTGACCAGGTTCCCAAAGGTGATGTCGATCACTGTGGAGCCCAGGGCCTTTTGGTATTGGTGGTTAAACCCGTGGATCCGGATTTTATCTTTCTTTGTTTCTTTAATGCTGAGCGACAACTGTACCAGCGTTTTTAGTGGCATGATACTAATTGAGGACCCAGGATCAATGAGGACTTTGTTGATTTTCCGACCATAGATGGTGCCTGTGGTGTACAGGGGTCGATTGTGGTCGGCCGTGCCTGCCATCAGGTCCTCATCCGTGAAAGTAATGTACGGTTCCTGGTCGATCTGTGCCACCTCCTCGCGGGTTTCTTGGGCAAAATAGGCCTGGAAGCTGGCAGGGTTTTGCAGTGCATAGATTAAGGCATCACGCAGCTCCTGAGATACCATCAAGGCATCAAAGACACTGAGCAGTGAGGGGATTTTCCGCAAATGAGCGACCACATTGTAATCTCCCACGGACATTTTAGGCCTGCTATCGGACCTTGTTTCACTTTCTATTGTGGTTTCATTTCTGTTTCTTGTTCCACTGTTGGTTATCTCTCTGGGAGGTTGTCTTTCAGGTATCCTAGTGCCCGATCTCAGACTGACATTGCAGTGGCTTTTCATGTTTGGCCGAATTCTAGTAGAGACCTGCCGGACTAGGTTGGACACCTTGTTTGGTTTTGGTGGCGGTTTGATTTCTCTTTCCTCCGTTTCGCTTTGGTCAGTATCACTCCCCAGTGGTCTGACTGCAGCGGAGTTGATTGCCAGCACAACGGGCTCCTCTTCTGAGCTACTGTACTGTAGTTTCCCCTCAGTATCATGTTCACATTCAGAGGCAGTTTCTTCGTCAGGGGTTTGAGTGCTTGTACCCCGGGTTATGGCGCGGCACACTTCGTCTTCTGTTTCTTCATCTGACGGGTCATTGTCATTCCAAGACCATGTCAGGCATTCCTCCCTGGAGTGCCCCCAGACTTGGTGGTATCGGCAGTACGCCTTTCTTTCGGCATCATTTCCTTTCTTTGCTCTATGTGGTTTTGGATGTCTATTTATGGTTTGTGCCCGAAGTGCTCTATTTTCGGCTTCTGGCATTTCCCATGGGTTTGTACGGTTCCTGTGTCGGAAGTACCCATCGGAACCTCCATGTTTTGGTTTCAGTTTCCCTGTTATCTTGATTTTATGTGGCAATTTGTTGCAAGGGGAAGCGTTGTCGAGCTTAACCAATTTCATTTTCATATGGTATTGCCCTGTGTGGTTTTGTCCATTTTTTATTTGTTGGGTTGAATTGGTTTCGGCACTTCTGTGTCTCAAATGGCCAGACTCATACCTGGTGGGAGGGCACGCCCGCGTGCGCGAACTCTCACCTCTTTCTCGCCGACCTGTTTCAGGACCCCCGAACGAGTTATCGCGGGACCAGAGGTGCTTTGGTTTGTGGTGGTGATTTTCTGCATTGGCTTTCCCTTTCCCTTTTCCTGGGGGATGATTGGTTTTGGGTTTTGGTCTTTGTCCTTCTTGAATGACTATGCCGGCCTCTCTCCTTCTTTGTGGGAGGTTCCCTGAGTTGCCTGAGGTAGCATGGCCAGATTTCATGGCCTTTTTCTGACCTGCCCCCTGTTTCTGGGCGCGGTCCTTCAATGCTTTGAGTTCCGTCTCTATCGAGATCCTTTCCTTTCGCTCAGTCTTTAGCCTAGCTATTAGAGTCTTGACTAAGGTTTGTATCTCAATGTTTTGCCTGGTCATTCTCCTCAGAGCATTTGTGCAGAAATCCAGGTCTATTAGGAGTTGACGCTTTTCCCTCAAAGTGAAGGCATCGCTATCTTCTTTTGATGGTTGTTGGGCTTGCCCCCTGTCTAAAGCGGTGCTTGGTTGTGCTTGCTTTGACCTTGTGCGGTGGGCGGGGCCATCTGTTATGACTCCTTGAGTTGGATCTCGGCCTACGTGGGTTGCTTTCTTTGAGTTGTCCGCTGCTTGAGATTCAAGCGGGCTTTCTTTTGGCTTGGCTGTTTTCCTTTGAGTGAGTTTTGGTTTATCTTGCGAGCTGTCGCCTTGAGTTGTTGGAGATTCCTCCTCTTCGCTATCTGTGTCGGACTCACTCACAGTTATTGTCCGACAATTTTCAGAAGTACCTTGGCATAATTCCGAGTTTTGGTTTCGGTTTTCTTCTTGGTTTTGATTTGAAGGGGCGGTATTTTCAGCTTGGTCTTCAGTAGAGGTGGCAGCTGCCCCCTGTTCAGTACTAGCATTTTCCTCCGTCTCTGATTCAGCGGGTTCATTCTCTTCACATCCCTGCTCAGTAGACGTGGCCTCCCAGATCTGGTTGACCATTTGCCGCACTATTTCCCCCAACTCCTCGAGAGTAAGGTCAGGCTGGCCCGGGATGTTAGGGATGTGGATATCCAAGTTTACCATTCTTGGTTGCCGTCCTTGTAGATCGGCAGGGTTCATTTGTTCAGCAGGACCTAGCACGATTTCATAGTCATATGCCATCTCCTCTGGGTTAGTTTGATTTTCTTCTGAGGTTTCGGCCTGCGGTTGTGGCACTTCCGAGGACTCTCCTTTGTCAGAATCATGATGGCCAACTCGATGACAGGTGGCGTCATCACGAGAGGACTCGCCCTTGAGCAACTTGTTTTTTCCTTTCTTGGTTCCTTTGTTTCTTCTTTGATAGGTTATTATTTCCTTCTCGTTCGCTGGTTTCTTTCTTCTTTGGTATACTCTAAGGGCTATAGGGCTTTTGACTTCTTCCTCGTCGTCCTCGGTGGGGCAATGAGTATCATCATCACTATTTACCCTTAGGTTTCTTATGAGTTCGCTGGTCGTCATGGCCTCGGTTTCAGCGATGGCTTGCTCCAGCTCATGCCGCGCATTTTCATCCCATTCGGGTTGGGGCCGGACAGTCATGCGAGCATTTCTTCCTTGTTGTCTTCCTTTATTACATGGTTTTAAGGAAGGCTCATCGTCATCCGTCCAAGCTGCAATTCGGGCGGAACGGTGATCATAATTTTCGGACTCAGAATTATCAGACCCTGAACCACTGATGTAACGGCAGTTTCCGGCTTCGGAGCCGTCATCATCGCCGCTATCATTGTCAATATCATTTGAGATTTTGTACAACCTTTCTATTTGTGCCCGAAAACGGGCGGTTTCCCGGGGATGGGTTCTCCTGAGCCTTTCATAACTGGCTCCTGGTTGTTGTAATATCTCAGCATGCTGAGCTATAAAGTTTAGGAATGCAGGGTCTTCCCGTCTCAGGTGTTCCATGTATGAGAGGATCCTGGTTGCTTGTGAGATATTCAACCCTTCAAAAGCTGAGGTTATATCGGCTGGCGGACCAGACCCAGATGCCATCAGGATTGAACTTCCTTGGAGGGTGCTTGGTTGAGGTTCTTCATGGTCAGATTCCACCTCAGGCTCCCTTTCTGTCTCTTCTTCATCGCTATCGGATTCGCTATTTTGGGCGTTTCCATCAGATGTTTTTCCACAGAAGAAGAATCGTGGAGAACCTCCACTATCCTCAGAGTCAGAGCACTGGGGAGTTTTGCCTTTGTTAACCTCTTTTAGGACGGTTGCTATGGCTTCTCTTTCAAACTCTTCTGTAAAATCTGGATCTTTGGGGTGGGTAGCTCGGCGGAAGGCCCTTGGGTCTGTGATCCTCAGTTCCCTGAGCTCAGACACATACCATTCTACCAGGCTGTCATGTTCATTGTATTCTTCTTCTTCAGGAGCTTGCCGGGATGACTCACCCTGAGCAGTATCGACTTGGTTGGAGGTCTCAACCGCTTGTGTTTGGGTAGGGAATGTCACCTCGGCCCTGGGGCCTGATGTATGCCTGGAGCGCCGAATCCTACTGGATCTGCGGCGTCGAGTGGTTCTTGGTGGAGTCGCTTCTGGGCTTATTTCTCCTTCCTCGCGCCCCGTCTCATCAGCTATTTCTCTTACAGTCCTGGTTATGACTTGCCTTTCATATTCCTGGTACTGTTGAGGGTTTTCAGAGTCCAGCACATCATGATAGCCAACTGGGTCTGAGACTCTCAGGTTCCTCAAGTATTGGGAGAATTCATCAGCCTGGTTCTCCTCAGCCAGGAAAGTTTGGTCATTTTGGCTGAAGCGGGCTTGGTTATCCATGCTGCTTTCATATTCCGCGAGGTCAGTTTCAGTAACCTCGATATTCTCCCAGAGGTGTGAGTCCTCCGTGCTTTCTAACTGCGCACGCATGATTTCAAAATCTGTAGGGTGGTTTGGGTCTGGGTCTTTCTTGTCCCATCCATTTTGCACCACAATATCCACCGCAGCTTTCTTTACGGCCATATTTTCAATTTGTTGCTCATAGGTATCCGAGTCTGACATGTTTTCTATCTCCTCGTCAACCCTTAATTCCTGCTGGAACAAGTCTGGCTCTTGAATTTTCAGCTGCATCAAGAAGTCCACATACTCTGCCACGGCATTAAAAGAGATATGCGGTAGCGAATCACCGGCTTCTTCCTCGGCCTCTTCTTCTGATTCCCCGGCATCACTCAGGTATCTGCAGTGCTCTGCGGGTTCATGGTGTTTTTGTTTAGGGATGTTAGAAGGTATTTTTTTGGTCGAGAACCTATTTGCCAGCCATGATGCTAGCAATTGGTCCACATCATCACCATGCATAAGCTCTTGGATCCACCAAGCTGGGTTTAAGGCGATTTCTGCTTCCAGGATGGGATGAAGGCTGGTTTGACCGCACCAGTAAGAGAGGTCCCTCCATTGTTCCCTTGCTTTCATGTATATTTTTATCCTCCTGTAACTGGTCGGTTGACATCCCTCCAGCGCCTTATAGAAGGCATCATCATCTTCTGATTGGTTTTGGTTTATGACTGCGGAAGAGAGAATGGCCTGTGTGGCTTCCTCTATTTGCGCAATCATTTCCATTTCCTCTTCTTTAGTGAGCTTTTCCCCTTTTTCTCCCGAGTTATCCCCCGGGTCTGCATTTGTTGTCGATGTTGAAATGGCGTTGCAGGAGATCCCACCAGAGTCACCACCTCCTCTTTCTTCATCACTGTCAAAATTGCTACCAAAATCATAGCTTTCATCTTGGCTGGGGGGGTCCGGATCAGACCATTCATATTCCTCATCAGTGAAACCAGGAATGTCTTGGGCATTTTGGGTATTGGTGGAGGTGGAAGCCTCTTTGTTTACTTGGTTTCTTACGAAACTAGTCACAGCAATGGTTTGTTTCATAAGTTCAGACACATGCTCTGCTAGTATCGCAATGGTTTCTGGTGGAATCCCGGATTCTCCCTTCTTCTTTGGTATGACAAGGTTAAACCCTAGGTTCTTTATGCTTGGGATACCTTCTGAATCCAGACACTCATCATGAATGTCTACAAACACTTTGCGATCTTGACCATTGATCTTGAAAGGTAGGGTCATTCGATCCGGCTTCTTTCCTTTGCGGATAAGGGCCTTATCCAATTTCTTTATTTCAAGGATCTCTTTCTTTTCCCTTCCTGATTGGGTCATGGGTTGAACAGTGACCGTCGACCAGGTATGTTGGGTTGGGACTGAGCTGGATGACGACTCAGTAGGGTTTTGTTCATTTGTTGTTGAGGTTTCGGAAGGTCTGGTATCTGCCGGTGCCGGTTCCCGTTGGTTAGAGGATTCTTCATGTTCTCCCTCATCACCTGAGATATGATGGCACGCGGCCGTCCAGAACTCCTCTTCTTTCTTTTCTTTTCCTTCGCCTTTCAACTCCTGCCACACTTGTCCGCTAATTTGAGCTGCGACTTTGGGGGAGATGAAATCAGCGAGGGTTGCTTGTGTTGGTTTTTCTTGAACATAGGGATCTTTGACGGTTTCGGGAGAGGTTTTCCTCCAGAACGTCTGTCTAGATCTCACATTACCCGTTCTTGCGTCACGGGTCATTGGTTTCGGTTGTGTTTTTGTTGGTTTGAGTCTCTTTGGGACTACTGGCATGATAGGGCTTTTCCATCTGAGTTGAGGTTCGGCCTGCAAGGCTCTCAACTTCTTTCTGGTGTTTTTGCTCAAATATACGCTCCATGTCGTGGGCGGTTTTCCGTCAGTAGTGACCGAGACACGACGAGAGCTGGCACTTGGGGCTCCGCTTGAGATGGCATGGGGAGCTGGCTCCTGCCTGGCGTCATCATGGAGAGAGATTGCTCCTTCTTGGATTTTCTGTTCGAGCCAATCCTTAAAGACATAGCAATCCTCTATGCTGTGACCCAGCACCCTGTGATACACACAGTAGTTAGGGTGGTTCACTTTGTCTTCTTCCTCGGGCCTTTTGCACTGGGGCAGCCGAACCTCGAGAACTTCCATAGCTTGCTTGAACAGCTTCAGAGTTTTCTCCTTTTTGAATGAGTAGGGCTTGCTTTTCAGCTCCCTGAGTGTTGGCCTTTGAGCCCTAGATTGTGGATTTCCATCCTTTGTCTCGCCATTCTTTCCCCATTGGGTACTACCAGTGCCTTCAGCCTGGTTAGTGACGGCTTTGACTGCCTTTGTTGTTTTGATTTCCAGCTTCTTTCCCTTTTCTTTGTCTTTTTCCTTAGTGGAATAGTATAGCTGGTTCATTTCAGGCTCCACTTCCTCGTATCGAGCAACCATGGTTACCAAATGTTCAAAGGTGGTGACATTATGACCTACCATCCACACCTTCATGGGCGCATGGATGCTATTCAAGAGCATACGCACCGCCTCAGATTCACTTATGTTGGACTGGCATCCTGTGTACATGGTTTCCCACCTTGACACATAGTCGGAGACATACTCGCCTTGTTTTTGTCTGGCGTTGACTAGATTGGTGACAGAGACCCTATGCGGAGTCGTCCTGAACCTTGCACAAAAGGCATTTGCCATTTCTTTCCAGCTTTTGATACTGTCTGCCTCGAGAGAGGCATACCAGTCGAATGCTACCCCAGACAGACTTTGTGAAAATTGCCTTAGTAGCCATTCCTCCTTTCGGGCAGTGTTTCCACAGGAGGTTATGAAGTGTGACAGGTGTTGACTTGGGGTGATTTTGTTTCCAACCCCATCAAACACCTTGAATTTTGGTACTATATGTCCCTTCGGGTAATCCAGCTGGTCGAACCTTGCGGGGTAAGGTCGGCCTGTGAAATTGACGGGCAGTTGAGTGCCCCCAATCCCTAGAGATTGCAGTTTCTGATCCATGGCCCTTTGCATTTTCTCCATTATGGCCTCAGGGTCAATGACACTAGTTTCCTTTCTTTCAGGTAACTCCTCTTCAGAGGTTTCGCTGGAGCTGCCATCCTTTTCCCGAACTATTTTGGAATGGGATTTCTTAGTTTTCTTTTTGTTTTTTGATTTTGGCTTAGAAGCCATTCCTTGGGTTTCAGTTGATTTTGGTATGTCATTGTTTGAAACAGCATAGCTCGGGCGTGCCCCCTTTTTGGCTATGTGTTTCTGGACTTCCGCGCATGCCGCGGTTACCCGAGCATTTTCCGCTTGGAGTTGCTCAAGTTGCTTTGTTTTCTCTTCCAGCTCCTTGCGAAGCTGGGCCATCTCATCAGATATTTCCTCGAGGATTTCAATTTCCTCATCAACATCCTCAGATGAACTTCCATGGTCAGGATTTGGATCTTCTTCATCACTCGCGATGTTATCAGTGGTCTGCTGGACGATTTCCTCCACCACTGGGCTGCGGTTCCTGGGCCGCCCTACCCGTTTGGGAGGTTTGGATGCTGAAGCTTTTCCTTTCTGCCCTCGTGTTTCCACGGGGACACTTTCGGAGTGAGGCGGTTCCTGGGAACCTGTTCCGACCATACGGACTTCCGCCGTTTCTCATTATCATTGTCATTATCATCAATTGACACATGATATGTCGAGACAGAACCAGCGTTCCGCCTCTTCCTCATCACATATTTCTTTTTGGTTTTGTTTTTCATCATCTGACTCGCCACCTGGCTAGCCAGAGAGGTATCTTTTTCTTTTGGCACCCATCGCTTGGTGCCCCCTGTATTTTGCTTGGGAGCGGGGATGGGTTCCGGTTGCTTGGGCCTCCAAACCTGTTTCACTTTCCCTTTGGCCTTCATAGAGCGGGCGTTGGGCTGGAGTGATGGAAAGGTAAGCCGGTCAAAGACTGAAGGCGGGTGGGCCACAGTTCTTTTTTCGGACGCACTATAGTCCGCGTCTCCCTCTCGGTTGTCCTCGCGGTAGGGAAAGCGGAGCCTTTGATGCGCCGGGAACTTGAGCTTGTCCTTGATGGACGGCTTGTTGGGGTTGGCAGGGATTGCAGTGACAATCCTGCGGGACTTGCGGGATCTTTTGACAATTCTGAAGGCCGCATGAATGGCCTCCACTGCCTGATGTTTTGGGTGGGTCACTTTCTTTTTCTCAGAGACTGGGGCATACATGGGGAGCTCCCAGTCCTCTCTGAGGCGCATTACTTCGCCTCCCTTTTTGAGCACATGTAGAGGGGCGAAGGTGTTGCTGAGCGACAAGTCAGTGACAGTATCGGGTTGCTGGACCAGGTGGAGAGCTTGGGCCCTCGAGATCCTAGTCCTCTTTTCCTTTTTGAGTTTCGGGGCTGTTGCCCCTTTGATGTGGGTGTTTGCCGCCCGACCCTTTTTGGCGCTAAGGGCAGGCTTTTCAGAGACTTTCACCGATGCTTCACCAGCAAGCATCACAGGAGAGATTTGCACGACAGCTTGGACGGGCACACAAAGAGTCCCGGTTGCTGCTGCCTTCATGTGGCGAAGACGCTCGCCCTTCACGATTTGACTCCAGGTAAACATGGTTTCCTGCAATGGAGAAGACTTGGAGTCAACCATTAGTATATTTTTTTTGACATGATGGACTTAATTCCGCTTTCGCATTTAAACTTTGATTATGCCCTGATGAGAGGAGAAAAATGTCCCACTGGGCGTGCCAGAATCTGTCTCGCACTTTTTTCAGTCCGACCACGGAAGATCAGATAGTCCTCTATGGGGCGAATAAAATGCGGATCAGATACCCCTCGAGCATCTTGAGACCCGTCGTCACTGCCCATTCCAAATGAATGAAGGGCACTAATGCGGTTCTAAGTACCTCGAGAGTTGATTGTTTGTCGTAGGTCCTTTTTTCCAGTAGGCGCAAGCCCCTACTGTTAATTACCTCCGAACTCAGTTACGAACTGAGCCAAGAGCACCTCTAGATCGGGATAATCAAAGTTTAAATGTCGTAGGTGGATGAAGTCCATTTTTAATAAAAAGGATTGTGTCTTGATAGGGAGTTTCAGGGTGAAAAGCAAAGTAGAAGGGCAGCTATTTTAACAGAGCCATGCAAACATGAATGGTGCAATTTGATTCTTTAATTTCACATTTTAAGACATTTAGGTTGCTTTTACTTTGCTGTGTCAGGCTTAGTGCCACTACAGAGATTTTTGAGTTCGATACTAGGAAATTTAGTATCCTAGATCAATCCTCAATTGTTCGGGGATTTAGAGGTTTTGGGATTTCGTTCAGGTCTTGAGTGCAGATGCGCTATGCCTCCTCTTGACATGAACTTGGAGATGGCCACTGATTGACTTTCTTCTGGTCATCTGGGCATCAGATTTCAGTCTGCTTCAGGTCAAACATGCTGTGAACTTGTAGAAACAGGCTGTTAGATTTGAGTCCAACGCTAGAAAATAGGGTGTTCTAGGTCAGTTCTCAATCGTTTTGAGGAACTTAGGGATTTTGTTGGGATTTTCGTTCAAGTCGCGAGTACAGATGCGCTATGCCTTCTCTTGACAGGAACTTCAGTGATAATTCAGAATTGACTTTTCCTTTATCTCACTCTGAATATCGGGAGGGTGTCTCCTTCAGGGCGAAACGCGATGCAGTCTTGAAGGGACGAACTTTTGACTTTTAAGACTTTATGTCACTTTAGACTTTGTGTCTTTTGAGTCACCTTTAGGCTTTGTGCCTTTTTCAGACTTTGTGTCATTTTTAGACTTTGTGTCATTTTTAGACTTTGTGTCATTTTCAGACTTTGTGTCATTTTGACTTTGTGTCAGTTTCAGGTTTGGACTTTTAATTTTCACTTCAGGATTTTGGACTTTTGAGTTTAGACTTTTAAATTTGTACTTTTAAACTTATCTTTGACCTTCTTTGTGATTTCGATTTTGTTTGCAAATTTTAATGCTTGACTGTGCCTGTTGTTCAAAACAAGGAATGTCAGATGTACCTGCTGTCCAGAACATAAGATGTTCAAATGTATCTGCTGTCCAGAATATAGAATATTCAAAATGATTTTCTTTTTTTTTATTTTCTTTTTTTTCTCTTTTTTTTTTATTTAACCGTATAAATGTAAATTTATTATTATTAATTTTAAAATATTTTTACTTTGGTGTTTTAGCATAACTTAACACATCAAAATATTCCTCATATTTTTCTTGACATTTTGATATTTTATGAGAATTTTTCTGACAATCTAGCTATTTTTAATGCATTTTTGAAGTTTTTCCGTGGTGCATAATTTTCTGATTGGTTGTACTTGCTGTTTTATGCTATGCTTGTCGGGGATTCGTTTCACGTTGGTCGTCACATAAGACCAAGGCGTTGTGGATTCGACTTGGTCGAGTCGCTTGGTCCGTATCTGCGTCGTCGTGCCGAGCGAACCAGAGCCGAATTGTCCTCCTGGACCCCATCAGTCAGTGGGGTGTGCCGATACTCCAAGTCTGGCCAAGATTTTCCTCGTTTTGATCTTCTTCCCTCCTCCTTTTCTATTGACTCGACGGACGAGGGGGGGGTTGACCTGGCGTCTCAGTTCACCTCTTGATCCGTGGTTAGATTGGTGAGAGACGTTTACCCTTCCTCTATATGATAGCCTTTTCAATTTTAGGTTTTCCCTGCCCAATTGATTGTGCTTCGCTCTTATCCCACTCGGTGACCTAGCACTGGATTGATAAGGCATTCCTTGGATGTTTGATAGCAAATTCTGGCTGGGGATTGCTCATCAAGCATTGCAAGTATCTTATGAAGTCAGTGGCAACAACAATTTCAACAGGGGTAACTCAATTTGGGTAGCAATCCAAGCCATGGGTTCGGTTCTTGGTCTGACATGATTTACAATTGGAATTCAGCTTTGACTAACAGCATTCACCTCTAATTCAATAATGTGCCACAGTGTTACCCATGCTGGAGATGACTTACACATCATTGTAGGCCTATGTTGGTTTGATTTTTGGGGCTTTGCTGGGTACTGTTTTTTTTACTTTGGGTTTTAAAACAAACTGCTAATCACCTTATAACAAACAGCGAAAGACACCTCATCTCAATCTCACATTCATTCACATCTCATAATCAGTGAAGCTAAATACTGGAGATACCTTACCAAACAAATAACCACTGAAATTTATTCTTAGTAATACCAAAGTCACTTTATGATCTCAACAGACCATTATATGAAAAGGTAATATTTTAAGGTGCTTATCAGGCCTCCTGTAAAAAGGTAATTATCTTATTATATTTTTATATATATATCTTTTGAACGCACCCTTCCTTAAAAAAAGTCACAGAGATTAGACTTATGCAGAAGGAGTGTACCAACAAGGGTGCCAGTTATACATGTGTATATAAGTAGATTGTTTTGCAAGGTACAATAAAATCCCCCTTTTTTTATTAAGATTGTTAACACTAGGAGTATACTAAATGAAATACTTTCTAGAATATCATGACAAAGTGCTATTTTCTTTCTGAGGGGTAAAACAAAATTCTTAATACCCATCAGGCCTTTTCCCCCTTTTTTTTATGCTTTTAATTTAACCCTTGTTGTTTTGCATATTTTTTTTTTACCCTTGACTTATATTACTATTACTTCTGCTAACTCAAAATGTCTTTTGTTAAACTATTAGAAGCATTTCAAAAGATGTGCAGGTTAAGGGCATGTTCCTATTTCCAAGTATGCGCTCTCAGGCAAGCATCCCTTGGTCACAGTCTCATGCCTCAAATAAAATTAGATTTTACTTCTCTTTTTTTTTTATCAAAATAACTCTGATGATATACGTATCTAACAAAATAAACTCCATTTGCTGCATGCTAAAACCTTTCTAACATTAAAATATAGATTTCTCTTTTTTTTTTACACACACACCCTTGGTTTTCTACTTTATTGCTTATTTTTTTAAAACCCTTTTTGCTCTATGCATAACTCAAGAAAAGGCCACCATTATTATTAGAACACAGCTAAGTGCATGAGTGTGCGCTCTCAGGCAAGCACCCCTCATGCACAGGGCCACGTTCCTTTATAGGACTTTATTGCTGTTATTTTTTTTAACACTTCCAGGACTTCAAGGGACTCATGGACATAGGTGAGTGTGCGCTCTCTGGCAAGCACCCCTCACCCATATCCTTAAGCCCTAAGTGGATATGAATAAGAGATCTACATGAGGGTCCCCTTTGATAATTGATACTTCATTTCAAAAGAGACAAAATGACACAGAGATTAACACGAGCACCAGAAATAGAAATCAAGAGAAGCAAAACTTTTAGAAATTAAACTTGGATATGGCACTGAGTACAGCAAGATCTCTACCTTTCCCTCTTAGAAATGGCTTTTACTTCTTTTTTGAATTAGATTACAAAGATAGCTAAACAAACTGGCAGAATTTCCACTTGTCCTCCTTCTTTCTTCTCTTTGCTTTGATCTTCTTTTATAGGCGAAATCCCTAGGGCTTTGCTTCATTCTTTCAACACATGGCATCATCTCCTGTCTTGGATTCGTGATGGAGGGGCTGGATGTAAAATGGGGCTGCCGCCATACTTTTACAATTCCAATTTCACCTATTTCTTTGCTACTTCTTTTCACCAATCAATAATATCATGCCACTTGGCATTTGCAACTTTTACCTCTTCCTACAGTGTGCTTGGAGGAGGAGTTATACTTTCTTTGGCGCCAGATGTACTACCTCTCATCCAATGGTTCATGAGTCGATGAGGGGCTGTGATTTGCATAGGGTGGGGCTCTTCTTTGGTGCATAACTGTTGCTCTAGGGGTATAGGCCTGGTACATCAGTTCTTTACTTTTATCTATATAATTTTTTATTTAACCAGAGGCTCCCTTGGTGAGTAACACATCCTTTTCAACATTTACTAACCTCCTTCCCCTCCCTCTTTATCACTGTATGACAGATGGGGGCCATACCCAGGAAAAATAAGCGCCTTCTTCTATTTACCTGTGTTTGCAAGAAGGGGTACAGTACCAATATGTGATGTCCCTTTCCCAATCGTTATGGTCATTCCAGCATTTGAGGCTCTCCTTTTTTTTAATTAAATTTGTTGTCATTCCATTGCAATTACAATCCATGTCCATGGTGTAATATAACCCCTTTTAAACACTTTTCCATATAATTAAACTCCTCATTATTTGGGGCAGTTTTACACGTGGCAGTTCTGGATAGGGTATGGAGGGTATAATTGGGATTTAAAGAGTCTAGATACGTGTTTTATGAGCTTCATTCTTTTGTCCTTTTCCCTTAATTCCTGATTTGCCCTCTTACAGCACACATGAGATGCTTTCAGGTGCCAAATAATGTCTGTTGATTACATCCATGCCCTTGATGTACAATCTCACTTCTACTGATCTCATCCAACCATCCATCACATTCTTTCTTTTCCCTGTGTACAGATGAATGGCTAGCGATGTGTTCATTAAAGGAGAGGGAACTTACGGTGCTGCATCTCATTTTATCCCCTCAGTATGTCATTTAATGCACTGTACCATCTTCAGCAGGAGGAATGATCATCTAAGCATCAACGGTTGGGAATTTGGGTTGGCTGGGGAAATCCTTCCCTCTTCAATTACACTTCTGGCTTTATGGTACGCTGTGCTGGCAGGCCTAGACCCTCTTTTTCAGTGCATAGACTAGGGTAGGAATTCCTCTTCTCCATTCAATTTCCCTCACACTACTTCATTTCACTGGCCGTCTCCAGTGTAAGTGTAAACATCTTTTTCTCTTATACTTTTCACTCCTTATTACATGAGCGTTTTGGTTGTAAAACAGTAAGAAGCCACCCCAACCAAGCAGTTAGTGCAACGCCATTCTCTATTACTTGCTGATGTGTAGCTAATAATACCCTAATTGTTCCTAAAAATACCGCAAGCGTACGGCAAATCGTTGGATGTGGTTAGGGGTCGAATCCACAGGGACGGTAGATTGAGTACTAAACCTTACTTATTCACAAAATCTAGATCTAGTAATTCAAGTTGGGTTTTTAGACAAGACAATAACAAGCAATTAAAATTAACTAAAGATAAACCAAGCAAATAATAAAAATAGGAAGTAACAATTTTTTTGGTTGAAACGGTTGTAAATTCAAGTATAAAAGTGTTCTAGGGGTTCGGTTTTACTTTGGTTAGGCCTCGGGCGGTCGGTGCAGGTCACTTTCGCGCCTTACCCCTTCCAATATGCGTGCTGGGACAATTGTCACCCGCACAGAAGCAATTGTTGGCCGCACAGGCCCAATTGCAGGCCGCACAGGGGCAATTGTCAGCCGCATAGACCCTCGGTTAGTGATGTTTTGGCTTGGTACTTTAGTTTCTAAGTCGTGTGGGACAGATCTAGCCGGACTTGGACTCCCTAGACCTCAACTGTCGCTTGTTGGTCATGGTATCGGGACCGGAACCTAGTCTAACACCCCCATTAGGTTAATTAACCCTCAGCTTTCGCTTGTTGGCTTAACTATCCTAAGTCAACTTGTTGATCTACTAAAGGTATCTACTTAACTTTCGCTACAGCAGAAACTTTCCCCTATCGGGTACCAATTGGACTACCTTTCGGCCTATGTCCTACCTCAAGTCACTTGTTCGACCAATTAACTAACCTACACCTTTAGCCAAAATTAGGTGTGCGCATTCACCCAATAGGAGGTTCAGTTCATCAATCAAGCACAAACAAGCATAACAATAAGCAATCAAACAAGTAGTACACACTAGAAACTAAAGCATCCAATCAACACATCAACCCTAACCTCAGTTTTTACCTTACCCTAGAACAAAGGTAAACTAGCCTAACATGATAGAAGAACAAACACAAAAGACAAAGTAAAGTGATACAATCTCCATTAAACTAAAATGAGAAGAAAAGGGAGGATAAACCCCTGGTCAAGCCTTTCTTCTTCTGCAAGTCGAATGGAGCAGATCTGAGCAAAAGACCAAGCTATGGTGGCTGAAACGGCGATCTCCAAGGCGGGATGAAGTGTTGGTTGGCCTACAGGGGGTCCTGTGCGGCCAACAGAGGTGGCTTTGCGGCGAACAGAGGTGGCTGTGCGGGTGACAGTGGTGGATGGCCTACAGGGGTTCCTGTGCGGCCAACAGAGGTGGTTGTGCGGAGAACAATGGTGGTTGTGCGGGGAACAATGGTGAAAAGTGATGGAAAGTGAGGCGGCGCCCCAGGCAGCCGCCTGGGGAGTGGAAGATGGAGCGAAGGATATCTAATTTGGCATGGGAGGCGCTTTATATAGGGAATGGGTTAGGTTTAGGGTTTGGTGCGGAATACAGTTAGGTCGGTGCGGGATACAATTTGGGCTGTGCGGGCTACAGCAGGCCCAGTTCAGAGTACAATAGCGTGCTGGGCTGGGAATGAGTCATCCAGCCCAAGTGTTGGCCGCACAGCTGGATTGTACTCCGCACTGGAGATGTCCAGGACACGTTGGATGCATTGTAGGCCGCACTGGAGAGCTGTTGGCCGCACAGAAGGATTGTTGGCCGCACAGGAGGGGTGTTGGCCGCACCAGAGAGGTCTTGGTGGCACCAGAGGGGTGTTGGCCGCACTGGAGAGCTGTTGGCCGCACAGGAGGATTGTTGGCCGCACAGGAGGGGTGTTGGCCGCACCAGAGAGTTGTTGGCCGCACTATATCACTTGTAGCGCCGAAATGTGCCGATTTTCGTTGTTTTTGCTCCAAATCCCTAAAATTCAAAGACAAACCAAAAGCAGTACCAAATCCTACAAATCCAAGCTGAAAAGCACACAATTTCAAGAGTTTAGGCTATGATTTTAGGGTTAAGTCCGGCCAAATACCATATATATAAATGCTATATCAAATTCCCCCAAGCTTAAACCTTGCTTGTCCTCAAGCAAATCCCTAAACTTAGTGGTGGACTAATACCCAAATCTGAACCAAAACATCTCGAATTCCTACAAGTTGAAACGTCAATTGATTGTGCAAGCAAGAAATTCACATTTTTGAAAAGAATGCAAGTGGTCGTCTCAATTTATTTTGAAAAGGTATTAAACGTTTAAGTATTTTTTCGATTAGTTTGTGCAACACTTAGACCTAATGACTTCAATTTTATACCTCAAGGACTCTAGCTTATCTTCATTAAAAAATCATGCAAAGTCAAAATTGATTGCCCGTTCATTCCCACACCTTCCATGGTCTTGTAAACAATTTCATTAATGTGTCAACTAGTTTAGAGTCTTCCAAAAACAGAATTTTCACCAATTTATGTGCAAGTCGAGTGTGGGTGATTACTCACCTTAGGGTTTTATGCAAGAGACTTAAGCGGAAAGACTTGAATCGGAATTCGCTCGCCTATGGCCACCGGTATCATCGAGCCATCGATCCCAGCGAATTCCTTTTCCGATGCTCTCACATCGTTTCAAGACTTTCTGAGCGGTGGGGTTTAATTAAGATAAATTTATTTTTGGGTTTTTGTTTTTTTTTTGGTTTTTTTTTTTGTTTTTTTTTTGTTTTTTGTTTTTTTTTTATAAATAAATAAGAACAGAAAATAAATAATAATAATTTGGGTTAAACCGCTCATTTTTATCGCTTAATGTCAAAAGCACCCTCATTTTCACACTATTTAAATAGTCCCATTAAGTTTGCTTGTTGGTGTCCCAAGCATTTTAAAAGCAACATCAATCAAGACTCAACTTAAGTTTACACACATTAATGATACTCTTTTTGAACAAGTCCATGTAAAATGCAAGTCCATTCACTCGGCAAAAGGTTATGACCTTGTCTAATAGCATTTAACAATTTCAAGCACCAAAGTTTCAAGTCCTATCAATTTCAAAATCCATAACATTCGGTCCATTGGCACACAAACTAATCCAAAAAAAAAAATACTTAATCATTCAATACCTTGACAAAATAAATGTGTTAACTACCACTTGTCATTTCAAATCAAAGGACAAACAAGCACATTCAATTGATTTCCAATCATTTACATGCAACTATATGGTGCAAACCACGTGCCAGAGGTGTTGTGCGGGGTACACCCATTCCTGTGCGGGGTACACCTGACAATTTCAGTTGCACAATAATTCCAGAGGACTAATGTACTCCGCACAGGGACAATGTGTAACCCGCAAAAGCTCTTTGACAGTTCAAAAATATGACATGATGCACTCTTACAAACAAGTTTGTAGCCTCCCCCAAGCTTGAACAAAGCATTGTCCTCGATGCTACACATCACCACAGATAAAATAAAGAGAAAGCAATTGAAAACATACCAAATTGGCGATCCGTGTGGTGATAGGCACTAAGCGGTTGTGGCTTGCGGCAATTGGATGTGTGCAGCACTGTAAGTTTTCAGGATTCGGTGGAGCAGCGGCAAGTGGAGCAGTGATTTTGGCAGTGCACGGGATACAAAAGTCAGTTGTGCGGGCTACAATGGTCTAAATTGCCTTCGGATTGTGTCAAAATGAGACCTGTGCGGGCTACAAGGTGTGTTGTGCGGAGTGCACTGGACTAAGGTGTGTTGCGAGGAGTGCACTGGACTTAGTTGCTCTCGGATTGAGTCAAAATGACCATTGTGCGGGCAACAATTTTGGCCTGTGCGGAGTACACTGGCTTGAGTTGCTCTCCGGTTGGGTAAAAATGAGCATTGTGCGGGCAACAATTTTGGCTTGTGCGGAGTACACTGGGTGGAAATTGCTCTCTAGTGTAGCTTTTTACAAGCTGTGCGGGGTACAGAGGCAGGATGTTGCCCGCATAGGAGTGTCTGTCACCCGCACAATGGAATCCGTTGCTCGCACAGTGCTGGATTTTGATGCGGCATGTTGAACCCGTGGCTTGTGAATGCTCTGCAACCCGCACAATTGGAGTTGTGTAAGCCGCACAGTGTTGATTTCTTGGTTTAATGTGGCAATTCAACGCTCAAATCGTGTTGGTTGAATAAATTGCAGCGGACAACTCGTGTGAGGTCGTGCCGAGGCAGATTTTCATCGCTTCTTGCCTCATGGTGCTCTAGTACGAGTCGTCCGGAGACATCCACAATTAATCAAACCTGAAATTACACACAAAAATAACCCAATGTCATGAATAATTCCCCACCTCGAGAAATAAGTTGAAATTTCGAATCCATCGATTATGCCCAGTTTTTCTTTTCTTTTCTATTTCTTTAAAAAACAGAAAACTAAATTAAAACAAACCTAAACTTTTTGTATTTTTTTTTCATTTTTAGATTTTTATTGGTTTTTTTTTAAAATTTTCAAAACTGAAATTTAAAATAAAGAGAAGAGTTTTAGAGTCTTGGGTTGCCTCCCAAGAAGCGCTTGTTTTAGGTCACTAGCTTGACCACCTTTCTCCTCATCTTATCTTCACTTTACGCCTTGTTAATGCATCATAGTTCACCCAAAAATGGTTGAGCAAGACTCTTGAGACATGCTTGGTGTGCTCCTTCTCGGTTGTCTTCATGGTTGGTTCGATTGTGATGCGATATTCGATGTGTTGTTTGTTGTCCTTCATCGCATTGAGACTCTCCAAGCATTCTATAAGTTGAGGGCTCAAGTTGATTTTGGTGAAATTGCAATTCTTCATGTCGGATGCCTCGACTTTGAGAGTGATACCACCATCTTCTTTCTTCTTGAGTTCTTTAATGATAGAATCTGTTGGAGGATGCTTCAATTCCAAATCATTAGATTTGACAATGCATGGTAATCTAAGTGGAATGAAATTTGGAAGGATATTAGGTGGAGGTGCAACAAATTTTGGTTTTTCTACTTTCTCTTGTTCTTCATTTGTTTCAAATTGTGTGCTTTCATCACTATCCGTCTCATAACAAACTCCAATCAACACGGGAGAACTAAAACCTTCTAATTCTCTATCACTTTGCAATGTCATTTTGGCATTTTGTTCAGCATGTAGACTTTGTGAAGGACACATTTCTTGGAAAATTAAAGTCTTTGTCATTTTTTCTAGTAATGTGGTATAAGTATCAAACTTGGATGACAAAGAATCCAATCTTCCAAGAATTTCCTCACGTTTCTTTCTTTGACTAGCCATGAAATCTTCAAACAATGATTCATAACTTGGCATTTGCAAAGGTGATTGAGAATCATAAGTTTCAGTAAAGAAAGTAAATCTAGGGTCTAGTTGAGACGTTGAACCTTCATTATCCAAAGAAAAACAAGAGTTATAAGTCAAACCGTAGTCGAATTCTTCCCTGTTGGTGTACAATGCGGGGTACACTCCTTCCTGTGCGGGGTACACTGGGTCCTGGGTGCACTGAACTTGTTGATGTTTGGGCCAAATTGGTGGTTGTGCAGTCCAGACTGGTGGTTGTGCAGGGTACACATCTGACTGTGCGGGGTACACATGGTCTTGTGTGGAGTACACCCTTGTCTGTGGGGGATACATATCAGTCTGTGCGGGATACACTCTTGGGTGTGCGGAGTGCACCAGACATTGTGTGGAGTGAGCCTTAGCCTTCACTGTTGACTGTGCGGGGTACACCCTTGTCTGTGCAGGATACATCCTTGACTGTGCGGGGTACACTGAGCCTTGTGTTGGCTGCACTCTTGCCTGCACCCTTGACTGTGCGGGACACACTCCTGCCTGTGCGGAGTACAACCTTGACTGTGCGGGGTACAATGGGCCTTGTGTTGGCTGCACTCTTGAATGCACCCTTGACTGTGCGGGACACACTCCTGCCTGTGCGGAGTACACTGCAGCCTGGATTTGGCCCGAATTTGGTACCATCATGTTGTGTGTTGAATGGCTCGAGTAGTGGGTGTATGAATCTTTATGTGGACTCCATCCTTGCTTGGATCCTTCCCTTCTCATGTTTTGCTTGTTTGTGAATTGGTTCTCCAATCGACTCACTCTTCTTTTCATTTCTTCAATTTGAGCTTGTCTCATCAAGCGGTCGACTCTCTCATTGAGTTGGGCCAAAGGATCTTCTTCATCACTCCAATTATCTTCCGTTTCGTGCTCAAATCTCTGAAAAGAATGGAACATGGTGATGCAAGTGATTTTTTTTTATGAAGAAAAATAAGAAAAATGATACAAGGTCTAGTCTCTTGCTACTCAAGTAAGTTTTAATATCAACACCGTCCCCGGCAACGGCGCCAAAAAGCTTGATGTGTAGCTAATAATACCCTAATTGGTCCTAAAAATACCGCAAGCGTACGGCAAATCGTTGGATGTGGTTTGGGGTCGAATCCACAGGGACGGTAGATTGAGTACTAAACCTTACTTATTCACAAAATCTAGATCTAGCAATTCAAGTTGGGTTTTTAGACAAGACAATAACAAGCAATTAAAATTAACTAAAGATAAACCAAGCAAATAATAAAAATAGGAAGTAACAATTTTTTTGGTTGAAACGGTTGTAAATTCAAGTATAAAAGTGTTCTAGGGGTTCGGTTTTACTTTGGTTAGGCCTCGGGCGGTCGGTGCAGGTCACTTTCGCGCCTTACCCCTTCCAATATGCGTGCTGGGACAATTGTCACCCGCACAGAAGCAATTGTTGGCCGCACAGGCCCAATTGCAGGCCGCACAGGGGCAATTGTCAGCCGCATAGACCCTCGGTTAGTGATGTTTTGGCTTGGTACTTTAGTTTCTAAGTCGTGTGGGACAGATCTAGCCGGACTTGGACTCCCTAGACCTCAACTGTCGCTTGTTGGTCATGGTATCGGGACCGGAACCTAGTCTAACACCCCCATTAGGTTAATTAACCCTCAGCTTTCGCTTGTTGGCTTAACTATCCTAAGTCAACTTGTTGATCTACTAAAGGTATCTACTTAACTTTCGCTACAGCAGAAACTTTCCCCTATCGGGTACCAATTGGACTACCTTTCGGCCTATGTCCTACCTCAAGTCACTTGTTCGACCAATTAACTAACCTACACCTTTAGCCAAAATTAGGTGTGCGCATTCACCCAATAGGAGGTTCAGTTCATCAGTCAAGCACAAACAAGCATAACAATAAGCAATCAAACAAGTAGTACACACCAGAAACTAAAGCATCCAATCAACACATCAACCCTAACCTCAGTTTTTACCTTACCCTAGAACAAAGGTAAACTAGCCTAACATGATAGAAGAACAAACACAAAAGACAAAGTAAAGTGATACAATCTCCATTAAACTAAAATGAGAAGAAAAGGGAGGATAAACCCCTGGTCAAGCCTTTCTTCTTCTGCAAGTCGAATGGAGCAGATCTGAGCAAAAGACCAAGCTATGGTGGCTGAAACGGCGATCTCCAAGGCGGGATGAAGTGTTGGTTGGCCTACAGGGGGTCCTGTGCGGCCAACAGAGGTGGCTTTGCGGCGAACAGAGGTGGCTGTGCGGGTGACAGTGGTGGATGGCCTACAGGGGTTCCTGTGCGGCCAACAGAGGTGGTTGTGCGGAGAACAATGGTGGTTGTGCGGGGAACAATGGTGAAAAGTGATGGAAAGTGAGGCGGCGCCCCAGGCAGCCGCCTGGGGAGTGGAAGATGGAGCGAAGGATATCTAATTTGGCATGGGAGGCGCTTTATATAGGGAATGGGTTAGGTTTAGGGTTTGGTGCGGAATACAGTTAGGTCGGTGCGGGATACAATTTGGGCTGTGCGGGCTACAGCAGGCCCAGTTCAGAGTACAATAGCGTGCTGGGCTGGGAATGAGTCATCCAGCCCAAGTGTTGGCCGCACAGCTGGATTGTACTCCGCACTGGAGATGTCCAGGACACGTTGGATGCATTGTAGGCCGCACTGGAGAGCTGTTGGCCGCACAGAAGGATTGTTGGCCGCACAGGAGGGGTGTTGGCCGCACCAGAGAGGTCTTGGTGGCACCAGAGGGGTGTTGGCCGCACTGGAGAGCTGTTGGCCGCACAGGAGGATTGTTGGCCGCACAGGAGGGGTGTTGGCCGCACCAGAGAGTTGTTGGCCGCACTAGATCACTTGTAGCGCCGAAATGTGCCGATTTTCGTTGTTTTTGCTCCAAATCCCTAAAATTCAAAGACAAACCAAAAGCAGTACCAAATCCTACAAATCCAAGCTGAAAAGCACACAATTTCAAGAGTTTAGGCTATGATTTTAGGGTTAAGTCCGGCCAAATATCATATATATAAATGCTATATCACTTGCCTCTCACACCCTTGGAGTTTTTCGCCATGGCCATGGATGTCATCACCTCTGCTGTCGCCAATTGACCCAAAATTGCTCAGCCTTCCCCTTCTATAGGCTTAACGAGACCTTCCTGGGTATATTTCTCAGCCAATTCCTCATTTATTTAGTGGAATTTCATATACATTTGTGCTAACTGCTAATCCTTTCCCTTTTAGTTATCGCACAACCTGGGCACCATTCCTTATCGAGTCTGGTATCGTTGCGTAGGTGGTGTCATCGCCTCTGTGCTGGTGAGGTCAGTTGGGACTGAAGCGGTGCAGAACGACGGCGAACTCTCTCCTCACGCCGGTGTACGAAGCTTGTCAGAGGTAGTACTGTTCCATCCTTTTCCTTTCTCTTTTCTTCCTTTTTTTTTAAACGGAAATGTGTGGGACCCATATTCTTGACCAATCAGGAAATCCAATTAGATGTTTTAATTCCAGACCCAGATCCGTCCGTTGATTTTGGATAATATAGTGAGGATTTATCAGGACCGTCAGATTTGATGGGGATTTCCGAATCGAACTGGGCCAGTGTGCCATTCAAATGGGCTTTTAATTTCGGCCCAAGATGGATCTTTAATATAAGTTTAAAGGCCCATCCGCATTTTTGCTTTGTTCTTGGTGGGAGCTTGCCTCCATTTCCCTCAGCAATGGACTTGTCCATTTGTCAGAATTTTAGGGATAATTAGGCTGCCTTATTTTTTAGAAAAATTGTTTGGTGCCCTTCCATAGGTCAATTTGACATGAAATTTTGCATGGTTTCTCATAAAAATATGAAGAATTTAGCTGCCACAAATTTTCTATTTTTTTAGGACTCTGGTAATTAATTATAAGGATATCACAGGCGCATAATGGCATTCCTCGTAATTAATTAATTTACTGTCCATTTTTAAGAATTTCTGTGTTTTTCTTTCATGCATTATGACCGATTATCAGGGCTATTTTGTTGGGTCATTGGTTATGTGGATAGAATTTGATTATATGGTTTTGGATTTTGGTGATAAAATAGGGAATTGTTCAGGGTTTTACGCAGCAGAATTTAGAGGCAAACACAAGCACATACCCACCATGGTAAAGGAAGCGCCAAATTTGGCTCGGTCCATTGCTGAAGAGGTGCACCGCACTGGTGTGGTCGACACCGTAACTGGTCTGGCCCGCAATGCAGGCTCACGTGTTGAGCGAGTGGGAAAAAGACCTCTACATCAAGTGTGAGCCAGAGGTTATAACCGTGCAGGTTGTGATGGTGCTGAAAAAGGGTATAGGGTTGCTTCATACCTATCTTTGGTACCAACCAAACCGGGAGTCGAGACTTGAGAAAATAATAGTTTTTGTTCAACATTTGCTTTCTTTTATCTTTCCCTAAAATTTATATAAGAGACAATGTCAATTCTTCTACATGACTGTTTTTTATATCTTTATTAATTATTTTTTGGTTCTTATTGGTTTCAAGGATTGTACAATACATTCTTCTTTATAGTAAATCTACATGCAGTGAGTCTCATTCTATATCATATATTACATTTTTTTTATTACAAGTTTTAGTAATTTTTATGGACATTTTTGAAATATCTAGGTCTTATTTGATTGAAAATTGGTTTAATATGCAATTAAGTACTTTAAAAATTTCATATCTTTCTATACAGGACTGGTGCTTTAAGATGACTAGATGGGTTTCATGGATTCAATATCATACATGTATGTCTGCTAGTGTAAGGTGAGCTTATTTCTAAAAAACATATGTGCCTTAATATTTAAATTAAATTCTTTTATATTTACATTTTGCTATATCAAATTCATTTCTTTTGTTTGGAAATAAGTTAATCATGACGGACAGTCTTACCTCCTGCAAAGTTGCATGCCGTAATATGGTGTAATTGCTTCCTTCAATTGTATTTGTACAATTTTATCAATCAAATTTGATATTAACTATTACAACAAATTAAAAATGGGGTTTAGGAAAACTATAAGGTTCTCAACTGGAGGGTTCTCAAGTCAAGGTGTCATGAAAAATTATGGAATTTTAGGAAATGTGATGATTCCAGAGTCCCCGAGACTTGCAGGTGAGCAATTACTGGTTCATGAAGTTACAATTTTATGAATTTGGTTTGGTCTCAGTTGTAGATTTGTTTGTATTTCTATTATTTGCGTGGTTTCTTTGGTTCTGAGTTGTATCATTTTTTTTAAAATTCTGACATTCCGTCAATGCTTTTGGGCATCACACTGGCATGTAATTCCTTTGATCTTACCTTGTTTTTGTAAAAGATAAGGTACGGAAGAAATTTTATACTAATCTGAGCCTAATATTGAACAATGGTCGAGTATATTGTCGTAAGACCTTGAATGAAACACATTTGACTTCTGTTACAAGAGTAACTTATGAATAAATTGTTACTACCTTTTGTGTTTCTCTATGATACATTCTAGGAAAATCATAAGATCGTTACCTCCCCTAATGTAGTTGAATACGTGAATTTTACTTTTTGGGCAAAAAAAATCCCAGCTTATCTTTTATCACTTGATCACAGCCTATTTGGCAGACAAAACTTAGTTAAGAGTAGTTCTAATAAGAATGATTTGGAAAAGGAAAAAACATAAGAGCTATTCCTAGAATTGGCATCATAACTTTTTTAAATTTCAAACAGGTACTTGGCCGAGGTGCATGTTCAGGCGCTCCAATTCAAGGAGGTTGAGAAGCTCTACAAAAAGGCCCTCGAAATCCACCGATAGCATAGAGCACCAGCCTTTCTTGAGGAGGCATCTGATCGGCGCCTCATGACCCTGATCCTAGATGCCAATTGTGAATTAAATTTTGATGTAAATTTCATTATCTTTTACCACTGAGAATTACTTCAATATTGAGACAATGGGGGTTTTTTTTGGAGTATTGTTGGATCTTTGATAAATAATCATTCTCTCACATTATATTCAGCTTTCTATGCATCAAACCAAAGGTCATACCTCGGTACAACTAATTAACCAGTGTGCATAGTGTTTATAATTATGATGATGCTTCTTTCTTTTGTATAGTAGTATTTTGTTTGTTTGTTAGAATGGCTTGTACTCCAGTATAGTACCAATTGTTTCTGGATGAGAAACCAAAACTTAAGAAGCCCTTACTGACATGTCGATTTCATGTTTGTTTCAATCAGTGCACTTTTCTTACATAATTTTGTTTGTTGAGATGATATTTGCTTGGATGTGATATTTTACATTTTGGAAAAATTCTTGCTGATTACATCAACCTTTTTTCTTTTTGCTTTTAGGTGAAAAATAACAGCCAGTAAATCAAGGTAATTGATAAACGCATAAAGTGCTTCACTAAATGATATAAGTGAATATTCATTTTTATTTTTTCTCATTTTTTAAATTCTTTTTATGTAGGGGAAAAAAAAGGAACTATTGTTGTATCGAGGTACTACTGTGAGGTTTAATCTCTATTTGCAATTTATATATCATATCAGAAACTTAGGATAATATTTGAGTCTCTGCTTATGAATAGCCCTGGCTATAAAATGTACATGTTGTTATTTAGCTGAACTTGTATCGATAGGCATACTAAACTGTATACTGCATGACATACAGATGTAATTTGTAAAATATAGAGGGCCTACATGAAATGTTATATCTGATAGTTGAACTACATTGTTAATTTTTTTTAATAAACTGATTCAGAGGGAATACCATCTACACCAGGTGATTTTCCAAATGTAGAGCACTTCATTGAAGTATTGGGTGGTTATAGCATGGGCAAATTTGAAAAGTTGAAACCTAAGATGATACAAGCACTAGATGACACGCTGGGAAAAGTTAGGTGATACAAGCACTAGATGGGCAAAAAAGAAGTTAGGTGCGTTCTTTCATGCTCTGAAGTATCTTTTGTTAACCTTTTTCGGACGGATTTGGTTATCAGGTTCGATTTAGCTATAAGTTCGATTCAAGTTTCATATGCTCATGTAATCCATGTAGGATTATTGGCTTTGTTTTAAAACGGTTGACTGACACTATTTTGGGTTTGATTTGGATGGGTCAGACTATGCCAGATGTAGATTAAATTTGACAGCGTGGTAAGACTCAATTTTTTCATTTAATTATAATTTAATTGGTGCTAAATTTTGATCTTACTATAATTCAAGTATCAAAATATCTCGCTAAGATTGTTGACATGGGACTTTATTTGGTTGAGTTTCAGCAATTCCATTGATAAATAAAATAAGTATTTCATGTTTATCAGGAAAAAATAAAGCAAGGAATTCGACGTGGTATGGTGTGACTAGAGCTTAGTATAACTAAAAGTGGTGACTTTTGGACAATGAAAATATGTGTCAGTTTTCAAAGATGTGAATCAATGGAATAGGTACACATATATTACTTTATTTGGCTTTGGTGAATAACTTTTTTCATTTGTCATGATTAAGTTTATAGTGATATAATAACAGAGAGTTGATCAAAATGTTGAAGGTAAAACTGCGTATCTGTGAAAGAATAAGATGCTTTCATGACCATTTACTATGAAGCCTTTTTATCTTATACTCTTATCTTACATGTTGGTTGTCCTCGTTGCAAATTGTAATATGAAATTATAAGATATAATACATTAGTTGTAAATATATGTAAAGTAATATAAATTTAAAAATATATTTACATCTCTTCAAGGTGTCAAAGTGAAATATGATAGTTTTACTTGCCAGAACTAACTTATATCGATTGCTTATGTTTCTTGCAGAAGTGCATGCAAGTTGTGAGATGTCGGTATACATGGAAGTTCTTTCAAAATAATTCTGTTCTACTTTTTAATTGCAATAAAATCTGATGACTGTATGTTTTGTACTTTTATATTGGTCGACGTTAGTAGTAATTATTTGATGCTGTGAGGTATAGTTAGAAGGTGGAGTTTAGTGAGTCTGATAAAATGAGGACTTCGGTACCAGTAAAAGATGTTACCTGTTTCTGTTTGTTTGATGATGTGGCAAATCTGACTCTATCGTTAGATAAGATACTTTTGTTGTATGTTCACAGTTTTTGCAACTTGGTACTAGCTGGTACTCTCCTATTTTAACTCACTGGTATGAGTTCCTTAGTTGGAGGATTTCTCTATGACTATTTAATAATACTATGCAGATTTCCCCCTATAATTTGAAGTTTCTTTTTGTTTCCATGAGCTACTAAACTATCTCACGTTTTTATAACTTCTTAAATTTTTAATATATGATGAGCCATGGGGTCAAAACTGATATACTGGCCATCTTATCTTATTAGAAATATCAGCAGCAATATTTTAATCGCATGGACGGGAGAGAACATGATGTGATATTAATTTTGAAAATTACGGCATTTTAGGAAGTATCAATTTGACGAGATGTGAAGATTGTTTTTCATTGTTCAAATGATTTCAAAAATTAATCAAAAGCACATTCTATTGTTGATTTGTCAAATTTGAAAAACACCCCGTCCAAATGATTAAAAGAAACACATGTTTTTTCTTTTATAATATCAAAATGTTATCAATGAGTAAACCACAATAATATTTTTTTTATTTTTCAAGTATTTATTTTTATCGACTATATTTGTTTAAATCGGTGAATAATGCTGCTACCTTTAGCGCTCATTAAGACAACATTGACCTTAAATATTAAAAATGAACAATATATCCATGTCACATAATATTTTCACATATTAAAATTCGCCCACACATTGAGTGGGCATTGCTGCTAGTTTATTATAAACAATCCAAACTCTTCACAAAGTTACGCACTTCCCAATACTTTTTTTCACTTTTTCTTTTATTCCTCTTATTTCCACACCATCCAAACGGAGAAGGAAATATTTTTCTGTTTAAAGAGGGAGAAGCTAGACCAGAAACCTTTGGTTAAGGGGCAAGTGAGAATTAGTTACTCAACATATTTTTTTTTCATAAATTGCTAAAAAAAAAGACATATTTACCTGATCCCTGTCGGCCTTTCTTTTGTAAATTATTTATGGTTAGAATTTTGTTATTTAGTAATAGTCAAATTTGGCCTTCAGAGGCACTTTGATGGGAACCGCATCTTGTGGATGGCAGTATAGAGAGATCCTCTGGATTGCTTTAATTATGTCTTTACGATCATTAATTGATGTCCCGTGGTTAATACCTGGCCGTCGAGAATTCGTGTGACCCGTAAAAATCAGCTCGTACATTACAAAACGTTTTGCTCTCGTTAAATCATTATGAAATTCCATTTTTTTTTTAAATACGGCTCCGACTTGAAAGAAAAAGGAACGATGAAAATTATGCATACAATGGGCATTCAGTATCTATAGTAAGTTTAAAAGTAACGGAAAAAAAAAATGATAGGTCTTCAGAGGGATAATGTTTTCTCTTTTCTTTTCAACTCTTTTTGTCAACGGCATGTTAAATTTTTAGAGCGACCCAATTTTGCATATGTTTTTGAAATAATAAGAGCAACCCAATTTAAAAGGAGTTTATATTTAAGACGTCAAGCCGGTATTTTTATTTTTCTAAATAAAGTCATGACATCACTATTAAGTAGTGTTACTCTTCTTATTTTAAGTCGTACTTGATTATATTTAATTGAGTTAAGGATGAGATAAACTCCTACAAAATATGATCGAAATTATTTTCTGAAAACGTATCTATTAAAAGTATCTTTTAAATTAAAAATCTATTAGAAAATAGTTTTGCGTACCGACAAAGAACTTTCTATGCGAAATTAGTTAGACTGTATATATGTTAAATAATATATAATATATTTACAAAATAACTTCGTAAATTTCAATCTCATCTAAATTAATTGAAATATATTTAAAAATGTCATATTTCATTTAGGAGGGAAAAAAATTTAGCTCTCTCCGTAATAACTACTCATATTTTTCGCATCTTTTCAGGGGCATTTCTTTCTTTTTGTAGGCCGAGGAGCAGTTTCCAAAATAAGGATTATTTCCAAATTTCCAAGTCTTTTGAGGATTTGAACAAAAAAAGAAGCATCCGAATGGATTCGCTTCTTTTCCTTCTAAACAAGTCTAGCGCTTTAGCTCTAGACGAGAAAAAAAAAACAAAAAAAAAAAAGCGGCGACAATGGAGAAGAGCAGCGCCGTACGATGCCAGAGGATCGGTTGTGACGCCACGTTCACCGAGGAAGACAACGCCGACGATTCATGCCGTTATCACCCTTCCGTACGATCTTCTCTCTTTTTCCCTCGTGAATTCTGAACTAATTTTCCGATTATTGCCTCGTTTTATTTGCTTGAAGAAGGAAAATTGCCTGATTTAGACTGTACTTACCTGATCGTCTCAGAATTTCCCATCTTATATATACAACAATCACGGGTTCAATTACCCATCTCAGAATTTCCGATTTTTGTCATTTTCCTTAATGGAATTTTTGGAGATCGTTGGAAATTTTGGTATTTGGAGATGTTATCTTCATTAGTTCATTCTCCTAAGAAATTTATAAATATTGAGTTTAGTAAGTTTGGAGTATTTGCACAAGGAGAAATTGTTTTAATGAACTAAAGATTTGATTTTTCTCAACTCCTGATCATTGAAAGAATTTTTTCTTTTACTTCACTAGTAGTACATTATGAACCCCCTATCCATTAAATTAGAGCCTACGAAATTTTACTTGATGTTAGTTTATGCATCTGATTTTTCTGTTTTCTAATACTTCTGTAAATTGTTTGTTTGCAGGGAGTAAGTCTCTGTCCTTGGCCATTTTTTATCATAAGGTAATTATTTATCCCATGTAGACCAATGTAATTTGTCTAATCGGAAAATGTCTGCCAGCCAATATTTCACGATGGGATGAAAGAATGGAGCTGTTGCAAGCAAAGAAGCCATGATTTCAGTTTGTTTTTAGCTATTCCAGGGTACTCTTTCCCTCTTCCACTTTCTATCTCTCTCTCTCATGATCAATTTTCGGTTGTGGTAGTTTTCCTAGTGCTGTCTATTAATGGTAAATGTATATTTTCTTGTTATTTAGAATACAATTAATTGAATAGTATGGACAATTTGCCAGAGATTAAGGGAAGCACAGTAAGTGTTATGTTGTATACTGACTTCAGTTATAGTCAGTGTTGGTTCATACCATACTTGTTGATAACGTTTACGTACAATTAATATTGTATGATATATATACAATTGGATCAACTTGTTCTTTTCATTTATAGTTTCTTCAACTAGGAAACTAGTTAATTACAGAGAAAATTTGATATGGGCAGAATCAACTAATAAATATTTTTCTTTTGTTAAAAAGGTGTAAGACTGGAAAACATACTAGAGAAAAGCCTGTTCTAGTGAAGCCAGCCCCCTCAAACCCACCAAGGGCAGTTCCTGTCCCATCTGGGGGCCAAAATAATAATGCCCCTATTGAAAACTGTTCGAGGTGTCGCCAGGGCTTCTTTTGCTCAGATCATGGTAATTATACTAATTTATCATTGGGATAATTATTATGCATGACCCTACAGAAATAAAAATGTCATGTAGTCTTGAAATGAGATTTAGCAGGTTGTTAATCATGGTTGGTATCACTCAAGGCCATGCTTTGATTTGTAGAAAAGGTGACTGCATTACATCTCTTTTCCTTCATAAATAACATGAAAAGGTGCGCTAGGAAGTAGGAATCATTTCAGCTTGTGGCATTCCTAGCAGTCTGTGCAGTTTTTGCATGATATTTCTCTTTTTTGAAGGTCACATATGATACTGGAGTGATTCTTTAGAGGTTCACATGGAAATACGCCTTCTGATTTTGGACCTGTGCAGTTTTAGTTTACCTTTATCCTTTTGTTACTATTCAGGTTCGCAAGGAAAATCATCAAAGCCCCTGGCAGCTAACAATGCAGAAAGCAGTGAAAAGAAAGCTGCACCAGTGAAAAAGATAGTAAATTTGAATGAGGACAGGATTTGCAAAAACAAAGGTTGTGGTAAAACATATAAGGAGAAGGATAACCATGAAACTGCTTGTGAATTCCACCCAGGCCCTGCAGTTTTTCACGACCGGTTGAGGGGGGTATGTCATAATTTATTTATTTTGTTTATTCATTGTTTTAGTCATTCTGCAAATTACTGCTGTATTTTGCCATAATTGGAAATAGAACCAATCATTACCCAAATTTGCTGACAATTAATATTTTTGGTTGCTAGTAAATGACACTGGACTACTGAACTCAAGATTAAATTGAGAAAATTAGACTACAATACCCCTGAATTTACAATGTAGCTCAACCAGATCTGAAGATATCTGACTTTTCCCACATATTATGACAATCAACATTGAAAATCTATCTGGGGTCCTGCTTGATTTCTTTTTAATGTAAGCCTCACAAATTGGAAGCTCGTAACTAGAGGAAAAATTATCAACATTAATATGATGCACTTATTCCCACCACTCCAATCTGATGATCGATAGGTATTGTAAAAGGAGCAAAAGATTATCAAGCGCTAGTTTCCAATAGTTTATGTTAGTGTTGTTTACTTCCAATAGTTTCTGGGTATAACTTGCTAGAACTTAATTCTCTCTCCTTTTGCTTGTAAGCACCTTGGTCTACCTCTATATGCATCTAATTCTATTTTCAAAATACAATTTTTGCAGTGGAAATGCTGTGATATACATGTGAAGGAGTTTGATGAATTCATTGAAATACCACCTTGCACCAAGGGATGGCACAATGCTGATGCTTCGTGATCGAGCTCATTAGATAGCTTTAATCAACGTTTATGAGTATGATCATGTCCGTGTTAAATTATGTAACGGTATTAGGTAGGAAAGATCCATATTTTCACGAGGATTTCAGTACACATCTCATCTTATTAATTTTTTTTTTACTGAGATTTATGAATCTAATCAATTTTTATATCTCGCGAAAATGTTTCTTTTCTGGTTGTAAGGACGACTATGAATTTAATTGAGCCATTCTTGGATTGTTTGTGAGACTCCTGGTTCGTTTTTCTTTTAGTTGGTTTGGTTCATCTGTTGATTGGGCTTTCGGTAAAAATATATATTATATATTCTTTCGGTTTCGTTGGGCATCGCTTGGTGTAATTTTTTACGGGCCTCTTATTACAATTAAATCCTAAGAAAATCAAGCGATCATTGACCATTTTCTATAAGAGCGCTAATTTTCTCTTTCCGAAAATGGACGCTCACCCTCACCCTCTGTCCTGCATGTTCACCCTTCCGTGACTCCCCTTCATCTCCTCTGTTTCCTGCGCGTTCACCATCTCCTATCACGTCTCGTGCTCTTCATCATCTCTCTCGTCTCCTCTACGCCTCACCTCTCTTCCTTTCCTCTGTCTCTCCTCGTCTCCTCTGCGCCTCTCTCCCTCATCCTCATCTCCTCTGTGTAGTACAAATAAAATAAATACTCCCTAAGTCTAAATTAAAATACTCTCTTGAACCTATTAATTACTCTCTTATACTGTCTACTTACATGAATAATTTCTCATTTTAATTTATTAGATACTCTCTTCATCTTATTAGTTATTCCCTTACCATTAGTTATATACTTTGATAATACAAATAAAATACTCTCTAGAGAAGGCCTATGATAGAGTAAATTGGTACTTCTTATTTTCTATGTTAGAAGCCAGAGGCTTTCCATCTAAATGGATCACTTGGATAAAATCTTTACTAATCGGGAGTTATACTTGTATTATTTTGAATAGATCACTCTCCCAATATTTTGAGGTGATGAGAGGATTGAAACAAGGAGACCCTATTTCCCCTCTCCTCTTTAATCTTGTGGCAAACACTTTGAATCAAATGATCAATAAGGCTAAAAATGCATATCGTATTTCAGGTCTAGGACCAGCAATAGATGGAGGGATGCAGATAACTAATCTCCACTATGCAGATGATACTGTTATCTTCTGCAGAGCTGATCCTGTGGCGGTGCAAAATGTTAAATGGACTTTCATTGCCTTTGAGGCTCTTACAGGTATGAAAGTTAACTATGTTAAATGTTAACCTATGCTATCAATTTAGACAGTGAAAAAACTATGAATTTAGCATCACTCTTTGATTGTGCTGTGGGTAAAGTGGCCTTTGTTATATTTAGGCATACCTATACATTGGAAACAAATGACCACTTCTGACTGGAATTCTATTGTAGAAAGATGTCAAAAACGTTTATAAAGCTGGGCTGGGAACCTCCTTTCTTATGGGGGAAAGTTAATTTTGATTAATAGTGTTTTCTCCTCCCTCCCCACCTATATGATGTCTTTCATTAAATTATCTGCTAAAGTGCGAAAAAAGATTGATCAAATTAGAGACAACTTTTTGTGGAATGCTGGCTCTTCTAAAAAGATTCATCTTTTTAATTGGGATGGTGTGTGTAGACCCAAGGAGAGATGGGGACTTGGTATTACAAATCTGGCTCAATTTAACACTTCTCTCATTAGTAAGTGGGTCTGGAGATTTAAAGACCCCTCTTGTACTGGTTGGTGGAAGTCGATTTAGGAAAAAAAAGTATAGTCAAAGTGTGAATGCTAAGAGATGGTCTCCTTTCTGGAGAAATTGTAAGAGGTGTTAACCTATCGTTGACATATTGAGATCTGTCAAAGTACACAATGGTAAAAATACCTTATTTTGGGAAGATAGATGGTTCCAGAACTCTCCCTTAAAAATTGATTTCCCTTAGCTTTATGAGATTTGTACAAATAAGGCTATTACAGTTGCAAAAGCTATAGAGAATGATTTTAGAAAAATCAAATTCAGAAGGCAATTGTCTTTTGTACAACATAGAGATTTTCTTTTCCTTTTACAGGATATTTCGAAACTTTTACCACTTTCTGACGGGCTTGGTTAGGGAGCACTAAAGGTTTATTTAAGACCAAAGATGTGTACATGTCTTAGAAGCCAATCATATATGGCTACTTCTATGGTTTTATTTTATTGATGATTTTATATCATTTGTTCTTTGATTTATTTGTTGATAGATCATTCAGGTTGAGGATCTGAATTATAAATCTCTATAATTCATTTAGTAGTAAATGACAACAATAAATCTAAAAGGTCCATAATCTTGATAATTAACAAGGAATATTAATTATCAATAAGATTAGTATGCAAGCTAAGTGATGATTTAGTTCTATAAATCATAGGTTAAGAGTAACCAACTTAATTGCATATGTTTATGTTAATTGAACATAGTATAGGACATGACCCAGTGAAATAAATATATGGATTGTGTTATGTGTCATTATTTATTTCGTTATGATTTTGGTTCTAAGTTTGATATGTTTATCTTTTCCACATGAGGATAGGTACAATAAATATCGTCTAACGCTGATTCCCGATAAGAGATACTATACGGACTTTATTTATGTTCATTTGAATTGTGCGGGGAAAAGCTAATCATCAAGAAAATCCTATGTCTCTCATTAATTAACTTAATGAGTGACGATATCTGTTTGGGCCTTTTGATAGAGATAGATTGTTTGCATGCAATCTTATACAATTATCTCTAGATCAAGAAACGTATAATCTGCAAGAATGACACATTCCTATCTTAGATTATACGATGATATCGTAAGACATAAGTATCAAAATAAAGAATTACTTTTATTCTCTTATGCAGAATTTAAATACTATAGCAGTACACTATTTATGCGAATTGAGAATCAAAACGTGTTGCTAGATACCGCTTATGATTATTGAAAATAAATAACGATTTATTTTCCATGTCCAACATAGCATAAATCCTCAAAGGGTCAATCAAATAGAGATTCAACCAAACAATGCATTATTTATTTATTCGCAACTGTGTGTATTGCGAAAATATGATAAGTTCATTAATTAATTATACATCATTATAATTAATTAAGTCAAATGGATCATATGGAAATAAATTAATGTATTATATAATCCTAGAATAATTATTAATTAATTATTTTAGTTGAACACAATTTAATATAAATAGTTATATTATATTAATTTGGAATAAATAGTTATAGAATAAATAGTTATATTATATAATATAAATAGTTATATTATATTAATTATTTTAGTTGAACACAATTCCTGATAATTATTTTAGTTGAACACAATTTAATATAAATAGTTATATTAATTTATTGGGCCAATATGTATGTATTAAATATATAGTCCAATTGAAGAGCATTTGGAGTAGCTTTTAATTATGTGAATTAGAGGCTTAATTAAAAGAGTTGAGAGGCCCATTTGAGCCCATTAGTGGCCGGCCATATGAGATAGGTAGGGTTGTTAGAGATATGTCCTAGAGGGCTAGAGGCCAATCAGTTGGTGGCTATTATATTAGTTTATGTTATTGATGATGATTGATCATTTGTTCCTAGAGATTATTATTAACAAATCATTCAGGTCGAGGATCTGAATTGCAGATCTCTGTGGATCATTCGTTAGAATGACAATAATATCTCTAAAGAGTCCATAGTCTTGATAATTAACAAGGAACATTAATTATCAGATAAGACTAGTTGCAAGTTAAGTGATGATTAAGTTTTACAAATCATGGGTAAGGAGTTACCAACTTAATTGCATATGTGTATGTTACTGGAACATAGCACAGGACACGACCCAATGAAATAAATATATGGATTGTGTTATGTGTCATTATTTATTTCATACGTGTTGATTCTGAGTTTGAGATGATTCAGTTTCTCCACATGAGGATAGATTCAATAAATATCGTCTAAGACTGATTCCTGATAAAGGCTGCTATACAGACTTTATTTATGTCCTCTTGAATTGTGCTGAGAGAAATTGGTCATCAAGATAACCGTATGTCCCTCGTTGGTACACCTAATGAGTGATGATATCTACTGGGCCCCTTCATGGAGATGAATTGCTTGCTAGCAACTTATGCAATCATCTCTAGATCAAGAAACGTATAATTTGCAAGAATGACACATTCCTATCTTGGATTATACAAGGATATCATGTGACATAAGAATCAAACAATAAGATTTTATTTTCTTATGCAGGATTGAAGTGCTGTAGTAGTACAGAGCTTATTTATGCGAATTGGGAATCATAACGTGTTGCTAGATACCGCTTATGATTATTGGAAACAAATATTGATTTATTTTCCATAGCCAACATAGCATAAATCCTCAAAGGGTCACACAAATAAGACTTTAACCATATAGTACATTATTTATTTATTCACAACAGTAAGTACTGTGAAAATATGATAGTTTGATTAATTAATTATATACCGTTGCGAACCGTTATAATTAATTAAATCAAAAGAATCATATAGAAATATTTTAATGTACATGATAATCCTAAAACAATTATTAATAAATTAATAATTATTCTTGTTCAACAATATTTAATATAGTTATGAGAATTATATTAAATAAGTAGGCCTAATTTGTCAAGTCTAATTGAGCCCAAATAGAATGCAATTAAAAGGGTCATTAAATATAAGATTTAATATGTTAAATGAAAGCTTAATTAATTGGATTAATTAGTCCATTTAAGCCCATTAGAGAGCCGGCCACTTAATGTCATAAATGAAAATTACTTACACTTAAATTAGGTGAAAAATGAATATAAAAGGAAAATGGAATTCGGCCTTTTCTTTTTCACCCTAATTATTTTTCTTGGAATTCCGTGGCAGCCACCAAAATCAAAGGCAGAAAAGAAAAATTATTTTTCTTCTTTCTTGCATTCTATAGGAGCTCATGTGTTGAGCATTAGTTCCATTTAATTAAACAAGTTGATTGATTTGAATGGAAGAGAGGATTAGCTTTGTTCTAGGTGTGCTAGCACATACTACTAGAATTTGGTTACACTTCTAGGTGGACTCGAGGTAGTTGCCGGTGACTTGGTGGTGGAGACGAGCACGCCACCGACTCTAAAGCAAAGGGTTCGAATCTTCTAGTTACGATACTAGAAGAGGTAACTTCCTATACGTCTTGTTTTAAATGTTAAATCGTTTGTTTGACTAGATCCGTTATTTGCAATAGTTAAAAGCTTATTAAACGTTAATAAAAATTTAAAATTGCATATGGACTTGAGTTCCTGACAAGGATGGCATTTTTGTAAATAGATGGTTGGTGGTAGGTAGGGATTGTGCACTATATATAGAGATGTATAGATACAAAATTGAGGCTTCTCTCTTCCCTAACCCTAGCCCCCATCTCTCCCTCCCTCTTTGGCCGCCGGTCTCACCTCCTTTCTCCTCCCGTTAGCTCATGTGTTGAGCATTATTCTCTCCACCAATTAAATTGTTAATTAAGGAAGAAGAGAGAATACCTTTGGATTAGCTTTGCTCTCCTTGAATCGCTAGCACGAATCAATTAGAGCTTGGTTAATCTCTAGGTGGACTCGAGGCGGCCGTCAACCGTGGTGGAGGCGCAAGGAGAGCACGCTACTGACTCCTACTCCGTGGTTCGAGCCTCCTAATTACGAGATTAGGAGAGGTACAACCTTTAAATCTTTTCTCTTTTTTGTTGGATGTTTAAAGCACTAGATCTACATTGTTGCATAATAATTGTTTGTGGTTAATTAAGTGTAATTAACTATAAAAATAAAAAAATGTGCACTTCCTAACAGTGAACTCGTTCTATGATCAGATTTGGAGGTTAAAAGTCCCTATCAAAATCAAAGTTTTTCTCTGGCTGTTATGTAAAAAGAGATTACATACTAGAGTAAATTTGAGGGAAAGAGGACGGGAGGGACCAATTAATTGTGTTTATTGCTCAATGATGAAAAGATTGACAATTTATTCTTTAGCTGTGATCATGTGCAAGGGATGTGGAATTGGCTCCTTAGGAAATTTAATATTTTTCAGGCACCAATATCCTTAGATGATTTTCTATGTCTTTCAAATGTTATTAGTGATGAACTGCAGATGGCTTTTAAGATTTGTAGCACTGCACTCTTATGGACCTGTTGGCTTTTGAGAAATGATGTTTGCTTTTAAAGTGTCAAATGTGTTACATTGAGATGGTACAACACTAAGATGAAAGCTTTAATTTTATACTGGTCATGATTATGGTCGGCAGATTTGAAGAATTTTGTGTTTGCTTTGGTAAATGAAGAACCTCCTTTCCAGGTTGGAGAACTTGATGGCAGTTCCCTTCAACTTGTGGGGGCCATTGGGTCATGAGCAGATGATGATGAATACAGAAAGAAACGGGGTGATGACCTTAGAGTATGGCGAAATACAGGGATATTGACACAAAACAAAATGCACGGGGTGTTTTTGGTAGCGTCCAGCAGTAGTGTTCTTGATACTTTGTTGCTAACAGATACATGAATACATGTTGGTGATTTTCTTTTTATTTCTGTTTCTAGTTTACAATTGGAGGAGATGTAGACTATTAAGGCAAAGATGATGTGTTTCCCCTCTTGGGTACTTTTGTCGTTTTAGGGATTGATTCCTTGGTAGGATGATAATAGCTCAGTTGTGGAGCTACTTAATGTTGAACTGGTTGTATCTTTTATGTTCTTTGAATGTTTTTGCTTTTTGTAATTTTTGGCTTTTCTTAATAGAAAAGCGGTAGAGCGCTCCTCTACTTATTTCAAAAAAATAAAAAATAAAATACTCTCTTATGACATACAATTATGTGATTTATATAAAATACTTTCATATGAAAATATATACACTCTTCGAGTCTAAGTAAAATACTCCCTTGAACCTATTAATTACTCTCTTGTATTGTTTACTTACTCAAATAACCAAATGCTTACTTTAACTTATTAGATATCTCTTTCATCTTATTAGTTACTCTCTTACCACTATTATATACTTCCATAATAAAATATAAGTAATTATTCATTTAAACTTATTAGCTACTCCCTTATACTCATTATTTAATTTCTTATATTTATTTAGTTACTCTCAAATCGTAGCAAAATCAGATTTAAAAATGTCTTTTTTCTTTTCACCATTCTCGATCTCTACTTCCTGCTTCGTATACTAGATCCGATCGTCAGGGGCGGAGCAATAAAATTATGATATGAGGGGCAAACTTTTAAAGATTGAACAATTAAATAGAAATTTATTCATGAAGAAAAATATTTCTTTCCTAAATCAGTAATTCATGATTAAATAGGGGGCAATTATAGAAAATTTCTAAAAAATAAAGAAATATGCATAAAATTTTAATTTTTTTTAGCAAGGGGGTCAAAAATCATGGCATCTAAATATTGTTTAATATGTAGTGATTTAATATAAAGCATATTTGACCCCCTTGCTAATAGAGAGAGTATATTACTGCTTTAGATTTGTTTTTTTAAGGCTCCGTTTGGATAGGTGTGAGAAAAAAGGAAGAAGGGAAGAAGTGGGAAGAAGTATTGGGAAGTGTGTAACTTTGTGAAGAGTTTGAATTGTTTATAATTTTTTTTTTCTTCTTCTTCTTTCTTCCAACGATCCAAACACACCCTTAAGAGAATGAGAATCTATTTATAATTAAATAAATTCATAAAACAGTTCCCTTATTAGCAAAAGATGACGGCCAGGGTATAAATGGATGATTATTTTAGGTATACTAGATTAAGATGCCTTCACGTGTGGGCAAATAAAAAAAATAAAATAATATTAGATAATAATAATATATTGCTTAATCTAGCATCCATACAAATAGATATGTTATTTAATTTATTTTTTTATTAGATGAAAATTCAAAATATATATATATATATTGTTACTTTTTATGGCGATTAATATCCGACCACAGATCAAATCAATCAAACGACAGAAACATCTGTTTACATGCTAGACCTAGCGTGTAATATAAAGAAGTAAAATGTTAGTCATCTAAGTATAGATGTCAACAACCGTATTCGCGTCCAATAACAATGCCTCATTTTTCCTAGCTTTTTATACAGGCTAAGTATAGAAGAGAGATAAGAAATATTGTTATAAAAGGAAATTATCGTTCCGACAGACAGTAATTATTTGTGATACAGAAAAAAAAAATGGAATTCTGTTATGGACTATTTTTCAGTTAATCATCACGTATGAAGCTTTATACATGATTAAACAAAATTGATTTGTCAAAAAAGACGATCCATATATTTGCAGACTGAATAGAAAATTAAAATAAAAAGATTCAATATTGTGTTGGAGTTATGTCCTAGAAGTCAATGATTTAAAGACTTAAATATTAGTTTATGTTATGGATGATATTTTATCATCTGTTTATACGTTTATTATTAACAGATTATTCAAGTTGAGGATCTGAATTGTAGATCTCTGTGGATCATTCTTTAGAATGACAATAATAAATCTAAACGGTCCATAATCTTGATAATTAATAAGAAATATTAATTATCATATAAGATTAGTATGCAAGTTAAGTGATGATTAAGTTTTACAAATCATAGGTAAAGAGTTACCAACTTAATTGCATATGTATATGTTATGGAACATAGTACAGGACTTGACCCAACGAAATAAATATTTGGATTGTGTTATGTATCATTATTTATTTCGTTATGATTTCGATTCTAAGTTTGAGATGTTTATCTTTTCCACATGAGGATAGATTCAATAAATATTGTCTATGTTGAACCATAAAAAAAATGCATATAGTTGAAATAGAGAGAATAAGTATATGCTGAAATGGAGAGCAGCAAAAAAAAAATAAAAATGTGCATTACAAGTAAAGAGGCGCAGCCCATTTGCTTAGGAAATAAAAATAATCGAAGGCCAGAGCCCAACACAAAAAAAAAAGCAAGTCCGTTTCAAAAAGAAGTGAGGCCTGACGGTGAGTTCTCTTGAGAATAACCGTCAAATTGGAGAGTTGCAACAAAAAAAAAATGAATTGGAGAGTCTGCAAGGAAAAGGCACAAATTGTCATATTCAAATTGCTATAACCACCCAGTATCATGGTTAGCCAATAAGGAGATGACACATCAACAATGTTTTTGTCCTGGAGTGGTTGCTCAAAACAAAAGGGCGCAAGAGATGAAGGCTATATATATGTGTAAACAACAACAGACAAAAGGAGGAGAGGGGACAACACAGAGAAGAGAAAAAGAGAGGTCTTTTCTGCGCAAAAAAAAAAAGGGAAAAACAGAGAGATTTGAGAGAGCATCTATCCATTTTCTTTACAAAATTTCTGTATACAAAGAGAGAGAAAGCAAGTGTTCTGTAGAAAGAAAAAGGAAAGGTTTGTAAGAAGATGTTGCAATGAAAAATAATACAATTGTTGCCTCTTTTATTCTGATTTATACTCCTCTTTATTTATTTATTTCTATTAATTTCTGCATCATCATCGATCTAATGGTGCATAGAAAAGTTCTTTTCTTCGAAATTCAAAATTCAGAATTGATAATCAGATCATCATTATTATATGTCTCTTAATCTTTCTTTTTGAAATATTTTGTTTTCTAAGGGAATGTGAAACTTCCACGTGCTGTTAATAAGAAGTATGACTTACTTTTGCAACTTGATCTCAAATTAAAACATCAATGGAATCTCTATTGCTAATTTCTGTTTTGCAGCACGACTTCTCGGCATGGGGTTTTGATCTAACGCAACCACTTCGATCGAAATTTGTTTATTTCACAATCTGTAGCATGCTCAGTTGTGATTTAAACAATAAGAAACCGCTTCATAAGGGATCTGCAGCATGTCTCAGTCCCTATGGAGATGGTATGAACCTAATTGAATTGGATCTGTAGCATGCTCAGTCCATTCGATTTAGGTTGTTTGAACAACAAAGATCAAAATTCCATGCAAAGACGTCGTTATGCTGCCGAAATTTACTCAGAGAAGTCATATTTCATTTTATATTTCTGGCATAAGTTAAATCTAAAATATGTTCCTGATAATTTTCTGTTACCAGCAAAGTGCATTCTGGACAGTACACAAAACATTTTTTATCTCAAAAACAGTTAAACAGAACCAATTGAAATTTTAACTGCAGATGAAACATGATATGATACACATCTTGTAAAAATTTAAGGATTTTTGGATGCACAGATTATTTATAACGAATTTTTGAAATCAGATAGAAATTGAGTTTCAGAAAACTGTACCAGCAAATCGTGCCAGTAAATGTGTCTGAACGTTCATACCTTGAAACCCTTGAAATAAATCTCTAAAAATTCTACGAACATTATTGTAACTGCATCAAGATGTAAAGTTTCAAATCTGAAAGTTTCAAGTCATTACTGCAAACAGGGAGCAAATGAAAATTCAAAAACTGAACTGATGTCTGTCTGTCCCAGGAAACTGTTTCCAGAAAGTTGACTTAGATTGCAAATTTCGGTAAAAATACCAAACCAACTCAGAAAACCTAATTCTAGATATACAAATTTTTCTCTTGAAGTCTAGTTTCAAATAAAACAAACCGCATGTCAAAATTCGTAACAGAACGAAAACAGTCATTGAAATAGTGACTGAAGGTCGTGTTAACTGATAAAACGGTTTTTCAAAAATGACCCTGAAAGATCAAACCCAAAGCCCAATGAAATAAATTCCGAAAATTCTATAAAAATGATAGTAAAAATCCGCTCTGAGTCTTCTTTCAAATGAATCTAGTTTCATAATTTTTGGTGAAACATAGAGACTCTTTTCTAATTTCGAACTGATTAGTGGTCTGGTTAGTCCTGTCCAAAATGTACAGTCTAGAAAATTTGCAAACTGTCCAAATGTCAAAATACATTAAAATTCACAGAAAACTCGAAAAATCTCAAATGAAATACACCAAAACTCAGAAAATTCTAAAGATTTCAGTTTCATGGATCATTTGGTGTCAAAATCATCAAAAGATTGGTCAAACCCGACTTTGATCATATAGATGAACAAGTTTTATACTTTGTACTTTAACAAGGTATGATCTTGGTCGCTCTTCAGAGCAACCTTTTTCTTTTGCAGGTATTGGAGCAGCTGGAGCTTTATGTCCTTGGAACAAAAAGAGCGTCTTGCCTTAAATAGGTCCCATAAGGCGTCTCTTCCACATAAAATTTTCCTAACTCCACAAATTCCACAGCCAAATTTCCACCTCAAAATGGTCAATTGTTGGAGTGAGCCATAAGTCAACCAACACCGGTATGTTCATCTACCGGCATGAAAGATGAACAAGTTTTATACTTTGTACTCTAACAAGGTATGCAACAAAATCCAAAACCAAGACAAGGGAACAAATACCCAAACCTAAATCAAATCCAAGACTGAGGCGAGGGAACAAATATCCAAAACTCAAAATCAAAAACCAAGGCGAAGGAACAAATAACCTAAACCTTAACCCAAAATCAAAATCCAAGGCGAAGGAACAAATAACCTAAACCTTAACCCAAAAATAAAATCCAAGAAGAATGAGCAAATGCCCTCAACCTTAACTCAAAACCAAAATATGAGGCAAAGAAACAAATACCCAAACCTAAATCAAATCCAAGACTGAGGCAAGGGAACAAATACCCAAAACCTTAATCAAATCTGAAACCAAGGCGAATGAACAAATAACCTAAACCTGAACCCAAAACCAAAATCCAAAAGAGTGAACAAATACCCCTACTTTAACTCAAAATCAAAATCTGAGGTAAGAAAACAAATACTCTGAACCTCAATCAAATCCAATACCATGACATGTGATAAAGTACATCGAAATATGGTCAAATTCAAAACTGAGAAACATGACCAGTTGCCAAGTGAACTGATGCAACATTTCAGAAACTTTCCTTCAAGACCTGAAGAACATAATTAAGACATGCACACGAGAGACACAAGAGCAGGTCGTTCTGAAAAACCATCACAACCTACTCTGGTGGGGGGCATTTGTTGAACCATAAAAAAATGCATATAGTTGAAATAGAGAGAATAAGTATATGCTGAAATGGAGAGCAGCAAAAATAAAAATAAAAATGTGCATTACAAGTAAAGAGGCGCAGCCCATTTGCTTAGGAAATAAAAATAATCGAAGGCCAGAGCCCAACACAAAAAAAAAAGCAAGTCCGTTTCAAAAAGAAGTGAGGCCTGACGGTGAGTTCTCTTGAGAATAACCGTCAAATTGGAGAGTTGCAACAAAAAAAAAATGAATTGGAGAGTCTGCAAGGAAAAGGCACAAATTGTCATATTCAAATTGCTATAACCACCCAGTATCATGGTTAGCCAATAAGGAGATGACACATCAACAATGTTTTTGTCCTGGAGTGGTTGCTCAAAACAAAAGGGCGCAAGAGATGAAGGCTATATATATGTGTAAACAACAACAGACAAAAGGAGGAGAGGGGACAACACAGAGAAGAGAAAAAGAGAGGTCTTTTCTGCGCAAAAAAAAAAAGGGAAAAACAGAGAGATTTGAGAGAGCATCTATCCATTTTCTTTACAAAATTTCTGTATACAAAGAGAGAGAAAGCAAGTGTTCTGTAGAAAGAAAAAGGAAAGGTTTGTAAGAAGATGTTGCAATGAAAAATAATACAATTGTTGCCTCTTTTATTCTGATTTATACTCCTCTTTATTTATTTATTTCTATTAATTTCTGCATCATCATCGATCTAATGGTGCATAGAAAAGTTCTTTTCTTCGAAATTCAAAATTCAGAATTGATAATCAGATCATCATTATTATATGTCTCTTAATCTTTCTTTTTGAAATATTTTGTTTTCTAAGGGAATGTGAAACTTCCACGTGCTGTTAATAAGAAGTATGACTTACTTTTGCAACTTGATCTCAAATTAAAACATCAATGGAATCTCTATTGCTAATTTCTGTTTTGCAGCACGACTTCTCGGCATGGGGTTTTGATCTAACGCAACCACTTCGATCGAAATTTGTTTATTTCACAATCTGTAGCATGCTCAGTTGTGATTTAAACAATAAGAAACCGCTTCATAAGGGATCTGCAGCATGTCTCAGTCCCTATGGAGATGGTATGAACCTAATTGAATTGGATCTGTAGCATGCTCAGTCCATTCGATTTAGGTTGTTTGAACAACAAAGATCAAAATTCCATGCAAAGACGTCGTTATGCTGCCGAAATTTACTCAGAGAAGTCATATTTCATTTTATATTTCTGGCATAAGTTAAATCTAAAATATGTTCCTGATAATTTTCTGTTACCAGCAAAGTGCATTCTGGACAGTACACAAAACATTTTTTATCTCACAAACAGTTAAACAGAACCAATTGAAATTTTAACTGCAGATGAAACATGATATGACACACATCCTGTAAAAATTTAAGGATTTTTGGATGCACAGATTATTTATAACGAATTTTTGAAATCAGATAGAAATTGAGTTTCAGAAAACTGTACCAGCAAATCGTGCCAGTAAATGTGTCTGAACGTTCATACCTTGAAACCCTTGAAATAAATCTCTAAAAATTCTACGAACATTATTGTAACTGCATCAAGATGTAAAGTTTCAAATCTGAAAGTTTCAAGTCATTACTGCAAACAGGGAGCAAATGAAAATTCAAAAACTGAACTGATGTCTGTCTGTCCCAGGAAACTGTTTCCAGAAAGTTGACTTAGATTGCAAATTTCGGTAAAAATACCAAACCAACTCAGAAAACCTAATTCTAGATATACAAATTTTCCTCTTGAAGTCTAGTTTCAAATAAAACAAACCGCATGTCAAAATTCGTAACAGAACGAAAACAGTCATTGAAATAGTGACTGAAGGTCGTGTTAACTGATAAAACGGTTTTTCAAAAATGACCCTGAAAGATCAAACCCAAAGCCCAATGAAATAAATTCCGAAAATTCTATAAAAATGATAGTAAAAATCCACTCTGAGTCTTCTTTCAAATGAATCTAGTTTCATAATTTTTGGTGAAACATAGAGACTCTTTTCTAATTTCGAACTGATTAGTGGTCTGGTTAGTCCTGTCCAAAATGTACAGTCTAGAAAATTTGCAAACTGTCCAAATGTCAAAATACATTAAAATTCACAGAAAACTCGAAAAATCTCAAATGAAATACACCAAAACTCAGAAAATTCTAAAGATTTCAGTTTCATGGATCATTTGGTGTCAAAATCATCAAAAGATTGGTCAAACCCGACTTTGATCATTTTCATCATAATGCATCATGTGAAATTCAAATTAAATTGAAATTTCTTTAGAAATTCTAAAAGTCCACAAAACCAAAATGAAATCGTGTGACTTCAATGCTTGAAATTTGTGGTAAAATTCTGATTTGAGTTTAAATTAACTCAAATTGACACAAATACAAACCAAACCAAACTAAATTTCGATTTGAGTCTAAGTTGACTCAAATTGTGTCAAATCCAAATCAAAACTAACTCGAGTATCAAATACACTCAAGTTATCTAGAATTTAGTTTGAGGCCCCAAATTGTCTCGAACTAACATAATTTGAATCTAAATTGATTCAAATTAACAATAGTGAAACCAAATTATAATTTGAGTTCAAATTAACTCAAGTTATACCCAAATAAATGCCAAATAAAATCAAAAGCGGTCTAACTGGACCAAAGCCCCAGTTTGATCATAAGTTTCCCTCGTCACCTGAATCAGCGGCCCGCTTTGTATTCAGTGTACGAGTTGCAAGGTTGTTGCGCCTGAGTGACCAATGCGGTTACACTCTTGACCCTAACTTTGCGAAGTCCTTGTTCCTGAGTTAACAATATGTTCTGTACTTAGAACCTGGTACTTCACAGGATTCGAGAACAAATAACTCAAATCCTAAATCAAGTGACAAAAATGAGAATAAATATCTCAATTCTAAAACAAAACGGTATTTGATCGACTAATGGACTGGTATTTGATCGACTAACGGTATTTCCAATAGGCGCAAGCCCCTATTGTTAATTACCCGTAGTTGCCTACGGAAACCTCTGATTAAAGGATGTGAAGGATATTAACGTAATGGGTTAAGAAAATAGACTTATGGAGTGCTATTAAGGAGGCCTTAATTGACGGTACCAGACCTAATTGACGGGACCCAATTAAGGACCTTCAAATTTCTAAAGACTTTTGGCTTAAGGGCTGGTTTTCATTTGAAAAGAGGAACTCTTGATATGGAGTCGTTTGGGGACCACTTGATAATTTAAGTCATCTGAGGTTGATCTCAACTCCAGCGAGGGACTCCTCAAACGAAGAGGTTTTGGCTTTGACTTTGGGTTTCGTATTTTAACTTTTAATTTTCTGAGGTTTCATTTTGGATATTGATAATTTTTATTCATTTGCGCTTTTGACTTTTATAAATTTCTTTTTTTTTAGTTCGAAAATACTTAACCTTGAATATATTTGACTTTACAAGATATCGTTCTTGAAATTATTTGTTCTTTTGAAAATATTTGTAATCGAGAATACTTAGCTTTTGAAAATATCATATTTGAAATTTTTATCTCAAAAATACTTAGTTTTAGTTTTAGAAATTTTATAAATGAGTTTACTAATCTTCTAAGATTTATAAAATCCATTTACTATGGTGAAAATATTTCAAAAATACAAAAGACCAATACTTTGACATAATTTCATATCAAATTATCAGTGAATTTGGTTTATTTTAATTTTTAGAATTTCATGGATATTTTATTTATATTTTTCTGAGTTTTATACTATTTTTAATGAATTTTTAAAGTTTCTGTCAATTTGGAATTATCTGATTGGGCCATGCAGTAGGGGTTGCTGAGGTGGCCGTTGATCTGTCGCTGACTAGGCTGCTGACGTCAGGACGACGTGTGAGAGGCGCTGGCCTCCTAAATGTGTTTCGTGTAATGGGTTACTGACAAGTTAGTGACCCATTGGTCACAGGAGATCGGAGAGCCTCTCGCGCTGAAACTCAAACGAAGAAGACGGATTCATTTTCCGACTATCGGGTCCGACAAAGCGGGTTTAAATCCAACTGCATTTCCGGCCACCGCAACTCGTCGGCGTAGGTTCTCCGGCATCGTGGGGGGAAGAGGAACACAACGACGGCCTCAATTTCTGCCGCGTCGTCGCCGCCTGGTCGGGGAACAAAGTGTTTTGCGTGACAGTATAAGACTGAAATTCGATTAAGCCCATGTCGTTTTGAATTTCGTTTTCAGACGATTGTCAAGACCAGATTAAACGGGACTAGCTCCATTGGAGTTACGATGAAGTGGAGAGTACGATAGTATGTCGAATTAATGCTAAATTATTCTAATTTAGTGAGAGGATCGATAGGTGTCATGGTGAGAGATGAGGTTGGTACTGAAATGTGTCAGGAACCAAGTTCTAACCCAATTGTTTTAATGCTATCATACACATATACCAATTGATATTAAGGTCTACTAATTTGGCATTTAATTCCTCTGGTTCATGGCACCTTTGGACAATTTCTCACCTAGTCCTTTTTTATACTATGCGCATGGTCTGGTACACGAAGTAACACCGTAACATACTATATATAACCTACAATTGACACAATTGATATTTGATATGGGCTCACATACATGGCATTGCCTTGGCTACCTATTCTTAGCAATAAACATTTCGTATTACGTGCTTGGCTTACTCCTATTTACTGATACATATACTCATATACCAACAAACAACAATTTGAAAATATGAAGTCATATATTAAACTCTCTCAGGATTGCTGTATTGACGGGCAAGTGTGATCATTTTTCTAGGGGAGGTCTGCAACACAGTTGATGAAGGAAAGAGAAGCCTTTTCATACTACTCAGGTTCAATAACCCAGAAACAATAATAACTAACATCACACAGAAGAGCAATTAAGCAAACAAAAAACACTAAATAACAGCATTTCAAAGTTTCATTGATCAGGCCTTCTATGTATGTCTTATTATCAGAAATGTAGAATAAAGAGGTTGTCTTCTCATCACTACTCAGGGGAGGTAAGAAAGGTAACTAAATCTAAACAGTACCACCTATTTCAACTCTACTATTGATGGCAGTTTACAAGAAACAGTAAGACTCCAATACAAGCAATATATTCAGTAAAGTCCTTAAAGGTTCAGATATGCCATTTCATCACGGTTATGCATTCCTTTAAACTATTTCCCTAACATACGATCCAGAAATGACCAGGTCATGTCCAGATATTATTAAGAACTACATTTATGCACATCAGTCCATAACTTAAAAGAAATATCACCAGACTCAATTTTGGCAGCATTTCGACTTGAATTTGTGATAATTGCTTAGAGATCCTCTAACTTGAGCTCAAACAAGCATCAAATTGGAGAACCAAGGTCTGGCACTGAGGAACCCTCAGCCGAGACCAGTAGCAATACCTAGTCATGAGGAATCCTCATGCTAGATTACCTTCTCCAATCTATGACTAAGGAACCCTTAGCGTAGATCTTGATGGAGGTAGGCAAAGGATTAGACCAGAGATTAGGGAAAAGAGGAAACAATCAAGAGAAGAAGTTAAAAGGAAGAAAAGCTTACAATCAAGACACAGGAATTACATTTCTGAAACTGACATTGAACTTTTTATGTTTTCTTTTACTAAGCGATCACCTAATGTCATGGAACCCATGGCACAGGATCTCACATTCCTAAATTTCATCAAGATGGGACGGAGATTAAGAGAAGGTAGAAAATTTCCAAGAAAAGACCAGAAAAGAAGAACAAGCTATTTAACTACTGAAACCTCATTATTGAAACCAAGATTATCCTTAATTCCTCTTGATTGATCACCTAATACCATGGATCCCATGGTATAGGATCTCAGATCTCAAGGCCTCATCAAGAAAAGCAAGAAGATCGTCATCTAAACAAAATCGTTTGATTCACACTTTCAGAGATAGAAAACGAGTCTCAATCTAAACGAAATCCATCAATTCTTTCAAGAAAACAAGCAATTGCATACAAAACAGCCATGGTTTACCTCGTTTCTTACCTACCTTGCTTCGATACAACTTCTTTCTTCTAGTTAAACTTGCGAATTCTCCTATCCTATCCTATCCGCCTATGCACACCAAGTGCTTGTAAAAATGGCTACCTATTCCTATTCTATGTGCATGTGTGTTATTGTGGAGAAGAAAACCTAGAAGTCCCGTCCTGTTCTCCTCTTGGCCTGCTGTTTATATAGACCAGTCCTTCGCCTCTTTTTCCATCCAAATGCAATGAACCATCTCCTGAGCCCGGCGGTTGGCAACAGAATCGCTCAACCAATTTCTGTTGAGCTCTCCTCTTCTTTCTTGGTCTTGGGTGTATGTGGTGTAGGGTGCACCGCCATATGTTCAGTGGGTCCATAGTTTTGTGTTTCCCTTATTGTTCTTTGAGCTCCGCGTGCACCCATCTCCTCTTCACGAAGGGGTCAGTTTTGAGGAGGAAACATCTCAGCGCTTTTCCTTATGTTTCCTTTGTATGCACCTGATTCTCAGTAAACCAACACTTCATCATTCTTCTTCTGCGTGTGGCTCACGAAGAACAGGTGTACCCAAGTTACCGTGCATAGGAGGGAATTCCAATTTGCCGTTTCTGCTCTTCTCCCTTTCTTCATAAACTGCTCCTCTCCATTTCTTTTTTTAAACCAACTTTCATTTGTTGCTGAAACGAAATAAATTGTTTGGACCGCTTCCCTATTGAGTTTCTCCATGGAATTTTGTACACGGCTTCATAAAAATGTACAGAATCTGATAAAACCAAGAATTTCTGAAAATACCCCTCCCACTATTTTATTTAATTTATCCAAAATCATGGGCCTCTCTGCATAAAATGGAAATTCTGCAGCTCCTTTGGCCATTCTGAAAGCACCATAATTTTCTTCATCTTCTCTTGAATTTTTGGGTATTTTTCCATGATTTTTGGGATCCATTTGCTATTTTTCATGATTTTCTCAAGCTCCTCATAAATCAGTCTATGTCTCCAATCATGAAAAATTTGGGTCAAACAAATGCCCCCCACCAGAGTAGGTTGTGAGGATCTTAGGCAGAACAACATACTCTGGTGGCCCCTTTTTGACCCCCTTCGGATTGTTGAACTCTTGCACTGGAGGTTTTGTCGAGTTTTCGCTTGAACTTGGATTTAATTGGGTTGAGTTTTTATCTCCTTCATTTTGAGCCCACTTTCCTTGGTCGTGATTGGTTGTCTCACTGTGAGTCTCCTTTATGGCCTTGTATTTTCTTACTTTTTGTGGGCTACATGGGGCCTTGTATCTTTTAGTTGCCGGTGGGACTATAAGGTCTTGTATTTCTTGATTTGGTAAAGGCCCGTGAGAGGAGCATCATGGCACAGGATCAGGCTGCGGCTCATGGAGCTACTGCAGCATAACAGGTTTACTCTCTTTCATCTCTTCTCTTTGATCACCACGTCACGGATCTTGGCACTTGTTGTGTGGCATGGATGCGCTTGTGACTGCACTTATTGCATTTGTTGAACTTTGAACTTTGATTGTTGCATTTGGCTTGCTGATGCTTTGTGATGCTTGGATGCTTGATTACTCGCGATGCTTGCATGCTTGGTTATTGGTGAACTTGGATACTTGCTTTTGTGGGAGCGTTGTGCTTCTTTGCCTTGTGATATTTGGTTGACCTTGTGCTTGACTGAGTTCTCGTGTTCGAGACTTCTCCACGTACTTGCTTGCAAAGCAACAAGTAGCCTTGCTCTTATCTTACTTCTTTTCTCTTCACAACAGCCTGATTGAGCTCTTGCGCTCAAGGATCTCTTTCTCATCCTTCTTTTGTGATATGACGGGTACTTCGTCATTCTTGCGCCTGATTAGGTTTCCGCGCCCAAGGCTTCTTCTTGCTTAACTTGCGGGGTTCGAATAATCTTACTCTTACCGCCGTTTCTTTCAAGAGATATGGAAATTTGGCCCATACTCACTTTTCCTCCTACTTCTTTTAGGATCTCGAACACACATAGATCCATTCCACAATTTAGGTCGGGGTATTTGGCCCGCTCCTGTATTTCTTTGGGCTTGAACCTACATGGGCCTCGACCCGGTTGGTTTCCTTCTAACGTCAGCCTTGAACGTTTCCACTTCTCCTACGCCTTCTTGACTTCATACCGTTTCTTTCAGGCATCGGTTTGAATGGTTTACTTCCACTTCTTACCATCACAACCTTAACTTTCTTCACATGTTCACACGTTCACCATTAACTCCAAGTTACAACCTTTCTCTTTCCATGCCTATATAAGCACGCCTTTGCTCTTCTCTTTTCTTCATCCAAATTTACCGTAGTATTTCATCTTTCTCCACATTTTTCAAACTTCTTATCGCCATGTCTTCACTTCCTTCATCCAAACGTGCCAGGGGAGATTCTAGTTCTTCTGTCTTGTGTCTGGATTCCACCTTTCCAGACTGGTCTCTTACTCCCGATAACCGCTATCTTTTTCGCGATGAGACAACTTTTCTTTCTTACTACAACGACATGGGCAATGAAGAGCGGTCTGTGGCTGATTGCTACTTCTTTCGTCCTATGAGGAGGATTCCAGTGGAGCAAGTGAATCTCATTAGGGGTTGGCTTGACTCATGGAGTTTGGGCGGTTTAGCTGACTGTGACCAGCCTTACCATCCTAGGATCACCCGCCTCTTTTATGCCAATCTTAGGATCTCTTTCAACCATTTCGGCACTCCTTCGGCTTCTTCTTATTTGTTTGGCCGCTTCTTCCATATCACGGCCGAGGATCTGGCCAATTACTTACAGACTGCCAATACTACCAATGGTTCTACTATTTATGCCTTTCAAAGGTGGCCTCAAGGTTTTGGCAGTTATCAGGAATGTCGCCAATGGTTCAGGGCGGCGGCTCCTGATGTAGAGAGAGTATCTACTTTTCACCTTCCCGCTCTTCATAGGTACTTTTTTCTTTCTTCTTTCTTTTGCTTCATATCTCTACTTCTTTATTTTTGTGTCACATCACCTTCTTCGTTTTTCTTTACATCCCATTCATCGTGACTTTCAGATTCCTTTTTCTGGTAGTCAATGACGTCATCTTTCCACAAGGAGTCATGACACATCTTGCCAAGCCTGGGAGTCTCTTCTACCTCCGCAACCTGATTCAGAAGCAATGGCCTATCAACTTAGCCCACATGATTCTCTTCCACATGCACCAGGTGGCAATTTTTGATTGAGAGCCACTTCCTTACGGTCATCTTATTGAGGCTCTTATGCTTAGGGCTCGTATTCGTGTGCCTGACATGTTGTGGGGCAATCGTGTTTCTGATGCTGATGTGGCACATCCTTTCAACCTCCTCCTTTCTTTGCCTCTTATAGGATGGGTTGAGTCTTCAATGGGTATGCTGGTCCCTGATCCCAACCAACCTGTGAATGATTACATTTTGCTCCCTAATGCGGCTCCCAATCAGTATGGTCCCATGGAAGTTGGTTCCTCACCAGATGATAATTCTGCGATGATAGCTCTTGATGATCCTGCTCCTGTCTCAATCCGAACTTTCATTGACCAACGCTTTAGGGAATTGAATGCCCGCTTAGAAACCTTGGAAGGAATGCTTCAGGTCATATTAGCGACTCTTAACGACATGGCCGGTGATGAAAATGCGGCTGTGGCTGGAGCTACGGCTGGTGATGGAGTTGTGGCTGCCCCAGAATGAATGGCTTTCTTGAATTGCCTTGCCCCGGTGTCTTCCTTAGGGCACCTTTATTTCTTCCATTATGTATCCCTTTAGCTTGTATGAGGTTTTGCTCGGCCTTGCTTTGTTGTCATCTGTTGTTTATTTAACTCCTCATGTATTAAACTTCTTTATGTAATGGCTGTAATGACATATCTTCTTCTGATGAATGAAACACTACATCTCCTTTTTTTCATTGCATCTTTCTTCGCCTTACTACTTACTTTTGCTTGCCTTATACACCTTACGGCTGCCCCAGCATGATAGGCTACCTGTCCATGTCCCAGTGTGACTAATCGTTAGCTCTTGCTCCAGCACAACTGATTACTTGCTCTTGTCCCAAAGTGGTTAATCATTGATTCTCGTCACGGAGCGATTGGCCATCAATTCCTGCCCCGGTGTCGACCAGGCGTTCTGAATGTCGTCTTGCCCCAGTTTTGATTCTTCTCTTGTAACGATCTTAGTGATGCAAACGGTATCGGTAACATAATTTTGCACCCTCGAGAATCCTAAGAGTCCGTCATCAGCCGCAAAAAGATTCCTATACTACATTTTGGCTGGTGGATTTTGAGGAGTTTGGGAATGCCTCACTTATCCTCACATCACTCCTCCTCTCACTCTTTCATTCCTTACATCGCTGCTCACCCTCACATCACTCCTCCTCTCATTGGGCATAGGCACTCATCGTAATGGCGCTCAATATTGGCATTGGCGGCATTGACATGGCATGGACGCGGTGAGTGTGGGTGGTTGGAGCCCTCAGATACCTTCATAGGGTGGTGCCTTAATGCCTTCAGACGCCACAAAGGCTTAATCTTCATTAGGCATAGGTGTCTTGAAAAACCACAAAGACTTTCCTTGACACGGCTTCGCGTTCTCCGGGATCCGAAAGTCCCATCGTTAACCGCGGATTATGACATGGCGTAACTATAACCTAGCGGGGCACGTTTCTTTTCAAAAACTTGCCCCCTTTATTGGATTTTGATTGAAAGATTAAGTTAAGGTTTTGGATTTTATTGACTCCTAACGTTTTCATTGGATTTTATTCTAATGTTTTATTGAGTTATGTATATGGTTTTGGACTTCATAGGTTTTGTTATCCTGGACTTTTGGTGGATTTTTTAATGGAGTTTTGGATTTTAGTGGACTAGGTCTTATTGTAGGTAAAATATATGGGTTTTGGTTTTTTTTTTGGAAAAGTGGGTTTGGATTTGAAGGATGGTGTTGGATTGAAGGAATGGGCCTTAAGTGTAGTACTTCTTGAGATATCGCCCATTGATAGATGGAATCGAGCCTTCTCCTTCTTTATCTACAATCTTGTATGATCCTCCTTCGTAGACCTCTTTGATGATGTAAGGCCCTTCCCAACTCGAAATAAATTTCGGGCCATGATGATTTATGCTAATGTTCGGTTTGTCGTGTTACGTTGGTATTGCGACTTGTCTTCTCGCATCAGACTTGCAGCTTGTCTTCTCGCGCTAAAATCGTGACTTGTCTTCTCGTGTTGGAATCGCGGCTTGTCTTCGAGCTTCAGGCTGGAGCTTCCTTCACTTTCGGGTTGGAGCTTCCTTCACTTTCAAGTTGGGTATTTCTTTCATCTTTGGGTTGGATGTTTCCTTCACCTTCGGGTTGGATGTTTCCTTCACTTTCAAGTTGGATGTTTCATTCACCTTCTGGTTGGATGTTTCCTTCACCTTCGGGTTGGATGTTTCCTTCACCTTCTGCTTGGATGTATCCTTCACCTTCTGGTTGGATGTTTCCTTCACTTTCAAGTTGGATGTTTCCTTCACCTTCTGGTTGGATGTTTCCTTCACCTTCTGGTTGGATGTTTCCTTCACCTTCGAGTTGGATGTTTCCTTGACCTTCAGGTTGGATGTTTTCTTCACCTTCAAGTTGGATGTTTCCTTCACCTTCATGTTGGAGTTTCCTTCACTTTCAGGTTGGAGTTTCCTTCACCTTCGGGTTGGATATTTCCTTCACTTTCAAGTTGGATGTTTCCTTCACCTTCGAGTTGGATGTTTCCTTCACCTTCGAGTTGGATGTTTCCTTGACCTTCAAGTTGGATGTTTCCTTCACCTTCGGATTGGATGTTTCCTTCACTTTCTGGTTGGATGTTTCCTTCACCTTCTGGTTGGATGTTTCCTTCACCTTCTGGTTGGATGTTTCCTTCACCTTCGTGTTGGATGTTTCCTTCACCTTCGGGTTGGATGTTTCCTTCACCTTCAGATTGGATGTTTCCTTCACCTTCGGATTGGTTGTTTCCTTCACTTTCTGGTTGGATGTTTCCTTCACCTTCTGGTTGGATGTTTCCTTCACCTTCTGGTTGGATGTTTCCTTCACCTTCGGATTGGATGTTTCCTTCACCTTCTGGTTGGATGTTTCCTTCACTTTCAAGTTGGAGTTTCCTTCACCTTCAGATTGGATTTTGATGCACACTTTCAAAATGTGCGATCTTGAAAATTTCATGCTTTGTCTTTCGCTTTCTTCCTTATTTGGTCTTCCTTTCTTCTTTTTCTTTCTATCTCCTTTGCTTTGCTTTTTTTTATTTCGTCTTATTTCTTCTTTCTTCTTTCCCTTTTTTTTTCTTCTTTTTTTGTTTTCTTCCTCTCTTCTTTTTCCACTTTTCCTCTTTTGCACTTCGAACTTGGTTCTCCGATTTCGATTCCGGGTCTTTATTTCTTTTTCATTTTCCTTATCCCTTTCTCTTTCTATTTTTGTTTCTGACTCGGTTTTTCGATTTTGGTTTCGGGATTTAGGTTTCGGGAATTTATTCCTTTATTCATTTTCCTCCTACTTCCTTTCTTTATTCTCCTTATCTGAATTTCTGACTTAGTTTTCCAACTTCGGTTTTGAGACTATTCCTTTATTCATTTTCCTCCTACTTCCTTTCTTTATTTCATTTTTTTCTCTTTTATTCTTCCTTTTTATTTTCTTTTTTTTTCTTTGGATCTACTTATGCGGTGCAGGGCATTGTAGGACGTGTTTGGGGAGTTGAATTTCACCTTTTTCATACTTCTCCTCTATCCAATCTTTGAATACCCAACAATCTTCGGTTTTATGTCCCACCAATCTATGGTATACACAATATCTTGGATTTTCAACTTCTTCCATTTCACCGGGGCGTTTACTTATTGGAAACTCAAGTCCCCACATTATGGCCAAAGGAAACAACTCCTTCACTTTATCCTTTCTGAATGAATAAGGTTTTCTTCTCTTTTCCATTATATTGATGCGTGGTGGAAGTGCCTTGGGATTGTTACTCTTATTAGTTATTTCGAGACATGGTCCTTTGGTTGATGTCTCAGGCAGATTTCCCTCGCCATCGACTGCCTTCTTGAATGAACTCAAGAGTTTTCGTAGTTCATTGTCAGATTTCTTGTGGGGTGCAGGTCTTTGCCTATATTCATTGGGTATTTTAATATTTCCTTCCCAAATTTCATCTTCGACCCAATCCTTGAATACATAACAATCTTCTACGCTATGCCCCAGTATTCTATGGTAAAGGCAATAATTTGGGTGACCTTCTTCTTTCACTTCTTCGGATCGTTTGCATCTAGGTAAAGTTACCAGTCCATCCTTCATGGCTTCTTTGAAGATCACAGTTGTTTTGTCTTTCTTAAAGGTGTAGGGTTCGTTCATTCTTTCCTCCAAGCTGTCTTTTGCCTTGCTCAGACCTCGATTATGGCCTTGTTGGTCTTTATTGTCACCCTTCTTAGTATGAGTGGGTGTTTCACAGTTCTTATTCTTTCTTGTTGACATTTGCTTCACATCTTTACTCTTTTTATTTCCACCCTCAAGAAGATGGCGCTGGGTAATGGATTTAGATCCTTCTCCTTTCTCCTTGCACTTGTCCATTCTTGTGGTACCCAAGCTCTTTTGTGGCAATGGCATTGGATAACACCCTTTTTTCTCAAATTTGATTTTATGAACATCTCCCCAAATAACCTTTTGTTTTCCATCCTTGAGATATTTCAAGCACTGATGTAGGGTTGATGGAACTATGTGATTTTCATGAATCCATGGTCGACCCAGAAGAGCTCTATAACTTGTATCAGCCTCAATCACGTAGAATTTGATAGATGTTTCCAATTCTTCAAATTGCATTTGCAAAGTGATTGTCCCCAACGCCTTCTCTGAGGTTTCATTAAATCCATGTATGAATAGTTTTTCTTGGGTTAAGCGTTTGGTGGGTAAGGCAAGTTGATTGAGAGTTTTCAAGGGCATAATGTTGACAGCTGACCCTGGATCAACCAACAAGTGTCTTAGTCTGACTCCATTTGTTTCACCTGTTATGTATAGGGGATCATTGCGTTCCATAGCCCCTATTACTAAGTCTTCATCAGTAAAGGTAATGGAGGCAATTTGGTCGACATATGATGTCCCCACCATGCGTTTACTCATGCATTGGTATGAGCTCTCATCATCGCTTGATTCTTCACTATGAATCTCAATGACATTGCATTCGCTTTCACCACTTTGAGACATCATCTCGTGAGGGGCAGGCTCTTGCTCAAAACTAGGGTCAAGCATCAGCTTTTCCTCTTTGATCATTTGCTCGACAATATCCTTGAACACATAGCAATCCTCAGTCAGATGACCCATCATTCGATGGTACGCGCAATATTTTGAGACATCAATTTTCCTTCTATTTCTAGGTGCTTTTCTTTGAGGCAATTCTAGTCTTCTATCCCTTAGGATCATCTTGAGAATAGCTTCCGTTTTCTCCTTCTTAAAAGAGTATGGCTTACTCAATAATTCAGACATGGGTATCATGGTATTACTCCTTTGATTGCCATTTTTCTTGACCTTGTTTCCATTGGTGGAGGTTTCATAACTACTTGCACCATTGCCTCTTTCTTCTTCATCACAATTGGTGGAAATTTCTGGCCCTTTAGGTGGTCCAATACGTGCCAGCCTTGTCACTCGAGTAATTAGATCTTTGTAGGAGGTAATATCACTTCCTGAGAGCGATCTTTGCATCCAATAATCTAGATTTCTGATCAAGAACTCAACCGCTTCTCTTTCAGGCATCTGATGAGAGCACCTTATGTGCATGTTCCTCCATCGATTGATATAGTCAAGGACGTTTTCTCCCAATTTAGGTTTTTCACATGCCATATCAGCCATGGTGATTTCTTGTGTAACCATTGCAAACTTTGAACGGAAGGCCTCCTCCATTTCCTCCCAGGTTTCCATTGAATCATTTTCAAGGGAAGCGTACCAATTGAATGCAGCACCCATCAAGCTTAATGGGAATTGCCTAAAAAGAAGTGCCTCATTATTAGAAGTGTTCCCACACATGTGGTGAAATTGGATTAAGTGCTGATCAGGTGTAATATCTCCCTTTCTCGTGCCATCAAACAAGTTGAACTTGGGCATTACATAACCTTCGGGGTATAAGATTTGATCATATCTTTTGGGATATGGCCTTCCGCACTCTTTGTGATGGTTGAGAAGTCGCCCCGCTCCCGCGGCTTGGAGCTGTAGGTTGACCATCTCTTGAATGACTTGTTTGGTTAAATCGGATTTTCTTGCCCCAGTCCGATGCCTAGCTTCGGGAATTTCATCTTCACTCGATTCATATCTCACTTTATTTCTTCTTCCTTTGGGATGCCTTCGATATCCTTTTTCTTCTTCTTCTTCTGATGACTCATGCCTATGCCTATTCCTCATTTCTTTGGAAAACCTCATTTTAGGCCTTTCTTCTTCTTCATCGGAAGATCCATATTTGCTCTTGTTCTTTCTTTTCTTAAATGGTCTTTCTCTATTCTCTTCTTCATCAGAGTACTCATATCTACTCTTGCTTCTCCTTTCTTTGAGTACTTTTCCCTTGTACTCCTCTTCTTCTTCGCCAGAAGAACCTTCTTTTTCGAGATCTTCAAGTAACTTTTTCTTTTCTAGGAGTTTGTACATCTTCTTGAATATTTTTCTTTCTTTTTCTCTTTCGTCCATCATAGCCGCCATCTTATTTTCATTTCTTTCAATGATATTCATCAACTTCGGCCTTTCATCTTCGCGCCAACGATCTTTTCCATTCACATATCCTTCCTCATCTTTCGTTGGTCCTTCTCCATTTAGAAGGTGGCTTGAAGAGGCGTGATCTTGCTTGTCTTTGCTATCTTTCTTGGTGAAAGGGATTTCTCCATCACTAGCCATGTTTACGAAGGCATGCATCTCATGCTCTTTGCTTATCTCCACCATGTAGACTCGAGCATGGATCACGGATCGACATTCTTCCCGTATCACATGTCCTTTCTTATTTTGTGGCTCTTGATCCACTTCCATAGGCTGTGTTTTCTCTTTAGGCATCCACACCTTCTTGGGTCCCAATCTCTCCTTCATTGGTTTAATCATTTGCCCCAGTCTTTGGTGCACAGAAGAAGATCCTTTCTTTTGACCCTTTGGACCCAATCGATCGTGAACTGATGCGCGTGGAAATGACAATCTCTCGTTCACCGATTGCCGGTTTTGAGGACTTCTTCCTCTAAACTTCATTTGGTATTCGGGAGAGAACTCCTCCATGGTTTTGAGCATGGCTACTGGTGAGTTCTTTCGCACTAGGCGGAGCGAAGCGAAAGGATTGCTCACTGGTAGATTCAGCCTTGTTTCCAATTCATTTTTGTAAGCTTGTTGGACCTTCTTCATAGTTCTTGCTCTTTGAGAGACCGGCGTATACACCTTCTTCACGGCCGTCTTTTTAATAGGGGAACAGCGGTGAAATTGGTGCTTTTGAGGAGACAAGACTGAGCTTGAGCGGGCTCGCTTGTGAGATACAGTTGTCCATTCTTCTTCCTTCACAGAGTCAATCTCCATTGGATCTTCAATGACCTTGGTAATCTCCATCACTTCTTCGAGTGGCTCTTCTACGACCACCCTTGCTAACTTGAAGCTCCCATCACTAGCTTGGACGACAGGCACGTACGAGTGCCCGAATGGTAGGCCTCCAAGTGTGAATTCATCATTGTAGCAGATCGGCACTCCACCGATCCTAAGGACTCCTGTCGGCTTGAAAACGTCAATGCTGGTGAACGCCATTTCAACCTACAATGACACGAACTTAATGTTACCGTTAGGATTGTTTATTAAGATTTCCTCAGCCCTTACGTCACCCTTCAAGTCCCAAAGATGAGAGGAAAAAGAGGTCCCACCGGGCGTGCCAGAGAATCTGTTGCGGCTTTTTCGTCATTATTCTCCTCGAAGGAATTCCTCGAAGAACAATGGGAACATAGCCTTAGATTCACCTCCCTTAAGGTTCGATCTCTATAGCGGGTATCTCTCGAAACAAGAGAATCCTAGCAAGAGTCGCTACTTAAAGAAGTTTCTTGATTTAGCGGGTCCTTTCTTTCCAATAGGCGCAAGCCCCTATTGTTAATTACCCCGTAGTTGCCTACGAGAACCTCTGATTAAGGGACATAAAGGGTGTTGATGTAATGGGCTTAGAAAAGAGAGATTTACGGAGTGCTATTAAGGAGGACTTAATTGATGGTACCAGACCTAAGTGACGGGACCCAATTAAGGACCTTTGGGTTTCTAAAGACTTTCGGCTTAAGGGATGGTTTTCGTTTCAAAAGAAGAGCTCTTCATATGGAGTCGTCTGAAAGCCACTTGATAATTTAAGTCATCTGAGGTCGGTCTTGACCCTAGCGAGGGACTTTTCCTCAAACGAAGAGGTTTCGGTTTTGACTTTGGGTTTCGTGTTTGACTTTTATTTTTGATGTTTAGCTTGGGATATTGGTGATTTTTATTCACTTTGGCCTTTTAAACTTTTGACTTTTGGCAATTCCTTTTGTATTTGAAAATACTGGGTTCGTGAAAGTATGAGAATATCATTCTCAAATTTATTTGTATATTGAAAGTACTTAAATTTCATTTCAAAGGTGTTTTTGTAATGTTGACTTATTTTGACTTTTCGTATTTGTGAAAATATATTTATATTTGAAGATACTTGATTTCGAAGATATTATATCCGGAATTTTTATTTCAAAAGTATTTAGTTTCAGTTTTTGAATTTTATAAATGGGTTTATTAATTTTCTAGTATTTATCAAACTCATTTTTAAAGTGACAATACTTCAAAAATACAAAAGGCCGTTACTTTGACATAATTTCATATCAAAGTATCAGTAAATTTGGTTTATTTTGGTTTTTAGAATTTTATGGATATTTTATTTGTATTTTTCTGAGCTTCCTACTGTTTTTAATGAATTTCTAAAGTTTCTGCTGATTTGGCGTTTTCCTATTGGGCCACATTAACTAAATGTGTTGAGGTGGTTGCTGACTGGGGCAGATGACGTGGATGAAGAGAGAGAGTTTGACATAGATCTCGTGTAATGGGTGACTGACAAGTCATGCGACCCATTAGCCGCAGAAGATCGGAAAGCCTCTCGCGCTGAAACTCAAACGAAGAAGACGGGTTCACTTTTGGGGTCTGATGGGTCCGACGGAATGGGTTTGGATCCGCTATCAGCTCCGACCATCGCAGCTTGTCGGCAGGGGCTCTCTGGCATCGTGAGAGAGAGAGGAACACAATGGTAGCCTCCATTTCTGCCGCGTCGTCGTCATTTGTTCAGGAAGTCGAGGGTTTTAAGTGTCGGTACAAAAGTCAGAATTCAATTTAGTCCTCGTAAACTTTATTTTTATGTTTCTGACGATCTCCGTTGCCAACATTGACGAGGCTGGCCTCGTTAGAATCACGACATGGCAGAGAGTGTGAAGACGTTTTCAATTAAGGTTGAATTTATTTAATTTAGTGAAGATGCCACTAGCTGATACGGTATAGTTCAGGGAAGTAGCATGAGGAAGTACTTAAGGGATTATTTCAATTTGGTTTTCACTAGGGAATCACACTAAACTCTTCTAATCCTATTTATCATATGTGCATACTTTAATTGTTAAAGGGACTCGTTAATTGACTTATGCCTTCATGAGAACAGGCCTGTAACAAACTTAGATAACATGCGATTCATTGGATTTTACACATGTGGTCAGGTTTTGGAGGTCCTAAGCCGTGCATAGTATGCACTGGTACAACACATGCCTGGTACAAATGTCATACACGACGTTTAAGTTCATTGTGTTACATTGTCAATTTTGGGGCATATTTATACCATTTGTATATTAGTGAATAACAATTCTAAAGACAACAAGTCACGCATCAAGGTAACGATTAATTACAGTAATAAGAATGCAACATTGAACAAGCATCTAACTGAAGAGTAATTAAACAGCCAAGGTATATCCAACGTAAGGAAAAGAGAAACTGTACTTCACTGTTGTTCAGGAAATCAAAATTTACTGAAAGACATCATAGGATTTGCAACGTTTGCTAATTTCTCAGCAACCGAACAATAGAGATTGCTGGCCTTTCACAATTTTATAAATTGAACTTTATAAATAATAGGAACACACTTGGCCACAAGATCACGCATAACTATGATTCTTACTGGGATCACAACTGAAAGGAAATGTCAGAACTTAGATGCAAGGAACATTTTTAATAAAGTCCAGAAACATTCAAGTATTCCATTGCACATATTTGACAACTTGATTAAACTATTTTACCAATTTACAATTCAGAAGTGATTAAGTCATGTCAGAACACTTCTTAAAAGTCACATTTATGCACATCAACCCAGAAATTGAGAAAAATAACACAAACTAAATTTTGGCAGCATTTCGACTTGAATTTGTGGTAATTGCTTAGAGATCCTCTAACTTGAGCTCAAACAAGCATCAAATTGGAGAATCGAGGTCTGGCACTGAGGAACCCTCAGTCGAGACCAGTAGCAATACCTAGTCATGAGGAATCCTCATGCTAGATTACCTTCTCCAATCTATGACTAAGGAACCCTTGGCATAGATTTTGATGGAGGCAGGTAAAGGGTTAGACCAGAGATTAGGGAAAAGAGGAAACAATCAAAAGAAGAAGTTAAGAGGAAGAAAAGCTTACAATCAAGACACAAGAATTACATTTCTGAAACTAACATTGAACTTTTTGTGTTTTCTTTTACTAAGCGATCACCTAATGTCATGGAACCCATGGCACAGGATCTCACATTCCTAAATTTCATCAAGATGGGACGGAGATTAAGAGAAGGTAGAAAATTTCCAAGAAAAGACCAGAAAAGAAGAACAAGCTATTTAACTACTGAAACCTCATTATTGAAACCAAGATTATCCTTAATTCCTCTTGATTGATCACCTAATACCATGGATCCCATGGTATAGGATCTCAGATCTCAAGGCCTCATCAAGAAAAGCAAGAAGATCGTCATCTAAACAAAATCGTTTGATTCACACTTTCAGAGATAGAAAACGAGTCTCAATCTAAACGAAATCCATCAATTCTTTCAAGAAAACAAGCAATTGCATACAAAACAGCCATGGTTTACCTCGTTTCTTACCTACCTTGCTTCGATACAACTTCTTTCTTCTAGTTAAACTTGCGAATTCTCCTATCCTATCCTATCCGCCTATGCACACCAAGTGCTTGTAAAAATGGCTACCTATTCCTATTCTATGTGCATGTGTGTTATTGTGGAGAAGAAAACCTAGAAGTCCCGTCCTGTTCTCCTCTTGGCCTGCTGTTTATATAGACCAGTCCTTCGCCTCTTTTTCCATCCAAATGCAATGAACCATCTCCTGAGCCCGGCGGTTGGCAACAGAATCGCTCAACCAATTTCTGTTGAGCTCTCCTCTTCTTTCTTGGTCTTGGGTGTATGTGGTGTAGGGTGCACCGCCATATGTTCAGTGGGTCCATAGTTTTGTGTTTCCCTTATTGTTCTTTGAGCTCCGCGTGCACCCATCTCCTCTTCACGAAGGGGTCAGTTTTGAGGAGGAAGCATCTCAGCGCTTTTCCTTGTGTTTCCTTTGTATGCACCTGATTCTCAGTAAACCAACACTTCATCATTCTTCTTCTGCGTGTGGCTCACGAAGAACAGGTGTACCCAAGTTACCGTGCATAGGAGGGAATTCCAATTTGCCGTTTCTGCTCTTCTCCCTTTCTTCATAAACTGCTCCTCTCCATTTCTATTTTTAAACCAACTTTCATTTGTTGCTGAAACGAAATAAATTGTTTGGACCGCTTCCCTATTGAGTTTCTCCATGGAATTTTGTACACGGCTTCATAAAAATGTACAGAATCTGATAAAACCAAGAATTTCTGAAAATACCCCTCCCACTATTTTATTTAATTTATCCAAAATCATGGGCCTCTCTGCATAAAATGGAAATTCTGCAGCTCCTTTGGCCATTCTGAAAGCACCATAATTTTCTTCATCTTCTCTTGAATTTTTGGGTATTTTTCCATGATTTTTGGGATCCATTTGCTATTTTTCATGATTTTCTCAAGCTCCTCATAAATCAGTCTATGTCTCCAATCATGAAAAATTAGGGTCAAACACCTACAAGTTGCATTTCACAACTATTTTAGCCTAGACACATAATTCTTCGAATCCCTTAATCAGAGGTTCTCGCGGTTATCCCCGAGGTAATTAACAGCAGGGGCTTGTGCCTGTTGGAAAGAAAGGACTCACAAAATAATAAACCTTCGCGTGAATAGAAATTCATATGAGTTCTCTTCTCTTCATTAAGAAAGGACTTATATCGAATTGTGACGCGCGAAGGGTATCTGGATAGATCTTTCCCGCCCCTGCGGATCTTCAGTGTTATTTATTCCGCGGCGATAAAAAGGTCTCGACAGATTCTGGCACGCCCGGTGGGACATCTTTCTCCTCTCATATTTGGGATTTGAATAATATATTGTATAGGCTATAGGAGTTGTGTTATTTCTTTAAAAAAATACTAACAATGATTTGTAGAGTAATGTTTTGTAGGTAATGGTGTATGCCAAGGTCGACTATCATGAACCTACACTAATACATGAAATGAGGCACTGGTAAAGCTTCAGGGGGCAAGGTGGACAAAAAACTATAAGAACTGCTTTGTTCTGGGGGCAGAAAGCAACTTGGAATCCCAACCAAATTCGTAGGGGCAAGTGCCAAATTAGAGCCACCACAACCATCAATGCTGCGAAAAAAGAGTCAAGTCACGAATTTATATGCTTCGGCGAAAAAGCCTTTCTGGTATATGGAGTTGCTGGAGCTTTATGTCCTAGGAGAAATAAAAAAGAGCATCCTGCCCCAAAAGGCCACATAGGGTGTCTCTTCCATGAAAATTTTTCCTACCTCCACAAAATTCCACAGCCAAAATTCCACATAAAAATGGTCAATTGTTGGAGTGAGCCATAAGTCAACCAACACCGGTATGTTCATCTACCGGCATGAAAGATGAACAAGTTTTGTACTTTGTACTTTAACAAGATATGATTTTGGGTCGCTCTTGAGAGCAACCTTTTTTCTTTTACAGGTATTGGAGCAGCTGGAGCTTTATGTCCTTGGAATAAAAAGAGCGTCTTGCCTTAAGCAGGTCCCATAAGACGTTTCTTCCACATAAAATATCCCACCTCCACAAATACCACAGCCAAAATTCCACATAAAAAATGGTTAATTGTTGGAGTGAGCCATAAGTCAACCAACACTGGTACGTTCATCTACCAGCATGAAAGATGAACAAGTTTTATACTTTGTACTTTAACAAGGTATGATCTTGGTCGCTCTTATGGGCAACCTTTTGCTTTTGTAGGTACAAGGAGTTGCTGAAGCTTTATGTCCCTGGAATAAAAAAGAACGTCTTGCCTTAAATACGTCCCATAAGGCGTCTCTTCCACATAAAATTTCCTAACTCCATAAAATCCACAGCCAAATTTCCAACTCAAAATGGTCAATTGTTGGAGTGAGCCATAAGTCAACCAACACCGGTATGTTCATCTACCGGCATGAAAGATGAACAAGTTTTATACTTTGTACTTTATCAAGGTATGATCTTGGTCGCTCTTCAGAGCAACCTTTTTATTTTGCAGGTATTGGAGCAGCTGGAGCTTTATGTCCTTGGAATAAAAAGAGCGTCTTGCCTTAAATAGGTCCCATAAGGCGTCTCTTCCACATAAAATTTTCCTAACTCCACAAATTTCACAGCCAAATTTCCACCTCAAAATGGTCAATTGTTGGAGTGAGCCATAAGTCAACCAACACCGGTATGTTCATCTACCGGCATGAAAGATGAACAAGTTTTATACTTTGTACTCTAACAAGGTATGCAACAAAATCCAAAACCAAGACAAGGGAACAAATACCCAAACCTAAATCAAATCCAAGACTGAGGCGAGGGAACAAATATCCAAAACTCAAAATCAAAAACCAAGGCGAAGGAACAAATAACCTAAACCTTAACCCAAAATCAAAATCCAAGGCGAAGGAACAAATAACCTAAACCTTAACCCAAAAATAAAATCCAAGAAGAATGAGCAAATGCCCTCAACCTTAACTCAAAACCAAAATATGAGGCAAAGAAACAAATACCCAAACCTAAATCAAATCCAAGACTGAGGCAAGGGAACAAATACCCAAAACCTTAATCAAATCTGAAACCAAGGCGAATGAACAAATAACCTAAACCTGAACCCAAAACCAAAATCCAAAAGAGTGAACAAATACCCCTACTTTAACTCAAAATCAAAATCTGAGGTAAGAAAACAAATACTCTGAACCTCAATCAAATCCAATACCATGACATGTGATAAAGTACATCGAAATATGGTCAAATTCAAAACTGAGAAACATGACTAGTTGCCAAGTGAACTGATGCAACATTTCAGAAACTTTCCTTCAAGACCTGAAGAACATAATTAAGACATGCACACGAGAGACACAAGAGCAGGTCGTTCTGAAAAACCATCACAACCTACTCTGGTGGGGGGCATTTGTTGAACCATAAAAAAATGCATATAGTTGAAATAGAGAGAATAAGTATATGCTGAAATGGAGAGCAGCAAAAAAAAAAAATAAAAATGTGCATTACAAGTAAAGAGGCGCAGCCCATTTGCTTAGGAAATAAAAATAATCGAAGGCCAGAGCCCAACACAAAAAAAAAGCAAGTCCGTTTCAAAAAGAAGTGAGGCCTGACGGTGAGTTCTCTTGAGAATAACCGTCAAATTGGAGAGTTGCAACCAAAAAAAAATGAATTGGAGAGTCTGCAAGGAAAAGGCACAAATTGTCATATTCAAATTGCTATAACCACCCAGTATCATGGTTAGCCAATAAGGAGATGACACATCAACAATGTTTTTGTCCTGGAGTGGTTGCTCAAAACAAAAGGGCGCAAGAGATGAAGGCTATATATATGTGTAAACAACAACAGACAAAAGGAGGAGAGGGGACAACACAGAGAAGAGAAAAAGAGAGGTCTTTTCTGCGCAAAAAAAAAGGGAAAAACAGAGAGATTTGAGAGAGCATCTATCCATTTTCTTTACAAAATTTCTGTATACAAAGAGAGAGAAAGCAAGTGTTCTGTAGAAAGAAAAAGGAAAGGTTTGTAAGAAGATGTTGCAATGAAAAATAATACAATTGTTGCCTCTTTTATTCTGATTTATACTCCTCTTTATTTATTTATTTCTATTAATTTCTGCATCATCATCGATCTAATGGTGCATAGAAAAGTTCTTTTCTTCGAAATTCAAAATTCAGAATTGATAATCAGATCATCATTATTATATGTCTCTTAATCTTTCTTTTTGAAATATTTTGTTTTCTAAGGGAATGTGAAACTTCCACGTCCCAGGAAACTGTTTCCAGAAAGTTGACTTAGATTGCAAATTTCGGTAAAAATACCAAACCAACTCAGAAAACCTAATTCTAGATATACAAATTTTCCTCTTGAAGTCGAGTTTCAAATAAAACAAACCGCATGTCAAAATTCGTAACAGAACGAAAACAGTCATTGAAATAGTGACTGAAGGTCGTGTTAACTGATAAAACGGTTTTTCAAAAATGACCCTGAAAGATCAAACCCAAAGCCCAATGAAATAAATTCCGAAAATTCTATAAAAATGATAGTAAAAATCCGCTCTGAGTCTTCTTTCAAATGAATCTAGTTTCATAATTTTTGGTGAAACATAGAGACTCTTTTCTAATTTCGAACTGATTAGTGGTCTGGTTAGTCCTGTCCAAAATGTACAGTCTAGAAAATTTGCAAACTGTCCAAATGTCAAAATACATTAAAATTCACAGAAAACTCGAAAAATCTCAAATGAAATACACCAAAACTCAGAAAATTCTAAAGATTTCAGTTTCATGGATCATTTGGTGTCAAAATCATCAAAAGATTGGTCAAACCCGACTTTGATCATTTTCATCATAATGCATCATGTGAAATTCAAATTAAATTGAAATTTCTTTAGAAATTCTAAAAGTCCACAAAACCAAAATGAAATCGTGTGACTTCAATGCTTGAAATTTGTGGTAAAATTCTGATTTGAGTTTAAATTAACTCAAATTGACACAAATACAAACCAAACCAAACTAAATTTCGATTTGAGTCTAAGTTGACTCAAATTGTGTCAAATCCAAATCAAAACTAACTCGAGTATCAAATACACTCAAGTTATCTAGAATTTAGTTTGAGGCCCCAAATTGTCTCGAACTAACATAATTTGAATCTAAATTGATTCAAATTAACAATAGTGAAACCAAATTATAATTTGAGTTCAAATTAACTCAAGTTATACCCAAATAAATGCCAAATAAAATCAAAAGCGGTCTAACTGGACCAAAGCCCCAGTTTGATCATAAGTTTCCCTCGTCACCTGAATCAGCGGCCCGCTTTGTATTCAGTGTACGAGTTGCAAGGTTGTTGCGCCTGAGTGACCAATGCGGTTACACTCTTGACCTTAACTTTGCGAAGTCCTTGTTCCTGAGTTAACAATATGTTCTGTACTTAGAACCTGGTACTTCACAGGATTCGAGAACAAATAACTCAAATCCTAAATCAAGTGTCAAAAATGAGAATAAATATCTCAATTCTAAAACAAAACGGTATTTGATCGACTAATGGACTGGTCGGTAATTTACCATTATGGTTCAAGTTAGATTTAAAATTTAAAATCTTAACTTACCATAAAAACCTCATGAACAAATGTCACATGTATAATCACCCAACAAGTTGCATTTCACAACTATTTTAGCCTAGACACATAATTCTTCGAATCCCTTAATCAGAGGTTCTCGCGGTTATCCCCGAGGTAATTAACAGCAGGGGCTTGCGCCTGTTGGAAAGAAAGGACTCACAAAATAATAAACCTTCGCGTGAATAGAAATTCATATGAGTTCTCTTCTCTTCATTAAGAAAGGACTTATATCGAATTGTGACGCGCGGAGAGTATCTGGATAGATCTTTCCCGCCCCTGCGGATCTTCAGTGTTATTTATTCCGCGGCGATAAAAAGGTCTCGACAGTCTACTGCTGATTCCCGATAAGCGCTGCTATACGGACTTTATTTATGTTATCTTGAATTGTGCGGGAAAAAGTTAATCATCAAGAAAATCGTATGACCCTCATTAATTCACTTAGTGAGTGACGATATCTGTTTGGGCCCCTTGATGGAGTTGGATCGTATGCACGTAACTAAGCGATCAACTGTAGATCAAGAAACGTATAATCTGCAAGAATGACACATTACTATCTTGGATTATACGATGATATCGTGTGATATAAGAATCAAAATAGAGAAATACTTTTATTCTCTTATGCAGGATTTAAATACTGTAGCAGTACATTATTTATGCGAATTGGAAATCATAACGTGTTGCTAGATACCGCTTATGATTATTGGATTAAATAACGATTTAATTCCATATCCAACATAGCATAAATCCTCAAAGGGTCACACATAATAAGGTGTTTAACCATGCGTGCATTATTTATTTATTTGCAACAGTGAGATGCAAAATATTATGGGTTGATTAATTAATTATATACCGTTATGGACCGTTATAATTAATTAATTCAAATGGATCATATTGAAATAAATAAATGCATTGTCTAATCTCTAAATAATTATTATTAAGTTAATAATTATTTATAAACAACACACTTAATTTAATTAAGTTAATTGGCCTTTATTTAGTGGTAAATTAAATGTCCAATTAATAGCAATTGAATGAGGCCTTTAATTAATAGAATTAAGGTCTAAATAAAGATGAGCTAATGGCCCATCTAGGCCCACTAGAAGGCCGGCCCTATTAGGGTGGTAGGTGGGGTGACACACTTGTAATTAGTGTGAACTTTGTGTTAGGGTTTGGAGGCTATATAAGGACCTATATGGAGGCTCCTTGGATGGCTATTCGTTTCCCTTCCCTAGCCGCCATTCTCCCCCTTTGGGCGCCGCCCCTCTTCCTATCATCTCTCAACACAATTGCTCATGTGTTGAGCTATCCCTTCCACAAATTAATTGGTGAATTGATTGAAGAAAGGGAAAACTTTGGGATTAGACTTGTTATTCTCATCGCTAGCACGATTCGAGAATAATTTGGTTAATACCATAGTGAACTCGAGACCTTTCGATTTGGAGGAGTTTGGAGAGCACCCCATCGATTTCTAAGCCGTAGGATCGAGCCGCTTGATTACAATATCAAGAGAGGTATACTTTTTCCTACCTATCTCTTGTGTTGGATTGAACTTATGCACTTGATCCTTCTTGCTTGTGTTTTAATTGGATTAATTAGGAATAATTAGTCAAAAAAATTAAAATTAAGTATTTCCTAATAGTGGTATTAGAGACAGTTCGTGCTTAAGTTAATTTGACACTTAATTAAGAGAAATTGGCTAATTAATGGATTAGTAGAGATGATGCGTTTGTTTGTTGTCTGGAAATGAAATTTTTTGTGTTGTTTCGCATTTTTCGCTATGATATGTTCTCTGGAAGATTTTTCCATATATATAAATTTGTATATCTGTGGATTGTAATTCTTATGGCGTTGGATTCATATTTTTCTGAAATTGTCTGGATTTACTGTGAATAAAACGACAACGATGCGCAGAACCAGTTTCTTCTCGCACAGTTCTATTTTAATGGCTTGAAAGATTTATATTTTGAATATAAGTACCAGTGTGTTAGAAAGTGTGCTAATTTTCATTTTTGTGCTAATTACCAATTAATTAACCAAGCAAATCACACACATAAGAGATCTAGTACACAAGCTATTCAAACACACGAGAAAAAGGATTGGAAGTCTACCTCTCTTGGTATCGCAACCAAGAGGCTCGTTCCAATGCGTTGGTGTCGGTGGCGTGCTCTCCAAGAACCTTCTCGCCGTGCTCCTCGAGTCCACTAAGGAATTAACCACCTTCTCTAATCAATTATGCTAGTAATTGAGAGAATTGTGCCTAATTCCAAAGCTTTCCCTTCTCTTGATTAATTCTCCAATTAATTTAGTGGAAAAGCTTGCTCAACACATGAGCTAGGTGGTGTGTGGAAGAGAGAAGAGGAATGAAAAATCTGAAATTTTTCTTCCTTTGTGGTGAGGTGCGGCCAAAGAGAGAAGGAGAGAGAGAGGTGTGTGGAGGCTAGGGTTTGCTCCCAAAGAACACCCCTTTATAAAGACCTCAAGCCCTAGCTCTTCATCCAAATTTTGGAGGACCAAAATACCCCCATGTAGCCGCACCCTACCTACCTCATTTGTGGGTTGGGCCTCAAGACAAGTTGAGCCCAATAACCTTCCATTTTATTACACCTTCCATTTGGCATTAAATCAACTAATTAATTTAAGGCCCAATTTGCTCAATTTATTAAATGTGTTGATTATTATTAATTATTAACTATTTAATAATTAATATGGAATTAGACAATGCATTTAATTATTTCGATATGATCTATTTGACTTAATTAATCATAACGGTCCATAACGGCATACGATTAATTAATCAACTTATCATATTTTGCAAAACCAATTGTTGCAAATAAATAATTAATGCACGTGTGGTTAAACACCTTATTATGTGTGACCCTTTGAGGATTTATGCTATGTTGGACATGGAATTAAATCGCCATTTAATTCCAATAATCATAAGCGGTATCTAGCAACACGTTATGATTCCCAATTCACATAAATAATGTACTGCTACAATATTTCAATCCTGCATGAGAGAATAAATGGTTTCTCTATTTTGATTCTTATGTCACACGATATCATCGTATAATCCAAGATAGGAACGTGTCATTCTTGCAGATTATACGTTTCTTGATCTAGAGATAATTGTATCAGTTGCTAGCAAACAATCTATCTCCATCAAGGGGCCCAAACAGATATCGTCACTCACTAAGTGAATTAATGAGGGACATACGGTTTTCTTGATAATTAGCTTTTCCCCGCACAATTCAAGAATACTTAAATCAAGTCCGTATAGCAGCCTTTATCAGGAATCAGCGGTAGACATGATTTATAGTATCTATCCTCATGTGGAAAAGATAATCATCTCAAACTTAGAACCAAAATCATAACGAAATAAATAATGACACGTAACACAATCCATATATTTATTTCGTGGGGTCCAGTCCTGTACTATGTTCTATAACATATACATATGCAATTAAGTTGGTTACTCCTAACCTATGATTTATAGAACTTAATCATCACTTAATCTGCATACTAATCTTATTGATAATTAATGTTCTTTGTTAATTATCAAGATTATGGACTTTTAGATTTATCGTTGTCATTTACTACTAAATGAATAACAGTGATCTATAATTCAGATCCTCAACCTGAATGAACTGTCAACGAGTAAATCAAAGAACAAATGATCTGAAATCACCAATAACATAAACTATAGAAGTAGCCTAATGAATTGGCTTCTAGGACATATCTCTAACACAGTGTTCTATGGCTAGAATTAAAGAGGACTTGAAACTCTTTTTGAGCATGTATAGATTGTTGCATGACTCGGATTAATTTGTGAGTATTTCAAGTATGAAAAGCAAGATCTCGTCAGATCCAGTTTATTGAATAAATTGATTGTTATAATAAATTGTACCAACTGAGAACTCCTTTAAAAATTATGTTTAAATGGAATTTTTCAATTTTGAGTTAAGATTCCAGGAAAATTAATTTCATAATTTTTCAGGGAAATTTGGACCTTCAACTAGGTTAAAACATTTCGGTTGACAGTCTGTTCCAGTACAGGTTTTGTCGATTGTTTAGCATGTAACTTGAATTTATTGAACTAAACTTGGTGGTTTTCTTTTTATGGATGGTTAGCCTATAGTTAAATCTAGTTTTCCTATGTATATTGTATATATAAAAACTGAATAGAAGGTGGTCTAACAGACCAAATGGTTGAGAGGACAAGCTAAAAATCGCATAACGGTGTTTCGTGCACTTGTTAGAGATTTGTCTTTTTTTATTCTCCCAGATGGTTTAAGATCTCTTCTTGAAATTTTTACTGGTAAATAAAATTATGATAAGGAACTTAAGTAATTTATTTCATAATTTTTCGAGACAAAAAACTATTGATTTTGTTGGATCCCATTAGTTACGTTTTTTGTTAAATTACTACTTTCTAATTATTCAAACTAGTTGAAAAACAATTAGAATACTCCTTGTTTGATCTCCTTTCCATTATGGGATGTTGAAAAATTTTCTAAATGAATTTAAACAAGTTTAGTTGTTTAAAATTGAGAATTTATGCACGGAAATTGCTTATCGCAAACAATACGCAAAGATGCTTGAAAATAGTTAATTGGAAACTAAGTGGACTTGTATGTGCTAACTTTGTTTTGTAGGTGAAAAGTGAGTTTAGTATGGCTCATGACTCAATGCCTTGTGGTTGTAAATTGAATGCATGTGTGAATGTTTGTAATGCGGCCTTTGGTGCCATTAATTAATTAATATGTTGATTAATTTTGATGTAACTTGTGTGGCTTGCATGCCCTTAAGATTAGGATGGGAGTAGGATATTTTTCACATGTATTTTGTTCCTTTATTTTATATAGGATTTAGATCCTTATAGAATTTTGATGGGAGGGACAAGGATTAAATTAGTGTTTGCTTCATGGACGATGTGGCGAAACTAATGCAAGCGGAGCTATACAAACCCACGACAATGGATGAGATGCTTATGTGTGATTACTTGTGTTAGGATAGGTATGGGTGTATGCTTATACGACCACCAAACAAGTGTTTGTCTCAATTAAAACAAGATTAAGTCAAATCGCCCTCCTTCTCTCTATCCCCTTCTCGTCGATCGATCGTCCATTGACACTTTCTCGCCGACGCGGGACGTCATGGTCCACCCTCGAAGTCGGGGTGTAAATCGGATTTACTAGGAGCTAATAGAGAGATGTTACTTATCGATGGCCCCTAATCGGATTGGACATCGGGGCGAAGTTTGTGGATACACATTATATATTTCACAAACCAAGAACCATATGGAATTATATGATTGGTTGGAGAACCTACCTTGTTTTTGGTGTCACGCCGACGCTAGCACCGTCGATTTGGAGGAGTTTGGAGAGCACCCCATTGATTTCTAAGCCGTAGGATCGAGCCTCTTGATTACAATATCAAGAGAGGTATATTTTTTCTGACCTTTCTCTTGTGTTGGATTGAACTTATGCACTAGATCCTTCTTGCTTGTGTTTTAATTGGATTAATTAGGAGTAATTAGTCACAAAAATTAAAATTAAGCATTTTCTAACATATTGGTCCAATCATTTTAAGCGATCTTGTCCGAGGATTTAAAATTTTGTTTTTGGTAACAGTGAAACATAAATTATAAATGACATCAGCGAAAAAATATCTCGTGCGTTCCTCTTTTCCGCACATCTCCTCTGCTCCCCATTTCCCCTTCATTTCTGTGTATCTCTTCTGTTCTCCCTCCCTCGTTTCTATTTCTCTTCTATTCTCTCCGTCTTCCCTCTCTTTTCACATCTCTTCCTTTTTTTGTCCCTCTCTTCTGTTAATCTCTTTTCACATCTCTTCATTTTTTTGTCCCTTCTCTTCTGTCAACCTCTTTTCTCCTCCTCCCTCGTCTTGCATCAATCTCACAAGATGAACATATATAACAATAAAATGAATAGACAAAACATACAAACTGACATATAAAACAACAAAGTGAAACACATATAAAAAGAACAGATTGAACATACAAGCTGACACATATAAAACAACAAAGTGAAACACATATAAAATGAATAGATTGAACAAACAAATTGAACATATATAACAATAAAAAGAACACAACAAACAAACAAAGTGAACATATACATCAACAATGTAAAATAAACACTTATAATAACAGAGTGAACTAAAATGATAAACAAAGTGAATGTCTATAATAATATATTTAACCGATATAAAAGATAAAATTGAATAATAAATACAGAAATAAAATGAACAGTTCAAATAAAATAAAGTGAACACTTATAATAACAAAATTGAACATATACAATAAACAAAGTGAATATATATATGCATCGTAAACTGATATAACAAATAAATCGAATACTTATAACAATAAAATTGAACATATACAAAAAACAAAATGAACACTTATCACGACATAGAAGGAGGGAAACACAAAAGAGAACGAAGAGAAGGAGAAAAGATACTCATTTCTGCCAAGAGGGAGATGAAGAGGAACAAAAATAGTGGTTGGATAAGGGGAAAGTAGAGAACAAAGAGGGGAGGGAGATAACGCTGGGTGAAGAGAGGTAGCACGTGCTGGAGCGATCGCCGGGTGAGAGCGGGCAAGCGAGGGGAGAGCGCTTAGGAGGGAGGGCGTGATGAGGGGTCCACTCGGACAGAGAAGAGTCCTGCATTGAGTGATGGTATTAATCAATTTTCATAGTGAAATGCGATAAAAAAAAGTTCACGGCTCGGGATTTTTTATAAATATTTAATTTAAAAATAAGTTAGGATGTTTGATTCTAATTTATCTAAAAAATATGTGATAAATGAAGCAAAAAGTTGCTGCTCCAAAAAAATTTACAACCGGTTTACCGGAAAAAAAGAAAAAAGTTTACAACCAGTGGTGCATGTACCGTTGATCTAGGTATACTTCAAAAAAAGCTTCCCGTTAGTAAATGGACAGTCAGGATCCGGCAGCACATCAGAACACACGTTGCCTATCACAGCGAATCCGTGCTTGTAATAAGCGACTCGACTGCACTTTTTAGTTTTTGGAGTGACGAAGAAAGTGAGATAACATCATAACAGCGATGGCTTCTACTTCTCTCCTTCCCCTTCCCACCAAAACTCTCCATGGCGGCCTCTCCCGAGCAACGCGCAAGTCTTCCCATGCGCTTCTCCCTTCACGTGCAAGGCACGTGCGTTGCTTTTCCCATGACGATTCCAGACCCGCTCCTGATAACAACCCCAGGTCTCTTTAGTCTTTACTCTTTACCCGCCCCATTTCAGTGACTATGTACCTGTGTAATCAGTAAATTCAAGCGAGATTACGTTTTTATCTAACTTTCATGAGGAATTTGGGCCAATTTGTGTTGATTTGGGGAAGAAATGCCAAATGTAGCAGACCAATTTAACCATAGATGAAAACAAAATATAATATGTATGATTCACTGGATTTGTTTTGACAGCTTTTGCATAATAGAAGGTCCAGAGACCCTGCAGGATTTCATGCAGTTACAGTTGCAAGAGATTCGTGACAACATTAGAAGCCGCCGGAGTAAAATTTTTCTTCTCATGGAAGAGGTCACTTTCTATTTTAGAATCTGTTAATTATATTTTTTGTTGGGACCTATTGGCATATTGCGTATGATAACAACGATATTTGCCATTCATGCCCAAATAATTATCAAAATAAAAGTTTATAATATGTTGTTAGTCCTGTAAATTCAGTGTGCATCATATTTAATGCAAATTGGATGTTTTCTAATATTCCATCAGAGCCATTCAGTATGGACCATACCAAATTTTTCTATTATAATGCAAGGTATTATATCAAATTTCATAATTTGCACCAAATGTCAGATTACAAAATTAGACATTAGTCGTGATGATTGTCAAATATTTCAATGGATCCCAACTTTATTTTTATTGACATCTTACATTTTTCTTCCATCTTTTGTTAGATTGAATAAAAAAAAAACTATATTAGACTAATTCACATATGGGAAACTATGAGCCATCTTTATATGTTCAAGTGAAAGATTATGATGCACCAAGGTGTTTATACCCTCTGAACCATCTGGCATGCTTTGCCTCTCAGGAGGCATTGGTAGATCAGTCTTTGCAAACTCAGCTCTTTCCTCGTCCACTAAACACCCTCCATCGTGTATTGATGGATTTAGTATTGAACCGTAAATCGTGTATCGTAACGAATCGTCAAAGATACGCTAAGCTATCCTTGAAATCAAGTGGAATAATTAGTTGGAACATATATTGGAAGATTTTAAGCATTAGTAACACACAATATCACTGTAATCATTCATCCATCTAGGCATCATTAGGTACAGTCTATGAATATTTATTATTATTGCATAATATGTATAACTTATAACATTACATTGCTTCCTATAACCATAGGATGGTTCTGCAATGCTATGTTAATTAATTTCTTCCTATAACCATGTATAAAGAGTTATCCTAGGAAGTTTTTGTAAGATATATACTGTACACATAGTTGTCTTGTTTTTTATTGTGCGACTTCCTTTCCACCTGTCAGGTGAGGAGACTTCGTGTACAACAGCGTATAAAAAGTGCAGAATCTTCTTTGAAGGGAATTGAAGAAAGTGATGAGATGCCCAGCATACCTTCAACTATTCCTTTTCTTCCTAATATGGTAATTGTCCGCTCTGTTGTTTTTAAATTTTACATTTTACATACTATGATGAGTACTGTAACATCTATTTTATTAGTTCAATGAAGGTTTCAAATAAAAACCTATTGGAAATCATCCTAGTAACTTACTGGTTGTGCTGCTGGGTCATTGCCTGTTACCATCTATTTTAATAAACCAAAAGGCAAATAAATATGTTGTTTATCTATTTACTTGTAATGTTTCTCTATTCTTACCAAATCAGACCACAAGAACTTTGAGGCAACTCTATTTGACATCATTTGGTTTCATATCAGCAATTATAGTCTTCGGTGGTCTGGTGGCACCTGTTGTAAGTCATTACAATCATTAATTTATTTATTTATGTCTTGTTTAACATTTCTTCTCAAGTTCCTATATCGATTATTTAATTTTAGTAAAAGAATGATCTTGAAGTTAAGAAATATACAGGTAATGTATTCTTTGGTTTGCCAGCACTTAGGTATATCCACAAATGTGCAAAGTGAAATTTCTGAGCACATGCTCAAATACCTAGAGTTTTGATGTGAATATGTTGTTCAGAATAATTGTTTTTTCTTTTGTTTTTTTTGATATTTGTTGTAATGCTTGGTTGACAAATCAGAATAATACGTTGATATTTTCTTGTAAAAAGAACAATTGCTATTTGGTTGTAATGCTTGGTTGATAAATCTGAACTCCTTCCACAGCTTGAACTAAAACTAGGGTTGGGTGGTACATCATATGAGGATTTTATTCGTAACTTGCATCTGCCTCTGCAACTAAGGTACTTCCACAGTGGTAACTCTACTTCCTGCTAATAGGAGCTCTTGAATTTTAGGGCATTTACTTGCAATCAGATCTATGATTTTTCAAGAAAATATAAAAAAAAAACGTTACTGCATGTTTTTCTTTTTTTTTTCCCCACCTACGTGGTGCAGTCAGGTGGACCCAATTGTAGCCTCCTTTTCTGGTGGTGCAGTTGGTGTAATATCAGCCTTAATGCTGCTAGAAGCTAATAATGTGAAGCAACAAGAGAAGAAGCGTTGCAAATATTGCCATGGTACTGGTAAGGAGTAAGCAATAATTATTGATCTTATCAATCCCATATTCCCAGCAAGGTACTTGAATATATGAAAGTCGGTTGTGAATGTAGGATACTTGGCATGTGCGAGATGTTCTGCTAGTGGTGTGATCTTGAGTATAGATGCGGTTACAATAAGTGGAGGTCACAATCACCCCCTTCGACCTCCCTGTTCTAGCAGGTGTCCTAACTGCTCTGGTGCTGGAAAGGTACTGGTACTCTGGTATCATTTATTTCTAATTACTGCTACATTAAATCATAATTAATGTCACAGTTGAACAATAAGGATAAGATAGCTTGTTAACTGCTTACATTGTGGAATTTTACACTTGTAGGTGATGTGCCCAACATGTCTGTGCACAGGAGTGGCCATGGCTAGCGAGCATGATCTGCGTATAGATCCTTTTGATTGAACCATAGCAAAAGCTTACAATTGATTTTTTTTTTGTTGGGTCATGATCCTGCCACTTACTGTCGTTGTGCTGTAATAAAAATCATGCCAAATTGCTTGCTGAACTTTCTATTGATCCGTGTTACTTTTTATCGTTTTTATTCGATTTGGATTTCGTTAGACAAATTGAATCCTGAATTATTATTATTTTTTTTTATCTCGCAGAGAAGATAGATATAAATTGTTGAAGAGGCCGCTTTATTTGGGGAATAATGTGATTAAAGTACATTATAAATTACTCAGAACAAGGAGTTTGTCATACAACGACAGTTTGGCCGAGTGGTCTAAGGCGCCAGATTTAGGCTCTGGTCCGAAAGGGCGTGGGTTCAAATCCCACAGCTGTCAATCTTTATATATTATTATTATTTTTTGCGCTGTTCAAACTTCGCTGTCAATCTTTATTTTACATTGTTATTATTATTAAAAATTTGCAATATACTATTGTCTACAAAACTCCTTGCACACATAAATGTTGAGCTTATTAAAAATGCACGCAGTCCTGATCATTGATTAAAAAAAAAGGAAGGTTCCTAGTTCCAAAAAACACGAATATTTTTTTTTTAAAAAAAGGGGTCCTAACATATGATAACGGTTGAAGTGAAACTCAAAATTTAATTAAAAAAATAAGGTTACATTATCTAATTTAATGAAAGATTCAAGTGGAGAGGTGCTTCCATGCTATATATAAACACCAACGTAAACATCCATGATCGTAACTTCTCTCACTATTTCATCTATAAATTAACACAATTAACTTGTAAAAAAAAAAAAATAAAAGATCGAGATGGATGCCAAGAAGGACAGCAGAAGTGGTAGAGGAGTGGAGATTTTGCTAGTCGCATTTTTGTTGTTGTCGGGAGGACAAATGGAGGTAGCGCACGGATTTAGAAAAAATCCCTTAGATTATATAACGTGTCTTATTCCATGTGCAATAAAACCCTTTAAAGGTTGCTACACAAAATGTATAAATGGCGATCCATATTTTTGGGCTCGAGATCCATGGCGAGGTTATCATGCAGCTAGTTTGGATAGCCCGTCGGCGAATAAATGCACAACGATACAATCGATGCTTGGGAGAAAAGAAAATGCTGGAGTCAGTCAGATACTGTGCCGTGGAGCACTTTCACCCGTCGGATCACCACTCATCGATGGCACGGGATTTTGATTTTCTTGAAAATAATAATAAAAAACATTGTTGATGTAATCGTCTTTGTCTTGCACCATTCGAATAAAGTTTAATTAACCAAAGAGAAAGCTCGCAGTTTTGTAGCTGATAATCATTTTTTTTTAAATAAGATAATTTATTTATATATGCAAAGCCCGTTAAGTGAAAATAGAGTTTATTTTTCTTTCGCGTCCAGTGAAAATTGAATCAATTATTTTTAGAATAATGATGGAGCTACTGACCATTTGTACCGAACTCACGTTCAACCATTGTCTTTATATAATTGACATTTTTCTCAAAAACCGTTGTCTTTATTGTGACTCTCCACACATTTAAGATGTTCAATAAACAAGTTTAGAGAATTATTGTTTTTTTTTTATATAAAAATGCAAATATATGGCTTAAAAAAATATGAAATTTGACGGACATTTATATAATTTAAGTTTTTAATATTTTTTTTACTGCTCTTGAACTAATCTAAGACTTGATTGATATTTTGTATGTATTTTTAAAATGTGATTCGTGCGATTTAGTGGTTGGATGATGATTTATGTTTTATCGATGATAAAACATCTCTACTCCTTATAAATGCAGGTGTTACACGCTAAATCTAGTATGTAAAAATATGTTTGTATCGTTCGACTAATTTGATCTGTAGTTTCTATTTGCGCCATCTGTTTATATTTTGAAACGAATCAAAATCCTTAACCGTTATCGTTTCGTTCAGAATGAAGCAAAACGATTAGACGGTCAAAACACGTTTCGTTTTCACCCCTACTAGTTCTTTTGGCCCATGGACGGTTATTGACACAAGATCAGTTGCACAAAAGGAAGATTTCCTTTGATGCGAGCTGTGTTCTTTGCGGTCAAAATGTGTTGTGAGACTCTGAACATTTATTGTTCTTTTGCCTCTTCAATGTTATTTTGTGGAGTAACCTTGGTACAACAGCGGGTATCCTTCAACCTGTTTCAAATTCTTCTTGCTTGGAGATAATGCTGCGCCTCTTCAATTTATCCAAATACAGCCCTTTCAAGTCCACGATTATTGCAACCACCTTATGGTCCATTTGGTTAGAGCACAAGAGAGCAAGTTGCTTGATGCAATTCAAAAAATTGGATAGTGGCTGGATCGACTTTACTTATGAAAATTTTCATAATATATAAATATATAAATAATAAAAAAATACACAGCAAAATAGAACTAAGTATCTTACAAAGTAATAACTGTAACTGCCATCAAAACGAGTAAAAATTACTCTGAGAAGTAATATTGGGCCTTTTCAGGAGGAAGCGTTTCGGACCGGCCCGGCCCAAGAAATAGACATGATCTATTATAAAACACGAAGCGCAATAGTTGGTCTATTTACGTTGTCTAGGGTTTTATTTCGTCTCCTGCCCTCAGCCGCCGAAACCTAAACCAGAGCTCTAAACCTCAGCTGCGCTACCATGGTAAGCTATCTCAGATCTTGATCGAATTTCAATCCTTCTTCAGATTTTTCTGGTTGTGACCTCTGAAATGGAGCTTCGTTTTGCATGCGTAGTCTGGAAGGAAGAAGGTAAGAGAACCCAAGGAGGATAATGTCACGCTCGGTCCGGCTGTTCGCGATGGAGAGCATGTCTTTGGTGTCGCTCACATCTTCGCCTCCTTCAACGATACCTTTATCGTAAGAGAAATCTTTCTACTCCGTTAAAGTTGGGTTTTTAATTTTGGTTTTGTACGTGCGATGAATTTAAGAATTTCTTATTTTTTGTGGGTTTTCAGCATGTGACTGATCTGTCTGGCAGAGAAACTCTTGTTCGCATCACAGGTACTTTATATTTTTAAACCTTGTTGTACCATCTGAATCCACATTTACTAGTTTGTCAAATGTAGGATTATTAATTGTTGACATCACGTACTACTAGATGTTAGCTGCTTCAATAGTGATCAGTATAAAAAATTTAATGCTTACGTGAGCACCAATTGACCAATCTAATTTTGAGAAAACACTCATATGCCAGGTTTTAGTTTTTGGACATTTAGGTTTCATCTAAATCCTGCATAATCTTCTAAGGTTGGTTGCCTATTGAACAAAAATGTGCCATATAATATTTTTTGGTTGTGGTATAAGCGTGGCCCTTAAGATCGCCTTCCAGAAAATAAAAATGGGAGCGTTTTGAGTCATAGCCACGCGAAATGAAACAAGGCGCTAAAGAGTTCTTCTTTGGCATCCTTTTACTCTATCTGTCTCTTCATATGGCTGTTTCAAAGATTGCATCTGATTTTTCTCAAACAGTTCGGCTGTTTGAGATATCTTTTGCAAGCTTCTTTTATGAGATGTTCATATCACAGAAGAGTATACATGAAATGCAGAACATATTTATTTCCTTGTTGTGACCCATTTCTTGTTTACAAATCAGTTTGGAATCATAAAATGATATTATATTCTTTTAGGTGGAATGAAGGTGAAAGCTGACAGAGATGAGTCATCACCTTATGCTGCTATGCTTGCTGCCCAGGATGTCTCAGCTCGTTGCAAGGTACCAATTTATTTGAGCATAAGTTCTTGTCTGCCACTCCTTATGTGCAGTTTCATGTGTTCTTTGGCTATAGATGGATTATCCCATCTTCTGTTAGTAATATCATTATACCTGCTACTTAATACTTGCTGCCTAAGGGCAATGAATGCTTCTCTATAAAGCATGACTATACTATGTATTCCTAAGGAAAACCATTCTGCTTTTTATCGATCCTGTTTTGATTGCTTTCTACATAGATCAGCGAGATGGCGGTGAAAGTCGGTAAAAAAATAGTTCATTGGGTGGATATTGAAATGCTACTTATCATGTTTCAGAAGATTAAAACTCTGATTTCCTTTTCAGTGTTGTGACCTATTTGTACCCCATGCTGTTTACAGTGGTACTTATTTATTATCTATGGCATTTTTTAATAGGAATTAGGCATAACAGCTTTGCACATTAAGCTGAGAGCCACAGGTGGCAACAAGACAAAGACCCCTGGCCCTGGTGCTCAGTCTGCACTTAGAGCACTTGCTCGTTCCGGCATGAAAATCGGCCGCATTGGTAATGCACCTTAGCACTTGATTTTATTTTATCATTAGTTATTGGTTTTGATGACAAATATTCTTATGATATGTTTTTTTGAATTAATTTGTGGTTTTGATAAATGCAGAGGATGTGACTCCCATTCCAACTGACAGCACCCGCAGAAAGGGTGGCAGAAGGGGTCGCAGGCTTTAGATTCCTTTTTCTTGTGCCAAAAATCTCCCCAGAACAATTTTTCTGTTTGTCAATGCTTTGTGGCAACTCTTCTTTTTGTAGTTTAATGTTACTCTAAGCATCTCAGTGAGATTTGGTATTGAATTTTGTTACTGGAATGAACATGTAGAACTGTTGTTTGTGATTTTATTGTGGACTAGTTCCTGTCATGTTACTACTTCCTCAGCTTATGTTAAGCTTGGAGCTTATGCTTGCCCCTTGTTTATCATACATGGTATATTTACCTTACACATGTCTGGAGACCATGAGAATGTATAACTTCTTGCAGTATTAAGTTACCTGGATCATCAGTGCATTTTGCTGTGACAACTGTATCAACTGAATGACCAGTGTTTTAAGGTTGTCAATGTTGCCTCGACAAAGTCACCATTGTATGGTTTGAAATGTACTCTCCTTAACTGTTAATTATTACTTGTGTGTTTTGTTTTTGTTGATGAAAATCCATCCTTAATTTGTATCTGTTGTTCATATCCGTTGAATTTTAGTGAACGAATGTACTTGTAAAAATGATTTATTGAATTCGCGATCTTTGTATCTAAATGAAAAATGCAATAGGTAGTTCTCTTGACTATAACAGAACTACATAGGTGACAAAGAGTCGTCCTGGTTTTATACCGGTCATTACCATCACCAAAATTTTCGTTCCTGTTTAATCCTACTATTTCAGGACTTTAGAGCATTTCTGTTATTAATTGAAACAACTTATCCCTGATTGTAATCCCCTAATTTTCCTATTTGTTCTTTCAGACTGGCCGTCCTACTATTTCACTTCATTGATCTATATGACAGCTTCAATTTCTCATTAACCATTGCATGTCTATTCAATTCGGCATATAAACTTGGCAATTAAAAATTGTTATCCAATCAGAATCAACATCTTGTTTGGAAAAATAGTAATTCATCAAATAAGATATATTTCTTCTACAATATTCATTTTTTTTGTTTGAAAAAAAAAACAATGGAGTATTGTACTAAATATCGGCCCAGATTTAATCTTTTCCTGGCCTATTTTTGCTCCATCCTTTGATCCAAATGAAGATGCATTTCGTATTTCAGCACTTCAAGTTGTGGCCCTCTTGCTATTTTTGTTCGCGTTTCCAAACAAGATGTTGGATCTGATTGGAAAACATTTGCCAACATGCCAAAAAAAATCACCATTTATCAGCATAAACACACTAAAGGAAAAATTGCACCGGAAGCAACAATGTAAACTGTCTTCAAGCTCTGTGTAACTCATTAATTGTACCTCCCAAGCAATCATCTTCAGATTCATAAAATGAATATTATAATAATTCCACCTCAATATCAGATGATGAGATCGGACAATCAAAAGTTTAAATGGGGCCTATGATTTAAATTCCATTTGACGCTTTTATCCATTTGGTACGTAGGGCAGAAAAAAAAAGTATTCAAATTAACAGAAAAAATAAAAACGCAAACTATTTATTGTAGGTTTTCTTTTTGGAACAATAGAGTGAGAGCCGCACTGTAAGCTTCTACCACAAGTTATTTCAAGAAATCAAATTAGTAAAACAACACTCCAAACTCCAAAAAATGAACCGCAATTCACTAAAATGACTAATAACAAACACTAAATTAAAAAATTCTAAGCGCCAATGTTCATGAGGGGCTTCTTCAACTCCCAAGCATCAAGCTTGGTGACCTTGATATCAGCAGCGCCATTGTTGAAGATGAATAAACGTGCATTATCGCCTTGAGCAAGTGTGGGATATACCCTTGATGATATGACCGTCTTGCCTCCTGCTCCGAAACTCTCCACTACCGAGTGGTCAAGCTACCCCAGATCAAGGGAAAAAGAGGTCAATAGTTAGAGTATATCTTATAGGTACCGTGCAACCGTGTATGGAGTGTAGATTAGTTTGTCATGGTGCATGATAAGACATGAATGTCAATTGTGCGCTAACAATAATAAATATATTGATGTTATTCAATTGGGTATACTTGGTTTTAGAGACAATAAATTATTAACCAGTTAGCCGGCCAAATGTAATTCTTTGTTTTTTACAAGAAATAAAACAACAAAATTAGTACACATACAAGAGTTTTTAGAGAGATCGAGCTAGACTTGGTTAGGTCGACGTCGACATAGCCAGCAAAGGTTGGTTTATATTTGCTTTCTGCAAGACTTGGTGCAAGAGTTGATCTGTTTGTTTAAAGGAAACAATATGAATTCAGTTAATTAATTAGTCAACTTCAAACATAATAAAGTTATAAAAAGAGCTTAACAATCACTCAGTCATACAAAGGAGTTTCACTAGCAGCAAGTACGGTAATGCTTCTCACAATAATTGATACAACAAAGCACATAGCTTTATGCTCAAGAGTAATGTATATCCTTTAACAATTCGACTTCAACTTCCATTAGGTCTATATGGGTGTTTTGCATGAAAATGGAATGTGGAGGTGTATAATTGTGATGAAAGCATAAAAAGACAAGCATGAAAATTGACTTTATAAAATGGATATCATCAGATCAACTTATTTAGACCTACTTTTGATATTTAGTGAGATCCTGACTGTCCATTTTACCTCAAACAGATGGAAGTGTGAGGAGAAAGTGCTAAGGGTAAGGGCTATCTGCAACTACAAGTACCGTTGGATGTCACAATCTTATAACCACTTTGTTGGACCTATAGTGGCCCATTAATCTATTACAAAAGGCATCCATCAAATTCCTTGTTCAATTTAGAAATGGAGACAGCCATGTGTCAAAAGAGTCGTCAGTGGCAGTGACTACTTCAATTATCCCTTGAAAAGAGATTCTCATGCACAATATGGGAACTGGCGTGCGCATGATATCTAGGCACAATATATGCTAATGCTACTATACCGATTGGGAAATGCACTTTTTATTTATTAATATATGAGGAAAGGAAACGCAATTTTGCAATAAGCCAATAAAAATTTGGTTCCGCATCAATGCAATAGTTCTCAAAAGCATAGCTGAAGAAACAAATCGAGGTTCTACAAACCCAAGTATAAATTCAATTTTTTTTTTCTGAAACCTCTTTTTTTCTTGTCTTAAATATAAATGAAAAATGACAAGAGAAAGAAGTGTACATACTGTGTGGGGTCGTTGCACATGAGTACCACGTGTTTGTCTTCAGATTTGAAAACCCTAAAAAAGACGGCTGTTTTCTCTTGCAAATCTGAAGTTGCCAAAACATAGAGACCAAAGGGACCAACTCCGCCTTTCACATCTGCACCTTTAATTTTACAGAAGGCCTGTGCATCGTACATATATTCTGGATCGAATGGCTCTGCGTTGCTCAAGCTAGATACGTCAAATGTCACCTCTACATCAGCCTATTGTTGGAAAGATTTTTAAGTTAGAAAATTCTTACAAGAGATAACAGAGTTCAAATTGAATTGTAGTGTCTAATTTTCAACACAGATTGAACAGTAAAAAAAAGATAAGTTTGAAATTTCATTTTTTTTTTCTTTTGAAGTACCAAGACGAGAAGTGGACAAACTTCTCTTTCATATCAGACCCAATCTATTTGGATTCTACCGAGCAAATTTTATAACTAATATTTTTATATTAAGAATTAGCAGGAGACTTTTATTAGTGTCCCATAATATCTTGAAACGATTTATTTAGAACTAATCAATTATATATTTTTTTGGTTTAAAGAAAAAAGTGCACCATCAATTAGTACAAGGGAAAGCACAAAAATATCAACCCATTAAGTACAATATAAGGTTGTATCGCATCTTCCAGTTAAAAATAAAAAGCGCACTTTTGTAAAGGGAAACAAAAAGTAAACTCAAAAGTTCAAGGTTGGTAGTTACTAGTTAGGTATGGATACTCACTACGGAACTAAATGTGATTAACAAATCAAACGACTATGTACCGGCTAGTGTTTAATTTAAATTTTTATACCTGAGCAGTTTGAATTCCCCCCACTTCCAGGTGGTCCCCTGGCTTGACTGTCTTGCTGGTAACACTGACTTGTTTTCCCCTGAGAGAGTTGAGCTCCTCCACTGGCCACTGCAATAGCTGCTTACCACTTGGATCTAGCCAAACTGTCCTTGGAATCAACTACAAACACAACCAAAATAACAAAAAAGGAAAATAGAAGTATGAATACATCAAGGTGTCAGTAGTATAAAATATAAATATTAGGATTTCAATTCATGCCCCACATATTGTGGTCATCTGTTTGTTACAAAGATAGAAGTTTACTCCATTACTAAATACAATTCGTTTAGTAAAAAAACAGGAAAATGAACAGTGTGTGTGTGTGTGTGTGTGTGTGTATATTGAAACAATTAGGGTAAAGAATAGACTATATTTCAAATAGCATTAATTACCTGAACTCCAGCCCAGCTCTTGGCCACATCCTCATCGGTAGTATCTGTTTCATTAGCCCAGCCCCACAAAATTCTTCTCTTCTTTTCTGGATCATAAAATGTCTTCGAGGCATAGAAATTTCCGTAGTCGTACCTCAACCCATGTTTGTTATCTTTTGAAGTGCCGTCTGGTGTGTATCTATCTCTTGTAATGTCATATGTACCAATAGTATAATACTCGTACCTATCCAAGTCCAAGCTAACCTTGAGCACATGTTTAACACCTTTACCTTTCACCGATGTGTCGAGACCTAATAAACCCTTAACAGATACTGGGAAAAAGTCGGGGCACTCCCACATACCCGTTCCCCTAGTGGCATGTAATGTGTGCCTTGCCTTGACCCATTTCTTGAAATCCTTGCTCCTATACAAGAGAGCCTGGCCTTTCAAGTCCCATTTGCTACCAACTACAAGCCTCCAATGCTTGTCCTCTGGGCTGTACCAAGCTGTTGTCGGGTCCCTGAATGCAGTTCCATTGACTCCGGGCCCGATTGGAATAACCGGGTTGTAATCGGGTTTGTCCCATTCTTCCAAGAATGGGTCAGACAAGTTTTTAGGGTATGCTACGTTTTGTACTTGGGTCCACAGTATGTTCTTTGGATCAGTATCATTCTTTGCTATAATGCCAGTGTAGAGGATTGCTGGTGTACCATCTAATAAAATTGTGGCTGAGCCAGACCAGCAACCGTATTGATCGAAGGGTTTAGATGGTTCGATAGCGGGTTTAAGCGCAATCCAGTTTATTAGATCCTTTGATACTGAGTGGGCCCACACAATGTTGCCCCAAACAGCACCTTTGGGGTTGTACTGGTAGAAGAGGTGGTAGTATCCCTTGTAGTACAAAGGTCCTGATCAAATTTTGCATTTAAAGTCTCATTAGCATCTAAGATTTATTAATTTAATTAGCAGATTTAAATTTCCACTTGTGGATCAATGTAGTGTTGTCATTGTTTTTTTAGTTTTTATATACAAAATTATACAGGTAATGTTCAGCAAAAAATAAATAAATAAAGAAGTATTTGAGAAAACATACCATTTGGATCTGGTGTGCACCATTTTGTTGAAGACGCCACAATATTTCCACAGGAAAGCGATAGGAGGAAAAAAGTTAGATATTAGAAAGTGATAGAATCTTTAACAAGTACAAGAACATGCGCCATAAACAAATGCTTAGCCCTTCAATTTCAGTAATGATGCTGGTGAAACATCATTTCTCACACTTTTTCATTGAGAGTAATAAAACATTTTTCGAGAAAATAAAAAAAATTGTCATTACATAAATCATTTTTGGGTGATGAGTCTTTATACTGTTCAGTGGTCACCAATATTTCTTTTGAAAGTAGTTAGTGCCTTAGTGGACACTAAGAGGGATCGTGATGTGGCGGTGGATATAATAGCGCCGTAGGTTTACATTATTACAGATACAGAATAGATGCCCTAGCTGTCTTATTGGATTCATTATTCACGCCCCAGCTGTGGTGGATATTTTCATTTCTTACGCCCAATTGTTTTCTGCCACGTTACATAAACATATGACTTATCTTTTTTTTTTTTCTTTTTTGAGTCAAAGCCTTAGGCAACAAATAATAAACCTACAGGTAGTGTACTCATTTTTAATTACGGTTGGTAATTAATAACTAACTTGTTACGAGGTTGTCTCCTTCCTTCCTAAGACTTTACAATTCCCAACAAAATTGCTTACGAAGGAGAATCACCCATTAATTAATATGCGGGCCTAAAATTCAAACTGAAAAGAAGGAAGAAAACTAGGAATAGCATTTACAGTATTAAAGGAAACGCAAACTTGGACATTGCTTTGACTAGAACTAGAGAAATATAACAAGAATCAAAGAAGCAGCTACCAAACTTTTTTTTTTTTTTTAAAAAAAAAGAAGGATCTCTAATTCATGTAAGAAGAGAAAAGTGTACCATTAATCCAATTATTAGGAGGCCTGAAATGGTAAGCAGCTTTTAGTGCAGGATTAGTAACAGCCAATGTTACATTGAGATCAGTCTCTTGTAAGCGCATGTGGAGTACATGAGAACCCTCCGTTTTCTCACAAGAAACCCATAACAGTACAAGCATAACCATCCATTTCCCTATTTCTCTATAGGTTATCCCCATCTCTCTTTCCCTCTTTCCCTAGAGTGCTCTCTTTCACGCTCTGTGTTTGAATTGAAAGGTCTAACCAAACCAAGAGGGGTATATATAGAGATGTGAATAGAGAGAGAGAGAGAGACAGAGACAGAGAGAATACTGGTAATTAAGGGTGTGGACCAAGCGAATAGAAGGGGAAATGTGTCATAATTTCATTCTAACGATATGCTTATTTGTTCATCTCTCAGGGAGTCAAGGGATGCGAGGTTGAAACTTGAAAGGGACAATATATTATATATGGAAGCGACTTTGAATTTACTTTAAAAAGTCTACAGAGTAACTTCAATTTTTTTTTTTTTAAAGTTTTACGGTGTGGTGTGTCTTAAATTATCAACTTTCAATGTATCTTTTGATTAATGATATTATTTACACATCGACCAACCATATCTCTCAGACTTAAATTTATCTGTACACTATATAGTATATATAATAATTAGAAGCCCAGAAGGATTATTAAATTTTTTTTATAAAAACTTTCTTTCCACTTTTATCCTTCTTCTTTGCAAAAATAGAATTATGTTGCAATCCCCTATGGACTTTTTTCCCCTTTCTTTTTCGCTTTTTATTTAGGTGTGCATCTTTTTTAAAGTTTGTAAAAAACTCTATGTAGCTACATTAATTTGCTTATTCTAATGGCCACGGGGCCACGGATTTAACCCTTATAAAAAAAAAAAAATGTTGCAATCCGCCAATCTCCAATCCCCCTTCAAAGGTTTAAATACACCTACTTCTTTAAAAATACATAAACAAAGTATTATTTTTTGTATTATTTCGGTTGTATTTTAGCCTTTCTATGGTGATTCATTTCTAACCACAACTTAAGAGACACGTTACATGTACATCATATCTAATAAATACAGGAGGCATCTAGAGGTGAAATTGCAGGGAGCTTTCTTCATTGAAAAATACCCAAACGAAGCGACTAAAAGTGCGCATACGGTATACCTCCAACACATTACATTGCACTAGAATTTAGGGGACATGTGCAGGGTTTAACATCATTTATAATTTTGTAATAGTCAAATTGAAAGAGACCTTGCGGACAGGAGCGGATTTAGAGGGCCGAGCATGCGCTTAGGCATATGTCATGATTTCGAAAATTTAAGGTTTACCTACTTAATTTATAAATTTTTGACAATTATAAGTTACATTTCTATAATAGAATAAATTTGATGACAGATAAGATCATGTGTTGCTATATTTGACCTTCCCTTAAACTTCAATAATTATTTTATTGACAAATTAACAGTTAAAATCGAAGATTCCAAAATTTTAGTTAATCTAACTTGTAATAATTTAAGTAATTAAATTGAATAATAATTTTTTATAAATCTTTTTACAATTAATTAATTTATATTTTTTAAGTTTTCATCTCTTAATTCTTGCCCCTTCTTTCCATCTTTCTGGTTCCGCCCTGCTTGCGGATGAGTGAAATGTGCTTGGCAAAACCAAATATTCTCTATGGCTGGTATGAATCGCCATATATGCAGCGACTCAGAAGTGTCAGGAATTCAGGATCAGTCAAAATTTTGTTTTATATTTAGGGGAGGAGGGTTTTCTCGCTTTAATACATATCTTTTGGTCTTGCAATCGGAGGCATGCCACACAGTTTGGTGCCTTTTATCTTTAGGTAATAATGTAATATGTATAAATTCTTTTTTACCTTATTTTTTTTTTTTTGTGAAGGGTCCTTATAACGGTCCCACATTCCCTTCCGACGCGGCTGGACGATATATTTTTGAAATTTAAAACATTTGATGGGTCGTGTGTTTTTTATTATTTAAATTTGAGAGCCACCTATTTTTTCTTTTTTTCCATCAAGTAGCAGAGGGTTAAGTTTGCATATTCAAAAACGTTGATACATCATCTACTGATTTTGCTAAGTGCTAGTTAAAAGATTAACTGAAATTTGAGGTAGTTCTTTTTATTTTAGTTTATACTTTATAATAATCTAGTCTCTTTGCACAACCAGGAAAATGACCCTACTTAATTTGAAACACAAAAGGTACAAAGATAAATAGGCCATATTTACTCGTACAATAGTACAATTTCGTTTCTTATTATTCACTAAGTATAATGAGACGCTGATCAATTTTGGAGAAAAATAAAATAATACTTCTAGTTTTATTTGTCTATGGATGATTTTTTGAAATATAACTAGGACCTTAATCGTGATTTTCAATGTTGCATTCATTAAACGTACATCTCTATATTTAGCCTTCTTGTGAGAATCATTATTGATGCATCTAGTAATTTCCTAGTTAACTTATAATAATTTTGATGATTCTGATTTAAATAAATTTTAATGCCGACGCAGTAATAATTAATTAAGCATTTACCAAACATGTGCAATAAATTGTAACACAAGTTTTTATATGACTTTTTTTTTGAAGCAAAATGAATGCATATTATATAGGTGATAACCGAGGAGGGAACGTACTTATCCTCGCTAGCTACTTTTTGGTCGGTGATCTCAAGTTCTCAACAAATTATATATGCATCTTCCGTTGAATTTGTAGAAGCATATATTTTTTTTGTCCTAAGCATATCGAGATCAGTGGCTCAGATATAAATGTCCCCATATGATCACTTCATCTAGCTAGATTCTTATGATTTATATCTAATTGGCTCTCCAAAACTTTAATTTTGTTATCACTATGTATGCTGATATAGTCACAAGAAATATTTGCTCGCATATGATGGGAACCATAAATTGTCATTTTTTTTTCTGAAATAAAATTTCTATTTAGACTGTTTTACTAAATATAAAAAAAATATTCAACTAAAGAGTACTTGAAGTTCATATAGTAACTTGATATGAGAACTCTGTCTAGTTTATTTTTTATTGGATTATCCATTTAAAAATGTTGCAAATAAAATAATTATCGTTTGGTAGACATTATTATTGATCGTCTCAAATCAACATTACTACTTAATTAAGTCTTAAAATAAGGAAAATAAGACGGAATATGGACACAATAAACCGGAGATCCGCTGCTAATTAGATCTATATCGTGGAGGCCACTTTGCACTTCTATTGGAGCATTGCATTATTTTCCCTTTTACCTATTTAAGTTGTAGCCGTGAACTATACTAATTAACTATTCCAAGGAATATATCCTATTATACTCAAAAAGCATATGCTTCCTAGAGAAGACTACCAATGACACATCGGTAATGCACTATTGCAATGGACTACAGGTTTTAGAAATTTAGATCAATGAAAGAGAGAAATCAATTATAATTTAAAAAATTAAATAGTAATATTTGGGTAGAGAATAAGTACCATTGATCCAATGCATTGGTGGCCGAAAATGGTAACCTTGAGTGGTGGGGACATTAGAAATTGGAACTGGCACAGTTTGTAGATTGTGGTGCAAAACATGAGATCCTTGTACTAATGAACTATGTAGAAACATGCATGCCACCATCCATGTCAGACATACTCTAAGTTGGAAATTCATTGTTAGAAACTCTATGAATGATATTCCCAAAAGGTGGAGAGAAAGAGCATGCGTGGATTAATGGTAAAGAAAAAGATTAAAATGGAATCAAGGATGATTGCAATAAGATTGACATCTGAGTGGAAATTTTGCAAGATGAACTGGTAGGAGAAATGGCAAATTAAGTAGTAATGAATTAGGGAAGGGGCGTGATAGTTTGGGAAGTTCGATAAATTTAATTAGTTCTTTTTCGTTCGCTTTAAATACGGTATTCGGTTTCACAATTAGAGTTCAAAAAGCTATAATTAGGTGGGGAAATTAGCCAAATAAAGAAAATAAATCTGTTTAATGAGGATAATGCTATTTTTAGGAGCAATTTGGATTTCTTGATATCAATATGGTCTTAGCTGAAAAAAAAAACGTTTTTAATTTAATTCGTTGATGGCAAAATTTGGTGTACTCTTAATTAGCGGGATAAATATTACTCTCAAAATAGCATTTCTAACCTATATTTATCTAAAATTTAGCTCTTGAAATTAGCATTATTCTTCTCTTTCTTATAATAGATGTTGCTAAAACTGAGTGATACAACATTATCCGCATATAATAGCATTATTCTTATCTTTGTAGTTAGCTTATATAGATGCGACAGATAAACATTTGTGATCAAATTTAAGCTGGGTCACTGTAGGATTCGAATAAATTTTGTTGTCCCAAATCAAATTTAAATAAATTAATTGTGCTGTAATCTTTTTCAAGACTGATTCAAGTTTAGACATTTGGATAGAGCTATTTTATTTTTAGAAAATTCTAATAGCGCCTAATAAGTGAAAGTTATAAATGTTACGGCCATATTAGCCAACTTGACTTTAGATTTTCAGTGATTAAATTGGTAATCAATTTCGATTCACATTGCTCTAAGTATAACAAAGCAAATAAGCAGCGGACCTAGGCTATTTCTAAACAGATAATGATAGGTCCGTCACTAGCTTGTCAGGTTAATATTTAAGTAATTTTATGAAGTTCAACTGTTCAAGTGATGCTCGCATAATTAATTAAGAATAACTTCCCAATTAATGATTGCACATGTTTGCCTAATTTGAGGTTATTTTTTTTTAAATGAGAATTGATTTTGAATTATAAGAAAAATAAAGGCATAAAAGCATATTTTTCTATTTCCATGCCTGAGCTTGAATACATCGACAGTAGTGACCAATATTAGTAGGAGCAGTAAAACTTAAAACCAATGAAACTATTATTAAAATTTTGTTTCTTATTTCATGGTTCTGGTATGTAACTAAATTCCACGTGTTTCTATACAACACCAATTATATACATTATATTTTTTGATGTCCCTTTTATCGAATAAAAAAAAACAAACGTAGACAAAACGAGAATTTACCTAATTGGACCATATATACAAGCATAATCAATTCAGTGAATCAAGACCTTGACAATGTAATTAACAAATCTTTGGCAATCGGACTCAAAACTTTTACTTTAATCTAATATAATGCCAGATTTAAGGGTTGTAAGAAAATTCTTTTACTTTAATCTAATATAATGCCAGATTAATTTAAGGGTTGTAAGAAAATTCTCGGTACTTTTCCTTGACAACTACTATCAAGTTGTTTTAAAAAACATTCCGCTTTAAGATACCCCTGTGCATTTATTTCTAAAGTTCTGGGGTGGAGCAGGGGACGAGAATTGTTTTTCCAATCATGAGGGGGTGTAATGTAAGAATTTTTTAAAAATTTAAGGAGATTAGCTTGTTATTCTAAGATCATTCATATTAAGAATTTTTTTGATACACTCATGATGGGTATTAAGAATTATGCGGGAGATCCCTCCTTTCAGATATACATGACGAGTTTTGCTATGGTGAGTCGCGACTCACCAAGGTCCGTGAGTCGGGCTCAAAACTCTTAAAAATGATTCAAAATGATCGATCCAAACCGTCTAATATGATCTCTCTATTGAAATCCCTATGCAGATCAATTTTTTTATTTTTTTCAAAATTTTTAAGTATTTTTTTGAAATTTTAGAAAACTGTTAATCTAATTAGTTCTGAACCGTTCAAAAACAACAGTTTTTAAAAATCCGAAAAAAAAACTTAAAAATTTAAAAAATTATAAAATTTGGTCAGCATTGAAATTTTAATAGAGAGATCGTATTGGACGGTTTAGATCGGTTATTTTGAACCAGATCTAGAAGTTTTTTTAGTGCGACTCACCATCGCAAAACTCTATACATGACTCGTCCCTGCTTGAATTTGCACTAATAAAAGAAAATTTAGGTTTCCTGGTTAGCCTCTAGCCAGTTTGTCTAGAAAAAAAAAAAATGAAAATCTAGGTCTAATAATAATGGAAGTAGCGGTCGGCTGAGTTATCATTGTCATTTAAAACTTTGAAATTCTTTGTCATCTAATAGTCTGGTACTTTCTAATCAACCGCTGATTAGCTTCTCTAAAAAAAAAAAGGTCTGGTACATATATTTTTACTGTAATTTAGCTTTACCCTTATTGGAAAAAAAAATAATGTAATATATAATGCATATTTACTTTTAACCATAAATTAAAACTTAAAATTATGATCTCAATTATTTCCGAAATTATTTTATATAGGAATTCTAACATAAAAAATTTTAATACAAAGAATTAATATTTTTTTAATAAGAAGAAAGTTCTAACGCGTTTATAAACCACGCGACCCTCTCTCCACTCGAACGCGTTTTATAAACGCGTAAGAAGGCTTCCTACCCTTTTATAAAACGCGTTCGAGAGTGCAGTGATTGCGACACAAGTTTCTGACTTTACGCGTTTATAAAACAGGTAGAAAGCCTTATTACGCGTTTATAAAACACGTTCGAGAGGACCCAACTTTTCTTATATATACCCCACTTTCTGTCGTCCAAAACCAAAAAAAAAAAAGAAACAAAAAGAGAAAATTAGAGAGAAAGAAGAGTTGGATGGTAGAATGTAAAATAATATTAGTTGGTGCGAAATTAATAGCCATAAGGGTTATATGCGGCACAATTATTCAGTGATACAGAGTCGCACACAATCCTTATGGCTATTAATATTCCATCAACTTTAAATTAAAAACTTTCAGGTGGAATCTTTTATTACGTGTAGATGGCGGTTTGCTGGGCTGGTTCTACGAGCCATAACACCGCAGCCGACAACCTTGGATGAGAATCTGCGTACATGCAAGCATCTTCATCCAAGTCTCAGAAAAAGAGGGAGTCAATATGACAATCAGTCGCCCGACTCTTGTCTATAAGTTGCGGTGCTCTTATCTCGACACACCCTTAGCAATGGATCCTCTACAAATTTTTTTTATGTGGTTCAAAATTTTAATAAATTGTAATTTTTAATTTGTATTGTGTTTTTTATTTTAATTTTCAGTGAGTTGTATTGTGTAATATAATTTAAATAAATATTAAGTCTCTTAATATTAATATTTTGAATTTTAAAAAAAACGCAAATGGATAAAAAAAAATTAAAACAAAATAGATAATAAAACTTACAATACATATACTACACGAATTAATACATATATACTAAAACATAAAACAAAATAAATAATAATAAAACACATAATAATAAAACATCTAATTATAGAAAACCTAATAATCAGTCCAAATGATATATGTCATTTCCATTTAACGGATGATTTTCAAAACCAGGAGGACATGCCTGTTGCAAACGTAACCATACGATTCCATCTCCACGTCGGACATGGTATCCTCCATCCCTCTTAACTATATCAGTCCAGTATTTCGGCCCTCTCACTTCAAAAACATCGCGTTGAAAAACCTTCACGTAAAATTTGTCGGAAGGGTAGTGCAAGTAGACGTGCCGAAGAATATCTCGTTTAGTTATTCGTCCATCTCCTTGGAGAAGCACACCGGTACAAACATGACGTGGTTTAGTTGACATTCTATTTTCTCGATTTCTCTCTCTGCGTAGCTTCTCTAAATTTTTTCGGATTTCTGAATTTTCGGAGAGAAATTGCGGAGAGGAAGGAGTATAAATAAACTTAAGCCTTCGTACCCGTTTATAAAACGCGTAAGAAGGGCTCGAACGCGTTTTATAAACGGGTACGAAGGATTGAATTAATGCAATTTACTGCAGAAGCAGTCTGTCAGTCTGTTTTAGCGACAAAAGTTGGACTCCACCTTCGTACCCGTTTATAAAACGCGTTTGAAGGCTTCGAACGCGTTTTATAAACGGGTACGAAGGTGTCAGTTCTGTTCTGGGCAGCGTGATACTGTGTTTGAGAGGTAAATTTTGGCAGACCCTTTTTACCCCTTTATAAAACGCGCTAAAATGGTTATTGCGCGTTTTATAAATGGGTAAATAATTGCCTATATAACTCTAAACCCGTTCTTCTATTTCGTATCACAAAATCACAAAAAAAAACACGTAGCCTTTATCCACCAACTTTACAAAACACAAAAATTCAACGATAGAAAATGTTAATATTCCAGCAATTTTAAATTATAAATTTTCGCGTGGAATCTGTTATTATGTGTAGAGGACGGATGCCACAAATTGGGGTCCAACTTTTTTGTACTAGTTGGAGAGAACAATTCATTCTGAGTGGCCCGACTTTTTCTACTTGTTGTGCTTGAAAATTATGTGGTTCAAAATTGTAATGTATTTTAATTTACATTTTTTTTATTTGCACTTGTTGTAATATATAGCCAATCTTAATGCATTGAAATTTTTTTTACATTTTTTCTTTTATTGTCTTGTTGAAAATTAATATTGTTATAATATTCATAACTCATTAATATAAAAATTAATAACAATTTCCATTACAATATTCATAACTCATTACTATAAAAAATAATAATAACCCATTAATATAAAAAATAATAATAATTTCCATTGCAACAATTCTCATTAATATGAAAACAATTTTTGTCTCTTGTTGAAAATTAATATTGTTATAATATTCATAACTCATTAATATAAAAATTAATAACAATTTCCATTCCAATATTCATAACTCATTACTATAAAAAATAATAATAACTCATTAATATAAAAAATAATAATAATTTTCATTGCAACAATTCTCATTAATATGAAAACAACGATTTGGGAAGACTTTTGGACAATTGCCCAATTCTGCGAAAGCCTTCGACAGTCGTCGAGTTCTTTCCTAATTGGGTCGGCAGAACTCTACCGCCCATGATCCATGATCGTAGGCAGCAAAGTGTTGATCTACCTCAGATGATGATGAAGTTAGCGAGCTGTCCATCTGGACCGACCTTTGTACATAATAACAGATTCCACCTGAAAATCTGTTATTTATAATTTCGCACTTATTAACATTTCTACTAGTGTTTATTTTGGGTTTAATTTACAATATATGAGATATAAAGAAACTATGGACTAGGTGGTTTATGAAACTATGCACAGAACTTGTTTGATGAAAAGTGTGAGTGACGAGATTTGTGCATGGTCAATTATTTTCAAGCACAATTCCAAACACTTGCTATTTGAAACTCCCCTTGTGTATGCCTGTATGACGCCCCATCTCCCTGCAGAAAAATGAAAATATTTATGCGATTCCAATTTTCATCCGCAGGACCACATCTAGACCCCATTGTACTATCACTATCATCGTCATTATTATTGTTAATTGATATATAGATCTTCTTTATGACTTATGAGGTTGAGGGATACGGTTCGGTGTTTCAATATATTATTTTTTTTTCTTTATGCGAAAAATGAAAAACAAAGAAACATCAAAGCGTCGGTACTCATTTCTTCGGCCCATGGGCCATGGTTGCTCAAAAGTTCATTTACACTTGAATATTACCGTGCATCCCAGGTAGGGGTGAAAACGGTCACCGTTTCGACCGTCTTTTCGTTCCGTTTCATTCAAAATGAAATAAAACGGTTAAAGATTTTGGTTGCGTTTTAAAAACGAAACTGTTAACGAAAGCTTCAAACAATTTCGTCCATTTATATTTTCGTGATTTCGACCGTTTCATCCAAAATGAAACGGTTAACGTAAATGGTAATCAATTTCGTTCTCAAAATACAACGGTCAACGAGACCGACCGTTTTGTGGTCATTTTAAACGTTATGCAGCCTTAATCGCAGGTGTTTTTGGGTTTCTTGTGTTGCTCAATTTAGCTACCCATTGTTGTTTGAATTTCAAGATGCTTATCAGTTAGCTGCACTTTCATTATGATTTGCATACATATCTTAGCGGTTTCACAATCACGGTTAACGCAAGAAGCTCCTTCAGGGAAAATGCTTTGGGCAACGGATCTTTTCTTCGACCAACATTTTTTTTTTTAAATGACTAATTAATCTTTCAATATTTCTCCTAACAACTTAGATCTCACCACTAACTTTCAATTTCTCCTCCCTTCACTCAGTGTTCCCTCGTTCACAACACCAAAAAAATAATATAAAAAAGGAACTAACGCACGAGGCGGCTCATTAATTCACTCCCACCGTTAATTTAATATCACGTGAGTTGTGCTTTCCTTACTAACGTCTAATTTAATGTCATTTTCTATGTATGAACAGTGGAGAATTGTATTATTGCCGACATGTATTTCCTTTATTGTCCACGAATTTTCTCTTTAAATAAAGCTTGATTAGATATATTTGATACGGTTACAACCAAACCAACGTAGGCATGCCATTAAAGGCAAGTTGAAAATTTTCCACGTCCTCAATTCAAATTAATATGTGCAAATATTTACTTCTTTTTATTACAAATAAGTTCAATAAATATAAGTTGAATATGCTTATAAAAAATCTGAACAAAAAATATCAAAACTTATTGATTGTATGTGTTCATTTTGAGAATTTATGTGTTCATCTTATCTATTCTGTGTGTTCACTTTGTTCAAGCAATGACAAATGATGACAAACTGCAAATGATCTTCAAAAAAAAAAAACTTTGCCACCCGTCCTTCAAAAAAAAAAAAGACAAACTGCAAATGACAATTATCATTTCTAATGAAAATCGACCAACAATTTAATAAATCAACTAAAAAGGAGTTCCTAAATAACTATATCAGTTACAAAATGATGTGAGAAAAAGATAAAACATGAGAACGTCTTAATTAAGCAGCAAATAATAAACAGATAAGAGCAAAACTAGTGATTATGTATTCAGTTATACTAGTTACTTGCTTGTAATTCCACTTTTCATAGGGTGCGTTTGTATCGTTGGAAGAAGGAAGAAGAAAAAGGAAGAAGAAGAAAAAAAAATTATAAACAATCCAAACTCTTCACAAATTTACACACTTTCCAATACTTCTTTTCACTTTTTCCTTTCTTCTCTTCTTCCCACACCTATCCAAACGGAACCATAGTATGGTTCAACAACCCAAAATCCACATAAATCTCAATGTTTAATCTTTGGTTGTTACAACTATCATGCCTTCAAAATTATATCGCATTGCTGAACATAAGGTAATATATTTACTCCTTTATATATGTTATTTGCCAGCCTAAGTTTGAAGTTTCCAATCAAAGATATGCTTTGTGAAGTGTTCTTACAGTTTTGTCATGGTGAGTTGCGATTAAAACTTCTAAATCTAGTTCAAAATAACCGATCCAAACCCGTTCAATCCGATCTCCCGACTGAAATCTCCATACATACCAAATTTTATATTTTTAAAAATTTTAAGTATTTTTTTTAGATTTTTAAAAACTGCTGTATTTGAACGGTTCATAACTAATTAGATTAACGATTTTCTAAAATTTCAAAAAAAATATTTAAAAATTTCGAAAAAATATAAAATTGGTCTGCATAGAGATTTCAATAGAAATATCATATTGGACAGTTTGAATTGATCATTTTGAACTAGATCTAGGAGTTTTAATCGCAACTCACCGATCCTTTAGTGAATTGCAACTCACCATAGCAAAACTCGTGTTCTTATACCTTCAAAACTTGTTCATGTTTGAATCAATGGAACCGCCAAAATAATCCGAATTTGCAGCTTTAATGGAAATTTTTTAAAAAGAAAAGATAACAGCAAGGTATTATTTTATTTTCTACGTGTAAGGATTATATAACTGATGAGATTTCCTCGTACTGTTTTAAACTTTGTAAATGATATAAATATTAATAGTAGGCTTTTTGTTCGCATATCCATATCTACAGGATTCTTGAAGACTCTTGCCGCACCATTTTATATCAACCGAAATTTTTTTTACAAATAATTTAAATCATTAATGATATTGACTTTCAAATTCCTCGCCTAGCTGTTGCATGCATACCGATGACAATTTTTTTTTATTTCATCTTATTATCCACGAGTATATATAAAAACCAGTGGTGTCTGGACAGACACGACGAGAATTCAATATTTTTTTATAAAATAATAGTTTATACTTAAAATATTTTAATAATAATATAATAATAATAATAATTCATTTTAGTAGAATGAATTTCGTAAAGAGGTATAAATAATTAAAATTTTAAAACTATTAAAATAAAAATAAAAAAATTTGATTATAATAATAATTTTTTTGGCTGTCGATATTAGATTTGTAAGTATTAAGGACACAATTGGCAATAGCGTCAATAAAAATGAGAGTGTGCACGGGGGCTGTGGCCTGTGGCATCGACGAGGTTATGGGGTGTCACATTTTATTGAATCCTCATCCGCTCCCGCGCGGGACCATCCAGCGCAGCCTATAAATCGTCCGATTTGATCTGGACGGTTCGGGCCTATCAATCTGATTACATGCACGGGGCTCCCTTTGCCATTAAGATTAAATCATACGGCTGTGATTCCTGCGCTGCACGGTCCCGCGCGGGACTGGATTTCATTTCCATTTTATTCATGCCTATGGAGTATGGACCAAATATATGTTTTAATTCATCAAACCTGTTTGATCTAATGCTTTGCTGCGCGCGGAGCTCGTGCTACCCTTGTTAATTGTGCGGAGGTAAATTGAAAATAAAAAAAGAAAAGAAATAAAGGAGTTGTCTGCAAGCGGAGTTCGCGCAATCGCGCTACATATCTTGGGAAGAAGATGATGATTCACATGCATTTTTTTTTTTTTTTTATACATCTGATTTCTGCAAGAAGCGTCACTATTTAAAATTTGTAGTGAAAATTCTTTTGCATATTATAGCACCTTAAATGTAGGTTATAACTTGAAAAATACTTCAAGCGAGTATTTCAGATGTTTTTTTTGAAGATAAATTGGAAGTCTAAGCCACCCAACTTATTTTTTAATTATAATTATAATTAAATGTCTATGAAAGATCCTCCAGCCGGATTTCGAACCTGCGACCTTTCACTCAAGGAGTCAAAATGCATTGCTTTTTGTCACTAGACCAAGTACTGGTTCTCGTATTTCAGATGTTTATTACCAGTTTCCGACACTTTAAGTTTTCTATTCAGCAACGTGCATGTCTGGTATATATATATTTGTTTAAAAGCTCTGTGTTGCTGTTGATCCAACATATAGGCAAAATGAAAAATTGGAAAGAGAAAGACTGATATTTGTTAGTAACATTGAATGACATTACCAATGTCTTCCTTTACATTTCTACATTACGGCTCCGTTTGGATGATGTGGGAATAAGAGGATTAAAAGAAGAAGTATTAAGAAGTGTGTAACTTTGTGAAAAGTTAATTGTTTATAATAAATTTACGTCTAGAAAGAAGCTATTCCCTTATTCCTAGGCTCATCCAAACACAGCCTAAAAAAGAAATGACAACGCTTCATCCACCCAAAACACATCATTCAACTTTTACATTGACCAACCAAAATAATTCAGACAACCAAATCTAAAACAACAGATTATCCAGAAAAAATGATTACTTGATAGATATATGGGTCCATATGATTTTGACCAATGCATAAATTCATTGTGCTTACTGGCTCCCGCCACCTGGTATGCATGATTATTTCACAGTAGTCTAAAGAAAGAGGACATAATTGAGTTTTTACCATCAAATCAGAAGAAACCAAGACAAGGAGACCAAAGGGACCCACCCACCGATCCCTTGGCCCCACACAAGGCCTTTGCATTTCTATCATATCCACTATCCAATGGCTTAGCTTTCTCCAGGATAGGTAACTCAACATCAACAATCAGCTCTAATTTAGCATTCTTTCACAAAAGTTTGAAATATTATAAAAAAGAAAAATTGAATCTTTCAGCAAGTAACTTCAAAAAGATTGCATGAGCAACAAAAAATGATAATATATAATGCAGGAAGCTGATAGTTTTATTGTATCATACGTATTTTGTATTCATTATTATTATTTTTTTCGGAAATAAGTGGGGAGCTCCAACAACTCTTTCAAAGGAAGAGCATCCAATAAGCAAACTGAAAAATTATTACTTATGGGATGTTGAAAATCAAGAAGAGCAGTACCAAAGAAAACACTATCGCTGGCGCCTAAACTCATAACTCACCTCTATCAGCACATACATGTACCAGTACCCGCTTATCCATAGTACCAATACCTCCTAGCCTCAATTCACCTATGCAACAATCACAATCATGATGCACCTATGTAAAACTTATTTCTATCTACCAACACTCAAAATATGTAAAAACCTGACTCAATTGGTACCAGTATCAAAACCATATGTAACTGCTGAATCCTCTTCCTCTTCCTCCCTAATTTATAAATAATTACAACAATACATCTTGGCTCTACTATTTTTCTTTATGAATGCCAAACTGCTTCCGATATTTCCTTCAATAACTGTGTGAAAAATCTAAGAAACAATAGTATTTTTTCACAGCAAAAGCCCAAATAAATTTTCCCCAAAAAATCATGATAACTCTCACTCACTAGACTACATTATCTCTTGAAAGATTGATGCTATTTGTGTAACTAACTAATTATGGGGAAAATTTTTCATGTTCTTCCACATTTAGTGAAAAAAAAAGGGAACCAAAAGCAAGGGGAAAAAAAAAGGACTCTTATAGTCAGGCAAACAGAACTGTAGAAGTTTTCGAGGGGTCAAAAAAAAAAAAAAAGTAACTTTGTAAGCAGTACCCAAAAGATTTAACTCGAGGGGTCAATGAACTCTTTAATGTCGTTACCTATCTTGCAATTTTTGAGGTATACTTTTTTCATACCTGAGGGAAGTAGGTTATAGAGCTTATGCATAGATATCAACAAAGACGTGCCTATATAATACCTACGGTGGCAAGTATGTTCGCGCCTATATAATTTCTGCCGGATCTTCTCTTATTTGTTCAATTTTTTTTAGAATTAACCTCACTAATTAGTAGTGTAATTGAGCCCCTGCCCCATTACAACCCAAAAGGGCCTCTATTTATTATGCTTGTTCATCTAATTGAGTCTTTAGCCCTCAATTTGTCCTTGATTTACATTTACACTCGTTGAGTTTTTGGCAGCTAACTAGAAGAAAGAAATGAAAACTAGAATATTTTAAAGGAAACATACCTGTGCAGTTTGTATTACACTTTCTGTTTAGTTCTCTTATAATGAACCACACCTACAAAATTTCTGTTTAGTTCTCTTTTTGAGTCCATTCCAAAATCCACAGTAACTAAAATGGTACTTAATTTTTCAAAATTTCCAATTTGTCAAAAGTAATAAAAAAATGTTAATTACTTTATCCAAACTGAAAATTTGGAAACTGGTAGAACTTGCAACTGGCAACGAATCTTTCTTAGGGACCAATATGCAACGGATTCCAATATTTATTTTCCCCTTGATGGACCTGAGTCTATAACCCATACTTTTACAGAAGGCTACTTGTACAAATAATCACTCCATCAACAGCAGAATTTGAGAATCAAAAGATTTAGTTCCATTGCACAAAGTATAACCATCACTATTACGTCTGGACATTCAAATGAGTCCCCGACATTTCTAAAACAAAAAAAAAGAAAGAAATTCGATGATCTAAAAGGGCTTCTCAGTCTGGCCATCTAGAGTGAGAAGCACCTTGTAGAGATCAGGCCTTCGGTCCCTGAAAACCCCCCATCCGTGCCTTTGCGATTTTATTTGGTCCAAATCAAACTCTACCACAAAAACGGACTCCTCTTTGTTATTTGCAATTGCAACAATCTCCCCTGTGGGCCCTGTTTGTCAGATTAACATGAACATAACTAGCTTTAGAAAATGGAACATTTTTTACTTCCACAAAAACTTTTGTAAAAGCACGAGGAAAATTTTTTTCATTTGAAAAGAGGGTGTACCAGCAATAAAGGAATTTCCATAGAAGGTTATTTTGCTGTCTCCATGCTCAGTTTTAATTATTTCCGTTCCAATGCGGTTTGAGGCGACAAGTGGAACCTACATCATGCCAGAACATAATTAGGACAAGGAACTTGGGGGTATCTAATAGGCAATTGCATGTACATAGCATCAATGTTTAACAAGACGAGCCTTTACAGTCTACAAACAGGTGTACATGAAGGAGATTTACACAGATGACTCAAGCCAACTAGAAAAATCAAACAAGAACATTACAGAGCTAAATAGCTAATAAATTAACAAAAGGGTTTGAAGCAGATGTACTTTAGAAGGCATTAATTCTTGTCTGGCTATAGTTGGTCATGTTTACGCCAATCAGGTACAGCACCACTTCTATGTAGGTTCTTTACAGATAAACACAAAAGAAACAATGTATAAGTACCAAATTAGCCCCAGCATGGCCTTGCATAACACGCTTCCAGTGCTCGCAGGAGTCAAGCCCTGAATCTTGTGGTTCTGATCCAATTGCTGTTGGATATAGTAATATCTCGGCACCTTGAATAGCCATGGCACGTGCTGCCTCAGGAAACCATTGATCCCAACAAATAGCTGTTGGAAAAAAGAAAAAAAATAATTGCGACTAATTATGAAAAAAATGTGGTTTTGCTGCTTTTCTGACCTTGGAGGGTCTAAATTTGACTGTTGGCAGCCAGCAAATATGAATGAAAGAATTAAGGAATTCAGATTTAACATGACATACTTACCAACACCAATTTTGGCATACTTGGTAATGAACGCCTGTTTTTCATGGAAGCACATAAGTCACATTAGTCTGAGCTCTCAAGCAAATAACCCACAAAAAATACATAATAACATTCACAAATTAAGGATTACGAATACTGAAACAATGACCAATGAAAAAGAATTTCACCTTAAAGCCAGTGTCACCAGGGTTGAAATAGTACTTCTCTTGGTATCCTGGATAAAGAAAAACCAAATAACCTTAAAATGCTGATCATCTGATCCATCTTATTTTCTTCTTAGTATTTTTTTTTCAAAGTGATAAAGCAAGAGAAGGACATGCCTGGTCCATCTGGAATATGTGATTTCCTATAAAGACCGAGATCAGTGCCATCAGCATCAATAATGGCTATGGAATTATAATGTGCATTATTAGCTTCTTCGAAAAAGCTAACCGGTAGCACAACCCCCAACTCTTTTGCAATTTCTTGCATCCTATAAAACAAATAACTTAGCTGAAAATAAACATTGGTTATAATAGTATGTATATAAATGAGATGGGTGGTAACTTGTACTTTTGAATAGTAGGGTTGTTTTTGTAAGGCTTAGCACGCTTGAAAAAGTCCTCTCTTTGAGCTTGGCAAAAGTAATGTCCTTCAAATAATTCCTAAAAAACATGAACTAAAACAATTCAGTAAGAAGAAAACATGGATGGGTTAACATTATGGTTGTATCAATTTCAGAATAAGTTAAAGTTACCTGAATAAGGATGATATTGGCACCCTTGTTATGGGCTTCTCTGATTAACCTGCACATGATGTACCAGTATAAACCATTAATTCCAGTTCATCTAAGGAAGGCTCTATTTTGAGAATAACGATCAATAATAAACAATGTTATTTAATATTGTAAGAAGAGGGAAAGGGAGAGTAGATGAATTGGTGGTACCTTTCAGCGGTGGCGAGGTTGTCAGAGGGGGAGTCGGTGCAGGCGAACTGCACAGCCGCCACTTTTACCTTTCTGCCCCCGCCGTTATCCATCTCTTCTTCCTCTACCACGAGTCCACAACCACCCCTCTTTCTCTCTCACTGATTGCGTCCTAACTTCTAAGCTTATGGGAATACGAATCTTTTTTGGTTTTTCTCTTTTCGGCTTATTTCAGTGTCGAAGTCGAATCGCATGTGATTGAAAAGAGGGCTGTGCCTGCCTGTGAGCCTGCTGTGAGTGATTTTGTGAGGCGAGCGATTACGAATTTAGGCGGCAGTAACTGTACTAAAATCTTCTACTGTTCTTAAAAACTGTCCTCCTCCTCTTTTATTAATATCTAAAATTTTTAAAATTTAAACGTTTAATTCAAACTATTTATCTTGTTCGATTTTACAAATGACCGTCTTTTCATATAAATTTTATAAAATTTTGAGTATATTTGATATTCGAATAAATGACCAAATTATAAACGTATTAGAATTAATTTAACTATATTCATTTATTTGTTGACCACTTGATCTATTATCAAATTAACTCCAAAATTTAAAAACTTATATAAAAACGCATCACTCGTTAAATTGAACAAGATTTTTGAATTAAATGTTTGAATTTTTTTTAAATATTAATAAAAGAGGGAGGACAACTCTCTACTGTTCTTTTGATTATTTTCTCTTATCAAGTTTACTCTTCTTTTAAAATTTTTGTAACAGCTAACTTGAACGATTCTTTTTTGTTAAGAGCCGACAACAAAAACGTATTAATTTGTTTCTCTCCTCTACCGAACACGTTAGTTTCCTCGTTTTTGGTTTCATGTTAACTAAAATGAACAATTGATTTGATGGTATGTGGTATTGAGGTGCACCACTTGCAGCCAATAAGATATCAGATTCTAAATATGGACTTTAACCATGCTAATCAATTAACCTATTTAAATACAGACCATGCCATTATTAACATTATTGTATTGATCAACAATAAACTCAAGATGTGATAATACATAGACTTGTCCGTTTGTATTTGCTTTCTTTGTCTTAATATCGTCGTAATCCTCTTTTGGTTAAAGAATCCTCATGCTTTATATCTCTATGGAGGTGTCCATTTCGATTATGCCTCCATCATCAAGAAATTACAATTTTTGCATAAATGTCAGTACTGTTTTGAAATTTTCCCAAGAAACTTTTCAAATTAATTTTTATACACGTGTATGAGAAAATCGGTCATATAAAACCTTTGCATCATAACTTGTCAAACACATTCGATAAATTTTCTAGAGTTTTGACCATTATTTGTATGAGAATAATTATTTGATAATACTAAAAATATTATAAAAGGAACTCTCCATATCTCACTTTATTATATGTCAACAATGATCCTATAAGCAAATTACAGCGAAGAACCTCTGTATTCAGTTCAGGACTGGACCATGAATTTCTTAAATTGGACTTCATTTAGATCCTAAAATTATTAAAAAATATTTAAAAATGGTGGACTATATCTTTCAAATAGCAAGTGTTTCATTTTGAATTTCTCAGTATCATTCCCTAACTCTTTTCATCACAGGCTAAGCAGCCTAATCAAATCATGTATTCACGTGAACCTTTCTCTGTAACTGTAACAGATTATGCCCAAAAGTCCAAAGGTGTCAGTAAAAGTGAGGCAGCAGTCTCAAGTCTGAACACTTCCATGATTCCATTCCCGGTTTTTCCAGTTCCTGGTATTTGTTTCCATCCTTATCCAGAAAAGATAACCACCAGAAGTCTCTATCCCCATCCATCTCTATTCTTGTCCAATCTACACCTATATATATAAATATAAATAAATTAAAACAATACAAACGAAGTCAGTTTCATACTTGGAAAACAAGTCGGCGTGATTAATTCAACTAAATAAAGTTCTTGGGAAAGAGAGAGAAATATATATGGCTATAAGATCTTCCTTAATGCGTATCCCACAAACAGCAAGAACAGTTGGAATCAGAATGGAGGGAGCAGCGGCGTTCGGACGCAGCAGTGGCACAGCTCCTCGCTACTTCAGCGATGGCAAAGGAAGAGTGTTAAGCGAGGAAGAGAGGGCCAAAGAGACTGTTTACATTCAGGTATATATATAGTACTGTACGTTCATTCATTGATCCATTTCAATCTTAATTTCTCTTAATTAATTTGATATGAAAATTGGTGTTTATGTTCTTATGTTGATGAAGAAAATGGAGAGGGATAGGCTGGAGAAGTTGAGGAAGAAGATGGAGAAGGAAAAGGCTGAAGCAGAGAAGGCTAAGATAACTAATGACAAGGTTAGTATATTAGCCGCTGTATTTTTTTTTTTCTCTGCTTGAGACTTTGATTTAAATTTAATTTTACAACAATTGTTGCTCTAATATGTTTGAATTTTTTTTTTGTTTCTACTGGGATTTGTGTTTGATTTCTGGTCAAATTAGATACTTTTTGACTCTGTTCTAACGCTTTGTTGTAACGCTTTGTGCAGAAACCAGAGCAGCCTCAAAAGAGTTGATATGCTACGCTTCTGTTGTCATTTGCTAATGATGGGCTATCAACTATGTTTAATAACTTTAAGTTCTGTACATTAATTAAAGAATATGATGAAGAACAATAAACTGTTGTAACTTTTATGTAGTTGCTTCTATTTTGCAAGACCAACCATGTTGAATTACTTTTGATATGTATCTAAGTTTAATATAACAATTTAACAAAGGTGATTTCGTGTTATACAGCTGCACATTTTTGTAATAGTTCAAAGTGTAATTATATAAATAGTCGAGTAATGAGTTTGGAAGTTGAAAGTCCGTGCGTAAAAGAAATACATAGAAAAAAAAAAGTGGAGCAAATTGTCTGATATTTTGTTTATTTTTCTTGACTGCCTTTTTAATTTTATACTTCTATTGAATCGTATTATTTGTGAGTAATGTTAGAACCTAATATATTGATGTGTCTGATTAATTATTAATTTTCGAGATTACAATGCTCAAATAATAGTTTGCAAGTTGTAATTCTAATTTTCGTTCATTTTTTCTCCGTAATGCAGTCTCTTTGAATTTTTCTCCATAATGAAATGATGAAAAATTACATTTTTATTTTTAATTATTTTTTAGAATTTTTAGAAATCCTTAATTGACTTTCTTATTTTAAAAATTTAAAAAATAACTAAAAATTAAAAATAATATGAAGGTCACATTGAACAACTTGGAATTATATTCTAATCGAGTAGTTCTTTTTTAAAAAAAAAATATTTCCAACTTTGAAAATAAAAGAAAATTGAATAGTTATTAATGACTCAATTTATTATTCCACCCATCAGGTCGACCGCAAATTTCCTCTGTGTTTTAGGACCTTGTGGAAATTTAGTACTTCTATTTTATCTCACCATAACCGAGTAAGTAGCGAATATAGAATCTTTATGATGAAAATTTTCGTGAAATTATGTGATATCTTTACATTCCAGATGCCTTTTATTAATATTTTTTTTAAACAAAAACAAGGGTCATAGCCTTTTATTTAATACTTGCATGTATTTTTATTTGGAAAAAATACACTTGTATAATACAAATTCATAAAATACTGCGAGTTCTTGTTACAACGCAATTAACAAGTATAAAATGTTATATAATGATAGTATATGACTTTGATTCGTGCACTGCCACGAAATTGGATAACGGATTGAACATTTAAAAAAACAATTGGAAAAATGATGATCCAATAAGTATTTTAAGTTTTTAACTGTACATATTTTAGATGCAATTTTATTAAATAACTAGGTAATGGTCATGTTATTGTGCGGCATATTTTCTCCATCAAAATGCGAGTCAGTAGTAATTCAGAGGGCAAGGAAGAAGCAAATCCTTTTAATTAAGCTCATAATTGACCTCGATACCACAGGAAAGGTTTCAGTAAACAAGTTCACATGTAATCATAAATGTCGTCCGGTTTCAAATCGCTTAGCGTGTTATTAGTCCCACAGTGTAATATGATCGTTTCTCTATCATCTATATATAGTCTATTCTTCCTTCAACTTCCGCCGAGCTCAGTAACGTGGGCTTGTAACCCGAGTGGGGGTAGGGTAACTAGGACGGTCGGCCCGCTTCCATTGGTTGGGTCTGGTTCAGCTAATAGTTGGCCCGCCCGGTCCAAGTTGGGTAGCTGATCCAAGCGATTAAGGCGAAAGCCTGTGTTTATTGGATCCTAAAGTGGAGGGGAGCGCGTTAGGCTGGCTTCACAGAGCAGCGAACACCTCCCGCTCTCAACGGTGGACGGATAAACGGGCCCGTGCGGTCCAGATCCGCCATGACCTCTGGAGCTCTCCGATCGGACGTTTACTCTTTTTTTTTTTTCTATTTATTTCCTCTTCAATATTTTTTCTTGGAAAAAATTGATTGCCAATTCGAAACACACCAATTTCAAATATGTCATTGTATCGTCCTTTTTTCTATTTATTTCCTCTGCATATTTTTTTATTGGAAAAATTGATTGTCAATTCAAAACAAAACACACCAATTTCAAATATGTCATTGTAAAATAACTTATTGGATATATGACATCAAAAAAATACAAAATTTAATATATGCCATTATTTATTAATAAAAAACTATTTTTTCTTTAAATAAATATAATTGAATGTTAAAATTTTTTAAAAATCCCTAAAACACCCTTAGGAATCATCTGCATTCTAATATTTTCTTCATGCTCCGCCAAACAGCAATATAAATTTTCCTTCTTCAGTTCTTGATGAGCGATTTGTTTTTTTTTTTTTTAGTTTCCGTTTTAGTTAAAGAGGAAAAAGTTATAGTCGAAGCAATTCCAAAGGAGAATAGCTATTGTCCAAAAAAATTATTTCATTCGTTAAAACTTCATGAGGAATCCCAGTCAATTATTTTAAAATGATATACAATATTTTATTATTTTGTAATGTCACATGTTCAATTTTAATAAATCATAGTGATATATTTAAAAGGGTATTATGGTCATTTCAATCGATTGGTGGTATGAAATAACTTTTTATTGTTTTGTAGTGACAAAAAAGTATAAAATTCTGTTATTTGGGTGTCTTTTCGTAAATGAAGAGAGGTGGAATATTTCCACTAGTTTCAAAAAAAAAAAAAAGTATAAAATTATTTTGCGGTGGTATATTCCGACTTTCTAACTTTTTCAATGGCATAAACCAAAATGCTCTTTTTATATATATATATTCGAGGTTTGCTTTATTTATTTATTTATTATTCAGAAGGTTTTGTTTTTTCAAAAGAAATGGCGATCACCGTTTCTTCTCCGTCATATCCCATCTCTCCTCTCCTTCGTTCTCGCTTCCAACAAACCTTTACTATAACTCTGAATCCTAGTACACTCAGGCGAAGTCACCTCTGCTGCGTTTCTGCGACAACAAGAGAGCCTCTCTACACCTCCCTCTCAAACCCCGTACAAATACAATCATCGCCGCTTGCTCATCTCCAACCATACCTCTTGTCAGAATGGCAACTGATCTTGAAAGGATGGCTTTGTTCCGCTGCATCCGTCTACTTCCTCTCGCTCACCGTCCCATCCATCGCGCTCCTTCCACGTGTCCTTTGCGAGAGCACCGGGCCCCAGCGTCCCATCAGGGAGGGGCTCAGACTGGCTGTGCTCGCCGCGGCCCGATTCGCCACCGCTTACTTGCAACATGCTTTCTTGTTGGAGGCCTCGCTCAGAGCCGCTAACCGGATCCGGGTTCGTGTGTTTGATCGCGTCGTGCATAATGATTTGGGGTTTTTTGAAGGAAATGGTGGTGTTTTTACTGGAGATGTTGCACACCGGATCACATCCGAGGCGGCTGATGTGGCGGATATGGCTTTTGCTCTGTTGAATGTAATGTGCTTCTATGTTTATTTGAAATCAGTGTGTAAATTCAAGGCCTAAAAGTGAAACCTGAACATTGCAATTTGAATTGTTACTAATTATAATTAATAGGACTAAATAAATTTTGATAAAAGGTCAATCTGTAAGCATTCAATCATATCAAAACCTGTTTCAGCAATGAACTGTAGGACTGTACAACACCTGCATGTAAGAATTTCTGTTTTGACAGATTCTGCTAACTTGAGTGATTTTTCATTCTTTTTGTAATTTTTCCTGTATAGTAAGTCTAGTCTATAGACTCTTAAACCAAAGAATATACTTACGTACTGCAATCTTTTTTATAACTTTGATTGTAGACGGTAGTTCCTACTGCCCTTCAGCTGGTAGCAATGTCGACTCAGATGGTAGCTGTCAGTCCTTTACTCTCACTGGTTTCTTTTCTGGTATGATCTCTCTTCTGAAAATTCTATTCTCTTGATATGGGTTTTCCATCTATTAAAACTATTTTATTTGCATGGAGGCAATCCCATGCATGTCATTCATCATGGCTTACCTTGGAAAGAGATTGCGCGAAGTTTCAAAGGAATCTCATTTCAGTATTGCTAGGCTCTCTACATATTTAAATGAGGTAAGAAAACCAAGCTGGTGATTGTTTCACCCAGAATATTATTCTTAACTCTAAATTAGAGTCAATTAATATTTTTTTATGCATCAACTCTGAGGCAATGTTGAGATAAAATTGAATTCGATTGTGTATGAAACAGAGGTTATTTCAGCTGGTAATTAGAATATTATAAAGATAAGCCCCATGTGGAGCTAGGGGGAGAATGTGCTTAAATGAATGTAACAATGATCACCTGAAAGATTATTAAAAAGAAATTAATAAAAATTGCGAGAACTGGAAAGCTGTACTGAATCTTATTCATTAAAGGTACTTCCATCTATGCTAGCTGTTAAGGCAAACAATGGAGAGAAAAAAGAGAGCTCTACATTCCAAAGTCTGGCCCATGAAGCTATGAGAGATATATTGAGAAAGAAGAAAATGAAGGAATTTGTTCCCCATGCCATGAAATTAGTGTATATAGGAGGTTTGGCAGCACTTTGTGCTGGTTTTTTGGTCATTTCGGGAGAGTCATTTGATGGAACTAAGATCTTGTCCTTTTCAACTGCTCTAGCTCTTGTCATCAATCCTATTCAGGTAAATCTACAAATTTGTTTTAAAGTTTTTCTATCACTCATGTGATGTTTCAAAATGGTTCTGTAAGAATAAAAATAATTATTTATATTGTCAAAAAAAAAACTTCATTACAGGACGTTGGGAAGGCCTACAATGAGCTTAAGCAGGGAGAACCAGCAGTCGAGCGCCTATTTGATCTGATGAGGTTTGAGTCTAAGGTACTTACCATCAGACCTTATTGTTACTTTCTTTATAATATTTCATCTGTGTTAAACATTAGATATAGACTACTGACATACAGACGTCACATTTTTGCAAAACATGTCAGGTGATGGAAAATACAAATGCTATTGAAGTGGAGCATGTGAGAGGAGATATAAAATTTTGTGGGGTTAAATTTAGGTATGGGGATGAGACGTCGCCTCCTGTTTTAGATGGAGCCGATCTTCATATTAGGCCAGGGGAGACAGTTGCACTTGTGGGCCCTTCTGGTGGCGGCAAAACAACCCTTGCTAAGCTCCTTCTGCGTCTGTATGACCCTTTATGTGGTGAGAAACACAATTTAGAAAAAAAAAATAGCGTATCATTCCTCAATAGTCAACTCTGCTGTTAGTTATGAAAGGTTGTTACTTATAAGAGATGTTTGCAAATACCCAAACATTTTATCATATCCAATTCTTCAACTGGTACCCATGTTTTGGAACATAGAATATCATACATGACTAACCTTCAGGTAAATTTGATGGGTTAATTGTAAAGTTATACTTTTGTTTACTTTCAATGCAATGAATGTTGGTGGATTTTATACCCTTTTGGAAATACTAAAAATGTAAGCCTGATTTGTAATAAAGTCCTACTGAAATTGGAAAGTATTTATCTTGATCTTGCAGGATCAATTCTGCTGGATGATTGTAATATTCAAGACATGAGATTGGGAAGTCTCAGGAATCATGTGGCTCTCGTATTACAGGATGCAGTAAGGACATGTTGGACATCATATACATAATTACAAATGTATATCTTTATGCCTAGTTATTTGAGATTATGTTTTTTTTTTTTGGGTTCTGTGTAGATGTTATTCTCTGGAACAGTTGCAAAAAACATAGCATACCGAGCTCCAAATGAAGAAATAAACATGGCACAGGTAGAGAATGCAGCAAGGATAGCTAATGCACACGAATTTATCAAGGACCTTCCAAAAGGGTATGAGACAAATATTGGACCCAGGGGTTCTCTTTTCAGTGGAGGTCAGAAACAAAGGTAATGTATTTAATGCTATTTCACTGATACCCTTGCAAAATGTATAACATCATGTATTCCCCTATAAAATGAGAAATAATCTCATACTACGAAGCTTTGAAAATGTTATATATATTCCTGCAACCCATGCAAGATACCCTATATACCTCGGTCTTTCTCATTTAATTCAGATTATGCTTGCAGTATATTCTTATGTTAATATCTAATGTGATGCCAATAACAAATAAGAAGGATTGATCAGGGAAAATGGAATATTGGGAAGGATGGTGACACATGTATTTGATATTTTATGTTTCTTTATGGAAATTTTTTCATGTTTCCTTGGGGCATAACATTCTATGGTGTGTTTTGTTTTGCTTTTGTTTGAGGGATATTACAATAATTTGTAGGGTAAGCATGAAAAAAACACCTTATTAATCTACCTTTATGTTATATTGAATATTAAAGATGCACATTTTGGTCTTTCATGACAGGATAGCAATAGCTCGAGCACTGTATCAGAATTCGTCTGTACTAGTTTTGGATGAGGCAACTTCGGCTTTGGATAGTCGGTCTGAGCTGCTCGTCAGACAAGCTTTGGAGCGATTAATGGCCAATCGCACTGTAAGTTCTTTTATTTTAATTAATTCTCTGCATAGTTCATAGATACAACCTCCAGGATTTAATGTTCTTCTTGGGCACACGTTTTTTTTTTCTTTTTCTTTTATGCAGGTACTAGTCATAGCGCATAGGATAGAGACTATAAAAATGGCAGATAGAGTTGTAGTCTTAGAAGGTGGCAAGTTCAGGGAAGCTGATAAGTCGACCCTTTTTGGTGCAAATGGTCTTCTTGAATCAACCGAACAGTCAAGTATTGTCGTCTAGTTAAGGGAACCAAACAAAATTTCTTTTCTTCTAATAGTGGTATAGTGAAAGTCGAGTATTGTTGTCTAATAAAGGGAACAAAACAAATTGCAGTTCTACTAGTTGTTAGGTTTCTTTTCTAACCTACCCCTACAAATGTTTCTTCTCTGCCTGGATTAAGAGTTTGTAGCTGTATTGTTTTTTTAAAAGACCAATCGATCTCGAATGGACAGCTCGAGATCTGAGAGTAATGTACTCGTCAAATCAATCTCTTTGACGTTGGAGGAAACTTAATAAAGCACATGGCAGCAGAATAATTGAAATTTATTAATTTTTAAAGAAATTATTAGTTTTACTAATAGCATTAATTAATTGTCTATTACAGCATAAAATCTTTATTAGCTCATGCTCCAATGCACCACCCAACTTCTTACTCCGTTTGGATAAGGTGTGGGAAGAAGGGAAGCAGGGAAGAAGTGGAAAGAAGTATTGAAAAGTGTGTAACTTTGTGAAGAGTTTGAATTGTTTATAATAAACTTATTTTCTTATTCTCTTCTTCCCTTCTTCTCACACTTTATCCAAACAGAGCAATTACACTATCTTTTAAATAAACTACGAATTTGTGCATAAGATTAGTTAAATTTCTGTGCACATTTTATATTCCAGTCGAAATCACTGTGGTTGATACAAAATAGAATCTTTATCATTGGCAGTTAAAATTGCGAGATTTCTTTACTTGTTAACGGCCAATGGGCTTATGGGCATGTATATCGCGCTTTTCCATTTCAAATATTCTTTGGCAACTTTTTTCTTAAAAGAACGGCTCATGGATGGTTCCAGAGTCCAGACTTCCAGGCCTTAAATTTGCCAATTTACCCTCCAACCTGCAAAAAATTTGAACTATTATTTCCCACACCTCTGACCTCTCCGCTCTCTTTTTAAACTTGTACTTTCCGTCTCTGAGTCGTGCCTGACCCTGAAAAACCAAACAACAAAAAAGCGATAGCTAGCTCTAACTCCAAAAGTAATATCACAATGATAATGGGTCTCAATTATCAAATTTGGCAAAATAGAACTAAGAGACCAGGCCGAGCCAGAGCATCTGCCAGGTGTATCCAACCAGGTCAGGGAGGTTGTCCTAAGGTGTCATGCATTCTAAGAGTAATATCAGACTGCGCAATCATTCAGGAAAGGACTAATAGATGTTGGAATCGTCTCTGTGTGCTACTTTGGAACTGGTGCATCAGATGAGATCGAAAGATGTAGTAGAAGGTGAGGAGTATCAGTAAGAGTCGATGCAAGGGAGTACTGCATCACAAGAAAGTAATACATATTCAGGTATATAAGAGAGGCTGAGAATGTGTGGGGCATCAGTGAGTCAGTGACCCCACCGACAGGTTTAATCGGGATGAAGCAGTTTGCTTCTAGAAGGAGACGGCCAATGCGAGTGGGGATCAGGAGCATGGACAGAAACGTGGATGTCTCGGTGTTGTTGGATGATTGGATCCAGAATGGGATACCGAAGGAATTGTCTCCGTTTGATGAACTCTTTCAGCTACAGAGTGTAGAATATTAGGCCATGACATGTGAGATCAGTATAGGTTATGTTGTTGTTTTTGGAAGATATTCAGTTAAGTTGTGTTGAACTGTTGGTGCAATAACTAATTAACGCATTTTCCAAGTTTTCTGCTGCTTTCGTACCTTCTTACCTATTCAAACTTTTTTTTTTGAAGATCATTCAAACCTTTTGATTCTTCATATCGATTTTTAGACGGTTAAGAAAATATAATAATAACAAAAGATACATGTGTTTAATTGTCCGTACAATTTAAAACGAAACATCGGAGAGGTACCGGAAGATAAATTGTGTAGGTATTACTTATGCGTAATAAAATTAACTAAGGGTCCATAGCTCAGTGGTAGAGCATTTGACTGCAGATCAAGAGGTCACCGGTTCGAACCCGGTTGGGCCCTTTTTAAAATTTTTAAAAAGTTTTTCAGAGAATTGTTGAATTGGCTCTTTTCTATTTTTATATGAATCTTTTGTGACCTTAGTTAAGCTGGTGCCAAAAATAGTTGTAACCTTTGTGCCACTGTCTTTTTTTTTCGACAGGAATAGTAAACAATTTCGTTATGGGACCCAAATTAAGACTCTTAATTTACAATTTGATGTTTTGATTAAATTCCCATGTTTTTTTAAAGGTTAGTTGCCAAAAATAGTTGTAACCTTTGTGCCACTGTCTTTTTTTTTTTTAAGGTTACAACCTTTGTGCCACTGTCGACAGGGATAGTAAACAATTACGTTATGGGACCCAAATTAAGACTCTTAATTTATTTGATGTTTTGATTAAATTCCCATGTTTTTTTAAGGTTAGTTGGCGAGACCAACGATTAAATTCTCTTGTTAAAGATATACAGAACGACATCTTAAAGATCCAATTTTATTTGTTTGATAATTCGATTTGTATTTACAACATTGGATTCCAAAAATATTTAAAATGACATCTTAGATCCAGCTTGTTTCTCATTAGACGATATCTTGTTTGTCTAATTATATAATTATTTTTTAAGTGGATATGTATATCCGTGGTTGCAAATTTGTAATCCGGTTAAATGTCTGAAATTTTTGGCATGTGTCACCATAACTTGTATATATTATAATATAATTATAAACTGAATAGAACAACATCAAACAATAATCAAAATAATGTGGTTATTTAAAAGTCTACGTTCTCCATTATTATCTCATGAATAATTTTTAAATATTGTAATTTAAAATTTCTAATTGATCTGAATTCTAAGAATATGAATCTCATTATGCTCCCACCAAAATTATTGTACTAAGTCATAACTATAAAATCTGCTTATTCTAAAAAAAAATGTTTTCTGAAAAAGCTATCAAATCTGCTCGTTGAGGACCAAAATGATAGTATTATTTGCCTTAGTATTAGGTATATGTATTGTCCATCATTCCATCAAAGAGCACATGTGGTCAAGAATGTATTCAAGTGCTTTGTAAAGTTTCACTGGAAATTTGGTGGTACAATAAATAAATCAATGACCAGGATTATGCCATACAGATACAGTTCTTCGAGCAATATATATATATTTTTTTCTGTCTACAGTGTACTAATTTCATTGTTGCTTTATGATTAACATTAATTAGTTAGTTTGGTTTTCTTGTTGATCGACTATCATCATACATCTCCACGATTCTGCCATTCAACGGTTGTGTCGGCCTCGAGTTTACTCTAAACCCCTCTTCCAAAATTGACTTGAGTTCCTCAGCCTGGCCTCTGCTGATTTCTCTCACCTTCAACAGAGTATATCACGAAATAAGATTTAATATAAATAAAAAAAATGTAATCATAGAGATCACTTGAATTTTGATTAAGTTTAGCCGATATTAGAATCTTGACATCGTTGGAGAATTTGATAACATGAGATCCATTCGGTTAATTTATGCCATTCCTTTGGGATTTTTAACTATAATAGGATGCCATTTAATTAAATTTTTGACAAATTTTACTGTGAACTGAATTTTTTAACTGGACGCCAATTTAGATTATTCATTTAAAATTATGAACATATTGATCAAGAATAACCTTTCAGTTTTATTAGTACTTGTGTTTCTTACGAGCAATTTATTTTGAAATGAAATTAGTAAAAAATAGAATGAAAAACTTGATGGAATATACCTAACCAACATCAAGACTTTTAAACTGGAGCAGATGCAGATGCAAACATTACTATGGGCAATTTGACATTGCATTAATGTCTACAGTCGCGTATTAGAATGCAGCAATGAACAAATTTTGTCGGAATGCTCAAATATGATGGCAAAATATTTATGAATGGTTTGTGAATATGACACATGTACTTTTTCATGATTTCATCTGATCAAGTAATGCAAATTTTAGGTTGTGTCATAAGACCCATAAAAAAAATATATATATTTCTGGTACTGTCTCTCTATCTAGTGTTCTGCATCTAAATAAATTAGTCTTCTTCATCTTGTATGAAAATGTAATAAATAATATTAAAAAGTACAAAATATCATTACCTTAAGAAGAACATTCCAAATGATATTTTCGGTACATGGTGGCGTAGTTAGAGATCCGATGTATCGAACATACTTGTGGCAGTGTCGCCTCAGTGGTGTCATCTGCATACGTCCAACTTGAACTTGAGCTTGGTCACCCTTGGCATGAACATCCTTTGCCAATTCATCTATCTTGCCCTTGATCTGTATCAATTCACACGCTATTAATATTTTTGTGTTATACATGCAGGAAAATAATTTGCATGTATAATAAAATTTACAAGGGATACAAGGGAAAGGTCTACCTTGTCAAGAAAAGGATCGTGCCTGCCGTACCGGTATAGATTTGACAGAACAGTGATGTTACCTTCATCACTGGCATGCACCATATGCAGCTCCACAGGAAACCTGTATTTGTTTCCTTTCTTATATACTTGATACACAAAAGTTTTACTAAGATTTATCATTGGTTTTGAACTTTTCCACAAGATTATTTTAGTTTATAAGCTTGGGTTTGTAGTTTTTCTTCAAGTGATCATGCACATTTCGGGGATATATATTATTTGATTTTGGCCATGATTCATGAACTGTATGGTCATACCTTTTACCATCAATGGTGTGCTCAGAAGGCGAGTGCCAATGGATCTGTTTTAGCCTATACTGCTTCCCATTTACCATGACGTAGTCAACGGAATTGTTGTACCGCACCTAAGCAAGCAAAATTGTACATTTCTGTTACTATTGTTTTAATTTGCCTCCATCATCTCTGGATATGATATCTTTTAATTACGGTGCCTTTATATAAATTAATTAATTTGTTTCCATATGACAGGTCTAAAAAGTGATAGGAGTTGCTCCCTAGAAGACGTCCAAAAAGTCAAAAGCATGAACTTTAAATTATGATAGAATATATAAACAAAGTTGCATTCTTACTATACTTTAACTAATTTGTTCAATAATTAATTAATCCAAAAATTGGTATGGACATTAAGAAGAGATTGATGAACAAACCATGACATTGACATGATTATCAACTAAGGTTGCGTTGGTGGTGGTATAATGCATCTGAAGTGGCTCCAACTTTGGATTGTATACCGTATGCTTCCTCTCTATATTTATTGGAGACTGATGCTTCCCTTTTGAGCACATTGCATAATCAGGATTTAAGTTTCCCCAATGGGAAGGCCCCATTTCGCCTGTGTACCCAAATCTCATGGCACCTGTGTTAGATAAAAGAATTAGAGAGTCCGTTTGTTAAAAGACATAGGTATTGTTCATGAATCATGATTATTTTAAAGTTTTAATTTAGTGCGAAACTAATGAGAAGCAAAGTGATCCACAAAACCCAACCAGAGACTATAGTTGTATTAAATGCCAATTATTTTCTATTTCTATAATTATAAATATAGATATCTCAGTTCTCTTTTGTGGGAATATAGATATCTCATATTGAATAAAAGCATAATTTTAAGTCACCATCCATACCTTCCGACCTTGCAGATGCCACAATAGAGAAGCAAAGCATCACACAATAAAAGGCAGAATGAGCCATTGTCATTTGCTCTCTCTCTCTCTCTCTCTCTAAATCCTTGTTCGAGTGTTCGAAGTTTCTCTCTTTCTAAGGGTGCGTTTGGATAGGTGTGGGAAGAAGGGAAGAAGGAAAGAAGTGGGAAGAAGTATTGGAAAGTGTGTAACTTTGTGAAGAGTTTGAATTGTTTATAATTTTTTTTCTTCTTCTTCCTTCTTCTTCTTCTTTCTTCCAACAATCCAAACGCTCCCTAAGCGAAGATCTTACAAGATATGGAGGAGCTAGCAGAGCTTGTCTAGATATATAGTGTCTGTTCCTTGAATGCATCATGCGTACAGTTAGTAGGTCTTTATAGAACAAGCCAAAATCATCTGGCGCCAATCATGAATTTTATCACATTGTATTGGTACCAGCAATATATCCCAATCAGAATAGGGAAACGATTAAGTTCTCCAACGTCCTTTACTCTGTTGCTGACGTGTTCAAATGCTACATGACAGTTGGTTCATATTGTGTTGCTATTAAGGGAATTAACGGTCTAAACTTGCCAATTACAGCCAACTAATCAAACACAAGTATTTCCTACAAATTCGGACCTCCAAATAGCTTCATTGTAATTGGATTTATACAAGCATTATCTTATTTAAATTCGTTCTCTAATTTTGTGACTCTTACTTTCCTATTTACTCACATTCAATATATTATTTCATTTCACCTTTATCTTTCTTTTTCCTTTTTCCAATTTCTTCATATTTACCTTTACAATTTACTTTTCCAATTTTTTTTTAAATTCGATAATAACACCTGGTCCTACAATTTTTAGTTAATACGTAATTTAACATGACATAACATATATCAAATTTAACGTCAAATATTATGTATACCACAAATTATACATATTAATATATATTACATTTTGAATTTCTTTAATAAGCATTCCGTACTTACACAGCTTAAAACTAAATCACACTTACGTAACCTATACAAAATATACAAATTTATTCAATACTATATAAATTTTATAGGGAAAATTAGATATAACCCCCTCTAATCTTTTCCATTTGGATATAACTCCTTTTGAACCATTTAATTCTTTTTAAATTAGAAAAAAAACAGCTAGCATTATTATATGACCAAATTACCCTCTCTATATCTCTTTTCCTCTCCCTATTTCTTCCTCTTTAGCGATTGAAATTAAGATGGATCAAATTTCACCTTGAACATTCGTATTTTTTGCTTTTTCATTTCTTGTTGTTTTAAATTTCATATGAGGTTCTTCACTAGTGACTGAAATTTCATTTTGACAATTGCATTAAACAGTCTAGGACAAAGAAAGATTTTGGTTTGATATTTCTGTCTCAATTTTTTTGTAGATCAGGGCAGCGGTTGCCGAACACAAAGATATAAAGAAAAAAAGCTAAAAACAAAATAAAGAAATTAATCTAAACTAAACATGCACTGACTAGTGACCCACTGAATCAATGAATCCACCTCTTTTGAGAAAAGAAACCTTTTGTTGTTGCCATGAAAGCCATTGTGAAAAGCTGATATTTCTTGTATATTCCTTCTCAACAATCCCTCCTGATTAGGCCCTAAAATCCCTCTCGAGTAAGTATTCTATCATAAAACTAGTGATTTAGAAAGAGTTTGAGATCAGAAAAGAAAAAAAACGTTTTTGGCAAAAAGGTAGAATTTAGTATGTTATACTACTATAAAGAAGAAGACGAAAAGTTTGGAGGGATGATAGTTTGGTCATAAAATTATGGAGGGATGATAGTTTGGTCATAAAATTATGCTGCAGCCTTTTTCTTTTAAAAAATAATTAAATTTATTAACAAGGGGTTATATCCATAATAGACATGAATAGAAAGGTTTATTTCCAATTCTAAAGATTATAGGGGTTATATCCAATTAGAGAAAAATTTGAGGGGGTTATATCCAATTTTCGATTTTAACACACACATTTTTGCAAATTTAACATTTCTTTCATAATTTTAAATAATTTTATATTTAAATATCGAGCGAAACTCGATTGACCCTCTGGTATTGTAGAAAGTAGAAACCCCTAGAAAATGTATATATGTATGATGACATCTTAGATCCAATTTGTTTCTCATTAGACGATATCTCGTTTGTCTAATTATTATATAATTTTTTTTTGACGTGGATATATATCCGTGGTTGCAAATTTGTAATTAATCCGGTCAGAAATTTTTGGCATGTGTCACCATAACTGTATATATTTTAATTATAAACTGAATAGAACAACATCAACATTAATCAAAATAATGTAGTTAATTAATTAAAAGTTACGGTCTCCATTATTATCTCATGAATAAGTTTTAAATATTTTAATTTAAAATTTCTAATTGATCTGAATTCTAAGAATATCAATCTCATTTTGCTCTCACCAAAATTATTGTACATAACTAATAAGATGATAGTACTATAAGCTATACTAGCTTAAGATGCCCTCATATCTGGACAAATAAAAAAATAAAATAATATTGATAACAAAATATATTGCTTAATCTAGCATCGATACAAATATATTTGTTATTTAATTTGTTTCTTTATTAGATGAAAAATCAAAATATATTGTTATTTCATATGGCGATTAATATCCGACCACAGATCAAATCGATCGAACGACAGAAACATCTGTTTACATGTTAGACCTAGCGTGTAATATCTCTACGGTCCGTGCGTTTATAAGTAGTAGAGATGTATTGTCCATCAAAGAGCACATGTGGTCAAGAATGTATTCAAGTGCTTTGTAAAGCTTCACTGGATAACTTGGTGGTACAATAAATCAATAACCAGCATGTCATACAGTTCTTCGAACATTTTTTTTTTCTGTCTACAGTGTACTAATTTCATTACTGCTTCATGATTAACATTAATTAGTTAGTTTGGTTTTCTTGTTGATCGACTATCATCATACATCTCCACAATTCTGCCATTCAACGGTTGTGTCGGCCTCGAGTTTACTCTAAACCCATCTTCCAAAATTGACCTGAGTTCTTCAGCCTGGCCTCTGCTCATTTCTCTCACCTTCAACAGAGTATATCACGAAATAAGATTGAATATAAATAAAAGAAATGTAATTTTGAGATCACTTGAATTTTGATTAACTTTAACCGATGTTAGAAACTTGACATTGTTAGAGAATTTGATAACACGAGATACATTCAGTTAATTTATCCCATTCCTTAGGGATTCTGAACTACAATAGGATGTCATTTAATTAAAATTTTGACAAATTTTATTGTGAACTGAATTTTTAAACTGGGCTCCAATTTAGATTATTCATTTAAAAGTATATATGAACATATAAGTTTGATCAAGAATTACCTTTCAATTTTATTAGTACTTGTGTTTCTTATGAGCAATTTGTTTTGAAATGAAATTAGTAAAAAGATACAATGAAAAACTTGATTGAATATACCTAACCAACATCAACACTTTAAACTGGAGCAGATGCAGATGAGGACATTACTATGGGCAATTTAAATTGGTCTTCTTCATCTTGTATGAAAATATAATAAATAATATTAAAAAATACAAAATATCATTACCTTAAGAAGAACATTCCAAATGATATTTTCGGTACATGGTGGCGTAGTTAGAGATCCAATGTATCGAACATACTTGTGGCAGTGTCGCCTCAGTGGTGTCATGTGCATACGTCCAACTTGAACTTGAGCTTGGTCACCCTTGGCATGAACATCCTTTGCCAATTCATCTATCTTGCCCTTGATCTGTATCAATTCACACGCTATTAATACTTTTGTGTTATACATGCAGGCAACTAATTTGCATGTATAATAAAATTTACAAGGGATACCAAGGTCTACCTTGTCAAGAAAAGGATCATGCCTGCCGTACCGGTATAGGTTTGACAGAACAGTGATGTTACCTTCATCACTGGCATGCACCATATGCAGCTCCACAGCAAACCTGTATTTGTTTCCTTTCTTACATCTTGATACACAAAAGTTCTACTAACCATTATTATCTGTTTTGACTTTTGAACTTTGCCACAAGATTAGTTTTAGTTTATAAGCTTGGGTCTGAATTAGTTTTTCTTCAGGTGTTCAAGAACCTTTCATTTTTAAGGATATTATTTGAGTTTGACCATGATTCATGAATTGTATGATCATACCTTTTACCATCAATGGTGTGCTCAGAAGGTGAGTGCCAATGGATCTGCTTTAACCAATACTGTTTTCCATTTACCATGACGTAGTCAACGGAATTGTTGTACCGCACCTAAGCAAGCAAAATTGTACATTTCTGTTACTATTGTTTTAATTTGCCTCCATCATCTCTTGATATGAATCTTTTAATTCCGGTGCCTTTATATAAGATTAATTAATTTTTTTCCATATGACAGGTCTAAAAAGTGATAGGAGTTGCTCACTAGAAGACGTCCAAAAAGCCAAAAGCATGAATTTTAAATTATGATAGAATAAAAAAAGTTGCATTCTTACTAAAATTGGTTTGGACATTAAGAAGAGATTGATGAACAAACCATGACATTGACATGATTATCAACTAAGGTTGCGTTGGTGGTGGTATAATGCATCTGAAGTGGCTCCAACCTTGGATTGTATACCGTATGCTTCCTCTCTATATTTATTGGAGACTGATGCTTCCCTTTTGAGCACATTGCATAATCAGGATTTAAGTTTCCCCAATGGGAAGGCCCCATTTCGCCTGTGTACCCAAATCTCATGGCTCCTGTTTTAGATGAAAAAATTAGAGAGTCCGTTTTTTAAAAGACAGATATTGTTCATGAGTCAGATTATTTTAAAGTTTTTAGAGCGAAACTAATGAGAAGAAAATTGATCCATAAAGCCCAACCAGACACTATAGTTGTATCAAAGGCCAGTTTAATTCTATTTCTATAATTATAAATATAGATATCTCAGTTCTCTTTTGGTAGGAATATAGATATCTCATATATTAAATATAAGCATATATATTGAATTAAAGCATAATTTTAAGTCACCATTCATACCTTCCGACCTTGCAGATGCCACAAGAGAGAAGCAAAGCATCACATAATAAAAGACAGAATGCGCCATTGTGCTCTCTGTCTCTCTAAATCCTTGGTCGAGTGTACCAAGTTTCTCTCTTTCTAAAGCAAAGATCTTACAAGATATGGAGGAGCACAGAGCTTGTCTATATAAATAGTGTCCGTTCCTTGAATGCATCATGCATACAGTTAGTAGGTCTTTATAGAACAAGCCAAAATCGCCTGGCACCTATTATGGATTTTATCACATTTGTATTGGTCCAGCAATATATCCCAATCAGAATAGGGAAATGATTCAGTTCTCCAACGTCCTTTACTCTGTTGCTGACGTGTTCAAATGCTACATGACAGTCGGTTCATATTGTATTATTGTATTGCTATTAAGGGAATTAACGGTCTACACTTATTGACAATTACAGCCAGCTAATCAAGAACAAGAATTTCCTACAAATTCAGACCTCCAAATAGATCCATTGTAATTGGATTTAGGCACTTTTAGATTAGAAAACATCGCCAACAGAACCAATCCTGTCAATTAGGAAATCTGAGCTAGCAATTCCAGCACATAAAATTAGGAAACTTGTCAACGGTTCCCACTTTGAATCAATATAATCAATCGTGTCAATTTTTCTTCTTCAAAAAATCGTGTCAATTTATGAACTACTTTCTCAAAAGCTTTGAATGCCTACAGGTGTATTATGCTCGACGTTAAGCTTTATGCTTAAGTTTTAAAGTTTCAATGAATGTATTTCTCTCTTTTTGTTTGTCGCATTAATAATACCAATAAGTCATCCAAATTAAAATATCAAATTAGAAAAAAAATATTCATAATATACTGCGAAATATTACATGTTTATAAAAGTCTTAAATATTTCAAAGTAACGATTAATGGATAAGGCCACAACATGGGAGACTTTAATAATAAGGGCTATGTTTGAATTATGAGCTAGGTTTAATCCGAATCATTAAAACAATCGCAAATTCAACTTTTGATTCGAAAGTGAAACAACACGTCAATGACTACCCGACACACAGGATTTCTAAGGAAAAAACACTATTCTAAATAGCAACCCATTTAAATATAATTCAAACGTCGAATATAATTCAAACATTTTCTTATAAATTCATACATAGCTCTCGTCGTGTCTTTATATATTCATAAATGTCTGTTTGGATAATATGAGATTAAAGATAGAATTAGTTATTCAGGATTATTTTTATTAATCCTAAATTGTTAAGAATAAGCTTATTCTCAGAATAAGAGTTTTTTGTTTGGATGATGAAGGATTAACTAATTTCACTTCTTACTCTCAAATTTTTAACTTCACTTCTTATTCTAACATCTAGTCGGATTAACTAATCTTACTCTGATTCGGAATAAACCCTTAATTCTAGATGTTTGGATTGTCTATCAATCCATAATAACTATTTACTCCAAAATAGCTCTTATTTCTGACAATCCAACAAGAGATTTCTCATTGTTGCATTAACTAATTCCTTTGGAACTCAATCAATTTTATGTACGATACCAGAAACAAATATTAATCAACTCCATTATCCCTTTGAAAGAGAGAATTAAATTTCAGTGTAGATGTGGCATTATCAATTCCTAGAGCAGAGATCATATTCCCCACAGAGGAACAAAAAACAAAAGATAAAAGACATCTGCATGACAAATGGTTCACAGGTCTATAACTCCAGCTGGCGCCATTGACTAAAGGACGGTGCCACACTGCCACTGCCACTTAATTAAAATATTATCCACCAGCCAAAAACCGAAAGAAAGAAGCAGCTATTGGACGATTTTCTTTGCTTTTCTAGAAAGGTCAAAGTGATTCAACGTCCCACTTTGGATTCCATCAAATCAACCAAGTATTATTCCGGATAAACACAAACCCCCAATACCATATAATCTTAAAAAATAAAACCCATACTTTGTCAACTTTTTTTTATTCCGACCTTTTTGGGTGGTGGTGGATAAGTTCAGCTTATGTGATCTAGCTTAATAGTACTTCTTAAAATACGTTGCTTTTTAGTTCTATGTGCATTTTCCTTCAACACAATTTTCAAATAAAAAAATATTATAGTTACTTAAAGCCATTCGATTGACAATATGTGAAATTTAAGATGATAACTCTAATTGAGAGTTGAGACTAACAGGAGTGATCAGTGAAGCCCAGCGTTCTTTTTCCATCATATTATCGTTTTAATTGGATAATAGTTTTCATACGCAAGATGGTCAAACTGACAAATACACAGTAAACTACTAAAGTTTTGTTTTGTTTAGGAGCGAAATAAAAGTGAGTATATAACATAATAATTATAATTTATTTTGATAGTGATTAAAAACATCATCTCATCCCCCTATTTTATATCAGTTTTAAATACGACTCAAATACAAAAGATTGAAGTATTCAAACCTTTCGCATTATAAGACTGTTTTAGTGCTCAATAATTTTGTGTAAGATCTGTCACAACCAAATTAGCGAAAATTCTATTTTCCGATGTTAGACATGTAATTCAAAAAAGAAAAAAAAATTAAAAATTTTTGCATTGTCTTATTATGTTGAAAATCATGTCAATATCCATGCTACTCATGCCATAATCTTTCTGACACATCAATATTTAAATTTAAATGCTGACCACAAATTCAAAGATGGGTCATTTGAATGGGGGCGCATAATCTTTCCTTTTAAAAAAAAAATCTTTGAATATTGTTGATGCTGAAGGTCAAATTAATGATTTTAAGTAGTCAGTTGATTAAACATATTTTTTTAGAGCAGAAAACAATAATTGTGATGTTCTGTGCAAAAAGTTTTGGCCCAGAAAAACCTCTTCATATAGGCTCCGTTTGGATGCGTTGAGAATAAGGTAGGAAGAAGGAAGAAGGGAAGAAATTTATTAGGAAGGGGTAAATTTATTAGGAAGTGTGTAACTTTTGTGAAGAATTTAAATGGTTAGAAATAAATTTATTGATAAAAAGTGATTATTCCTTATTCCTTATTCCGGAAAGAAGCCATCCAAACGGAGCCATATATACTTAGTGCCTCAATCATTGAGCTAGGTGCATACATACCCGAGAAAATGTTATATTTTATTAATAAATGGGCTTTGCGATATGCCATTATGCTTCACTTTCTATCACGAATTCACGATGCGCCTATGAGCAAATTTGTTGTTCACAAATCACAAGATCCAAAATTCTTCAAGTGGTCATCACAGAGAGATTCCTATCTATAACTATTTCAATATTCAGGCCCACAATATTCTTTCTTATTTTTTTGCCACTAAATAGTAAATTCCACAACTATTCTGATGCTTGATGGAGACAAAACATTCTTTAATAAGAGAAATAATACAAAGCAGAGCAAGCTAGAGACGGAGTGACGGCAGTCAACATGTCTATTTTGGTGTTATTGAAACTAGCAGTTGAAAATGGCACTTGATGCTACTTCTATTATAGGCTTAGACTGCACTTGATGGCTTGATGCTAATTTTATATAGGCTCGGAGTCGTCACTCCACAACACTGTACCGGCACTCGCAGATAGGCATGTTTAACGTTCCAAACGGCAACGGAATGGACCATTACGTTTACCGTTCCGTTCCATCAACAATTAGGCCATTCCATTCCGTTTCAAAAAATGAAATGTCATTTCATTCCATTATTCTTTTCGTTTGGACGGAACGGAACGGAACAATGTTGATTTACACTAAAAACTGCACTATTTGTAGAAATTGAAGCGAAATAGGCCATTTCGTTTACCGTTCCGTTTCGACAATAATATGTCATCTCATTCCGTTTATCGTTCCATTTCAGGGAATGAAATGATTTTTGCATCGTCATTCGTTCCGTTTGGACGGAACATCCACGGAAAACGGTAAACGACATACCGTCGTCACCCCTACTGGCACATTCCTATTTTGGTAATATTTCCCATCAGTGATGAATTAAAAAACTTATCACTCTTGGGGTCGTTTGGATGCGTCCCAAATTCCGGGAATAAGCAATTTCGGGCATAAATTTTAATATAAACAATCCAAACTCTTCACAAAGTTACACACTTTCCAATAAATTTATGCCTAGAAATAGCCAATTCCCCCAATTCCTAAGCGATCCAAACGCCCCCCTTGAGATTTGGCTTAGAATATAATAACTGGGGCTTGTGCGCCCATTCTCCAGCCGAATGAATTAGAAACTTAATTATAAGGGCGCGTAATATAATTAGAAGAGGATTTTGAAATTATTTTTTTTCTTATATAGTCCTAATGTCTTGTATTTTGCAATGAATTTAATGATTTTAGTTGAATGGTCTTAGGTAAATATTCCAATAAAATAGGCTTTCCGACGAGTTTCCAAATTCTATTACAAAAATCCTTCTAGAGGCTGCTTAGCAAATTAAACTGTTGGAAAAAGTGTGTGGAGCCGTTCTCTGCGGGCCGCAGGCTGGACCAGCGGGCCGCAGATGTTGAATGACCCAGCGGGTCGCAGGCAAGGCATGCGGGCCGCTGATACTAGGATCTGAACAGACGTGATCTGTTCAGATCAACTCCTATATATACCCCTCTAAACAGAAACGTCTCTCGGGTTCTTGGAACTGCTGTTCTGCATATTCCACACAGAAAGAGAGGAGAGTTTCTGAGAGGGAGGAAGCCATCCGATTGCTAGGAGCAATCGGATCACACACACAAGTCGAGACCGGCAAGTGGAAGCGTGGAAGGTGACGCCAAACCCTAATGTGAGGTTGTGGTGTACCGGACGCATACGGAGAGAGACAAGGCTGCAGAACCGAACTCTGACAAGCGGGTCTAGGCGTTCGATCATTTCCGCTGCGGTATATCTAATTCTCTAAGTTATTCTTATAGGATAGATATACATATAGGTTTATACCTAGTTAAACCTTCATTTGTATCAGAGCCATAAGGCTTCTTGTCGAAGTTATGGATCTGTTTAAGCCCTAGTACACCATGTTTTTGGTAGAACTAGATTTGGTTGTGACGATTTTACTCAAAACACACCCTACATCCAAGTTTTACGTGTTTTAACGCTAGATCTCAGTAGGAGTTCGTAGAAAAACACTGTAAATAGACTAATCAGGGTTGAGTAACATTGCTGGTGCACAGAAACCATCTGATGACTCCTGGTTGCAGGAATACCAGATTTAGGGTTTCAGTTCGTCAGAATCAGCGGGCCGCAGGCTGGGCCAGCGGGTCGCAGGATTCTGTAGTAAAGACAGACAACGTAAGGTTGTTCTGTATAACTGTCAGACAGATCGCTTACTGGGTCTGCGGGTCGTCTGATCAGAAAATAGTCACCAGTTAAATCTGTCATTTTCCGGTGGGCCGCTGGTTTTTCCAGCGGGCCGCTGTTCAGTTCAGCGGGCCGCCAGACCTGAGGCTGACAATTGAAAATATAGCAACCAGAATCTGTTTTGACCAACTTATGACCTTCCTCTTTGTCCAACATGGTGTATTAACTATCCTGAAGATAGTAATATGGTTTAATACCTTTCTTTAGATGCATACTTGCATAGAGAGTGATGGTAGGTATTTATACCTCTCACAATTGTGGGCGTGTTTGAGTAATGACCCGGGGTCATTGACTCGCATGCTTAGACAGCACAGTAGGGTGACTTTGGACCTAAAAGAACTGGGTTTCTTGTCCAATGTCTGAACTTTACGCCAATCGAGTTGATTGGGAGGGGATACTCTTAGTATATGAGACAGGATTGGTGGCCCTGGTTGTCATCTTTCGGTTATCATTGCTAAGATGTGTCATCTCTTGGATCGATTCAAGGATTGTGCGGTAAAGTGTAACCATATCTTATAACTTTCAAGTTATATCATAATTGATGATGCTAACATGCATACTTGTGCTTTGTCTCTATTTTGTAGAAAGATGTCGGCAAGTAAGAATATAATCGCTGATCTCAATGCTGGAGAGAAATTGACGAGTAACAATTACGATGTGTGGCATCGTAAAGCTCAATTTCAGCTTGAGATGCAGGATTTGTTGGAGCCATTGACAAGGGAACTCACGGAAGCCGAGAGGGCCAATCCAAATAGAAATCGAGCCATTGAAGAGTTCAAGAAAAAGGATCGTGCCGCTCGCATAACGTTGCTGAGTAGCATGTCCAATGATGTACTCTTAAGGTTCAAGAGGTATCGCACCACGAAAGAGTTGTGGGATGCGGTGAAACTCCGGTATGGTGGTACTTCAACCACTAGGCTGCGCCAACTCACTCTTAGACTTGATGGCTATAAGAAGCGTCCCGAGCATTCCATACGGGAGCATATCTTAGCCATGTCTAATATGATAAGTGAGCTGACACAAGCAGGCCATGTCCTATCGGATGAGCAGCAAGTTCAGGCTGTGATTCGCTCTCTACCTCGCTCATGGGAGCATTTGAGAGTTGACCTCACTCACAATGACAACATACGCACTTTTGACCAAGTGGCGCGTCATGTGGAGTTGGAGGAGGACCGCTTATCGACCGAGAAGGCTGAAAAAGCTGCTGGAGAGGCAATGATTGCCGCCTCAAAGAACTCGCAAAGGAAACCGAAGAAAAATTCCGGTTCCAAGAAAGGTTCGGGTGGCACTGGCGTGGCCAATGCAAAGATTGACAAGAAGCGCAACAAGAAGCGCGAAAAGGGGAAGGAGAAGCCAAAGGGGGCTTGCTTCAACTGTGATCAGATTGGACATTTCGCTCGTGATTGCACGAAGTCGAAAAAGGTACTTTCTGGACTGAGCAGTGTTTCTATCTCAGTATCAGCGGGCTGTTGGTATGATCAGCGGGCCGCTGGTCTCCCCTCTGCTTGTGATTCAGCTTTATATGTGTCCAGTTGCTTTATGCTTACAAATAACAATCCTGTTTGGACTGTTGATTCTGCAGCAACTGACCACATAGCTAGGGATCGAGCAGCATTTGTGGACTATCGTCGCATACCGGTAGGAAGCAAACGCATTTACATGGGAAATAATAGTAGTGTTCTCGTGCATGGCATTGGCACTTGTGAGCTAATGTTTCGCAATGGACATAAATTAGTTCTCCATGATGTGTTGTATGCGCCTGATGTGAGGCGAAGTCTTGTATCTGTATTAGTTCTTGTCAAAACTGGATTGCGTGTTGTTTTTCTTAATAATTGTGTTGAATTGTATAAGAATTCTGTTTTACTTGGTAATGGATTTCTTGACAACAATTTCATGATTTTAGACACAATTGATGGCTGTTCTTCTTTCTCTTATGATGTTTCTTCTTCTAATGTTAGTTCTTATGTGAATGATAACATGCTAATTTGGCATGCTAGACTTTGCCATGTAGGGCAAGATAGGATGACTAGATTGGCTAAGGTTGGACTTTTGGGTCCCTTAACCAAGGTCTCCTTACCTCGTTGTGAGGGTTGTCTAGCGGGTAAAGCTACCCGAAAGCCTTTTGGTAAGGCTATTCGTGCCACAACTCCTTTGCAGTTGATACACTCGGACATTTGTGGTCCTTTGAGTGTTAGGGCTCGACATGGTGCCTATTATTTCATCACATTCATTGATGACTATACACGTTTTGGTCATGTCTATTTGATCTCCCACAAGTCGGATGCACTGGGTTGCTTCCAAAAGTACTTGGCGATGGTTGAGAATCAACGAAATGGACTTGTCAAAGCTCTTAGGACAGATCGAGGTCGAGAGTACCTCTCGGATCAATTCAAGAGCTTGTGTGATGAAAAGGGAATCGTTCATCAGTTGACAACTCCCTACACGCCTCAACAAAATGGTGTTGCTGAAAGGCGCAATAGGACATTGTTGGAGATGGTTAGATCTATGATGGCACAAGCAAGTCTACCAATTTCGTATTGGGGAGATGCGCTGTTGACCGCCACATATGTTCTAAACCGTGTTCCCTCGAAGTCCGTGGCAGCCACCCCTTACGAGTTATGGACTGGACGAAAACCGAATTTGGGTAATCTCCATCCATGGGGTTGTCTGGCTTATGTCCATGATCCGTCTCACAAACATGGGAAGGTTGGTCCGAGAGGGAGAAAGTGTATCTTCATTAGGTACTCTGACACTTCCAAGGGCCACGTGTTTGTTGGAGAGGATCTAAGTGGGACAGTCACGGAAATAGAATCGAGGGATGCGACGTTCCTTGAAAATGAATTTCCAAAGAGGAGCGAGGTTTCTCAAGAGGAATGGCTATATGAGTCAATTCCTTCCGTAAGTGATGGTATTGATCAGGATGTCGAGGCGAGAGGGGGAAATAAAAGTCCTCCTCAACCTCCTAAGGTTAGAACTATTGCGGAAGAGGTAGCTCAGCAGGTCAGAACCTCTCTGGCGCCCAGTTTCAGCGGGCCGCAGGCCGGGCCAGCGGGTCGCCAAGACTGGCGAGACTTCCAGGACAGAGGTCCTGTCAATCTGCATCCAGATACAGCGGGCCGCTGAACCTGTGACAGATATGCAGACTGAAGAAGTAATTGAACCTCGAAGGTCTGAACGTGAGAAAGTACCCCGCCGACGATTTGAGATCGAAGGGGGGGAAGTGTTCATGACTGCTCTTGATGGATTGGTCATGCCGAATGAAGATGATAAGCCCAAACGCAAGAAGGCGAATAAGGCTATCGATCCGGATGAACCAAAGAATGTGCGTGAGGCACTTTCTAGTTCTAAGTCTAAGGAATGGTTGCTGGCCATGCAAGAGGAGATAGATTCAATGGAGAAGAATCATGTTTGGGACTTAGTTGACTTACCACGAGGTCACAAGGCTGTTGGGAGCAAATGGGTTCTCAAAGCCAAGCGTAAAAGTGACGGGTCAATTGAGCGTTACAAAACTCACTTGGTTGCGAAAGGATTCACCCAAGTAGAGGGAGTGGACTATGAGGAAACCATCTCACCTGTGGTTAGGTTTGCCTCTATCCGCTTGATCCTAGCAATTGTCGCTGCAATGGATCTAAAATTATATCAAATGGACGTGAAAACTGCATTTCTCAATGGAGAATTGCAAGAGGAGATATATATGGTCCAACCCGATGCATTCGTGGTTGAAGGGAAGGAGCACATGGTGTGCAAACTTCGCCGTTCCATATATGGTCTCAAACAAGCATCACGGCAATGGAACCTCCGATTCCACCAAGCTGTCTTGTCAAACGGCTTTAGGGTGATGGAAGAGGATCATTGTGTGTATGTGAAAGGGTCCAATGATTGTTTCTTGATCATGACATTGTATGTTGATGACATATTGCTTGCGGGTAACAACAAGTCGCTGATCAGTTCAACGCAGGCTTGGTTGTCCTCTATGTTTGACATGAAAGATATGGGTGAAGCTAGCTATGTGCTAGGTGTCAAGATAACTCGAGAACGAACCAGGAGGTTTCTCAGTTTATCTCAAGAAACTTATCTAAAAAAGGTTCTTGAACGATATGACATGGATGGATGTCGATCGGTTAACACTCCTATCGATAAGAACACAAGTTTGAGTAGTGACATGTGTCCCAAGACAGATGAAGAGAGAAAGAAAATGGAAAATGTGCAGTACTCTAGCGCAGTTGGAAGCTTGATGTACGCCATGTTGTGTACAAGACCCGATATTTGCTATGCGGTGAGTCTTGTCAGCCGATTTCAGTCGAATCCTGAATTTGCTCATTGGCAAGCAGTCAAGAGGATTCTGAGATATCTCAAGAACACATCGGATTATGTGTTATGTTATCAAGGCAGAAGCCTGGACCTAGTTGGCTATTCGGATGCCGATTGGGCTGGTGACTTGGATGAGCGCAAGTCCACCTCAGGTTTCATCTTCATGCTTGGTAACATTGTGATCTCTTGGGCTAGTAAAAAGCAAACGTGTGTTGCTTTATCTACCATGGAGGCCGAGTACATTGCATGTTCTGCGGCGACCCAAGAGGCAATATGGCTGAGGCGTTTCCTAAAGGGTTTGGGGGTAGTCAAGGTGCCCAACGGACCTGTGACAATTTATTGCGATTGCACGGCTGCTATAGCATTCTCACGAGACCCCAAGTACCATGGAAAAGCAAAACATATTGATACGAGATATCATTTTGTTAGAGACAGACAAACACATCAAAAGATAGTGTTGAAGCACATTTCCACTGATGAGATGGTAGCAGATCCATTTACGAAACTCATCGCAAGGATACAGTTCCTAAAGCTGATTAGGGTTATGGGTCTGATGTCTGCCAGCGGGTCGCAGACTAGGATGCAGACAGTTGGACAGATTTTCTGAGATTGTTTCAGAATCGTATGAGTGGGTCGCTGGCAGGGCCAGCAGGTCGCTGACACTGAGAATTCTGTAACATGTATTTGTTATGTATGTATGTATTTGAACAATTATATTTTATTATAAAATATTGTTGAGACATGTTTATTCATTATTGTTTATGAATTGCTTGTTATTGTTCAATTAAATGTTAGCATGTTGGTAGTGTGTCATTGAACTTTAGATTGTCTCGCTCACACGAGCAATCGCCTCTAATGCCTGGGGCATGTAGAGATGAGACTAGATTGAGCTATGTGCGCTTAGTCAGGGACTAAGGAGCCATCTGGGATGGACGAAGCTCATTGTCGCTTCAGTCTGGGACTGAAATGAGGCTTGTCTTCTTTTAGGCGATCCGATGTGATTGTACCCCAAACAATCACTTAGTTCAATTTAGCCGAGGTGAGAATCTCCTTAGAACTCAGGGAGTGTCTAAGTGAAGAATCTCAGGATCAGTTGCAATAAGGAGTGGTCTAGACCATAGACACTTGGTTTGCAAACTGGATCTAAACTCGTACAATGAATGAGAACACACGTCTGCTTAGCGGATATTTCATTGTAACATGTGCTCATACCACATGTGCTAGGCGACTTTTGGAAGTGGGTTGAGTGGTTCCAGGACCAAGACCGTATGACTCTCCATGTGTGAGTTCCATAGAGAGGTACCCTTTGACTTTTGACTATGTCATGAGAAATGGGGTCAGGGTTGCTACTTTGGTGTGTACCCTATGGTGATGTATATTCCGCATGTCGGGGCATTGCTGGGCAAGCGACTGATTTCGTTTTGAGTCTCATGAGTTAAAAGGAAGATTCGACTCATCATGCACAAACGATAGATTTGTTGGTGTTCAGGATCCACCAAACTCGTCATATGGACTGAGGTTGGGAACATACAACAAACTAAGATTGAGAAGGAAAAGACATGTATCATTGAATGGTCGATAATGTCTGATCTAGTGCGGATTTGAGTGATTCTAAGGTGCTAGTGTACACATTGAACTGTTCTTTTTATAAAAGGGTAGATGCTCTCTCGCTGGCTTTGAATCTATTCAAAGTGAGGCTTTTGAGCTCCCGCATGACAGGTGTATGCGCTGGTCGAACGTTCCATTTGCCGTATGAGGTCTGGCTCAGTGTTTGGTATATACGTCTCCAAGAGGGAGATGTTGGAAAAAGTGTGTGGAGCCGTTCTCTGCGGGCCGCAGGCTGGGCCAGCGGGTCGCAGGCAAGGCCTGCGGGCTGCTGGTACTAGGATCTGAACAGACGTGATCTGTTCAGATCAACTCCTATATATACCCCTCTAAACAGAAACGTCTCTCAGGTTCTTGGAACTGTTGTTCTGCATATTCCACACAGAAAGAGAGGAGAGTTTCTGAGAGGGAGGAAGCCATCCGATTGCTAGGAGCAATCGGATCACACACACAAGTCGAGACCGACAAGTGGAAGCGTGGAAGATGACGCCAAACCCTAACGTGAGGTTGTGGTGTACCGGACGCATACGGAGAGAGACAAGGCTGCAGAACCGAACTCTGACAAGCGAGTCTAGGCGTTCGATCATTTCCGCTGCGATATATCTAATTCTCTAAGTTATTCTTATAGGATAGATATACATATAGGTTTATACCTAGTTAAACCTTCATAAACTTTCAGCCTAGTCCTCTTTTTTGTTGGCTACATCAGCCATTTATCCTAAAAACTGAGCTCTTAAATGGCCTAAACATTATGATTTTTTTATATAAAAATGTCCAGAGAGTATCGAAATGAAAAAAAAAAAAAAAAAATGACTGTCACTTTGACAATCTCAGATGTGATATATAACAGATTCCTGGCTAAAACATTGCACCATCTAGAAAGTAATAATAAGAGCGCATAGGCCGATTGAGCCTAATAAAACCAAACTCAATTCCTTAGAATGTGTAGACGGTAAGAATTTTTGTATGATCTTTCTTTTTCACATTCTAAATGACATAAAGATGATCAAGATGAAATTCTCTTGAAACGGCTTGAATGAATATTTATATTAAAAACTTGTCGTCTTCTTTATTTCTCTTTTTTTTTTAGAGACCTTAACAGCACCTGTCAAGAAAAACAAAAACTAATTAAAAAGAACAAAAACCTAGAAGCTAGAGATATAAAAAGGAAAAAGATAAGCAGTCTAAACTCTAAACAAGAAACCCGAAACACAAAATCCTAACTGATCCTTTATCGCAGTCAAAATTTCTTTTATTGAACCAGTATCCAATCCGCGCCGTTGCTCATTTATGAAGATCGTGCCATTTCTTAATTTCTTTCCATCTATATATGTAGAGCCAGAGTGTAGTCATGGATAGCGGCGAAAAATACTTCCTTTGGTCAGCCTGGAGAGAGTGCACGACAGAAATGAAAGTTTGAGCAAAATCAGTGGCAGCGGCAAAGATGCGAATGCCTTTCAGGGCCTGGAATCTGCACCATAGACCTGTAGCGAAAAGGCATAGGATGAAGAGGTGCAACTTTGTTTCTAGCTCACCTTGTTGGCAAAATTTGACAACTTAGTTTATGGAATTATGGCTAATGTTTCTTTTCATGGGATTCCCTTGCAGCATAAACCTATTGTGTACCAGTAAGAACCCCTTCTTTATCTCAAAATAAAATGATAAAGAGAAGAAAACTGATCAAAAGCTTCTTTCAGATTCAGACCCCAATTCAATTGTTCGGTGTATTATGTGGTCCCATCCGGTGGACCATAACGAAGGGAAAATTTGGTGCAGGGATAATACATAGCCTATGGACATGCCAAAATGTCATCCTTCAGAAAATGGACTCACTGGATTTTCTTTCGTTAAAATTTACAAATTACATTGTTACTCTGTTAGTGCCCAATAAATGGATTGCGGACCAAGCCCAACCCAAAAACAACAATATCTCATTTCACATCCCTGTTTTCTTGATATTTCTGAAGTTTGTGAGATCAAATTATGAAAGGTAAAGAACAGAAACAAAAATTAAGTCTTAACAATACACTTTATTTTTCGAGTTATGCGTCTGCTGCAGCTTAGTTCTACAACTTATAAGCATCAAGTCTAAAAACATTAATAATAATCGAGCAAATGATGGTAATCAATTAACCAACAATATAAGTTCTGAAAATTTAACACGAGAAAAAGTAATTTAAGCGATAGTAAAAGATAGTTCATCTTTCAAAATATACAGAATGAAATTAACACCAGATCACTAAAAGTGGGGAATGCACTCCATATGGAAAAACACACACAAAATCTAACTTTTAAGCCAGCGTTTAGAAAAAATAGAAAAAGGACACCAAGTATATGTTGAGATTTGTAAGTCAAGGTCAAACTTTCACAAATTGGATTCTTAACTTTCCAAGCGCTACAACGCGCCGAACAATAAAAAGGAGTGAAATGAGATTTTGTGGTCATACCGTGAACTAAAAGTAAACAACCACAGCTGATAATTTTGCGTGAACTAAAAGTAAACAACCACAGCTGATAACTTTGCGTGTTAATAGGTAGAAACCAGAAACCAGATGGTAAATGGACATAATGGTCAACAGAACTTAGCAACAAAAGACAGGTACTAGTGGACCAAAAAGCATAGCTGCTTAAAGTCAATGCACTACTCATTCCACTGCAATAACATGAAAGTGAAATAGAACTATTCAGGTAAACACACATGTCCACGCCATTAGATCATCATAATTATCAATTATGTTTCAGCATTTACTTTTCCTATATAGCTAGCCTACCAGTCCACCAAGTTAAGTTAAAAGGCAAACTGTACTGAAATTTAATATAATACAAAATAATAGGAGTCGGTCAGACACATGCAAAGCAGACAAAGGGTGAGAACTCGTTATCGCCAAAAGAAAATTTCTATCATATTATAAGAATCTGCATTTCAACACTACTGAACAATTGAGATATTAGAAATAGTTATAAATATTATATTTCTACACAGAAAGCCTGAGATGAAATTGCCTCAGCTGAGCAAAAGAATATTCTAGAGCAAAAAAAACTCTGCACAAAGACTAGCTATTAGGTTTTTTCTTGGTTGTGTGATTGCTAGAATCTCACTCTACTCAAGTGACACATGTAATCATTCTGTATAAACTGGTCAGAGCCATATTTTATTGGCTGTCATTGTTGGTGAATAAAAAAATATTTAAGTTGTTTTAATATTGGTCCTTCAAAAGAAAAGAAATTAACTATTTAACACGCTATGTGGGGACCAGCCTTGGTTTCTACTAGAAGCTACTACAAAATTACTGAATATTTAGCACTTATAAATTTGAATAGTTAGGAAAACTTTCACTGATAAAATTTGGGGAATACAAGTCCAAATAATAAAAATGTGATTCAACTATGCTCAACGACATCATAAGTAAATGAAAATTTTTTTGGAGATTCTTCTTAAACTCTCAAATCTTTTCTTTTTATGGCACTAGCAGACTAGCAGTAAAAGAACCTTACAAAGTACTTTAGCCTGTGATATTGGATTCTTCATGCAAGAAAAGTAATTTGGATTCTAGTTTCCTGTCTGTACATCAATTAGAATTTAATAAAAAAAATCAGACTTTAAACTCCTAATTCTTTGTTCTAAATCTATCAATGACAACTGAGCCTTGATATGTTTCCTATTCTATTCTGGTTTGTTTAGCACCTCAATTCCAGATTAGAATAGAAACTTTCTGCTATTCCCGCTGAAAAGTTTTGTAAATGCTGAATAGCAAAATGGAATCACTTCTACTGTCTAGATTAGCCTTATGCTATTTGGACCAGCACAATTCTACTTTTACTATTCTTTCACTAATTTACTATTACTAAAAATGGCACTATTCTACAAGTTAGTCCTTTATTTTGCCGAAATGGACCCTCCATTCTTAGATGGCATAACCCACCGTATTATTCGGGACTGTCTGATTTGTGACCTACTACCCTATCCAGAGTTGTTTAATTCATCATGCGTTTGGACAAGCTTTCCATGAGTGAAACACATTTAATTACCACATTCCTTGCAATAAAAACTACAGTGAAAACTACCATATTCCAGTCAATCTATTTTAGGAAAGTTCTGAATTAAAGGAGATCTAATTATTTGGAATGAAGAGCGCATAAGGACACTCAAATTGGGGAGGACCTTTCAAACATGAAAGAGCTAATGTATGAACTGCTCTGTCTTAGCTGAACAAATTTTACATGAAACAAAAATCTGGGATGGAGAAGAAAAATCCCAACATACTTTCCAACAAACTGGACCACTTTATGTGTAGGATAATTACGACATCCTATATACACCACTAACTTGGTGCCACTTGAATGGGGTCTCTTTATTTAAATACCATGCATTCCCTCCACCTTCTACCCCTTCTAGCCTTGCACTACAAAACCCGCATTCCCTCCACCTTCTACTCCTTTTAGCCTTGCACTACAACAGATCCACATTCCCTCCACCTTCCACCCTTCTAGTCTTGGACTACAAAATATCCTTTACAAAGTATTATAACAGAAACAAGGCTCTCTAAATATATGGGAAATTGCGTAGTTCTACAAGACTTACAGATGAACAACACAGAAGATTTGGAGGAAGGACAAACTGCAACATGTACTTTTTCTACAACCAAACATACTGTCAGTGCATCAGCAAAGATGGTGATCGAAGGAAATGCAGTTGGGGCAGAAGCGGTTCGAATCAAACTGGTTTTAAAAAAGAATCAATTGAAGGAGATGTTGAGGAAAGAGCTGGTGTCTATCAATGATATTATCTCTCTTCTGAATACAAAGAGAAGCAAGAGGTGCGAGAATGACAAAGAAAGAAGGGACTGGAGACCAGTGCTAGAAAGTATTCCTGAGGAGAGTCAATTCTGTTAGCAAAATTTGCCACAACACACTTCTCTGTTTTCTTCCTTTTTTGTAGCTTTTTTTATTTTCAATTTGATACCAAGAAAAATAAGAAAAGGAATCTTATAGCAAGCTAAAAATAGCAAAATTTCTGTCTAAAAAAAAAAGTCTAAAGTCTAAGCCTTTTATCCCAAACAAGTTGGGGTAGGCTAGAAATGACACCCCGACCCTGGTCATTTCTTGTATATATGGCTGAGTTTTTACGCTGGCTCGCCAAGCCTATCGCAAGCATGCGGGCTTGAACCCTGGACCTCTTAGAAGAGAGCCAAGTGCTCTTACCACCTAAGCAAAATTTCTGTGATAATAATAAAAATCCTTACAGAATCAATAGAGCACTTAATTTGGCTATGTCATTCAAGAATTATATGTGAAGTATAAAACCTATACATTGTGTACTATTCTATTATATAAAGTACAAAATAAATACTATATATTTACAACACTGCAATAGTACAGCCTACAAATTATACACGAGGGTTTGGCATCTGGTTATACTATATATTTCCATATTGGAGAATAGGTGTACTTACAGGGGCTTTACTTGGTAATCCTCTCAACTTCCAAGGCTATTTCATTTCTTCGTGTAAATGGAAGGGTAAACGGTGGATTGAACTGTAAAAATCCAAATAATAATAATAATAATAAGCCATCCAAACAAAAGGCCAAAATATGCAAATCAATATGTTACTTGGTCAATGTTTCTCCAAATAGTCATTATACCTGTGCCACTTCCACTAATGCACCATCCTTCAATTGAAACTCAAGGTCAGTTTTTAAAGCTTCACGTAATTTGGATTCTCTACGACTCACATCCTCATCTGTGACAAAACCTGTTTAATCAAGGTCATGAAACATAATCTGTCAACTGCACATTTTCTGTAAATTCGTAATAATTTCAAATTTCTGGTAAACATACCTGAAAAAGCGGTGATTGCAACAATCTTTTTAGGCACCTCTTTAATGGTAACAGATTGATCTTTTGGCAGTGGTAGATTTGAACCATATTTAGATGGCATAACAAAGGACATCTGCCATTTCTCTTGATCAGACGACTGAAATGCAAAATTCAAAAGTAAAATTAAAGCGAATTCTAATTTTTGCAAATACTGCGACAGTTTTGTAATTTGTACAAGCAACAGACCCGTTTTGTAATAACAGGGGTTGTCATATCCATCTTCTTGCCACTGGATTCAACCTTTTGGGTATAAACAGGAGTTGTCATTTCCATCTGCTCATTTCCAGTATTCTGAAAATTAGTAACAAAATCAGAAAAATGTACACAATGAATTCAATAAATTGTAATAAAAAGGCAAAAAGAAAAGAAAACAAATAAGCAATAACATAAATGTTCTCAAGTACCTTACCAAATAAATAAGATGCCAACACATTGAATGATTGAGAGGCTCCATTGAAATCAAACCCATTTCTGCTCGGCATAGTTGTTTCAGCAACATAATAAGGCTATAATATGAAGTCAATTAAATGTTTCAGATAAAAAAAAAAAAGATACCACAGTGGCACAGTGCTAACACAAACAACAAATAAAATTAATTAATTAATGCTTCATTTAGAATATACCTCAACTTCTCTAATCTCATACTGCTCAGTTTGCTTCAGCACTCTGTACTTCACTGTTTCCAAATTAGGCACTGCAAATTGGCAATTCAACTATAATAAGAACCTCTGACTAGATTTTTAAATAAACTTAAAACGGACAACATATATACCAGACATAAGAGCCTCCTCAAAATTTCTAGCTTCATATCTACGTGGGAGAGCATACTTAGCTGTTTCCTCTGCTAACTCCTCCAACCCTAAATTCAAAAGAAACAAGTTCATTACTTAAATCTCATAAAACTTAAGACATGAGATTTATAGTGTGATGGTTGTACTTCTTTGGGTGGCAGTGGTGGCTTGGGATACAAGAGCTAGCACAAGAGATACACGACTTTCGAGTGCAGACGGAGTGCCTCTCGCCGGAGCACGGCGGCGCTCCTCCTTGGATAAGGCGGATACCACCGGAGCCCGGCTGAGCCGAGGTTTCTGTGTGGTTTGAGAAGGTGGGAGAGGCAACGAGAAGCTCCTGCACACAAAGGCCATTTTGCGACTTCGTCCAAATGTTTTGCCTAATTTGTTTGATTGGTTTTTTTAAGTTTTAATTAGTGGACGGACTTCGTCGTCCCGCTCTTTCTGATATTTTTACCCAGGCCTTCGATTGTGTGTTAAGATACGACGGTTGCTGAACGAGTGGATATTCTTTGTGTGCGTGTTCTATTTTGTTTTTTTTTTTCTAATTTGATGCTTTATTATGAACATAGTTTTTTTGTTAATGTTTTAAATAATACAATAAAAAATGTGAACAGTTGATTTGTTTATTTCTAAATTACTGTATTCACATCAAAAATTAAAATTTCGAAGTTTATTCGAAACGAAGATTAAGGAACTGAGAAATCAACAGTCTATTTGATTAATAGAGTAAAGTTATGGTGCCACAAGTTTAGGATGTCATCAAATATCACAACTTTATTTTTTTGTTAATATTTAAAATTTTAAAATATAAATTTTGAATCTAAACCGTTGATCTTTTTCGTTTTAACGAATGATGCATTTTTCATATAAATTTCATAAAATTTTGAATTGATTTGATACTTGATTCAGAGGTCAAACCACGAACGTATTATAATTAATATGTCATAGATTCGTTCATATTTTAACTTTTTGATCGAGTTTTAAATCAAATACAAATTTTATAAAATTTATATGAAAATACATCGCTCGTTAAAATGAAGAAGATCAAAGGTTAGATTTGTCATTTACAATTTAAAATTTAAAATATTAACGAAAAAATAAAATTATGACATTTGATGACACTCTAAACTTGTAACACCAAAACTCTCTCTCTATGATTAATTTGGACCACAAGTTTCTAAATTTTGGAGTGGATGCATTTGTTTGAGAGCAAAACTAAATAATGTTTACAGTTGGGTCAATTTTCCCCCCTACTTTTTTAATTTAGAGAGACATGCAGTCAATAGAGGTTTTATCATTCTTTCATGTTTGATTGGATTGAATCCGTTATCTTTAGATAAACGACGAATTTATTGACCAATTGTCTTTTACGTTGAAATTTAAATTTGAATTATGAGAAAGAGAAATAGTTGTGTCACGATAGAGCATTGCACGTAATCCTATTGAATCCCTTCTTATGATCAATCAGTGACTTTTAATAAGGTCTTGCAATTCGTATACCAAATACACACTAATTTTAAGCTGAATTATGGTGCTTTTAAAAAGATTTTCCAGATTTTGATTTTCACTGATTTGGATTCTACAGATTAATTAAGAATCAATGCACAAGAATCACAATTAAATTTTAAAATCAAACAAATACAAATGCAAGACTAAGAAGCCTCGAAAAGAAATATAAAGACATTCGACTAAATATGATAATATATATTCAATTTCAGATGATAACATCTTGCTTCTGAGCCTTTTAGGATTGCAAATTTCATTTTTATCTCGAGTTATTTATGAATTTTCAGTCTTTAATGATCATATGGAAAGGGAAGAATTATCGGCAATTAAAGAGAGATTTATCTTTTTTTTTTTATTTCTCTTTCAAACGTAAAACTCATTTTGAATTTCTCTTTCAAAATAAAAAAATTTAAATTTTAAAAAATTAAATTCAAAATTCAAACATTTAAAAATTTTAAATTTTTTAAATAAAAAAATTTTAATTTGAAATTCGAAAATTTAAAATTCTAATTTATGAAATTTGAAATTTTTTTAATTTAAAATACAAAATTCGAAAATTTGAAATTTTCAAAATTTATTTTATGTTAACAAGTTTCTTTTTTATTTTTTTAATGATTTAATCTAATGAGGGTATTTTGAACATTTTTAAAAAAATAGAGTGCCGTATCTCTAATTTTGAAAGAAAATAACGGCATAAAACTAAATTTAACCATTTTATTGTGACATCAAACTAATTTATAATTGAAGAGTGGCATATCTATAATTATCAAATTTTCACAGAAAGTTCCTTAAATTCCAAGATTACCTTCCTGCTTGTAAGTCCTTTTGGTAGAAAGTTGCATAAAGTTATGGAAAACCTCATAATGTGGTACATTTATATTTTTGAGGAACTCATAAAGTGGTACATAACTTATTAAATCCGCATTAGTAAGGATAAAAATACATATATAAAAAAAAATAAGTTCAAGCAATCTCATAAAAATCGAAATTAATTTAAAAGTTAAAACAAATATGTCATGTTCACAAATTTAACATAAGCAGAGTCCGTAAGATTACCTGGTTCGTGAGATACCTGACTCCAAAATATTTGCCATAGTAATTAATTGATCATTATCTATTTGTCTCTATTTTATTTTTGAATTTTGGCTCGGTAAAAAAAATAACGATTACCGAGCTTAATTTTATAATAAAATAAATAAATGTGAAATAAAAATACCAAATAAAAAAAAATACATAGAGCAAGGTAAATCCGTCAATAAAATAGTTTTAGAGTGTTTTGCTAAAAAGAAATTGAGGAGCGCAAAGGAGCGTCCAATCTCCAGTCCAGCCGTCCAGGCCAGGCTTGTGGAAGAATTGCTAAGCTCACGCTCATTATTTAGAGATTCACTTCATTTGGACAAAAATACCCCTCAAAATTACCTCAGAGATCGAACTCCAGTGAAAGAATACGGAGGTATTTTAGTCGGAGAAAAGAAAAATAGAAGTGAATATCATAGAAGAGGCGTGAGCCAAGCAATTCCTGGCTTGTGGTTATTCACACGGCCTGAGACGACGCAACAATTTTCCCTCCATATCTCTTTCTTTCTCTTCCCTCTCATGGCGAAACCCCATTTCCACTCCTCAAAACCCTAACCAAAACCTTACTTCTACTTCTATCCATGGCCTCAATTTCTCAATCTCTCATCGCACCTTCGCGCACTCACCATCACTTGCTCCTCCATAGATCCCTTCCCTTCTCGAAATCCTCTCCTCTCCCAGGCCTCAATTGTGCTTCGCATCTCACTTCCTCTTTGCCTCTCGCTCTTCGCCATGCCAAGTCTAGGGCTCTGGTCCCAGCTGTCAGAGCTAGTATCGAAGTTCCAGCTGCGATTAGACCAGGAGGTACAGTGGAGACGGATAGGCTGCCTTCAGATGTCAGAGATCGCTCGATCCAGGCCGTTGATTCCTTGGGAGGCAGAGTCACGGTTGGTGACGTGGCAGCCCAAGCTGGACTTAAGTTGGATGAGGCAGAGAGAGCTCTGCAAGCTCTAGCTGCTGATACTGGTGGCTTTTTAGAGGTATTCCTGGTCTAAATTCATAAAAAAACCTTGTCCATGTAATAATTTACATCTAAAGGAAGATGAATTTTAAAATTAAACCCCTATCCAAGGTTGCCTATGAAGTTTTTTTTTTTAACTTTAAAATGTTAAATTGGGGAATATATCTTAAGTTTACATTGATAGGTCTCAGATGAAGGTGATGTGCTATATACATTTCCGAAAGATTATAGGGCCAAGCTTGCGGCGAAATCATTTAAACTTAAAGTTGAACCACTAGTTGAGAAGGCTAAGGTAGGATATTTTATCTCACTATGTTTAGTTCTTTTTAATAGTCCTGTCTTCGTCAAAGCCAGCATTTTAGGTTAATTGCGCTAATTTTAATTTTCTGTACAGGGGGCATTTGCTTATTTGATTAGGGTTTCCTTTGGCACTGCGCTAATTGCATCAATTGTACTTGTGTATACAACAATTATTGCTCTTGCTTCTAGTCAGAGGTATACTTTGTCAAAATCTTGTTTTTATTTAAGCATGTTATTATGGGTCAAAAGTAATGACATGTTTACAACCTGCCAGAGTAGGCAATTATATCCAAATATTAATTTCCTTCATTTAGAGGGTTCTGTTGCATTTTTTGTATGTATTTGGGCGGAGCATGGATATATCAGGATGTTATTATTAGGGTTAGGGTTAATGTTTGATAAAGACTTCTATTAGCAATCTGTAAAAATTAGGTTGTCTATAACTTTACTCCATATCAAGGAAACAGATGACCTTTAAAAGGTTACTTTATTTTCAGAGAAGAAAAATGACTTAAGATGCTCAAAACTTAGTCCCCCACTCCCACTATTGAGCCATCTTTAGTTATATTTGATAGAAACAACTCTAACTGACTTGCATAAATACTTGGCGGGTATTGAATGTCAACTGGAAAATTATAAATGTACTTTTGATGAAAACAGCGATGAAGACAACCGGAAGAGAAGGTCATCCTTCAACTCTGGCGTTACTGTGTTCTTTAACCCAACAGATTTATTTTGGTAAATTTCTTCTTTATCTTGCTTCATTCATCAGTTACCTACGATATTCCTTCATTTTAGTATATCTGACTCTTTGATGTTGTGTATTTTGCAGGTATTGGGATGTGAACTACTACAAGAGGAGGCAGATTGAGTGAGAAGGAGAATTAAACTTCATTGAATCTGTAATTATGAAGGGTTTGAATTAAATGTTTTTCTTTGCTTGGAAGTTATTCACTAATTTTGGATGCGATAGAACTATGCAAGTTATTATTCTGACTTTTCAGGTTTTCTCCTTTGTATTTGGTGATGGTGATCCAAATCAGGGGCTCGAAGAAGAGAGATGGAAGCTGGTATGTCTTTCTGTTTAAATTGATATCTTCTTGCAGTTCTCTTTTAAAGTTTTTATCTGTCAGGTATGTACTAGCAAAAAGGTTGTTGTTCCTTTAAAGTTTGACTTTCCAGGTTTGTACCAGCAAAGAGGCTACTAATAAATTGAGACCTTGACTACAAGGTTACTTGAAAGAACCAAATTATGAGTTTAAAACCCAAGCTCCAGATATGCCTCAAGTAGATTAGGATGCTGACCAATTCACTATACATGCTCATGCTAAAATATTTACTTTTTGGAGATTTACTTCAACCAACTCGTGTGAAGCAATATGGAACATTTTTTTTCTTGGCACATGCTTTGTTCTAATTTAAGCAGCAATATATCATAATTCAACATGCAGATAGGACAGTATATTTCCTCCAATGGTGGTGTTGTCACTGCAGAGGAACTTGCTCCTTTTCTTGATGTGCCACCTCTTGACTCAAACAAGGTACCTTTAGAAATGATTTTTTGAAGAAATTACTTTAGTGACTCATTATGTAGTTCTTCAGTATGTTATTTTATACACTGTTTTAATAGGAACAGGATGAAGAATCATATATTCTGCCTGTGCTATTACGATTCCAAGGTCACCCAGAAGTTGATGAGCAGGTTTATGCAACATTTGACTTCTTATAATAGGATGAAATAATTTCAATGTTTTAGGGTTTCAAATGGTTTTAATTTTTTTGGTGCATGCCCAGGGGAATATTTTATATCTGTTTCCTTCACTTCAACGAACTGCATCTTCTAGAAGAATTGGTAGGAAAGAGTATGTCGGAACGAGGTTGGCTCAGAGCATAATCGGGATTGATAGATATTTCAAAGAGCAGAAGTGGAAATTCAGGTTTAATTTTAGCACATATAATTACGTCTCTATTCATTTTTCTCTTTCTTGCAAGTCTTATCAAGTTTCTGGTTTCTGCAGCAAATCAAATCCTTCTCAACGAGCACTGGTGGTGGGATTGGGAGCTCTGAATCTTTTTGGAGTTATAATATTGGGAGTCATGTTAAAGTAGTATTCTTTTTTTTTTTTACCCTATTTTTTCACCACGTCAGAAAATTTATAAATTGATTTCTGATTACTTGAATTTTCATGAAGGGATGTCACAACCATGCCTCGTGGCCTTATTTCGCTTGTTTCACAGTTACTTCCTCTTCTGCAGGTTTGTTTGTTGTCATCCATTTAAAGTGTAATATTTATGACTTAATAGGGGGTAGTCATTAAAATTAAAATCTGCGGTATTAATCAAATTTCTCCATTAAGGAAGTAATAAAATGAAATTGATACAATTAACCAATAGCCATGTGATGAAGGTAATATCCCTACTGGCTGCATCCTATGAAGTTATTAGTGGGCCCCTTTTTAAGTTTCTAAGAAATGACTATTAGCAAAGTGATCTGCCTTTCTCCATTTTCTCTAAATGATATTTGTGCTGAAGATATGAGCAAATGATCTTTTACCTGACAATAAGATCGAATGATATTTTACTATTTATCTGCTTTTGCCTTCTGACCTAAAGATGTTGGCCCACATGTACCACTTGTGATTGTAAAAAGCAAAAAGGTTATCAGATTTTGGATTGTGGAACTACTGTGACAGAACTGTTAGTCCCTTACTACCTCTAAAGCAAATGAAGTTCGGATGGTGACCTATACTGTTATCATGCTTAAACAGTAGTAATATGCGTGTTGTTCAGATGTGTCTATTTTACTGCAAACTGATGAGCATTATTTTGCAGGCTTATGCTGCTTCCTTTTTCGCAATACCATGCTTTAGATGGCTGCAGTTGCTGAGAACAAACAATGAGATTACAAAGAGAAACGAAGCAAGACTTGAACGGGCTCGAGCTCTTGAGTTACCAAATCCTTCTCTAAGAAGAAAGGTACACTTTCTGTTCCACATCCCTAATCTTTAAAGAATTTAATTTGGCTTGCTGGACTATAATTTTTTAAAAACTATTATTTGCAGCTGTTAAGTGCAAGAGATATGGAAAGTCAGAAGGTGATTAGGCCAGAGGAGATTGTGTATACCACCCGAAATGATATAATGGATCAGGACTATGAGGAGAAAGAGTGGGACCGCAGATTCAAAGAGCTTGAATAAAATTCAGGGAAAATGCTTAGTGCTTCATTTACTCAAATTTATCTGTTAATGCGGTTTGTGCAACCATTTTGATGGTTCAGCAGTGGAGGGGGTTGTACAGCCATTTTTTATGTGCGCGTGTTGTGTACATTTTCTGATAAGCTAGCGAAGTTGTCTAGAAAGCTGAGCAATGTATACATGTATAAAAGTTGGCTGATCATCATTTTTTTTATTTCCTTTTGCTGTTCATTTTGCCATTTGGTTCTTTTCAGATATTTGCCGCTAAGAAAGAAAATCAGATCGAATGAATCCAATAAAGTATAAAATGTATAAATACATGCCATATAGCAAACATAGCTTCATTTATAATTGTTGGCCTTGTCATATAATCTGTACACATGTCAGCTTTTATTGCTAATTTAGTCGTACAAATCAAAGAATGTTAGCGACTGTCTGTAGTTCTATGCTATCATCAGTTTAAGCTGTCTCAACCACATTTTCGAGCCCTCGACAAAATGGAATTTCAACACCAAACCAGTTGAGGTTAACCTGACACAGAAAAGATGAAACATATCAGTTTCTGATAACGATAAATATGCAATGAGAAGTACAACTTTTGCAGAGGCATGCAATTAACTAAAGCGGTTGAATATCAAAAGGAAACAAGAGGATGTGACTAGCGGCCTAATAAGCATCATCGCCTTTCACTGATGTCACCCAATTTATTTAGCACCTTTTTTTGCAACCTTTTCCAAAAGATGAAAGACATACCGATGGAATCGAGAATTAAAAAAGTTTGATAAGAATAGATTCAGTTCGATTATTTACCTCATGAAGTGGGGGATCTCCATCTCTGGTTGCAGAAAAAAGATGCCTTGTCAATCATCGTTTCCATTATTTACACCTTATCAGGAGAGAGTATGCTTTCAGGCTAAGATCATAGCTATGGATGTGAATACCAAAAGGGAAACAAGATTCACCACCTGTAAAAGGAAATAGTTAAATCTAGCGACACATATTTCGACTAAAGATGTGTCTAAAAGGTAGAATTATGCTGTCTGACAATTGAAGATGGAGGAACTAAGTAACATATAATAATTATATTTGAATTTTAGTATAGGAACGATAGCTGCAGATGGGAAAAAAAAATTAACAACTAGCTTACAGCTATATATAGCGAAATCTAGTATATTCTGGCAACTAATGGTACTTTGTGGGAAAATTTCTTAGCGAAGCCAAGCATGGTTTAGAAACAAATGGTTCCCGTCTCAAGTAAAAGTGTACGAAAGTTGAACACTTCCATGTGGTCCGTGTCTATTATTACATAATTAAAGAAAAAAGGTTGACCATGATAACAACAAGCAAAAATAAGTATTCCTCTCACAACTATCCTACATATGTAGAGATAAAAAAAATAATAAAGAGGATATAGCATTAACTTACCATAGTTGTTGCATCAGAAGTTAAAGGCGGAAGATACCCATTCAGCCCGATATTATAAGCGGGTGAGCCATCAGGATTAAATAACCCATAATTCCTCTCTGATGCTGGTCCCGGTTTCATATCCTCATTGAATAATGCAAAGACATACGTATCAACTGGCACATAAGGCTTTAATGGAGTTCCTTGTTTCATCTCTATTCTTTGCAGTAAGTTTCCATTGTAAATGGCAGCATATTGCGGGTTTGCACCCGGTTCATCAGGATCCCCTTTTGAAGGCCACCCAGTTTCAGAGATTTTTACCTCAATGTCTGTGTGACCCATCGCCTGAATTGCTGCATACACTGAGTCCAGCTGAGCATAAAGCATGTTGTCATAGTTCAACTTTGTATTGGGATCTGTTACCCCAGCATTAGGTTGAAACAACACATACTCCAAGGGGACATTGCCGGGGTTCGCTTTATATGCAAAATACGGGTAGGCATTAATTAAGAAGGGCGATTTAGTTATGGAGTGAAAATTCAAAAGGGGTTGTAGGTACTCTGCAACATCAGGTCTGAATGATCCTGCCGAAGGAGGATACGAGGAACCCAAAATATCAAGCTTGTGTGCTGTTGTGACATTGACTTGTTTGTCTAGACCGAGTGTAACTAGTGCTTGATACACTGATTGTATAGCAGGGAGTAGATTTGTTTTAAGAGCAGTATCATTTCCCGTGTAAATTTCATTTCCTACGGTTATGCATGTGATACGAGTATTTGGAAGGTACACCTGCACGTGCTGTTGGACCCAAGCCTGAGCCTTCACCGGGTCGACCATTGCGGAAACATTTTCATTTCCAATTCCAACTATGAACTCTACCTCTGTGTTGAGAAATGCAGTAAGTACATTTGGATCCGCATCATAAAGTTTGACCCGTTTAATGTTTAGGGACTGAAGAAGCCACTTGACCCGGTGAGGAGATGGGAGGTTATTTGCAATTTGGCCATAATTTATCCCTACAGAAAGAGACTCTATTTGGAGAAATTCACCTGAAAAAGAAAAAAAATGCTTTAGTAAATTGATTACAACAGAACACGGTACATGCTTACAATTTAATGCAAATGAATTGAACACGATGAATGTTACTATGATTTTCAATGTTAAGAGTTACCAATACAATAGAAAGAATTATATTTTGTACAGGAAGTCATTTTGTTCACATTTATAAAATTAATCAGATTAAAAGTACATCGATCTTTTCTCTTTAATAATTAGAATAAAAGTACTAGGTACTACCGGGAATACTATTGTTCACCATAATAGAGAAAATTTTAGATCACTGGGGGAACCAGATTAGCTGGACCTAGCTAAAATCAAATTGAGTTTATTTAACTAATGAGCTTTAGTAAATTTCAATCTACATGGTGCCAGATCAGATCTTCGAAAAGACAAATGAGGTTGGTTATAAAATATAAAAAAAAAATCAATACTTTTTTGTTTAGTTAGATTGATTCACACGAGAGTGACAGCTATCAAGCTGAGGGAAATAACACCTGGTGACCATGTGATGTGGCTTCTTTTCTATTTATATACTCACTTTCAGAAATCATGCATGTCAGTTGACTTATTTTTAATTGTTACAAGAACATGCATGAAGATGGTATTACTTAAGGGTGCGTTTGGATCGTTGGAAGAAAGAAGAAAAAAAAGGAAGAAGAAAAAAAAATTATAAACAATCCAAACTCTTTACAAAGTTACACACTTCCCGATACTTCTTTCCACTTCTTCCCTTCTTCCTTTCTTCCCACACCTATCCAAACGCACCCTAAGAAACAAGCACCGCCACGACATGAAAGGCTTTGTATAGAGCTCAATATAGTTTTATGAAAGGATGAAAAATATATAATCTTACAATATATTTTCAATTAGTTACTATATAATTCACTAACAAATTTATAACTAGTCCATTCTATTTCAATATAGAGAGAAACTTAAAACAAATTTGAACTCTAATTTCTTCTTTTACATGGAGAACGAGCATTCTAAATTAAATTAAAATTTGCGATTTCAGCAAACCTCAAATACTTGAACATTAATCATACGATCAAAGAGGAAAGAAAAGACTAATGAAGATTCAAAATTGCGACTATATAAAGTATCAAAAGCAAAAACTAATCTAATGCACACTCAAATGCAACTTATCAGAAACCACACAATGAAAGGTTAAGAGGTAGAAAGATCAGTACATGAGAGAAGAAGGAAAACACACGAGAAGAAAGAGAAGTGTAGGTCTTGGCACCGCCATGAATTGGAATCGCTCGATTTGATTGAACCGCTGCTTCGTCTCCCTCTCTCTTTCTCTTTCTCTGATTGATTCTTGGATTTTTGAGCGCGCATTTATTAGGGGAAGGTACTACTGAGCAGCAATTAATCACACATATATATATATATATATATATATACACACTTGCATCTTGTACTACGTCACAATACACCGCCACGCGCTCTCTCTGACACACTGGGCCCATATGTTCCTCCTTATTTAATTAGTGAGATTCAACCCGGCAACTTCGCGCCCCAATTATCTCGCATTAAATATTGTTAATTAACATGGTTAATAGCGTTAGCGAGCACTAATTATTAATCGGAATTGTTTAGGACCATCGCAGAGATTATATCATTCCATCATTCTCGATTTTCAGAAAGAGAAAACGTGTGACCTCTCCTTCCGCGTACGCTGTCTCTCCTTCTCCCGCGTGAACTAATCCCTCCCCCTCTCGCGTACACTATCCCCCATCCTCCCTCTCACGTACGCTGCCCCCCCTCCCCCCTCATCCCTCTCACGTACGCTGTCCCCCCACACTCCCTCTTTTCCTCTTACATACTTCATACCCGTTGAAGTTAATACAATTAAATGTTGAAGGTAATATCCTAACTGTTGAAGTTAACTCTCTGACCAAAAACTTCATAATTCGGAAATCAAACTACACGCCACGAACATCCTCTATGTACTGTTGAAGTTAATATGTTATATATGTAACTGTTGAAGTTAATATATATAACTGTTGAAGTTATATATGTAGTTGTTGAAGTAATATATGTAACTGTTGAAGTTAATATATATAACTGTTGAAGTTATATATGTAGCTGTTGAAGTTATATATGTAACTGTTGTATAGTATGTTATATATGTAACTGTTGAATTTAATATATATAACTGCTGTAGTTAATATATATAATTGATTAATTGTTGAACTTGGCATATTTAAATATTAAAGGTAATATTTGAAGTGGGCATACTTAAATTGTTGAAGTTGGTATATATATTAACTTCAACAGTTATATTAACTTCAACATTTAAATATGTTAATCTCAACAGTTAGAATCAATATATAGTGTGTGTGTGAGAGAGGAGAGGGGGAGGGGGGAGCGTACGCGGGAGGGATGGGAGGGGGAACGAGCGTACGCGGCACGAAGAGAAACAGAACGATTTAAAAAAAAAACGCGTAGAGCCAAAAATAAAAAAGACACGTGGGAATGATGGAAATGATGAATATGAGAGATGATCCTTATCACCCCGATTACTAATGAGGCGACTGGAAAGGCATTAACGGAAAATAACGCCTTGCACTTGCTCATAAGCGTGGGTGGGTGACAGCTGTCGGTGGGTTTGAATGGGGACTACGGGTTGGTGACCGACAGGTGGCAGTGGGGGGGGACGGGGGAGTCGACGCGGACGCCTGGTGACGCAGTTCCGAGTAGACACCACGTGTGCTGCATCTCTCTGCTCTCTCTCTCTTTTCTGTGGGACCCGCTCACATGGGTCCCTGCTGCACTACCAATGGATTCTGATCTCACTGCTACAAGACAGAAAATCACCGTCCTGACTCCTGAGTCCTGACCACCCCAACTTCTGGATCTTCTGTGGCATATTCAATGTGGGGCTACGTTGCTTTCCATTTTTGGTTGTTTCATTAATTTCGGCCTTGTTCTATTAAAAATTTAGTATTGATGCAAATCCATTTCCTTGTATTGTTTTTGGACGCAAAGTTATTTGTTCCTCTATAGAGTTATTTGTTCATCTAAATCATTAATCATCTGGTTTTTATTGGATGATATACTTTGTTAATACAATTAATAATACAGTATAATTTTTTCCCCTAGTCTCATGAAATTCACAAAATAGCACTTTTTATAGAAATTTTAAGCTCACATACTTACTCTTATGTCAGCTTAAATTTTTCCCTTATTGATGTTAATTAAATGACTAGATTCTAGTGTAAACTTTAATCACAATAATTTTTTTCACTAAATTTTGGTGGCTGTACTTAAAGATATATTTTTTGTCCTCTCACATTAATGATTACAGATGTCATAATCTCTCATTTATTTTGGTAATTGTCATCATTTTTTTTTAAACTTAGTAATTGTCATATTAGGATCCGGATCCTTTTGTGTGTGTTTTTAAAACACGCACTGCAAGTCTTTGAGTGATGGGCATCCTCTTTCATCTCGACGGGTAGATTTTTGCGGACTACATAAATTTCGACGGATTTGATATTAATCATAAAATATCTATCCTTGATCTCATTCTTTTAAATTAGCTCTTGACCTATTGACATGTGCAAACTAGGATCCCAAACAAAGGCCCCACCTTTCGGCATTTCTCTCTTTGTTCAAATTTTTCAACAAAAAAAAAATAATAAATAAAAGAAACAGAGATATATAGCGGTCTATATATATATGGGGAAACAGTGAAGAAGATTCGCCAGCGCAATCCTAACGTTGATTTTTTTTTTTTTTTGATATCAAACCCGTAGGCACATATGATTAAAAAGTCAAAGAATTACAAGACTCAAAAGGCAAAATTGGAAACGTAAAACCCACATAACTAAATCTATTATGCCTTGCATACTTAGCTAACCCATCCACCAGCACAAGTCGATCCCTTGGGACATGCACACAACTAAAACCTGGATTAGTTTTAAAAAGATACATTACATTAAGCAAATCATGAAAAACCCTCCATTCTAGCTGGTCCGCCTGCAGTAAATTGTTAATAACCTTGCTCAAGGTGATGCAATCAGTGTTGAACACACACTCAGTGATACCTTTGTTAATTACCAAAGTTGCAGCATGATGTAATGCCATAATCTCTGCATGAAGCGCAGAAGATATGTACCCTGATTTCCATCCATACTCCTTCAAACTGCCACTCTCATCAGCTAGTAAATATGCCCATCCTGCCAAGTTGGGGTCACAAAACGAACCATCAACTTGACACATAGTTACCCCTGACCGAGCCCGATCAGGAAAGGGAACAACTAGTCGACCAGCAAGAAGCCCGGCATCAACCTGCAGTTTTTCATATGATGCTGCCAAGGATAAGAACTGTTCAGATTTTGCTTTCTTTCCCTCATAAAGTTCCTTGCACCGTAGCTTCCAAAGGACCCACAAATGATTAGCTACTAAGCAGGTCTGGCACTCATCCAATCCACTCAATACTGCACTAAGCAAATCCGGCACATTATCAGGATGAGGCAAGCCAGAGAGCCCTAGCCCATGGACACGTGAAGAGTGCATGCTGCAAGGTCTCGGCTGGAAATCCACACATAGCGCATGGCCGTGCCACGTTTGCGATTCGCCTCCCTATAGTATCACCAAGGGGCAAGCTATTGTGCAAAGCTTTCCATAGGAATAGCCTTACCCGTGGCAAGATGCCCGGAGTATGCCAAATTATTTTAAGAATGTCAGGATGGAAACTGTGAGAAGTAGCTTCAGAGGCAACCAACTGGTAAGCTTTGCGAAGAGTGAATTGGCCATTCCTGGCATATGAGAAGATTAGCCTATCCTCTCTTCCCGTGTTGACTATAGGCGGCCTGACAGAGATGGCAATAAACAGAGCCGTAGCAAAGCCAAATTCATGTATTAGTTTTTCATTATCCCACTCACCTGTCTGGCTAAGTAGATCCGAGACCCTTAAAATTTTCTGCCTCCCCGAAGAGGGTTTAACCAGTCTCCAAAGATCATGCCAAGGTTGTCCAAAGACTTTGCAAGCTAGCCCGTCCCCAAACTGCCATGTGACATGGTTTTGCATATGCTGACGAGCATCAATGATTGCCCTCCAACGTTGATTGCCTCTATCAAAGTATCAATTTCCTTTTCATTTCAGAAACACCCTCCGGTTTGTCTCCCTTTCATGACCTTCCTCTCCTTTATCCCCATTTTGCATTTATTTTAATTACTGTCAATTTTCTGTCCAACAAGGAAGAGCATTATAACACCTAATACAAGTACATTCATTTAATAGATAAGCATTAGTTTTAGGCAGTGATGCACCGTTCCCACACTCGTCCCGTCCACGACCTTTATTTCTCTGCCACTTAATTAATTGACAATATTTTTATGAAGTTCTGCATTCATTTTTATGAAGCTCCAAACCAGCGCACCTCCTGGAGTTTCTATTTATGCGACTCAGAACTGTGAAATTTTTGATAATTTTTTTCTAAATTGTATAGATGCTAGTAGCGCAGATTAGTTATATCGATCTTTAGTAAATCATTTTTGAAGTATATAAATGAAGATTATTGTTTAGTAATAATATTTATCGAGTTCGTATCTGAGCGATACTATTTCTATTTGGAATGTGGATGTTATGTGTTGGTTAGGGTCGGAGTCGGAATTTCAGTTTAGGAATACGAAGTTTGAATGTTTAAATATAATTACATTAATAATAAATTAATAATATTTACTGTATACTATTACTTTATGTACATGAATTGTATTCAATACAATAAATAAGTGTTTTTGAAATAAAAGTAATATGCTAACACAATATTTTATTTATGAATTTTTCTCTCCTGACTTTGCTTTGTGAGAAGACATTAATAATTACTAAAGTAGTTTGAACAATTAATTAATTAATTAATTGGACTGTGCTTAAGCTATCTATTGTATTTGGAAATTTTTTTACCGGCGGAAAGGTGGTATATGTTAATGAAATTTAGTATATAATTCAAATACTACAAACTAAAATCTTACATGAGGCCAAGTCCTCATCTGCCTCCTACTGCCTTGTTATAGCTAAAAAGTTGACGATGCGGGTTGGCGTCGATGTTGTTACTTTATTGTAAAACTTAACAACTACTCTCAAGAGTATCAACAAATAATATTAATTGAAAAAGTAAATTCCTAAAATAATAATATAAAGTTGAACATAATTAACAACACTCAAAATTACAATAATATTCTGTCGAAATTATTGACCAAGCAACTCTAACTCTTCTACGACATGAAAAAACCCATAAATTAAAATCTTAAAAACTCTTGAAGTTATTATATATATTAGTTGATTTCCATTTGCAGACTGTTTTTATTTAGTTGTCTTGTGCAAAATCTACTCAAAGAATTTTACAACCTTTTAAATGGGGGTAGATTACGTTACATGGTCATAGATCAAATTTTGAATAGGTATAAAACATGTGGTGGTGCCGTGCTGGAACTCAAACATATGGCTCCGTTTGAATGGTGTGGGAATAAGAGGAATAAATGAAGAAGTATTGAGAAGTGTGTAATTTTGTGAAGAGTTTAGATTGTTTATGGCTCCGTTTGGATAGGTGCGGGAAGAAGGGAAGAAGGGAAGAAGTGGAAAGAAGTATTGGGAAGTGTGTAACTTTGTAAAGAGTTTGGATTGTTTATAACTTTTTTTCTTCTTTTTCTTCTTTCTTCCAACGATCCAAACGCACCCTATAATAAATTTGGAAGTAGAAAGAAGCTATTTACTTATTCCCACTCCCATCCAAACGGAGCCTATATGTGGACAGCAAATTGGGCGAGCTGTATCACTTTTAAGCAGTAAGCATAGCCCTTTATTCAGAAAAATAAAGATAAAACTAATTAATCATCATGCACTCAAAACTCATAAAAAGGTTATGAATCAAGGAGCAAATCACAAGCAAGCCCCAAAGCACTTGGAATGAATATCTTACCTTACCCCTCCACATGCCATGCTCCAATCCAAGCACGGAAGGAACAAGGAATTACATCATCAAACTGGATAATTCACCACCCATATTTCTAAAAAAAGAAAAAAAAATGGATAACTCAACAGGTAATGTCTTGATCAAAAATACTTTTCAATTCAAAGCTTTAGTCAAGAACAATCTTTTAATTTCTGTCTTTTACCTAGAAAGTAGGTCTATATTTGAAAAAGTTTTCTTTTTACCATCTTTAACTGATGGGATCATATATTCTCTCTTCAATTCCAAGGTCCCTGTTTCTTTTTTGCTCCGTTTGGATAGGTGTGAAAAGAAGGGAAGAAGGGAAAAAGTATTGGGAAGTGTGTAACTTTGTGAAGAGTTTAGATTGTTTATAATTTATTTCTTCCCTTTTTCTTTCTTCCTATCTTTTTCTCAACGCATCCAAACAGTGCCTTTGCCTAATCATTTTCGGAGATTAAAAAAAAATGAGACCAAACGTATGCAGATAACTGTCACCATAGAATTTGAAATACATAGTTACCCATATTAATTAAGGCGATTCATAAGGACGTGAATTACAAGTGTACACCCACTATAAAAGACGGCTTTTATTTATATAGCGACGTTGGATTTTATTTTCTAGGAATATACTTGAATATTATATTATATATGATGAGTGATTTAATATGCCTCTATGCAGTGACATCTTTGTCATTCCACTAACAAACTTCAAACTTTATCATTTTATGACTCGTTTGTGATTTATTTTTAGTCAAAGCCAGCCACTCTTGAATAATGTTATGATAAGATCATAATTCTCTCGCTGAAAGGGAGTTGGTTACAGAGATGCGAGGAAACTGCAATCAAATTAATTAATTAATTGATGCTGTGCTCATATCACAATGGTAGGCCTTGCATGCACAAATATAGCACAAATATAATAATAATCGAATTAAGCTAATTACACAAGTACAAACCGAGTGCACTTTTTTCCCATCTCCGATCAATTTTTGCAATTATACCTAAACCAAACTGTAGGATCCTGTTTAATAATCTTGTTTATTCTATCAAAATATACAGAAGATCAATTCACCAATAATCTCATTGAAAATAAATCTTAAATGACATATAAGGGGTTTAGCACGAGAACTTTACCCATTTTAAGATTCTTCGACTTTTTAATCTTGAAAGAAGAAGAACATATATATATTTAATTAATTTTCTCTTATCATAATAAGTTAATTAGTACAATGTGATTTTGGAACATCGTGAATGAGTACATGCCATTATAATAAAAATTTCAAGAAACTTAATGCCGTTATGCAACATAGTGCAAATTTGCGAGGTCGCAGATTCGAAACCCGGCTAGAGAGGATTTTTTATAGACATTTAATTTAATTTAAAATAAGTTGGGAGACTTGATTCTCAATTTATCTTTAAAAAAAATAATATTGCAAATTTGCATCTCTCTGATTTGGTAAAATCATCCAAGTTTTGCGCGACACATAAAATCTGCAAATGCGACGTCATCAATATTTTTTGGGAAATAATTAAACTTCAAATTAGCTACTTGCAAGTGGAATAACTACCCGGCAAAAGCACGTTAGTTACAAAAAATATCCACTGCCAAAAAGGCGAAAGGGGGAAAAAAAAAATTAAAAGGCATCTCAACTTTGTGTGCTACCCTTGTGCAAATTTCTCATGATGGCCTTTCTGGCGAAATAAAACTGAAAGTCTCTTTTTAACTAAACAGGTATACCTCCTTGTCTTGTAAATTTCCTAGTTCTAATCCAATGAGCAACAAAAATTCTCTCTTTTAACGAGGAAAAAGTTATGTTATGCTAGCTAGCTTGATTTATAATAGTAATCATTAAAAAGCTAACCAGAAAAGTAGTTTCAGCACAGTTGTAGTGGATTCATACAGCCCACATCTGCAGATGTTATCAAAATGTTGGGCTTTGGAGTTTGCAAGGACTGATAAAATCCAATCTCTCGGAATGAAAGAAGACCAAATTAAAATACATAAATATCCAAAATCACATGCTGTGTTCTCAAGGACTGCGAACAGAATTGGTTTTGGTAATTGGTTGACTGAAACAATATGCAAAATTAATCAAAATTTAGACAAATACTTAAATTTATCATTTACCATAGACAAAGAACTTTTTATCCAATTTAATACAAGGTACTAAGCTAGAACCTCGACTGTGGAAGGTCATTTTAGGTATATTTAATTTGTAAATAAGATTATAGTAATTTGACCTCTTATAATAATTAAAAAAATACAAGCCAGAAACTATACCGATTAGAAGGTCAGGAGTGTACAGGTACAATAATAATATTTACATATTTAGCTCAGAGACGGTAATGTTTATTAATCTAGAGCAGAAAAAGAATGACTTTGTAATCTGTTCAGGGGGAAATCTTGTCCAAATATCACCTAATTTTTATGGAGTTGCTAAATTACTATATTAATGAATAAAATTGAGTAAGAAATTTGAGAAATCAAGAGTTTTATTACAGTTCTAGCGGCATCAGCCCACGTTCTTAATTGGGTCTTTTAGGGCCCATATATCTGGTACAGTTAGTGCTGATAAAGAAATATGAATACGAACAGTAGACTTTACATGGACCGTTAATGGCCCTTCCCTTTCATGAAGTATCGAAGTGGCCCAAGATTCATAACTTATTAACTTCCTCTTATTATTTATTAATCTTCGGGTGCGTTTGGATAGGTGTGGGAAGAAGGGAAGAAGAAAAGAAGTGGGAAGAAGTATTGAAAAGTGTGTAACTTTGTGAAGAGTTTAGATTGTTTATAATTTTTTTTCTTCTTCTTCCTTCTTCTTCTTCTTTCTTCCAACAATCCAAACACACACTTCAAAAGGAAATAATACTATTCCCTAGGCCTGAAAACGGGGACCGTTTCGACCGTCATTTTGTTTTAAAGATTTTGGTTGCGTTTCAAAGACGAAACGGTTAACGCAAGCTTGAAATTGTTCCGTCCATGTGTATTTTCGTAATTTCGATCGTTTCGTCCAAAACGAAATTGTTAATGCAAATGATAGTCAGTTTCGTGTCCAAAACGCAACGATCAACGCATCAGTCCATTTGCGTGGTCATTTTAGACGTCATCTCCTCTTTATTGTAGCAAAAAAATATAAAAAGAGGAGAAATAAATCATTAATAATATTGAATGTTGCAAAAAAAAAAAAAAACGAATAGACCAATATGTTAGTCGATTAAGTAAAAAATTGGCATATGCATTGAGCCAGTGAGTGTGGTCTTAAAATGCAATCTGCTAATTATAATATGTTAAGATAAGAAACAATCTAATTTTGTGATGATGTTACTCTTAATATGGATTATATTTTTGCATATGGTTATTGTTTCTATGTATAGTGAAATTGAAATAGATATTTCTTGATAAATATACTATTTCTATTTATTTATTTTTTCTGAGAAAAATGGAGGTGAAGCCTCCACCTTTTCATTAATTAAATAGAGTTATTAAAATGACATTTAGCGAGCAGCTAAATAAAAAGCCGAAAACAATTAGAGTCTTAGAGATGATATTTTTTCTAATTTTTAGTTTTTGTACCGTGGCATAAACCTAATAAACCTAAATAATAAATTGCCTAAAAAATTTTTTTGGCCCATCTCGTCTCCCCTTCTACTAAAACAACCTGCGTCTTATCCTTGTGAAATCAAGGGAAAATGGCAAGTAGAATGAATCTAGTCGTGCTTTTTGTAGTCATTGTGTGCTGTGGTGGTGTGCGTGCTGCAGTCTTCGAGGTAGGTGGATCGGAAGGATGGGCCGTGCCGTCTGAGGGTGACATGTACCGCCACTGGATATCTGACAAGATCTTCCAAGTTGGCGACATAATACGTACCTTCTCCCCTTAAACCCCCTCAACTTTTCCTCTTCTCTGTTCTGTTCGTTCGTTTTGGATCTGTTTTATTTTGTGGTTCCTAGCTATCGAAGGATTATGTAAAAATTTTGTTCTTCTTTGTACATCTGAATTCTGTTCTTCGATCTTAACTTTTATTTTCCCAATCAGTTTGCCCTAATTGAACAGTCGTCAGTACGAATTGTCGATGTGTTACAGTGTTTCCATTTTTTTTTTGAAGAATTCTTTTTTTCTTTTTAAATTATAAATTAGCAATCTTCTATTCCATTTACCGAATCACATATTCATGATGAAATTGTCTAGTATCTGAATTTTAAACTACTAATACTTATACTTATCAAAGTAAACATTCATAACTTTCAGAATTTTGAGTGCGAATATTAATTAGGAAAGATAGTTTTAGCATCTTTTATTATACTTCTTGAATTTTGATTTATTTTGGAATATAATTGGTTAACCATAAAAAGCCATTCAAACTCAACTGGTATAAAAATAAATTATTTGATAAAATGGTACATGACTTTCTTGTTTTTTTTTCAAAGGTAGGGTGGAGAAAGCCAAACCTACAGGATTAGATTGAATTAAAAAAATATATACAAAAGTTTATGTACAACACTCAAAAGAAATTAAACACAGAAAAGAAGCAAGGTAAATAACCCTATAAATAATGAGGTCTAAGGCCTAAAACGCTTCTTCAACCATGTGTTTACCAAAGAGCACAGTCTTGGATAGTTCTTCCTGCAACTCGCCAGATATTTGGATTAAAATATTTTCCCATTTTCTGTCTTCCATAGGTTCCAAATCACAGCCACACTGCCTCTGTCCTTCCATGTGTTGCAGTTTCTTTTCTAAAGGGTACATGACTTTCAAATGAGTATAAGTTTGATAAACCCTCTATTCAAATTAAAAGAAGAAATTTACAATTTAAATTTGTAGCTTCCATAATCTATTTTAAGTTATCTTATTAGATTCATGCTGTACTGTTTATCAAAAACATTATACAAAAACTTCCGAACCTAATTGTAATCCCCTCTTTTTCCACCCATTAGTTCATTCTTGAATTAAGGAGTGCAATTCTCTGTGAATTTCAAGATTATGCAGGAATTCTCTTGCAGTTTAGAACTAATTATATGCGAGTCAGTCAGTTTGCAAATTCCTAGTAGAGGATTTGACTCACCACATTAGTATAATATTAATGTAAAAATATTGCATATAATCTTTTTTTTTTTTGCCAATTTTACGATTTCGGAAAAGTTTCATAATCAATCTGATTTTATTTTTAATCTTTATTTGAATTTTTTTTATTACAGGCTTCAGGTATAAAAATGACTCAGTTTCTATTGTATCTAAAGAGGACTATGAGAGCTGCAATACTTCAAGTCCGATACGGATAGACCGCAGTGGAGACTCGTCTTACAGATTTCAATGGTCTGGATTTTTTTATTTCATTAGTGGAAAATCAGGCCATTGTGTGTTGGGGCAAAAGATAGCAATCAACGTGACGCCATCTCCTTCGAACACACATTCTGACAGGACTATACATGTTAGGGGGTCCGTGACTCGATCTAGGTCATCTTCTTCGAGCTCGAGCGTATCCCACAATAGCAATGCAGATCCAGTCCCGGAGCTTTCATTGTTCACCAAAAGGCGCACAATATTCAGATCAGTTAGATGTAGGGGTGAGCAAAAAACTCGTAACTCGTGAGTTACTCGAACTCGACTCGAAAAAAGCTCGATGAAAACTCGAGTTAGAAGAACTCGAGTTATAACAACTCGAGTTATGCCAACTCGTTAATTTTACGAGCCGAGTTCGAGTTGGGCCCAACTCGACTCGGCTCAACTCGAGTCAGAATATACTGGCTGCAAAAAAAATAAAATGTTATCTTATTAATATACAGCCCAATCATTTTACTGATTTGCAACACAATAATTCGTTCACTAAGACAATTAGTACCTCAACACCTTCATGACTGCTCATCTTTTTCTATTTTCGAGCAAAATTCTAAGACGACTAGTACCTCAACACCTTCTCACGAGCTCGTTGCCGAGTCACGAGTTGGCTCGAGTTAAAATGAGCCGAGTTCGAGTTAGCTCGAATAGCTCGGAACTGCCTTGCTGTCGAGTCACGAGTTGGCTCGAGTTGTGACGAGTTCGAGTTCGAGTTGAGGCTAACTCGCTCGAACTCGGCTCGTATACAGCCCTAGTTAGATGTCCCTGTTAATATCATAATTATAGGCATAATGTCCTAATATTCCTGATTAGATCTTCCTTTTGATATCATTATTAATTATAGGTATAGTCTTGGAAGAAGTCTTTTGTATTTGAAAACTCCAGATTTGCTTTTTGGTGGGCTTTTATGATTTTCGTGTATACCGTAAATTATCATAATAAGTCAATAAACTTTCCTCCATCTAATGGCAGCATGAATTTAACAGCATTTGACATTTGATTCGAAATTCCAAATATTTTGATGGTACTGTACCTGATACAGTCAGGTTAGAGCCCAGCGGCTACATAAAGCCCCATTTAAGGCCCATTTACAAAGGAAGATCAGAAAAGATCGCATGAATATATCCTCCTTGGGGTCCCCAAAGAAAGAGGGTTGAAAGCTGTCATGTCTAAGGTGGACCCAGAGTCGTTATGCCTTAGGTGGGTCCAGAATCAGAAACCGTTAGAAAGGATTCGCCCAGCGTACCCGCTCAAAAAAACGGTTTCTAAAGATAAACGGTCTCCAATAACATTCCCGGGATGCCCTATGATCTTCCGATTATAGCCACTAAGGGAACCTCGATGTAACCTCGCACAAGCAAGCTTGGGCCGGAGGCCAGCGAGAGGTAAGACGAGGTTGGAAGAGGTTTCAGCGACCTTCATATCGCAATCAAGGAGGGAGGATGGTGTCACGTGAAGGCCATAGAAGATCCGATGCGATACCACCTGATGACTATAAATAGACACCCCCCTCCATGAGGAAGGGGGGTTAAGACTTTTGTAAAAGAGAGAAACCTATGTATTAAACACAATTATAAATAAATAAATTTGAGATTTCTACCCCTTTTCTCGTTATCCTTTTGTTGAAACTTATGAGCTAGAATGTAGGTTATCGGTACCCGGCTAACTTTCCATTTGTAAGAACTAAAATAATGCTCATTTAGGCCTGTAATAATTTACCCAAAAGATAAGACTTAATTTTTCTTTTCTTTTTTTTTTCGGAAAGATTAAACTTAATTTCGATGTTCGTTGAGTCACAGATTTGGCGTTTGGCTATTATTATTTACAGAACGAACCAAAATGGCTTTAAAATTCATTGTGCATGCAAAAAATATCTTCTTTTGATCATTTTCTCTCTCAGCGCCACAGGTACAATGCAATTCTATATCCCTTAGTTCCATATATAGTCATGCATTTATTTTATTTTATTTTATTATTTTTTTTTATCCAAAAGCGCCTCAAGCAACTAAGCAAGGGAGCCAGAAATGCATTAACTAATAACAGAAATCCATTGCCATGCATGTTATGTTCGGTTTTTTCTCTTAGCCTGTATGATTGATATGTCAAATGTATTATCTAAGTTGGCGACTTAGCATCAAGATATAGGATAGAATTTTGTGCTGTACATGGGAGTTAAATAAATTCTTGCTGATTTAGCGGCGATAAGTAGTATACATTTCTTCTTAATTTGCGTACTAATATGTACATTTTTTTTTGTTATCTCATAATGTTTGTTATAAATGGTTGGCTGATTTAGAATTTAGTAAATAAAAGTTAGCTGTTGTAGCCTTATTTTTATACTGAAAGTTTTAGGAGTTATGTCGTTAATCTTTTTTTTTATTAAATTAGTTCGATGAGTACCTTGTATATATATTAATTTATATACTTAATTTTTATGTAGCTAGTTACTAATTTAATTATTATCTTCAGTTTAAATTAATTGGATTAGGACTAATTAATGATTCATTTATCTTGTTTCAAAAAGATAGAATTTTTATTTTCATTATATCTTGGTAATTGGAACTTTATTTTAGTAATGATATTATGAAGGATTTTTCTCCTTAATTTCAAAAGTGAATTAAATGAAATCTGTCTTTTCTCTCTCTCTCTTTACAAACTGCTGTCCACTATATAAGAGAACGAGAGATAGATGTTTGTATTTCCTCTAAAAGAGCCGTCAGATGAAGGCCCGATCCCCTGGTATATTGTTGTGTTCTTGTATTTTCCGGCCATATATATAGGGAGGAGAGATTTAGGGTCTGATCGGAATGAATTTTCAAGAGAGTTCAATTCAGTTGAATAGAATAGAGTTCAAAAGAAATGATTTTTAAAATGAAATCCGGTGATCAAAATAAATAGAAGAAGAATTGAATGGAATTCACTTTTGTGATCGGATATCAATGAAAATAAGAAAGAAATGATTTGATCTCCATAAATTTGACTATTTTACCCTTACCATCATGTTCAATCCACAACCTTTTCTCTTCTAGGTACTGTACCGGCTCTCTCCTTGCTAGGTACAGTGAGACAACTTCTATTTGTTCTGGAACCCACAAATTACTGCCCATCGTGATTTGTTATAAAAAAATGCAATATTACTGGAATGTACCCATATTTTACTATATTCTAAATTACTGGCACAAGACCTGACGCATTATTGCTGAAGTAAGCATTTTATCAACTACCTTGACAAAGGAGTTTCTTTCTTTCAAAAGTCCATCTTGTTGGAATTTGTCTTATAAAATATCATTTTATTCTCAACCGTTGAACATTTGATCAACTATTGCAAAATAGAGCTTAGAAAACATACACTCCGCAAAGCAATTCTGTTATTCATATCCCCATACTAATCTGACTTTACTGGTACAGTGCCTCAATAGCAATTCTGTATCGATGCATAAATGCTACCATTAATATTGCACTTCTATCTGAATTGGTACGCAATGGTACCAGTTGTAACTTCCAAATCAATTTTTGTGAGCCACATGGATCGAACAAGTGTAAAGCAAGGTGAGAATTTTTGACTGCCTAAAAACACGGTAATCAACTAATTGATGGAAGACATTTAATACATTAACCTCCTTATTATCATATTGTAACTATAGCATCTATTGACTATTGGCAACATAATCATGCCACATACGTGTAGCAATAGTATTCCTAACTAATTCACCCTGCCTATAACGATCGTTTCTAGACATTAACGGTGTGGGCAATTCTATATCGCAAGTAAAGCATTATCAGGATCAACTCCCATCAAATAATTATGAAGGATGCAACAAGCAAGAAATATATCCGTCACAGTGACCACGTCATAAGTTGGCTCTGTGCCGCTGGCTATTATTGGAAATTGTTTTTTGAGCACACCAATACTTCTCTCGACTGCATTTCGTAGGGATGAATGATTTGAATACTCCTTAAGATGGTATCTTACACCACGAAAAGGAGTAAGGAATGATGGCGACAAGGCATACCCCGCATCTGCTAGGTAGTATCTGCCTACACATTATGAAATTAATATGTAAGAGGCAAACTAATATTGCAAATTAAAGTTTAATATTTAATCTGTTAATAATTTTACCATGGGGTATCTTCAACTTATCTTCTCGGGTTAGGGCATCTTGAAGTACAGTTGAGTCATGTGCTGAGCCTTCCCATCCAGCTAAAACATATGTAAATTTGAGATCGAAACTACAAGCAACCAAAATATTTTGAGTAGGGAATTGTTTTCTACTTCTATATCTTCTTGCCTCATTTGCTGGAACTTTGACACGAATATGAGTTCCGTCAATTGCTCCCACACATTTCTGCAAATATTGACCACAATAGCCTTATAAATATAGTTAAAAAGACTAATGTACTTTGGTTCGAACAACTAAATAACTAAAAGCACAATACCTCAAAATATGGATAAAATCTTCCTCCTCTTAGCACAATCTCATTAGGAACCGCACAATCATCTGTTGGTTGCAATAAAAATCTATCTTCGAGTGAAAGTAATGCTCTAAGAACCCTATGAAAATGGCTACTAATGGTTCCAAGAGAGCGTCCAAAGTAAAATTTAAGAAGACGATTCCTCGTATTTTGTGATAACACATGTAGAAATTTAGCCACTTGCTCCTCGACACAACTGTAATTGTTATCTCTAAGACGATTTGTTCCTCGAAGTATAGCACAAAGTCTTTCAAAAGCCTCTGGTCCCATGCGTATGACGTTACGACACTCATATACATCTCCTAATCTTTTCATTAACTTATCACGAACTTCTTTCCGTTCAATTTTAGCTTCAGTCCTTATTTCTAAAATCTGATTCTGATAATTCTCAAAATGTATCAAAACAATTAAATAGCCTATGTATGCGGTCATTGCCGCCACAAACATTATTCTATAAGCTTCAAAATCATTCATCTTTACCTAAAAGAAAAGCAGATCACAACATCATTTATCCTGATTTTTTAATATAATCAAATGAATGTCTTTTAATTAATAGCCAAAATAAATAAGAATTTTAAGGAATTAGAATGATATTAGACAGAAAAAAGACAAAAGTAAAAAGTTACTAATGCATATTATTAGTACTGACTGCTATAATTTACTTCCTCTATATCTTATTATCTACCATTACTGACGTTGTAGCCAACTGGTTGAATGGGTATGGCTCAAATCTCATGGCCAGAGAAAAAACCCAAGTCCATGAAATTTAATTGAGAAAATATCCCTTTTTCTGATAGACCTATGCCTTCTCCCTACTACTAGCTTTCTATACGGCTTTATGATAGACCTATCCCTTTAGTCTGATAAAATAAAAGATCAAAAAAAAGAAAAGGAGTTACCTTACGGGATGAAAAAGAGGAGTTCTTGGCGTGATTTGCTTGCCTCCAAGATCGATTGACTGTGCAGAGAGGAAAGGCGGAAGGGTTGGGTTTTTATCATCGCAAGTGAGAGGCGGGAGGGGTAGAAAGGTCTTGCGTTTTCCCGCCGTTTATCACCCAGCAAAATCGTGGGAAATTTCTTGCTTTTTCACGCGATTTCGACAGCCCAAAATTTTCATTCGAAATCGCGTTAAATGAACGGAAATCGTGGCCATGTAATCATTCCGATCGAAAGAATCGTATTTCTCGAGGATTTCTTTTTTTAATTACTGTGGCCTTTTTACAAGTTTAAAATTCTTTTCAGGCTTTTGCAATGTGAAAAGTGGAACTTGTTTCTGTGCCATGTCTCTTACTTTTACTCTCCCTTTTCACTTAATTCTATCAAAAAATGATTTTCTCCATCTTGTTCAGGGGAAAGCAGAAATGCGGGTTAGCATGGGATCCGCTAAGAAATTCTTCTGGATAATTTTTTTACTTGTGACAAATATTTTGGAGCAACCATCATTAAGCAAGAGTCCAAGTGTTCCCACTGGGTTTAGAGCAAGGATGTTTCACCGAGGCTACTCTCACCTATCTCCATTGCTTGATCATCATTACAATGCAATGCTTAATCATTCAGTTAATCGATTGCATTATTTTGGTAATGTCTTGACTGAAGATAGTATTCCAGTTGGTTATATTTTCTCTGGCGAGATGGACTACATCGTAGAGGTTGGTATAGGTATGCCGCCAGTTAATTTCAATTTGAGCATCGACACCGGAAGTCATATTATCTGGGCTCAACATGAAGATTTTAGATGCATCAACAAAACGGAGTCAAGCTATAATGACAAAAGTTCATATTCTGCCAGAGAGATCTCATGCAACCAAAAGGAATGTGATGAAGATGGAATAATCCAGTGCAATGATTATTCTGACAGATGTTCATACAAGATCAATTATGATGATGGTACGACATCTAGTGGCACAATGTTCCTCGACAGCTTTACTTTCAGTTCTATTGATGGAATTGCGGTTGTGCTTAAAGATGTTCGATTCGGTGCTGCTTTTGCTTGTACGGAAGGTGGATTTCATCATAGCATTCAAGGAGTATTTGGCTTAAGCAGGAACAGCAGGTTATATTTAACATACAAAACTTATATACCTATCTAAATTCATTCTTATTCATTATTGTTTGACAATTTTCATTAGATATTTAGCACGTAACTAATAGTATGTTTTTGTCCTTCAGAAATTTTTTTTCTTGAATATTTTATCGTAATTATTATGGCTTCCTAAAGAAACTATATCAAGAGTGGAAATCCATGTCTTTCTGTTTAAATTCTTTATCTAGGTTGATATGGGAAAGTAATATTGATCATACATACCTTACCTATGTGATTTAATATATCATTTTTTGTTTATATATGTAATAGGTCTTTTATTTTTCAAAGAGGATTCAACAAGTTTTCTTATTGCATCCCAAGCCGCAAAGATTTGGTAGAAGGGTCATCGGATGTGGCTTCCAACATTAGGTTCGGCACAGAGGCGTCGCTAATTGGAAAGAGTACAACTATGACACAAGATCAAGATTATTATATCGCAAGTCTGAATGGGATAAGTGTGGGAGGGATGCGATTGTGGTTGGATCCATCCATATTCAAGCAGCCCAATGGGCGGGGTCGTACTGTTGTGGACACAGGGACTCCGATCTCTTTCATGCCAGGAGAAGCATTTGACCAAGTGGTCGAAATATTGGTTTCTATGATACACCTACCGACGGAAGATTATGGTAATGCCGGTGCATTGTGCTTCAAGGGTGGATTAAAAGAAATCGACCAGCATGTTCCTAACATGACACTGCATTTTGAGGGATTAGATCTGCCAATTATCCCTCGATCGGTGTTTTTTGTAGTACCTACCAAGGAGTTAATTTTTCTTGCAATGCAACCAACGGGATACAGAGATAAATTTAATATTTTTGGTTCTTTATTCCAACAAAACATTAACATAGGCTTTGATACGGGGAAAAACAAAATCTTCATGTCTCCCATGACATGTACATCTATTATTTAGTATTTTTCGGATCTAAAGAAGGTTACTAGTGATCAAATGGTTAGATCTTCGAATTTTCTAATATGTTGAACTCAGATGGAATAAATTTATCTATTAACTCTTTTTTATATTTGCATTTGCTTTACTCAACGAAGAATAAGCACTTTTTTATATGCAAACTACGTACAGCAATGTCCTGAAAAGATTTAAAAAAAAATTAGCATGAATGTTACAATCTATACACCAAAGGTTAATTATCACATTGCAAATTTCAATGTCAAATATAAAAAGAAGAAATGAGAAAAAAAATAAAAAAAACTGATCAAAGATTCTCTACAATTCTTTTCACTAATGTGAGGTGTGTCGTATATATTCTCATTTAGGTTAAATCATGAATGATGTCATCAGCAACGGAATCCACCTTGGTAACTCCTACAAAAGTTGGTAAGTCACAATTGATGTATGCAACAAAAATTGTAAAATTCATGTGTGGAAATCATATGCATAAATTTTTTTTATAATTTGTTGAACATACATATGTCTCATGTTCCAATAAGATATCGCAAACCCGGTATACACTTTAGGATGAAAACAGAGCGAATAAATCTGCTACGACCCGTATTTGAAATTTTGAATCCTGTTGAATATCTAATTGGGAAACTCAAAATTTTAATAAACAGTGATATATCCGATTAACTTAAATACATTAAGATTTTCATCTATTTGTTTGATGTCCTATTTTATCAGAATCATGTGTCGTTACATTTGCCGCCTCAAGATATTAATATGCATTGAGTTAGTGTCTTTCATTTCTTATTTATGACCATAAACTTGAGATCAAAACGTGTTAACTTTCAGAGCTCATAAGTGTCATCCAGTGAAAAATCATCCGCGTCATTCAACCCTCTCCTCCTCTTCATTTTTCGTTTTTTTTTCCGCGCGCCTGGGTGAGACGCCCCTCCCTCCCTCACGCGTCCTTCCTCCCTCGCCCCCCTTCCTTCCTCGCTAGCAGCCCTTACCCCCTCGCACTGCCTTTCGTCCCTCCCTCCTTCCCTGGCTATCAATTTTCTCTTCCTCTCCCACACACTTGAACATAAAAAGCAAATAAACTGAACAAATGTAACAACTAATTGAACATAAAAAAGCAAATAAACTGAACATATGTAATAAACAATGTGCACTCATACAAAAAAAAAGTAAAAGTGAGCAAATAAACTGAACAGAAATGACAAATAAATTGAACAGTTATAACAAATAAATTGAATATATGTCACAAACATGCTGACTCGTATAAAAAAATAAATAGTGAACACAAATTGAACATATATAACAAATAAATTGAATAGATACAACAAACAAATTGAACACATATAACAAACAAATTGGACTCATACAAAAAATAAAAACTGAACATAAATTGAACAGATATACAAATAAAATGAACATATGTTAAAAATAAATCGAACAGATATTACAAACAATTTGAACTCATACAAAAAATTAAAACTGAACATAAATTGAATAGATATACAAATAAAATAAACATATGTTAAAAATAAATTGAACAAATATTATAAACAATTTGAACTCATATAAAAAAAATAAAAGTCAAATAGAGATAGAAGGAAAGAGAAAAATAAGAAAAGAAGGGCCAGTGAAAAACGAAAAAAAACAAATAGAGAGAGATAGAAGAGAGTACGAAAGGAAAAAATAATGGAGAAAGAAAAAGAAGCGAAGGGAGGGAGGGGAACTCGAAGAGAAAAGGGAGGGGACCCATGCCTGGGAGCGGAGGGAGGGAAGGTACACGCACTCGGATCGCTGGGTGAGGAAGGTGCGCACGCTCGAATCGCTCGGATTAGATCGAAGCACTGTAGTCGCTCGTGAATGACTCAGATGACAAAACAATGGATGGTATGTAATAAACGGCCATTCCTTTTGCTTTGTTTTTGGTCCGTTGCACAAATGAATTACATTTATTTGAGGAACGTGGCTGGTGGCCAATAAATAATATATTAATTGTAATTTTAATCTTGGTTATACAAGAGGTCATTTGAACTTCTATATAAGATGTTCATTCGGAAGATATTAAATATACCGAATAAAATATACAATAGTTGATACCACATACTTGATTCAATTCTCCATTTTGATGTTCATATAGTAATTTTAAATTTGTTTTGAATATTATTTCGACTGATTCTGTTGGATATTGTGGAAATCTCTCATCAGTCGCTTCTCCAGTCGTGCCTTAAGGAGTGACACATATCCGAATTATTTTGGTTGCGGTTCTTCTTGCACGTTGAGACGGAATACGCTTAAGGACAACGCCTAGTGCGATTCGGGTAAAACTATTTTAATTATTTATTTTATTTATTTTATGCTATCCGAATTATTATTTGATTTATGCACCAACAATCTTAAGCGTATTTTTTATTTGGATAGCAATATCAATCATAGATATTAACTATATTGCTATTGAGTTATTGCAGTTAATTTTGTCATTTTTTCTTCTTTATTCAAAAATGGGTCTAGATGATGTCCAATCACTCAAACCAGAAAAATTCAATGGAATAGGATTTAATAAATGGCAAAAACAAATGCAAGCATGGCTAGTTACATTAGGACTTATTACTGCAGTAGTACAAGATTCTCCTTATGAAATTAAAGAGGATTTAAAACGTAGTAAGGAAGAAATTGAATTTCATTGTCGTTTTAGAATTTTAAGTTGTCTTTTAGATGAGATTTATGAAACTTATAGAAAATATGAAAAAGCTAAAGATTTATGGGATGCATTAGATAACGCATATAGTAAAGATAATGAAGGAATTATTAGATTCACAATTTCTGATTTTCATAATTATAAAAGAGATAATTAGTTTCATGCCACTTTGAATTTTGATAATTAGAGTAATGTCATCTTTAAATTGCTAATTGAATTTATGCCATTGTAGAATCTCTAAAATTAGATTTATACCATTATCTCTCTAAAAACATACTAAATTCTAAAAATACCATTATCAAATTTATCATTAAATTTTTTTAATGACCAAAGTACCCATTAAAAACAAACTCTAAAAAACACAGACAAACGGCGTTCATGAAAAAAAAATGTGCTAAGGAGCGAATTTTCATCCGAGAGCAAAAATACAATTTTTTTTTCGGTGAGGTACTCATTTACTTTTATAGATGAGAATGTTCATCTATGAGCAAAAGAAAAAATGTTCATCTATGAGCAAAAGAGCATTATAGTTTAATGACCTATAATTACTTACGTGAAAAAATATGGCACAAAAATATTTTTGCAAATAAATCTTAAAGACTTAATCATTTTTTTTATTTGAAAATTAGAATTATGTCGTTAGATGACTAATTTGATCTATTCCACCAGTGGCGTAGAATAATTTTATTAGTTTACATTGGCATAAAACTAGTTTTTAATGATTTATAATGGCATAAAATTAATTATATCTTTTGTGGTGGCATATAACTAATTTTTAAGTTTTATAGTGACATATTTAAAAGAGTAAGATTGTAATATAATTATATCTTTTAAGTTTCATAGATGATAAACCAATAAACGATTAAATTCATAAGTTCCAAAATATGATTCAAGAAATCCACAGAGGAGGACAAACAAAATTAGATGAGAATTATCGAGTTACATGTCTTATTGATAAATTGCCACCTTCATGGTGTAAGTTTGCACAAGGGCTAAGAAAAACACAAACGAAAGTTGAAATGCGATCAATAATCCAATCAATTAGAATTGAAGATCAATATAGACTTAGATAAACAGAAGAAAATCAAATGTCTTCTAAAGTTAACTTAATGGAGAAAAATAACAATGATACTAATTGCAATAATAAAAAAATTAAATATCAAGAAAAAAAATTTCAAACTCGGAAGAAACTTTAATAATAAGTATCAAAACAATAATTATAATAAGGAATTCACTTATTCACAGGACCTAACAATGAGAAAAAAGGCATGTGGCCTAGTAGCTCAGTGGTAAGAGTACTAGGCTGGCCTCCATGAGGTCAAGGGTTCAAGCTCCGCATGCACCTTTAATTTCAAAAAAAGTTGGATGGTAAAGACCTCCATCTTTCTTCAAAAAAAAAACAATGAGAAAAAAGAAGTATGATGATGATCGTTTTTGCTATGTCTGTTGCCGAGACAACCATTTTGCAAGAGATTGTCGTTATAGAAAAAGAGAGAAGTTTGTTTACAACAAGCACGGTTCTAACAAATCCGAAGTGAACATGATAAACAATGACCCATCCGAGTGATCTTTTAGGTTAGTGTATATAATTTTAAAATCTGTTTTAAAGTTAATATGTAGCAGTTGAAGTTAATATGTAGCTGTTGGAGTTAATATATGTTGGTTTAAACAATTAATTTTCTATTTGTCGATTTGCAAAACAACACCAAAATCTTTCAACTTGTTAGGAAATTGCTCAATTTTAATTTTGTGACTAATTACGCTTAATTAATCCAATTAAAACGCAAGCAACATGAGGATCTAGTACATAGCCATTCGACACAAGAGATAGGTGGAAAAATCAATACCTCATCCAATATCGTAATTGGATGGCTCGACCTAGGCATTGATATCGATGGGGTGCTCTCCTTCGCCTCCTCCATGTTTGGCCTCGAGTCCACCACGAAATTAATCAAGACCTACAAGCTTTGCTAGAAGCTACAAGGTCTAGGCTAATCCCAAGCGTTCTCGCCTTCTTAATTCTCTTTAATTAAGTGGAGAGATGATGGTGCTCAACACATGAGCTAAGGTGGATGAGAGGGGAGAGAGGTGGCGGCCAAAGAGGGAAGAGGGAAGAGGGTGGCGGCTCAAGGAAGGGAAGAGAGAGAGGGGAGCAAGGAGCCTCCACAAGGGTCTTTTTATAATGCTCAAACCCTAGCAATAAGTTCCCTTTATTTACCATCATGCCACCTACCTACCACACCCCTCTATGGCCGGCCATATAATGGGCCTTTTGGGCTTTGCAAGCTCTCCAAATTGATTATTAAATCAATCCATTCAATCCACTATTTAGTGCTCTTCATTTGGGCTATTTATTCTATAATAAATATCGGCCTATTAATTTAATATAACTATTTATATTAAATTGTATTGTGTTGAATAAATATTAACTAATTAATAATTACCATGGGATTAGCTTATGCATTAAATCATTTCAATATGATCCGTTTGAATTAATTTAATTATATCGACATATAATCAATTAATCAACTCATCATATTTTCGCAAAAACACATTGATGCAAATAAATGATTAATGCAATGTTTGGTTATATTTCGATCTGTGTGACCCTTTGAGGATTTATGCTAAGTTGGACATGGGATTAAATCGCTATTTAATTCCAATAATCATAAGCGGTATCTAGCGACACGTTATGATTCCCAATTCGCATAAATAATGTACTTCTACAGTATTTAAATCCTGCAAAAGAGAATAAAAGTATATCTCTATTTTGATTCTTATGTCTCACGATATCATCGTATAATCCAAGATAGGAATGTATCATTCTTGCAGATTATACGTTTCTTGATCTAGAGTTGATCGCTTAGTTGCGCGCATACGATTCAACTCCATCAAGCGACCCAAACAGATATCGTCACTCACTAAGTGAATTAATGAGGGACATACGGTTTTCTTGATAATTAGCTTTTCCCCGCACAATTCAAGAGAACGTAAATCAAGTCCGTATAGCAGCCCTTAACGGGAATCAGCGGTAGACGAGATTTATAGAACCTATCCTCATGTGGAAAAGATAATCATCTCAAACTTAGAACCAAAATCATAACGAAATAAATAATGACACATAACACAATCCATATATTTATTTCGTTGGGTCAAGTCATGTACTATGTTCCATAACATACACATATGCAATTAAGTTGGTAACTTTTTACCGATGATTTGTTGAACTTAATCATAACTTAACTTGCATACTAATCTTATATGATAATTAATGTTCCTTGTTAATTATCAAGATTATGGACCGTTTAGATTCATTATTGTCATTCTAAAGAATGATCCACAGAGATCTACAATTCAGATCCTCAACCTGAATAATCTGTCAATAATAAACCTAGGAACAGATGATAAAATATCATCCATAACATAAACTAATATTTAAGTCATTAAATTATTGACTTCTAGGACATAACTCCAACACAACTAACATGTCTTTTTAGTGAATTTACATGAAGAATGACTTGAAGCAAATGTGACAGAAGTTATGGAGCATCAAGAGACTTAATTAGACTAGCTAGAGTCATTAGTTTAGGTATAATTAAACTCTAAACTAATATCAATTAGTTTGCTAGTAAAATGTTCAGTTTTTCTGTCCAGCGTCATACAACGTCATGTGGCGTTATACAACGCAGAGTTATTTCTTTTCGAAATTGTAATATTTCTGACAAGGTTGAGGCAACATCACACAACGCTTAGTGGTGTTGTGCAACGCTGCATCACATTGAGAGAACCTAGAACTCTTCTTTGTTCCTTTTGTCATATCGTTAAGCAACGCTGAATAACGTTGCACAACGGTGTCGTTTTACTGTTGTGTAACGTTATCCAATGTTGCACAACACTCCTTTGAGTGAAGGTTCTCTTCGCTACTCAGACAGCGCTGCTTCGCTGTTCAGACAACGTTGTCCCATGTATACAACGTTGTCTCGTGTTGAGCAATGTATTTTACATGCAAAGTTGCGGACTGCATTGAACAACAGCAAATAACGTTGTACAACGCCCACATTGTGTAACGACATTGAGCGTCGTGTGACGCTCTGCTTAGTTTTTGTTGAGTCTGTCAGAGCACCTCTCGTTTTTCTTACTAGAATGTTGTGTAACGCTCTTCTGCATTGCACAACGCTCTGACAGTTTTTAACGGAACTGGCGAGTATTTCTTTTGGTTGTTTGCTCTAACGTTGTGCACAGCTAGAAAGCGTTGCACAACGTTCTGACATTGACAACGGTATTGTCAAGTAGCTGTTTGATTTTTCATCGGCTATATTGACCGTTGTAATACGATAGAGTTGATTTTTCAACTGGTTTGGAGCTGGTTGCACCCTCTATATATACCAATCCATTTTGGACCAATTTCACACTTTTGAAACCTTGCTAAATCTCTCTCTTTGAGCTCCAACCAGTTAGAATCAATTCTTTCTTGTGTTTGAGCATTAAACTTGCAAAAATCATTGAGATTAGTGTGCTTAGACCAAACCCTTAGTTCTAATTGTTATACTTTTGAGTGTTTTGGTTAGAGCCTCAAATTAATTGAGTGTTTGTGTTTGATTAGTTAGAGGTTAGGCCGATCCACCTCGAGTTCCTTGTGACGAGGCGATTCGGTTCGAACTTGTAGTCCCGTTCGTGTAGAATTGAACGGAGCGCGCTCTTTTCATGGTTGTGGAACTCCCGGAGACGTACGACTAAGGCTAGCTCAATCTAGCGGGTCGGAACTCCGTAATCACATCGCTTGTTATTTTTTTCTCTCTTCTCTATATTTACTTGCATTGTGAATTGCTTATGTATTGTTTGTATTGGATCTTACTTGAATTGAACCAAAAATTTATCATACCGGTTTAGGAATCCGAAATTAGACCTATTCACCCCATCTAGACCTTTAATTAAGGATAATAATATGTATTTAATTGACGGCCCGGTGCTTCATCTATCACTATCAGGCGAACTGAAAGTTAATATCGTAACTGTTGAAGGGAGCAGAACAAAAGGGCAGGGAAAAGGAGTGAAATAGAGAATGGGTGTTGGATTTCCAAAAATGAAAAACGCGTGCAGGGAATGAGGGAATGATAGACTTAAATAAAAAACATGTTACTAACTTCTGGAGATGATGGAGATGATGGAGATGATGAATCTTGAGGATGATACTTATCAGCCCCCGTTTTGTTCCCATCTCCGATCAATTTTTGCAATTATTACTAAACCAATCTGTACGATCCTGCTTAATAATCTTGTTTATTCTATCAAAATATACAGCAGATCAATTCACCAATAATTAATCTCATTGAAAATCAAACAAATAAGGGGTTTAGCACGAGAACTTTACCCATTTTAAGATTCTTGGACTTTTTAATCTTCAAAGTAGAAGAACATATATATATATAATTAATTTTCTCTTATCAGAATAAGCTAATAAATACAATGTGATTTCGGAACATCGTAAATGAGTACATGCCGTTATAAATACAAATTTCAAGGAACTTAATGCCGTTATGCAGCATATTGCAACTCTATGATGAATTGATAAAATCATCCAAGTTTTGCTCGACACATAAAATCTATCTGCAAATACGACGTCATCAATAATTTTTTGGGAAATAATTAAACATCAAGTTAGCTACTTGCAAGTGGAATAACTATAACTATCCAGCAAAAGCACGTTTGTTACGATATCCACTGCCAAAAAGGAAAAGAAGAGAAAAAAAAAATTAAAAAGGCAGCTCAACTTGTATGCTACTAGACCTGGGCAACGTATTAAACGGAAATGGAATGAGGCATTCCGTATTCCGTTCCGTTTCAACAAACGGTATGTACCGGCTGATTCGTATTCGTTCCGTTTGGACGGAACGTAGCGAAACGGTATAATTTACACTGTATTTCACATAAACGAATCACGAATTGCATTCCGTTTTCCGTTCCGTTTGCGAAACGGAATGAAATTTTGTTCCATTATACGTTTCACATGAACGGAACGGTTTCGCATATTCGCGATATACCGCGCCCACCCCTACATGCTACCCTTGTAAATCTCCGAGGAGGTACCGGCCAGAAACTATACCGAGGGAAGGTCAGGACTCAGGACTCAGGACTCAGGAGTGTACAAGTACAACAATAATATTTACATATTTAGAGTATAGACGGATGTTAATTAATCTAGAGCAGAAAGAGAATGACTTTTTTAATCTGTTCAGGTGCAAACTTATCCAAATATCACCTAATTTATGGAATTGATAAATTATTATATTAAAATTGAACAAAATGGAGTAAGAAATTTGTAAAATTTATAATTTTATTACAGTTCTAGCGGAATCAGCCCACGTGCTTAATTGGGTCTTTTACGGCCCATATATCTGGTATAAGTTAGTGCTGAACTGCTGATAAAGAAATATGAAGACGAAAGCCTTTCGATGGACCGTTAATGGCCCTTCCCTTTCATGAAGTATCGAAGTGGCCCAAGATTAATAACTTCCCCTTATTAATCTTCAAAAGAAAATCTTTATCTTTACTTATTACATATTTTACATATAAAAGCATCAATCCAAAAGTCTATCCAATTTTAAGTCCAAAGATGCAAACAATTATTTACCCAATGCAATATAGACCATGGATTCATTATGACCAGTACAATCGTCGTCGAGAGCAAGAGGTGATGATGGTGCCTCCTTCCCCTTTCCCGCGTGACCTAACCTATCATTTCTTCATCTCTGTTTCATACAAAATACAGAATAGTTTATTTTCTTGCATCTTAATAAAAATGCAAAACAGTTAGGTAGTCAAAGACGGTTATAACCATTTTGATCGTTCCCATCAACGAAACGGTCAACGCAACATGTGTTAAACGGATGCAACAATCAACGCAATAAGTATAAAAATTTTGTGCATCAATGCAACGGTTAACGAAAATGACCACTTTCATGGTTGTTTTCCACGTTATGCACCCCTAGCGGAGTCGGCTACAAAGTTTGTTTTTCTACTCACGTATGCGAGTTCGAATCTCCGCATCGCTCAATTTTTTTGCATTTTTGCGATCGTGTTTCCTCGCCTCCGAGCCCTAATTGTTTTTTCGTTGCTTAATTTCTTTCCTATTCGCCTCTTTCCTTCTTCGTCTCCCTTTCCTCACTCCTCCCTCTCTCATCGCGACCACAAATGGAAACCAATTTTAGGTTTGTTCTCCTTAATGCGCCGCCCCCTCTCTCACTCCATAATCAAAAACCAAAAATAAAAACCCTCTCTCTCTTTCTCTCCCTACAGAGCGTTGACGAAGACTACTCACGCAAGCAAAAGCAGCAGCAGCGGTGACAAGTAGCAAACCATAGCACCACCTCCTCACAAACCCAAACCCCACCTCACCGGCCCTCGACCTCTCCATTATTAGAGATATGTCCTAGAAGCCAATCTTATTTAGGCTACTTCTATAGTTTATGTTATTGGTGATTTCCGATCATTTGTTCTTTGATTTACTCGTTGACAGTTCATTCAGGTTGAGGATCTGAATTATAGATCACTGTTATTCATTTAGTAGTAAATGACAACGATAAATCTAAAAGTCCATAATCTTGATAATTAACAAAGGACATTAATTATCAATAAGATTAGTATGCAAGTTAAGTGATGATTAAGTTCTATAAATCATAGGTTAAGAGTAACCAACTTAATTGCATATGTATATATTATAGAACATAGTACAGGACTGGACCCCACGAAATAAATATATGGATTGTGTTACGTGTCATTATTTATTTCGTTATGATTTTGGTTCTATGTTTGAGATGATTATCTTTTCCACATGAGGATAGATACTATAAATCATGTCTACCGCTGATTCCTGATAAAGGCTGCTATACGGACTTGATTTAAGTATTCTTGAATTGTGAGGGGAAAAGCTAATTATCAAGAAAACCGTATGTCCCTCATTAATTCACTTAGTGAGTGACGATATCTGTTTGGGCCCCTTGATGGAGATAGATTGTTTGCTAGCAACTGATACAATTATCTCTAGATCAAGAAACATATAATCTGCAAGAATGACACGTTCCTATCTTGGATTATACGATGATATCGTGTGACATAAGAATCAAAATAGAGAAACATAACGTGTTACTAGATACCGCTTATGATTATTGGAATTAAATAGCGATTTAATTCCATGTCCAACATAGCATAAATGCTCAAAGGGTCACACAAAATTGGTATTTAATCATACGTGCATTATTTATTTATTTGAAATAATGAGTATTGCGAAATATGATAAGTTGATTAATTAATTAAATAGCGTTATGGACCGTTATAATTAATTAAGTCAAACGGATCATATAGAAATAAATTAATGCATTGTCTAATCTCTAAATAATTATTATTAAGTTAATAATTATTTATAAACAACACATTTAATTTAATTAAGTTATTTGGGCTTTAATTTATTGGTAAATTAAATATCCAAATTAAATAGCTTTGAGTGAGCCTTTAATTAATAGAATTAAGGGACCAATTGGAGATGGCATAGTGGCCCATAAAGGCCCTATTTGAGGCCGGCCATGATGGTGGTAGGTGGGAGTGTAAATAGTGTGGACTCCTAGCTAGGGTTAAGAGGCTATATAAGGCACCTAAAGGAGGCTCCTTGGCTCTCTTCTCTCTCCCCTCATCCTAGCCGCCACCTATACCCCTTGGTGCGTCGCCCCCCCTCCTCTCCTCTCCTCTCAAGCTCATGTGTTGAGCATCCCTCTCTCCCACAAATTAGTTTGGTTCTTTGGTTGAAGAAAGGGAACGCTTGAGATTAGACTCGTTCTTCTCTTCGCTAGCACGAATTGAGAAGAACTTGGTTAATACCATTGTGGACTCGAGGCGCCGCGAATAGGAGGTGATTGGAGAGCTCTCGATCGACTCCAAAGCCAAGGATTCGAGCCTCTTGGTTGCTATACCAAGAGAAGTACATTTCCACCACTTCTCTCTTGTGTTGAATGGCTTTCGTGCTAGATCTTTATGTGTGTGATGTTTAATTGGTTAATTAACTTGTAATTAGCACAAAAATTGAAAATTACACACTTCCTAACATCCATCTCCTCCGCTTCAGCCTTGACCAGTAGCAAGTATTTAGTTTACCTTTTTAACTAGATTTTGTATTTGTTTTACCTTTATTTTCAGATACTTTGTGCTTCGGATTGAAGAGAATATAGGTAATCAACTGTCTCGAGAAGTTCTATTTTTTAACATTTTTGTCCATTAAATTCTCAATTTTAAATTAAGAATAAAGTAGGCTATTTTTTAAATTCTCAATTTTCTGACTTGTGTAAATTTTGTTAGATGCTGCAGCGAAAGTTATAAATGATAGAAAAAGGAAGTGCTATGCATAACAAATGTCACAAAAGAATAGGCTCAAGAGAAGAACGCTCTTTCACTGTCCTTCAAGTTCCTCTCCCAACAGTCAAGGGTATACTTGATAATGTACAGCAACAAGTCAGAGGTTTCTATAATGTACAGCAACTTGATACATAAAATGAAACCGTAAATTGCTGAACTTTTCTAATTTTGGCAGTGAGGTTACGCATCAAATCCTTCAAGGTGCCTGAGATTTCTATTGAGATCGCTGAATATGCCTCCATTGGTACACTAAAGGTAAATATCTTCAAGGCTTGTCGACATGTCAGTCAGGTTGATCCTTACCAGTCTCAGTTCTGTTCTTCTACCTGTAAAGGGATTTGGTATTTTTGGTACCTGGCTGAAGTTACCATAACACTCCCTTGCCTTTTCCAGCATACCTAAGGTCCATTAAAAACTTGTTATCCTTGACGACCAATGTGATACCATTTGTTATATATTTGTTTGTACTCATCTATTCATTTTATTATTCAGAGAACAGTAATGGAGGCACTGGCAGCTGTTCTGGTAGGAGAATTAACTGTAGGTGTGATGCTTGAAGGGAAGAAGGTTAGAGAAAACAGTTGCACACTTAGAGAAGCTGGGATTTTCTATGACAAGTCCTCTGTTAGATACTGTGGGGTTTGCTCTGGAGCCTGAACCTATACACTCTCCCGTCATAGCACCACACACCAGTTCTGACAGTTTTGATAACAGAGATATCGTGGAACCTCTTGCAAGGTATTGTTGCATTACACTACCTTTTTCATGATTTGGCATGATGAGAAATGAAAAAGTAGTGGTCTTACTGGTACCGGAACTTCAAGGGGTGGCTGGTAGTGAGTAAATCTTGATTACAGCCTGGTATTGGAAATTTAATCTATATCTCAATCCACAGTGATATGCCTGCAACTATTAGGAAAGGTGTTAATTTTAATTTTTTGTGCTAATTACTCTTAATTAAGCGATTAAAACAACACACAAACTCAAGTTCATTTGACACATAGAGAATAAGGTGAAATTGTACCTCTCTTGGTATAGCAACCAAGAGGCTTGTTCCAACGATTTAGAATTCGATGGCGTGCTTCTCCAACGTCTCCAAATCGCCTCGAGTCCACCTAGAGATTAACCAATTCCTCGAATCGATTTGTGCTAGCAAATCAATGAGAAAATAGCTAATCCAAAGGAGCAACCCTCTTCTTGTTCAACTAATTGATTTAAGTGGAGGGTTTATGGCTCAACACATGAGCAAAATAGGTGGAGGAGAGCCGGCGGCCGGCGGCCAAAGAGAGAGGAAGAGATGTATGTGGCGGCTAGGAAGAAGGAAGAGGGAAAAATCAACTCAAGGGGTCCTTTTATAGCCTACCAACCCTAGGTATAAGTTGCTAGAACACAAATGCCACCTACCTACCTCCTCCTTGGCCGGCCATATAATGGACCATATGGGCCTCTCTAATCCACCTATTTGGACTTTAATTCATATAATTAAATCCATTATTATTTACTCTATGTTTGAGCTATAAATTTGCTATATACAAATTAGCCCAATAATTCAATATAACTATTTATAATAAATTAAGTTGAACCAAAATGATTATTAACTGTTGTCCCTAATTTAAAGGCCTAGAAGGAGGTGAATAGGCACAAAAACAAATTTCTAAACCGGTATGGTCAATATTTGGTTCAATTCAAAGTTGTTCTAACAAAAGCAAACAAAGCACAAGCAATTCACAATTCAAGAAAGAAAAAAAAGAGAGAAGAGAAGAAGTGACACGCGATGTATTACGGAGTTCCGACCCGCTAGGAAGTGCTAGCCTTAGTCGTACGTCTCCGGGAGTTTCGCAACCTCGAAATGGGCGCGCTCCGTTCAATTCCACACGAACGGGACTACAAATTCGAACCAAATCACCTTGTTACAAACACTCTCAAGGTGGATTGGCCTAACTCGATTAAACAATCTCAAACACTCAAAGTATTGAGGCTCTAACCAAATCACTCAACAAATCTAGCAATTAACACTAGTGGATTGGTTTTGCACACTCTAATCTCAATGATTTTGCTAAAATAATGCTCAAACACAAGTGAGAGTAAGGTCTAACTGGTTGGAGCTCAAAAGGGAGGAGTTTCAAAGGTTTCAAAAGTGTCTAAACAGTTCCAAGAGGCCCCATATATATAGAGGGCGCCAACATCTCCAAAGACCAGTCAAAACAGACTCTGGCGTTATACAACGCTATATGCCGTTGTACAACGCCTAAATAGCCGTTGAAAAATCAAACGGTCACAAACAATAACGTTGTGAGTTGTCAGAGCGTTGTGTAACGCTGCATAGCGTTGCACAACGCTTCAGCAAAAATCCAAAGCAGAAGCTCGACAGTTCCGTTGGAACTTGTCAGAGCGTTGTGTAACGCTAGGTAGCGTTGCACAACGAAGTCAAAAAGAGAAACAAGGCAGAACTGACAAACTCAAACAATATTGTCAGAACGTCATACGACGCTGACTGCCGTCACACAACGACGCCGTTGCACAACGCTATACAGCGTTGCACTATGCGTCCAGAGCGACTGAGCGAAGTTTGAGCGAATTTTAGAGCGTTACACAACGCTACAATGCATGAAACATTGCAGCATGCATGCAGCATCGATGCAGATCGATGTCTGAGCAATGCAGAGACGCCTGTTTCATACTGCGTTGTACAACGCTGAGTAGCGTTACACAACGTATGAGTGGAAATGTTGTGTAACGTTACTTAGCGTTGCTCAACGTTCTGACAAGGGGAAATAATGGATTTAACTGGTTTAAAAACAAATGAACTAACGTTGCACAACGCTACTGAGCGTTGTGTAACGCTGTTCCAACCTTGTCAGAGATTTTGCAATTTAAAATCGAATTAACTCAGCGTTGTGTAACGGCAACTGGCGTTGTATGACGCTGGACAGAAAAACTGAGCATTTTACCAGCAAATTGATTGAGATTAGTTTAGAGTTTAATTAAACCTTAATTACTGACTCTAACTAGACCAAAGCAATCTCTTGAAGCTCCAAACTAAGTGCCACACTTGCTTTAATCCATTCTTCAATAAATTTAGCTATAAAACACTAAAAAAGAGATGTTAGTTTAAAGGTTTCGGTGTTGTTTTGCAAATCGGGAAATCGAGAGAAAATGTTTAACCAACAATCTCCCCCTTTTGCCGAGTTGCAAAACAACACCTAAGGTACATTTGGGACTTGATACAACAAGGCGGAATAACCCAAATTACCTAATTCTCCCCCTTTTTGCAATTAGGGAAAAGAATACCCAAAACGTCCTTGATGACAAACCATAAGAATCCTCCCCCTTTCGAAAAGAATTTGGCCACTAAGTTCATTTGATTAGGGGTATCTAACAAGGTTTAACGAGGGCATAAACTAACAATTATAGACCATGCATGCATATTAAAAGAAAAAGAGCTAAAAATGAAGCCATTTATCACAACATAATTCATTAAAAACATAACATCATTCATGCATCATCCATAAAACAAAACAAATCCATTTAGCACAAACATAACATTCAAAACACCGAGAAATCACAAAAGAGAGACGAAAGGCAAAGAAACTACAAAAATCAAAATAAAGAGAAAAGGAGAGGGCTAAGGCTTGGAGACGGTTTCGGCTCGACTACTCCTCATCATCATCACCCGTGCCACTACCGGATCCCCTCTTGAGATGGAGCTCCATCTTTCCCCAAAGATTGATCATCTCATCCTTGAGATGAGTGATCGAGGCATCGGTCTTGGCTTGGTAAGCGGTCAAGTTTTCCTCAATTGTGTTGAACCGCGTGTCAATATGAGTTGTCAAGGCGGCAAACTTGGCATCAAGGTAAGCATGGAAGTCTTGAGCTGCGCCTTGACCCTCCATCCGGCCGCCGGGCACATGCAATGGTTCATTGCCTATCTCTTCATATTGGTTTATGGTGGCATTGGGCTGGAAGATGTAGTTGTTGCGGTGGAATGCACCGGGCACAATGGAGTCATCATCTTGGGCCATCCATCCGGTACCGGTTAGATGTGCCATTAGGTTTTCGGGATTGGCAATTGCATTTTCGGGCACGGGTTCGCCCCAAAGTGGTGTGTCATGAGGAATGCCATTTTCAATAAGAACGGATTGAATAATGTGGGCATATGGAAAGGAGAAGCGAGGAGAGGTATCGGCCCGTACCATATGTGCAAGCATGATGAAAGGGAGATTCACCTTTTGATTAATCTCAAGGAGAGAGCGAAGGAGAAACACGGCGAATTGCTCCACATTTGTCTTGATTGTTGCCTTCGGAGTTATGATGTTGTTGATGAAGAGGAAGAGAAGGCGGTGCAAGGCCGGTAGCTCGGTGGCGGTGAATTGGCGAACGGTGTAGTTCCTCCAACAATAAAAGAATCGGTGAAATTCATCATAAGGAGGCAACTCACGTGGCCAAGTGGCATGGATGTAGATCTCCAAATTGTCATTGTCGAGGCCGAGAAGGTTGGCCAAGGTTTCCTCGGTGATTGAGATGTGGCGACCGAGGACATAGGAGTTGGCGGTTGGGTGGCCATCGGTCCAAGTCATGGTAAGATTGGCATAGAAAAGCTTGATTAAGGACGGGTTGTAAGGTTGAGAATGCGCGAGAAGACCCGCCATGTTCCAATATTCGATCCTTTCTTTGATCCAAGTCAATTCTCTTGGATTCAAGTGGTAGACACCATAGGGGTGCTCGAAGAAGAAGCACTCGGAACACTCGCGATTGACATCGCGGTATTGGCAAAAATGCATGTACGAGGCCGAGTCTTTGAATAGGTAATTGTTTGAGGAGGAGAGGGTCTAATCCACGGGTACCGGTGGTATATCCATTGGAATTGGTTGGTCGGGTTGAACCGGTGGGTTGGATGAGGAAGCACCCTTGGGGTTGCGCTTAGACCGTTTGTTGGTAGCGGTTTTCGGTGCCATGAAAATTGAGAGAGAAAGGATGAGGTTAAACCTTTAAATTGAAGAGCGGGAGAGGATGAGATGACCTTGGAGAGCACAGAACCGAAGCCGATTGAAAATCCGACGGTCGGATCGCCGGAATTGACGGTGATGGCGGTGGCTAGGGTTTCGGTGGATTGAGAGATAGAGAGAGAGAGAGAGTGATTTGAGGGTATGAGGGTGGAGAGGAGAGAGAGGAGAGTAATTTGGTGGTTTTGGATGGAGTGGAGAGAGAGAATTGAGAGAGTATTGAGAGAGAGAAATGAAAGGGTGTGAGTTGGAGAGAAAGAGAGAAAAATAGAAGAGGGCTCGGTTTTGAGAAAGAAAAGAAAGAAGAAGAAGAAGAGGTGGGGTCGCAACAGTTAAAAACGCGTCCACCGTTAAGCAACGCCAAAGGGCGTTGTACAACGCAGGAGTCAAAACAGCAAAAATTGAGCAGAGACTGACTGCTCCGTTGTACAACGCTGAGTAGCGATGGGTAACGCTACAACTCAGCGTTGTGCAACGTTAAAGGGCGTTGTACAACACTAAAGCCAAACAAAATAAAAAATAAAATAAATAATAAAAATAAAATAAAGAAATAAATCAACGTCTTACAATGGTGGACAGCGTTGTACAACGTTAAGTAAAAAGAAACAGACTGGCGTTGTACAACGGTGACCAGCATTGTATAACGTTGAACTCGACAGATTTTAAAATTCAGCGAAGGAAAATTAAAATAAAATAGCCAGCGTTGTACAACGATAGTCAGCGTTGTGCAACGTTACAAGACAAAATCAAACCAGCGTTGTGCAACGGTAGGCAACGTTGTACAACGTTTAACTCGACAGAATTCAAAATTCATTTTAAACTAACGTTACTCTTGCGTTGCATGACGCTGAATGGCGTTGTGTAACGCCAGAGTCAACAGAAAACCAGAAAATTCAGAAAATTAAGACCGAAATAGTTAAAAACTTGTTTTTCAAGGTTTTCAAAAGAAATACAACCAATTTAAACTGAAATAAGCTCCAAACAACAAAGACAACAACATGATATGCATAAATTTAATCTTTGAGTTCAAGCATACCAAGTTTGAACCTAAGTTCAAGATGTTGTTGTGTTGGAAGAGGTTTGGTGAAGATATCGGTGATTTGCTCCTTCGTGTCGATGTAGACCAATTCTACATCACCTTTCTCAACATGATCACGGATAAAATGATGTCGTATCTCTATGTGCTTGGTTCTAGAGTGCAATACCGGATTTTTGGATATAAGGATGGCACTAGTATTGTCACACAATATTGGTACCTTTTGGAAATCTAACTCAAAATCCCTAAGGGTTTGCATCATCCAAAGAAGTTGGGTACAACAACTACCGGCCGCTACATATTCCGCTTCCGCGGTGGAAAGAGCAACCGAAGTTTGCTTGCGACTAGACCAAGACACAAGTGAACCACCAAGAAATTGGCAAGTTCCACTAGTACTTTTGCGGTCCATACGGTCACCGGCAAAATCGGCATCGGTATAACCTAACAAGTCTAGTTCGGTTTGTCTACCATACCAAAGACCTAGGTTTTGAGTACCCTTGACGTATCGCAAGATACGTTTTACCGCTTTGTGGTGAGATTCCTTAGGATTGGCTTGGTACCTAGCACATAGACATACGGCATACATAATATCCGGCCTACTAGCCGTGAGATAAAGTAGGCTACCGATCATGCCCCGATAGAGAGTAATGTCCATAGGCTTGCCTTTCTCATCCGCATCGATATTCGCACTTTTGCCCATGGGTGTGTCTAAGCTCTTGCTATCTTCAACACCGAATTTCTTCACTAACTCCTTGGCGTATTTGACTTGGTTCACAAAGATACCATCCTTGAGTTGTTTGATTTGAACCCCCAAGAAGAAAGTGAGTTCTCCCATCATGCTCATCTCAAATTCACTACTCATCAAAGAAGAAAACTCTTGGGCAAGAGTTGCATTAGTAGAGCCAAAGATAATATCATCCACATAAATTTGCACAAGTAGCAAATGGTCATCTCTTTTCTTAGTGAAAAGAGTTGTATCCATTTTGCCCCTACTAAAACCATTGTCTAGAAGAAAGGTACAAAGTCTACCATACCAAGCTCTAGGAGCTTGCTTCAAACCATACAAAGCTTTGTGAAGCTTATACACATGGTCCGGATTAAAATGGTCAACAAAACCGGGTGGTTGTTGGACATAAACTTCCTCATCTATCCAACCATTTAGAAAAGCACTCTTGACATCCATTTGGAATAGGGTAAAGCCTTTGTTAGCGGCAAAAGCCAAGAGCATTCTAATGGATTCAAGACGAGCAACCGGTGCAAAGGTCTCCTCAAAATCAATACCTTCTTGTTGCTTGAAACCTTGTGCAACCAAACGGGCTTTGTTTCTAACCACAATACCATCCTCACTTAGCTTGTTTCTAAAAACCCATTTGGTACCAATAACTTGCTTACCCTTTGGTAATGGTACAAGTTCCCAAACTTGATTTCTTTCAAATTGGTTCAACTCTTCTTGCATGGCAACAATCCAATTTGGGTCAACATTGGCCTCTTTAAAAGATTTTGGTTCAAGTTGAGAAACAAAGGCACAATGACCAATAGTTTGGTGCAAACTAGACCTAGTCCTAACACCTTCCCTAAGGTCACCTATGACATTAGTAAGAGGATGAGAGGAAACTTCTCTAAGCACTTCGGGAGGCTCATGAACCGGTTGGGAAGACGATTGAGGTTGAGGATCATCATGAGGCATTTCATTTTGAGTTGTGTCTAAGATGCCCTCCTCATGAGTCTCTCCCCCTATCAAAATGTCATCAACCCGGTTCAAAGGCTCCTCAATGATCACCGGTGGTTGTGCTTGAGGTTGTGACTCGATTTCTTGTGGAGCTTCTTCCACTTGTGTACCTACAATAGAGTTACCTTCCTTGGATTCCTCAAGGACTTTTTCATCAAACTTGACATTAATAGACTCAATAACTACCTTTGAGTTTGGCAAATAGACTCTATACGCTTTGCTTGTGGTTGAGTAACCAACAAAAATACCGGGCAAAGACTTGGCATCAAACTTGGTTACTTTAGGAGACTCATCAAGGACAAAACATTTGGACCCAAATACACGGAAATAGAATATATTAGGAGTATGACCGAACCATAATTCAAAAGGAGTTTTCTTGAGTTGAGAACGAATGCATGCACGATTTACTACATGACATGCCGTATTTACCGCTTCGGCCCAAAGAAATTTGGGTACGGCAAATTCATGTAGCATGGTGCGTGCTAATTCTTGTAAGGTTCGGTTTTTCCTCTCCACTACACCGTTTTGTTTAGGGGTGCGTAGAGCGGAAAACTCTTGTTTATATCCTTTTTCTATGCACAATTCATCAAATTTAGCATTTTCAAATTCCCTTCCATGGTCACTACGAATTCTAGAGATTTTCAACCCTTTTTCGTTTTCAACCCGATTGCTAAATTTAACAAAATGGTCAAATGCTTCTTCCTTGTGAGCGAGAAAGAAAACCCAAGTAAAGCGACTATAGTCATCTACCACCACAAAGACATACCTTTTCTTACCAATACTCAAGACATTGATTGGTCCAAACAAGTCCATATGAAGCAATTGTAAAGGTTGAGAAGTTGAGATGATCTCTTTGATTTTGAAACTAGACTTGGTTTGCTTACCTTTCATGCAAGCTTCACACAACCCATTTAAGTCAAGTTTATGTGATGGAAGACCACGGACAAGTTTCAATTTCACAAGTTTCTTAATGGAGTCTAGGGAAACATGACCAAGTCTTCTATGCCATAACCATGAACCGGTAGCTATGGCACTAAAGCATTGTTCACCATTTGTGAAGTGATCAAAGTTTAAGTAATAGACATCCTTTTTCCTTTGTCCCGTGTAAACAAGAGAATTATCCGAAATTTGATGCACAAAACAAGAGGAGTGATCAAACTTCAAATAATATCCCGCATCACATAATTGTCTCACACTTAAAAGGTTGTAGTTGAGACCATCCACAAGGTAAACATTAAAAACCATTAAATTTTGGTTTCCAACCGAGCCTATACCAATAATAGAGCTCTTCCTAAGATTATTACCAAAAGTAACCTCACCACCATCAAAAGGTTCAAGTGTCTTGAAACAAGATTCATCACCCGTCATGTGATGTGAACAACCACTATCTATGATCCAAGCACTTCTCTTGAATGATGATAACAAACAAACCTACAAGAATACATATTAGTTAGAAACAAACAACTAATATATTATTCTTGTAATCTCTCCCCCTTAAGATTTGACAAAAATAACCTTGGGGAAAGAAGATGGCTAACTAAGCCACACTCAAACCACTTCCATCAATCAAAACGGATGTGGAAGTGACTTTAGGAACCCAAATCATGTTAATTGAACCGGATGTATGATTTGCTTTCCTAACTTTGCATTCTAGTGTGACATGGCCATTCTTACCACAATAGTTACAACAAGCACAAGTTGGCTTGTTTACTTGTGAACTTTCTCTAACAAAATGGGTTTCAAAATGATGCCTAAGCTCCATGGCCCTAATCTTTGGATCCTTAGAGAAAGTGTATAATTGAGAGTTTCTCAAAATTGGTTTTTGAAAATTCTTTTTGTTTTGTTGAGAGACTTTTTTATTTCCCCCATTGGTTTGAGGTCTAGTGTGTGTTCTATTCCTATTCCCACCATTGTTTTGAAAAGGATGAAAACACCCATCTGGTCCCTTGAAATACAAATTGTTTGGGCCCCGATTGTTTTGGAAGTTCTTTTGAGATCTTTGAGACCCATTTCTATTCCTACCAAAACTCTTTTGAGCACCATTTTGAGAGCCAACAAAATTCTTTTGCCCTTGCCCGTGTGTGTTCCTACCATTGGTGCTCTTGTGATAAAGTCTCTCATTTTGTGTTGGGCTTGACATGGTTCTTGGTCTAGAAAAGGATTGATTCCTCTTTTTGAAGCCAAGACCCGTTTTGTCATTTGGTTTTTGTCCCACAAACATTTTATCAAGATTCATCTTGGTGCTATGAGAAGCACTAGACGAACTTGAAGCCCTTTCATTTTTCAAAACAATTGTCTCACTCAAAGGACTTTGACATTTTTCACAAACACTTGATTTTTCAAAACTTTCAATCATACCCTTATACCTTGTCACCAAAGATTCAAGATCATGCACCTTAGTCGTCAAAAGACTAATTTGCTCTTTTTGACTAGCAATAGTCTTAAGAGACTCATCAAGATAATCATTCAACCTATCAAATTGCAAGTTTGCATCATCATTCAAGCTCAAGTCATTCTCACTATCACAATCGCTATCACTACTAGAGAATGAGTTTAGAAGTACCTCATTTGTGACCTTAGGCAATTCAATGGCAATTGTGGATGGTTCCTCTTGAATAGTCGTTGGAGCTTGTGTGAAAGTCGATGTAGAGGATGATGCTTCATCAAGGCTAGCTTTGCTCAATGGATGCACATAGATTTTGCCTCGGTTGAACTCGTTGAAGACCTCCTTCACCAAGTCATCTAGGTCGTCATCCACCGGCATCACCACATCATTCACTTGAGCCACAAGAGCAAGGTTGTCAAAGTCGCACTCGGATTCCGAATCGGATTGAGAGGATGAGCTCGAATCGGAATCGTTGTCCCAAGTGGCTTGCATGGCTCTCTCACCCTTCTTCTTACTCTTGTAATGTCCCTTCTTGGACTTGAACCGGCCATCACCCCTTCTCTTGCCACCATCTTCCTTGTCCTTCTTCAAGTGAGGGAAGAGGTTGAAGCAAGAGTACATGGTATGACCTTCTTTTTGGCACACGAAGCAAAGAGAGCTCTTTCGTCATTCTCAAGCCTTTCTTTGTTGAACTTTCCCTCAAAGATCATGATGGCTCGAAACATCTTCGAGAGAACGGCTCCTTGCTTGTCCTCATCAAGGTCGATGATGCCTTTGGCCTTGTCACTTGAGTGGCGGTGTCTCCCTTGGTGGTTGTCATTGTGGCGGTTCTTGGAAGGAGATGCCTTGTTGTCACTTGCCGCCAATGTTACGGTCTTGGGCTCATACTTCAACTCTCCAAGTTGCTTGAGCTTCTCCTCCACGCACCGGTAATGAGTATAGATGATCTCCGGTGTGAGGTTGTTGTGGGACCTTTGTTGTGTCTCAAGAGTCGAGATGAGAGTGTCGAATTGAGGTCTTCCCACCAAAGCCCTAAGCAATCTTCCTATAACACGACTATTAGAAAGGGTCTCTCCTATGTTAGTGAATTCATCGAGCAATTGTAAAAACCGAGTATACATCTCCTCGATGCATTCACCTTCCCGTATGCGGAAATTATCCAATCTAGACTCTAACTCAAATTGTCGAGAGCTTTTGATTAGAGAATTTCCCTCATAACGGTTCAAGAGAGAAACCCACATTTCATGTGCACTAGTAGAGCTACCAAAAATTGCCGCTATGGACTCATGTACCGAATTTAACAAGACATTCACGGCATTATCATTCTTGGTCCTAATGGTCTTAGAGGCATGGGTTTCTCTACCTTCACTATCACAAATTGGTGTGTATGGCTTATCAACAACCTCCCAAAGATCAATCAAGTTAAGGTATACAACCATACATCTCTTCCAATAACGGAAGTTCTTGCAAGTGGAACCAAACTTGTCCGGTTTTTCTATCACCCTAGAGGCCATGAATCGAGGTTATCTACCTAACAAGATGGTCAAAAGATAACCCCTGCTCTGATACCACTTTGTTGTCCCTAATTTAAAGGCCTAGAGGGGGGTGAATAGGCACAAAAACAAATTTCTAAACCGGTATGGTCAATATTTGGTTCAATTCAAAGTTGTTCTAACAAAAGCAAACAAAGCACAAGCAATTCACAATTCAAGAAAGAAAAAAAGAGAGAAGAGAAGAAGTGACACGCGATGTATTACGGAGTTCCGACCCGCTAGGAAGTGCTAGCCTTAGTCGTACGTCTCCGGGAGTTTCGCAACCTCGAAATGGGCGCGCTCCGTTCAATTCCACACGAACGGGACTACAAATTCGAACCAAATCACCTTGTTACAAACACTCTCAAGGTGGATTGGCCTAACTCGATTAAACAATCTCAAACACTCAAAGTATTGAGGCTCTAACCAAATCACTCAACAAATCTAGCAATTAACACTAGTGGATTGGTTTTGCACACTCTAATCTCAATGATTTTGCTAAAATAATGCTCAAACACAAGTGAGAGTAAGGTCTAACTGGTTGGAGCTCAAAAGGGAGGAGTTTCAAAGGTTTCAAAAGTGTCTAAACAGTTCCAAGAGGCCCCATATATATAGAGGGCGCCAACATCTCCAAAGACCAGTCAAAACAGACTCTGGCGTTATACAACGCTATATGCCGTTGTACAACGCCTAAATAGCCGTTGAAAAATCAAACGGTCACAGACAATAACGTTGTGAGTTGTCAGAGCGTTGTGTAACGCTGCATAGCGTTGCACAACGCTTCAGCAAAAATCCAAAGCAGAAGCTCGACAGTTCCGTTGGAACTTGTCAGAGCGTTGTGTAATGCTAGGTAGCGTTGCACAACGAAGTCAAAAAGAGAAACAAGGCAGAACTGACAAACTCAAACAATATTGTCAGAACGTCATACGACGCTGACTGCCGTCACACAACGACGCCGTTGCACAACGCTATACAGCGTTGCACTACGCGTCCAGAGCGATTGAGCGAAGTTTGAGCGAATTTTAGAGCGTTACACAACGCTACAATGCATGAAACATTGCAGCATGCATGCAGCATCGATGCAGATCGATGTCTGAGCAATGCAGAGACGCCTGTTTCATACTGCGTTGTACAACGCTGAGTAGCGTTACACAACGTATGAGTGGAAATGTTGTGTAACGTTACTTAGCGTTGCTCAACGTTCTGACAAGGGGAAATAATGGATTTAACTGGTTTAAAAACAAATGAACTAACTTTGCACAACGCTACTGAGCGTTGTGTAATGCTGTTCCAACCTTGTCAGAGATTTTGCAATTTAAAATCGAATTAACTCAGCGTTGTGTAACGGCAACTGGCATTGTATGACGCTGGACAGAAAAACTGAGCATTTTACCAGCAAATTGATTGAGATTAGTTTAGAGTTTAATTAAACCTTAATTACTGACTCTAACTAGACCAAAGCAATCTCTTGAAGCTCCAAACTAAGTGCCACACTTGCTTTAATCCATTCTTCAATAAATTTAGCTATAAAACACTAAAAAAGAGATGTTAGTTTAAAGGTTTCGGTGTTGTTTTGCAAATCGGGAAATCGAGAGAAAATGTTTAACCAACATTAACTAATTAATAATTATTCTAAGATTAGCTTATGCTATTATTTATTTCTATATGACCCGTTTGACTTAATCAATTAGTACGTTCTGTAACGGTACATAATTAATTAAGCAATTCGTCATATTTACCGCAATTTTCACTGTTGCGATTAAATAAATAAAGCACTGTATTGGTCAAAACTCTATTTGTGTGACCCTTTGAGGATTTATGCTATGTTGGACATGGAATTAAATCGTTATTTAATTCCAATAATCATAAGCGGTATCTAACAACACGTTACGATTCCCAATTCGCATAAATAGTATACTGCTACAATATTTCAATCCAGCATAAGAGAATAATTATGTTTCTCTATTTTGATTCTTATGTCACACGATATCATCGTATAATCCAAAATAGGAAAGTGTCATTCTTGCAGATTATATGTTTCTTGATCTAGAGATAATTGTATCAGTTGCTAGCAAACAATCTATCTCCATCAAGGGGCCCAAACAGATATCGTTACTCACTAAGTGAATTAATGAGTGACATACGATTTTCTTGATAATTAGCTTTTCCCCGCACAATTCAAGAATACTTAAATCAAGTCCGTATAGCAGCCTTTATCAGGAATCAGCGGTAGACAAGATTTATAGAATCTATCCTCATGTGGAAAAGATAATTATCTCAAACTTAGAACCAAAATCATAACGAAATAAGTAATGACACATAACACAATCCATTTATTTATTTCGTGGGGTCGTGTCCTGTACTATGTTCAATTAACAAAAACATATGCAATTAAGTTGGTTACTCTTAACCCATGATTTATAGAACTTAATCATCACTTAACTTGCATACTAATCTTATTGATAATTAATGTCCTTTGTTAATTACCAATATTATGGACTTTTAGATTTATTGTTGTCATTTACTACTAAATGAAAAATAGTGATCTATAATTCAGATCCTCAACCTGAAAGAACTGTCAACAAATAAATCAAATAACAAATGATCTGAAATCACCAATGACATAAACTATAGAAGTAGCCTAATAAAATTGGATTCTAGGACATATCTCTAACAACAACACCTAGCAGCCTTAAACCAGTACTGATACCAGTACCGACCAATCCAGTGAAAAGCGACGTGACTGACCCAGACCTAGTACTCTCCCCTATTGAGGTGTCATCGGCAAAGCAGGCAGTGCCTCAAATCTCACAGGCCATCATACCACTACCAGTACCGGTCGATAAAATAGAGCCGCTTGCTGTTGTACCTGCCGTGCGAAAAACAAGGCAAGTTGATGCACTGGGGCATGAGGCGTCCCTTCTCAGTTGCTGAGGTTGAGGCTCTTGTTGTTGCTGTTGAGAAGCTCGGTACTGGAACGTATTTAGTCACCAGCATAAGCATCCATATTACATTAAAATATTTTTTAATCTGTTGAAAATATCTTATGTTTGATATTTCTGTTTTAGGCGGCGAGATGTTAAAATACGCGCATTTGAGACTGCAAAGCACCGCACTTATGTTGATCTCAAGGTATGTTGCATTTCTTGTTTGGTGTAGTGATGAAGGCTTAAAACCTAGGAATCAAATAAATTTATAATCTTAGAGCAAACCTCATTAATTGTTCAGAATATAGTTTTAGGGTCGAACCCAATGGACGGATCTATGAATACCGGACTTATCTTTTCTTAAAATCTAGACAGAAATATTTGATGAAGTTTTAAATAATATAAAATTAAACGATGCTTCTAATGTAAATATTTTTTATTTATTTTTGGACTTGGAATAAGATGATCAAACTAAGTAAAATATTAAAGTAAAGTCTTTTTGTGGTGTGAACAGAAATTAAGGCGCCTTAGGAATCAGATTTCATCTACGTTTGGCTATTAATTTAGAAACTTAAGACACTTTCGCATTTAAGTCCCTCAATTTAACTACAGTCGACTCTCTGGTCGGTTCGACCAGGATTCTGTTCGGTTCGACCAGAGAGCAAAAGTGAGTTAGATTGGTTTGATATGTTCACAAGTGTTTTGAGTCGGGTTATGTTGGACAAACCTAGCTATCCTAAGCCTCAGCTTTCGCTTGTTGGAACAGATTCTGGTTTGTTCACGATCTAACCTAATTAACTTGATTGGTTCACAACTTTTGGTATAGAATTCAACTTGTTAAACCAGTTTAGAAGTTCTTAGAAATATTTAGAAGTCTTTTGAACTAGTCTAAAAGTCGCACTTTTGATGCAAACTAATCTCCCCTTTCGGTTCTAAGATTTACTCCAATTACTCAAATTAATCTAGACTTGTTATTCCTAACTTAGACTTACTAGATGCAGTTGTTCAACTAGAAGGTAATTAGAGAATTCAAGAAGTAATTAACTCAAGCAACTAATTAATTCATAATAAACTAGGTCTCAAAACATAGCAATTCATAGCATATCAAGCTAACTTCATCCAAACATAGAGTTACTCTCCTAATCCTAAGGCTATAAAGAGAACTAGCCTAACATAGTATCAAAGCAAACAACAAGAGACAAATAACAATAAAGATACAAGCCCATCGAATCACAAGATAAAAACATAAAGAAATAAAACCGAATACTCCTTATGCTTTTGATCACGATCTTCAAGGCGATGGAGTGATGCTAGATGATGATCTCACATGAAATACTACTGCTGTCGTCACAAGGATGATGATTCCCAAAGAGAAGAGAGAAATTGGCCTTTGGAAAAGTGGAAAATGGTATCCGGAATCAATCCCCCTTTCCTTCAGGCCTAGAGGGGTATATATGGATGTCCCAGGTAGCAAGGATGGAAGGCTAGGGCACCAGGGCGCAAGAAATTGCCATAACAATCAATTTCCATATAAGAAATACTACCATACCTGATATGGCGGCAATCTGGTCGGATCGAACAGTTGGGCGGTCGAACCGACCAGGAAAGAAAGAAGGGAGCTGCACAAATCTGCTGCTATGAAGCCCAGTCGGATCGAACAGACAGGCAGTCGGATCGACTGAATAAAGGAAATGACGCCTGGTTGTCATGAGCCTGGGTCGGTTCGAACAGGAGGTTGTTTGGATCGACCAGAAGGGCGAACAGAGCCTCCAATGCTAGAAATGAGTCATCTAGAGCGCATGCTACGTCAGGAATCCATCTATACGCTCCAAAATCATCAGAATTCATCAAAAACCTGTACATAGAAGAGAAGAAATGACGGCAGAGCCAAATCCTGAAAAAACATAGCAATTTATCAAATAATTTATTGGTTTGAGTCTATTTTGAGTGCTAAGTACGGTCCAAATAACAATAAATATTGACTACGTCATGCAGTACCATACCAATGTTAGGTGAAACTATTGGTTATTAGGTACCGCCTTGACCAGTAGCAGGTATTTAGTTTACCTTTTTAACTAGATTTTGTATTTGTTTTACCTTTAGTTTCAGATACTTTGTGCTTCGGATTGAAGAGAATATAGGTAATCAACTGTCTCAAGAAGTAATTTTTATTTTTTAACATTTTTGTCCATTAAATTCTCAATTTTAAATTAGGAATAAAGTAGGCTATTTCCTACGAAACAAAGGTCAGATCTCCATTCGTGATCTTCAGCTGCTCTCATCCAGTGAGTGGCGAATATAGGAATTTTTTAAGCCTGGGCACAATAAATTTTATACTAAATTAAATAGAAATAATAATAATAATAATAAATAATTTAATATAAAAATACCTTTTTCCATATCTTTAACTAACAAAAAAAATGAGCTTTTTTTCATAAATTTGAAGTTTCTAAACACTGAACTATATATTGGATGAAATTTTGAGCGTACTAAATGATGATTATTGGATGAAAATATCGAGCAAGAAGCTAGGATTCCTCCGCTGGAGGAGAAATTAATATTTTGTATATATGGGAATTTTTCTTGGATAATGCCTAAAAACAATATATATATTGCATTTCGCTTCATGGAGTAGGTGCTACATATATCCCATCTTTTAAGAAAAAAAAATGTACCGAGGAATCAATCAACTCAATAATAATGTACTGTATTTAGCAATAGGTGTACAAACGATTTAAAAATGAACTAAAAGACAAATTGGAAGTTCAATTTTTTTCTGCCAGCAATATGGATACAGATTGCTTTCTGCCATTAATAAACAATCTCATGTAAAAATTAATTTGGATACAAATTTTATAATAAAATATAACTTACCAAACTACCAATATGATTAATTAACTTTTTGTTTCACTGCACATGGGTAACCATTAATAAAAAGAAAGCTGTTTTGTACAAACTTAAAGCTCAGCCGCTCATGCACTGGAGCGATGTGAATTATCCAAGGAAAATGTTACAAAGGAGAAAAAGAAAAGATAACACAGAACCAAGACTAGGCACTGCAGTAAATTAAGCCCGGGCACTGAACTTTCAAATTTTTAAATTATACAGAAAATTAACACTTGAACCCAAATTTCAGAAAATCAAGCCCTGGCACGTGCCAGGGCTTGCCTCTGAATAAATCCGCCCCTTCTCTCATCTAGCTTAATAGATAATCAACTGTCTCAAGAAGTAATTTAATTGAAGGTTAATTCATGTTGAAAAAAAATATTCATGCTAATAAGTACTTTCTTCATAATGCAACCTCTCAGGTACGAGATGGTAAATTACTTGTCAATGGTGTTGAACAAGATGAAGAATTTGTGCTGGAGTCACTCAACTACATGATGGTCCCAATGGTATGGCTGCTTCACATTTTGAATAATAATTAATTAGACCTGCCATTCATCTCTTTACCTATTTAAACATTACATGCGGAATTTACAAAAATAAAGTAATTCACATTATTTTCTTTTTGTTTCAGGCCATGAACGTTTCATTCTCTTGTCTATTTCCAGAGCCAGAAAGAAAAAAAAACGAAAAATTACAATTGTCAGAGTTTTCTACCTTTTCTTTCTGATTGCTTGCGTTTTTTATTATTTCAATTTTTCAGTCGAGTCTCTTGTAGAGAAATAACGGTAAGTTCACATAATTAACACAACAGGAATTATAAATGCCATCGGCAAATATACCATTCCAGTCATCGCTAAATACAAAGTGAACATATACAGCAAATAAGGTGAATATATAGACGATCTAAGTGAACACTTACAAACAAATAAGTGTTGTCATCACTTGTTCAGAAGTTTACATGCATATTCAACTTATTTTCATTGAACTTATTTGTTTGTATGTGTTCAATTAGATCATCTATATGTTCACTTTGTTTGTTGTATATGTTCACTTTATATTTAGCGATGGCAGGGATGGCAAAACTGCAGATGGCAGTAATCAATTTCCATTAACACAATTAACATGTTAAATATCATATAATTTCGCATGTTAAATATACCACATGTTAACACAATTAACATGTTAAAAGTTCATATAAAAAAATACAAACCACAAGTCTTAATTTTTTTCAATATATCAAAAAAAAATATGACCGCACATTGAGCGGGCACTGCTGCTAGTAACAAATAAATACTATTCCTTCCTGGCTCCCGCTCTCCTCTTTATCGTAGAAAAAAAATATAAAAGGAAAGACATAACTTACCTTTCATGGCATTTCGTTTTTAACAACACTGCTAAACTAGTGCATTCGATCGTGGCTTCTGTAGCGTTTAAAAAACAACACAAGTAAACGGATAATACAATACTCTTCTCTTGCAATTAGAAATGTTGGAATTTAGTGACGGAGAATGATTGGGGTTACGAGGACTTCAATACATATTGCTAATATTTTATAATAATTGATTATTGGTATGCAAACATAGAGAGTTTAAAAACAAATTAACTAATTTTTACAGATACTAATTAATTATATAAAAATTACTTAAAATTCTTGTAATGTATAGTATATTAATTTTTTTTTTTTGAAAAATGCAATTCTTTCTAGTATATATTAAGATCTGTTCTAGTTGAAATTGTGGTTAAAACCGTGAAATGTTTTTTTAACCAATTTGTCTTTCCAACAGGCTGCACATTTCTAGCAATGCTCAAGAGTTAACTGCTAGATAGGCTATATGTAGTATTTATCTAAAAAAAGTAATGCTCAGAGCTAGATGGGAACGAATTATAGAAGACTGTCTGTTTATCACCCCCTCAACTTTTTATGATAACAGTGTAGTTCAACCAAACAATAATTGCAGTTTGAATTACTTTCATAATTGGATACAGTTGGAGGGAGAAAATTTAATATGCACTATCGTGCATAAGACTTTCTATGCATCGGATACATTTTTTAGGGTATTTTTGTAAATTGACAAATCTAATCTACATATTGAAATCTCATATAGCAAACTAAATTTTACAATTTTAAAAATTTTATTACTATTTTTTTCGGATTTTTTTAAAACATGCCATTTTTGGAATATTGTAATATTTACGACATTCTAAAAACGGCATGTTAAAAAAAATCGAAAAAATAGTAATAAAATCTCAAAAATTATAAAATTTGATTTGCTATGACATTTCAATATGTAGATTAGATTTGTTGAATTAGATTTGTCAATTTATAAAAATACTTTCGAAAAAATTCGCGGTTCATAGAAAATCCTATACACTATGGTGCATATTAAACTTTCTCTTTCTCTAGTTGGAGGATTTTATTCACAAGAAGTTTGGAATTAATAGTTTCTCTCTCTTATCACATGTGTACAAAAATATTATTTAATTCTAATAGTTTCTTCCTACCTTATTTCAAGTTGAGTTGGAAGAACTCTTCCCGGAAGAAAAGCTTCTTCTTCCTTCTTTTTAGCTTGTTTGGTTGGAGCAATTCATTGGAAGAGGGAGTTATTCTAGGAAGCTGAGTTTTTCCTAGCTCATCCAAACAAGTTTCTGAATATTTAGGTAATCCATGTTTCGAAGTTGTATTGGCCGTCCAAGTAAATCTATTTATTAATTTAATACCTATATATAGGTGCTTAAACCATAGCAACAGAAACAGTTAAATCTACTTTCTTCTACATAACAAAGAAAATTTGGAAATGATGAACTGAAAGAACGTAACATTTAATTAATTATATATCTAACTTATATTATATATATTCCCGTAAGGGTAATTATTAGTCATTATTTCCAAACGCTCAAGCATAAAATGACATTGTTCAGCTTCAAATATGGTAATTAACTTTATGGTGTATATAACAGTGTCAATTAACATAAGCAAAGCTCCTTTATATCCTCATACAATTAAATAAAACCAAATCAAAAGCAGTATATTAAATGGTAATAATCCATACATTAGGTAACATGCTACTCAGCAACTTCTCTGAACCCGAATAGGCCGATTTGAGGTGGCAGTTCTTCTGCACTCTTCTACCAGTGCATCACGCGCCGATACCAAACCTTTCGGTACGAGAGACCGATCAAACACGTTTGTATCCTTCCAGTCCTTCAAGAAACCCTCCTGGCCCCACATGTCAGGTATCCAAACCCGACCCGCCATCTCTTGTCGGTGCTTCTTTAGTCTCTCCCTCGTGCAATCTTCCATCCTCTCCTTTGTGCTAATTGTGCATTCCAAAGCTGCTGGGGCTTCTCTTTTTCCATCTTTGGGTGAGTTCGGTACATGAGTTTTCTCTGGTAACTTACATAGAGAATCATTCTTTGTTTCAGGGCTAAGAATTGGATCCAAGTCTTGGGTTGTCTCTGGCTTAGAAGGAGTGACACATGAGTCTGTTGAAGGATCCATGCATGAATCAAGCGAGCACCAAACAAAGGTAGCTACTGTGTTGTTGTAAGTTGTAACAGTAGGAGAACTGTTGGAGAAGTTTAGGCCAAAGGAGAGAAGGATCAGAAGAGGGAGGCTAAAAAGAGGGAGGAGAGGAGAGGAGAGGAGATTGGTGGGGGGTCGGAGGGACACGTAAAGAGGTTTTGGGTGTATGGTTTCAGGGAAATGAGCGTGTCTTTCCTTTTGTGTTTGTGTGGTGGCTGCTTTTAATTGGCCGGACAAATGAGCAAAATATATTTCTAAACTAGAGGTGAACTTGGTCTATTGCGTTTATACAGTGTTGTATAAATATATACAACCAATTATTGGGTAGTATTAGTAATCTTGCTTAGTTAGAATTAGATCACTTCTACATCCACACCCAACAACAAAGCTACTCATATTTTCCGTTTCGAGTTTTACATTTCTGATTTCTTCATTTTTGCTCCTAAGTACTTTACAACAAAAAAAAAGAATAAAAGTACGCTGTAATAAGACCTTCACAAGTTCAAAATAGCACGAGGAGAAAGTAAATTGGACGACAACTGAAAGTACGAAAATCATTTTAATCAATCATATTATTATTATTATGTATAATAGTGTCAATAAATTATCAGACATATATAATATACAATGAAAGAAAATCCTAATAAATATAAAATGAAACAGAGAAAATTTATAATCATATTATGTTTTTTCTTTACCTTCAAAACAAAGAAGATATTAGGATCCTCTTCTTAAGAATAATTTATAAAAAAAAAAGTGTACATAGCACTAAACTATCAATTATTAAATGAAATAACGTGTTTTTTATTATTTGAAATTGAGAAAGAAAAAATGGCCCAACATGAAGCATGAACAGCGCACATGCAGTTACTCATAGGCAGGGTGTTTGTAAATTATAACAGGGAATCCAAAGGGAATAGAGATCAGATGTGAGGCTGACGCTCGTCTGGGGGCTGTTTTTGGGCCAATGAACAGAGAGGATATTTTTTGGGGCCACCTCACAACGCACCTAAAGGCTCTCATCTCTTCTCTTTATTATGCGACGTTGACCTCACTTTTTTGTACAGTTCCCGAATCAAAAACTAAAATCACAAGAGAAAGCAAAAGCAGAAGCAGACAAACACAGGAACTACAATCTATTTATGAGGCTCCCAACCAAATGGATGACCTGTTATTCTGTTAGGGGCCGTTTGGATCGCTTAGGAATTTAAAGAATTTGGAGAATTTTCAATTCCTAGGCATAAATTTATTGGGAAGTGTGTAACTTTATGAAGAGTTTGAATTGTTTATAATAAATTTATGTTAGGAAGATGAAATTCTCCAAATTCCTCTATGAATCCAAACAGCCCCTTAATGTTTTTTTCCTATTTAGGCCCTGATCAAAATCCCATTGTTTTTAACATGGATTTCATTTCATTTTATTTGTTGGAAATTTTTTTATCAAAATGAATGAATTTGATGTTATTTGATTGGAATTCTCATATAATTAAATTCAATGAAATCTTGTTAAATCAATTGAATTGAAATGTAATGAAACCCCACGTAAAAAAACATTTTGATACGTTCATCAATCATTTTTTGATAGGATTGGGATTTAATTAATCTAAACTAATATCTACAGTGGTGAATGCTCCAAAAGTAATAGTCATTTTTTTTTCCTTTTATTGTGCTTGTGGAAAGTAAATACAAATATCCACTTGATTCGTGATATGTACTCTGTATAAGAAGCCAATGGGTGTTTTACAACTTAAATAAAAAAAATTAAGGAAAAAAGGAGGAAAAGGACAAGAGAGATTTGAAGTCACTAATTTCCAACAACTTTCTTGTCAAGACAAGGAAAATTTATTGCGGAAAAAAAAAACCAAAGAAATTTGTACAAATCATTTCCTTTACTCTGAAGTGGACACATCACCCTGCTCTCCTTGCCTGAATCTCACTTTTGGTGGATGTGTTTATCCCACATCCTCTTACTTCACATCATCATTCATTCTACCAAAAACTTTCTTCCAAACCATTTGATGCCATCTCTCATTTGCCCCCTTTTCCATCATCCTTGATTTTATTTATTCATTACAACTCGGAAAAGAATCTCAATTTGACACCTATTACTGTTGACGCGCTGTCAGGAAACTACGTCACAGAACTTGGTGGACAGCAGATTGAAGACTTGAGCATGCCGGTGAAATTCTCTCTTTACTTCTTTTCACAATTTGATGATATATAAGTGTAAATTCTAGAATTATGAATCTTCAAGTTGGAGTTTCTCCCATTATATAGCGTGTGAACAATCGGAATGAAAAATAATAATAATAATAATTATGCCATGCCGATAAGGCCTGAGAAATAAGAGTTAATTTTTTCAATAGTTCCCAAATTAAGTAAAAGGAATCCATACAAAGCTCCAAAATGACGCTATCATTGGACATAATACAGTAAAACTTCATTTCACTAATAATATGAAAGCTAACTGAAATTTGTATTTGACGGTGACAGCACGCATCAATAAACTGTAGAGAAATTGTCTAATTGCCTATATAGACAGGTAGTTGGGTTAATTGCACCTAGACTTGCTTCGGCTAGTTAGGTTGCATCTTTTATTACCCTCTCTTTAGTTTAGCTTTTAATGGGGGAAAGAAAAAAAGACGATCAACTAACAAAGATAAGGAAGACATTGGAAAATTATCTAAACATGTACAATATTTAGGAAATTTATAGCTAAACTCTGGACATGCCTCCCACTTATTGAGCAAGCAAAAATTACTAAACAAAACACTATAAGAAGTAAGAGGTAGAGAAATGTCTAGAAGGAAAGGCAACTCTGCTATCAAAGGAAACAAGAGAGATAGATACAAAGAATAGAACTTAATTGCGAGGATAGCGAGATGGGCTCTTCTTTCTGAGGAACTCTGGTATTTCCACTACGCTCCCTTCTGTCGAAACAGGTCGACGGGTCATCCCATTGCCTTCTCCTATCTGCAGACCTCCCTTTCATTGTATGATAAGATAAGAATTATTTTATATCATAATTCTGCACACAAATTATTTGAATCAGCTGGCAAATAAATCCCGCTCAATTTAATAAAAATTACCTTTGAAGCACGGCCATCTGTTTCATCCTGGCGCTTAAAACCAGTAGCAATTAGAGTTATGCTCACCTGGATTTTGAAATATCCAAGAAAGAGAAAAAGTAAACAACAAGTGAGGTCTCTATTATGCTCTATTGCTTTTCCTGGTGAAGAATTAATTTGTTCAGTATGCCCAGTGATCCTGTCAATGTATAGCAATTGCACCTGGCAGAGCTGGTATCTAGTCCGATTTGTTTTGTGATTATGCCAGGATAGCAATAGACAAGTTCATTGTACCGACAAAGCAAAAAAAAAAGGAAAGAAGAAAAAGAAGTAATAAGACTACCAACTAAAATAACCTGTTTTGGTTGAAATCCTTGTTTCCACATGAACTTATAAAGTACCAAAACTAGACTGCAATTTCCATAATTCATATAAGCTACTAAAGGCACAAGCTAATAATGTTCATCGCAGTGGCTAAGTACGTACAAGTGGGGGGGACAAATGAGATCTGGATCAACTTACTTGCCCACTGAGAGAGGGGTCGATCACAGCACCAAATATAAGATTGGCATTCGGATCCACTAGGTCATATATTATCTCTGCTGCTGCATTCACCTACAAAATTACAGTGGAAAAATTGTTAACTATATATCAAATTACAGTTAAGGATTTGATCGAAGTGAAATGAAATTCAATATTCATTATAAAACTTCTGTGTTTGTGTGTGTGTGTGTGTGTGTGTGTGTGTGTGAGAGAGAGAGAGAGAGAGAGTACCTCATACAAGGTGAGGTCATTCCCACCAGTAATGTTCCAAACAATTCCGGTGGCTCGCTCTATTCCAATATCAAGTAAGGGTGATTGAATGGCATTTAATGCTGCATCTCTTGCCCTTGACTTGCCTTTTTAAATTTGCAAAAATGACATAAACCTTAGCAATGATAACTATACAAAGTAATTAGAAATGTATTTCTTTTCAATAAGTCATCTAATGAATTTAGGTAGACGATCCCATATTCTGTTAACCAAGTACCTGTTGCTATTCCAATTCCCATTAAAGAAGAGCCTGCATTTTGCATGATAGTTCTAACATCAGCGAAGTCTACATTCACCAACCCAGGAACCTGACAATATGAAAATAGAATAGCCACATTGATTAAATCTACTTATCCAAAGATAAGTACTTATATTCTCTTCTCACAGTTAACTTATGAGAAACTAAAGATCTTGAAAGGAACAGATTCCAAATATCACTAATTCCTACATCAAAAAACGTAAGCAGCAATAACTAAGATAAAATAATTCCAACTTCTGACTTATATGGCTCTGGAACTTCTGAATTTACAATACTTAATTACACAAGAATACCATGTTTGACCGGTATTTACAATCTCAGTGACACAGTTAATGTTTGACCAGTAAGGACGAGATGTATATTTTCAGTGTCCAATTAAACACACTTCCTCCCTCCTCCATCCCCACCCCCAACCCCCCCCCCCCCCCACCACCACCACCACAAGGTTACATAAAAAAAATTCTACAGTTCGACATCTTTCAGAAATACAAATGATCTGTTAATTCCGCGTTAACTTTCATTACACACAGCATTTTCAATCAACATGTACATTTAAAGTTAAACTTAAAACATCATTCATAAAGATCCTAACAAATAAAGCAAAGTCTCCCTTTTGTGTGAACTTTTTGATTAGTTAGACTAGTCTAAGCATTTCACATTAAGTTGTCAGACTCAAGTTGAATAGAGTCATTCTTCAACTAAATCCATATCGACAAATATTCAGTCCATATACATACAGACTATCTTATGATATTACCGGGACTGGTGGACTTAAAATATATTTGCACGCAACAGTAATGCATGGATGTAAGATATGTCACTCTGTTCTAATTTTCTTTGCACAATGTATCAAACAATTTTATTGTAGTATTTATATTTCATGCTTGGTAGTTGGTACCACTACAAGTACAAATGAGTATCCATAAATATTTATTATGTTTGCTCTTGACTATGAAAGAACTCTTAATAGTGCAATGTTTCTTCATAAACTTATTTATGCCATTTTCAAATCATATTTAAAAAATTTGTGTAATGCATAAAATCTACCAGAGAAGGTGCTATTTTAAGTGTCACGTATAGATTCCGAAGTTTCAGGTGGCATTATGTAAAATGTCCCTTATGTACATATAAAATCAATATCATATATGCAAACAACAACCAAAAACCTCCATCCTGTGACTCGCACCAATTACTTTGGGGGTATTACCAAATCTCACTAAAGGACTTAGTCAAGGTTACCTGAGGAAAACTGACTATAGTTCCTCAACAATTTTTCATTTTAATACATAAATTTCAACCGAATATGCAAGTTGTCTCGGCTTTGTTTAGTTCAGCAGTGGAAACCGTCAATTTTAAGGATAAGGCATTCATTGTCTAGGAAGAAACTGTCAATTTTTCATGGGATATCCTTTATCATCATAGTAAACTACTGTCAATTTGCAAAGGACTGCTAGTTGTAAACTTCAGGAATTATGGGTGTTATTTCCATCGTAGGACAAAGTTTAGCCTTGTATTTGCAAGAAAGATGCCCTAACAAAATTCATTTTACAATCTCACCAGCAATACAATTTATAATAAACAAAAGAAGAAAATGAAATAGATAGAGACTCACAGTGATTATATCAGAGATGCCACGGATACCCTGCCTAAGAATATCGTCAGCCAAGTTAAATGCCTCAGTAACAGGGGTATTTGGGGAAACAGCTTGCAGCAACTTGTCATTTGGAATAACAATGAGTGTATCCACACTATTCCTTAGAGCCGCTATACCCTCCTGTGCCTGCACTGCTCTCTTTCTCCCTTCAAAGGAGAATGGTGTAGTGACAATTCCAACTGTCAGAATACCCAGCGATCTTGCTATTTCTGCAACAACTGGTGCACCACCAGTCCCTGTTCCTCCACCCATTCCGGCCTAAATTTACAGAAATTTCCATCAGTTACTTTCTCTCAACCAAGCTGGTATACTGATAATAGACATGTTGTACTATCTTTCAAAGAACAGGAAAAAAGGGAAAAGATACAGTAGATTCTTGTGTTTCATTTACCCGACATTCCACGTCAATTATGAACTCAGAACCGACAAGCTACATGCTAGAAACCAAAATATGAAATTATTATTTATAAAAACATACAACCATGTTCTTCTCAAAAACTCAGTAATTATTAGGTATTGATTTCCTTCCAATCTACTGAAATGATTGGGTAATAAAGTCATTATTATCATGCCAGAATTACACCACGTCCATAGTAACACCTAAATTAGTGAATACTTATACTATCCATTAACTAACTTAAACATTACAGGATGCACGAAATAGACATGCGAATACTCGATAAATAACCACATATCCTACAGCCAATGTAATCAATGCATAATAAGTATATAAAGAAGAAAAAATGAATAACTGTATATATAAATAATACCGTCACAAAGACCATATCAGCTCCAGAGACAGCTTCTTCAATCGACTCCCTACTCTCCTTGGCAGCATTCATACCAATATCTGGGTTGCCACCAGCCCCAAGCCCTCTGGTCAACTCCAGCCCAATCTGCAACCGGTTTTCTGGGTAAACGGGTGACATCCGCATTGCCTGGATATCAGTATTCACAATCCAAAATTCAACCCCCTTCATGGCACTCTCCATCATGCGGTTGACAGCATTCGACCCACCCCCACCAACTCCAATCACTTTTATCTTTGCTGCATTGTAATCAACTGGATCTGCTGGCTCGAGTAAACTCTCAGAAGGGTTGTTGGTTACTGGATCAGGTCGAAAATCGACCAGCTCGCTCCTTTCGCCTCTTAGGAGGGAGACTTCTGGATGGAGGTTTAGGAAGGGATCTTTCCTATTGTTGTTGCTCTGGAATGAGTTAATTTTGTTAGATTTTGCCAGGCATTTGATTTGGATGTTTCCCCTAGGAAGAGATTTACTGGAGAATGTTGTGTTGAGCTGAGTCAAGGATGAGAGCTGTAATGCCATCTTGTTTTTTCTAGGGTTTGATCAGAAAAGGTGCAATTCTTAGTAGCTCAGATGTGAAGAGATTATCAATGGTTTTTGCTCAATTGATTCCAGTTCCATTTACATTCAGCACTAGAGAGATGAAAACCTACAAAATATAAAGGAAAATCAGAAGAAACATGAGCAATTAGAAAAACAACAAAAGTAACAAAAAGACAAACCTAGGATACCTGAATCAAATGACAGAAACAACGAGATCTAGGTCACAATAGGTTTTTCTAGCAAACCCTATCACTGGAGAAAATTCAAAGTAAGCTAAGAAATTAAGTTGTCGACCAGACTACTGTACAAAACGAAAATTACCATAAAAAGAAGTAAAAGAGAAAAGCAAAAAGGGGAAGGAGGATGGAGAGTGCCATTGTAGTACTAAAAAAGGCAAAATTAGAGGAGAAATTAGAAACGAGAGTACCTTAGAATAATAGTAGGAATCGGATCAAGCGAAGAAATGGAGAGAATTAAAGTAGTGTGTATGCGCAGCCAAAGAGAGAGAAAGAGAGAGACAAAGCTGTGCACTCGACCTTAGTCCTTATCACTAAATGGGGTTTAGGCGAATGGGAAGCATGTTCGACCAAGTTCTAAAACCCCTAAACGGGTCGGACTCTCCGAGTAGCTTGGACCCGAATCAGATCCGGAAACAGGTGGAGGAACTTGTCGTTTTGAAATGACCCGTTGGCTGGTTGGACCCAAGCGGACAGCTACGGTACAAGTGTGGAGTTGGGTCCGCTAGAGTCCGAACTGGTGGATCCGACTTGACTATGTTGACCGTTGACTAGAGAGAAAAAGGCAGGTAGGTAGGACGTAGGAAATAGATGTGGACTGTTATTGGGTTTTTACGAAGCAAAATGATACAATTTAGGGTTTTACAGATTTGTTTAGAATTCCAACGTCCAGGCTGATTTAGCCCACAAAAGCCCTGTATGAGGACAGCCCAGTTCTTATTTAGATTCTTCTAACGTAAGTAGGGCTGCATAACGTTTAAAACGACCATGAAAACGGTCGATTTCGTTAACCGTTTCGTTTTAAAACGAAATTGATTATCCATTTGCGTTAACCGTTTCGTTTTGCAAAACGATCGAAACCACGAAAATACACATGAACGAAACTGTTTCGAACTTTCATTAACCGTTTCGTGTTTAAAACACAACTAAAATCTTTTAACCATTTCGTTTCGTTTTCGACGAAACGAAAGGACGGTCGAAATGGTGACCATTTTCGCCCCTAAATGTAAGGGTGCACAACATGTCAACATCTATAACGATCATAAAATTGATCATTTGCGTTAATCGTTGTGTCAATGAACGAGTTATTATTTTTCTTTGCGTTGATCGAACGGAAGAAGAATTTTTTTGTGTTGATCATTGTATTCAATCACACGATTAAAACGAACCTTTGTTGTGTTAATGAAGGAGTGAAGAAGAGGGAAAAAATAATTCGATCTCTAACCATTTTTAGCAAAAGGAAAAAGGGAGAGGGAAAAAACAAACCTTTGTTGTCGCCTTGTCTCTAATCGACCATACTCAGCCGATCAACTTTGGTTGTCACCTTCGTCTGCCAGCATCCTCATTTCTCATCATCTCTTTTCATTTATGTCTCTAATCTCCATCTAATACATACTAAGACTGTGCTCCACTTTCAATAGAGATGTGGGAGGGTAGATTAAATAAAGGTAGATGATGGAAGGGAAGATGAAGATAGAGATTTACTCGCTCCAGAAGCGTAGGTGAGAATGGATAAGAATGTTATATTATTCCTTTAAAAAGCAACGGTAGAGATGCAACGAGCTTTGTTTAACAATATTTTAATGCATTAATTGTAGTTCACCCAAGGTGTCACCTCGATTTTGGGGGGACCGAAATCAAAGATTTAAAGGTTAAATTCGCACCTCCCCTCATCCTATCTCCCTCTCAACCAAAGTTCTGGAGCTAGTAACCCAGAGCCCTTACTCCCCTTCCTCCAATCTAATTCTCTATTTTTCGATTGTGGAGCACAACCTAAGCGTTACCCACCCTACATCCTATTTAGCGCTTACTCACTTCATCCTCTCCTGACATCATATATTATGATAATAATTTGTCCTGATATATATCTTAATTGTTACATAAAATAATATTAATTGTCCTATATTATGATACTAATTGTCCTAATATATATCTTAACTATCACAAGAAGTAATATTAATTGTCCTATATTATGATAATAATTATTTTCGTAAATATCCTAATTGTTATATAAAATAATACTAATTGTCATGGGAAAATTTTAATTGTTTTGGAAATAATTTTGACATGAAAAAAAGCAAATTGTCCTAGAAAATGTTACTAATTGTCTTGAAAAAAAAGTTAATTGTCCTGCAAAAAATATTTATCGTGAAAAAAATATTAATTGTCTTAGAAAAAAATTAATTATCATGAAAAAATACTAACTGTCATGAGAAAAAAAAAGTTAATTGTCCTGAAAAAATAATACTAATTGTTCCGGAAAAAATAAGATGAGGAGAGGAAGGGAAACATGAGTGCTAGAAAGAGAAAGGGAGTACGCTTTGGATGATAAATCCAGGGGTTATAATGAGAATGAGCGACAAAAATGAAAAGATAATGAAAATGATAAATTTTGAAATCATCCTTATCACCCCCACATTAACACTAGTCTTTTTTTTTAACTCCCTCTTTTTTGTTTTACTTATCCAGTATGAAGAACTAAGAAGAGGGCTCCTTCGAATATTTTGATGCCTCATTTTGCTGAATTTTGTAAAATGAACTTCTACACATTTATTATTGTTTTTTACGGTGAGAAGTTAGATGTTATGCTGTGATTTTTTTTAATTAGTTACCATTTAATTTGTGATGATTATTAATTTCATGATAATTACATGTTGTTGTTACTTTCATGAATGCAAGCTTCGAATGCCATCTAGTGTAAGCGGATATTAACCCCTACATACATTAACTTGAATAATCCTTCGCGGTCAACAAAAGAAAGCAAAAGCTCTGGAAAGAAAATGTAAAAAAAAAAAATAAATAAAGTTTGAGGGTTTTGTTTGTTTATAAATAAAACCATATTGTTCACACCCAAATCATTGCTGTCCTGCAATTATGACCAACTTTTCATATGCTTTCATGATTAGTTTTCCCTTTCCTTTTAGGACAAGCTTGACGGTGCTAGTCCATAGGAATAATTAGTGAGATTGTTGCGAAATTGGCAAGAATCACTCAAACCCTTTTTTTTTAGCTCATAACTCAAAACAACAACTGACTGCTACGCTAAGCACGCATGATTAAGCACAGAGTGTTTAATCATTTCACTAATACCATGCAACGGAGACGGCAAATTTGACTGTGACGCATTTGGCACATCATATCGGTGTCGGAACAATGGAACATGCACATAAAAAAGCTGAACAACATTACGACAATTTTTTTGCTATTCCTCCACATTATATTAACCAAAGAATGCAACCCAAACGGTAAATTTTATTCGAGAACAGAACAAGTTAAAAACCTGAACAACAAATACTAAATATATACAAATAAAAATACAGAGCAACTAAAATAAATTAAAACATCAATTTTGATTTTTGAAATTTCCAACAAATTAAATCTGCTACTCCATTTGAGTACATATGCAAAAATGTATACAATTTGAAATCTTTTCCCTATTCTAAAGAAGCGATACTTTCTCGCATTATTAAATTAACGTGGTCCATGCTACCACAGTACTAATAGCCAGCGCCAACGAAAGCCATTCCATCTCTCAATTATGGTTGCCAAACAAGTTCAAACTTAATAACACTGGATACCAAACCCTCCTGTACTTAAACATGCATTATATTTAGAACCAAGCTCCTCTGTACCTCACTCACCAGTCACCATCTAGCTCAGAGAATTCCAAAAAAATGACAACTTCACTTCTTTTATTCCTCTTCTTCCTGCCTCTAGTAAAACCCGATTCTGACCCGGTACAAGATTACTGTGTACCAGACACTGGTTCATCCCCAGTGGAGCTAACCAAACTTTCCTCGTATCCATGTAAAAACCCAACAAATGTAACCGCAGGTGACTTCGTCTTTTCTGGCATCCTTTCTCCAGGAAACTTCTCAGCTGAAACTGGCTTTGCGGGCATATCTGTTAATCCGGTACAATTCCCTGGTCTTAACACATTAGGTATGTCATTTGCACGCGCCGATTTTCAACCAGGTGGGGTTAATCCACCACATTATCACCCGCGCGCAACTGAAACCGCACTAGTTTTATCGGGTAAGGTCTACTCGGGTTTTGTCGACTCAACAGGTCGGGTACATGCAAGAGTAATCAAGAAGGGTGAGGTGATGGTGTTTCCAAAGGGTATGGTACATTTTCAGCTGAATGTGGGGAAATCGATGGCCACGATTTACGGTAGTTTTAATAGTCAGAATCCAGGTCTGATAAGGCTACCAGTGACTGTTTTTGGATCAGGGATAAGAGATGCTGTCCTTGAGAAGGCATTTGGATTGACAGAGGAAGAGTTGGAGAAATTAAAGAAGAGATTTGAGCCTAAAGATTTGGTTGTTGATGATTAAGGAGGCTTACACGTCAATTGGATCTGACTTTTGGTGATTATTTTCTTTCTTTCAGATTTTATTGGTTAAATAATTTTTTGAGTTTCGTTTGGAGGGGCTTAGTTAGGCTTGAACTATCTGAGATAGCGAGATGTAAAGTGGGGTGAGGCAAAAACAAGATTGAATGAGTCATCCATAAGACGACAAGTATAGGTAAAAAGCATTGCAGATGAGCAGATATTAATTGTAATGCAAGCTTTTGGTAAATTCTTTTAAATTTAAAATTTCAGAGTTAATATTTCTTTCCAATCCATATTTTGACAATGGGACAATATTCTTTTTCAAATCAAATAAAAATATTAAAAAATAAAAGAAATTCATAGACACAATTGTTAGCCTATAAATCTATTGTGTATTAAACATTACGTCTCTTGAAAGCGGTAATAACCACATTAAATTTATCTTTTCCTTAAATATCAATCATAAGTTCATAATTTTAATTGCTGGATTTAGAAATTGTAAATTATTTTTAACATTTGTTCAAATTGGTAAAGAAATCCAAAATGTTAGTGTAGAAAACAGATAAAACAATAAAGAGACACACGATTTTAACGAGGTTCAGCACCAATTTGGTGCCTACGTCCTCACACACGCACACGTCTCACTTTTTTATTGATTTTCTGGTTAATTGTTACATGGAGAAGATGAATAATAAATAGGAAAACTATCCTATAGAGGCACACACCCCCTTTCCATAATTCCCCATTATTTCTTTCTTTATTTGTTACGTTTGACCTTTTATTTACAAGGAAACTATCCCAACATACTAGAACCACACCCCTGGACGTGCCATACACGTATTTCCAACTTTGGTGCAGCCTGGACCTTTCCTTGTATGAAAAACGCGTCTGTTCTGCCAACCATTCGGCTGGACCTGGTCGAACACCTGGCCGAATGGACTATTTTCAACACTTTCCAACACTCCCCCTCAAGTTGGTATGTACAGATCTGTCATACCTAACTTGCTAATCACATTCTTGAAGGCATTGCTTGTTACCCCCTTGGTCAAAATGTCAGCCAGTTGATTTTCTGATTTCACAAACTTCAACTGGATAATCTTCAAGTCTATGCTCTGCTTGAGGAAGTGCCTGTTAACTCCAACATGTTTAGTTCTGTCATGTTGGACCGGATTGTGAGACATGTCAATGGCCGCCTTATTATCAACACACAATGTCATGGCTTCCCCTGACTTGAAGCCTAGTTCTTTCATGAGTTTCCTTATCCACAACAACTCACACACACCCTTCACAACACCAATGAGTTCAGCTTCTGCACTTGAAAGAGCCACTACCCCTTGCTTCTTACTTCGCCATGTAACGAGATTTCCTCCTACAAAAGCAAAGTACCCTGAGGTTGACTTTCTATCAGTGACACTACCAGCCCAATCTGCATCAGTGTAGCCCATAATATCAAGATGCCCATTCCTTCTGAAGTGTATTCCTTTTCCAGGAGTACCTTTCAAGTATCTGATGATTCTTATCACCGCTTCCCTATGAGCTTCACTTGGGTTATGCATGAATTGACTTACCAAACTCACGGCAAATGCTATGTCCGGTCTTGTATGAGACAGGTATATTAGCTTCCCTACCAATCTTTGATACCCTTCCTTGTTGGTTGGTATTTGATCTGAGAATTCACCCAACTTCTCATTTTGCACCACTGGTGTGTCTGTTGGACGACAATCTAGCATGCCCACTTCTGCCAATAAGTCTAAGATGTATTTCCTCTGAGATAGAACTATACCTTCGTTTGATCGAGCCACTTCAATTCCAAGAAAGTATTTCAGACCTCCCAGATTCTTCATCTCAAACTCTTTGGAAAGTTTCTCCTCAAGTCGCTGGATTTCCTCCGTGTCATCACCTGTGATTATCATGTCATCAACATAGATAATTAATACTGTTAACCTTTCATATTTTCTTTTATAAAAGAGGGTATGATCTGATTCTCCTTGAACAAAGCCATATTTTCTCATTGCTTGACAAAATCTTCCAAACCAGGCACGTGGAGACTGTTTTAGCCCATACAGAGCCTTCCTCAATTTGCAAACTTTTCTTTCTGACCCTCTTTTCTTACTGTTCAGCTGGTCATTCGGCCTGCTCCTGGCCGAACAGTGAACCGAACAGAGGCTCTGTCCACCTTGTTTTTCCATGTTGAATGCCCTTAGCTCATCAAATCCTGGTGGTAGCTCCATGTAGATTTCTTCTTCCAAGTTTCCATGTAGAAAGGCATTTTTTACATCAAATTGGTGAAGTGGCCAATCTAAGTTAGCTGCAAGAGACAACAATACTCGAATCGTATTTAGTTTTGCAACAGGAGAAAAGGTCTCCTGATAATCAATTCCATAGGTTTGAGTATACCCCTTAGCTACTAACCTAGCCTTGTACCTTTCAATATTACCATCAGCACCATACTTGATTGAAAATACCCATTTACATCCTACAGGTTTCTTACCATTTGGCAAATCTACTAAGGACCAAGTTTCATTTTTATACAGGGCTTTCATCTCTTCATTCATAGCTCCTACCCACATAGGATCATTTAAGGCCTCATTCACAGTTCCAGGTATAGGTATAGTTAATGCTTCTTCACTGAACTTTCTTAGTGGTTCTGGTAAACTCTCTGTGGTAACATAGTTTGCAATCGGGTAGATAACCTCTTTACTAGTCCCGTCCTCAGGTACATACCTCTTTGGTGGTTTGCCACGATTGTGCCGTGGTGGAAGTACATATCTAGAGTTAGAACCACTTACCTCAGGAGTGTCCTCTGGAGATGCTAAGGGCAGTGGACGGTCAGTCTGTATCACTTCTTCCTCCACTTCTTCCTCACCTGCATCTGGGTCACCATGTGAGTCAAGTTCAGCAGTAAAGTCAGATTCTCTTAGCTGTTCGGCCCAATCTGTGAGCCGTTCGGTCTCCTGTTCGGCCGAATGTTCAGCCGAATGACCATGTTCCTCTGTATGTTCACCCTGCTCGGTCCGAGTCCGAGCCATCTCGGTCCGAGTTCTGACCAAGCGACCATGTTCTACTATCTGTTCGGCCGAATGGTTGCCCGAATGGACACCCAAACGAGTCAAATTCTCTTGTTCTCTGAGATCTGGACAACCATCCATCTCATAGGAGTCTTCTCCTTGTTGATACCACTGGTTTCTCTCATTTTCTGTCTCCCCCTGAGGAAAACACGTGGTGTCTTGGTAGAAGGCTTCATTTTCTAAGAAAGTCACATCCTTTGTTACATACCACTTGTGAGACTTTGGTTCAAAACACCTATACCCTTTTTGGTTGAGTCCTACTCCTAAGGATATACACTTAACAGCACAGGGATCTAGTTTGGTCCTATTATTTTTTTGAATGTGAACATATGCTACACACCCAAATATTTTTGGTTGAAGACTTAAAACAGATGGAATAGAGTGAAAGGTACTAAGTGTCTTCAAGGGGGTTTGGAATTTGTTGATCACTGAGGGAAACCGATTTATGACATACACTGCCATCATTATGGCACAATCCCAAAAATTCTGAGGCACGTTATTTTCAAATAACAGTGCCCTAGCAGTCTCAAGAACATGCCTATTTTTTCTTTCAGCTATCCCATTTTGTTGTGGTGTTCCAACACACGATGTCTCATGAATAATGCCTTTTTTCTTGAAAAAATCCTTTAGGTTCCTATTCACAAATTCACCTCCATTGTCACTTCTAAACATTTTTATATTAGTCCCAAACTGAGTTTGCACCATAGCATGAAAATTTTTAAACACTTCACCCACTTCATCTTTTCTTTTCAATAAAAAAGACCAGGTCATTCTAGTGCAATCATCCACAAATAAAACAAAGTACTTATATCCAAAGATTGACTCAACTGGGGAGGGGCCCCAAACATCTGAGTGAATTAAATCAAAAGGTCTTTCACATTTATTCAAACTGATATGGTACGTCATACGGTGACTTTTAGCCCTTACACAAGTTTCACAATTCAACTTAGATAAATCTAACCCACAAAACAAATCAGGTAAAATCTTTCTCATATATCCAAAAGATGGGTGTCCTAACCGCCTATGCCAAGTCCAAATCTTTTTTTCCCGTGATGAACTTCTAGTAGCCAAGTTAGTTCTCCCAATCTTAAGGTCCTCCAAGTGATACAGACGACCTCTTTTAGTACCACGCCCAATGATCTCCTTCGTGAGGACATCCTGGAAAATACAGAAATCAGGGAACATTAGAACCACACAATTTAACTCTTCTGTTATTTGTCCAATTGAAATCAACCGATTTTTCAAGGATGGTACAAGAAGTGTGTTATGGAGAACTAATGATGGTGAAATCTCTACATTTCCTGCCCCTCTTACTGGATACTCAAAACCATTAGCATTATAGATATTCTTCACCCTTGGTTCCCTAGATTCCTTGAGGTCATTTTTATCAAAGGTCATATGGTCTGTAGCACCAGAGTCAATTACCCAGTCCAAGTCACAACATGTGAAGAGAGACCTACCTTGGTTGGACGTGTTACTTATCAAACCTGTGTCATGATGAGTTGAGTTAATTTCTCGGGCTGCACACAGCTGCGCCCGACCCGTACTGCCCTCTGCCAGGTCCGTTCGGTTGGCTGTTTCCTCTGTTTGGCTGTCTGTCGCCACTGTTCGGCCTGTTGTTCGGCCTGCTCCAGCCGAACAGTCGGCCGAATGGTTGGTTTTTGCTTCTCCAGTTGTGTTGTTTGCCACCATATTTGCCTGAGGCCTTCTCTGCATCTTCCCCTTTCTTCCCTTGAACCATTCTGGATAGCCCACAATCTCAAAGCAAGTTTCACGCACGTGCCCGCTTTTTCCACAGTGAGTACACTTCATCTTGGACTTATCCTGATAGTTTATACTAGAAACACCTTTAGAATACATAACCATAGAGTTTTGATGGTTACCTTCCTCACTTTTCAACATGACTGATTGCCTTGAGACCTCCCTTCTTACTAACCCATAAGCTTGCTCCACTGTTGGAAAGGGTGTGAGTCGCAGCACTTGGGCCCTGAGATTGTCCAGGCGATCATCAAGACCGTCCAAGAAGATGTACACCCTTGACTTCTCTAGGTATTCATTAAATCTCTCAATATCTGGTGCACTAGTCATAGGATTTGGACGTCGATAGTCAATTTCCCTCCATAGTCCCTGTAAACCATTATAGTAATCTTCAATTCTACCTGTATGTTTGAGACGAGACACTTGACGGTTGAGATCAAAGACTTGTGACTCGTCATTTCCATCATAGTAGGTAGTTGCCAGAGCCTTCCACATCTCTCCTGCCGTCTTGTGGCGCAAGTAGGTAGGCAAGAGAGCTGGTTCAAGAGAGCTAATCAACCACCCTTTAACCACGGAGTCGTCTGCACTCCACTTAGGGTAGGATGGATGATCTATCGACGGAGCAGGTGGGTCACAGGTGAGATGGTGCATCTTATTTCGTCCCTTAACATGGATGCTTACTACTTCAGACCAGATCGAGTAGTTTGTGCCATCTAGTTTTACTGTGATCGGTGAGGCTGAAACATCTGAGCTTTGAGCTACGGGGGTTGGGATTGGTGTTTGGGTTTGGATAGTTATGAGTTGGGTCATCTGGGCTTGTTGAGCAATGACTAGCTCTGTTAACTTCTCCAGAATTGATTTGGTTTCAGTTTCGGTGTCTGTCATGGTGAAATTTGCCTGATTTGGGTACTGTTCGGCTGGGTATTTGGCCGAACACTAGGCCGAATGGTATGGTTTTAGGGTTTGTTTTGGTCTCGGATCGAACTACGCTCTGATACCATGTAGAAAACAGATAAAACAATAAAGAGACACACGATTTTAACGAGGTTCAGCACCAATTTGGTGCCTACGTCCTCACACACGCACACGTCTCACTTTTTTATTGATTTTCTGGTTAATTGTTACATGGAGAAGATGAATAATAAATAGGAAAACTATCCTATAGAGGCACACACCCCCTTTCCATAATTCCCCATTATTTCTTTCTTTATTTGTTACGTTTGACCTTTTATTTACAAGGAAACTATCCCAACATACTAGAACCACACCCCTGGACGTGCCATACACGTATTTCCAACTTTGGTGCAGCCTGGACCTTTCCTTGTATGAAAAACGCGTCTGTTCTGCCAACCATTCGGCTGGACCTGGTCGAACACCTGGCCGAATGGACTATTTTCAACACTTTCCAACAAGTGCATCGTAATTCATTTTCTAACAAACTATTGCTGCATGAAACAAAAGTCAAGGATCAGAGAATAAACTCATATTCATAATATTTGATACAAGGTTACGTCAATTAGCTACTTCCCCCTATTTCAAATGGATGGTTGGCTCTACGTCAATCATCATATATTTGAAGAATTAGAAAACACAAGAAGAATAAAAGATAGATCTACAGAAGGGCAGAGAGCACTTCATTCCAAGTATCAGGAACCCCAGGCAAGCACCAGTGGCTACAATCAGAGAAAGTCGACTTGCCATGTCTCGTCCCTCTGATATCTGGGTCCCCTGTAAAGATCGAAGGATGACCGTCTCTTCTAAGACCCGACATGGTTGTAATGTCCATTAAATACACAGGAAAGCTCATCTTTTTCACTATTTCTGTTAACACTACTAGCTGTGCTGGGGTGCGATGAGTGCCTCCTAAATAAACACTTGGTACTCTCTTTTTATAGCATTGCCATCCGTTGTCCCTATACATATATTTCCAGTATAAAAAACCAATTTTACGAATAATAACATAGAACTGAAATACTAAAAGTAAAATATTTTAATTATGACAATACTACCAGCTAATTATTACCTATTGTGCCTAGGTGAGACACTACGAAAGATGACTTTAGTTCTGTTCGGATCCAAGTTCAAGTCGACCCAATTGGCCCATGTGGTTAGACCAATTTCATAGGCCATTATGGGATTCATATCAGTGAATGTCCTTCTCCCTATCTTGTATAAATCCCACCTTAATTTCCAAATATATGTACTTAATTAACACAAAAGAAAAAAGTTAACTTTAAAATTTAGAAATTGAATTTTATGAGGGGTAGAAATTGTAAACGTACGACCGGTACTGTCCTGTGTGAGTCCACCAATGGGCTGAATCAAACACCAGAAAATCAACTTCAACCCAATACTTAGCATTCTGTTCTATCGAATCCAAGTGCAGTACCCTTTGGTCGTTTTCTTCGTCCTTCAGTTCTACCAGGAGAGGAGCCCATGAAAACTCAATGGATGCTTCAAAGTCCTAGAATACCAGTAACCCAAAAACTATTCAAGTTATAATGACTTGTAAAACATAAGAATCCACCTCTCCTGATTAAATAAATCTTTTTTAAGAGAAACAGCTCTTGGTCTAGTGGCAAAGAGCAATGCACCTTGATTCTTTGAGTGAAAGGTCGCAGGTTCGAAACCCGGCTGGGGGCTCTTTCATAGACATTTAATTTAAAAATAAATTGGGTGGCTTAGACCTCCAATTTATCTTCAAAAAAAAAAATCTTTTTTAAGTACTAAAAAAGATACAGAAGTTTTTAGCTTGCTTTCATTCTTGAAGTGATCATTACAATTTCTCTCTAACAAAAAAAAAATAATAAGGAAAATGCATACAATTGCATGGAAGGCAGTGACAGGACCAGTAGAAGAAAGCAGTTTTCTATCAGAAGGGATCACTGCTTCGACTAAGCAAAGAAGAGACTCCCATTGATTTCTCATTATCGAGTCGCCTACTAGCATCACCCTTTTCTTCCTAATTCTCTCAAGAAAATCCAATGCATTGAACCTTACAAAAGGCATAAAAATTATTTAGCTCTTATATATTTCTTTTTCTTTTTGTTTTTTTTTTAAGGCGAGGTGGTGAAATACCACCCTGCAATTATATTAACTCATAAACAATGTTAAATTACATAACGTTTGAAAAGTGGAAAATAAGGGGATTAAAAATACAGAAGAGAGTACTATCTAGCTTTTACAATGATAAGCTAGCCAAAGGAAAAAAAATTTCAAGAAAAAGAAAAAATTGTAAGATCCTTTACATAGTAATAGTTTATCACATATATATGTTGGAGACTATTTGTTATTGCTTGAAAGAAATAAACACCAAGAAGAAATTATATAATCATGTATACCTTGGAAGTAAGCAGTTCTTTGGTCTCCAACGCCATTTTTCATAATTCAAATCTGGCCTGACATTACTCTTACAATTATATTCTGTGCTAAGATAGGGGCAACTGGACTCATACAAAGGATATGAATGATCATAAACCCATTCTCCTATGGTTATATCACAATTTATTTGTGATGCTTGGCGAGTTTGTGTCTTTGCGACCTCATCCACCTTGTGCCCTCTAAATTTGAAATTCTGCATGTTTATATTATCCAAGGAAGAACTGATATAGAGAAATCGGCAAGCCAATATGAGCATTGTTATCGGAAGTTTTGGTTTTGTAGCCATTTTGCGCAGATTTTTAGTTCATATAGTTTCATACAGAGCTCCTTATAATATAACTTGTTCCATGATTTGTCAGATTTCAGGCTTTTTAAGATGCATGTGCGGATGTGCCATGAGTTGCCTCTCATAAAGATGCTCTATGTTGTAGGCAATTGAGATGTTTGTTTACTGTTGGCCTTTTCAACATTTCCACATTTCTGACATTTCCACTTTTTGTCATCCATACTGCCGTAGTCTTTTAAAACTTTTAAGAAGACCACAATGAGGGTTTGGGAAAATATGAAGCATTATACAATCAAATCCAAATTAAGTAGTTTTTGCAAGCAGTATAGCTTTCCTGATTTAAATAAAAAAAAAAAGGCTACATACAATATTGGTCAAACCGTTAATTCAAGTGAAATAATGGCCTTGTTAACGGTCTATGGTATATACTTTGAAACCTTTTCTATATATACTACACTGGCAGCGCTAATTTCATCAAGTCTTCCGTTTATTAATCTGAAGGTAAACAGGAGTACTTAGCTTAGAATTAGAAGCGTTATCCCCCCAACCCAAAAAAAATATATATGTTACTGTTCGCATACTTGATCCAAAATTCCAAACATTTTTTAATTAAAAAGTATAGATTGTTTTGGTATTAATTGACAACAATATGTTTCTGGTTTTAACCATTTGATATGAACTCGGCCCCTGTGGATCTTGGGCTGGGGCCTGGGGGCATCACAAAATGGGCTACAGCATAGAAAGAAAAATGAACATTCTTCGCTGTGGCCTGTGGACAACCTAAACCGGCCCATTTTCAGCATTTGCAAGTACATTTTCAAACAACCGGTGCTGCAGCTAGAGAACCTGAAGCTGTGTTCCTTTATTCAGTTTTAAATTTACCTATTTTGTTCACAAAAATAAAGAACTGGTTCCTGGCTGAATCATGCAAGCATATTCCTTTCTTATACACAATCATTGCTATAACATGGAGATTCAATATTCATTAAGTGGAGAAAACCACCTGGTTTTCACATTATTAACACTCAGAAAATTAAGATTGAAGTGTACACCTGCCTAATTTTTCAATAGGGATAAATAACCAGACGAGAACCAAATTCATGATGGTCCTAATGTTCTTCAAAGAATGTCTTGAGGATATGATCACCCATTCCATCCGCAAAACTGAACAGATGGCCGGCAGTGGGCAGTTCATGGTACTGAATCCAGGGAAGCCTTTGCGCAATGTACCGAGACATGAGAACTGGAGCCATCCTGTCCTCCGCACCATGCCATAGATGCACCGAACCCTCGTTGTTTGGAAAGGGGTTTGGCAGGTCAATAGGGCTGAAACCCCATTCACTGTGCCATACTTTAATGTCACGGTGAAGGCTCTCATAAACTCCTTGTTGGTAAGCTGCATGCATCTACATGTATAAAAAGAATGTCAACTTACTCGTTTCATGATTATCTAGAATCATATCAGTTACTGAATATTAATCCAAATTAGTACAATTTCGTAAAAGAAATCATAGAGTTTCAATGAAATTAGTTACGAAAATAGAGAGAGATATCATACGAATTCAGCTGATCGGGCAATCAGGTCGGGCAGGATCTCTTTGTCCTCCGGAGAGTAAAGGCGCATGTCTCCAGATATAATAGCTGAACGGGGAAACAAATTTTGAGTATTCCACCAATACACCAATGAAGGGAAGTACCTTGCAACCCGAAATGCCCATTTCTCCTGAGGTAATAACTGATTCCATGTTTGCATTGTCACATTTGAAGGAAATCCAGGCCACCAAAAATTGACAGCAGGGCAGAGAAGTATTGCTCCAGCTAACCTACATTTAGATCAGATAAATTTGTAGGATTCTAGAGATGTTAGTAAAACCTTATAAATATAGGATTTTTTTTATAATTTCTGCCCCTAATGATTAAACAAGGAAAATGGTTTGATCAAAATATCTTCCTTCTGAAGTGCTAACATGGTACAACCGTACAGGTGTTAATTTGTCCTATATACCAGACCTTCATATGTTGTTAGATGCTGTGTATTTGTGTATATATATTTTTTTTTTGAAGGTCGGTAAACCGACAATTTTCATTAATAAAAACCAAACATTACATTACAAAGTATATAAAAAAACCAATCAATCATACCAATATCAATTGCCCGTACCATTATTAAACTGGTACGTGGTTCACACTACCAGACCTAACTGGTTCACACTACGAAGATCATCTTTTTCGTATGCAACTTACTAATAAATTTGAAAATTGAAAAAAAAGGTTGATATCTTAATTCAAGCAATTTTATTACCTATGCGGCATGTGCTTTACCACACTCCAAGTAAAAGCGCCTCCCATGGAGACACCTAGGACGTAGAATTTGGGTCCTAAATTTAGTTTATCAGCAAGCTCCTCAGTATCTGTCGCAACTGTCTTAGCATCCTTATTGGGATCCGGGTCACTTTCTCCATAACCTGGTCTATCATAGGACAATAGATATACTCCTAATTCTTCAAGTACTTCCTATGAAGAGATAAACCAAAAAGAAATAAAATTATTAACACTTCAGTTATCCAAATTTGTTCTTTCTATTCAAAAAGAAATGCGTCCAAAAAGTCAATAAAGTATATTATGGAATTGGTACTCACCCTTTCCATTCAAAAAGAAATGTATTGCACAGGAAAAATGAATGAAAATTGGACAAGGTCTACTATTACCTGAGAGATTGAAGGAATACCGAATCGAAAACTGCCAAATCCATGAAGATAAATCATCTTGTATTTCGCATTTTCCTTGGGGACGCCCCATTCCTTGTATGCTAAATACCTCCCATCTTTTAGTTTACTCCGAGGAGCAGTGATTGGTGGCCCATTGGGAGTGCCGCATAACTTAGGTGGTGGTGGTTGAATGCTTTGATATATCCATGCAGCCAGAACAATTGAGAACAGAACCAGGAGAGGCTTAATCATACCTGACATTGACAAACAAAACGTTCAGTTGAATCAGTTTAGATATACTGTGAACAGGTACAGAACAATACCTTTCCAGGAACACAAGTTGGTACTGAACCGAATTATTTTGGAGGTTTCATCCTTTTATATGCTTTGAAACGAGCTACCTTGTAGTTCAGTATCCTCAAGTCACTTATTCATTATAATCATTATTTATAAAAATGTATAAATTATTCTATATTTCCTACACTATAATCTGTAATAACGCTCTAGAAATATGACAATTGAATAATTATATTTTTTAAGAAAAAATAAATTTTGATATAGTGATTAATTTTAAATTTTGTGGCCTACATTCACAATAAAAAAAAAACCGAAAAAAGAGGAAGACAAATAATAAAGCCCAATCCAGTCCATTTCTCTGTCCAACTAATTCCCTATTCCCCACCTGTCAGTTTCTTCTCATTAGTTCCCTTTCCCAATTTATATTCAACCTAGGTTTTTTTTTCTTCTCTAGAAAAGCGGGACCGATAATTTAATTGAATAATCATTCGTTCCTGAGAATCCAGCGATTTGATTCTCGCACATATATATAAGCAATAAGACAGCTCCAATAATAATTAATATATATGGTAAAAATCTGTGTGCACCAGAAGAAGAGATCAGTTATCTAGTTTATCGTTTTGATAGGATCAACATAGAAAATAAACAGAATCACCCAGGTAATTAGCATTGAAGAGCTCAAATTTCCAATATCACAAATATAGTAGTAAATAAAAGTAAAGTAATTACGTCAACAAGGTAAAATTATTTTGATGGTGATGGAACTATCTAAATCTAAGTCATTCAATTTAAATGTACTTAATTTCCATATAAATCAACAAGATAGAGAGAGAGCGCTAACCAAACAGATGATGTTTGCTGGTCTGTGCCAATTTTTTTTGGGAAACCTGAGAAGAACGAATTAGGTTGCAAACTTGCAATTCTCACAATCTCACCTGATGGGCCTTGTAGCCTTGTAGGAAAGTCGATTCCAATTCTTCTGCTGGTCAAATTTGACCAGGAGAAATTTTTGCTAGATGACAAAAAAAAAAAAAAGATGACTCTAGTCTTGTGAATTGTGATAGATACCTTACATAAATTGTTCTTTTTTATATAATTATATACAGTTCTGTACACGTTTTTTAAAAATTCTGGGGAACTATCACATAGTTCCCCAGAATACTTTCTATTCAAACTCAACTCTTTCCATTACTTGCCCCATCTCCATCTATTTTCTTTTTTTTTAGTCCAAATTTCTAATACGGACTTGGGATATTTGTCCTGATAACCTACAATTTAGCTCATAGATCTCAACAAGGAGTTTAGATAAAGAAGAATAGGAAATAGGAAATTTATCTTTCTTTTAATCAGCTTAGTACATGATATTTCTTAGTTTACAGAATGTCTAACCCCCCTTTCCTATAGAGAGGGGTTCCTATTTATAGTCATCTGGTGGTCCCCCATCGCATCGGATCTTTTGTGGCCTTCTCGTGTTCTCATCTTCCTTATTCAACTGCGACATGAAGGTCGCTGTAACCTCCCTCAACCCCGACATGTTCCTTTCTCGCCTATGACCAGCATCCATTCGGGCGAGGCTGAGTGCGAGGTTGAGTCGAGGCTCTTTGAACAACTATCGCCCAAAGGCCACATAATATCTCGTGATCGTTACGGAAGGGACATCTGTGCTCAGAAACCGTTTTCTCCTGGGGACCCACCAGTGAGAGCTCCCTTTAACGGTTCCTGACCCCACTCAGAGCGCAACGGCCTCGGGTCCACTCTCATCACAACGGCTCGTGGGCTCCTCTCTCTAAAAAGACTTTATACAAGGCTTTTCGTAATTACTGAGCCCGTATCCGAATCTGACCATATCATGTCCTATATACTCTAAATTTTGCACATAATTTAATTGTGATGTTTACATCTTCCAATTCACTTGAATTATGAGATATTTTAATGTGACATTCTTTTAACAAACACCTAGTTAGGTTCTTTTATAACTCCCTTTCTTCATCCGAACGTACTGGACATTTATTTTTCCTTGGGCTGCTATGTAGAATTTTCTATTCTATTTGTTGGGAAAGGTACTGGGGCAAGTATTGGATTGATATCCTCTGGGGTTTTAAAAAAACTTGTAGTGCTAGTCTTTTATTTGTGACCGTCCGATCTAATTTTGACGGTCAAATTTTTACAGACCGCACGAATTTCGATAGATCTAATATTAATCATAGAACATCTATCATTGATCTGACGGTCCAGGATCAAAGACTTGCACAACTGGTCCAGGATTTCGTCCCAGAAAGTATGAGGGCTACCAATCTGAAGCCTTGATTCTTTGCATGCTTTTCAAAATTGGAGATGCGAGTCAATTTGAAAACAGGGCGATAGGTGGCGGTTTATGGAATGCCATACAATTAGTTCGTTAGGAAAGAAACTAGTGCAGCTTCACCTGCTTTTGCTATGTTAGAAATCTTGATATATATATATAGAATGCTGCAGAATACATATCAAAGTAAATAACTACCTTGAATACAATTTTTTTTTTTTTTTTTGATAATTCCTTGACTACAATTATAATTCCAAGTTATTCCGCTACGTTTAATAAACGCACTCAAGGTCACCAGTTCCACTAGAAGTGTCCCCTGGAAGGCTGGAACTGTCCCCAAATTAAGCATTGAACCAGCACAATATCATGCTTCTAATAAGCTAAACATCAAGCTTACGCTTCAAGGATTACTCAAAAACCCTGAAATGCAACTCATCTAATACTGACCTAATAAGGACCTAACAATAGTATCTCCCATTCCTTCTCCCAAAAGAAACATATGACCAGCAGTTGGTAGCTCGTGATATGTAATCCACGGAAGTTGTTGTGCAATATACTGGGACATATGTACTGGTACAATCAAATCCTCTGTACCATGCCATAGATGCACTGATCCTTCGTTGTTTGGGAATGGGTTTTCCAAATCTAATGGGCTGAAGTCCCAACTGCCAAACCCAATGATCACGTCTCGATGGAGGCTCTCATGATTTCCTTGTTGAACTATTTGTCCCTGAAGATTTACAGCAAGATTAATTAGTCATAATTTGTAGCAATATAGATCAAGAATGCCAATTTCGCAAAAATTTCAGTAATTTTTTTAATATGGCACAAAAATTGGCAACAAAATATAAATGATTTTGGTATGAGTATAAATTATTTATGTTTTCTGCATTTGAACACACTAAGTTGATCCAGCAATACCACCTGCAGTCCAAAACTTTTAACCATTCTGGCTTAGTGCTTTATTATAACAGAATGGTATTGAAATCTGGAATTTAAAATTTTAAATCCTTCAGGGTGCTTGAATCAACTCTTTTCCTACAATATTAGTGGAAAAAGATAATAGAAGAATAAAGTAAGAATTGTCACAAGAAAAGTAATATACCAAATAGGCGGCTCTTGCAGGGCCACCCCATTTGTGCAAGACTTGCAAATCGCTAGGGGAGAAAACGCGCACATCATGGGTGATAACACTTGAAGAAGGGAAATATTTTTGCGAGTTCCACCAATTAGTAAGCCAAGGAAAATGGTGAGCTACCCAAACTACCCATTTGTCTGCTGGCAATTGCGCATTCCATGCTTCCTCTGTAACATTTGCTGGGAACCCCGACCACCAGTAATTTGCAACAGGGCCAAGAAGAGCTGCTCCAGCTAGTCTGTTAATGGCTCAAGTTACAATATTTAAAATGAAGTATAATGTTTCTTTTTCTTTACAAAAAGAAAGAAAAGAAACAGAGAGAGGAAAGAGGAGATGTATCGATGATACCTGTGCGGTATGTATTTTAAAACACTCCAAACAACCTCACCGCCCATAGAGAAACCAATTACATAAAATTTGGGACCTAATTTCAAATTGTCTGCCATTTCTTCTATATCTGTCGCAATGCTTTTTACTGTCTTTTTTGGGTATGGATCACTCTCTCCATACCCCGGTCTATCAAATCCAACCAAGTAGATACTGAGTTCTTCAAGCAATTCCTTTATAAACCAGAGAGATATTTTGTTTTAGTACTTTTTCTAAATTTTTGGTATACACACAAAAGACTAGTTTATTGGTAACAACTAAAAATTCTAAACTATTTTTGCTTCTTGTAAATAAGACATCGACTTTTGGCAAGTTAAGGTTCAAAAAAAAGCTTCTATCTCACGGCTCTGTGCTTACAAAATAAAGAAGTGTCGTCTTGTGGGTAGGTGTAATGGTCATAAGTATTGAAGCACTCGATAACAAATATATATAATCTTTTTTTTTTGTTCAAACTGTAATAATTGGAATTTTTTTAAAGATAGATTTTCCAATTGATTGTTAGTTTCTAGATGTAGTTGCTGATTGTAATCTCTTTTTTGGTTCAAATTGTAGTAGGAATTTTAAAATTGGATTCGTCTTTACATACTAATTTGTTGGTTTTCTCTTTGTAAATTTGGTTGCCTATATCAGAAACCTACCTAACAGCATAGGAAATCAGAGAACCAACCCTTTTAATTATGTTAGTATCGGGTATGATCTAGATAGAGAGTTCGTGAGGTCAGAGAGCCACATTAAATTTGTTTCTTCGTATAGAAATGTTGGTTGTATCACGTAAACTGTAATTAATTCTATTCAAAACGTCAAGTGAAAAAAGTTTCTAAGCTGCAGCCTCATCAATCAAAGAAATTATCAAACAAAAAAAAAGGGTACCTGAGATACTTTGACAGTGTCATATCGGCAAGAATCAAAACCATGGATAAAAATAATCTTGTTCTTGGCCTTTTCCCTCGGTACACCAAACTCCATATATGCAACATGCCTTCCATCATTCAATTTTGTTCTGTTGGAAGTAACTGGGGGACCATTTGCAGTGCCACATATCTTGGGTGGTTGTGGTTTGATCGGCTCAAAGATTAGTCCAGCCAATAACACCAGTAACGGAACGGCTGCTAGTCTCTTCATTATCCCTGTTAGATAAACAAGTGTTACACTTGTATTTGGACAAACCAACTCCTATGTCCAAAATTATAGAAAAATAAATGACAAACATTAGTCTGGAAACTATGTCCAGTTTCTCTGCTTCTGTTTGAGAGTCACTGACAAGCTATCAATCATTAATAACAAATCTAACAGTATTTTATTGCTCAATGGAATGGAATATCCTGATTAATAAAACTTCAGATTACAATTACAGAGGGGTCTCTGTCGTACGGACATCATTTGTAAGCTTTATACAAAAGTAGAATGAGACCTAAATACTTTTTAATATCTTAATAATGGATCTTTTTGACTAAAATATAGAAGAGAGAATGAAGAAGCACAATGAACAATAAAAGAATGAAAGGAAATCTTCACAAGAAACCTGTAGCATATATTTAATTTGATAGCTTCGTAGCAACTCTAATTATATAAACTACAAAAATCAGATATGACAAAATGTTACATATCAGCACGACTGCATGCAATAACATTGATTTGAGACAAAACTCCATGAAAGTTTGAACACATCACATACTTGATGATTTGTGCATGATAAAAAAGATTTATTTGTAAATAAATTGAAACAACAAATCACAGCTGCCTATGTAAAACAACCCAATAATACCAAGCTGACTTTTTCATCAATTAAACAATTTTGCAATAAAAACTTGCAAGTATAAAGAGAGGTAATATAACTTCAATTGAAAATTCCACCCGAAAATAAAAGAAGACTAACTACAATAACAAAACCAACCAACCAACCAAAACAAAGCCACCCAGAAACAGTACCAAAAAGAAACTTTTCTATGAGTAAGTAGGTGGCCCTACTTGGTAGATTTGATCAAACCAATGAAACAAAACTTACACAAAGATGAAGAAGAATGTACGAGGAAAAGAGAAGACATAGAACAAAAGGTTTAGTTAGGCTTAGTTGTTGTTGTTATTTTTCGTTTTATGAGGAAAAAACCCAGCCACTATCCCCCTTTAAAGGAAACCCACTAAACCAGGAAGAAACAAAAAGGCATTGGCTAGCCGAAAGAAATGGAGAGTGATATGAATCCACGAGGGAAAGACTTGTACAGAAAACCCCGTTTACTCTTTTATCTGAGCAGCCTACAACGTGTTCCACGGAGCATTTTGTGACAAAAGGTACTTTGCACGAATTTTGATGCGATAGCAGCCGTCGGATCTGTTGTTCAACCAGAGCGGGCAGCAGAAGATCCGAATCCGATGCCCATTTTAGTTATCCAGGCAAGGTCGGTATCAGAAAAAATGGAATAGTTCGAAAAACAAAAATAGATTCGAGGTTCTTTAAAACTTTAGATTTGCCCCCTGGAAAGTGCGCAGAGAAAAATATGGCATGACTTGGGGGTGTCCCACATAAAAGTTGTCTTAAAATACCGATTTTAAGTATGTGTACCACCGATCGAGCATGCGAGGTAGAGAGAAAGAAAAATCAAAAGAGCAAATTGGTTCGATTAATACCTGAAGAGGAGGAAGAAGGGAGTGGTTTGCTTTTTGTTTTGGAGGAGTCGACCATCCTTTTTGTATGTGTGTCTATTTTTCGGGGATGGTTTCCTTCTTTGAAGCGTAACAACAAAATTGGTTGCTCTGGAATTGTGAGCAATGGAATTACGGAAGTGAAGAGGTACGTCTGTGCGTCTGTCTGGGGATTTATATAATATAATATATATATAATAATATAATCGAGGAGATCGTGGAGGACACCACTAATAAGTAATGATTTTATTTTTGAGTTTTCACTCTCTACGGTGCGGTGCTTTCTGCGTTCCTTGGTTTTTTGTATCACCGAAACTGCTTACAATAAGAAATTTATGATTATTAACAGCATCATTTATGATTATCGTTTTAGATGCTATAAAAATATATTTTTTATTACTAACATATTAATTTAAAATTTTAATGTAGAAAAATATTTAATATTTATTAATTTTTTATTTAACATGAATTCAAGTAAAAGTATTTCAAAAAAATGAATTTATTTAATCAATACGTGAAACACGATGTTATGTGAGTATGTCTCTACAATAGATATTGCAATGAACACATTTAGGAAGTGTTGTAAATTATTGTACTTATTCTCATATGTCTCTTCTATTTAAAAACGATATTACTTGTTAAATTGTTAAACGTTTTTTTTAAAGTGTAGCTGACTTGCTGTTGTTAGGAGATAAATATTTATTATCGAGGCGATTTAGACGCACATTTTTAATTATTGATATTTCAGAAAATATTAATCATGTAAATTAAATTTGTACATGATTTATATTTCGTATATAATTCATCAAATTATGCATGATTCATGCTAATCAAAATATACTAACCTATATACTGTTCCCACCTGATTTGCATAAAAATGAATTCGCATAGAGTTCAAACTTCTACTTCATCAAAAATGTATACTAGCGCTAGCATACTATATGATTTATACTTTTTGACGTGTAAAATACTAAAATATCTCGCCTGATTATGTGTCGCACCAAGGGAGGAAGTTAGGATTTAGTGTCTGCAGGATCCGTAATTTTTTTTTTCTGAAAACATATGTATAACTAGAGCGAATCTCGCGCCTTGCGTGATTTATTCATATAATTCAAAACATTATATAAAAAATAATAATTCAAAAGAAAATCTAAAATAATATATTTAATGTTACATAAAAAATCAATTATATATTTATAATAACAATGGTAAATCTAAAGTTATATATTTAATATATAAAATAATAATTCAAAAGTCAAGACAATGAAAAAAGTACAACAATTTTCATTGAATTTTCATTTTTCTCATAATTTTGCAAAATAGGTTCATTAGAAATCTCATTGAACACTTATTTTTCTATTTTATAAATATATAAAGATGGAAGACACACAGCGAAATTCGACCAATATTTAAACCACAATATTTCTGAACTTTTGTGGCACTTGGAATTTTTTTTGACAGGAACAATATTTAGGATTTTTAGTGATATTTTTATATAATATCCGAATTGTATTCTTTTATTTTCTGTTGTAACTTTTGTTTATAATGTACTAAAGTTCACATAACATTATATAGATAAATCACGCAATGCAGAAGATTTGTGCTGGTATATATATGCTACAAATAATTATTCAACAAAATATTTCATTTTATTCTAAGTTTTGTCTTAATGAGATTCATTGGGGAGGAAGGAAGAAGACGATTAGTCAGGAACAAATGCTACCTGGATCCCTTTGCAATTTTTTAAACGTCGTTATACAATTCAAATCAAACATGACATGTTGAGCTGAGTACCTTAAATTTTTTAGATGGTCCCTAACCTTTTCTAATTGAGAAAGTTTAATATGCACCATAGTGCATAGGACGTTCTATGCACCACGGACTTTTTTGAGGGTATTTTTATAAATTGACAAATCTAATTTAACCAATCTAATCTACATATTGAAATCTCATAGCAAATCAAATTTTACAATTTTTGAAATTTTATTACTATTTTTTTCGGATTTTTTAAAACATTCTATTTTTGGAATGTTATACTATTTACAATATTCCAAAAATGGCATGTTTTAAAAATTCGAAAAAAGTATTAATAAAATCTCAAAAATTGTAAAATTTGGTTTATTATGAGATTTCAATATGTAGATTAAATTAGTTAAATTGGATTTGTCAATTTACAAAAATATCCTTGAAAAAATTCGTGGTGCATAGAACGTCCCATGCACTATGGTGCATATTAAATTTTCTCTTTATAATTTTTTTTAATTCTAAACAAGTAATATCAACTAAATTTTTTTGAGGGGCCCACCAAATTAAACGTAGCTTCGCCACCGGTCAAAAAAGAATTTTAACAACCAAATTAAAATCAGTGTAGAGGTTGAAGTATAGACTTGTCTCATTTCGTTTATCATTTCTGTTTCTCTCTCTCTCTCTAGCAAACTTTGAATACCACCTTGGCTTTGAATAGTCGGCCATTTGAAATTCGAATTCTACGTCGCAGTTATAGTCATTCCGATTTGCTTGTGCACTGGATCGCTCAGTCAGGTAACCAGACTTCTCTATATTTAGTTTCGTATTGCTTGATTTGATTATCGCTTGGCTTTGCTTGCATGTGTATGCCCGTATGTGGTATGTTTTGCGGGATGTCGGATTTAGAATCTTGAATCTCTGAATTTTGTTCATGCATGCACCCTGATCCCCCTGCCAGGGGAGGGGTTTGGTTCTGATCCCCGATACAAGGGAGGAACTTTATGTCCCGATTTGGTTCTGATCCCCGATACAGGGGAGGAACTTTATGATTGGTTCTGATCCCTGTGACTAGGGAGGAACTTTTTGTCCTGATTATGACATGATATGACTGATCTAGACCCGATTATCGCTGTAAAATGTATGTTTTGTTATGAGGATTAATCCAATCATGTTTAATTTGTTTTATTAACTGATATAAAGAAGCTGCGTCGTTAAATAACCGGTTACTGAGCTTTGTAGCTGACATCCGTTTTGTTCCTTTTCTGCTTGCGACGTAGGTTGACGGGCTATGCAGAAGATACCGTCCCACCGTCGCGCCCCGTGTGTCGGTGTGTCGGTGCGGGGTGTGACAAATATCCTCTCATTATATGATTCTTTTAAGGATAACAAGGACATTATGGTCTTTAAAGAAACATTATACTATTTCTCTTTATTCCATAACCAAGCATACATTACATAACTTGACATAAGTATTTATACATTCTTAAGTTATGTCACTTTTTATTCCACAACCAAACGTCTCCTAGAGTAAAAGAAACAATTGAGGGGTAAATTTAGAGTAAAGGAAACAAAATAGAAATAAGGAAGCGAAATAGAATTAAGTAAGAAGACTTAATCAGCCAATTAAAAAAAAATTAATTATACAACGAACACAAAAAAATGTTAAAATTAAGGATAAGTATAATATTTCTAATTTAGGAAATTTTTGAGAGAGAAATATCTGAATTTGATAATATGAGAGGTGATTAATTATCCGAATTTGACCAATTTTTTGGAAGTTACGAATTTGACCAATTGAGGATTAAATTTCAAATTTTATCATTTGAGGGGTAAATTTTCGAATAGAAAATATTACAACGGATAGTTTATCTTTTATTTTTAAGAAGTAAAGCATGCCTTTTAAATGTTAAATTATTAATATATGTATTTAGATAATCGTCCTGATTTTTCTTTCTGCAATAAATGAAATTCCCGTTTTTTGAATTATTCAAACAAGTAAAACCACACTTATTAAATGTCAAGTTACCAATGTATTTAATTGGACAATGCTTTTGACTTTTCTCTCTTCACTCTTGAGATAGATGCATTTCCACTTTTTTTTAAAGAAGTAAAACGACGTCTCTTAAATGTCAAATTTTCTAATATACGCAAGTAAACATAATTTGTGTCGCCGGAACACAAGTCCAAGGCATCAAGTGTGCACACCACACCAGCGTCTCTCTCCTCTGTAAAGTCAGTATCACGTGGTACAAAGAACAACACAACATCAGCCGATGATCTTTTCAAATCACGTGCAGCACCAATAGTAAGAAGACTGTAATAGGTAGTCGCTGCCTGTTTCACCAAAAAAAAAAAAAATCATCTAGAATTGTTATGCTGGATGTGATCATGTGAGGAGTTGGAAAGAATCTGACTATCTGAGACCCAAATCAGGCTGCTCCGCACTTAACAGCAGTTATTGAACGGATGTGGACACCGTTGATCAGTTGTCAGTACAGATGGCTGATGGAAAGGTGCATTTATTACACTTGTTTTTAAAGAAAATTATGAAATTGTTTTCAAAGAAACAAATATTTGAACGGGGCCCAAAATAGGGAAAATATAAACCATTGTAAACAAGAAAATAACACGAGAAACAAAAAGAAGGTATTTGTGTTTAATGTATTTATGTTGCAAACATTTGTAGCTACCAGCTAACCAAGGATATATTATGTTGCCGGAATTTAATTTAAGTATAGTCAAATCTTTTTTTTTTCATATAAGTCCTTTTAACAAACACCAATGTTAGGTTCTTTTATCCGGTGTTTAAAAAACCGTACCGGACCAGCCGGTTCAAACGAGTTTACCGTGAAACGAACTCTGGTCTGGTAGATTTAGTCTATAAAACCGGACTGTTGGCGAACCGGAAAAAACCAGATGAAAACTGTTTAAACTGGAAATAACGGTAAGTAAACCGACCTGTTTATTATTTCCAACCAGAGAAACAAACCAAGTAAAATTGGAAACCACACAAAATCCCTGTCTTTATAGGACATAAAAAGCAACATGTCTACCCACTAGACCACAGGATTCTTTTAGTTTAAACGGACCTTTACATATTATTATACCCGATTTGTTAACTGGTAAACCCCATACCGACAGACTCACCGGTTTGATTGCCGGTACGATATTTAAAACACTGCTTTTATCAACTCCCTTTCTCCATCTGAACGTACTGGACATTTATTTTTGTTAGGAAATAAACTAGTGCAGCTTGACCTGCTTTTTGCTATGTTAGAAATCTTGATATATAGAATGCTGCAAATGTAAATTTTAATACATATCAAAGGGTGCGTTTGGATAGATGTGGGAAGAAGGGAAGAAGGGAATAAGTGGGAAGAAGTATTGGGAAGTGTGTAACTTTGTGAAGAGTTTGAATTGTTTATAATTTTTTTTTCTTCTTCCTTCTTCTTCTTCTTTCTTCCAACGATCCAAACGCACCCAAAGTAAATAACTACCTTGACTACAATTATATTTCCAAGTTATTCCGTATATAAGTTTATTCCTAAACAACAACCAAACAGTTCTACGTGTAATAAACGCACTCAAGGTCACCAGTTCCACTAGAATTGTCCCCGAATTAAGCATTGACCCAGAACAATACCATGCTCCAAATAAGCTAAACATCAAGTTTAACGCTTCAAGGATTATTCAAACCCTGAAATGCAACTCATCTAATCCTGCCCTAATAAGGACCTAACAATAGTATCTCCCATCCCTTCTCCCAAAATAAACATATGACCAGCAGTAGGTAGCTCATGGTATGTAATCCATGGATGTTGTTGTGCAATATACCGGGACATATGTACTGGTACAATTAAATCCTCTGTGCCATGCCATAGATGCACTGACCCTTCGTTGTTTGGGAATGGGTTTTCCAAGTCTAATGGGCTGAAGTCCCAACTACCAAACCCAACGATCATGTCTCGATGGAGGCTCTCATGATTTCCTTGCTGTACTATCTGTCCCTGAAGATTCACAGCAAGATTAATTAGTCATAATATGTAAATGTAATTATATAGATCAAGATTACCAATTTTACGAAAATTCCAGTACTCTTTTTTAATATGGCATAAAAATTGGCAACAAAATATAAAATTTAGGTATGAGTATAAATTATTTATGTTTTCTGCATTTCAACACACTAAGTTGATCCAATACCACCTGCAGTCCAAAACTTTTGACATTCCGGTTTAGTGCTTCATTGTAACAGAATGGTATTGGAATCTGGAATTTAAAATTTTAAATCCTTCAGAGTGCTTGAATCAACTCTTTTTCTACAATATTAGTGGAAAAAAGATAATAGAAGAATAAAGTAGGAATTGTCACAAGAAAAGTAATATACCACATAGGCGGCTCTTGCAGGGCCACCCCATTTGTGCAAGACTTGCAAATCATTAGGGCAGAAAACGCGCACATCTTGGGTGATAACACTTGAAGAAGGGAAATACTTTTGCGAATTCCACCAATTAGTAAGCCAAGGAAAATGGTGAGCTACCCAAACTACCCATTTGTCTGCTGGTAATTGCACATTCCATGCTTCCTCTGTAACATTTGCTGGGAATCCAGACCACCAGTAATTTGCCACAGGGCCAAGAAGAGCTGCTCCAGCTAGCCTGTTAATGGCTCAAGTTGCATTATTCAAAATGAAGCATAAAGTTTCTTTTTCTTTAAAAAAAGAAAGAAAAGATACAGAGAGAGCAAAGAGGAGATGTATTGATGATACCTGTGCGGTATGTATTTTAGAACACTCCAAACAGCCTCACCGCCCATAGAGAAACCAATTACATAAAATTTTGGACCTAATTGCAAATTGTCTGCCATTTCTTCTATATCTGTGGCAATGCTTTTTACTGTCTTTTTTGGGTCTGGATCACTCTCTCCATACCCAGGTCTATCAAATCCAACCAAGTAGATACTGAGTTCTTCAAGCAATTCCTTTAAAAACCAGAGAGTTGTTTTATTTTAGTACTTTTTCTAAATTTTTGGTTTACAGACAAAAGACTAGTTTATTGGTAAGAATTCTAAACTATTTTTGCTTCTTGTGAATAAGACATCCACTTTTGGCAAGTTAAGGCTCTATAAAAACTTTTTATCTCACGGCTCTCTCTTTGTTTACAAAATAAAGAAGTGTCCTCTTGTGGGTAGGTGCAATGGTCATAAGTACTGAAGCACGCAATAATAAATATAATCTTCTTTTTTTTGGGTTCAAATTGTAATAGTTGGAATTTTTAAAGATAGATTTTCCATACATCCTAAATTAATTGTTAGTTTCTAGATGTAGTTCCTGATTGTAATCTCTTTTCTGGTTAAAATTGTGGTAGGAATTTTAAAATTGGATTCTTCTTTACAAACTAATTTGTTTGTTTTCTCTTTGTGAATTTGGTTGCCTGTAACAGCAACCTACCTACCGGTTCGAAATCGAACTGGAAAGTAAGTTGGGTAGCTTAGACCCCCAATTCAAAAAAACAGCAACCTACCTACCATCGTAGGAAATCGGAATGGCATGATATTCAACAGTGTTACATTAGGTAGAAAATAGATTTCGATTTTTCTCTACCCTTTAATGTCAGTATCAGGTATGATCTAGATAGACAGTTCGTAAGGTCAGAGAGCCACATTAAATTTGCATCTTCATATAGAAATGTTGGTTGTAAACTTGTAATATGTATAATGTAGTTAAATCTGTTCAAAGAGACAACTGAAAAGAGTTTCTAAGCTGCAGTCATGCTTATCAATCAAAGAAATTATGTCAAACAAAAAAAAAAGGTACCTGAGATACTTTGAGAGTATCATATCGGCAAGCATCAAAACCATGGATAAAAATAATCTTGTTCTTGGCCTTTTCCCTCGGTACACCAAACTCCACATATGCAACATGCCTTCCATCATTCAATTTTGTTCTGTTGGAAGTTACTGGGGGGCCATTTGCGGTCCCGCATATCTTGGGTGGTTGCGGTTTGATCGGCTCAAAGATTAGTCCAGTCAATAAAACCAGTAATGGAACAGCTGCTAGTCTTTTGAACATCCCTGTTAGATAAACAATCGTTACACTTGTATTTGGATAAACCAACTCCTATGTCCAAAATTATAGAAAAATAAATGTCGAACATTAATCTGGAAACTATGTCTAGTTTCACTGCTTCTGTTCGAGAGTCGCTGACAGACTATCCCCAATAACAAATCTAACAGTATTTTATTGCTCAATGGAATGGAATATCCCGATTAATAAAACTTCAGATTACAATTACAGAGAGGTCTCTATCGCACGGACATCATTTGTAAGATTTTTTATACAAGGTAGAATGAGACCTAAATACTTTTTTAATATCTTCATAATGGATCTTTTTGACTAAAATATAGGAGGGAGAATGAAGAAGCACATGGAACAATAAAAGAATGAAAGGAAATCTTCACGAGAAACCTGCAGCATATATTTTATTTGATAGCTTCGTAGGCAACTCTGATTATACAAAATACAAAAATCAGATTTGACAAAATGTTACATATCAGCACGACTGCAATAACATTGATTTGAGATAAACATGGACTTCCATGAAAGTTTGAACACATCACAGACTTGGTGATTTGTGCATAATAAAAAAGATTTATTTATAAATAAATTGAAACAACAAATCACAGCTGCCTATGTAAAATAATGCAAAAATAACAAGCTGACTTTTTCATCAATTAAACAATTTTTGCAATAGAAACTTGCAAGAACTAAAGGGAGGTGATATAACTTCAATTGAAAGAAACTTTCCAATGAGTAACTAGGTGGCTCTACCATAACAAAACCAAATAATAACTAACTGAAAGAAAGCCAGCCAGAACATTACCAAAAAGAAACTTTGCTTTGAGTAAGTAGGTGGCCCTACTTGGTAGATTTTATCAAACCAATGAAAGTGAAAACTCGGCACAAAGAAACTTAACTGAGTCACTGAGTGCACCCCCTTTAATTTCCCCTTGGTTAGACCTTCAAAAAAAAATTTCCCCTTGTTTTTTTTTTGTTTTATGAAAGGAAAGGATCCAGCCACTATGGCACTATCCGTCTATCCCCCTTAAAAGGAAACCCACTAAACCATGAAGAATTAAACAAAAGGCATATTGGCTAGCCGAAAGAATTGGAGAGTGATACGAATCCACGAGGGAAAGACTCAAAGACTTGTACTGTTGTACAGAAAACCCCGTTTACTCTTTTGTCTCAGCAGCCTACAACGTGTTGCACGGAGCATTTTGTGACAAAAGGTACTCTGCACAAATGTTGATGCGATATCAGCCGTCTGATCTGTCGTTCAACCTGAGCGGACAGCAGAAGATCCGAATCCGATACCCAGTTATCCAGGGAAGGTCAGTATCAGAAAACATGGAGAAGTTAGAACCGAGTAGCCGACTAGACTTGGGATAGAGAGAGACAGAGACAGAAAGAACAAAAGGGATTCGACTTTCGAGGGGCTTTAAAAACTTTGGATTTGCCCCCTGAAAAGTGCAAAGAAATAATATGACATGATTAATGAATTGGCGGTGTCCCACATAAAAGTTGTCTCAAAATACCGACTTTTAGGATGTGTACCAGTACCTCCGAATCCGATCGAGCATGCGAGATAGACTGATAGAGAGAGAAAAATAAAAAATAAGAACAAAGTTTTCGTTTGGATAAAGAAGTAGGAAGGAAGAAGGGAAGAAAAAAAAATTATAAACAATCCAAATTCTTCATAAAGGGTGCGTTTGGATCGTTGGAAGAATGAAGAAGAAGAAAAAAAATTATAAACAATCCAATCTCTTCACAAAGTTACACACTTCCCAATACTTCTTCTCACTTCTTCCCTTCTTTACTTCTTCCCACACCTATTCAAACGCACCCAAAGTTACACATTTTCCAATACTTCTTTTCTTCTTACCTTCTTTCCACACCTATCCAAACGGAGCCAAATAGAAAGAGGAGAGTATTGATTGGATTAATACCTGAAGAGGAGGAGGAAGAAGGGAGTGGTTTGTTTTTTGTTTTGGAGTCGACCATCTTTTTGTGTGCGTAATTTTTTCGGGGTGGCTTTTCTTCTTTGAGCGATGAGTTAGAGAAGTGGAGACTTCCCCGCCTCTGCGTATGGGAATTTATATAAGCGAGGGGGTGACCACTAGTGTTGTCATTTTTGAGTTGTCACTCTACAGTTCGGTGCTTTCTGCGTTCCTTGGTTTATCGACTAACCCAAATGGCTAACAATAAACAAAAACTTTTTATTTCTATTTTAAGAACTTTAAAAAATTTGCAATCTAATTAATTCGGAACTCCCCAATAACAACAGTTTCTAAAAACATATATATATATATATATATATATAATTTGACTGGCAAAAACATATCAATATGAAAACCACATTGAGCAATTTTGATTGATCATTCGAACTTTTTAATTTGAGATCTAATGGAGTTTGATTTTCAAATCGCTTTTACCGTAGCCAAACTCTTAACAACATATATGATTATCTTTAAATTCTATAAAAATATATTATTTATTAACAATTATTTCAAATTTTAACGCACAAGACTCATTGAAATTTTTTTAAAATTTAACATGACAATTTGACTAAAAATTATTTAACAATTTTGTATTGTCGTCAATTTGAGTAACCTGTTATTTTTTGTTTTATCTGAGTAAAAATCGTTATTTTATTTCATACGAGACCTACATAAAGTACTTTGTGTAACATATTACTACAAGAGTAAAATTCTACTTACAGTTGCTACAGTCATTCATATTGCAACAAAACATAACTGGCGTATTAAATCCTAACAGATGAAGCCTGAACCCACATGAGCTTCTCCTCTTAAAAACCGCACAATGGAATTAAAATGGGGCCATTTTTTTCATAGTTTAAAAACTGTAGACCAAGACTCACATACATAGAGAGGAGAATGATTGGAAGACATGGTGGCACTGTTCATCAAACCATCAAGGATTCATATATTTACGAGTAATGCTAGAATCAAACATATAGGACGTCAAACACAATCCAAACGTTGATAATTAAAATTTCAAACGGCCAATTCAAACCGCTCAAAATGATCTCTGTATTAAAATATTCTTGAAAATCAAAATTTATATTTTTTCAAATTTTCTAACTATTTTTTTCAAATTTTCAAAATTGGAGGGTTCAGAACTTTTTAGATTAAGCATATAAAAATATTCCAAAAAATAGTAAAAAAAATTTGAAAAAAATATAAAATTTGATCTCCACGGAGATTTTTATAACGTACAACAATTTAAGTGATTTGGATCGGCCATTCTTATCTTAAAAATTTAAATTTTAACATATTAGACAAATGCTTGTATCATATATATTTTTGACACTAGCCACTCTGTATTTATTTATAATTCATACAAAATTTATACTAGCATACTAAACATTATAACTTACTTAAATGTTGGTTGCCTCGGGAACTTCTCTATGAACAGTACCGTTTCTTAATTTCTTTTTTTTTTTTTTTTTTGAGAATCGGGCCGTAGCCAACCGTTTCTCAACTTCGAGCTGAATTAACAGAGACGCTAGATTTTGATCATGCGGTGAGCAGCTCTATGGCATGGAGGTATCCAGGACTTACTGCGGTCATATTATATATACTTTTTTGTTACAAAGCTATTAAAACATCTATTTCTCTTGACAACATAAAAATCTGTACATAATCTTCTATAGAAAAAGTTAGCTGACCAAGCCAGTCCCCATGTACATTTTTTATGGATCATTTGTGGCTGTTTCACGTTTACTTATGTAACAGATCCATTAAAAGTATGCTTCTCCACGCAACACCATTATCGACTATAGAAAAATAGTGCGAAAAGACAAGACCCATGTGAATTATTTCAGGATCGTTTGTGGCTCTTTTCATGTTATTTTATGCAACTTGCCGCATGCCGTATAGTTTTAATTATGAAACACCAAAATATATGCTATTTTATGCAACTTGCCTCGCAATCATATCCGTCTATAATTTTGCAAATCGAAAAATTTAATTTTACCAATTTAATCTACATATTGAAATCTCATAGCAAACTAAATTTATATTTTCTTTTATTATTTTTTCTGAATTTTTTAAAACTTACCTTTTATGGATATAAACAATTATAAGAAAATTCCAAAAATTGTAAGTCTAAAAAAACAGTAAAAAAATTTCAAGAAATGTAAATTTTGGTTTTCCATAAGATTTCAATATGTAGATTGAATTGATAGAATTAAATTTGTCGATTTGCAAAACTATCAACGGATATGATCACGATGTACTGAACTCTCATTACATCATAATGCACCATAACATTTCTCAAAATATGAGTATGGGAATATTCATCAAATCAAATAAATATGAAAAAAGAGAAATTTTTTTTTTTTGAGAAAAAGAGGCAGTGGATGATCAAATGAAATAAGAAAGATAGCGCATGTTTTTTTTTTCCTTTTTTTTGGGGGGGGGGGTGGAAGGGGGCGGTTGGCTTTTTTATGTTAGGCCGCCTATTTTTTTTTATTTACCATATATATATTGGCCCTCTATTTTTTAATTACATATCAATAAATAAATTTTACTTCTTTTGTTTAATTATTTACAAGTCTTATTAAAGTTATTTTTGCATTAAATTTTATGGATGTTCTTAAATCAATATAATTTAAAATTTTTACTTTTTTTATTTAATTATTACAAGCTTTCTTAAAGTTATTTTTCATTAAATTTTGTGGATGTTCTTAAAAAATTACTATCAATCCAATTACATTTTATTTATTTATTATTTATTATTTTTTAAGTTTACTTAATTTGTTATGGTTATGATAAAATCTTTGTGCATATTTCATTCCATGCAATCTCTATAGTGGGTCACATTACAAGTTAAAAATTTATATAATCATTGTTTATTCTATGTATCACTCCGTATGGCCGTAAGAAAATCAACCACATTTCTCGCTAATGATCTTTTCTCTTCCAAAGCGGCAGCGAAACTCATATCTCGGGGCCGTTTGGATGAACCCGGAATTTGCAAAAATAGCAAATTCCGGAATTTAATTTATTATAAACAATCCAAACTTTTCACAAAGTTACACACTTTCTAATAAATTTATTCCTAAGAATTGCAAATTTCCCAAATTCCTAAACAATCCAAACGCCCCCATCAATTTTCTCTCAAGCGGCAGTGAAACTCATGTCATTTTGTATAAGAAAAATATAAATTTTGAGGGTTGTTGCGCCACGTCGGCCGCGAGACAAAGCACGCCAGTGATTTTATACTTTTTGACTTGTAAAAATCGTACCTGATTACATGTCGCCCATATTTGGAAATAAATTCGGCAGACAAAAAAATTATTTGTTTGTTGTTGTTCGTAAGTTAGAGGCTGTTTGGATTCCCAAAGAATTTGGGGAATTTCATCTTCTTATCATAAATTTATTATAAACAATTCAAATTCTTCACAAAGTTACTCACTTCCCAATAAATTTATTCCTAAGAATTTCAACTTCTCCAAATTCTCCAAATTTCTAAGGGTGCTTTTGGATCGTTGGAAGAAAGAAGAAGAAGAAGGAAGAAGAAGAAAAAAAAAATTATAAACAATCCAATCTCTTCACAAAGTTACACACTTCCCAATACTTCTTCTCACTTCTTCCCTTCTTCCCTTCTTCCCACACCTATCCAAACGCACCCTAAACGATCCAAACGGCCCCTTAATATCTTGGAAATGCTGTAAGGCGGTGCGGTGGGTCACGCCCAACGGCTTAAATTGGTATTTCTGATGTAGTTTATCCCAATTTGACTTTTCGACTTTTATTTCATTAATTCGTTTTTAAAAGTTTTTAATTTGTTCTTAGTATCATTTTTTGGAGATAAATCAATAGGTGATTGTTAATTCTAATTACACAACAAGGTAAAATTGCGACACCTTAGAAATCTTTTGAGATACAATTTGCAAATTAAAAGTGTATATAGCTCGATCGACGGTGCCCATGCACTATCCCAAACACATCAGAGTATTTCAGTTGACGCACGAGGAGTTTTCTTAAAAAAAATTAATAATAATTCAGTTGACGTACGATTTAATCAGCCATTTTTTTTTCTGGACAGAAAATAAAGATCTAGCCCCTAATCCCTGGCCATGTTTGGTAGAGGAGTAAACTGTGAATTAGCTTAAAAAGGAGTAAATAGTTAATCCATCTTAATCCTCTAATTTTTTATCATATTTGGTATGAAAAGATGGAGTAAAAATGGAGTAAGTAAATAAATAATAGGAACCATCTCTTAATCATGTGGAGTAACTTTACTCCACCTAAAATTGTAGAGTAATTTACTCATCCTTACTCCATACTAATTCACCAAATTTAAATCATGTTTGAAAGAATAAAAGTGGATTAAATGAGTTACTCCACGTTAAATCCTCTGCCAAACGTGACCTATCTTATGAGACCCAAATCAGGTTGATCCGCACTTAAAGCAGCAGTTATTGAACGGATGTGGACACTGTCGATCAGTTGTCAGTACGGATGGCTGATGGAAAGGTGCATTTATTACAGTACTTGTTTTTAAATAAATAAATGAACAGGATCCGAAATAGAAAAAGAATAAAGATGAATCAAATAAACAGTGCATTTATTCCATTTGTTTTTTTAAGAAACAAATAATTGAACGGGGGCAAATAGGAAAAATATAAACCATTGTAAACAAGAAAAATAACACGAGAAACAAAAAGAAGGTTTTTTTTTTTTTGGTGAAAGAAGGTATTTTTGTTTAATGTATTTATGTTGCACACATTTGTAGCTACCAGCTAACCAAGCTTAATTAAACGTACAAAGGTGATATATTTATCTCAGGAAATGTTGTACCTATTAATTAACTTGTTCTGTTGCCGGAATTTAATTTAAGTATAGTCAATCTTTTTTTATATATATATGAGTCCTTTTTTGACACAGCCAGAGCAACCGTCAGAATATATATCCTATAATAATAATTTACTTTTTATTCGAAATCCAACTACATGATCTTTCTATTTAAATTCTCTTGAAATCCTAACTAGCACCAACCGGAATTTGAACTTTCATCGTGGAAAACGAATGAAATTACAAGTCATTTGCGGTAGATTCCTTGTAATTTGTTCATCCAATATTAATAGCTAATACAATGAGAGTAATAATTTAAATTATTTCCTAACATTATTATCTGACGGCTTAATCAGTTATGTCATAATGATAACTCCGTTTGGATGGTGTGGGAATAAAAAGAATAAGGGAAGAAGTATTGAGAAGTGTGTAACTTTGTGAAGAATTTAGATTGTTTATAATAAATTTATTCCCTTATTCTCTTATTCGCTTATTCCCACACCTCATCCAAACGGAGTTATCATTATGACATAACTGATTAAGCCGTCAGATAATAATGTTAGGAAATAATTTAAATTATTACTCTCATTGTATTAGATAAGAAATTGAATTTCACAATGACATGATTGAGAAATGAGAACATAAAATCGAACATTCTTGTGTAAGTTGTAACTACCATCACAAATTGAAAATGTCAAAAGCACCTTTAGAAATGTTTAGTTGCAACAATATTTTACTAGCCTGTTTTTGCTTTTAGTTGAAACAAAGAAATTTAATTCTTATTTTGCAGTCAAGAATTCTTCAGAGGATCGAGAAGGTTGAGCTTTTGCTTTTTTTTGATAATTAGATTGGAGATACATAACATTAATGTTAACTTTTTTTTTTAATCAAACATCAATATACCATACTATTAATTCTTAGAGAAATTCAGAGAAAAATTGCCATTCTTCTTTTTTTGAAGAATTTTTTTTTTCTTCACGCTATATTGAAACCGAGCAAACACATGCTCTACTTTTCTCACGAGAAGAAAGCACATATTAAATGTGAAATGTTCTAAAAGATATTTCCTCAAACATTGTCCCTCTCAATGTCCTGTATTTTCCACACAAAAGAAGTAGTAGTTTGCAGCTTTAACACGATTTTACATTTTCATTATTCTGACCAACATAAGTACATTTCTATTTTTAAAAAAATGATGGCATATTGTTGTATCACTCTGGTATGTCACTAACACTGTGTTTGGATGGAAGGAAATTTACAGAAGGAAAGGGGAATGGATGAAAATTAAAATTTTCATCGTGTTTGGATGAAGGGAAATTGGATGGAAAAGTTTTTAGCGGAGGGAATCCGTTTCCCTTTCCTGATTTCCTTCCTGTACAAAATTTTCTCCTCCGATTTGGGGTGGACAGGAGGGAAAGAAAATTCAGACGTAAGACAAAAGACAGTGATGTCCTTTTATCCCTGTCGAGTCTTGACGTGAGTTCTCTCTCTCCAAGTACCTATGTGTTCTATATCTTATTACTTTCTCCTCTGCTCACTCGTGGTCTCCCTTCTTCACCAATTCTCCTTTCCAACTTGTGAGCTAATATCGATTTTTTTTTTTCCTTTGCTAGCGATCCAAAATCGTGCATTATTTTTTCTTTATCAATCATGCAAACTCATGGCTAGTGGGATTCCGAGACAAGACAACAGTAAAAATTCCAACCTCATTATTTATAGGCCAATAGCCCAAAAGATGAAATAAAGCTTAAAATTATATGTCTGGTGTTAGTTTATCAATGAATTTCACAGTAACTAGTTAACTCCAATTTATTATGCTCGGAATCATTTGTGAAAGTTCAAAAGAAATAACTGTTCGTTTATACCAGTAAGTGGTATTGGTACACTTTTTAGTAGTTCTTAATTTTGAGTTTTGCGTAAATTATAGTCAAGGATAAAATAGTCAATTATAGTCATTTCACCTTTGGTAAATTAATTCAGCCAAACAAGATATAAGAAGGAAAGAAAAAAAAAATTTACTTTCCCTTCAATATTCATCCAAACACAAAAAGTAAAATCATTTTACTTTCCATTCCATTCCTTCCCTTCCCTCTTTATATTTTCCCTTCCTTCCCATCTGTTACAATTGAACCAAACATAGTGTAACTCTTCTATTCATTTTTTTCTTGGATTAACTTCTCGTCTTCAATTTTTCAAAAAAAAAAACAATTTTTTTTGTCTTCTAGTTTACTATTAACTTCTCAAATCGCAATAATAATACACCATATAGGCGTACTTTCTATTATTTTTACCTCCTTCCAGTGGCGTGCTAGAGCAATTCTTTTCTATTTTCCCTTCTTTCCAATCTACCTGACCCTTCATAATACACTCACCTAAATCTCATGACTTTGGGTTCCATATTTCTCAATAATTGATTAAAAGCCTCCACCCTTTCACTTTTTTTGACTCTACATGGTGTCAATTTCAGAGAAAAATTAGTGAAGACCAGCTACTAGTCTACTATTAATGTCGGAATTAGCATGACTCATGAGGTCAGGGAATATTTCTTGTCCCCATTGTTCCTGAATAAGTTAAGCATTGAATTTCTCTTAAAAAAAAATTCTCTCAAAAAAGTTAAGCATTTAATGGTTAGACAAACAAAACTTGCGTATCGATTCAAACATACATACGATTCTAGAACAAATATTGATCTCCAATTAATGACTGGAACTTAGTTTGTATGAGTGACTGTTCTCGTGGATTTTCCATTGATAAAATAAATTAAGATTTTATTATTTTTTTAATAAGGATTGAGGCATTGAAAGAATTTATTTTTTTATTTTTTTTGAAATTTTGTACTTGGTTGGTCATTAATTTTCCGAAATGACATTATTTTGTGACGGTGGATATCTCCAGTACTTGTTAAAATTGGAGAAAAACCGAGTCTTGTGTTCTGCGTGGTCATGACAGAGCCGACGTGGCAAGTCTTGACGTCTAGAAAGGTCAAGATCGCAACGGCCAACGGTCATGCACAAATGCCATTTTCTTGGACAAAAAATTTGATAACAGGAACGTCGTTTTTTTTTGTCTTCATTAAACTTGTTAGGCCATTGTCAATTTTGCACATGAAATCTTTATTTATAATATTTGAGGTCGTCAATTTGTACAAAGTACATTTCATTTGTTTAATTTTCTTTAATGGATGGATCCCTTCTTTTTTTTTGCATTAAGTCCACTAACTAAAATTTTGCAAAAAAGTACACTTAACAAACTAATAATTTATGCTATAAATATTGACTTATTATATATAAATATACGTTGGTAAATCTATGACATAAGACTGGATCATTAGACTTTGGACTTACCAACAGAACTAGATATTTTCAAGAATACAACAACAAGCATAAACATATAAAACTCATACAAATGACAATTCTCATATATCTAACTATCGGTCTTAAATATTCAATTCCTTAGGTAAGGACGTCCTAGATATTTTCAAGAATATGTACAACAATAAGCATGAACATATAAAAACTCATACAAATTACAATTCTCAATATATATAACTAAATATCGGTCATATATATATATAGTTTGCTATGGTGAGTCGCGACTCATTAACAGTCCGTGAGTCGCACTCAAAGCTTCTAGTTTTGGTTCAAAATGATCGATCCAAACCGTCTAATACAATCTCTCTGTTGAAATCTCTATGCAGACCAAATTTTATATTTTTTTCAAAATTTTTAAGTTTTTTTTTTTGAAATTTTAGAAAATCGTTAATCTAATTAGTTCTGAACCGTTCAAAAACAGCAGTTTTTTAAAATCCGAAAAGAATACCTAAAAATTTTAAAAAAATATAAAATTTGGTCTGCATAAATATTTCGTAGAGAGATCATATTGGCCGGTTTGGATCGGACATTTTGAACCAGATCTTGGAGTTTTTGAGCTCGACTCACTAGAGGGTTTGTGAGTCGGGCTCAAAACTCCTAGATCTTGTTCAAAATGATCGATCCAAACCGTCCAATATGATCTCCCTATTGAAATCTCCATACAGACCAAATTTTACAATTTTTTCGAAATATTTAAGTATTTTTTTGAAATTTTAAAAAATCGTTAATCTAATTAGTTCAGAACCGTTCAACAACAATATTTTTTAAAAATCTGAAAAAAATACTTTAAAATTTCGAAAAAACCATAAAATTTGGTCTACATGGAGATTTCAATAGGGAGATCTTATTGGACGGTTTGGATCAATAAGTTTGAATCAGATCTAAGAATTTTAAGCTAGACTCACGGACCCTCTAATGAGTCGCGACTCACCGTAGCAAAACTCTCTCTCTATATTCAATTCTTATGGTAAGGACGTCCTATGCAAATCATATACATTAATTATAGTGTTGTAAAAAGTTTGAATACGGGTGGATATATAGTAGCCCAATCATATATATATGTATCTATTATAATTTTCGATTAGAATTTACTTTTTTTCCGTGGGAATTTGGATTTAGAATTTCTATATTGTTGAAATTTTTCAATCCGAGTAAATGGATTTGATTTTTTTTTTATCGGAATTTCTATATTACCAAACCACCCGAAATCCTGAGAAATAATTTCCAATCAAATATGAACAAATCAAATCTCATATGTGGACTATTCCGATCAGGGTCATAATGAATATATTAGTTCTTTTTAGATACAAATACGGTTCGGATGTTATTAAAAAAAATAATAATATTAGTTCTTTTTAAATTAGTACTATTTTGAATTATAAGCTAAACATTTTTTTATATATTATTTAACATTGCACAAAATACTACTCTTTTTGTGATATTCAGGTTAATTTTTCTTATATTTTTTTCGCATGCAAATCGAAATAAAATTATGGGGTCATGCGACAAGCGGTGTCTCCACATCTGGAAAGGGAAGGTTGCACCAGTCCCTTAATAAAAGAACCATATATTTATTTATTTATTTATTTAGTGTCTTACGACATCATTGATGTTTCGTCAGATATGGCTACTTTGTCCGTTTATGTCTTGATCGGGTTTTATTGGTCTAAACTCTTAAAAAGTTCATGTGACTTACAGAGTAAATCAATTTAATCTAAGAATATGTTTTAAAAAAAATTAATCTAAGAATGTGTCGCTGTCTTTCTTTGCCATCAAGGGGGATTACATTGGTAGTTTGGTACTGGATACCATTTGTTCCAACTTCCAACTTCTCTGTTCTATAGAAGAAAATCTATTTATCCCTCTTTTAATTGAACAATTCTCTGATTGATTAACAATCACCACAATTAAGAACACAACAACAATGTTAATGCCTTGATTGTTTTTTTTTTTCGATAGAACTAGATAGCGGCTATCTAGATAGTTAATGCCTTGATTGTTAATAAAAAAAAAAAAGAACATCATATGCGCCTTCAAGAATGAATGATCTGACTAAGGTACACAAATATTTGAATAAGAAAATACTTGTTGCAAACAGCTGTAGTGTTCTAGCCCAGAAAATTAAGCCCAATTCAGTAGCGGCCTTCATGCCCGAAAAAATTAAAACTAACGTTACTATTTACTCGAATTTCGATAACAACAGTTAAAAATTTAAACTTTTAAAAATAATATCGTTGAATCGTCATCCGAATTGACGAAATCACAAAATACTTGGATCGTCATCCCGAATAACGATCCAAGTTTGGATTAGAATTCCAATTGACGATCCAAACTTGAATCGTCATCCGAAATGACGACCAAACAAAATATTTCTGCAAATGCACATTTTTTTAATGTTAACAAATTTTTTTTGTTTGGATCGGCATCCCAATTACCAATCATTTTGTGATTATATGTATAAATAAGTATTATAAACATATACAATATTATGTATTTAACATGCATAATTTTATTATATACTTATATTTTTATAATAGATGTTGTAATTATGTTTAATTTTTAATCACTAACTATATATTTTGTAATATAAAAATTTTGGAGGCTAAAATACAAATTTCACATTAAAAAATAAGTTAGGCGAAATTTTTTTTGTTTGGATCGGCAATTGAGATGCCGATCCAAACAAAAAAATTTGTTAGCATTAAAAATGTGCATTTGCAGAAATTTTTTGTTTGGTCGTCATTTCGGATGACGATCCAAGTTTGGACGTCAATTGGATTTCTGATCTAAGCTCCCGAATGACGATCCAAGCGTTTTGTGATTTCGTCAATCCGGATGACGATCCAACGATGTTATTTTTAAAATTTCAAATTTTTAACTGTTATTATTGAAATTCGAGTGAACAGTAACGTTAGTTTTAATTTTTTCGGCGTCCATGCACATGTAACGTTTGGGCCTTTCGGGTATGCTCCAGAACCCTATTATTGAAATAGAGGAACAGAGAGGAGAGTAAGGGTTGATTGAAATTTATTACTCTCCAAATCGGGATGTAGAAGTTTACTCTAAAATTTTCGAAATTTCAGTGTGTCTCTTCCATCGACTTCTCTTTTCTTCCGTCGTCTTCTCTTCTGCGTGGAACGAGTAAACAATTGGACAGAGTAAACTCGTCTGATCGTTCTGTTATTCTCGACTCCTCTCCCTCCAATTTGGTGTTTTGGAGCACAACCTTAGTGGGTGTTAACACTACACCTGTGAAACATTTCTAGCCCGAAAGTGATAACCGGTCATCCAAAAAAATCATCCATGCCATCCAATTAATTTTTCCGCACCATCCCTCTCTCTGCGCCTCCTCTCTCTACCTCTGACATCTCTCCCATTTTCTCGCTTTCTTCCTTCGCTTTTGTTCTCTCTTTGATTTTACTTCGACTCCACCTCTCTTTTCCTATCTCAATCGCGCTTTCTTTCGCCTCCATGTAAACTCTGCCTTGATTTCTCAAATATGAACATATACAACCACAAAGTGAACTGATACAAAGATAAAATGAACAAATAATCAAAGTGTACTTATACAAGAACGAAATGAACATATTTAACAAACATATTGAACAGACAAAACAAACAAAGTGAACACATAAAACAAACATAGCAAACTCATACACAAAGATAAAGTGAACATATATACATAGAAAAACGAACATACGCAATAAACAAAATGAACAGATACACCTATTGATAATTTTTTTTAGAATTGCCGACTCATTTGATATTAGATACTCGCTTGTTGTTACTAAATAACCAGTTATGCCTATTAAATACTCCCTTAGTACTATAACTGAGTAAACATTAGATACTCCTTTATTATAATAAATTGAACACTTATTCATATTAAATAATTTCTTAGCGTCTAACTATTAGGTATGTAGAATTATCAGTGAGAAGGAAGACAAAAATAATAAAGATGAAGGAGATGAAAATAGGGAGGAGATCGAGAAAGAGGAGAAGAGAATAAGGAAGGAGGAGATAGGTGCTCTGAAGGAAGGAATAGAGAGGGACGGGATGACGGACTGAAGGGAAGAGAGATCAGTGCATTTAAGGGGAGGGAAGAGAAGCATGAGAGGAAGGGAAGAGGAGCGCTGAAGGGAGTGGAGGGACACGCGGAGAAAGAAGAGAGGCGCACGTTTGGACGACGCTTGATGGTGAATAGTAATTTTTTTAGCCATTGATATTTAAATTAGAAACGTAAAATATGGATTCTTCTTGTTGAAATACTTAGCACCTGGTTGTCCCATCCATTTGTAACAATAATTTTCTTTTAAGTGATAAGATTTGATTAATGTAACACATGATTATTGAATAACTAAAAATTTACTATGAGTGATTGACACTCTTGGAAGAATCAATAAAACGGGGTTGATAAGGATCATTTCCAAGATTTATCATTCCCACCATCCCTCAAGCAGTTAGGAACACATTTTTTTCTCTCTCATCCCATCATCCCCTAACAGTTAACACACGCATTTTGTTGTCTCTCATCCCATCATCCCCTGGCAGCGCTGAACACTATTTACTCCCTTCCCTCCTTCTCTGTTTCGGTCCTTCTCCTATTCTCATGGCACACGTTTTTTTTTCTCTGTCATTAACCCCTACCCCACTCATCCCTCTTAATTGTTATAGTTTTGAATACTAACTGTTCTAATTAAATAAGTAATTATTATAGTTAATATGAGTAATTAGTTTAGTTTTGAAACTAATTGTTCTAGTTTTGAAACTAATTGTTCTAATTAATATGAGTAATTGTTATAGTTGGTAAACTAATTGTTCTAGTTGTTAAGCTAATTATTTTAATTTCAGAACCGAATGTTTTGAAAAACTTTTTCACTTGGGAAAAAAAACATTTCTGGGAGAGAAGGAAAACACAGGTAATAAAGGAATGAAAATACAGGGAAGAGAAAGAAGGAGGGAAGTATGCTGGATTAATTGCATTTTGAAAATAGAAGAGAGAAGTTATTAACGTATTTTCTAAAACTGAAAAAATTAAATGTGTTTGTAAGGGATGATATAGATGATGGACCTATGGGATGATGCTTGATACATACGTAATAATTAAGAAAAAGCATGTAGACAACCATGACCGTCAAAATTAAAAAGTTAAATTAGTGAAATGTATACATATGTATCTGACCTATGGGATTAATTTATATAATTTAGGTATCTGACCTTTCATCAAGTACCGTTCTAATTATTTGAAGGACGACCAATTTATTTTTAGATTTATATAAAATTTGATCCATAATATATATCTAAATTACAAATTTAAATAACGTGAAAATTTATTTATTTGCTTATTTTGATAATCTTTTGATCGGCTGTCATGATTGTTAAATATTATATATGTCTTGTCGATATAAATTCTCGTTTCATTAAAAACTTAGTTAGTTTAATGCTCAATTGTTAGACCCACACTTTTACCTTTTAGCTTGACATTTTCTATTTGAATTAAAACTAACCAAATTAGTATCAAAGAATGTCGTAATATACAACTACAGATCATGAAGTCGTACTTCAAACATTTTTTTTATATTATTTTGAAATAAGTAAGGTAAATAACTGAGGACCAAATCAAAATTAAATAATAATGAGGAAATAATCAAACATGGTATGTTCTTGTGATGTAAATTGATAACATATTTTGTTACATCAAACTTGAACAATCAAGGCTGTGCCGAATATTGTGGTCACTTCTGTGGCGCGACTATGGTTAATACTTGGTAAATACTTGACCGGATCAAAACAAGGTCAACGCCAACAATTTTTATATATATATTTTTTTCGCATAAAACTATTATCCATAAAAATTAGAAATTAGAGTAATGCTAGAATCAAATCCATTTGACACTCGGCTCGTCAAACACGATCGGATCTCAAGTTTTGAGATTAGCACGGCCGATCCGAACCGCTCAATTTGTTCTCCATAATGTATTATCCTAGGAGGTCAAATTTTATATTTTTTCGAATTTTTTTACTATTTATTTTGTATTTTAGAAAATCTTCAATCTAATTAATTTTAGACCCTTCAATTTAAAAAAAAAATTGAGAAAAATAGTTAAAAATTTTAGAAAATTATAAAATCTGTAAGTAGGGATGAAAACGGAGCGGATAAAATCCGCTCTGATCCGTATCCGAATCCGAAAAATGCGCGTAATATCCGATCCGTATTCGTATTCGAACATATCCGTATTCGTATTCGTATCCGCAAAAAAAATATGGATACGGATATGGTTTTGTGGTTTTTGACAATATCCGATCTGTATTCGTATCCGACATGGATATTATCCGTATCCGATAGATATTAATCCGTTTATCCGTATCTTTAACGGCATAAGGTGATTAATGTAATTACTTATCTACATTAGAGAATACTTTTAATTATATAATATTTAATTTTTATTAGATAAATTCTCTTATAATAATATTTTCTTTGGACTAGTAACATAAAATTATTTTTATTTTCTATTATTAAGACGATTATATATGATAACAACACTAAAATTAATTTTTTATCTAATCATGATGATTACATATGATTAATATACTATTTTAATGTATGATGACATTTAAGGTAACATGATATGATTTGACATTGTCGGAATTTAAATTGTGAAAAGACTGAATTTATTGATCAATCCTATTAGATTTGTACTTATGTGGTGCTTGCAATTTTAGAAGGTCTGTTATTTTCTTTCACTTTTAGCCTTTTATTTATGTGTTGAAAGTTGGAACCCAACAAATAAATTTGCTTACATTAATTTTAAAGAAGTACATTTCTAAAGTTGTACATTGTAATTGAATGCAATGTTATTAAAATTAACTTTCATATTTTAAAGAAATGCTCATTTGGCTCAAACTATGAAAAATAATAGATATTCATTCGCATGTACTACTACTGATCTTGACGAAGTGCTAATATAGACACTTAGTATATTGAATAACATTATATTTAAAGAAACTGCTATTGTAAATAAATAAAAAGATTAAAATGTTATCCGTATCCGACAAAATATATTCGTATTCGACTCCGTATCCGAAAATATCCGAACCGTATCCGTATCCGTATCCGTTTAATATCCGAACCGTATCCGTATCCGAACGCATTCGTATTCGTATTCGTATCCGTATCCGGAAAAAAAAATGGATGAGGATATGGGAAGACCAACATCCGCTCCGTATCCGATCCGTTTTCATCCCTATCTGTAAGAATATTTCAATATGAAGATCATATTGAACAGTTTGGATCGGTAATTTGAAATTTCAATAATTGAGTCTAGAATCGTATTTGACGTCAAACGCATTTGATTCTATCATTACTCTAAAAATTATGTGTTAAACAGCTAATTTTCTTGAAAAACATATGTATTGTACCCTTAAACATTTAAATAATGCCCCACTCTTATCTCTATTTTATACTCATATGATGTAAATATTAAATGCCTTAACTGATTCTCACAATTTTTTTAATCATTTTCTTTTATAAAAAAAAATGCACGATTCAAATCAAACATGTCTGTATTAGAAAGTTGCTCAATTTTAATTTTAGTGATTAATTACACTTAATTAATCCAATTAAACCAAGAACAAAGAAGATCTAGTACAAAAGTTCAATCCAACACAAAGAGAAGGGGTGGAAAGTTGTACCTCCCGCGAAATCGTATTCCAGGGGCTCGACCACGGCATAGATGTCGATGGCGTGCCTCCATGCGCCTCCTCCTAATCGGCCTCGAGTCCACTAAGGTATTAACCAAGTTATTCTCGAATCGTGCTAGCGATGAGAATAACAAGTCTAATGCCAAAGCTTTCCCTTTCTTCAATCAATTCACCAATTAATTTAGTGGAAGGGAGAGCTCAACACATGAGCGATTGAGTGGAGAGAAGAGAGAGAGAGAGGCGCCCAAAGAGGGTATGGTGGCGACTAGGAGAGGGGAAGAGAGAGTCATCCAAGGAGCCTCCATATAGGTCCTTATATAGCCTCCAAACCCTATTACAAAGTTCACACAAATTACATGGTGTGCCATCCCACCTACCACCTCTAAAGGCCGGCCACTTTATGGGCCTTGATGGGCCACTAGCTCATCTCATCTAAACCTCAATTCTATTAATTAAAGGCCCCATTCAATTGCTACATAATTGAACATTTAATTTACCAATAAATAAAAGCCCAATTAACTAAATTAAATTAAGTGTGTTGTTTATAAATAATTATTAACTTAATAATAATTATTTAGAGATTAGACAATGCATTAATTTATTTCAATATGATCCATTTGACTTAATTAATTATAACGGTTCACAACGGTATATAATTAATTAATCAACTTATCATAATTTGCAATACTCACTGTTGCAAATAAATAAATAATGCACGTATGGTTAAATACCTTATTATGTGTGACCCTTTGAGGATTTATGCTATGTTGGACATGGAATTAAATCGTTATTTAATTCCAATAATCATAAGCGGTATCTAGCAACACTTTATGATTCCCAATTCGCATAAATAGTGTACTGCTACAATATTTAAATCCTGCATAAGAGAATAAAAGTGTTTCTCTATTTTGATTCTTATGTCTCACGATATCATCGTATAATCCAAGATAGGAATGTGTCATTCTTGCAGATTATACGTTTCTTGATCTAGAGTTGATCGCTTAGTTGCGCGCATACGATCCGACTCCATCAAGGGACCCAAACAGATATCGTCACTCACTAAGTGAATTAACGAGGGACATACGGTTTTCTTGATGATTAGCTTTTCCCCGCACAATTCAAGAGAACATAAATAAAGTCCGTATAGCAGCCCTTATCGGGAATCAGCGGTAGACAGTATTTATTGAACCTATCCTCATGTGGAAAAGATAAACATCTCAAACTTAGAACCAAAATCATAATGAAATAAACAATGACACATAACACAATCCATATGTTTATTTCATTGGGTCAAGTCCTGTACTATGTTCCATAACATATACATATGCAATTAAGTCGGTAACTTTTTACCTATGATTTGTAGAACTTAATCATCACTTAACTTGCATACTAATCTTATATGATAATTAATGTTCCTTGTTAATTATCAAGATTATGGACCGTTTAGATTTATTATTGTCATTCTAAAGAATGATCCACAGAGATCTACAATTCAGATCCTCAACCTGAATAATCAGTCAATAATAAACCTAGGAACAGATGATAAAATATCATCCATAACATAAACTAATATTTAAGTCATCAAATTATTGACTTCTAGGACATAACTCCAACAATCTCCCACTTGGCCTAGAGTCAATCAGTAGTGACTTATAGCCAACGAAGAATTGAGAACAATGTCATATATATACATATATACATGTCTCGGACCTCAAAATAAATAATACGCTTAAAGCTAGTTACTCATACGTCCACCACGTATGGATGCATAACTGCATCTCGTATATTGCTCAAGGTAGAGGTCATGTTAGAGTGTTCGCTGTGTTCGCGAACCTATCCAATTTTGTTTGACCCTATATATATATATATATATATATATATATATATATATATATATACTACTATATATATGTTCTTGATCATCATCATATGATATCAAGTAATATCGTTATAGATCATATTTGAATCTCCAATGTAACATTGGGTTCTTTAGGAGTAAGTTGTGGTTCGAGATGCATAGAACCATAATAGCTCGACTAAGAACTCGATCCAAATAACCTTCTTTTATTGCTTCACAAGTTGCTATGTATTTTGCTTTGGTGACGAAAACGGTTGTAATATTTCATTTAGAACACCTTCTAATCTTACAACACCACCTTTAAGCAAAATATGTAGCTCAACTGTGATTATATCAATCTTTCGAAAAACTAGCATTAGTGTAATCAATTTACACGAGCTCTCTTTCATCTTAAGAGATGAAACATTATATCACTCTTTCTCATAAGGTACTCGAGGATATCCTTGACTATCGTCCAAATGTGTCTCTCTTGTATCCATTTGACAACTGTTTGTCATATCCTTTGGATACTACACATTGGGGCTTATGCATAAATATGGCATATAAAATGAAACTCATAATGAAAGAATACTTGAACTACTTCATGCACTTTCTCGAATTGAGTTGCAATAAACCAAGTTAAATATTCAAGTCATGCCATGTTACGTATAGTTAGACATCCTTTCTTGGAGTGTAACTTTCGTGTTTCTAGAACACTTCGTCAATATACGCACATTTGCTCAAACCCAACATCCATCATAATCTATCTTTATAGATTTTGTTTCCTAGGATTAGGTGATTTCGCCCAAGTTCTCATTTGAGAAAGAATTCTCCAAAGAGATCTTGACAATATTCATTTTCTTAATGTTATTCCCAATTAATGAATTGTTATCTTGAACAATACAAGTAATACAATTATGCTCCCACTGAATATCTTGTTTATACAAGATACTTTTGACGAAGTTCAACTCCTTGACTTCCTTGTCAAAACTTTTATTCCAATCTCCACAACACTTGCTTTAATCCATTAATGGATCCTTGAAGCATGCGTATGTTTCTAGTAAATAAAACCTCGATTTGTGTCAAATGCACAACTTCTTCTTTCATTTATACGAAGAAGGCGGTTTTATGTGTCTTTCCATATATCAACATATATGAAATACAATTATTGCTAGAATGATCTTTATTGACTTATACATAGCCACAACCAAGAAGTTGTGCTTTGTACGTAGTCAACTAGCCAACGACTTAGACATAGCTACAAGCGAGAAGCCGTGCTTTGTACATAGTCGATTTGTTATCCATGTCAATCTTTCATTTTGAAGATCTAAACGTTCTTGAAGGATTGCTCCTTCATGAACATCAACCAAGGTCTATACCTTGTTGTTATACATGGATTTTATTTAAAAATCATATGGATTCAAACCATATATGTGGAATCGGATCATTCCATCGTTTCCTTGTTTATCAACGGATTCTCATATGCTAAGTACGAGAATGTTGTGAAAGCATATGCACCAAACGGCTTAGGAAATCAACTCTCGTTGATCTTTTGTAGGATTGGTACTTGAGGTTCATTAACTTCTTCTACAACGATTTGTTGAACGAGTTCTTGACTTCTCATATATTTCATGAGTTTCTCAAACATTATCAACTCGTGAGATGGTTGAGTCCTCATTGGAAGGAGCGTACTATTAAACTTCTTTCAAAACAACTTGTGAATGAAGTTCCGCTCAACTCCCACTAAGCACCATGTATGGAGTGACAAGTTTCCATAAGAGTACTTCTTGTAGTGACGCATAAACTTCTTTAATGCTCACTTTACTCCCACTACTTCTTCTTGAGAATATCATTCTACAAGATTACGTTATGATTAGCAACAACTACTTTGTTCTTATCATGTTTGTAGAAGTAGTACCTTTCGGTTAATTTAAGACATCCTACAAATTTATAGTGTCTTATTTGGTTTAAGCTTACAAGTCAACAAACTTTAAATAAGCTTCTCAACACCAAATCTTGAGAAGTATTATGCTTAGAGATCAAAATCTCGTAAGATATCTTCTTCAATAGACTTCGATGGAATATCATTCAGTGTAAACAATATTGTCCTCAAACATAATTCCCTAATACGAGTCGAATAAGTCAATTTGATTTATTACCGATCGAACTATACTAAATATTGTTCGATACCTCCATTCTTGGACACATTATTCCTCATGGAGCGAGTTGTGAAACTACTTTCATACTCTTTAGATAATATTTCAAATCATATGACTTAATTACTTATTTACCACGATTAATTGTAAGACTTCCATTTTTCTTGAACGGTCTTTAAACTTCACTCTTGAACTCCTTTAAACTAGTCAAAAGGTTCATACTTATACCTTATCAAATAGATATGTTAATATCTACAATGATCGTTGGTTAAGTAGTAAAGTATCAATAACCTTTCATTGCACAAGTACTTATTGGTCTTTATACATCGATATGTATAAGCCCTAATCAAGACACTTGTCCTTAAACCTTTATAGGTTAAAGGCGCTTTTGTCATTTAACAAACATGATTCACATATCAATTGATTTGAAATCGAATTGAATTACGAGTTCTACGTTACGGAGACTCTCGTAATGCGATTCTCGTTTATGTATGTGACTAAGCGGTTATATATAACATGAAAGTCAAATACTTTATGTCAAGTCTTACGCATCCTATTTGTCATTCAAAAATTATTTATTTATTTCAAGCAAATTCAATCAAGGTGCATAAAATCATATAAACAAATTCATAATAAAAGATCTTGCCTTTTACGAAACATAATTATCCATCATTGAATATGAAATGGAGATATTTTTGAGAGGTTTTAGAATTAAGGTATGCAACCTTCAATTCCTAAACAAACTCTTAATAAAGATAACTCTACGTATTCAATGGTAATGACTTAAACGAACAAGTCATTTCCTATACGGAGTTCGCTTTACATGTCTCAAACATTCTCTTATTCTTCATTGCCAACACATTTCGTTAAATGTGAGTATATGAACTAGTATCAAGTTACTTGTGTGAATTAGAGATAGTGAGACAATTTGAACGACAAATACTTCTTAGGATTAGAACATTACAATCATGGTATTTCGGACAACATTTCAAATGCCTCCAATAAATGGCAAATGAAATAACTCATGTGATACATAATCACAATCGAGGGTCTCGAAATTTCAACTCATACCTTGCTGAAGTATTTCTTGAATACTTAACCAATTATCTTTTTGCATCAACAAGTGTGCGAAGAATGTAACATTGTATCCTTTATAATTCCAAAGAGATCGTATGACAATATCAATAATCCTTGATATCGGAGATCAATATCTCTAGTTATCAATTAGCTACTTAAATCTTTCGATTTGTAAGCCAATGAAACAATCATATAACTTCTTTTAAAAGAAGAATCTCTTGGCTAGCTCATACTCTTTACACTCGATCATAAATGATGGAGTTAATATCTACTTTCTCCAAGAACACTTTCTTGAGTAAGTGGATGAGAGCGTACGAGTTAAATTCTAGTCCATATGAATTCTCTAATTCAAAGGTCTAGAAATTTCGAATGAGGATATTAGCCATACGCTTTATTGAATAACTTTTCGCCAAAAGTCAATCAATCATCGTAATGCTACGTTCGGGTAGTTTGAGGAAAGTTTTGGGAATTGACATACTCAAGTTTCTCTTCACTAAGATCGCGTCTTAGGAATCGGTATTACTCTTTAAAGTAACTACTTTTTAGAAACGATTTTGTTCATTTTCAAAGATTGATCGCAACAAAATTAACAATTTTAACATCTATAACAAAATCAATTTATGGTCATTTAGTTTATGCAATTGTTTTATTTATAACAAATAAAACTCTCACTACATTTATTTAATGTCCCAAATGTAGTTGGTTTTCCAAGATCCCGGTTTTCATCAAGTAGAGCCTGCTATGGCACGTCACCCTACTTAATTAGACAAGGTAGGTTCTCCAACCAATCATATTGTTCCATATGATTCTTGGTTTGTGAATATCTAAGTATATTTACAAACTTCGCCCCGATGTCCAAACTCTAGTTGGGCCATCGAAAAGTAACCTCTCACTATTTGCTCCTTGCAAATCTTAGCTATTTGCACCCCGACTACCGAATTGACAACCATGACGTCCGCTTGGGCGGACCGCGCCATGTGATGGCAATCAGCGTGAAGGGAATAGAGAGAAGGAGGGCGATTTAACTTAATCGAGTTTAGTTGGGACTAACAATCAAGTGACACTTGTTTGGTGGTCGTGTAAGCATACACCCATACCTATCCTATGACAATTCATAGCAATCACAAGCAATTACATATAAGCATCTCATCCATTGTTGTGGGTTTGTATGGCTCCCGCTTGCATTAGTTTCGCCACATCATCCATGAAGCAAAGCTAATCTAATCCTTGTCCCTCCCACTAAATTCTATAAGGATCTAAATCCTATATAAAATAAAGGAATAAAATACATGTGAAAATATTTTATTCCCATCCTAGCCTTAGGGGCATGCAAGCCACACAAGTTACATAAAAAATTAATCAACAAATTAATTAATTAATGGCACCAAATGCCGCATTACAAACATTCACACATGCATTCAATTTACAACCACAAGGCATTGAGTCATGAGCCATACTAAATCCACTTTCCACCTACAAAACAAAGTTAGCACATACAAGTCCACTTTGTTTCCAATTAACGATTTTCAAGCATCTTTGCGTATTGTTTGCCATAAGCAAATTTCATGCATAAATTCTCAATTTTAAACAACAAAACTTGTTTAAATTCATTTAGAAAGTTCTTTCAACATCCCATAACTGAAAGGAGATCAAACAAGGAGTATTCTAATTGTTTTCAACTAGTTTGAATAATTAGAAAAACAGTAATTTACCAAAAAACGTAATTAATGGAATCCAACAAAATCAATAGTTTTAGGTCTCCAAAAATTATGAAATAAATTACTTAAGCTCCTTATCATAATTGTGATTACCAGTAAAAATTTCAAGAAGAGATCGTAAACCATCTGAGAGAATCAAAAAAGACAAATCTCTTACAAGTGCACGAAACACCGTTATGAGATTTTCAGCTTATCCTCTCAACCATTTGGTCTGTTAGACCACCTTCTATCCAGTTTTTATATATTCAATACATATAGAAAAACTAGTTTAGACTATAGGCTAACCATCCATGAAAAGAAAACAACTAAGTTCAGTTCAATAAATTTAAGTTACATGCTAAACAATCGACAAATCCTGTACTGGAACAGACTGTCGACCGAAATGTTTTAACCTAGTTGAAGGTCCAAACTTCCATGAAAAATTATGAAATTAATTTTTCTGGAATCTTAACTCAAAATAGAACAACTCCATTTAAACAGAATTTTTAAAAGAGTTCTTGTTGGTTAAACATTTTCTCTCGATTTGCCGATTTGCAAAACAACACCGAAACCTTTAAACTAACATCTCTTTTTAGTGTTTTATAGCTAAATTTATTGAAGAATGGATTAAAGCAAGTGTGACACTTAGTTTGGAGCTTCAAGAGATTGCTTTGGTCTAGTTAGAGTTAGTAATTAAGGTTTAATTAAACTCTAAACTAATCTCAATCAATTTGCTGGTACAATGCTCAGTTTTTCTGTCCAGCATCATACAACGCCAGTTGCCGTTACACAACGCAGCGTTTAATTCGCTCTTAAATTGAAAAATCTCTGACAAGGCTGGAACAGCGTTACACAACGCTCAGTAGCGTTGTGCAACGTTAGTTCATTTGCTTTTAAATCTGTTAAATTCATTGTTTCCCCTTGTCAGAACGTTGAGCAACGCTAAGTAACGTTACACAACATTTCCACTCCTACGTTGTGTAACGCTACTCAGCGTTGTACAACGCAGTATGAAACAGGCGTCTCTGCATTGCTCAGACATCGATCTGCATCGATGCTGCATGCATGCTGCCATGTTCCATGCATTGTAGCGTTGTGTAACGCTCTAAACTTCGCTCAGACTTTGCTCAATCGCTCTGGACGCGTAGTGCAACGCCATATAGCGTTGTGCAACGGCGCCGTTGTGTGACGGCAGTCAGCGTCGTATGACGTTCTGACAATATTGTTTGAGTTTGTCAGTTCTGCCTTGTTTCTCTTCTTGACTTCGTTGTGCAACGCTACCTAGCGTTACACAACGCTCTGACAAGTTCCAACGGAACTGTCGAGGTTCTGCTTTGGATTTTTGCTGAAGCGTTGTGCAACGCTATACAGCGTTACACAACGCTCTGACAACTCACAACGTTATTGTCTGTGACCGTTTGATTTTTCAACGGCTATTTAGGCGTTGTACAACGGCATATAGCGTTGTATAACGCCAGAGTCTGTTTTGACTGGTTTTTGGAGCTGTTGGCGCCCTCTATATATATGAGGCCTCTTGGAACTGTTTAGACACTTTTGAAACCTTTGAAACTCCTCCCTTTTGAGCTCCAACCAGTTAGACATTATACTCTATTGTGTTTGAGCATTATTTTAGCAAAATCATTGAGATTAGAGTGTGCAAAACCAATCCACTAGTGTTAATTGCTAGATTTGTTGAGTGATTTGGTTAGAGCCTCAATCCTTTGAGTGTTTGAGCTGGTTCTTTTGAGTTAGGCCAATCCACCTTGAGAGTGATTGTAACAAGGTGATTTGGTTCGAATTTGTAGTTCTGTTCGTGTGGAATTGAACGGAGCGCGCCCATTTCGAGGATGCGAAACTCCCGGAGACGTACGACTAAGGCTAGCACTTCCTAGCGGGTCGGAACTCCGTAATACATCGCGTGTCATTTCTTCTCTTCTCTTTTTACCTTTATTGAATTGTGAATTGCTTGTGTTTTGTTTGTGTTTTGTTAGAACAAGTTTGAATTGAACCAAATATTGACCATACCGGTTTAGAAGTTCGTTTTTGTGCCTATTCACCCCCCTCTAGGCCTTTAATTAGGGACAACAGTTCTCAGTTGGTACAGTTTATTAGAACAATCGATTTGCTCAATAAACTGGATCTGACAAGATCTTCCTTTTCATACTTGAAAACCCACAAATTAATCCGAGTCATGCAACAATCTACACATTCTCAGAAAAAAGTTTCAAGTCTTCTTTAATTCTAGCCATAGAACACTGATACTTATATTCAAAATATAAATCTTTCAAGCCATTCAAACAGGACAGTGCGAGCAGAAGCTGGTTCTGCGCACTGTCGCCGTTTTATTCACAGTAAATCCATACAAATTCAGAAAAACGTGAATCTAACGCCAAAAGAATCACAATCCACAGATTTACAACTTTCATGTAGATGGAAAGATCTTCCAGAGAACATATCATAGCGAAAAACGTGAAACAACACAGAAAATTCCATTTCCAGACAGCAAACAAACGCATCATCTCTACTAATCCATTAATTAGCCAAATTCTCTTAATTAAGTGTCAAATTAACTTAAGTACGACCTTGTGCTCTGATACCACTGTTAGAAAGTTGCTCAATTTTAATTTTAGTGATTAATTACACTTAATTAATCCAATTAAACAAGAGCAAAGAAGATCTAGTACAAAAGTTCAATCCAACACAAAGAGAAGGGGTGGAAAGTTGTATCTCCCGCGAAATCGTATTCGCGGGGCTCGACCACGGCATAGATGTCGATGGCGTGCCTCCATGCGCCTCCTCCTAATCGGCCTCGAGTCCACTAAGGTATGAACCAAGTTATTCTCGAATCGTGCTAGCGATGAGAATGACAAATCTAATGCCAAAGCTTTCCCTTTCTTCAATCAATTCACCAATTAATTTAGTGGAAGGGAGAGCTCAACACATGAGCGATTGAGTGGAGAGAAGAGAGAGAGAGAGAGGCGCCCAAAGAGGGTATGGTGGCGGCTAGGAGAGGGGAAGAGAGAGCCATCCAAGGAGCCTCCATATAGGTCCTTATATGGCCTCCAAACCCTAGCACAAAGTTCACACAAATTACATGGTGTGCCATCCCACCTACCACCTCTAAAGGCCTGCCTCTTTATGGGCCTTGATGGGCCACTAGCTCATCTCATCTAAATCTCAATTCTATTAATTAAAGGCCCCATTCAATTGCTACATAATTGGACATTTAATTTACCAATAAATAAAGGCCCAATTAACTTAATTAAATTAAGTGTGTTGTTTATAAATAATTATTAACTTAATAATAATTATTTAGAGATTAGACAATGCATTAATTTATTTCAATATGATCAATTTGACTTAATTAATTATAACGGTCCACAACGGTATATAATTAATTAATCAACTTATCATATTTTGCAATACTCACTGTTGCAAATAAATAAATAATGCACGTATGGTTAAATACCTTATTATGTGTGACCCTTTGAGGATTTATGCTATGTTGGACATGAAATTAAATCGTTATTTAATTCCAATAATCATAAGCGGTATCTAGCAACACTTTATGATTCCCAATTCGCATAAATAGTGTACTGCTACAATATTTAAATCCTGCATAAGAGAATAAAAGTGTTTCTCTATTTTGATTCTTATGTCTCACGATATCATCGTATAATCCAAGATAGGAATGCGTCATTCTTGCAGATTATACGTTTCTTGATCTAGAGTTGATCGCTTAGTTGCGCGCATACGATCCAACTCCATCAAGGGACCCAAACAGATATCGTCACTCACTAAGTGAATTAACGAGGGACATACGGTTTTCTTGATGATTAGCTTTTCCCCGCACAATTCAAGAGAACATAAATAAAGTCCGTATAGCAGCCCTTATCGGGAATCAGCGGTAGACAGTATTTATTGAACCTATCCTCATGTGGAAAAGATAAAAATCTCAAACTTAGAACCAAAATCATAATGAAATAAACAATGACACATAACACAATCCATATGTTTATTTCATTGGGTCAAGTCCTGTACTATGTTCCATAACATATACATATGCAATTAAGTCGGTAACTTTTTACCTATGATTTGTAGAACTTAATCATCACTTAACTTGCATACTAATCTTATATGATAATTAATGTTCCTTGTTAATTATCAAGATTATGGACCGTTTAGATTTATTATTGTCATTCTAAAGAATGATCCACAGAGATCTACAATTCAGATCCTCAACCTGAATAATCTGTCAATAATAAACCTAGGAACAGATGATAAAATATCATCCATAACATAAACTAATATTTAAGCTATCAAATTATTGACTTCTAGGACATAACTCCAACAGTCTGACCATGTTGAATTTTTTAGAAATTGATTTGAAACTAGTGCAGTTCAAATTGGACGTTATAAGACCAATTTGTTGTTGGAAAATTAACGTTACAAATTTTTTGGATATGCAGGTTTGAGATCAAGTACGAAAGAAATTATACCAATATCAAGTCAAATATACGAAAAACATATTTATTTCAATCTTAGTTGCATATCACAATTGGCTGGTGCATGCTAGCAGGAAACAGAATGAGTTTTCTATAATCGGTCACAATGAATCGCTTCGGTGAGAAAACACAACATAGAGATTTTTTTTTTTTTTAGATATACTAGATAGAGTCATAGAGACTATCTAGTTATAACATAGGGCCGTTTGGATCGCTTAGGAATAGGAGTAATTTTCTATTCCTAGGCATAAAGTATTGGGAAGTGTGTAATTTTGTGAAAAGTTTAGATTGTTTATAATAACTTATGTCTAGGAATAGAAAATTCTCCAAATTACCACTTGATCCAAACGAGTCAGCAGTAGGATGGATATGCGCCCAAAAACATGTTTGTTTACTTTTCGAGGCGAGTTTGTCTTCAATTTCGATAATAGATGATCATTTAAAAACTTGAATTTAAAGTCGATTGAGCACAGTGAAAATCGAGAAATCAAACGTATTGAGTATGAATCTGATTGGGAGTTGTAAAGGACATGAGTATGTAGATTAGAGATGGTTTGGTAAAAAGATAGTTTGGACATTTTTTTAAAATTTTGATTTAATAGAAATGACATATGTGAAATTTAATATGTTTTTCTTATAAAATAATGACATAAATCAAATTTGTGCAGTTTTGTGATGACATATATTCAATTAGTCATTTTGTAGTGGCATTTTTAAAATTTAAATGTTTTACAGTGGCATAAATCTAATTTTCTCAAATTGTTATTAGAGACTAGAGTAGATGTCAAACTTACATAAAATAGTTCATGTTTTTCATATTGATTTCTCAAAAAATTTTGTTGTCGAATTTTACTCACAGATCTTTGAGAAACAGCTCTTGATCTAGTGGCAAAAGAATAATGCATCTCAAGTGAGAGGTCGCAGGTTCGAAATCCAACTGGGGAGTCTTTTATAGACATTTAATTTTAAAAATAAATTAGGAGGCTTGACCTCCAATTTATCCTAAAAAAAATACTTTTCTTTCCCCTTCCAAATCAGAATTTGGAACAAAAATGAAAAGAAAAAATTGGATATAACTCCTATAATCTTGTTCAATTAGATATAACCCCTTGCAATCTTATGTCATGACCTGACTAAATGTGTAAGAAAATAATTAAATAATAAAGACCAAGGGCTGCGCATTGGACTCCTGGTTGGGCCTTTTATAATTTCTATTAATTAGAGACGTATAAGGTTAAGTTTTACCATATAAGTACCTTCTTTATTTGATAACGTGTATTGGAAACAATATATAAGCCATGATGTACTGTGAAAGGAATTAGACAATTATCAATCAAATTGGCAACCGCCATTTATTTTGCTTTTCTATTTCTCAATTTCTTTTCAAGTTATTTTCTTCAATTTATTTATGTTTTCTTTGATTTATCAAAACAACTAAGTCGAGATACGACAATTGGTATTAGTGTCAGATCCATGGCTTACGAAGATTCATACATACAAATTTTGCGACAAGTTGATGAAAGAATCGATGGAAGTATTTCATGTCGATTTGAAGGAATCAATGGAAGTGCTGAAAAGACAACAAGATGAGATGTTTCAACAAACTCAAGCACAGTTCGACCAGCTTACGGATAATTTTGCAAAATTATTAGAACCTGTGGAAGCCGAGGAAGCATTGCATGATGAAATTATTGATAAGGGTGAAGAAAGTCTAAAATTAGAAAAAAACTACAAATTGCACTGATTAAACCGGAGCTAGAAGAGGTGAAGATGTTACTACATACCATCGAGGCACGAGAAGAGGACATCGTGGAGCATAATTCGATCAAATCGACGATAATGGAAGAAGACAACAAAAAATGTCAGTTTGTGGGTCATCGTTGTCTTGATAAGGCTCTTAATCTCGTTGAAATAGAAGGAGACAATTTCTGCTATATGAAATCGAGTTTTTTGACCTTGATCCTTGAGGACAAGGATCTTGTGAGGAGAAGACAATGTCATGACCTGACTAAATGTGTAAGAAAACAATTAAATAATAAAGACCAAGGGCTGCGCATTGGACTCTTGGTTGGGTCTTTTATAATTTCTATTAATTAGAGACGTATTAGGTTAAGTTTTACCATATAGGTACCTTCTTTATTTGATAACGTGTATTGGAAACAATATATAAGCCATGATGTACTGTGAAAGGAATTAGACAATTATCAATCAAATTGGCAGCCGTCATTTATTTTCTTTATTTGATAACGTGTATTGGAAACAATATATAAGCCATGATGTACTGTGAAAGGAATTAGACAATTATCAATCAAATTGGCAGCCGTCATTTATTTTGCTTTTCTATTTCTCAATTTCTTTTCATGTTATTTTCTTCAATTTATTTATGTTTTCTTTGATTTATCAAAATAACTAAGTCGGGATACGACATCTTATTCAATTGGAAATAACTCCTATCTTCTAAACTCTGATTTCAAAGATTGGAAGAGTTATATCCAATTGAAAAAAATTACACGGTTATATCCAATTTTTGCAAAATGAAAAATCAGACCGGATCGTATTTGTAGCACGAGATGTTACATGTTAGGTTGCGGTCGGTTGACCTCCCCCCTGCGTGCTGCCACGTAGTGCGTTTCGTTGAATCTTTCAGTCATCATATCTCCAGTCCTTCGTATAAAATCTCTCCATTTTACTAACATCGTAGATGTTCAACTGGAGATGATGCTTCCTTTGAACTGATCGAACCCGGAGGAAACAAGGCAGAATGTGGGGGGAAAAAAACACCCGCCCGGATTTCGCGTAAATTCGTAATTTATCTGAACCTTACAATATAAAATTATCTATAGCGGGTCATTTTATATGTATTTCATGACCCGCACTGTGAATCATCTCACAAAAGCTTACTTCACAGGGGAAAAAAAAAAATTAAGAGCACGATGTATTGAAACACTTGGTCTCCTCTTTCCTTCCGAGTTCCGATCTTCTCTCCCCTCCCTTCCTTTCTGTCTCCTCAAATTTAGCCCCATTTCGATCTTACATATTCTCTCCATTTGTGCTTCTTCTTTTGCGTTGATTGCGAATTTAATGTGAGTTTCATCGGAGAAATGGGTGTTCTACTGGTCAGGGTGTTGTTCTTCTCTTTGGTATCATGCTCTCTAGGATGGGTGTTGCTTGTGTAAGTACACATTTATTCGATTTTACGGCTGAATTCTTTGATGGTTTCTTTTTAATTTGTGTTTTGGCACAAGGTTGGTTTATCAATGTATGCTGAGAAGAGAAATTTTTAGGGTCATACAATTGTGTATAGTTTGGAGTACATTTGAAGACGAGATTGGATTGCTCAAGTTTTAGACATTGCACATGCCATAATTTGTGCTATTGAAATGGATAATTGGGGACAAACAGGAATTGCATTGAGATACACAGAGCCTTTTCAAGTTTTCTCTGAAGCTGATTCTAAAACAGAATTATTACTGTCTTTGATAATAAAAATTATTTTTTTTAAAAAAAAATCTGGTCAAAATTATGGATAACAACCTACATTTAGTAAATTGCACAGTAATTCTGACTTTTCAATTTATAAAAATTAAGAAAAATGAATTGATTCCTGTAGTTTGTAATTTGTATGTGGTTTTACACCATACAATAAATTCCTGCAGTTTCACTGTGTAGTTTGTACATGGTTACACCATGCAATAAATTCTGAAATTTGGGGAAAAAAATATGAAAATCTTTACACAACACCTGCGAATTCAGTTGCAATGGCTTATCCTAATGAGTCATTTTGTAATTGGCTGTATGGGTTGGCTAAGTTTTTAGGTCCTTATAGAAGAAGTGAACCAGACAATGATTGGGTTGGATTTTTTGCATCTAGATGGATTTGTATTGCAGGTTTAACAAGTAGAATACTTGGCATCTTTTATCATTTCAAATGAAGTGATTCTTGCTGTATACTTACTAAATTTTACATTTTTTTTTTCCAGTATTGCTACCCAATTGATGATACTTGTAATGAGACATCTACTGGGGATCTCCATTAAATTCAGAATTGCACAAATCAATTGTATAAAGGATGTCTCAATACAATTCAAAAAGGTAATATTCATATGAGCACTTTTCAATGGCACAAAGGACATGTCCATACAAATCAAAAGACATGAAATTCATGTTAATGAAAGTGGAAAACACTGTATATCCTTCTTTAGGCAAAAATAGAATTCTATGAACAATGATTTCTGTTTCTGTCACTATTAACAGTACCTGTCCAGTCCAGTCCAGTCCAGTTTGCAGGTTTATCAAAATTGCAGGACATGAAGAAACATGATTGAGAGAATTTAAATTAAAATCCAATTTGTGTTAAAAAATAGCTGCAGAAAAATCATGGGTACATTGCCAATTACAGGTACTTGTTTCCTGAAGAGTATTTTACCATTCTAAGTTCTTGGTAAATTGACAGCTCAAAGTGTTGAAATAAGTTATGGTACATGAATGCATAAACAGACTCTCAGACACATAATGATGCTGATGCACAAAGCACAACCATATAGTGTACCCTTCAATGCAGGGAATGCATACGGCAAATATAGATTGATCATGCATATTCTCCTCTTCAACAATAATCTCCTTCCCCTCTTTCTTTCAGGGAGTGATGGAATCCATTTCCATAGGAGAAATTAAGCTCATCCTTAAAGAATCCCTCTTGGATCTTGGCCTAACTTTGTCATCTCGCAATTCAATATTTGAATTGGTCTTATCTGATTTTACCATAGCCATGAGGTCAAAATCGACAACGCAAAGTGCCAAAAAGAAGAAGAGCAAGCCTCCAAACAAAAAGAAACCAGGCTCTGGTGGAGGGAAAGAAAAGAAATTGATGATGTTGGCCAAGGCCGCCAGATTTTTATCGTTATCTGTTATCAATATTACCTTCAAGGTATGTTTAGTTCATTGTATGTGATTATGTCTCAGTTGAAGGGAAATATGGAAATGATGGTCTTAACTAAAATCATGAGAAAGAAATGAGAAAAGACATGTATAACCTGAAAAGTTTGACGTAACTCTTGAACAGTTATAATTACTGGGAATTACAACTGCATGCTAATTTAATTTTTTCTGAGGCTTTAAAGAAAGAAGAAGAAACAAATGATATTACCATTAGTTCCTCGTTTATATTGATAGATATAGTTGCACACTTAAGAATTAAGGTGAAAGAAATAACTACCAAATTTATTGGGTGGCATTGAGTATTATTTATCGGTTTCTGTATTGGATCTTGCCCTGAATTTATTGAGAATTTCTCCATGCCCCAGAACAACTACATTAACCAGGGTTATGGTAACACAAAAGTTAAAACCATTGTTACCAACTAATAGGAAAACTGACTGGTGAACTATGTCTAATAACTAGCTTTGTGGATGAAATTTATTTTGCTTTCCTCTTTTGGAATATAGACTCCAAAAGCTGCTATTGGAGTGAAGGAACTTAAGGTAGACTTGACTACATGTGAAGGGCTCCACAAATCTTACAAGTTTAGACTTCACATGATGCCTATACTAGTTTATATGCTTCCTACTGATGCTTTTCTAGGCCAGCCGATCAATTTCAGCAACGTTGAAGAGATGGCCAATGGTCAAACATGCTCTAATTCTGTTACCTGTGAGGATTTCTTGGTCACATGTGAATTAGAAAAATACAGGTAAGCTTTTTTTTTTTTTTTTTTTGAAGTTTACATTTCTGGTGTTCTCTTGAACATTCGTTTGTTTTGGGAATGCTAATAGTAATCTTCTTGTGTCATTTTTGTGATTTTATTTCTTTTTATTTTTTTTGAAAGGATTTAAAATAAACTCCAAGACAAAAAATATGAAATTTATGTTTGTTTTATTGTCTTATGTTTAGGGATGAAGGAGTCAAAATCAGGGAATTAGATGTTAAATTTGGTGCCATCATAGTGAACTCTAATGAAAGTTTATTAGCTAATAAGAAGCCTGTTGCCACCGTGGGCCCCAGTAGCTGTGTAGATGCGCCATCTAATACTATTAAGTCTGGTAAAAAATCTAGTGGAGTGGAATCTAAAGTCTCATCTCTTAGGAAGCAGATTGTTCATTTGCCTGAAAAGGTTATTGCTTGTTTTACTCATTTTGTGAAAGAAAAGCATAAAAGTGATTTGAATTAATGATTCGTAGAGACAATATACAACTAAAAGAGGAAATTTTGTGCTACTTGTACAATATGACCATGTTAGTGATGTCCGTATGTCTTTCCATCCGGCTGTCATTTGTCACTCTCAAATACTTATTTCTGGTATCAAGTTTTATCATGCTAGTCTGTTTATTTTTTGTTCCCTTTTGGATTTATTCTTTCCAGCCATGACTGGTATCGGCAGATCCTTTCGGTATGCACCTATAAGAATTCTCTGTTAGAATCTAGAATCTATTAAGCGCCTTTGTGGCAAGCAAACAGAGCTTATTCAAGAATTATTGCAATTGTATTTTTTTTATATGGACCATTCAATTCCCTAGACTGTTAACTTTTTTGTTGCTGGTTGCTAAAATTCTTTTGTTAATTGGAAGGTTAGTTTGAACATGCCGAAGCTAGATGTGAGATTCACCCATCAGGTCCATTGCCTGTCGGTGTATAACAGCATCACTGGCATCTCTCTGAGAGCCACCAAATCACCTTCTACAGACAAGTCAAGAAACAGTAGTTCACAATTAGGTCTTCAGTTAGATTTTAGTGAGATTCATGTAAGCTTGAATGCTTCATCATTATTTTTTTTTGTTATTTAGTTAGTTTGTTGATATTGTACTTTTAATGTGATATTTTCTCTATGAAATTCACTTTATTTTTGTAGCTTCTTAGAGACGGCAGTAGCTCTATTTTGGAAATTTTGAGGGTTGCTGCAAGCGCCTCTTTTGATATTCCAAATGAAGTAAGTATTACGTATTTTTTTGGTTTGTGCTCATATTGTAGGGTTTGGCTTAACATTAGGTGTTTTGCCCTTAAACAAGCCGAAGCAAAGAAATAGGCATGTAAGAGAATGAACTGAGGTTGAGATGAAACTTTTATGAGCACTCATCTGGTACCACCTTATGCATTGTAGTATTGAATCTGAAATGGCCGTATTTGTTAAATCATTAAGTAGAATTACCATAGTAGGACTAAAACCAATTTGTTAAATCACCAAGTACCACTACCACAATAGCACTAAACCAATTAATTGCGTTACATCTCAGGAGATAGCACCAATTAGGGCCGAAGTAGATGTGAAGTTTGGTGGAACCCAGTGCAATCTCATGATAAGCAGACTTGCACCCCTGCTTTCCCTCAGCCCTGCAAAGAAACCCAAACCAATTGTGTCTCATGGAGAGAGCAGTAGCAGTGATCTTTCGACTCACCGAGAGAATTTAAAAGATATGGAGCAGAAAGCTCAACCAATAATTTGGAATGCTACAGGCTCTGCCCCAGAGATAACTATCATTCTGTTTAGCACTGATGACTTGTCGTTGTTTCATGTAAGTTCCTTATATTTGCATCACTTTTACACTAGGTCAAAACTAAGCATACATTATATGTTGTATTATTATTTATAAAGATGTCTAGCACATACATGGATGCAAGTGTCTGGCATGACACTTTATGATAAGGCACATCACATTCAATTCCATTTTTATTGCGAAGTGAGTGTCAGTGCCATGTCTGATACAACAGGACACTAGAATGTCTGTGACTATGTGCTATATAGGTATGAAGGTATTGAAAGGTTTCTTTTGTATTTGCATTTTGTGCACTTAAATTAGCTATGATTCACAAACAAAATATTAATTTAGATGTATGGACAAGATGTGATGATTGTTGGATTTTCTGTATGCTTGCTATGAAGCATTACTAACTGCATATCAGCTGACAAAGATGTACTTGGACTGGACTACGCTTACCAGTCACTTCAGCAAAAACTTCATTTTATCTTAAAATCAGTGCCATGGTTGTATTATGAAGCAGTAACTTTACTGATCATTGTAGTTTAGTATAATATTACATTACAGTTTTTTTTTTTCTTTTTCTTTTTCATTTCTTTCAACTTCTCTTTTCCTTTTTGGCTGCAGGTATGTTCCCAATCTTTTCATATATCTGCAAATAATTTTGCAAAATCTGGTTCACAACTGCACGGAGAGCTTGGGGAGCTAAACATAGCTATGTCATACTCGCACCATCATAACTCAAAGGAACATTTACATGATATAGAAGCTGATCCTTCCTCCCTGCTACACATCAGCAAGATGGCTCTTGAAACTGGCAAAGAGGAGCCAAAGTCTGATGAGTCAGTCACCTCTCTTAATATATCAGGAATTGATGCAAACCTTTCCTTCCAGCCATTGGAAGCGATTTTAGTTATGATTGCATCCATCAAAGCTTTATTAAAGAAGGTATCTTCTCCTGGTAAACGGTCAGTTAAGAACAGAAGTACACATGGGTCGTCTCAGATCAGTACAGGTACAAAAAGGGCTAAGAAAATTATGAAAATAAGTCTTGACCGCTGTATGATTAAGTATTTTGGCGAAATGGTTCTCGAGGACATGAACTTAACTGACCCAAAACGTGTCAATTATGGATTTCAAGGGGGTAAGGTGTTGGTAACAACCTGCCCTGACGGCACACCTCGAACAGCCAGTATATTTGCTACTGGGCCCTCAAATTGCAAAAAAATAAACTTTTGCACCTCTTTTGAGATCCTCCATCTTGGGGTGTGCATGAACAAGGAGAAGCGCTCCACACAAATTGAATTGGAGAGAGCCCAGTCGGTATTTAAGGAGTTCCTAGATGGAGAGAATCCCGGCAATGATATGACCTTGTTTGATATGCAAAAAGCAAAACTGGTACGGCGCTCTGGTGGGCTGAGCGATGGTAGTTCTTGTTCCCTTTTCACTGTAACCGATATATCTGTTAGATGGGAACCTGACCTGCACCTCTCCCTTTTTGAAGAAGCTACCAAATTGAAAGCAGTCATGCATAAAGTCAAGACTCAAAACCCTGATCCTGAACCAAAAGAAGAACCTGTTAAAATTGAGCCTTTGAATGAAAAGGAAGCAATAAAAAAAAAGGAGTCGATTTTTGCAGTAGACATAGAGAAGTTCAACATCACCGCCGAGGTTGCTGATGGCGTGGAGGCAGCAATACATGTGCAGTCAATTTTCTCAGAAAACACAAAAATTGGGATATTGTTTGAGGGTCTTGAGTTGAGGTTTAATGGTGCTAGGATTTTCAACACTAGTCGGACGCAAGTGTCTCGGATTCCAGTTTCCATGTCAAGCCACCACATGCCTGATGGAAAGTTGCACCACGTGACAGTGTGTGACTGGGTCATTCAAGCAGGTGAGATGCATGTGTGCATGCCTTACCGGCTCGAGTTCCGTGCAATTGATGATGCAGTAGAAGATACAATACGGTGCCTGAAACTCATCAGCACAGCCAAGACAAATCTACTTTTCCCCGAAAAGAGCTCCATCGTGAAGAAAGCCAAACCGAAAACTCGGTCAACAAAAATTCGGTTTGTTCGGTTTATAGTACATGAACTTGTCGGGGAAATAGAGGAGGAGCCTTTGCAGGGATGGCTTGATGAGCACTATCGGCTACTGAAAGGAGAGATTGCTGAGGTAACATCACGGTTAAACATACTGGATGAGTCCAATATGAACACAGACGACAACACTGAACCGAACACACCATCACTTCAAAGCTTGAGGGAAGAGATATACAGAAACACGTTTGCATCATATTATAAAGCATGCAAGGACCTCCCTTCTGAAGGGTCAGGGGCATTTGCTACTGGGTTTCAGTCAGGGTTTAAGTTGAGCAAGAATCGAACCTCGGTTTTGTCGGTCCGTGTAAAGCAGATTGATCTGAGCATGTCAGCAATTGAGGGAGGGGAGGAAGGAATGATTGCATTTATTAAGACGGTTGATGAACATTGTGCTAAAAATGAGGTACCCTTTGGTAAGTTTTATGGGTGCAATATATCGCTTAAAGCTGGGTTGCTGGTGGCAAGGTTGAGAGATTATACTCACCCTCTTCTTGAGGCTACATCTGGTAAATGCGATGGTTGGGTTGTGCTTGCCCAGCAGGTCGGCCTCAATCTTTTTCTTATTATAGAATTTAGTTTTTTTCTTTTAAATCCCAGCATAGTGTATTCAATATTGCTCACAACAAGATATTGTAAATATAATTTAAAGATAGAGCCTGACTCCTATCTTCATTAAAAAAAAAAAGATATTGTAATATAGTGCTGACTTCAACATCCCTTAATAGTTACTTGGAGATGAAGATGCTCTTACTCTTTTTGTGTGACTATGAGAGGTCCCTGGCACTATTTTCCTATTACGCATCATATAATGACTACATAATTTTTTTTCAGGCAACTTATTTCCAACCTCAAATGCTACAAGATGTTTTCGTAGGCAAGTGGTGGAAAGTTCGCCTATTCCGTTCAATGAGTGGCACGACACCACCAATGAAATTTTACTCTTGTCTTCCAATTCATTTCCAAAAAGGTGAGGTCTCTTTTGGGGTTGGATATGAGCCTGTATTGGCTGATGTGAGCTATGCTTTCTCTGTCGCACTGCGTAGGGCAGTTCTGGGCAAGAGAACCTCTCCAATCAACACACCCCTTCCCAAAAAGGAGAAGAGTCTCCCATGGTGGGATGACATGAGAAACTACATCCATGGCATAAATTCCCTTCATTTCAGTGTGGCGCACTGGCACTTGCTTGCTTCCATCGATCCATACGAGAAAATTGAAAAAATTGATCTAATGTCTGGGTACATGGAATTACAACAAAGGGATGGTCATGTGAGTCTTTCTGCAAAGGATCTGCAGGTTCATTTAAGTAGCTTACATACTCTGGTGAAAAATTCGAGGCTGGAACTGCCCCCACACAGAGATGTTCCTTTTTTTAAAGTACCCAATCTCTTTTTTGAAATCAACATGGAGTGGCAATGTGAGTCACGGGATCCCATGAACCATTTCTTGTTCTCTTTCCCTGTAGAAGGGAAGACTCGTGAAAAGATCCTTGATCCTTTTCGCTCAACCTCTCTCTCACTCCAGTGGAGTTTTACACTCACACCTTTGTTTGAATCTCCAGACATTGTAACCCCTTCAAATGCCTTGGTCAATAGTCCAACATTAAATGTGGCAGCTCATGACCTATCCTGGCTGCTCAAGTGGTGGAATATGATATACTTGCCCCCTCAGAAACTAAGAATGTTCTCTCGATGGCCCCGTTTTGGTGTCCCGAGAATCCCCAGATCAGGAAATTTGGCACTAGACAGGGTCATGACTGAAAACTTCATTCGGTTTACCTCCACCCCTACTGTTATCAATTATCTTCCATTAAGGGATGATGACCCTGCTTATGGTATGTCTTTCAAAGTTAATAAGCTAAAGTACGAAATGTGCTTTAGTCGTGGCAAGCACCAACAATACATGTTTGACACGAAGCGTGATACCATGGACCTGATTTACCAAGGGCTTAATCTTGAGTTTCTAAAAGCGAACCTTGGAAAAAGAAGTGATTCCTATCAGCCTGAGAAACGACGAGATGAGGGCTTCTTTCTTTCCTCCAGCTACATAACAATTCGGCGTCAAGCACCAAAGGCCGACCCAGTAAGACTCATGTTGTGGCAAGAAGCTGGTCGAAAAACTCCCAGTTTGGAGCCTGTCAAATCCAAAAAAAGCCACAGTAGCGACAGTGACTGTGCACACTCAGATCTGAGTGATGACGACGGATTTAATATATTGGTCGCTGACAACTGTCAGCGTATCTTTGTGTATGACTTGAAGCTCTTGTGGGACATAGAGAATAGAGAAGCAGTTTGGTCATGGGTTGCTGGCATCTCAAAAGCATTCCAGCCACCGAAAGTGTCACCTTCCCGGCTGTATGCACAGAGAAAACTGGCTGAGAGGAATGAGAGAGAAAAGAAGATGGAATCTATGGAGTCTGATCTAAGTAGCAATGGTGATGCTGCTGAAGTGTCTGATGCAGTGGTCTCATTTCCACAAGAGCATATGGAGAATGTGGAGTTGCTCTCAGCTAATACCTCTAGCAAGGTTGATGTGCCATCCAGTAGTTCACCAGGTGTGTATTTGCTCCTTTACCCAAAATTCATCTCTCCTTAAGAAGTCTCTGCACTGCACATCCAGTCTTGAATCTGGACTCCTATGGATTAACATATACATTATACACACTTGTACTGATTATTGTACATTTTCTTTTGATAACCTCATCCCAGTTATTAATAAACAAAAAATGATTCTTGTTAAATTATAGATGCTTCAATTTTTATCATATGTATTATTCTGCTCTTGGCTTATGAGATTTCTTCTGCACTAACAGCAAGGCAAGGGAATACTGTCGAAACAGAAGAGCAAGAGACTAAGCATTTCATTGTGAATTTTAGCCAACCACAATTCAATCTACATTCTGAAGAAGCTAATGTAAGTCTAATAGTTGTCAATATAAAATCAACGCTCAAGTTATAGAGAACATCCTTTAGTTTACCATCCATTAGAACATTATGTTTCCTAGTTATTCTTTTTCCTAGTGATCTGAAGTTATGGGTTTTCCGAGGTACGTGGGAACTGAATGCCTCTTGGTGTGTGTGGAATGAAATTTAACATTATGTCAAACTTTTTAAGAGCCAAATATTCAGGTGTCAAACTTTTTAAGAGCCAAATATTCAGGTTTCAACAACCAGTATATTGAAGAAATAAATTAGTACAATCTGAGATGGTACATGTCACAGATTGGCCCTTGATATAAGTGCAGTGCTGGAGTACAGATAAAAAAGCCTTGTTACAAATTATTGCCCAAATCCAAAATTAAACAAATAAAACATATCTTTTAGATTTTATGGTTTTAAAATACTATCCATGGATAAAATAAGATAAATTTGATACATTATTTTTTTCCTGTCACATCAGGCCCGTTTCCTTCTCGCTGCTGCAAGTGGAAAGGTCCTTGCTCGCTCCTTCCGTGCCATTCTTCATATTGGCTACCAGATGATTGCTGAAACTCTCGCTGGAACAACAGAAAACAATACAAATAGTAGCAGCAGTAGCAACAACTCTGATACCACTACCTCTACTACGACCAACATCTCCACCGCTGCAGCTGCCAAAGAGGTGATACCAGAGATGACATGGCGCAGAGCTGAATTGTCAGTGATGCTGGAGCATGTACAGGCGCATGTGGCACCAACAGATGTGGATCCAGGTGCAGGGCTGCAGTGGTTGCCAAAGATCAAGAAGGGGATGCCTGAGTTAAAGCGTACGGGCCCGCTTCTCGAGCGTGTCTTCATGCCTTGTCAGATGTACTTCCGCTACACCCGTTATAAAGGCGGACCCGAATTGAAAGTATTCTTTTATTATTCTGTTTTTTTTTTCTTTTATAATTTCATGCAACATGGCATGCACCAGATGGTACTTATCATTTAATTTGTGTTTTGACAAGAAGTTGCCAAACTAAATACCAGTTGCATCATACGACCACAGGTAACATGTCTACTATAAAGAATACAGTCGGAAATATGCATCTTGTATGTTAGAAAACTCCTCAAGTATACAGTTGGAAATATGCATCTTGTATGTTAGAAAACTCAATGAAATGAAATGAGCAATATAGACGTTGGACATAGTTCTTTATGGTACTTTACTTTTTATATTTTGGTGAGTAGGTGAAGCCTTTAAAAGAACTAACCTTCAATTCGCCAAGCATTGCTGCAACGATGACATCTCGTCAATTCCAAGTCATGATGGATGTCTTAACTAATCTACTCCTTGCTCGGTCTCCCAAGTAAGCAATTTATATTTAGACTGCATGGAACAAGGCTTGTTGCCTTTGGATTATTGAAATGGCATGCCTAGTCCTTAAAGCACAAGATGTCTATATTGCCTAAAACAGGAGAATAGATAAGTACAGAGTCTCCTGGTTTCTTGGAAATATTCAACAAACCTACACTCATGTCTTCTTTCCTTCTGTTCGGAGGGAAGGTGAATAATGAGGAGCTATTTGATTATCTTTTAAATTAAACGAGAAAACCAGGGAACCATAAAGATATTTCTCACAGTTTGCAGAGGTATAATATATTTACCTTGTTTCAAATCATATGCATGATGTAGGTTTCATTAGGATAGGCACGAATTCTGTTCACTAATATTAATAATAAGTATTTAATAAAGAGTATATATCGTAGGCCCCACAACAACAGTATGGTTTATCCATCTGATGATGATGTGGATGATGAGAGTGAAGAGATGGGAGAGGAGGCTGATGAGTTTGTCCCGGATGGAGTAGAGGAGGTTGAGCTGGCAAAGATAAAAGTTGAGCAAGGAGAGAGAGAAACAAAGGTGCTGATTGATGACATTAGAGCCCTTCTCAAAGCTGCTGATCCATCAGAACCTGTGGGTCCAGCACTGCAGTCAGATGAGGACATTTCGTGGGTTGTTACTGGCTCAAAATTATTACTGGTAAGGTTCTGTATGAATTTTGTTTTATTCAGGTACCATGTTCATGTTCATATGTATATGTGCAGGCTACATATAGACTTTTAATTTTTTTTTTAAAACCCACGACTTATTTTCTTCTATTGTCCCAAATTCAAGTGTAAGGCTTTCTATACAAAATCCCAATTTTAAATTATTCTACACATTTGGTGGGTAATTTCATGTTTTTAATTAATATCATTTGTTACCCTGTTTACATATGTATTAGACGTCTAGACCATCTTGAAGCTTTTGATATGATGTACTACTGATGTTGTTACTAGCAAGATTATTTGAAGAAATTTTCCTACTTGGTCCATTTTGAACAGTGCTGGTAGGTTGTATGATGAATCTTACATGACATGATCTCATTTGGGTACCAAAGCATGTGACCATTTGTATATGCCTAAATTCTAATTTTCCCATTTTTTATAAATAATAATATTGAATTTCTTAGGTCCAAAGATTGAAGAAAGAGCTTGTGAATGCACGGACATCAAGGAAGGAAGCATGTTATGAATTAAGGTCAACTATGCGAAAAGCTGCACAGTTAAGACTAGCAGAGAAAGAGAAAAGTAAGAGCCCATCTTATGCAATGAGAATTTCTATGAAGATAGAAAAAGTAGCCTGGAGCATGCTAATAGATGGGAAATCATTCGCTGAGACCGAGATAAATGACATGGTAGCACTCTTACATTCTTCTGTTCATTGGTTTCACTGTGAGGTTCAGTTTTAAGGCTATTATTGAGCACTGCTGTTCTGAAATGATGTCTAATCTGTCTTAATATGTTGACAGGTTTATGATTTTGATAGAGATTTCAGAGATAAAGGTACATCCAATTTCACAACCAAGTCGGTTGTGGTGAAAAATTGTCTGCCCAATGCCAAATCAGATTTATTGCTATCAGCCTGGAATCCGCCTCCGGAGTGGGGCAAGTAAGATTTGAATGTCTTCAGTAAAATCAGTCTTAACCCTTTTATGTGAATTTTTGCTATCAGAATTTGCAGTTCCTTATATATGTTTTGATCGATATGGAGTCCCTGTTAGGGACTCTATATATCACAATACTGAACTGGAATGTCCCAAAATGGGCAAGATTAATTGGTAGTGAGATTTGCAGGTTACGTTTGACAAACATTCTTAGCTCTACTATATGCTAATCATCTATTCTTTTTTTTTTTAAACCATTTGTAGAAATGTTATGGTTCGTGTAATTTCCAAGCAAGGTGCCCCCAAAGATGGGAGGTCTCCAATTGAGTCATTTCTGGTATATTAACCTTTTAATCCTTTGTAGTAGAAAGATAAGGTTAATACAAAGAAGTTTGTTACAAGAGTTTGCTGCTTTGACCTTTTTTCCATTTTAACGTTGCTTTTATTTCTGGTTTTACTCTTAGCCTTGTGTTGGATTTATGTGCCACAGTAGGCCTCAAGGGCTATCTTTTATAATACCTATTAACTTACAGTACAACTGCTATGAGACTGAAGCCCTAATATCTTTTTCTTTTTTCATTGAATATCATGAAACACCTGTGCTTTGATTACCACTTACAAACTATCTGAACAAAATATGGAAAGTAGGTTAGAAGAGTCGATCCAGATCACTCATCACATGATTTTTGTACAACATTAGGGTCATGGCTTTTACAAATCTACAAATTTCAGGTAGATATATATCCATTGAAGATACATTTGACCGAGTCAATGTACCGGATGATGTGGGACTATTTCTTCCCAGATGAAGAACAACATTCACAGAAACGACAGGTTTGAATTATTGAAATTTAAACTTCATTGTACTTTTCATTTGAGTTACTTTTTTCTGTTGCAAAAACTGTTCTTTAACAAATAAGACCCTAGACTTTTGCAAATAACATAATACTATAAATTACATAATACCATAGATAAAACATACTACCAAATATAACTGAACACTTTTTATTGTCATTGGTGCTTTGTTCCATTTTTTATGGTGGAAGGGCTAGCACACACAGACTCTAGGCACCTTTTGAACTCTTTATAATTCCTGCAGGAAAAATCTCTTTTTAGTTACTAATTTTTTTTTAAAAAAAATTGATTTAAAGGAGGTTTGGAAAGTTTCAACAATCGCTGGAACACGGAGGGTCAAGAAAGTCACATCGATACCTGAATCCTCAGACGCAAACCAGCATTACATGGCTGAATCTTCCAATCGTGGTGACACATCCCATGTAAATTCCAGAACCCTTTAGGTCTCATGTTTTGAAATTGATCATCATGTCAGATAAAAGTTTACAGACTAGGTCACGAATCAACCTTATTTGCCATAAAAGAACTAAAATTTTATTTATAGAGAGAAAAGTTAATATGGTTCTGGTCAAAGTTACATTTGTTGAATTGATTACTTTTTGTTGCTTGCTGCTTTGATGTCTCTATGATTTCTTTTTCTAATTATATCGTTTCTGTATGTTTACTGTGTTTTTTATGTAAAAATTAAGGTCTCTATCCTTCTATTCTGGGAGCTAGTAGGAATTTAACATGAATATACCCATTATTTTGTTACTGTTGCTTTTGATGATTGTCATGTCCGACGACATCATTTCTTATTGTTGCTTTCAATTTGTCAGTACCATGTAATCTTTGCTTGTATGTAAAGCTTAATACATTTGAATTTTGAATTTTGATTTTTGAAATTGCGACATCTTTATACAGGCCAAGAAGTCTCAGAACCAAAAAGGAAACCCAGCTTTGTTAGGCTCCAAGCCTGAGCTCAGACGAACTTCTTCATTTGACCAGTCCTCCTGGGAAGAAACCGTTGCCGAGTCAGTTGCCAATGAAATTATTTTGCAAGCACAGAAACCGAAGATTGCACCAACAAAAGGTGAGTCACTTGGGGATTTGAAAGACTCAAAGCGGGCCCAGACAAGCCGGGCACTCCGGGAGGAGAAGAAGACTGGCAAGGTTCAAGAGGAGAAGAAGACTGGCAAGGTTCAAGAGGAGAAGCGAACCCAGCCCCGTAAGATGACAGAGTTTCAGAGTTTCAAGATAAGCCAGGTTCTTAAAATTTTTTTTGTTTGCTTATTTGAAAATTTTTGGGTGCCTGTTTTGTTTGTGGGAGTGTCTTATTCCTGTTGGAGTTGTATTGTTTTGTTCAAGAGAAGACTGGCATGGGTTCATATATGGATCCTTATTGAGAAATTGATCTCAAGTTTTGAGTGCATCATGCTTAACTGAAGCTGTCAAAACAGGTGGAGTTGCTTCTGACGTATGAAGGATCCCTACCAATAAATAATCTCCGGCTGCTGATGGATACCTTTCACCGAGAGAACTTCACGGGTAGTTGGGGCCGCTTATTAGGGCGTGTCAAAAAGCATATCATTGTAGGCGTTGTCAAGTCTGTAATGGGAATCCAGGCAAGTTTCTAACATTTTATTAGGGTTTTCTAAGCTCCTTTGTGTGTTCAAAAGGAGAACATACTTCATGAGGATTAAAGTATCAGCCGAGGCTTATCATCTCATAGATGATACTATGATAGATCCCATTATACTCACATTTTTTATGTATGCAGGTGAAGAAATTTAAAGACAAGTCGGGCAGCAACCATGCACCATCAGCAGTGATCACTGCAGAGCTGCTCTCCAGTGACAGTGACGATGAGCAAGGGGGTTATGACCAGATGATGGCAAACTGGGCGAAACGGCAGCAGAGTGAGGGGGCTGGCGACGGCTTTGTCAGCTCAGTTAAGGGCCTTTTCACCTCTCAAAAGAAGAAGGCCAAGCAGTTCGTGCTTCGCACCATGCGTAATGACTCCGACCACGACTTCCATTCTGGCAAGTTGAGTGATGGAGAAGCTGAGATCTCCCCATTTGCTCGCCAGCTCACCATACATAAGGCCAGGAAGCTCATTAAGCAGCACACCAAAAAGTATTCTCGTTCTGCAACCAACCAAGGTTCGAGTTCATTTTTGTTAATATGCTTTTATATTTGGTGGAACTGAAAATATTACATTTAAGATGTGTGTCTGGAGTCATCGATCTTACTCGGATTGGGTTGTTGGGGTTAGCTCTGCAATTCTTTGAAGAAGCTACCTGATACATCTCCAATTATATAAACTAATGTTTCATACACTCGTATGGTGCTTCAACACATCTTGATTTTTTTTCCCCTTATCATTCTTGTTGCCTCAAGCAGAAGGTTCTAGTGATGTGGGCTCTGGTAATGAAATAGAAGATGAGGTAGACCTGCCAAGCGAAAGCATCGGTTATGAAGGTGACATGGACATTGAATTATCTCCGGAAAATAAAAACTAGTGGTTTTTTTTTATAACAATTGAGAGGGTTTCTATACAAATATGTAGACAAATTAGATGCATTTTTTTAAGGCTTTTGTGAGACAAAAGATGTCCATGAGCAGTAGATTTTGAAGCCATTAACCTCTTTTTGGGACCAAGAAAAGGTCCCCCCCCCCACAAAAAAAAAAGATAAATAAATAAATATATTATATATCTGTGAGATAGTTAACCATTTTTGTATATATATTTTGGAAAATTGTTTGGTGTCCATTATATTGAGTTCTACAGAAGAATTCTAGGAACCTCACATGTTTAAATTTTGTGAAGGAGCATTACAAACATTTAGTGAGTTGAAATGCTTTGTGTTTTTACATTTACCATCTGTTGCTAGCGTTTCTTGTATTTCTATATTATTAATAATAAAATTACATTAAATTTATCTACTGGGAGACAGTACTGCATCAAAACAATTTTTCATATACATCGCCGGCCATATGTAGTTTTATAATCTGAAATATCTGTGTCCTAATGTGCATCGCAGTATGTAAAATTCGCAAAAGAGTGCTTATATTCAGAGATATATTTTCGAGTAAGTTTGTTTATCTATATACCACTTGGTCGTAAAATAATCAAGTTTTTACAATAACTAGATCTGTGCGTCGAGGTTCCCTTGTAAACAATATATGGAACATAATTGCATTAACTTTTATTTTAAGTATATGGATGAACTTTAATCAATGATTTTAATACAAAAGAATTTATTTTTAAAGTATATTTACTATAAGAAGATAAAATTGATAAATTGATTTGCTCAAAAATGAAAATTAATAACAATTTAAACATTCTGGTATTAATAAAAATTTATCTTCTAGAAGAACAAAATTCATCCCCATGTATTTTTTGTCTTCGAATTTGTTGCGGACCAAATTTTCAGTATCCATGCACGTATCACGCCTAGATTTCTATTTGAAAGTAATGCGATATCTCATATGTTTGTCTTTTTATTGTAAATGTGAAATTGTTAATGAAAACTTAAAAAGGAGGTATTATTTATAGATAAAATTTTGGTACCTTTTGGTGGATGAGACATCCACTCGATTGCATCATTTAGCAATGCACCTTTTAAATTGCACTTGTTGAGGCACCTACTTGATTGCATTCTTTGGAAAGACATATATTAATTGAAATTCTATAAAAAATATGTTAAAAAGACACCTTTTGATTCGCACACATTCATTGAATAAGACTACATACTCACACCCTTCATTTGTTAACATTTAATTAACCTATTTATAATTTTTTTAATAATAATATAAAATAAAAAACGACGCTTTATCATACACAATCACATCCTTTCATTTGTTATCATTTAATTAACCTAATTATGATTTCTCAATAACAATTTAAAATAAAAAGTACACTTTATAATATATTCTACTATTTCATTTATTAGCATTTAAGTAACATAATAATAATTTTTTAATATTTATTTAAAATAGAAAAATACTTTATTATATTTTCAACTATATATCTGCACTTAAGAAGGAGATGAAACAATTATCAAGTTAGTGTAAGACATTTTTTAGGACCCATTCATTGAATATAGACTACATGAACGCATCCTTTCGTTTGTTAGCATCTAATTAAACTCAATATGATTTATTAATAATAATTTAAAATAAAATGGATAACTATTTATTTTACAAATAAGAATACAATTCTTTTTAATGTTTACAAATAAAAGTATTACAAAATATTAAAAATTGAATTGAATAAAAAAATAATATCAAAAATATCAAACAAATTGTAATTAAGAATTATAAATTTTAATTTATATGATTATAGTAATTAAATAATAGGTGTGCCTATAGGCAGTGTGAAGTTAGTAATTTTTGTCCTGATATTTTCAAAATATTTGAAATCAGGTAACATGAATATGGCAAGAAGATTTGATGTCAAAATAGTAACATAAGTGTTTGCGGAAAAAATCAATACAAAACTTGTGGGGAACCGTATGATAGCCTCTTCTAATATGATCTACATTGAACCGTACAAATCTTGCACATGGCATTTTGTGTAAAATCATTTTGGGTCCGTTGATAACATCCAATATCAAAATAAAAAGTATTCTAGTAAAAAAAATATAATATTTTAAGACAATATTATTGTTAATTTCAAAGATTTGAATATTTTTAAATTCATATATGTCCATAAAGTTGTTGGACCAAATGCATAAATATGAAAAAAATATTGGAAACAAATTCTTGTTAAATATTGAAATCGACATGATATAGGAAAAAATTTATATTGCATAAAAAATTACCTTACTATGTAGTAGAACAAAATTCATGCTCCATATATTTTTCGTCATCCAATCAGTTGCAAGCCAAACTTTTCGTGACTCGTGCACGTATCACATCTTGATTTCTATTTGATAGTGATGTGATTATCTATTATGTTTGTCATTTTGTAAATGTGAAATGATTAATGAAAAATCGAAAAAATGAGTACTATTTATAGATAAAATATTAGCACCCTTTGGTGGATGGGACACCCTTTGGTGGATGAGACATCCACTCGATTGTATCTTTTGGTGAGACACCTTTTAAATCACATCCTTTAAGATATTTTTTGATACGCACCTTTTCATTCATATATTTTAGAGTTATCCACGCATTTTTATTATACGTAAGATGTAATAAGATTATAAAAGAAGAGGTGGGTGAGTGGTTTATTAGTACTGTGATCCGGAAACTCCGAGGCCGTGGGATGGTTGGCGAATGAAGAAGTAGCGGACTAAGCAAGGCGAGTAAAAGAGGCTTTTCGGGCAAGATGTGAATGGGTCCCGGTCGGATACGTATCCTCTGCCGCAGTTTTTTTGTTTTTTTTTTTTTGCAGGAAAGTGCTGCACAAAGTTTCTCCGCCGTTGGATCAAAATAAAAAGTCCAGATTGATGGACGCTGTAGTCTCCGTTTAATTTTTCCTTCTGTTTCCGTTACAACTTACAACTCTGTCTCTCTTCCGTTTGACACAAAAAGAAAAGAGTTGCCGTTAGACTTGTCAATATTTCGTTCCGGCATTTTCCGTTCCATTCCGTCCCGTTCAAACGAAACGTTAAACGAAACAAATTTCAGTTTTGTTTCTGAAAACAAAACGAAAACAGAACTGAAATTTATAAACGTTCCTGAAACGGAAAACGAAATTCCGCTGAAATCAATGGTAAATGAAGGACCAAACGTTAAACGAAATTAAAAACTGTTACGTTTGACGAAATGAAACGTTAAACGAAATCAATTTCAGTTACGTTGACTGGAACGGAATGAAAACGGAACAGGCATGTTTTGTGTTCCGTTTCAACATTTGACAGGCCTAGTTGTCGTTGCCTAGCCCAGTAATCCTAATTTACAACTTTTTTGTCGACCCTGTTTTAAACAAGCCCAATCCTTTTTTTTTTTTTGTGATGACAGCCCACGTAGAATAGGCTGTGGTCTGTGGACTAATGCTGCAACAAACTATATTGACATAAAATTAACGAGACATGACTTGGGTTAAGTTCGTTGAACATTATCACTTTATCAGTAGTCCATGTTTGTTGTGCGATAAAAAAAATATTGAATCTTTGTTTTCGAAACTTGCTTTGTTCTTGTGCGATAAGTAGTACCATGTGTGTTGAAAGATTAAAGATGAGATAGACCTAATTACTAAAATATAATAATTAATAATTTTTATTAAATATTGAAAGGATGCCGCATCATCGCCTTCTCTTTTCCCGAAAATAAAATGAGAATAAGATTAATAAGTAAACCAAATAAGAGAACCAGCTCTTGGTCTAGTGACAAAGAGCAGTGCACCTTGACTCCTTGAGTGAAAGGTCGCAGGTTCGAAATTCGGCTGGAGGGTCTTTCATAGACATTTAATTTAAAAATAAGTAAGGTGGCTTAGACCTTCAATTTATCTTCAAAAAAGAAAGTAAATCAAATAACTTTAATGGCAACCATCCACTCTTCTTTGTGAAGTAATTGGATGATGCAAAATTTTGTTTTGGCAACGTAGACAACCTTTTCCAAAATTGTTTGCTTCAATGCTAATCAATCCTGCTTAGGAAATTTAGAACCAGAGTTCAAGCAAAAAAGGAAAAAGCAAAAGAGAAAAAGATACAAGTAGAAATGGAAACATGGGTATGTGTCATATCATGAGATCAAACTCAGTATAAGCCAACAAACAAATATCATTAGGTCATTGAGGGACGTGAGAAGCCGCACGAAGAATTGCACTTTGGTTCTCCCTTCAATGGAAACCAACACTCTTTTCTTTTTCTGATTAAGAATCCAAAGGGATCGCTCTTTTCCCTGAAATGACATTTTCTAATACTTGGACTAATTGCCACTCTGTACCATGCTAGTGGAGTTCTCTTTATATATGCTCGTTTGTGGTTTTTATGCGGCATCATATATCTGCTTAGCATATTATATATATAATAATAATAATTGGCTGAAGTTTTGATAAATGTTCCAATAGGAATTAATAATGAAGCTTTTGGGTCAAATTTCACATAAAGATTAAAGCAAAGTATTGAGGTTTAGAAATTCTATGTAATGATACCTCTCTAAATAAATGGCACTGGCAAATAATTTGTGAGATAAGTGTCAAGTCCTCAAATCATTTTTCATCACGACATTTGAGTTTTGTTTAAAAAAAAAAGGTATATTCTTTTGCAAGTGACATATATATAATTATTTTACCATGATGAGTTGGTGCTCTCTCCTACATTAGTGTCAATCTTAAAAACCTCCTTTTAAATCAAAAGCAGAGATCTTCTCCAGCGCACTCCAGCTAGAGAAGATCAGAAACATGAGATGAGGGCCAAAATCTCAAACCAATAGAACATACTTATTTTGTATATATGACAAACTATTTTTTAGTATAGATGAGGATCAAAACCTTCACATAGTATTTTAGTATATATATATATATATATATATATATTTATCATTCTCGGTGTCAAAACTGAGTTTAGCACCAAAGTCCTCTAATCATTAATAGCAAGGACAATGGTTTGTAATTTTTAGAAGTGACAAAAAAAAAATTAGCATAGATGAGGGTAAAAATTTTCAAATTATTTCCAGTATGGGCTTTTTAATTTCCTAGAACATCTTTGCCTCCTCCTTAAGCGACAATTTTTTTTTTTTTTTTTAGCATGCGATGGGATCAAAACTCTCAAAATCAATGATTTAAGAAGCCACACTTAGTTATTGAATTGAAAATGATTTAATTATTACTAAATATACATTGCTGATTTTTTTTTTTTTTTTGCAAAACTTGGTTATTGAATTGAAAATGCAGAATTTAATTTCTGCCGAAACCAGCCCATAGTTATTAGGTTGCAATGCATGAACAACACATAGATAGCCATAGAAGAACTCGGGTGGCATGTTTTTCTTTTTGCAAGTGGGATGGATCCAAGCATCAAAGAATATATCCATAAATGGAAAGTTTCCTTTGGATGCAGCTTAGATGAGGAAGGTTCTTCATAAGACAACCATTTGGTTTAGCCTTTTTACCTGAAGAGAAAAAGATAGAAGATGGTATATGAAAGTCCAAACCGGCTCCAGCTCGGTACAGAAAAAAGAGGTATTTCTTAAACATAATTCGTTAATGAGGAGCGTATGGGGTATATGCTTCCACATGTAGAGTTCACATTTCCCCGTCCCATTAATTGCATGTTGCTTTGGCTACATATTATGATTGTTCGTTTTCAAACTTTTTTGTCAAATACACCTGTAACTATACATAAATATTTTTTTTAATTTACTTATTAAGTAAACATATTCTTGCAGTTTTTTCTATTAAGTAAATAACAAAAAAACAACTACAAAAGCTTGCAAAAACACTTGTAACGACTATACATAAATATCTCCTGGTAAAATTTTTGTAGGCTTCCTAACCTTATATGTAGCTCTCTTTAGAGGATCAGCTATAAAAGGGTAAAAGTAATGCCCGTATGTACAGTATCTTTAGCATGTTTATAATGGCCAAGAAAAAGCTCGGTTAAGACAAGTTTATTAGGATTTTCTAAGTCCTTGCTAAATATATATAATATTTAAAAGCTTCAGTCCTTTTTTTCTGTTTTCCCTAGCTAGTGTGAGGTAAACAAAGGTATGGTTTTCTGAATTAGGTAAAATATCTACAAAGTCTAGGAAATAGAAACTCAACCATAACTTCTTGCGGCCTTACGGGGAAGCGGCCATCTTATATTGTTTGCAAATTAAAGAACCGAAATAGAGACAAATATTTTGGAATATGAAAATAAACTTTATATTGGTTAATATGTTTTATTAATTGGCAAAATTGATACAAAATAAATTTATGAATATGAAACGAGTCAAAATCCTGCCTTTTCATATTTATGTAACTGGTCAATCCAAACGTTCAATGTGATATAGAAAACCAAGTTTTATTGTTTCTAACATTTTTTGCAATTTTACCATAAGAAAAAAAATGATGCCTACTCAATAAAGGGGGAAAAACACAAACGTTGACGTATATATCAAAAGTATTTATTTTTCCTTCATCTAAAAGAAATCATAAGTATGATAAAAAAAAATAGTGAAACTTTGTTTCCTATGATATTTTGATATGTAGAACAAGATGAATAATTAAGATCAGCATTAGACATTACACGGTAAAATATAGATTTCATTTAATATATTTCATCTAATTATAGTAAAACATGTTTATGATAAATGTATATTAATATTCTATCTACTATTCATTAAGTAACACGATATCGGCGACGTTTACAAGGACACCCATAATAGACTAAATAATTTTCATAATGTGAAAGGTAAATAATCGATATACGTATACACAGCAACATGTATGAATTTTTTTTTCCCACAAATTTTAACTTTATTATGAAGATTTTCAGATCAAAATGCATAGTCAAGGGATTACCCATCTCATTATTTATTGTTGAGAATATATTTCATTGGGCTTACATCGATATATATGTATGTATGTGTGCGCGCGTGTGTGTCAATTAAGCAAGCAACATTTATGACCGTATGTGAAAAAGTTGTAGTACGAATTAGACCACCTTTTTCTTATCTTCGATTTTTTTAGTTGTTTTTTGAGATAAATATACCAAGGCATTTGATCGAGCATAGAACTTTTTGAAGTCGTTGAACAATTCTCATTAATTCGGATAGCACCGATTAGTTATATTTTAAAATTAACCCTTCTCATATCAATCAGTCCATTAATTTACATAGAAAATGTAAAATGGAAGAATATAAATGAGGTGGCCATATTGAATATATGTACGGCAGATAGTGAGATTCTATCTCCTTCTTGGCCCCTCCCACTTCATGCAAAATTCCTAAAAGAAAAGAAACCCTAAAAGAGCTAGAGCTCACATGGCCCACCCATTGTTTTCCTCTAACCTTACAACTGGATTGAGAATGGTACTCTCAGTCCTTTGCGAGGCTCTATAAATAGAAGACATCGTTTCCTTTTGTATCCATAGAAGCTACTCAGCTCAATTCAGAGTCCTTCCGAATAAACATAACACACACACACACACCCCTACACACATCCAATTTAATATTTAGAATGGCAAGAATGTTGGAGCCCTTGGTTGTTGGTAAGGTGATTGGGGAGGTTTTGGATTCTTTTAATCCAAGTGTTAAGATGAGAGTCACCTACAATTCCAACAAGCAAGTCTTCAATGGGCATGAGTTCTTTCCTTCAGCTGTGGTGTCGAAGCCGAGGGTCGAGGTTCAAGACACAGACCTCAGATCACTCTTCACACTGGTACGTATACACGTTCATTCATATGCCAAATTGCTAGTTCAATCATTTTCATGCCAAGACATTTTATTTTGACAATGATCTGATCTTTCAACTTATGGGTGTATATATGTCTTTATATATATTCTTCAGGTTTTGACAGACCCCGATGTTCCCGGGCCGAGCGATCCTTACCTGAGAGAGCACCTTCACTGGTATGCTATCTAATGTCACCACAACCTCCTTTATAATTAATCATATGCTCGTTACACAAAGTATCACATAAAAGTTATACCACTTCAACAATTTGCATCCGGTTTCTCATGCAGGATTGTCACAGACATTCCCGGAACTACTGATGCTTCTTTCGGTTAGTCTCTTTATCCTATTTTCTTCATTTTTTTTAAGGTTTACAAGAATTGTTAAAGGAAAAGAGTAGTATGAATCTTATAATTAAGCTCATTCATATCAACACAGGAAGGGAGGTGGTGGGCTATGAAAGCCCAAGGCCGAACATAGGCATTCATCGGTTTGTTTTCGTGCTGTTCAAGCAGAAGCACCGCCAGGCTGTCAGCGTGCCGTCCTCACGGGATCAATTCAACACTCGCCAATTTGCCGAAGATAATGACCTTGGCCTCCCAGTGGCCGCAGTATATTTCAATGCACAGAGGGAGACTGCTGCTCGCAGGCGCTAATAATGATATAATGATCTATTATTTACCACCATTATCTATGCATGGATAAGCAAGGTTTTTAAAGTAACCACTGTTGTGATGTAATGTAATAAGCACATCCTTGCGTAGGATTGTGTTAATTTGAGTTATCTCTTTGCCAGAGTCTAAGTTTATAGTGTAATTATTATAATTTTGAAATATCTAAGGGAGAATCTGGGTTTTGACCAGGAGCAGTACTATGAGTAAAACCCTGTAATGAGGTACTATACGTGTCGAGTGGATTGAAAAGGAGAGGAGGACATGACCCATTCGGTGCCCATGGATTTGTGTTCCCTTGAATCTTTGTTCAAGGTTTGACAAATTGACAGAAGAAGATGCTACTTGCATGTACCTTGGTCCTTGGATTTCTTTTTGTACGTCTAGCCTTTCTTTTCATATTATTAGTAGATCATATATAATATATTGTCCGTGCGTGTTATGTTTGGCTACAAATGAATGCACATTATACTCTATCCTCTCTGTTCCGCTCGTTCTCTGAAGCACACAAAGTATTGAGTTACTGCATTTTATACATAACTATTGGCTACTTATGATGCTCTCTTTTTTCCCTTTTCCCTTTGTTCTCTCATAGGACTCATCATGTGTTTGATATATGGTTAAAATTTATTACAATAAATAAATTCACTTCACAATTTATTAATTAGCAATCATTAAAAATAATTTATAATTGTAAAACTTGATATTTGAAATGATCCATACTTTATATATATCATACACTGATACACATAATGAAATTTGATGCAAGTTTTACTATTTTAAATTTCATTAGTATTTCAAATTAATTTGATGTAACATTTAATCACTGATGAAATTAAATCGCAACCAAATATAAGCAACTCATCTATAAGGCTAACAATAATATATCTATAAATTTGTTTAATAGATCCAATCCTTTATATATGTAGAAGATATATAGCTAGTCGTTGTCATTATTATGAAATCGTATTGGCATTAGACTAAATCATTTGGGCCCTGTTTGGATAGTTAGGAATAAGGGCTATTCTAGACTAAATAGCTATTCGGGACTAAGAAACCATCCAAACAGTCCAGGATTAAGAGCTTATTCTTAATCAGACTAAGATTAGTTAATCCGACATTTTGTTAGAATAAGAGTTGAGACTAGAAAGAAAAGCTCATTATTTATTCTTTCCTCATCTAAACAAAAAGTCTTAATCTGAGATTAAGCTTATTCTTAAGAATTTAGGATTAAAAATCTTAATCCTGAATAGCTAATCCTACCCTTAATCTCATAGGCTCTGTTTGGATAAGACTTTTTGTTTGGATGAGGAAAGAATAAATAATGAGCTTTTCTTTCTAATCTCAACTCTTATTCTAACAAAATGTCAGATTAACTAATCTTAGTCTGATTAAGAATAAGCTCTTAATTCTGGACTGTTTGGATGGTTTCTTAGTCCCGAATAGCTATTTAGTCTAAAATAACCCTTATTCCTAACTATCCAAACAGGGCCATACTATTCAAACAGAGCCTTGGTTATTTTGAGGGAAAATTTGTTTATCTACAAAAATGTTAACCGCAATCAGATTTATTTTCTTAATTTATTTCTTATGTGAGAACCTATGCATAAATTAAACAATTCGTTGGCGTTATTTAATAAAAAAGTACGGTTTTAGATTGGATTAAAAATAGATGTAATATATAAACGAATAATCGATCAGTTCTAAACTTCGATCAGACGTGGGATTTGATATTTACCAAGAGTTTGTACAGCAAAGCAGTTTTATAAGAAAATTTTATGTATGTCCCGGTGGTAAAAAAAATAAATAGAAACACTGTTATTATTATTGTAAGTTTGTTTGACATGATCACATGATTATGCCTATTTTCTGAATAAATATGAATTTAGCAGCTTAATTCATCTGATTTTTATTCGTTGATTAGACATTTGAAAACTGCTGAAAAAAATGTCTAAATATATGCATTTTGAAGCAAGTAAATAGTTGTTATATTTAACATCGAAAAAATTAATGCTCAACATTTAAAACACTGAAAAAAAAAACATCCTTCTCATAACAAATAAGATTAGACTATTGATAACAGAGCTTTCGTTGGAAGCTCAGCTCTCAGTATGATGACTTAATAATGCATATGGAGACTACCTAACTAGTAATTATGATTGATTGTCAATTATAAAGGTAAATTTTAGCAGCGCAGTAGATTGTCACAATATTTCTAATAAGAAGTTTAATAATCACGAAATAAAATAAGCTTCCTCTAATGTAGTGGGCTCAGATTGGAACATGTAAATAATTAACAAGGAATACACACATGAATTGATATGTCAAAAAAAAGTTGAATGGAAGTGTGGAATCTTAAAAGGAAATATATGGTTGAAATTTTACAATCGAACTTTTATTTTTGCGCTTTAGTTCCTTTTCTAATTCAACTAGACAACTTTATGAGATGAAGGAATCGGAATTGGAAACATGAAATTAAGGAATAAAAATCTTTTAAGCTTTGAGTCTCTATCCCTTTTCTCCTGTGCTGCCGAATAAGTTTGAAATAAAATGAAAAATCCTGACACTGAAAATAAAATATAACAGCAGAATTTACCTCCGTTTTATAAAGTTGTACCAACTTTATACATTTAGGCTTTAGCCCCTACGCATGCACGTGCAGGTGTTAAACACCATAGACCCATTAATATTTGGAATTCAAGGACTGAGGTAGAGGACTTGTCTTGTTAGTAAAAATATATATGTTAAATATTAAAATGGGTTACATAATAAACAAGTCAACTTGCCACAAAGGAAAAGTTTGTAAACAAAGTATCAGCCCTGGCCAACAAGATCCACCTCATTGGAGATAGTAAACATCGTTATCTTATTATATCTAGATATCATAGAATAGTACATTAGATCTCTGCCTCGTGCGCTCCTTCAATTGCGAGAAGCAATCGATGGGTACAGATCTGAGCGTCTGTTAACCATCAAAGAACCAATTGTTTTTTGTCTAAAAAAATTGAATAAGATAAACAATATTCCATGCATGTGTAAGGTGTAAAGCAAGTAGCTAGATGATGTCCATGTCCGAATGACTCAAATTCATTGGCTCATTTGTTAATTTTATTTTACATGGATAGTAAATTTAGACCGTTCATACTTGGTCGAAAAATATTCCAGAAAGTATGATTTAATTGCAATCACCTGCAATTTCATTTGTTAATTACTTATAATGGATGCTGTCATGCATAATGACTGATGCAAACAATGAAACAAAGAGACCTTAGAGGACAATATATTGTATGAGAAGTTTGAAATTTGACCCAGATTTCTTTATATATATAAACTTTTTACTTTAAAATAAATTATAGAAGATTTTATCCCATCATATTATTAAAAAAATAATTACTAATGCTGGAGTTCATGTTTCAAATCCATTTCAACTCATCAAAAAAAAAAAAGTCCGACCCTTAGTCTTGAAAAATATTTTTGATTCTGGTATTTCTTCAAAAACGAGGAACACTGGACCGCTGGTATCGCCTGCAAAAACAAGGTACGAAAGTACCAAACAAGGATTTGATAGACAACAGGAAAGGCACGTGTCAGCCCCAGGCCCATCCATCCAGCCCAATATCGCAGAGACACCAACTCGTGTCGACAGCCAGCCTTACGTGGGTCCCTTTTCTGACAAGTATACCTGGGCCCCACCACGACATCTCATCCTGCCTTGCGACCCAACCCAATCACCTCCTTGTAGTTGTAAAGGTTCTATATTCCCCTCTTGTTAACTGAAATACATTTATTTATGCTATCAATTCTCCATGTTGCATAAACAGAAAACATGCTTGGTAAGGTTAGGATTCGGTGGAATCTCCATTACATGTATATATGTATTAAAATTTGATTATTCCTTTAGTTAAAAAACCAATATACCCATCCGTGCGAATCTTAACTTGCCTCAGAAAAGAGTCACAAGCGTCGCTAAATTATTCATTGATAAGTGATAAATAGTCCAACTCCTAAAACGAACGAGAAGGTCTGTGAGTCGCGCTCAAAATTTCTAGATCTGATTCAAAATTATCGATTCAAACCGTCCAATACGATTTCCTTACTGAATCTCCATGCAGACCAAATTTTACATTTTTTTCAAAAATTTTTAAGTATTTTTTTATTTTAAAAAACCGTTGATCTATTTAGTCCTGAACCATTCGAAAATAGCAGTTTTTTAAAATCTGAAAAAATACAATACTTTCAAAAAGATAAAATTTGGTTTGCATGGAGATTTTAATACGGAAATCGTATTGGATTGTTTGGATCGGCCATTTTGAACCAAATCTTAGAATTTTGAACGCGACTCACAGACCCTCTGGTGAGTCACGAGTCACCATAGCAAAACTCCTCATTTTCGACACATTTTCAAATGTGATAATATCATTTCAACAACCGATTTGAATTCGGAATTGCTTAGGATCATCTCAGCGTTTCTATCATCCCATCATCCTTTACATATGCGTTTATTTTTTTTCCATTTTTAGAAAACGCGTTTGAAATGTCTATTCCATTTTCGGAAGTCCAGGGGATGAGAGGATGAGCGCCAGAGCGAATCAGAGGAAAGGGAAGGAGGGAGGGGAGAGGGGGGAGGGACGCGTTTAATTCCTTTTCTATTTTCAGAAATAATTTGTCTAGCGACTCCATGTTGATTCTCACTCTCATCTCCATCGCCTTCCTTCTTCTCATTACAACAATTACTCATATTAACTTCAACGGTTGCAGTTCGGATACTAACGGTTGAAGTTAATATGATTAATTGATGTAGTTCAAATACTAACTGTTGAAGTTAATATAAGTAATTGTTGTAGCTGGAATACTAACTGTTGTAGTTAATATATGTAATTGTTGTAGTTCGGATACTAACTGTTATAGTTAGTATTAATAATTATTGTAGTTGTAGTTTGAATAATAACTGTTGAAGTTAATATGAGTAAATGTTGTAGTTCGAATACTAACTGATGTAGTTAGTATTAGTAATTATTGTAGTTGTAATTTGAATACTAACTGTTGAAATTAATATGAGTAATTGTTGTAGTTCGGATACTAACTGTTTCTAGTTTACCAGGGCCGAGTGAGAGGGAGGGAGGAAAACAGAGGGAACAAAAAGGAAAGAGGGGATGAGATATCGCTGGATGGGGATGAGAATTTTTTTCCATTTTTAAAAAACGCGTTTGTTATTAATAAAGTGTTGCTGGAGATGATGGGATGATGAAATACGGGGATGATCCTTATCACCCCCGATTTGAATTATATTTCACATCAAGTAACATTAAACATATATTCCTAGATATATTTTCCGTTAATCAAATGCCATTTCATAAGTTGTATTTATGATTGTTGTATCGACTTATCTCACCAATCTCCGTTCAGTAAGTCCTTGGTTAAGTGTTATGCTACTACCAACAACCATGCATAGTTCGATCATCCCATTCTCTTTCAATCAAACGTTAGAAATAACAGTATTGCGTAACAACCCATCGTTTAATCATAGTGACATCTCATTGTCTTGGTATAACGTAGCTGACACGTCATCATCGCGCCCAACAACGCAGACAGCCGGTATAATGCTGCCCTATTCTTGCCTCGTCACTGACGCACGTCACATGTATTATGTTAAAAATTTTAGTCCTGGCAGCGAGAAGGATTAGACAAAAATGAAGTACAATAATTTAAGACTGATTGAATGCCTTGTAGTCTCGTCTTATCTGGTCAGGGTTATTTTGGATCCAAGTAATTATAGGTTCAGAAATCATGCAGTTTCGTATCAGCTGTGTAATATAGAAATTCAATTCGGTGTTACATTAATACACTAGATCAGTGTAATTGACAAAGGATCTATATGAAACAACATCACGTTGCCTTCAGATGTTCTTGCTTTGGCAAAACATGAGCATAAAATAAATTTCTGACATTAAACAAGCATGCATCAGCCAAAAATACCACATGCATAGAAAAATGGATTTGCAGATCATCAATATAGAAGAATATACCTTTATTATAGAAGAATATACCTTTATTATCTTTTCTGGCAGTTAGTATACCTTAATTATAGACAACTGTAGAAAATAACACAAATTTTCTATCTTTTATCTACCTCAAGAAAAAAATACAGTGAACAATAACCCAAAGCACAATTTCCAATGAATGCTAGCTCCGTTTGGATAGGTGTGGGAAGAAGAAAAGAAGGGAAGAAGTGGGAAGAAGTATTGGAAAGTGTGTAACTTTGTGAAGAGTTTGGATTATTTATAATTTTTTTTCTTCTTCTTCCTTCTTCTTCCTTCTTCTTCTTCTTTCTTCCAACGATCCAAACGCACCAAGTTGTTATGTGATTATTTGAAGTCTTACAGATCCTTGGCTTCATCAACATGATCTTTCTTGCGCCACCAGTTCACTAGAACTGAGTCAATTATAATCTGCAATTGAGTAAGTTAACTGAGATAAGAAGGTTCTTTCAGTTAAAGAAATGTAACTTAGACAAAATGTATTATAAACCTGATTAATGTGAGAAGCAACACAAGGGAGAACTAGCAACCCAGATTCACCAAGGGACCCACCAAGCTGCTCAACTACTGCTACCATTACTGGCAGCGTTTTCTACAATAAAAAAAAAAGTTTTTTATAATTTACTACTCATAGGAAATTTGTCACACAAGTTAAATCAGAATTACCTGGCTAGCAACTAGAATTACAGCGCGGGTGTACTCTTTCTTTGCAAAAACAGAATCTTTCCCACCTCTTGCCAACAGTACTCGTAATGCAATTGCATTTGCAGCCAACAATGTAACATGTAAAACTCTGCATGGCATATTAATTGTTTATTAGCTAAAGGAACCAACTACTAGGAAAAAAAATTAAATAAACAAAAAGTGAGTATTTTCAGTTTTATTATACCAATATAATTCAAATTGTAGCTCTATACAAGGGGTAAAAAGTAAATCTTTTTATAGCTTTACTTGTTTTTTTTTATCTTTTTCTTCATTCTGAAATAAAAAGTTGAGTGCTTGAAAGTATCTCAAAAGTATTGATAAATAGATACAAAGGTGTTAGTTGCAGTTTTGCAGATAAGATAGAATCACAAGTGTCACTCACAAGAAAGGAATTGTTCATTTTAAAAATTATATATTAATATAATCATGATCAATTAAAACCATACACTCCAATAAAAGCTGCAAGGGCAAAAGCTTCAGCCTTGACACTTAGAAGCAACGATCTTGATCTGCTTACTTGCATCCATGGTACCTGTTGTACGAGAAAAACAGTTTCTAGGTATTGCAATCACACACAGTAAGTCATTAACTGAGCAAATCAACATTTTTTGTTAGGAGGCATACTAGACTAAGTAGAAGAGCACTAATCACTGAAAACGACTTGCGGTTCTTGTCCACAAACTCCGCAACAACTGAAGACAAGAAAATTAACAGTACTTCAGAATTTATAAAAGTGCAAAATAAACAACATACTGATATCATGGATGTGATCTGAAAATGACATACCACTTGAGGTTTCTCGTAGTATCTAGAAAGTCAAGATAAATTTAAGACGTTTAGTGCATAAACATTGTATGAGTATTCATAACTGAAGAAATAGTATATGTAAGAGGAAATGTGTGCACCTTTCCTAGAACAAGTGGGACAAGAAGAGTGCTTATCAGGCTTTTGAATAACTCTTTTGTGGGAAGAGATACACCAGCTCCTGCACCTATATATCTTGAGAGTGACAGAGGTACCTATTGTTGAGAAGTTAAAACAGGGGTTAATTATCATTAATTCCACAAAAAAAGCCTAAATTATCAGGTGCTAGCCAAAAAAACCACTACATCATTGAAGAATTCACAATAATTGGCTTTATTTTTTAGATATACTATACACCACAAATTAAACTTCACTGGCATGGGTAAAAGTCTAACATAGGACAAACTCTTTACTTAAATTTAAATCATAAATAAAATTTAAATTTAAAACTAGATGATAACAGGCAGCTTATTAGTAAACAAAATAAATTATAAATTATAGATACAAAATTTAACAGGGTGAGCAGTTGTGTTTATTTTCTCTTTACTTTTCAAACTAAGACTTTCCTTAAAGGGGCTAGGGCCTGACATCCAAAAATGTCTAATCCCATTTGGTCATGTTTGGTAGAGGAGTAAATAGTGGAGTAGTTTAAGGAGGAGTAAATAGTTAATCCATTTTACTCCTCTAATTCATGTTTGGTATGAAAAGATGGAGTAAATATGGAGTAAGAGTAGATAAATAATAAGAACCATTCTTAATCATGTGGAGTAACTTTACTCCACCTAAAATGGTAGAGTAATTTACTCCTCTTTACTCCACACTAATCCACCAAATTTAAATCATGTTTGGTGGAGTAAAAATGGATTAAATGAGTTACTCCACCTTTAATCCTCTACCAAACATGACCTTCCGGTAGCAAATATCCTATCGATTTCTCCCTAGCCAGCATCCCCCTAAAACTACCATCCTTCCTCCTATCATTTTAACAGTTGTCAATGCTAGCCAAAATGAAAGGATTCTTTTGAATTTAACCTACACTACAATGTAAGCGCCATTTTGTAAATCGAGAAAATGCAAATGCAATCTTGGCAGTTGAATGATTAGTAATGAATTTTCCACATACTGATGAGGCAATAGGAAACTTACAACAATAATTCCTAGCAAGTTAGATACAACAGTCATCCCAAGAGCAAGAGCAGAGTTACCACCCACAAGCTGAATAATTTGTACAGGTTGGTATCTTTTATTAGGACTTTTAACAATGTAAAAGAATACAAATATAGAGTTGTCAAAATGCATACCTGAGTTAATGTGACCCCACTTGACAAAGTTGTTGGCATACAAGAGAATATAGCCACCCCTACCAGGCAATTATGATGTCAAGATAAACAATAGTGCCCTCAACAAAGCAAGTAGAAAAGGAACACATTACAGTCTCTAACCAAAAAAAAAGAAGTAAAACCATTTTATTGATAGCATACCAGTGACAAATTCAGGAGGTACCAATTGAATTTGCATGATCAATTTCGAGAGTAGAGGAGTCAAAAGTAGAATTGAGCTCTGTCAGACCAAGAAGATCACACCATTTCATGAGTAAATCCAAAATTAAACTAATTGCAATTTATGTAAATATCGCTATCTACTTCTATTCCTTTCTTTTTTATTACTTATTTCCTTTATTTGCTTAGAGTACAAGGAAGAAGAGGGGAACATACAAGGCCAAAAACTCCAGCAGGCCATGCTTCCATGGCAGCACTGAGTTCCTTAGTCCTCAAAACAAGTCCTGAACCATGTGAAAACAAAAGGAGTATACAGAAAATGGGATAAAAAAGAAAAGCATAGGCAATTTAATACATACCAGAGATAAAGAAAATGCCAAAGGTGCTGAATTTGGAGAAGGAATACTTGTGGGCCAGGCATCCAGGAGTTGGATTTAACAGACCAAATATTATTCCTCCCACCAGAGCTTCAACAAGAGAAATCATTTTAGTGCATAACATTAACAAACAGTTTTCTCCAATAGGATTGGTGTTTGATACTGAGGACTGATTCTGGTAAGTCAAGGGAGGTGTACCTAAAGGAAGGAAGTTGCTTTCAACGAAATTCACAAGTTTTCCCAGTTGAGAAAACCCTACTTGTACTGAAACCTCAGAACTACCATTATTAGCACTTCCTCCCCCCTGAAAGAAAAAAAAAAAAAAAATGCAACACTGCCTAGACTGAATAGTTGGCTGATCAGTGTTGGTGATGGTCAAGTTCGGTAGGCATTTCTGCATACTCAAACGATTGATAGGCTGCTAAAATTGGCTACCAAACCAAAACCAACCAATCAGCTGTTAATTTAGATGTATAACTTCAATTTTGTCCTTCCTAAGATAAAAGATGGCAATATTCTATTATTAAGTAGACCAATAATGTAGTTTTATGTGAATTAAGAATATCGCAAATTAATTAATATAAATGCCAAATTGTCCACCAAAATCCGATTAATCTGCCACAGAACAATTAATTGACTTTCGGTGGCAGCTGTCAGTGAAACGTATACCATTTTTCTAATACACCACATTCAAATATTATCATGTACTGTGTATTTCATTCAATACAAGTATTGCAGTATTCGGTTCAAGCGGTTCTCTTGGTTCAGATAGAAGCTTTGATGGAGGTTTAACTGTGAGAATTAACTATAGGAAAGAACAATGACAAGTGACCAGTAATGGTAATATTAGCTTGGTTATGAAGAATTAATGCAAATTTCAGAAGGCCCAAGCCAAAATCTCGACACTATCTAATCCACCAACAATGGTACTAGAACCAACTCCAAAGTGAAAGGCAGTTACCTGACCAGACTCTCCAGTGGCACTCAGACGGCGACGAATGGGACGAGGTTGAATGTACAATAGCGAACATGACGAGAATCCATGGAGGAGGCTTCTGGAGAGACGATCATGTGACCGTTGCAGACGCACACCTTTGACGGCGGCGAAGGAAGGTTTGAATCTTCGCACAGCGCAAATTTGGTGCGCTGTTGTAACGGTGGCCATGGCGAGCTGAGCATCTATCTCAGTCTCAGTGGAGGCTGTAGAAACTAGAAAGAACAAAGAAGTGGGTAATGTTAACGGGCCGGATCATCATCACTTTTTAATTATACCCGCTTGTATCCGAATCTGCGAATCATATCAGGCTTCATTCAATAAGTGTGTAAAAGCCCAATAACTTTAATCCTTCTATTTCAGGCCTATTTCTAAGTAACTTTCAGGCCTTTTTGTTTTCTTCTTTGTAGACAAGACAAACCGCCGACGACAAATTGGCGCGCACCAACCTCACTCTTAGCTAGGGTTTTGAAATTGAATTCTTCTGTGTGTGGAATCAGCCTGACCGCTGCCACGTGTCGCTCTCCTGCCCACGTCACCTGGCATGTCATCGCTGGAAGATACCATGCAGGTGCCACGTGCTCTTCGAACATGGACCGAGTTCCAAGCGCGTTTTTCAAAAAAAAAAAAAAAAAAAAAAGCCAACAAGCGCAATAGATTATTGTTTGTTTGCATGGGTTCGAGCTTACACCTGTGCCCTCGACGCTTGCACTGTACAGCTGGAAGCGTGACACAGCGACAGGTGCCCGACTCTAAACACCTGTCTTGTTATTTGATATATAAGGATAAAAGTCTCCTTTGTTTTATGCTGTCGAATTTTGTTGTTACTGTGTTACTCTCTCTCTCTTTCTTCCCAGTTGTCTTTGAGAAAAGTTACTGTGGTGGAAGGACATAAGTGGCAAATAAAAGAAATCTGCAATGAAGGTAAATCTTGTCTAAAATCTTTATGTGGATTTATCTGTAATGAGTGTTTTGGAGTGACTGATTGTACTGACACGTTGTGTGTTATTTGTAGGGTCCTGAAACGAGGTCGCGAGGTCATGCCTCCGGCGATGAGGAAGGTGGAGTGATGACGAGAGCAATGAGCAAGAAACAAAAGACGGATAGAAAGGAGGAGAGCGGGTCAGGCGAAAAGGATAAAGAGGATATCACAGATGAATTTCAAGAATTCTGCAAAGGCGTGCCCAATCACCTCACTGTTGTTGAGATGCGCAAGATTCTCGAGGCCAATGACCAGGATCCGACTGGACCTGATGATGCTGTTGTCCCAAGAGTGTAATTTTCAGTTCTTTTAGCAAAATACAAGTGCATTCCCATTCCTGAAGATCCTAATGTTTAAGAAGTTTTGGAATTTTGCCTGAGAACTTATTTTTGTCAGTTAAAATTGTGTTCTAATTTATAAGAATTCGCTGATGATAGGTTTTGGAGATGTCTGTTTTATCAGGAGTGGTACCTGAAATGAATGTCTTGCTTCTTCTAGGAGCTTTATATTTTGAGCTTTGATTGTAAATTTATAGTCTCTTCACTTTTATTAATTTTTTGGATCAGGGCGGATTTGCTGTATTATGGGCCACTGGGAAAATGTCCAATATGCAAGGGCTTTTTTGAATTCAGAGTGAATAGGTACATTTGTGGAGGGAATTACTCGGAATGGTCCAAGTGTCCTACATCTTTGAGAGATCCTCCCCGGAAAAATGAGATGATTAAAGTTCCTGAAGGAATAGCAGATGATCAACTGCGAGAGGTGAATCCTGAAGTTCTGTTCTCTCGTTTGCACATTGGAAATTTGGAGCTATTTTCTTTGTTGGTTATCACAGTTCGGCTGTGTTATATTGTGCAGTGGATTCAGAAACGTACTGAGTTTCCAAAGAGGGAATTGCCGGAAGAAAAACCTCTGAAGAATATGGTGATCTGCTTGTCTGGTCGTCTCTCTAGGAGACATGTAATTTTTTTTCTTTCCATCGTGTTAGTTTCAAATTGTTTCAAACTGTTTACCAGTTCTCCTTGTTGAGTCCCTTTATATCTTTTCTAGGACTATTGGAGACAGAAGATTGAAAAATGTGGGGGTGAGGTTGCCAGAACGTCTCTAGGTAGAATTATTCTTATCTGTATAACTTATAAATTGCCAGGTTAGTATTGTCTGAAAATGGTTTTAATCTTGAGTATATTTGTAGGTGTGGCATGTCTTGTAGTTCCTCCAGCTGAAAGTGAGAGGGGTGGCTCTAACAAAACTGCTGATGCACTGTAATGCCTTTGATCGTTATTCATATCTTGTTTTAACATGTTCAACATTTTTAGTTTGGGTCAGAAGTCACAAAATTTGTCCAAGTTGGCTTGTACTATGGAAACAACGATGATATGTTCTTCTTCTTTTTTTTTTGGGTTAACAAGTTAGAGTAGGCAAATCTGAAAAATTAATTTGGATCTCCCTGATGGTACCATAAACAGGGAGACGAATGTTCCAATAGTGAGCGAGCAATGGTTGGTAGACACCCTTCAAAATAATGAAGTTCAGCCACTGGAGTTTTATGACATGAAACCTTATCTTGTACCTGATGCCAGAGGTATTGCTTGGGACACTCCTGACCCTGTTGATGAGTCGATCGAGTCTCTTGTTGGAGAGGTTTCTTCCTCACATTTATTCTCTTTTTGTTGATGTTTACTGGTGATTCATGACATTATTTTTATAAGCAGCAGATATAATGCCTACTAAATTATATAAAAACTAGAAAAGTAAGTACAAGATTTTGAAGGTATATGAGAGGAGGGGAGAAACAAAAAACTATAAATTCAATAGTTCTAAAAACAGCATTCAAGAACTACTCTAACAACTACTTGATGTCATATTATTAAAAAAATACACAGAATCTAGTAGGAAATTTGAGACTAATGAATGTAGCGAAAATCAAGTTTAGTTTCGGAAACTGAGATCTTAAGCATTTGTTACAGATAAAGCTTTGTGGCAAGAAAGGGGTTCACAAGGATTCGAGACTGCATAAGGTGGGCGGTCGAATCATGGAAAGGGATGGGATTGTATACAATTGTGCTTTCTCTCTTTGTGATCTTGTTGCCAAACAGAATGAGTAAGATGACAAAAACTGCTACATTATACTTCAATCAGATGTTGATTTCAAAGTATGTTCTGTTATTTGTTTAATTTGGCCCCCCTCGCTTTTTGCATGTGCAGCTATGCTGTTACGCAGCTTATAATGTTACCTGATAATCACTTGCACCTATTCTACAAGAAATCAAGAATAGGAGATGATCCTAAAGCAGAGGAGAGGGTTGAAGATTTTGGGAGTCGGGTGGGTGATGCTATTAGTGAGTTTGTCCGGCTTTTTGAGGAGTTGACAGGAAATGAATTTGAACTATGGGAAAGAGAAAAGAAGTTTGAAAAGAAGGCCTTTAAGTTCTATGCTTTGGATATGGTGAGTTACTCCCTTGAATAATTAATTCTCCAGGTTGAATTGTTGATGAATTATAGGTGAACTCCTGTGGTTGTCTTTTTCCTCCTGTTATCAGTGCTTGCAGGCACTGCTCTTGGAATTATATATTCTTCAAATTTGTTAGGCATATGATTAATTTACATTTGTTTCTTTTAAGGATATTGGAGTTGATATTAGGCGTCATGGTCTGGCCCCGAGAAATTTAGGAGTGGCGGCACTCCACTGCAAGTTGGATCCATTTGTTTCTTCTGTCATGAAGATCTTATGTAGCCAAGAGATCTATCGGTACTGCACATAGTATTCCTCAATTTTCTTGATGATGAAAATAGTTGACATACTATCTAAATTATAATTTTGTGGTGACATTACAATTGCTCCAACAGATATGCTTTGATGGAGATGGCTCATGACGTGGTTGATATTCCAATTGGAATGCTGACCAATACTCATCTCGAGAGATGTAAGAACTCAGTGATTTGGTTGTTGATTTGTTTCCATAGGGGAGTTCCATTTATGTAATCATTTTTTTGCATCTTCAGGTGAGAAACTTCTGGTGAATTTTAGGGAAGAACTGAAAACAGCTCCTGGGACTGGCTTGGCAGGAGAAGTGGTTTGGATAGATTTTAGCAACAAGTGGTTCACAATGATGCCTTCTATCATGCCTTTCAAGATCAGGGGATATAAAGAGCTTGCTGATTATGTATAGATCTGTTCACCTTATTCAATCTAATCCGACTACCTTTGAGCACCGCATTAAATGTAAAATTACTTCAAATTTTTTGAAATAAAGGTTGCTGCTGGTTACGAGACTGTAAAAGATATAAATGTAGCATCACGGGTGATTTGCGACTTGGCTGGTGGTCTTGACGATCCATTATCTGATTGTTATGCAAAGATAGGTTGTTCAATTTGTCTACTAGACAAAGAGTCTGAAGACTACAAGATGATTGTCAAGTATCTGAAGACAACTTATGAGCCATACAAGGTCGATGATGTGGTATGTTTAATCTGAAATTATTTTTTGTAACATGGGGAAGAAAAATCCCGAAAAAAGAGTACAGCAAGTTAGCAAGTGGTGTATTATTGCAGGTATATGGTGTCTCAGTGGAGAATATATTTGAGGTGCAAGCCAATCCAAATACCTCTCCTACCTATGATGAAATCAAGAAGTTGCCTAATAAGTTGCTACTGTGGTGTGGTATGTATTTTCCTTTTCATTTCTGCCTTTTGGTTTTATGGTTGTATAATGTGTTGATTTCTTTCCATTTTTAATGTTTTTCGAATCGGCTCAACATTTATATGATTTGTACAGGAACTAGGAGCTCAAATTTAGTGAGGCATTTGAACAAGGGTTTTCAACCAGCTGTGTGTCAAATCCCTGTTTCTGGCTACATGGTAATTCAGTTGTAATTCTTATCAAAGCATAAAAAGAAAATAAATTGTAAGATATCCACCCTATCCAGATATCATACAAAATATGAAATTGTGATATTTGATACAGTTTGGGAGGGGTATAGTCTGTTCTGATGCATCAGCTGAGGTGGCCCAATATGCTTTCACTGGAGTTGACCGGCCAGAAGGGTTCTTGATGCTTGCTGTGTTTTCACTGGGAGAACAATTCACCGAAATATCAACAATACCTGAGGTAATTAAGATTATATTATGTTATCACACTTCAGAGTTTCATTCTATGCTCTGATCATTTCCATGTTTCTTCAGGAAGAGGAGGTCAAGTCTCTGGAAGAGAAAAGGACGGGTGTGAAGGGTCTTGGGAGGAAGAAAACAGATGAAGCAGAGCATTTCACTTGGAAGGATGATATTAAGGTGCCATGCGGCCGTTTGGTTCCTTCTGATAAGAAAGACAGCCCACTTGAGTACAACGAATATGCTGTTTACGACCCGAAGCAGGTACAACTCAAATCATGTTAGCTTCTACATGTTGATGAGTATTGTTTAGGGAATAAAAACATTTGCATGGTGTTGTAGGTCGATAGCACCAAGAAGGAAATAAACTGAATGTGGTATTGTTGCTTTGTTCCAGGATGCATTAAAATTTGCATATGGGCATTAGCTAGGACTTTTTTGAGTCTATGCCAGTATCTATGTTGAGCTGCCTCAGGTGGTTAGTGGTTACTGATCGTTGTTGTGGTGTGTTGGATAAATTTTCAATTTTTATTTTCAAATTAAAATGTGTAGGTGTGCATGAAGTTCATGGTGTGGGTGAAGTATGAAGAGCAGAATATGGAAGTGGATGTTCCTGAAGCCCCAGAGGAGGAGGAATAGTTATCTTTTATGTTTTTTGTTTCCTCTTTTTGTTTTGATGGAGGTAATGTGTGGATACTTCGTGTGTGATGGTGGACGTTTGTGTTGGGTGTGCTTTGGGTAACATTTTGTCTTTGGACCACCTCCTGTATGTAATGGATTGGCGCTTACTACACTGTTCAAGTTAACAACATATGTATGGGATGTAGGAAGTGTGGCTTAGAGAATATTGAGTGTATGAAGCTAAATGGAAAATGCAAGTGCACAGTGAAATCTCTTTCGCTCGTTGAAGCATTTCAGTTCCTCAATTTGTGTTGAGTATCTTGCATGTATTGTACTAACATTAAACTGATGGCTGTTCTAGCGCGCGCAGGGGCAATAATATTATGCAAAGGTTTAATATGTGTATACTGATGAACTGAGCAGTGGATTGTATGAGTAATTGAATTTCATTATTTTTCGTTCGAGGATCCTGTGGTGATAGAATTTAGCGACAAGTAGATTAGAAACTGTATTTAAATAACAAGGGTTATCGAGCTTATGTTTTTATAATTAGACTTAGGAGCAGTTGGGGTGACGTGGAATTGAATCGAGTGAAACAATGATTGCATATGTGACTCGGAAAGGACTAGATAATTGGACCCCTTATGATGGGACTACAAACTCAATGAGCCCATGACGTATGTTTAATACTATTGGGTCAACTACTTTCGTACGGTTCCTCTTCTGAGTCTCGTCTCTCTCTCTCTCTCTGTCTGTCTTCTAGTCTTTGGTTCACTAATACGAAACTAGCTGTAAAGGGGATGAATTGAAATCAAATCTCTCGAGATTTTAAAGAAAGAGCAAGCGGGGTCTACAATGTATTTGAGATTCAGTTTGACTCGACGTCGCATCTTAATGATATTATCTAATTGACCATCATGCTTCCAAATCTCACTTTTCAAGTTTATCATCATACCACAATTCATTCCCCTTATTTCACTTCTTCAGCACTCGAAATTTTCATATATTGTTATCTAGTTTGGGTAATTGTATAAATAAATTTCTGCTCTAAATTAATTGTGTGATTTTGAATACTCAGTAGTTGTATAAATATTTGCCCTTATAATTATCTGGTCAAATAGTGAGCTGGTTTCTGAGCTCATGATAAGAAGTGAGCCACCTTCTTGACTAATAAAACATTACCGTTAAAACTAAGGCTCCGTTTGGATCATATAAGATTAAGGGTATGATTAGTTATTCGGGATTAAAATTTTCAATCCTAAACGATCAAGAATAAGCTTTTTGTAATCTAGAGTGTTATTTTTAAGTGGTCCAATATTCGGATTAAATTTTTATTGCTAGGGTGTTTGGATCATCTTTTTAATCTAGATTAAGAAGTGGTCCCAACTATTTCTTAATTCACATTAAGAAGATGATTAAAACACCCTAGGAATAAGAATTTAATCTAGACATTGGACCACTTAAAAGTAACACTCTAGATCTCAAAAAGCTTATTCTTAATCGTTTAGGAATAAAATTTCTTAGTCCGAATAATTAATCCTAATTTTATTCTTACATGATCACTACGGAGCCTAAGATTTTTAAAAGGAGTATTGTTCGTCTCAACTTTTTTTTTTTTACATTAATCTACAATATTCCGATGGATCCATATGACTATATTTAATTACTTACGAAGAATAAATTATGTAACATAAATTTTTAGCTAGTGTTTAGTTGTGGAATAAGTGAAGTGATGACATAAATCATTAGGGCTCTGTTTGGATCGTATGAGATTAAGGGTAGGATTAACTATTCAGAATTAAGATTCTTAATCCTAAATTCTTAAGAATAAGCTTAATCTCAGATTAAGACTTTTTGCTTGGATGAGGAAAAAATAAATAATGAGCTTTTCTTTCTAATCTCAACTCTTATTCTAACAAAATGTCGGATTTACTAATCTTAGTCTGATTAAGAATAAGCTCTTAATCCTGGACTGTTTGGATGGTTTCTTAGTCCCGAATAGCTATTTAGTCTAGAATAGCCCTTATTCCTAACTATCCAAACATGACCTAGTTTATTATTATTTGTGTTAGTAATTAATCATAATATTATTTGTCATTATATTTTTAAATAATATTATTTTATTTTTTAGTCCACTTGTGGGTCACTTATACCACCTCTTTTGATGGTATAGGTTCTTCCATGTTATGCAAAGATATTTGGTTACATAAATAAAGAATAGATGAGTTATTCCTCCCTTATGTAGCAACCATATATTAACTTCCGGATTTAGTTTGCAACCCGACCGTAATATCAGTTCACCTTGTATTATTTCTACAAATAAAATGCAGTTCACCTTGTATTATTTCTACAAATAAACTAACTTCCGGATTTAGTTTGCAACCCGACCGTAATATCAGTTCACCTTGTATTATTTTTTTAATTAGTTAGGTGAATTTTATTAAAATAACGAGTGCATTTGGATTGTTTAGAAATGAAATTAGAATTAGTTATTCAGAATAAAAATAATATTATTAAAGAATCAAGAATATTATTTTTAAGATCTATAGTGTTATATTTAAGTGGTCCAACATCTAGAATAAATTTTTATTCAGAGTGTGTTTGGATTATATTCTTAATGAAAATTTAAAAAATATTGAAATCACTATTTAATCCGGATTAAAAAAGATATGATCCAAACATTCTATTAATAAAAATTTATTTCGGATGTTGAATTACTTAAGACTTTAGTTTTTTAAAAAAACTTATTTTTAATCGTTTAGAAATAATATTTTTTATTCTAAATAACTAATCTTCAATTTATTATTAAGAGATCCAAACGCTCCCGCGACCAAAAGCTGCAGAATTCAACGTTGCCGTTCTTATCGTTCCTCTCATATAATATTTTTTCATTCATTCTTCGGATTTTTTTTTTTGAGGTTTTTTTGTTGTGACATGAAGCAGCCATTATATACCTTATATACTTTCCGTAAACATGTCAGCAAGTATGGATCTATGACTTCTTGTATTCCATTCCTATGACCGCATATAACTTGTCACCGTGGTACTTGGTTAGTTGGTTATGGGAATGATAGTGCAAAAACATTAAGGCCATGTTTGGATAGTTAGGAATAAGGATTATTTTAGACTAAATAGCTATTCGGAACTAAGAAACCATCCAAACAGTCCAGGATTAAGAGCTTATTCTTAATCAGACTAAAATTAGTTAATCCGACATTTTGTTAGAATAAGAATTGAGATTAGAAAGAAAAATTCATTATTTATTCTTTCCTCATCCAAACAAAAAGTCTTAATCTGAGATTAAGCTTATTCTTAAGAATTTAGGATTAAGAATCTTAATCCTGAATAGCTAATCCTACCCTTAATCTCATACGATTCAAACAGAGCCTAATATAATAACTCTTGCTTCTTGCATGAAAAACTTCTAAAAGAAAATTCAAACAAAATGCATGTGCTTCAAAATCTTCCTGTACAGATATTATAAGCACTGTTCACAATTCCAAGTGAACTACTAAATAATACCGGAGTAATTACTCAGCTAAGTAAGAGAAGGAGACTAACACTTGACAACAAATGACAAGCATTCCAAAGTTAGATTCAACCAAACATAATCAAGACTAACATCAACTATTTGACTATATATATAGATATAACAACCATGCATTTAGATAAAACCCATAGCCAAAAACATCTCTGAAAACATTGCATACAACCCCTGATAACCTATCTATTCTTTTGTTACACATGACAAACACGAAGGGACCTTGAAGTAAAATATATCCAACATTTCCAACATGACAACTCCTAATTGCACCACTAAAATTTCCAACATTTTTCAAGCAGTCTTGTTTGCAGGAAGAGGAGTTACATTCAGGTCAGGAATATTCTGAGTTGCACCGCGGCTAGTCACATTCCCAATGGCACCTCCATTGGTGTTACTGTTTGGGTGAGATGATTTTGTTTTGGACTGGAGCCTCTGTTTCAGTTCGGAAAGGAGAGCTTGGTTCTCCTGGTTTAGGAGCTGAGCCTTCTTTCTGAGCCTCTCGTTCTCTTTCATGATGTAGCAGTTCTGTAGGTACAGCTTTGTGTTCAGCCTCTCCATTTCTGTTGCCTCGGGATTCGCGTTAATTACTAAAAAACCTACAAAATAGTAGATGCATGTAGAGACAAAAGATGTGTTATGCTGCGCTTCCCAAAAGAAATATAAAAAAAGAAAAATAAAGTGGAAGCACAGTGTATTGTTTCCCATCCTTGAAGAAGGATATCTGAACCTTCTAAAGCAGGGAAAAAGGAAAGTGCTCTTAAAAGCTATATGGCCTATGAGCCCGGCCCGTACAATGGCATGCTAGAGGGGACAAAAGAGAAGAAAAGAAAGACAAACAAGCAAGTTTCTCGGTATTGTAATCACCTCAAAAATCGTACCTTAAGTTTATTTCTTACCAATAAACAAAACTTTTAAGACAGTATATATGAAACTTTCAAGAAAAACCGTACTTTTTCCATATTACAGTCCTGAATTATATAATTCGCTCCCCTTTGTTATTTGTTTATGGAAGTTTGTATTTGCATCTCCTATACGTACCTACCTGATACATGTCTAGGAGCCATCTTGACCCAATAAAAAAACACTTCAGCAAGTAGATACCTCATTATAATTTAATATTGCAGTCACATGGATTTCTTATTCGAGATGCATATGATAATCAAAGTATGATGAACCATTAGTACTTAAAACTGTTAAACATGATTAAACTAAGCTAGAGCTATACATCTTCTTTCCTAAATAAATACCAACAAGTGCAAAGGAACCCAAGGTGCATGAGCCCACAATGAAAAATAATCTGTGTTCTGAGCAAAAAGGCAAAGGGAAGAGCAAAAAAGAACCCTTGAAGGGAAAGAGAGAATCTACAACGAAATATAATAGATATTAGAATGTTGCTATGCAAAGTAATCACATCACCTTCTATTTGTTGGGTTTGCGAGGAGCAAGGAGGAAAAAAGAAGTGGTGTGACTATGAATAGTAGAAGGGTGTGTCTGTGTCGTGTGTGTGTGGTCTGTAATGGCTTTTGGGTGGTGGGGTTTGGGGTCTTATTTATAGGTCCAAAACATGGGTCACGCACCAAGCTTAGAGAAACATCGTGTACATATCTCTGTGTTTCTCTCTCTCTCTGATCATGCATGTTATGGGGTAGAAAATTTATGTAAACCGAAGAGAGAGAGATGCAGTTTAATGTTTGCTAATGATGAGGCCGGAGAGGCGGGGTGGTGGCGTCACGTGACCTAGCCTGATTTTTCTAGTTGTCTTTTAATTTCAAAAAATAAATAGGATAATTAAGTATCATCGTTGAAAGAAACGCTTTTGTAGAAACACCGTTCAAAACGCTATAATTGTTTTCCAAGTACAGATCGGTGATCATTTATTTAGGCGACCATGCGAGCAGTTTTCGGTGGGGTGTATATTATTTCTTTATTGTAATGATATATCAAATATTAATTACTAACTATGAATATTTATATGATTTTTTAACTATATTTTAAATCAAACATTCTACCCTAAGTGTTATTTTAGTCACTTGACCGTTTAGATCGAATGAATAATCAAATATTATTTAATGAAGTATTTGTTTTTGAACTCTATATAAAACACAAAACGAAAAAATTTGATACATTTTGTAATTAAATTTCATGCATAATATAACATCATTGAATTGTTAGTTACGATATCGCTGAAACTAAGCTGAAATTATAACGTTTTAAATAAAAATCAAAGTTATAAACATTTTAGTGGTAAAATTTGAATATACTGTTAGTTTTTGTGTCATTAAGGATTTAAAATTTAATTTCAATATTTTTATAGAATACTATGTATATAAATTTTATATTTCAAAAACAATTAATTTTAGTCCCCATTTTTTTTTCTTGAATCATAATTCTGGTCAACAATAAATATAAAGATAAAAAGCAAAAGCTGCATCTGTAAAAGTGGGAGAAGTGAGGGGTAAATGGGGAAAGAGAAGGCGCCATAAAAAAATGATGATGATGATAAATTATGGGTGGGGAGTATTCGGCCCAAGATTCGCAATGATGGCCGATTGGCCGAAGCAACCCAATGAATAATGATGGTTTCTTCAATCTCCCATCGATGCTATTTTGGTTTTTCTTCCTTTATTACCCGTTTTCATTATTATTACATTTTGCCCCCCTCCGCAACATTTATTAGCATTGCCCCTAAGTTCCTCCCTTCAATCTACGCCATAATGCTCTTTTGCCTCTTCCTTTGAATTTTTTCAAAATTCCAGATTCAGAATTTGGTTCCGTTTCATCCTTATCCATATATTATCTGTAGAATATATACTTTTATCTGTTTCGTATTTTATTACAAAAATGCCGATACGGATATGTAATTATTTAATTTTTTGTGCATTTCTTGTCATTTTTTATACATGCAACATAAAATATATTCGAACTAACAATAAGAAAATAATTAAGCAAACTATCCCTATCAGGCTATGTTCGGCAATGCGCAAACTGCACTGTTCGCAAACAAGTGTTGTTTGTGCGAAATCAAATGGCCTTTTGTCTTGCAAACGGTGAAGTACTCCGTTGTTCTCAATTCCACCATTTTGGACGAATAAGAACGGCGAACAAAAACTGTGGTTCGGAAAACAACAATAATGTTCCAATTCGCTGTTCGCGCCTTGTTCACGTGTTTGCCAATCTACTACCATAAAAGCAAATTGAGATTCGCTGGCGCGCGACACATGGTGTAGTGCGCCATTCTGGCCGTCTGATCAAGATCCAATGGACAAGGGAGCTAGCTTCGTGCATGTAACCTAAATTGATAGGCCCGTAAAAAATAAACCGTTTGATCAAGATCAGACGGTTCGTACGTGCGCTACACCGTGTCCCGCGCTACAACGAATTCGTATTGCATAAAAGCATCGATCTAATGCGTAAAACTTTCATATCAAATCTGTGTCTACATCTTTAAACATATATAATATGGATCATTTCAAACTTGATTTGATCTTTGACTAGATGGTAATGTCCAAATATAATTAAATATTGATTTCTTTTCATCTGAAATGAAAATAACATTAATTATAACAATAGTTAACTCATCTTTAATTATTTTTTTATGTTGATATGTTGAATTTCTTTTTGAAGTATAAATAGTTTTCCAAAATTTAATTTGCCTAGACGTTGGAATTGGATGGTAAAGTTTTCTAGTCGCCTAAACTTAGACAATGCTTGTCGGTATTGATTCGATATTAAATTTAATGTCCCTTTAAATTATGGAGGGTTCAAATTCAATTACATTATGCAAGTCGGTCAGATCAAATTTGAACTACTATATATACTTTTAAAAAAATCCATAACAAATATATATTTGGCAGCAGAAATAAAAACTTCACCCGTGCCGATCAAATAGAATCAAACCCTTTTTTTTACGGTCCAACTGGTGGGGTCAGACGGGTTAGTCGGATTAGACCCTAAACATCTCCAGTATGATCAGCTTAATGAAATGCAAATATGGATATAATATTATCAGTCTAAATTTGTTTCGTATACACCCTATAGTTCGCTTAATTAGATGTTGATTGAGCTAAAAACAATTTTGCATGGAAGTCAATTAAGAACCATATTAATTGTGCAAAATATTTTCATATTTATTGTATGAGATGAAAATATATTTTCTTAAAACATATAACATTAAAAATATTACAAAGACATGTATAACAAAAAAAAATGAATAATAATGAAATATTTTTCATATCTATTACATGAGATGAAAATAATTTTTTTTAAACATATAACATTAAAAATGTTACAAAGACATGTATTATTATTAATAATAATAATAATAATAATAATAATAATAATAATAATAATAATAATAATAATAATACTGAACACACAGTAGCGCTATGGTTTGAAACTAGGGAGAGAGGGCCAGGCCAAGCGAGATGAACTGAGAGCCTTCCAAGTAGGGTTGTATACGAGTCGAGCTCAAACGAGTTAGTGTTAGTTCAAACTCGATTCGGTTGTAACTCGAGTCGAGCTAGAAATACTATCGAGTTTGTTAATCTAGCTCAAACTCGATCGGTTCATCTCTAACTCGACTTGGCTCACGAGTTACGAGCCAACTTGAAATAAATAAGCACGTGTACTAAAAATTTTTCTTTATTTAATTTATATTTTATTTCAATATTAAAATTAATTGAAATATACAACATTATAAATAATAATATTACTATCATTTTTATTATTTCTATTAATTTGAAGCAAAATATGTCTTGAAATCCAATTTTGCCACTTGTTACAATTATCTAACAACAAAATATATAAAAAAATTATAATTATTTTATGAGTTTTTAATCATATAAATCATGTTGGTAATACTACTTGAAATATAAATTTGCTATGTTACGAGTCGGCTCACGAGTTGGTGAGCCGAGTAGAACTTAAATTCAAACTCCACTCATTAACCAATCGAATTGGTGCAATTCGAGTTTTTGCTAACTAGAGTTATGTTGACTCAAATTACAACTGAATTTTTTTCGAGTCGAGTTCGAGTAAACTCACGAATTTTTTGCTCGCCTCTGCTTCCAACACTGAAAAAGAGTTTGCAATAAATTAAACACTCGGCTATAAATGAAAACTTTGTCGAAGCGGCAAGGCCAAGAATACCAAGTCGTGTAAACTGTAGAACTTTTCTTTTTAAAAAGTCCAACGGAATACTCACATTCACAGATACGAGACTGGGTGGGTCAAAAAGATCAAACTGCTTAAATTCCGAATTTTAATACATGAGAATAAACCAGTTCTTAGAATAAAAAGAAGTTTAAATAAAGCTGCCATCTATAACGGCCCAAGTCATGGGTGTAAAATCATATGATCCCAGTATTGCAGTCCAACATTCTTTTTTGAGGGTGCGTTTGGATCGTTGGAAGAAAGAAGAAGAAGAAGAAGAAAAAAAAATTATAAACAATCCAAACTCTTCACAAAGTTACACACTTTCCAATACTTCTTCCCACTTCTTCCCTTCTTTCCTTCTTCCCACACCTATCAATATTCGTGTAATTCATCATTGTATCGGAATAATAACTCCTAATGCTACGTACCTTTCATCAACATTTTTATTGGTTATTGATAAAGGTAATTTGGGTTTACTTATTGAGTGAGGAATATTTTTTCGATACCATGGTTATTATAACTTTTTTTATAATATAATTCAAATCCACAAATTCAAATGATCAGATTTTTTAAAAATCAATCTAATATTTTTTTTCCACATATATATCGATGTAAAACGATATAATTTTCAAGTCCGCTCGCATTGGGTAAGAATTTATAAAATGAATAAATTTTATACGTGTAATATGTATTTAACCTCTTAATTTTATTTAAAGCGAACTTAAAAAAATATAAATATTTTTTATGGATGTATCTTTACTGAAGAGGAACATGCTTTATTGATTTGGATTTCCTTTTCAATGCTGGACTATATTGATTTGGATTTCATCGTTTGGGAGTGGTTAGTGTCATATAGGACACATACACTTATCCAACGTGATAAAATTTTAATTTTTAAGATTAAAATAACCGATCCAAAACGGTCAAATTGTTCTACGTTATAAAATTTCCGTGGAGAGCAAATTTTATATATTTTTATTTTTTACTGTTTTTTTAAAAAATTTTAATATACTCAATCTAAAATGTTATAAACCCTTCAATTTTGAAAATTTGATAAAAAATGTTTGAAAATTTTATTTTCAACGACTTAATATAGAGATCATATTAACTGTTCATATTAATCATTTGAAATTTTAATGGTTTACGTTTGGATCGTATTTTACTTCTATATGTTTGATGTAAAGAAAAGCTATTTAAAAAAAGCCAGATTTTTTTTTTAAAAAAAAAAATGCTTAGCTAGCAGCAACTTTCAAGTTTGTAATATCAACATCATCAAAACTGGCAAAACAAAAATGTCAGAGTTAATAGAGCTTTCTTTTTTTTTAAAAAAAAAGAAAAGGTCCGACGCTATAGTCTAGCTACCATAATTAATTACAGGACCATTAGATACCTAATCGATCTAATTCATTGAGAAATTTTTCTTATAATAACAATGTTCTGTACTACCACTAATAAAGAGACCGAATTAGATGTAAGACTTAATTTCTTCCAAACAATTTATTATTATTATTTGAGTCGCACTAATCGAGTGGATTTAAATGAATCAGATTATACTTGCAATCCTATGATTAACACAGGCAAGGCTAATGCATTATTTATTCACGTGAGTTGTATAGGAGCAAATGACATTTCTACCCTGGTACTTTCTCTAAACATGACCATGGGGTGGTCATGTGTCCTGGGACCTGGTGGGGATTTCTTGCTTAATAAGCTCAAATTCCGGATTTATTCGGATATATGATACCGATAATTGAGTTGTACTACAAGCGTAATTTCAGTTACATGTTTAATTTATTTCTTACCAAGAGGAACATAATAATAATTAAAAAAAAATGCTAATGTAGTACTCTTCATGTTATTGTATAATAAACATAAACATGTAGGTTGTTACGATCCCAAATTCCAGGTAAACAATTTTATTTTATCTTTTTTCTCAACATAACAGCCGATCAATATACTATGAAAAAGAAAACATATTAATTGTGTCATCATGATATTTCCACTCTAAATTTGTGGCATGGTGTCTGTCATGTCCATATACAAGTTATAAACTAATTAGCACTGTATCGGTTTGTACCCAATAAATTATAGCCGCTGAGTTAAAGCATTACCAGATGTGGGTTTGAGTGGAGCGATTAGCATAGGTTGCTGAGCGTTGCATAGCTATCGTCTCATCTAATGCAAGACAAGAACAATCATGCGATCATATGAAGTACTCCTGTATTTTGTTTTCCTTTTTTTTCAATTTAGTACTCATGTTGGTGAGTTAAATATGTTGGAATTAGCCAATAGATACACCATCTACTCGGCCTTTGGAAATGAATGATGGTGTCACCCATGTATATTAATTATATATATACCTATAGCTAGCTAGGTAAAATAATAATGCTGTCTATTAATAAATTTCAAATTTGGTTCTAGTCAAACCGTTGCATTTATGTATGAATAGATATTGTAAAGACGATTATGCTTTTGGCTACAAAAGGAAATCTAAGAAATTGAAAAATTAAGCATCAGTTTCTGTAATACAAAAGAAAACAGAAAATTCATTATTATAATATATTTGGACCCTTCTAATTAAGTTTATTAAGGGTCCTTCAAAACTCAAAACTAAAAATAATTAACCTAACCAGTTGTCGCTCAATGTTTCAGTTAACAAACAACAAAATAACGGCACCCTATTTATTTCTGCATAACATTTCAGTAATTTAGCTCATATCTTTTCCACGGACATACGAACATATATAAATATACACGCGTTACAGTACATGAAACTAATTAAAGTTAACAATCCTAATCATTTTGTATATCTAAACTGAATATATTTCGTTCGGTTGAACCAAATTTAATAAACCATTTAGTCAAACGACCCCTTTAACTATCAGGGAAAACAGAAATTATGCGCGTAACTAATTAAGATATACATAATTCTTAGGGATGAATTAATTGATCATTTTTCATATGAAGTAATCATGTAAATGAGCTGGTAAATGGCAGCTAGCGAAAGCTCTACTAAATAATTTCTCATGATGACCAGATCAATGCTCAAAGTTGACAATGATTTAGTACCTTTATCCAAGTGTAATCTTCTAGACCATATGTTGATCTTTTTCATACAAACAAACAAATCAAATAAAAAAACAAGGTTAATGGTCACATGTAATAAAAGAATAACAGGTACTCAAGTACCCACTGTAAAATATTCAAAGCGGACATACATACATCATGGCTATACTTAGAAGGCTAACATTGGTACTGTTTTTTTTTTCATCATAACAGCCTTACGAGTTAAAACCCTTCTAAAGATTAGGTCATATTGGTACTTGTCTATCATCATGTTATAGGCCTAGCTTCTGTGCCTCAAAATGAAGACATAGATTTGGCAATTTAATAAGGATATGAACAATTCTATTTTCAGCTTGGGTAAGTCATGGCCGCGGCTCTTTGAAGAATTAGACAGTGTTTGTTTCCATGAAAAGGAAACAAAGCACAATTCCTAGAACCTTTTCCTTGCTTGCATAGATTGTGCTTACATGTATCACTTGAATGGGTAACGTTTGTGTTTATGATGTTCTTTTCTTGGTTTATGTGTCTCGCCTGTAGTGGAGAAGGCTTTAGAAGCAGGGAATATATCTTTATTATTTTGGGAAATAAATATCTCCTGAGGTTCTGTACATATATTTGAGGAGGTGAATTAGTAATTTGGTGACTCGCTACATATTTTGTTATAGATTTATTTATACAGACGATTGTAATGGTAGAATTGCAGTGGAAGAGAAGCTTTTTGCAGTGCAATTGAGTTTCCTTATTCACTGCCTTCACCAGTGAACATCCAAAAGCCTCTGGCTTTGGACTCGGTCCTGACCAAGCCCTTCTAATACGAAGGGCCGGCCCGGCCTCTCTAAGCCTTGGCCCTTCTTAAGGGCTTAGAAAGGGTCATGCCACAATCTCAACTAAAGAGAAGCCTATAGAGACCAGGCTTTGGAAGGGCCAGGGCCTAGAGAGGCCGGGCTTAGGAAGGGCCTAAGGTCTAGAGAGACCGAAGTTATGAATAATCAGCCACAATCTCAAGTGAAAAGTAAGATCCTATCTGATACAATATAAATTGAACAGATCATTTCAAATAATATTTTAATTTTTGAACATGATGTTAAGACAAGTTAAAAATATATACATATTTCTCAATTTTTTACGTTACATTATTTCAAACATTTGTAATTTTAATTTATTTTAATTCATTAATACATTAATAATTTTTTTATTTTTTATGTTATTATAATATAACCGGTCTTAAACCCAAATTAAACATGAAAAAATAAAAAATATTATATATAATGAAAAATAAATGTGTAAAATTATATTTAAAAAATTTATAGCATTTTTATTATCTTTTCTAAATAAAATTTATTCATTTTAAATATAGTTTTAATAAATATTTAAAGAAATATATTGTCTGTCCTCGACCTTTCAAGTCCGGTCTCTCGAAATCCGGAGGGCCTAAAAAGACCAGGCTTGATCTTCATATTTAAACTCTTCTAAGCCTGGTCCTTCCAAAAGCCTCCCTATATTCGATCCGACCCGGCTCTTGAGTAGACCCTTTTAGATCCGGTCTCCCGGGAGACCGGCCCAGCCCTGAAAGGCGTTCACTAGCCTTCATAAGTTCACATGCAACTACAAGGGATGGATGATTCTTCCTCCTCTCATCCTCTGTTATGCTCTTGCTGTAAGAATTTATTCTTAAAATCAAGTTAAAACGGACCTTAAAACAGCACCACATTCCTCTGCACAATTCGGCCCACTTTGACCCAGAGAATTCTATGTTTTTCTCACCAAAGAAAATAGTATCATTGTTGCCAAAAAAAAGAGAGAGAAATAATATTAGCGTAGCTGGGTGTTTTATCTAATTTGTGTCCACCCAACTATATATCCAGCATGAAACATCATAGAATTAAATAAAAAAAATTACGATTTCAAATTTTATTTGATTACATCTGTAGTGAAATTTAATTACTCTGCTAAATAAATCATGGATATAAATTTAACATTATTTGTTTATTAAATCTGACCAAACTACATGTAGAGCTCATTCTTTTCGATCCAATTTCAACTAAATGCACGAACTTCTTCCGATATTATCTTCCCATGCTCCAATATTTCAAGTAAGGCAATAGTTTGTTAATTTTTTAATATACTCAATCTAAAAAGTTATGAACTCTCAAATTTTGAAAATTCGAAAAGAATAGTTAAAAATTTTATTTTCAAGGATATTTTAATATAGAGATCATATTGAGCAATTTGGATCGGCCGTTTGAAATTTTAATGATCGACGTTTGAATTATGTTTGACATCCTATATGTTTGGTTCTAGTATTACTCTAAAAAAATTCATCGATAAGCTTCTATATTTCTGAAACCATGACTACATGTATTTAGTGGCGAAGCTAGGATTTCGTGTCAGCAGGGTCCGTAAATTTTTTTTTGCTGAAAATATATATATGATGTAATGTCTAATATAAACATTGTATAATAATAATTTTTAAATAAAGAACTCTAAAATAATGTTGGATAAAAAAAATGAGAAATCAAATATATATTATAATAAAAATAGAAAATCTAGAATAATATATTTAATATACAAGATAATAATTTTCCTAATTCAAAAGTCAAGACAACAAAAAAAAATCCAATAATTTCTTATGAATTTTTCAACCAAATATTTCATTCTATTCCAAATTTTGTTTTAATAAGAATAATTAGATAGGAGGAAAGAAGACGATTAGTCATGAAAAAATACTATCCGGTTCCCTATTCGATTTTTTAGGTATCGTTATGCAATTCAAATCAAACACGACATATCCAGCTGGATCCTTCAAATTTTTGAGATGGGTCCCTAATTTTTTGCGGATTTATTTTTAATTACAAACATATATATATGAAATAAAAAAAATTTTTGAGGTGGGTCCATGAACCCACCAAATTATACATAGCTTCGCCCATATTCCCATCTGACACTATATATAAACATAGCGTTCACCCTTCTAAGACATAGCTGTTATCATCACATTTGCACAATGCATAGATTTTTTTTTGGAAAATTTTTTCTATACCCCTTAAAATTGCGGAAATACAGGATTTGCCCCTCGAAATTAAAATCTCCTGATTTTGCCCCTCGAAATTTCTGACGTCTTCTTTATTTACCCTTCTACCTTATTTTATATTATAAAATAAAATAACCAAAAAAGTGTGACCATTATACCCCTGTTTATCCATTCGAATCTAACCAATTCGCAAATCTCTCTAGCCCTTTCTCTTATGTCGACACATTTTAAGTTCTTGTCGTTGGTTCTCGCACTCTGATTGCTTGTCGTTTCAGCATCTTCAAGGAGAGCTTGATTGACTCGAGAGGGTCCTTTGTCGACCTCACCTTAGTTGTAACCTGGCCCAAGGACCGAGCTTCCTCAAGGGCAAGGTTGCCTAGTTTCTTCGCAACATCATTTATTAAACCTACAGCATCCATCTCTTAATTTTGGAATAACTGTTGATCTACTTAATTTCTGAAGGTATTGTCCCTGGTCGAAGCAGGAACAACTATATGAGAGTGAAGATGGTGGCGTGTAAAGGAGTGGCTACCAGCCTGAAGATGCACAATGGGACGGGCTTCCATAGAGAAAGAAAGAGGCCGACAGAGAAGAAAGAATTAAAAGGGGTATAATGGTCACATTTTTTTGTTTATTTTATTTTATAATATAAAATATGGTAGAAGGGTAAATGAAGAAGACGTTTGAAATTTTGAGGGGCAAAATCAGGAGATTTTGATTTTGAGGGACAAATCCTGTATTTCCAAATTCTGAGGGGTATAAAAAAAAATTTTCCTTTTTTTTCCATCTAAAACTAAATCAACTGACGCTCGATCTTCTTTATATAATTCTACAAGAATAATGCCCTACAAAATTTTAAAATCAATAACATGATTCATTACTAATTGTTCTTGCAAAACACTAAATTGTGAAAAAAGCAGGATACAATGCCAAAAAAAGGAAAAGATATATGATGTTGGATCCTCTGTTGCTTGCACAGTTCTATATATCCTGACCCTGACAGAAGGCCCCACATATAGAAAGCTGGTCATTAATTAAACGGGCCACTTAAGGAAATCTGGAAAAGTAAACTGCAAAGCTGCTTGTCAGCGCCTCTAGATCAAATTATCAAGTCCAGATACAAAGAGTATCATCAGGATTAATCTGAACATCCCAGTGTGGACAGTTAGAGTGGCGAAAACAGAGGGGGACTGGCAAGGGCCAGGCCCCCCTAATATTTAGAATATTCTCCAACATATGTTAATTTATTAAGATAATTTATATAATTAAGTTTCATGGGCCTCCTCTAGACTCAAAATATTATGCTCAATGATGCTTTGGTTAAGAAATTAATGGTTGCTAGTATTATTTTAGATAAGTAATACTTAAGCTTGTAATTTTCTTGGTTCTCAATTTCATTTAGTCAGATTTTGATCTCCGTCATTCTTCAATCCTGACTTCGCCAATGGTTGTTAGATGATGCAGTTAGCCAGATCAACTTTTAGTTAAGCATCAAGGTTAAATATTAATGAAATGAAACATTAATGGGATCAAAACAAACCGTTTGTTTTTGCACCTGACGAGTCTGATCCAATTAACAGCAATTAAGTATGATAAGATCCTACGTACCTTACGTACGTGTTGGTCTGAGCAGCTTTTACCAGCACAGATGCATGGAGTGGAGAGTGGGGTGAAGAGAGACGAAAGGGAGAGAACAAGTGGGGAGGCATTATGAGAAGGCCAGAGAAAGCAATAGAGTACCAACTCATGGGTAGCGCAGGCCCCAAACCGCAAACCGGGCCGCAAGATACGTCAAGCTATTGTACCAACTTATAAGTTCGTGATCCATCGATCGTCTGGATTTGAATGTCTCCATCCGATGTCGTATTTTGCAAAGATGATGATGCCACAAGAATTCTTTAAATTATTTTCTGGATTGTACTTGATGGTTTAACAATTTTGTTTTCCGAGTAATTATTTATTCGAAATTTTCGAGTTGCGAATAGCCTCTGCAAATATTGATCTTACTTATTATTTTAATTTTTTTTTCAAAACATAGATAAACTGTTTTTTAAGATTTATGGGATTATTATTTAACATTTAACAATTAATTAATATTTTCTGATTTGGAAAATAGTAATCCACTTTCACTAAAAAAAATAGCGACTTGATTGCCATATCAGTAAACTACTTTTGTGAACAATCGAAGTAGAGAAATTATGTTAAATTAGGTAAATTATTTTTGCCGATAAAAAATTTCATGAACAGCCAAGAAATTTGATATCTTTTATACAATTTATCTATAAGATCTTTGTAGTGTCTATAAACTTTTTATTTTGATTTATTTTAAAAATTAAACAAGTATTATCAAAATTTTGTATGAAATTAAGTTGTAGCACCAATTATAGGAGGCGGATTCCAAAAATTATTTTATTTTACAAGTATATTTTATCTATACAAAAATATATATGAGAAATTTTCAATTCGACCAAGAAAAGCCCTCTCTATTAAATGAACATTTTTCTATCGATTAAAAAAAAAAGCCTCCTTCATAGTTATATGCCTTTTTAATTTTTTTTTGGTCAAATGAGCATTCCTCAATCCTGATCCTCGTGTAAAATCAAATCTCTTTCCTCTTCTGTAATCGACCGTGAGTCCGCAACTAGTTTGAATTGTTGCAAGTAGCGACTACAGTATACAACTGGTGGCGAAGCTAGACTTTTATGTCAGGAGGGTCCATAAATTATCATACCATTTTATTATTAAACTGTCACTAGAAATTTCCCCCGAAAAAATGAAAAATTGAATAGACTCTTTGCAGGAAGTATCTAAGATGGGTCCTGCAAAAATTTTAGATGGGTCCGTGTATTTTTTTTTTTTTTTTTGAGATAGGCTCAACCGTCAGCTACGATCAAATCTCAATTTTCGATATAACAGTCGATCCGAACCGTTCAATATGATCTCCATATTGAAATCTCGTTGGAGACAAAATTTTATATTTTCCTGAAAATTTTTAGTATTTGTTTAGTATTTTACAAAATTTTTAATCTAAACAATTCTGGACCTTCAATAACTATGATTTTTAATAATCTAAAAAAAATAGTAAATAAAATCAGAAAAATGTAAAATTTAGTCTCCAATGAGATTTCAATATGGAGAATATATTGAATGGTTCAGATTAGCCATTAAAACCTCAAAAGTTAAAATATAATAATAGTTGACGGATCCATCAATCAGTCTGGCTGATTTTAGCCTATCTTTTATTTTTTTTATTATTTACATCTCGGCCATATTCTAAGTTGAAAAAAAATTTTCAGGTGGGTCCATTGAGACCGTAGCTTCGCCCCTGTCTACAACCTGCATACGACACATGGCTACAAAAGAAACAAGGAGAACCCAACCACATCCTATAAGCTTGTTTTATACTAGCGTTTGCTGTCTTGCCCGTGAGTCTTCTGTAGTCCGGAGGTGATTGGTAAGTCTCTTAACGTAACATCATACAGACATACAGTGCTTTCCATGGTCAAAGGATACAATCATATATGCACCATTAATTAAGATCCATGAGGCCATAACAAGCATAAAACAATTCAAGGAAGAGTTAGTCAACGATATCATAATGCCCACATTTAATAAGTTTAAATGCTAATTCATTATTTTGTCTGGGTTTTGTACAGAATTCACTCATTATAATGTATAGAAGATTCTTGTGATGTTCAGAGCAGCAAAGTAATAAATTAATGAATAAAAATATTGTAAAAGAGAAAAAACTATATATATCTATAAAGGTCAAACATAGTGTACTTTATCATTTAAATTTTTATCAGGGCAATAGTAATTAAAATTTTATTAAGAACTAAAATAATCATTTTACCCTCACATTCTGAACCAGTATAAATAAAGAAGAGCTAGCATCATTTTGATGCAATTATTTAATTAATCATGTATGTTTATTTTTAATTTGGAGCATTTAGTAGTAATTTTAATTTTCTATTACTGGTTTTGAGGTGATGATGACTCAAGTAATAAAATTCATTCAAAAATAGGTTAACTAATCTATATTCCGACCAAATAAGCTGATAAGAAGCTGTTCTTACACGTACACTTATTACCTTATGAAATAGCACAAAGCAATCATTATGCATAGCTGCCTTGTATCAATAAAATACAATTAGCTAAACGAATTTGATTGACAACAAGAATGTGATATTTACGATTCAGTACATAGATCATGAAATGATTTAGTACAAATTCATCTCACTTAATTTATAAGCACACCCAAGTAGTATAATTGTTTGATTTAGTAATGATACAGTACAAATTAAGTCCTCTCTTGATCTCTTCAATCCCGGAATCAACACAAATGAGATTCCGAACCATGTTTCTACCAACTCAGTCTTAGAAAGATCAACTTTTCACATTGATGAAGATCTAAAATATATTATATTTCTTTAAGGGAGTTTTTATTTTGAGTGAAATAGTTCAAGTTCAAATCATGTAAAGTGAAGAAAATTTCCCAATTTGAAACATAAAATGATGTTCTAAAGGTGCCGGTGATTATTACAAAGGCGAATTAAGGCACCCACCCTACGACTATGAGGAAATGCAATAAATTAGCTGAGCTGTTCGTTTTAATCTCCACAGGTTCCATTGCATCTCTCCTCAACTTTACACCCTCAGTTTCCTTTTATTTTTTTATTTGTTTGAAGAACTACACACCTCAACTTTCTGATATCATTTTAGGAATAGTATAGTACTTACGTTATTAAATCATTAATATTTTATTGGGCATTTTAGGAGTTTTTGCCAGAGCAACTCAAATTTTAATTCATCTTAGTTCATAATATAACGCCAGAAAAGTAGACCGTCTGAGTAAGATTGAACTTTATACAGGGATAGCAGGTTCCTATTTGGATCACATAGCAGGAGTGTGTAAGTTTTGCATGTGCATCCGATTTGTCAGGTTAATAGAAACAAGCATAATAGTTTGTTTAACAGTATCAAATTTGGAATTATAACACCATACGCTCAGCTTTTCAGCACCTTTAGCCCCACAGAAATTAAAACGTAAGGCCAATCGATTTCAGTTTGAACTGAACATTAGTGGAAAGAAGTAAATTGTTACTTGAAAAGAAAGCAATGATTATAACCAGAAGAAATATTACTGACAGAAATTTAATGATGGAAAAATTTTCATCCTAAACAATAATTAGGTCGTACTTCTCAATAGCAGAAAATAAATCCGATTTGACTTGAGAGATCAGTTCTAATTTTAATTTCTTACTAGCTCAGACTGGTATGTAGGCCTGCATAACGTCTATAATGATCACGGAACTACAATCTTGCGTTGATCGTTGCGTTTTAGGACGAAAATATTTTGTCTTTTGCGTCTTGCGTTCAATCGAAACAAAAATTCTTGCGTTAATCGTTGCGTTCGAATTGAACGATCAGAACGATTAACCGTTTAAATTTCTCATCCGTTCTGATAGATCAAAATATCATCGATAAATTGATAATTATTCAAAACATCCAATATAGTGAAGATAAACAAACAATGATTAGTCAAAATATGCAAACTTTGATAATTATTTTACAGAACAATCCTATAAAAAAATTAGAACAAGACCAAAAATTTTACATGGCCCACCATCTCCAGCTAAGTCCCAAAAACCAAAAAAAAGTCAAAAATGAAAAAGAAAATTAGAACTAGAAAAATAGCGAGTCCCTGACCTTCTTCTTACTAAGCTAAAAACATCAATACTTGTACCAGTAAAGTGCTAATCCTTTATACAAAAGAAATTTGCATCTAAACTTCTAAAGTAAAATGCATCTTCATCTTTGCCAATTGCACTCATAATTAAAATTGAATGCTTTACTAGTATCATTCTGCAAAAGAAAAGACCAAAGAAAAATCAACAAAAAAATTGATTAAAAGAGACATACCAGTACATCTTATGCTGAACCAGTATAACAGCAAAGACATACCAGTACATCTTCTGCTAAACACAAAAAAAAAAGTCAGAGGAAAGCTTAGCAAAAAATCTGATTAAACAAATACAAATCAGAGCATGCCAGGGAATTGACACGATGCAGAGGAAAGGGAATGACAACCAGAAAACTAATTCGAGAACAATCACATTTATCATACCATTGTTTCATCACCGACATGATCATCATCACCACGGAGAGAGAGGGATACTAGCGAAGAGAGAGGGGTACCGGCAGAGAGAGACATAGTTACTGACAGAGAGAGAGATGGGTACCGGCGGATAGCAGAGGGGTACTAGCGGAGAGAGAGAGAGGGGTACTGGCAGAGAGAGAGAGAGAGGGGTACCGGCTGAGAGATGGCGGAGAAAGGTAGCAGGCGGAGAGAGAGAGGGGTTTGGGATGAAACATAGGCGTGCAAGAGGCGAGATGTGTTCGGCGGAGAAATGAGCGGCGCAAAATACCTAATAAGTCACTCTGCAAACAATTAATTATAGCATGGTAGAATTTAAGACGAAACAGACGAAATAAACGATCACGAAATAGCTCTGTTTCGTTAACCGTTCCATTCTGAAACGAAACTGTGTTTCTATTTGCGTTATCTGTTCTGTTCATTAAACGAAACCGAAATCTTTAACCGTTATCGTTTCATTTCGGACGAAATGAAACGAAAAAACGATCGAAACGACTACCGTTTTCAGGCCTACTGGTATGAAGGGATCAAAATTAAATGGCCCAAACATGAATATCAAAAGGTTTTACACAGTTATCAATGCAAATGTTTTATGCGGGCTAGTGGGCCCAAAAAGCCCGCAAATGCTTCTGGTTTTCTTCATTACAAAAGGCTTCTATTAAAATAAAAAAACCTACTTAGAAACCATATTGAGCCTAGTGCTCAGGGTAAGCTCGTAAATTGATCTCTACCCCAAAAAAATAAATCCGCATCCGAATTGCATTAGCATTACTAAGACTCTATATATAAGAGTCTGATGTCTAAGACCTTATTCGGCCTGACTCTACCTGTTCATAACTGTTGACATACATCCTAAAAAAGAGTAATTTATTTAATAGTAGACACAAAGAAAAGAAGACAGGGAGAGAGCTGCTGTCAACTTGTCATGCTGGTTTGGGTTTTGACTTCAGGTGAAAGAAATGGCAAGAAAAGTGAAACCTAAGCGATTGGGATCCTTCACGCTATGTTCCTATTCCTTCAAGCCAAAACTTCTTTTTGCTCACATCTCTGTATCTGTCTTTCTTAAATATGCATGCTTCAAATCATTCCTTATTTAAGATTATGAAAAGATGGTCAGACTTTAGACTGTATTAGTTTTGTTATATAACAAAATGTTTCCCATCTTATACCTCCTTTTCGCAACAGTGCTTTGCAATGGGGAGTTCATGAGGCCGCCGCCAGGCAAGATGATCCTAACCCGTCACGCTGAGTCTAGTTCGTACCCACAACAGGTATTATTTTGGCATTGATGTGTGTCACTATTTGTGCATTATTTGTAATCTTTATAATACTAAATGTTTTGCTAATAAACAGGTTCATATATCAGCAGTAGGAACAGATCACATGAGGGTCTCATGGATTACAACTGACAAGCGTGTGCCATCTATCGTGGAGTACGGGACTGATTCAGGAACATATGACATGACAGCCACGGGTGAACACACTTCGTACCGGTACTTCTCCTATGTTTCTGGAAAAATACACCATGTCAATATCGGGCCACTTTTGCCAGATACAGTTTACTACTACCGGTGCGGGAGAGTCGGGGATGAATTCAATTTTAAAACTCCACCTGCTGTTCTTCCTATTGACTTTGTTGTCGCAGGTAAGTTGGCATTCAGCATAGTTTAATTTAGTTGTACAAAGTATCAAATTTTCAGATTATATTGTACCATGCATTCTTCATTACATTTAAATAATTAGGCTTACGGTGGCCCAAAAAGAGAGAATTTGCAGATATTAAGCAGTGGTTATGTACCAGAACAACCAATAGAAGAAATTAAGGGATCAGTAAAATCAGTGAATGTGTGACAGTGTTCAAAGCTATGTTGCATAGGTACCGGTACGATTCGGGTACGACGTTAAGGAAATTTTAAAAAATCTCTGGTATGAGTACGGCGATATTTAAATATATTTATACATATAAATTATTAATCATTATAATGTATAATCAATTATTATTATTGCTATTTATATATATTTATTATATCTTATAATCTACATAGAAAGTATTAATCATTATATTGTATAATAATTAATAAATAATAAATTATTATCAATCATGATTCATTTAGAAAATATAAGCCTCAAGGTATGAATACTGGATAGCCCTAGGTCTCCATCTGTATCGTGGTCCCCATGTGTAATGTTTAATAGATTATAAAAGGAAAATAAAAAATACAGTTGTGTACCGTTTCCGAGGTCCCCATGTGCCTCAACCCTCAAGTCTAATTAACTTTGGCCCCCATACGTCAGAATCGTCTCCCCCATATTTTTCCAAATTGCAGCGATGGATAATCAAGTTTTTTCACAGCAAAAATAAAAACATAAAAACCTACCAGAGACAAATCCAACGTACCCAAGATGTATCCATCCGTATCTCTGACCGTATCCCTTGGTCTGACCAGAATAAAATATTCGGTACGCCACGTGGCATATCCGGTTCGTACCGGGTACGGGTATTCTGTACGCCACGTGGCATATCCGGTTCGTACCGGGTACGTACCCGTACCCGGTACCGGTACTCCTGCATATATGGAGTACCGGGGTAACATAGGTTCAAAGTTTTTTTCTCAGAATTAATACTTCACATTCCGGCAGTTAACTGATCTTTATCCTGGTATTGCACATTCGAACAGTTAACTGTTCTTTATTGCGGTACGTCAGATTGTTCAAAAGTTAGTATTAATCTAACTTCAGATCTGTGTTTGTGCTGTTTTGATACTAAAAAGGGGCCCTTAATTATATTTGGGGTCATTTGGGAATTGAAAGAGAGAAAAGGGGAGGACTGAAGTTCCAACACAAACTATGAAGTCTTTTGAGCAATTGAAAATAAAATTGAACAAATTATAGGGGACCTAGGTCAGACTGAGTGGACTGCATCAACTTTGTACCATGTCAATCAGTCGGACTATGACATGCTTCTATTGCCGGGTGATTTGTCCTATGCCGATACACAACAACCACTGTGGGACGCATTTGGCCGCTTTGTCGAACCATATGCTAGAAAAAGGCCATGGATGGTAACACAAGGGAACCATGAGGTCGAGGCATTTCCTGTCCTTCATGACTTGCATCCTTTTGCTGCATACAACTCGAGGTTGTATAATAGCTTAAGAAAAATAAAATGACTAAATGATTAATGATTTGTTGCATACTGATTATAATAGAGCATGTATTTTCATAACTTAACATGGCATGACTTTGAAATTTGGTAGGTGGCCGATGCCCTATCAGGAAAGTGGATCCCCATCGAATCTCTATTATTCATTTGATGTGGCAGCCGCAATTCATGTGATCATGTTGGGATCTTACACCGACTTCGACTCAAACTCAGCTCAATACAATTGGCTGGTTGCTGACCTTGCTAAGGTCGATAGAAGTAAAACACCTTGGCTGATTGTGTTACTGCACGTACCGTGGTACAACACTAACTTGGCGCATCAAGGTGAAGGAGAAAGCATGAGAAAAGCCATGGAGGATTTGCTGTACAAGGCTCGTGTAGACGTTGTTTTTTGTTTTTATATATGACTAAAATTTGACAAGTACCTTGCATATTGCTGAAATATTGTAATATTGTTTTGCTGATTAATTTTTATTTATTTTCCTTTTTATTCACTTAAACTCATTTTATGTTGTATCTGGTAATGCATTAATCAACCAGTTTAATTGTAGATGAGGATATATAACAACAAGGCTGATCAATGCGGCCCAATGTATATTACAATAGGAGATGGTGGAAATAGAGAGGGACTTGCATTAGAGTGAGTAAACAACGATCCAATCATATAAAAACTTTCATTTCTTCAACTCTATTTAGCTGCAAGTAGCTCTCTAAATTGTAGTTTTAACTTTTAACATGATTACTCTTACCCAACGATTGGAAGGTTTGAGAAAGACCACAAGTCTGCTCACCTCTCAGTGTTTCACGAGGCAAGTTTTGGGCATGGAAGATTGAAGGTGATAAATGGGAGTAGTGCACACTGGTCATGGCACCGAAATGATGACTCGGTATCGACTATGCGCGATGAGTTATGGCTAGAAAGTTTAAGTTCTTCAAGTGCATGTAATGTAGGTTCACATTTTGTTGCATCTTCTGATCACTACGAATTATAAAAAATTGAATTATTCTCTCTCCCACTAGTCTGAAAATTAATAATTAACCATCCCTTTTGATTGACTATTTATTTATTCATATTTTTTTTTTTGTAAAGCAGACAATTGCGTGACTTCGAACCAATAAAATAGTTACAATGTACATGCTCTTTTGATCTTATTAAACTTTTTTTCTTAATTGCAAAGATTTATATTTCCTAATTTTTAAATAATCCTGAAGATACTGTTAAATACTTGATCAACTTAGTTTATTAATTCGAGGGGAACACTGAAACAAGTAAACCTGGGTACGCAGCAGAGTTGTACTGGACATAAATAATAGACTATTTTGGACAGTGTTTGAAAGAATACACTGAAAATGTTTACTGGACTCTTCAACTCCAAAAGAAACTCAACTACATCTCTCCCAATTTGATGTAAGGTGTAACAATTATCCTTTTGATACTTGAAGCTCTCGTGTAGAATTTATGATTTCTTTGGACATAATATGTGGTCGTTTAACAGTTTAAAATGCCAATTTGTTTACTTCGGATTTGTCAGATATGCATTACCGATTTTGATAAACTGTTTCTATCACAACATCAATCTATTTAAAGACAATTGATTGCAAAGATTCTGATAATGCTGAGAGGCCGCTTCAATAACAGCTTCTGCTTTCTCACCTTACAATTATATCTGTATAAATGAAATAACTTTTATGTCACTATGATCAGTATAATTATAATAGGATGATATCATTTAGCACAATTAACAGAATCTGGGGACAATTTCAATATATATTTTTTTAACGGTACATCAATCCCATAACATAGCTTAGCAGCAATACCAAATTAGGCCAACATAATAAGTTGAATCAATCAGATGCAACTTTGTAGTTTAGTTAGCCTGATACATCTAGATTGTTGATTACCAATCTACCTGCTGCATAGAACCCCGGTTCCAGCAGGGCTACTCTGACACACTACCTTATTGTATTCTTTGCTTTTCTGGTTGGCGTTTTCAGCACTCACTAGCCCTGTACCTTTGTTGAACCTTGATACAGCACAATCGATGGCAAACAAACCCGATGTTACGAAATCGTGCTCGCCTCCGACCACTGGCATCGGATTGGTCAGGTTAACCTTGCTTATGTAGTCCTTGCGGTATGTACGCCCCAAAATGCCATCCACACCTTCACTCAGATCATAGAACTTGAAACTCGTATCTAGGTGTGCAAAACAGTCGTCGTCTGTTATATTGTAATGATGAATATTCGACTCCTCTTTGGTAATGGGTCTTGCTGTGGCTGAAATCAAAAACTTGTTCTTTGACTCGACTATGACACCGTTAGTCGAGCGTGTGCGCTTGATGGAAATCAGACCGTCAGGAGAATGCCACATGGCATCTTCTTTTGTAGGCAGAGAGATAGGATTCGAATCATACCAGAGAGCTAGGCGGTCGACTGAATCGTCCCATGTGGCAGTCTTCATGGCACCAAGATATAGGCTGTGGGGCCCAGGGTCCAAGGATGGAAGAAGGATGGAGAGAGACTGGACCCACGTGAAGTCACGCTTCTTCCCGGGGTGGGGTTTGCCGATGAAGTGGGCATTGATGTGGAGGGACAGGTCGCTGACAAGGCAGAAATCACGGTCACGATGCCCGTGAAAATAAAATGTGATTCCGTCACCACCAATAAAACGTGGGTCATCACATACTGCACCTGGTCTGAAGCAGTCTGCAATCATACATGACAGAGCTTGAATCTTATATAACAAGAACTGAGCAAAAAAATTTAAATAATGGCCTAGCAATTTTATACAAAAGAATTTTAAATTTTTTTAAATGCAGATTAAAATTGGAATAATGTACATACTGCAAACGGGCTTGCAAAGGCTACAATCCATCGCACAGGTGGATGGACACTCCCGAGGACAGCTTCGGGAAACCATGAAGCATTTAGGAAACTCTGAGTGTCGGCAACGCACCATCCTAACCGGTTTCCCAGGCCGACCACCTGGTGGTGGCGGCGCTTGAAGTTTTTCCTCCCATGGCAGCCTGAAACTGGCTGATGCCACTGCACACAAAATAGCCACAATCAAAACGAACAACACAGTACTGCTGGCCTTCTCCATGTCTCAATCAGACTTAAATTGAACTTGGTTGACTGTATGTGATTAGAAAGATTATTTATGGATGGTATGAGCTAGGGCTCTTGTTCTTAGTTTGATTTATAGAGGGTGCTTCATGAAATAGGTACAGTTTGGTCGGTGTAACTGTCCAAGAGATCGAGGAATTTGCTAATCTGAAAATTTTTCTGAAATTTATTTAAATAGAAAAAGCAGGATGTTACTCCGAGGACATGTGACCATTGCAATTTTCTTTAAATTTATTCTGAAATTTATTTAAGTAGAAAAGGCAGGATGTTACTCCGAGGACATGTGACCATTGCAATTTTTGCGTGAATTATATGTGAAAACAACGATCTCACGCTTACTACATGATTCGGACCGCAGTTTTTACAATTTTACTCTTTTCAGGATTTTACCTCCGCCATGTAATGACGATATAAAACGCATAATAGCACATAAAATTAGATTGTACGGAATGATTCCGGGATGAATTATGGGTCGTAACTTTTATCATGAAATTTTCAATCCTAACCAATAAACATTTTTTGCAATCTGTAACTGAAGCTGATATGGGACGTGAACACTGAACACTCAGCACTAAAAAGTGCTGAGGTGCAATGGAATCTAACAAATTGGGTTTTGCAAATTGCAAATTTGCAACAGAAGCCCAAGTACCTCGGGGCCTAACAAATTGGGTCTTGATATATACATTGCTAAAATGAAATGTACATTTCTCCTTTCGGACGGCCCATTTCCTGCTTCTCGGGTTTGGGAAAACACAATCATCATAAACCGAAAAAATAAAAATATTATTAAAATAATCAGAAATTTTGATTTTATTATTCAAATATTTCGAATTTTAAAAATTAGTTAGCCATTTCCTCCGGTTCGACATGTTTTTAGCTTTTTTATGTACTGATTTTTGAAATATAATTGCATGATTTTTATTACAAATTATGCATTATTTTTGAAATAGAATTGCATTGTTTTTTTATTCATTACTATCTTATTTTTGTTTAAAAATAATTATGTTTCATTAATTCATTAATATCTTATTTTTTATTCTATTGGAGACTTGAAGCTGTGAACAAAAATTGTTGTTTTTATCTTTTATTCTATTTCATCTGGGTGGTCGAGAAAAGGTAATAGAAAACAATATACGATTGCATTTCAATTATCTCGACATTAGCAATTTAATTTTAAAATTGGGTTGTTTGACAAATTTATTCGTGTTGTCGGAACCTGCCTTGAAGCCTAACAAATTAATGTATTTTTAGGCCCTTGTGTTAGAAACTTTTTCATAGCCAAACAACTTTGTATCTAGAGAGGGAAACATTATTATGGGTCTTAATATCAATGCAAGCACATGGGGTTCTGTTTTAGCCGAGTTAAGCTGTATTGATGATAATAAGAAAATGAAACGTCAAATCATTCGATCCGTGGTACAAGGTGATTATTATATTATATCAAATTAGTCCGCTTCACCATACCAACTTATTAATTCGTTGCATTGCTTGTAGGGATGAAAACGGAGCGGATAGTGGTCATACCAAATCCGTATCCATATTTTTTTTCGGATTCGGATACGGATACGGATATGTTCGGATACGGATACGGCGCGGATGTTAAACGGATACGAATACGGTTCGGATATTGTCGGATATGGATACGAATACGGATATATTTTGTCGGATACGGATAATATTTTGCTCAATTTATTTTATTAAACAAAAGACAATATTCAAACTGAAGAGTGTAATGTTTATTTTTTATGACTACTATAGAATTAAATAAAAAAAATATAGAAAGACAACCACAAAAAACATCTTATTTGCACATATTGAGACATCACAAAAAGCAAACTTTAATCAAGTTTATAGAAAAATTGGCATCATCTTATAGTAAAAAAAAATAATCGTCAATTATGATGCTATATATATAATTGAAATAGTTATACCTATATGTCAATTATGATGTTATTTTAAAAAAAGTGTTCATTACCATATACAAAACGGATATCCGTTTTGTATAGAAATACGGATACGGATAAATATCCGCATCCATATCCGCACTAATATTGCTTTCCATATCCGTATCCATATCCGTTTAAAAAAATCCGAATCCGCATCCGTATCCGTTCGGATACGGATAGTATTATCCGAATCCGCTATTTTACGGATATGGATACGGTTCGGAACGGGGATTATCCGCCCCGTTTTCACCCCTAATTGCTTGAATTGGAATATGGATTATAAAAGCACCAAACTTTGACAGGATGAGGTGTTCACAGCTTAAAGTCCCCAACAAATTAATTTGACAGCAGAGGAGTATACCAAACTGTACTACCTTCTTGTGCTTTGTACTTCAGTACTACCATCAGAAATGCATCCTACTCACAAACTAAGAAAGTAAAAAGGAGAGGAGAAAAAGGTAAGGAAAAGAAAAGTAAAATATACGCTTATAAAGACAGTCTGGTATGTGACACTAGATTACAGGAGAATAATATTTTGGGAAGTAAATAAAGGTAGAATATAATAGATTAAGGTTGTAATTGTCAATAATATTCTATCCACATATTTACTCCCACCAACTTTGGTCCCATACTTGATCCATATCGATACCAATTGGATTCAACACACCATTTCTAGTTCTTCTTTTTTCTCTCTATATAAAGGCACCGTGCCTCTTCAATTTATTATCGCCTTCTCTCTTTGGTATTCCTTTCTGGTAGCTACTTCCAAAGTCAGACTACACGTCTTTGTAAAACACCATGGTTGAGGTAATTTTACCCTGAAATTTTTGCATTATTCTGTATTATTCATTCTATTTTGCTAGCTATTATTTTTCATTTCGGATCTTAAGTTGTTTGTTTTTAACTCGAGCATTTTGCCTTTGCTCCGATTAAGTAATGCCATTAAAATGTCTTATCACATTATCTTGAAACAAATTGAGTGCTGACCAGTCAAAGATTGATCTTGGATTGAAGTTCTTACTGGAACTTTTCTCAGGTTTTGCAAATGGCAGAAGACCCAAATGTCTTGTATCAATACATAGTGGCGTGGAAAATATTTTTTTAATAAAAACAATCAGTAGAGGAGTAATTAATTAGTTTGAATACATTTGGGACTTGGACCTTAGATAAGTAATTAGTTTGAATCTCTCAAACTATATTCAAATTTATTTTGTTATAAAAATAAGGTGGCAGGCTAGATGATGTGATATATTTTAAAATTTGATCTTTTCTTATTTTTCTATTTCACAGACAGTTGTGCTTAAGGTTGCGATGTCATGCCAGGGATGTTCTGGAGCAGTTCAAAGGGCTCTTAGTAAAATGGAAGGTTTGATCCTTTTCCATCTTCTCTCTTGCGCCATTTTTGTTTACACGTCTATTTAAGAAGAGAAATTTGCAAACCTTCTAACATTAGCTGTGGGTTGCAAGAACAGCACTTATATAGGCAGTAATTGTATAAAAACCCCAACATTGTTGGAAAAGACATAAAACGGGTGATACACGCACGGTTTCAAGGGATTCAACATTTTAATGCTTAATTAATTTGATCATTCAGCAATCCTATCATTTTTTTAAATTCTTTTAGGCTTCGTTTGGATAAGGTGTGAGAAGAAGAGAATAAGAGAATAAATTTATTATAAACAATTCAAACTCTTCACAAAATTACACACTTCCCAATATTTCTTCCCACTTCTTCACTTTTTTCATTCTTCCCACACCTTATCCAAACGGAGCCTTAGAGAAGTATAACAAATCTTAAAAAAAAATTACTTGTTTAACAATTCATTTGATCATTATTTTATGTTATAAATATAAGGCCTTTTCCCCTTAAATCCCCGTTTTCCAGGAAAAAAACGACCTACGTCAAGTTAACAATGATTTAACAAAATTGAACAGTTGATTTAGACCTTACTCGATTTTAAATTTTTTTTATTGTTAAAAAAGGTGTGGATTCATTCAATGTGGACCTGAAGGAGCAGAAGGTGACTGTCACAGGAAATGTAAAACCAGAAGATGTTTTCCAAACCGTTTCTAAGACTGGGAAGAAGACTTCCTACTGGGAGGCTGAGACTGAAACAAATACCGAAGCTGCTCCATCTGTAACCGAAACAAAGACGGATGCTGCTCCTGCTGTGACCGAAACAAAGATCGAAGCTTCTGCTGTGCCTGAAACGAAGGCCAAAACTGCCGCAGATACAGCAGAAAAAAGTGCTGTTCCTGCAACTCCTGGTTCCCCTACGACTACTGCTTGATACGATTCCATGATTCCATCTACTTGCAATCAAATTCAAAGATAATATCTCCATAATATCATGTAATGAATAACTGATGAAATGTAGTGGCTACAAATTGTGCTGTCAGGTAACTGCAAAATAATATTTTGAGCTGGCAGGGAAATTGAAAGAGTATATCGTCATCTTGAAAACAAAGATTATGTCTTGGAACTTGATTTATGGAAGCAAGTTAACATATGGAAGCAATATTGAACTTGATTTACAATCTCAGATTTGTTATTATGCTTGAAAAGTGCTATTTACAATTCTTTTAGTGGTGTCTCCCCCAGATTAATCTTAGCTGAGGTCAAATTAAATTAATTTCAACAATTTAAGCGGTTCTAATTACGCATTAGCAGTACAATCAGCCCTTGAAACAAGAAACTCTTATCATGCACATAAATCCCCAATCCACAAAACTTGAGGGGAGAAAAAAAGAAGAAATGGAAAAAAAATTTAAAAGAAGAACCATTTCTTCTTAGCAATGACGTCTCTTTTCACCTCTCCTTTTGGATTTTCAATCTCTCTTTTTGCTATTCCCTCGTTCAATGATTCCAATCTCTTTCTACATACAAGCAAAGGGAAGAGAGATTATAATGAAGCTATTTCAGAAAGCTTTATACACAGCAACAATAACAGTTATTATTGATGATAAGACTGCACGTATTAAAATCTGAAATAGAAGGAAGAGAAACTACTTGGTATCCTCTAGGCGCCCATGCAAGCTCCATCTCTGACGAAATCCCTCCATACCCTCAAATCCACTTGCAAGTATCATATGCCTACCATATGCAAGGTGAAAATTAATTTTCTTGTATGGAAAGTAAAAAAAAAGTATCAATGGTAGTGAATAAACTGTTATCAATTAAAAAGAAAACTATGAATTGACTGTTTTCCTCCAATACTTCAGAGTTCAGAGGAATGATAGAAATACCAATTTGACTCATATATGACCACATGTTTACACGAGACCCTATAGCTCTAAATTTTTCATATGCATCCAATCAAATGACCATTATGATGACCATTATAAATAAGAACAAAAGTAATAATCACTTTTGAGTTAGCTTAAAAGCATTCCAGGTTGGCCCATCTCATTTGACAAGGAAAGACAATAAATTACACCATTTAAAATTACCATTTTGTTCTCCAACTATCATTGCCAGAAATCAATTACATTCTCTTTGTAAGGAAAAAAAAAATTATTGTATTAATAGGAGGGTCAGCTTTTCTTTATTTAACAGGTAACCTGCGCGAGAGAGGTACCTCTCTAGTGATGTGACTTCAGATTGGAGCTGAGTAACTCTTTCCTTCGCCTTCTCAAGAGGCATTGATAAACCCAATTTATACTCACTGCCCTTCAAACGCTCCCTTATTTCTTTATCCTGTGACCATAAATTATCAGATAATTCAATAACACCGAAAGATATGCATGATAACTAAAAGCGCAAACAGAACTGACCCTTTTCTCAGCACACTGCCGGTACAACACAATTTCATCCTGGCAAAAAGGTTCAATGTCATTTATCTGTAGACCTGAGACAGAAAGCATAATCATCTTGGTGCAATAGCAAATGTTTTGATAGCCAGCACTAATACATAGGATATGCACTTACAAAGGAAAAGATTTTTTAAAATTCCATCACATAAATCGACACCCTCCAGAACATGAGAAGCAATTTCGGGGGGTATGATGGGGGATGGTGGGCCCAGCATGAGGTCATCCCCCACCAAAATTGTTTCCTCCATGGTGGGTTGTGAATCGACTACAAGAAAAAAGGAATGGGAAGCATGATTTTAGATAATAAAGTCTTGCAAGCATTCCATCTGAGGTATTACCAAAAACTGGACCTAAGGAGCTTTAAAACTTAAAGTGCCTCTTCTGAAGAAGAAAAGCCATTAATCATAGAGGCTAGAATCAGTGTCATTGGTGATTCTGCCTAACAACAACACCTTGCATGCTCAGTTTCTATCTTAAAATTCAATTTACCAAATTTCCCAAAATTTTTCTTCTGTTTATTGTCAGGGCCTTTTTATCCCAAACAAGTTGGGTAGGCTAGAAATGACACCCCAACCCTGGTCATTTCTTGTATATATGGCTGAGTTTTTACGCTGGCTCGCCAAGCCTATCGCAAGCATGCGGGCTTGAACACTGGACCTCTTAGAAGAGAGCCAAGTGCTCTTACCACACGAGCTACTAGACGTCTAGACCACATGAAAGCAGATGATATACAATTATCCAAACAGATAATAGGTAACACCTCAAAGTTTGAATGAAAGCAAATGAAAGTAAGTAAAAAGCAGAAGATTGTTTACCATCCATGGTTAATTCCTCTGGTGAAAAATCTCCTTAAAGGAACGACAATATATCCAATTGATCCCTGCTACTGCGAGCAATTTTGCCTACTGTAAATAAGTCACTAAAAAAATGAAAAATAAAAATAACTAAAGCACAGAGGCAACTAAAAATCACAGTAAAAAGCAGGAGCAATCACTTTCTATTCAATTTTGCAGAAATACATCAGCTGCAAGCAAAACTACACAATGAAAAACAGCCTCTGTGGCATCAGTTAAACCAATAATAGGTTGATAGGTGATCATTGTAACTGTTGAGTATGCAGTAAGGCCTTTAAGACAGCAGAAAAGGAGAACTCAAGACTTTGGCTTTGAACCAAGCAAAGGAACTCCTGAGATTATTTTCAGTCTAATGAGGTTTACTTATCAGTTCTGTTGCAAATAAACCAGACTCAACTGAATACACCAAAACAGCGCAATGAAAATCTGAGCTGAAAATTAAGCTCAAGGTGGATTTATTTTGGACTTGACCTAGCTTGTTTAAATTCAACAACAGCTCCTTGGACAAAATGGCCCAATACCATAATTACATTTGACAACACATTCACAAGTATATTCAATTAGACCCAAAACTTTTACATATTTATTATTTTTATATTTCATACATATCAGGTTATAAATTCTTTCTCTACTGGCCAACCAGCCCCCATCGAGTCCAACTCCAATTTATCTTGACAGCCAATTCCAAGGTTGAAACATCAGAAATTTCTTAACTTTAGTGGATATGAGCTAGTCTATGTCCCTAGGAGAGGGAGAGGGAGGGGGAGAGAGAGAGACCTCTTTGAAGTTTGAATCACTGCGCTCGCACTCTTTCAGCTTGCTTGGGATCTTTCCTGAGATGGAATAGACGAGAAAAACTCGATGAAAATGGGACGACTGACGAGTCTGGGTTTTGGGTTTAGGTCTTCAGGACTAGAGTCTCCAAGTAAGGCCGAGAGAGAGTTTTTTTTTTTTTCTAGAGAGTTCCAGACTAGTCGTCAGAGGATGAAGATCCGACGGTCAGAAAATAAACAGAAAAAAACGAAAACAACAAATTTTCCTTTTTATTTACTGATGACGTGCCACGATTTAGGTACTATAATTTCACAATTGATTGGAAATTTTCAAAGGCTTTTTTGTTGTCACAAACAAAAATGTCTATTCTGATTATCCAATTACAACCTGATTTGTACTTGTCATATCCAAATAGTTTAAAGCAGACAATGAAGCCGCCTTTTTTTTCTTTTTCCTTCACTAACAATACAATGAGAATTGTTTGGGTGGAAGGTGGGCCGAAATATTTTATATAGGAATTTAGACTAAAAAAATTTTAATAGAAAGAATTATTATTATTATTTTTAAGTCTCTCTTCTTCTTACGCGTTTTATAAACGGGTAAGAAGGAGAGAGACTGTACCGTTCCAGTTACGCCTCAAAAGGCTGGTCAGACTTTCGTACCCGTTTATAAAACGCGTTCGGAGCCTTCGAGCGCATTTTATAAGGGGTAGGAAGGCGTAAATTTTTCGAAATGGAATTATTACCATTTTTTTCAAAATTAATAGGAAAATTAATGTGAAAATTTAGATTAAATTTATTTTTAAGGTTAAATTTATATCACATTTAATTTCATATTAATTTTATTTAAAAATGACATTAGAATATTAATTTTGACATTAATATCATTTTGTTTCCATCACTATCAAGAAAGTCACTTGATTTACTGCATTTCTCTTTTTAATGATTAATTTATGATTTTAAAAACTTTTTTAGTAGTTTAGAGTGGTTTTTAGGTTTGCAAACTTTCAAAGTGGATTTTGGAGGTCTAGAGAGCGTTTTTTGGCTCCGAAAATGGTCGTTACGGGGTTTCGGTGAAACGTGTAGATCTCGTCGCCAGCTTTCTGGATTGTGTTCGATCACCCCAAACGGACCTTCCTATCAAAAGTTATGCTTGTTTAAAGTTTTAATGTTCAAATTTTTAAAAAAATTTATATTTTAATTATTTCCATATTATATATTATTTGATTATATATGGTTAACATAAAATAAAAAAAGGAGAGACTACAATGCAAAAGATAAGTTTGTAGAATTAAATAGTAAAAAAATACAAGGTCATCGGCGAATAATTATTCAAACAAAATGATATTATACACATGTTCAAAAAAAATATGTGCAATTAATGCATATAAAATATGTGTGATATATTTCTTATATCTATTTAATACATCTTTAATTGGAAATAAAATTTTGAGAATTTTGTAAATATGAAACATGCAGGGACCTTGTTGCAAAATATTATTTTTAATAAGTTAAATGTTGCGGCTTGAATGAAAAATATGAAAAACTAATAACACGTTTATAAAACGCGCTCGAAGGCTCCGAACGCGTTTTATAAACGGGTACGAAGGTCTGACCAGCCTTTTGAGGCATAACTGAAGCTCTCTCCTTCTTACCCGTTTATAAAACGCGTTCGAAGCCTTCGAGCGCGTTTTATAAACGCGTAGGAAGGAGAAAGACTGTACGCTTTTATAAAACGCGTTTGAACTTTCTTCTTATTAAAAAAAATAATAAAAATTCTTTCTATTAAAATTTTTTGCGTCTGAATTTCTATATAAAATAATTTCTGAAAGGTGGGGGAAGGGGAATGAATATTGTTTAATTTTTCTATTGAAGCATGCATTTTATCTAAGTATATTTTTGTGCATGCACATATGTTGGAATTTTTATATTATAAATTCGCAAATATGTGTTACTACTAGTAGGTCCATGGGTGTGTACCATATTTCATGGCCCTTTTTCTTATTATAATGGAAGTTAGACAAGCAAAAAGATTTTTTTTTTCATTTTCTATAGCTCCCGTTTGGATATGTGTGGAAAGAAGGGAAGAAGAGAAGAAGTGGGAAGAAGTATTGGGAAGTGTGTAACTTTGTAAAGAGTTTGAATTGTTTATAATTTTTTTTCTTCTTCTTCCTTCTTCTTCCAACGATCCAAACGCACTCATGTACCTACTAGTAGTAAGGTTGCAGCAACTTATCTAGCAACCAGTAAATATCTGTGTGTGTGTGTTGTGGGGTAGTGGACTGTGCATACAGCAGTACATATGATAACTCGCATAGGAAAGGTGCTTAGTTATAAGTGATCTATAACCATCCCACCTATTTGAAAGTAAGATCAACGTTAAATTGTAACCCCCAAATAAAGCTCATCGGTTGTATCCCCAAATTTGAAAGTAAGATCGCATATTAAATTGACATTTGAATGTATTGTAAATTTGTAATTGTTTTTCTAACCACTCACATAGAGTCGCACGGGGGATTTAGACAAGAAAGATGTGGTCTGTATTGACTATCTTGCAGTGTCAAAATATCGACATTTATGTGCTACATGCAAATTTAGACAAATCTATATGGTCAAAAAGTGGTATAAGATAAGATGATTAGGAAGAAAGCTTCATTAGATGGTTCGACTAATACAATCTACCAGATTTTGTGAGTTAATAATTCAGACCATTATAGTTAAGAGCAGATCATGGAATTTAGCAGTTAGCACTGGCCAGGACACAATCTGCAGTACCGGTACGGCACCAGCAAATTATAAAACAATTAAGTTCTTGCAAAATCAGGAAACAAACAATATTCACTATAACGATACAGGTCAGAGCTAACAAAAAATTAATAATAGTCGGTGTGACAATAACACAAGAAACAAAACAAATTTGCAACCTTTGATAAGAGAATTCATTTACTTGATCTTTTTTTTTTTTTGAGGGTAAAGCAATCAAAAGAATGATTGTGTGCTTTCATTCAAAATTTAAAGCCGAGTTGGTTACAGAAAAAAAAAAAAGGTAATCAGTCAGATACCATACATCAAAAAAGAAACAAGGATGGCAAACTAGATAGAAAAAGCCTCTATCCTGACTTAAAGAGTTGACAAGCATGATTAATATACCATGCATTTATATCTCTCTCATAGATACAAGTAGCTAGGACTAAACGTTTCGATCTTAAAATATTAATTCAAAAGTCTATTGATAGTTGGGGTCAGCCAAGTTGGTGGTTCAGAAAATGGATGGAAAATCTCAGGTGGATAATACGGTTCAATGGTATCTGTTGTGAAGTCGTAGATACCCAGATCATCACATCCGTAGACATCAGGATGAAGTTTGAGAACCAAATCTGTAAAATAAATACTATTTCTTTTGCAGCCTGGGAACAGGTGGGAATCAACTGTTATAATTAATAATATTAATTATTTATTAAGTGGCCTATATAATTTAATTTAAACCAAGTTCATTTATGAAATATAATTAAAGGGTGCATTGATTTTGATGGAAAATTAATGGACCAGATTTATTCAGATTTGATCCCTTTAATTACCTTAATTATTTATTCTGAAATTTTATTAGAAAGTGGCACCTCTTCCCACTTTTCGCCCATAAAGAAAACAAAAAATTTCAGAAAAAGAAAAATGTCATTCTGCCATCATTAAGGACTATAAGGAAAATTGGAGAAAATCACCGCATCAAGATGTTTTCTCTACAAAATTGTAAGTTATAATTTATGATTTATTTAATTTTATATGAATTACGTGATCTTTATTAAGTAATTTCAGAAGTATTATTACGAATTAATATTTCAATTTTCTATCATCAACAACATATCCACTGCATCTAGTACCCAGAAATATAGCATAATCACCAATTTTGTTGCACTCAGAGGAACTTCTCTCATGCAAATTTAACTTATCCACTGTAAATCTTTCTGTTACCATATGCCATTTACAACGCCGATCATGCTTATCTCCTAAAAAGTTTATATGCCTTTCCACAAGTAGCAACTCTCCCATGAAGTCCACAAGATACCTGATTCCAGAGGAAAATAGAGGCATAACCAACTCCATTGTTGGATTTGATCCAAGATCAGAAAGCACACAAAAATTGTAACAGCATGCAAAATAGAAATTTCCTCTGAAAAAGATAGCATCTACAATAAGATGCCTGCCTGGAACACATCTCCAAGTACAAACACCTGGCCGCCAGAAGGCCACATTCACGAAGTTTGTAGTAGAACATAAAACCAGCACGGTGAAATGAAATCACACGTCTTACTTGGGTCGAGGGATAATATAGCCTTGGTAAATCTTTTCAGCAGCGTCTCTTCCTGGAATTTCGGCAACAGGGGTAGCTCATAGCATTCTTTTGTAAGGGGATTGAATAAACGAGGAACCAGTTCTCTGTCAATAATAAAAAGCCATCCGAATAAGGAACCGATCCAGTGCTGGTCGTGCAATTCGGGGACATTAATGTAGTAATGTCGTTTCTCAGTAAGGCTGTAAAATTTGCGCTTGTTAGTTAAAGTATCATCCCCCATCATCAACCATGGAAGCTGCTCAGCAGGAGAACACTTCACGTGTTTCGCCACCCGTCGCCAAGTTTGACAAACAGCACTGAAACGGTGAAGATCCGGCAGAGAGAGAAACCCCACAATGTGTGCGAGGGTGTCCGTGCTGAGGTCCGACCACCTGGCCATGTGAACTTTTGGCTATCCTGCATGCAAAGTATTAAGTATCGCTCGACTAAACTCAAATAGTCATAATTACGAATATAATATGCAGATTTTATAGATTCTAAGTATATTTGAGCATTTTAAGCGATTTTGCATTCATTTTAAATCATTTGATCACAATAATTTATATATATTTTTTGTATAGTCTAGATTATGTTTATGCAGTCAATTATTCAAAAAGATCGATTTTATACATTGTAAGTATTCACATAATGTGCGTATTTTGAAAATTATGAGTATATTTTAGCATTTTAAGCAATTTTGACTCATTTTAAGTCTTTTACTCACAACAATCTATATTTAAGCTCTTTATGTAGTCTAGAATATGTTTGTGAGCTCATAATTTAAAATGATTGGGTTATGCATTGTAATTATTCACGTAACGTGCATAATATACAGATTCTGAGTATATTTGATCTTTTCAAACGATTTTCCATTCAATTTAAATCATTTGATAATAACCATCTATATTTATGTTCTTTATATAGTATAGAATTTATTTATGAACACACTTATTCAAAATGATTGGATTATACATTGTGTACACACATAATTTGCAGATTTTACATATTCTGTGTATATTATGGCATTTGAAGCGATTTTGCATTTATTTTAAGTTAATTGATGATAATAATCTATCTTTAAGCTCTTTATATAGTCTAGAATATGTTTATGAGCACACATAATCAAAACGATTTGATTATACATTGTAATTATTCACTTAATATACGGATTTTACAATTTCTGAGTATATTTGAGCATTTCAAACGATTTTGTATTCATTTTAAGTCATTTGACCAGAGTAATCTATATTTATGATCTTTATATAGTTTAGAATATGTTTCTGAACTAAGTCATTCAAAATGATTGGATCATACATTGTAATTGCGCACATGATGTGAAGATATTAAAGATTCTGAGTATATTGGAGCATTTGAAGCGATTTTGCATTCATTTTAAGTCATTCGATAACAATAATCTATAATTAAGCTCTTAATAAAGTCTAGAGTATGTTTATGAGCTCAATTATTCAAAACGATTGGATTGTACATTGTAATTATTCGCAAAATATGCAGATTTTACAGATTCTGAGTATACTTTAGCATTTTAAGCGATTTTGCATTCATTTTAAGTCACTTGATCACAATAATGTATATTAAAGCTCTTTATGTAGTCTAGAATATGTTTATGATATCACTTATTCAAAACAATTGGATTATACAATTTAATTATGCACATAATATTCAGATTTGAAAGATTCTGAGTATATTTGAGTATTTCAAGCGATTTTGCATTAATTTTAAGTCATTTGATCACAATAATCTATATTTAAGCTCTTTATATTGTGTAGAATTTGTTTATGAGCTCAATTATTCAAAATAATTGGATTATACATTGTAATTATTCTCATATTGTGCAGATTTAACAAATTCTGAGTATATATGAGCAATTGAAGCGATTTTGTATTTATTTTAAGTCATTTGATCACAATCTATATTTATGCTCTTTATATACTTTTGAATATGTTTAAAAGGTCAATTATTAAGAAAGATTGGATTATACATTGTAATTATTCACATAATTTGCAGATTTTACAGATTCTAAGTATATTTTAGCATTTCAAGCGATTTTGCATTCATTTTAAGTCATTTGATTACAATAATGTATATTTAAGCTCTTTATACAGTCAAGAATATGTTTATGATATCAGTTATTCAAAACAATTGGATTATACATTGTAAATATGCACATAATATTCAGATTTGAAAGATTCTGAGTATATTTGAGCATTTCAATCGATTTTGCATTAATTTTAAGTCATTTGATTGCAATAATCTAAATTTAAGCTCTTTATATTGTGTCAAATTTGTTTATGATCTTAATTATTCAAAATGATTGGATTATACATTGTAATTATTCACATATTGTGCAGATTTTACAGATTCTGAGTATATATGAGCATTTGAAGTGACTTTGCATTTATTTTAAGTCATTTGATCATAGTAATCTATATTTATGCTCTTTATATAATTTAGAATATGTTTATGAGGTCAATTATTAAGAAAGAATGGATTATACATTGTAATTATTCACATAATGTGCAGATTTGACAAATTCAAAGTATATTTGAGCATTTTAAGCGATTTTTCATTCATTATAAGTCATTTGATCACAATAATCTATATTTAATAACTTTATATAGTCTAGAATATGTTTAAGAACTCAATTATTCCAAATGATTGGATTGTACATTGTAATTATTCACATAATACGGATTTTACAATTTCTAAGTATATTTGAGCATTTCAAATGATTCTGTATTCTTTATATGTCATTTGACCACGGTAATCTATATTTATGATCTTTATTGATGAAGGCTTAAAACCTAGGAATCAAATAAATTTATAAACCTAGAGCTAACCTCACTAGTCTTTTGGAGTACAGCTTTAGGGTCGAACCCAAGGGACGGTTTAATTGATTACCGGACTTATCCTTTTTCAAAAGCTAGACAACAATATTTTTGAGGAGTTTTGATTAATTAAATGTAAAGGTGCAAGTAAAGTATATATTTTTGGGTATTTTAATTATCTAAAAAAAATCTAAATGCTTAAAGAGATGTTTTTGGTGTTTTAACAATATAAAAAGCGTCTTAGGGTTCAGGTTTCACCTTGGTTTGGACTCTAGAACACAGAACTTATCACTTTCGTGCATCAAACTATGTTTTTCAAGCGTTCACTTCTCTGTTCGGTCCGAACATGGATCTGTTTGGTCCGAACAGAGGGTGAAAGTGTGTGGTTTTGACCTTTTATGATATTTTATGCTTTGTGCTAGGGTTTGTTGGTCAAACCTAGATACTCTAATCCTCAGCTTTCGCTTGTTGGACTAAACACTGGTTCAATCACAACCTAACCTAATTAACTCAATTGGTTCACAACTTTTGATATAGAATTCAATCAACTTAAACTTGTTTGTTGGAGTTCATAAGGATATCTAGAGGTCTTTTGGACTTGTCTAAAAATTACACTTTTGGTGTCAACTAATCTCCCCTTTCGGATCTACGATTTATACCAAATACTTATCTAAATTATCTTGATTAACCTAACTTTAGAACTTAATTAAATGCGGCCGTACATCTAGAAGTTAATTAGACTTTAACCAAGTAATTAAAACAAGCAATTAACATAATTCTCAACAATACAAATCAACAAAACATATCATATCATATTGAGTCAAATCACAACACATCGAAACCTAAGTTACTTCCCTACTCCTAAGACAACATAAATCTAGCCTAACATGAAAGCAAAATAAGATACAAGCTCCATCAAATCAAATATCAAGAGAATGGAAGAAATAAACCAAATATCGCTTCTAACTCAAGATACCGAACGTCCAGAGCCGTGGTTGGATTGATTCTGCCGCCGTCGCGCCTAGAATTGCTCCAAAGATGATGTCATGGTCGTGCTATGATCAAGAGGTGGAATCCCACGCCTTTCGGCGTGAGAACGGTGGTGGAAAGGTGCCAAAACGTGGTGGGATATGGAATTTCGTGGTTGGTGGCTTCTCCCCTTTTCTTCTGGCCTAGGGGAGCATAAATAGTGATCTTCTGGACTTGGAAAGGAGGCTAGGGCGTCATGGCAAGAATTCATACCAAAATATTAAGTTTCCATGCTTGAAAACTTGCCAAATGCACTATGTCGGCTCTCAACTCGAACCGAGTTGGCTCCAACTCGGACCGAGATGGCAATTTAGCAGTTTTCTGACTTTCAACTCGGACCAAGATGGATCCAACTCGGACCGAGTTGACTCCAGACCGAGGAGAGGTAGTATTTCGGCCATAATTCCTTCACCCGAACTCCGATTGAGGCGATTCAATAGGCGTTGGAAAGCTTAGGATGAGCACTTCAATGCTATTGATTCCATTTGACCAATTGTTTCTCTTAAATCCTCCATTTTATGCATTAATTGAGTTTGATCCACCGAGTTCCTGCAATTCAATACAAAAACCACAACAATACCCAATTCTAGACAAATATAGCATGTAGCACAATTAATATAGGGGTTTGAGTTACCATTTGAGTGTAAAGTCCGGCCAAAATACACATATAAATATGAGATATCAAATCCCCCCAAGCTTAAACTTTGCTTGTCCTCAAGCAACGCCTTAAGTTCATAATTTTGGACTGTACTTAAACCTTAAACATCGAGTTGCATCTCAAACCAAGAAATGTCATGAAACCAATTGCTACGCCTTAAGTTTTCACACTTCAATCAAATAAGTCAAACAAAAATTTAATTTCAAGAACCAAGTTTAGTGTTCTACAAATTAATTCATGCATCTCTTGGTCCTCATGAAATCTTTTCTCAAATTCAAGAACTCTTGCTTCACTTTGTCAATTCAAATGCGATCTCAAATTCAATTACCCGTTCTTTTTCATATTTCACAAAAGTTTGTAAAGAATTTTATCAAAATTGAAAAGTCTATAATGAACCCTTCTTAAGAACAATTTCAATTTTCACCAATTTGTTCGTGCAAGTCGAGCCGTGGAGCTTTACACCCTAGAGGATAATGCGGTATCATCGGCTTTGAGTTTGCTACTAGCACATGTCGCGCTAGGGAGGTTAGACGGGTGTTGCTCGACTATGGCCACGGTATACTTGGGCCATAATACTCAACAACTCCTTTACCAATGCTTTCGCACCGGGTCCGGTAGAATTAAGCATGAATTATCCAATTATTTCTCGCTTTCTTTGAGTTGTAATTCTTAAAAATTCATGCTTAACCCAATACCCTCCAATTTGTGGCTAAGTTGGTGGAAAAAGGCCTTAGTGCGTCCTCGTTTTCACGGCTATTTTGATTTATTTTCCAATTAAGTTTGCTTGTTGGTGATTCAAGCGATTAAAAGCATTTTCAACAAGACAAGGTTCATCTTTTAATTTCCAAAGTTCATAAAATCCTTTTTTAAACAAAAATTTGTCAAATACAAATTCGTTCACTCGGCAAAAACTTTTGAGAATCGACTTAGAGTGTTTTGACAATTTCAAGCATCCGAATTCGAGTTCTATTTTTGCAAAATATTTCAATTCGGCCCATTGGCGCAAAAATCAACAAGAGATATCAAAACATTCTAGGGTCCATCGAGAAAAAATTTTATTTGACTTCAAAGCAGTTTAAACTGTGTGAATTTATCATTTAAAATTCAAATCGAGAGAGACTAGGCACATCCAATCAATTTCCAAACAAAAACTAGGCATGAATAGTGCAAAAAAATGAGCAATTTCAATCAAAAGTTTGATTTTTCTCCTATTCCCTCCCCCCAAACTTAAATCAAACATTGTCTTCAATGCATTCAATCACAAAGAAAAGTAAATAGGAGGAAAAGAGAACTTAGCCAATTTTTGCTTCCACCATTTCGATTTGCTCCTAGTTTGTTCTCTCGATTTCCAAGATGGCTCTACTCCTTTCTTTGAGTTGTTGTGCAATTCGTATGAGGTCGATCGGGGTTAGTTGGTTCACGTAACCCATGGTGCTCTAGCACGAATCGCATCTTTCTTCATTTGTTCCTCAAAATTTTCCAAATCAAGGCATGAATTTCCATATGAAATCGTCTCTATTTGGCGTGGGGTAGCAGCGCTTCAGCGTGAGTAAATCGTGGCAGCAATGTAGGAGTTCAGAGGTAGCAACGGGACAAGTTTTCTTGTGGCATGTAACTCACATGAGGTCGTGCGTGGGTCGTGTGTTTTTTTGTTGCTTGACCCGTGGTGCTCTAGCGCGAGTTGCAAGTAGGACATCCACAATCAGTCAAAACCTGTATTTTCAACAATAAAATCCAAACCAACCATCAGTTTTTTTTTCTTTTTTTGATAATAATAATAATAATAATAATAATAATAATAATAATAATAATAATAATAATAATAAATGAAAGATACAATATCTAGTCTCTCGTTACTAAAATAAATTCTAATATCAACACCGTCCCCGGCAACGGCGCCAATTTGATGAAGGCTTAAAACCTAGGAATCAAATAAATTTATAAACCTAGAGCTAACCTCACTAGTCTTTTGGAGTACAGCTTTAGGGTCGAACCCAAGGGACGGTTTAATTGATTACCGGACTTATCCTTTTTCAAAAGCTAGACAACAATATTTTTGTGGAGTTTTGATTAATTAAATGTAAAGGTGCAAGTAAAGTATATATTTTTGGGTATTTTAATTATCTAAAAAAAATCTAAATGCTTAAAGAGATGTTTTTGGTGTTTTAACAATATAAAAAGCGTCTTAGGGTTCAGGTTTCACCTTGGTTTGGACTCTAGAACACAGAACTTATCACTTTCGTGCATCAAACTATGTTTTTCAAGCGTTCACTTCTCTGTTCGGTCCGAACATGGATCTGTTTGGTCCGAACAGAGGGTGAAAGTGTGTGGTTTTGACCTTTTATGATATTTTATGCTTTGTGCTAGGGTTTGTTGGTCAAACCTAGATACTCTAATCCTCAGCTTTCGCTTGTTGGACTAAACACTGGTTCAATCACAACCTAACCTAATTAACTCAATTGGTTCACAACTTTTGATATAGAATTCAATCAACTTAAACTTGTTTGTTGGAGTTCATAAGGATATCTAGAGGTCTTTTGGACTTGTCTAAAAATTACACTTTTGGTGTCAACTAATCTCCCCTTTCGGATCTACGATTTATACCAAATACTTATCTAAATTATCTTGATTAACCTAACTTTAGAACTTAATTAAATGCGGCCGTACATCTAGAAGTTAATTAGACTTTAACCAAGTAATTAAAACAAGCAATTAACATAATTCTCAACAATACAAATCAACAAAACATATCATATCATATTGAGTCAAATCACAACACATCGAAACCTAAGTTACTTCCCTACTCCTAAGACAACATAAATCTAGCCTAACATGAAAGCAAAATAAGATACAAGCTCCATCAAATCAAATATCAAGAGAATGGAAGAAATAAACCAAATATCGCTTCTAACTCAAGATACCGAACGTCCAGAGCCGTGGTTGGATTGATTCTGCCGCCGTCGCACCTAGAATTGCTCCAAAGATGATGTCATGGTCGTGCTATGATCAAGAGGTGGAATCCCACGCCTTTCGGCGTGAGAACGGTGGTGGAAAGGTGCCAAAACGTGGTGGGATATGGAATTTCGTGGTTGGTGGCTTCTCCCCTTTTCTTCTGGCCTAGGGGAGCATAAATAGTGATCTTCTGGACTTAGAAAGGAGGCTAGGGCGTCATGGCAAGAATTCATACCAAAATATTAAGTTTCCATGCTTGAAAACTTGCCAAATGCACTATGTCGGCTCTCAACTCGGACCGAGTTGGCTCCAACTCGGACCGAGATGGCAATTTAGCAGTTTTCTGACTTTCAACTCGGACCAAGATGGATCCAACTCGGACCGAGTTGACTCCAGACCGAGGAGAGATAGTATTTCGGCCATAATTCCTTCACCCGAACTCCGATTGAGGCGATTCAATAGGCGTTGGAAAGCTTAGGATGAGCACTTCAATGCTATTGATTCCATTTGACCAATTGTTTCTCTTAAATCCTCCATTTTATGCATTAATTGAGTTTGATCCACCGAGTTCCTGCAATTCAATACAAAAACCACAACAATACCCAATTCTAGACAAATATAGCATGTAGCACAATTAATATAGGGGTTTGAGTTACCATTTGAGTGTAAAGTCCGGCCAAAATACACATATAAATATGAGATATCATTTATATAGTTTAGAATATGTTTCTTCAAAATAATTGGATTATACATTGTAATTGCGGAAATGATCTGAAGATTTTGAAGATTCTGAGTATATTGAAGCATTTCAATTGATTTTGCATTCATTTTAAGGTATTTTATGACAATATTCTATATTTAAGCTCTTTATATAGTTTAGAATATGTTAATGAGCTAAATTATTCAAAAAAATTGGAATATACATTGTAATTATTCACATAATATACATATTTTACAGATTCTAAGTTTATTTGAGCATTTCAAGCGATTTTGCATTCGTTTTAAGTGATTTGATCACAATAATATATATTTAAAATCTTTATTTTATCTAGAATATGTTTGGGATATAAATTACCTAAAACGATTGGATTATACATTGTAATTATGCACATAATGTGCAGATTTTAAAGATTCTGAGTATATTTGAGCATTTAAGGCCATTTTGCATTCATTTTAATTCATTTGATCTCAATAATCTACATTTCGCCTCTTTATATAGTCTAGAATATGTTTGTGAACTCAATTATACAAAACGATTGAATTATACATTGTAATTACGAACAAATGTGCAGATTTTACAGATTCTGAGAATATTTTAACATTTCAAACGATTTTACATTCATTTTGAGTTATCTGATCACAATAATCTATATTTAACCTCTTTATATAGTCTATAATATATTTATGAACTCACATATTCAAAAAGATTGGATTGTACACTGTAATTATTCTCAAAATGTGCAGATTTTATAGATTCTGAGTATATTTTAGCATTTCAAGCGTTTTTTGCATTCAATTTGAGACATTTGTTCACGATAATGTATATTTTTAAGCTCTTTACATAAGCTAGAATTTGTTTATGAGCACACTCATTTAAAGTGATTGTATTATTTATTGTAATTACACAAATAATGTGCAAATTTTAAAGATTCAGTGTATATTTGGGTATTTCAAGCGATTTTGTATTCACTTTAAGTCATTTGTTGACATTAATCTATATTTATGCTCTTTATATAGTCTAGAATATGTTTATGAACTCACTTATTCAAAACGATTGGATTATAAATCATAATTATTCACATAATGTGCAGATTTTACAGATTTTGAGTATATTTGAGCATTTCAAGCATTTTTTAATTTATTTTTAAGTCATTTGATCACAATAATCTATATTGATGCTCTTTATATAAACTAAAGTATGTTTACGAGCTCACTTATTCAAAATGATTGGATTATACATTCTAATTATGCACATAATGTGCAGACTTGAAATGATTTTCCATTTATTTTAAATCATTTTATCAAAATCATCTATATTTATGATCATTATATAGTTTTAGAATTTATTTATGAACACACTTATTCAAAATAATTGGATTATACATTGTAATTACACACATAATTTGCAGATTTTACAGATTTGTGTATATTTTGGCATTTCGAGCGATTTTGCATTTATTTTAAGTTATTTGATGAAATAATCTATATTTAAGCTCTTTATATAGTCTAGAATATGTTTATGAGCTCACATATTTAAAATGATTGGATTAGACATTGTAATTGTTCACATAATATACGGATTTTACAATTTCTGAGTTTACTTGAGCATTTCAAACGATTTCGTATTCGTATTTTAAGTCATTTGACTACAGTAATCTATATTTATGATCTTTATATAGTTTAGAATATGTTGATGAGGTCAATTATTTAGAAAGATTGGTTTATACATTGTAATTATTTAAATAATGTTCAGATTTTACAAATTCTAAGTATATTTGAGCATTTTAAGCGATTTTGCATTCATTTTAAGTCATTTAATCACAATAATCTATTATTAAGCTCTTTATAAAGTCTAGAATATACTTATGAGCTCAATTATTCAAATTATGAACATTGAAATTATGAACATAATATGCAGATTTTACAGATTCTGACTAATTTTGAGCATTTCAAGCGCTTTTGTATTCATTTTAAGTCATTTAATCACAATAATGTATATTAAAGCTCTTTATATAGTCTACAATATATTTATGATATCTCTTATTCAAAACGATTGGATTATAAATTGTAATCATGTAAATAATGTTCAGATTTTAAAGATTCTGACTATATTTGAGCATTTCAAACGATTATGCATCTTTAAGTCATTTGATCACAATAATCTATATTTAAGCTCTTTATATTGTGTATAATATGTTTAGAGCAATGCTATGGTGCATCGCGATGTATTAAGGCTTTTGTATATCGCGACCATATTTGTCGATAGTTTTACAAATTGAAAATCTAACTAAACAAATTCAATCTATATATTGAAATCTAATTACAAACCAAATTTTATATTTTTTTGGAATTTTTTTACTATTTTTTTCGATTTTTTTAAAACCTGCCATTTTTAGAATTTCTTTATTATTAATTGGTTTCCAAAAAAGGAAAGTTTTAGAAAATTCGAAAAAAATAGTAAAAAAATTTAAAAAAATATAAAATTTGGTTTGTAATGAGATTTCAATATGTAGATTGGATTAGTTTAATTAGATTTATCAATTTATAAAACAGTTGACGGATAATGATCGCAATGTACAAAAGCCTTAATACATCGCGATGCACCATAGCATACCTCATATGTTTATGAGCTCAATTATTCAAAACGATTGGATTGTACATTGTAAGTATTCACATATTGTCCAGATTATACAGATTCTGAGTATATTTGAGGATTTGAAGCGATTATGCATCTTAAGTAATTTGAGCATTCATGCAAATAATGTTCAGATTTTAAAGATTCTGAGTATATTTGAGCATTCATGCAAATACATCTTAAGTGATTATTCATTTTAAGTAATTTGATCACAATAATCTATGTTTATGCTCTTTATATAGTCTTGAATAAGTTCATGAGGTCAATTATTAAGAAATAATGGTTTATACATTGTAATTATTCAAATAATGTGTAGATTTGACAAATTCTTTGTATATTTGAGGATTTTAAGCGATTTTGCATTCATTTTAAGTCATTTGATTACGATAATCTATATTTAATAACTTTATATAGTTTAGAATATGTTTATAAACTCACTTATTCTAAACGATTGGATTACACATTGTAATTATTCACATAATATACGGTTTTACAATTTCTGAGTATATTTGAGCATTTCAAACGATTTTGTATTTATTTTAAGTCATTTTACCACAGTAATCTATATTTATGATCTTTACATCGTTTATAATATGTTTCTAAACTAAGTTATTCAAAACGATTGGATTATGTAGTGTAATCACGCACATAATGTGCAGATTTTAAAGATTCTGAGTATATTGGAGTATTTCAAGCGATCTTGCATTCATTTTATATTATTTGATCAAAATAGTCTCTATTTAAGCTCTTTATATAGTCTATAATTTGTTTATGGGCTGAATTATTCAAAAGGATTGGATTATACATTGTAATTATTCACATAATGCGCACATTTTACAGATTCTAAATTTCTTTGAACATTTTAACAGATTTTCCATTCATTTTAAGTAATCTGATCACAATAATATATATTTAGGCTCTTATAATAGTCTAGAATATGTTTATGAGCTCACATATTTAAAACGATTGGATTATACATTGTGATTATTCACATAATGTATAGATTTTACAGATTCTTAGTATATTTAAGCATTTCAAGCGATTTTGCATTCATTTTAAATTATTTTATCACAATCATCTATATTTAAGATCTTTATTTAGTCAAGAATAAGTTTATGAACTCACTTATTCTAAAAAATTGCATTATACATTGTAAATTACGCACATAATGTGTAGATTTTAAAGATTCTGAGTATATTTGAGCATTTCAAGCGATTTTGCATTTATTTAAGTCATTTGACCACAATAATCTATAATTAAGCTCTTTAAAATGTGTAGAATATGTTTATGAGTTCAATTATTCAAAACGATTGGATTGCACATCGTAATTATTCACATAATATGCAACTTTTTCAGATTCTGAATATATTTGAGCATTTCAAGAGATTTTGTAGTCATTTTAAGTCATTTGATCACAATAATGTATATTTAAGCTCTTTATATAGTCTAGAATATGTTATGATATCACTTATTCAAAATGAATGGATAATAAATTGTAATTATCCAAATGATGTTCAGATTTTAAAGATTCTGAGTATATTTGAGCATTTCAAGCGATTTTGCATTAATTTTAAGTCATTTGATAACAATAATCTACATTAAGCTTTTTATATTGTGTAGGATGTTTTTATGGGCTCAATTATTTAAAACGATTGGATTGTACATTGTAATTATTCACGTATTGTGCAGATTTTACAGATTCTGAGTGTATTTGAGCATTTGAAGAGATTTTGCATTCATTTTAAGTCGTTTGATTACAATAATCTATATTTATGCTCTTTATATAGTCTAGAATATGATGAGCTTAATTATTCAAAACGATTAGATTATGCATTGTAATTATTCACATAATGTGCATATTTTACAGATTATAAGTTTCTTTGAACATTTGAATCAATTTTCCATTCATTTTAAGTCATCTGATCACAATAATCTATATTTAAGCTCTTCATATAGTCTAGAATATGTTTATGAGCTCACATATTCAAAACGATTGGATTATACATTGTAATTATTCACATAATGTGCAGATTTTACCAATTCTTAGTATATTTAAGCATTTCAAGCAATTTTGCATTCATTTTAAATCATTTGATCACGATCATCTATATTTAAGATCTTTTATATTGTCAAGAAAATATTTATGAACTCATTCGTTCTAAACGATTAAATTATACATTGTAATTACGCACATAATGTGTAGATTTTAAAGATTCTTTGTTATTTGAGCATGTCAAGCGATATTGCATTTATTTAAGTCATTTGATCACAATAATCTATAATTAAGCTCTTTATAAGAGGAATGATATACTACACTCTGGTGTATACATGCCCCATACACTGATTTTTTCTACCGTCGGATCGCTCTAATTTTCGTGGTAAGATTTTGATGAAAGGCTGGGATAAAGGCGCTAGAGGCTCTCCGTTTTCTCCGTTTCATTAAAATTTTCCGTCTTCTGTTGAATCCTCCGTCTGAAGATTCTCTGTCCTTCAAATAGAAAAAAAAGGAAAACTTTTACAGCCTCTGTCACCTCTACCGCCTCAGCAACTCTCGCTTTCCCCCACTTCATCTCGCAATTCTCTCTTTCATCACATCGACACCTTTCTCTCTCCTTCACTCCTTTGTCGACCTTTCCTCCCTTCTAGCGCTCTGTGCTCCTTGGATTCATCGATTGACATTTTGACACCAGTGGAGGCAAAACCAACAATAGAAAGGGGCGAAGGTCCAAATTAACAGGCGAGAAAAGATACCTTTGTTTATTTTTTTATTCATTCGCGATATTAAATGTCTCAAATCAAAGATTCTTGCATTCACTTTAAGTCATTTGATGACAATAATTTGTATTTGCACTCTTTATATAGTTTATAATATGTTTATGAACTCATTTATTCGAAACGATTGGGTTATACATTATAATTATTCACATAATATGCAGATTTGACAGATTCTGAGTATATTTAAGCATTTCAAGCTATTTTACATTCACTTTAAGTCATTTGATGTCAATAAACTATATTTATGATCTTTATATAGTTTATAATATGTTTATGAACTCATTTGTTTGAAAAGATTGGATTATACATTATAATTATTCACATAATTTGCAGATTTTATAGATTCTGAGTATATTTGAGCATTTCAAGCAATTTTGAATTCATTTTAAGTCATTTGATCATAATAATCTATATTGATGCCCTTTATATGGACTCAAATATGTTTACGAACTCACTTATTCATAAGAATTGGATTATACATTGTAATTTAACACATAATGTGCAGATTTTATAGATTCTGAGTATTTTTTAGCATTTCAAGCTATTTTACATTCATTTTAAGTGATTTGATTACAATAATATATATTTAAGCTCTTTATTTTTTTCTAGAATATGTTTATGATAATAATTACTCAATACTATTGGATTATACATTGTAATTATGAACATAATGTGCAGATTTGAAAGATTCTGAGTATATTTGAGTATTTCAAGCGATTTTTCATTCATTTTAATTCATTTGATGTCAATAATCTATATTGAACCTCTTTAGATAATTTAGAATATTTTTATGAACTCAATTATTCCAAATGATTGGATTATACATTGTAATTATTCACATAATATACGGATTTTACAATTTCTGAGTTATATTTGAGCATTTCAAACGATTCTGTATTCTTTATAAGTCAACTGTTCACAATAATCTATATTTAAGCTATCTTTATAAAGTCTCCAATATGTTTATGAACTCACTTATTTAAAAATTTTGGAGCACAAAATGTTCAGATTCTAAAGATTCTGAGTATATTTGAACATTTCAAGCGATTTTTGCATTCAATTTAAGACATTTGTTCTCGAATATGTGCAGATTTTACATATTCTGTGTATATTTGGTATTTGGAGCGATTTTGCATTCATTTTAAGTCATTTGATAACAATAATCTATAATAAAGCTCTTTGTAGAGTCTCGAATATGTTTATGAGCTCAATTATTCAAAACGATTGGATTGTACATTGTAATTATTCACATAATATGCAGATTATACACATTCTGAATATATTTGAGCATTTCTAGCAATTCTGTATTCATTTTAAATCATTTGATCATCATAATGTATATTTAAGCTCCTTATATAGTCTAGAATATGTTTATGATATCACTCATTCAAAACGATTGGATTATACATTGTAATTATGCACATAATGTTCAGATTTGAAAGATTCTGAGTATATTTGAGCATTTCAAGTGATTTTTCATTCATTTTTATTTATTTGATGTCAATAATCTATATTGAACCTTTTCATTTTTAAAAAGATTGGTTTATGCATTGTAATTATGCACAAAAAATATTCAGATTTTAAAGATTCTGAGTATATTTGAGCATTTCAAGCGATTTTTGCATTCAGTTTAAGCTCTTAACAAAGTCTAAAATTTGTTTAAGAACACAATCATTCAAAACGAATGGATTATTCATTGTAATTACACACATAATGTGCAGATTTTACATATTATGTGTATATTTGGGTATTTCAAGCGATTTTGCATTCATTTTAAGTCATTTGATAACAATAATCTATAATAAAGCTCTTTCTAAAGTCTCGAATATGTTTATGAGCTCAATTATTTAAAACGATTGGATTGTACATTGTAATTATTCACGTAATAGGCAACTATATACAGATTCGGAATATATTTGAGCAATTCAAGTGATTTTGCATTCATTTTAAGTCATTTGATCACCATAATATATATTTAAGCTCTTTATATAGTCTAGAATATGTTTATGATATCACCTATTCAAAACAATTGGATTATACATTGTAATTATGCACATAATGTTCAGATTTGAAAGGTTCTGAGTATATTTGAGCTTTTCAAGCGATTTTGCTTTAATTCTAAGTCATTTGATCACAATAATATATATTTAAACTCTTTATATTGTGTAAAATATCTTGATGAGCTCAATTATTCAAAACGATTGGATTATACATTGTAATTATTCACATATTGTGCAGATTTTACAAATTCTGAGTATATTTGAGCATTTGAAGCGATTTTACATTCATTTTAAGTCATTTGATCACAATAATCTATATTTATGCCCTTTATGCCTTTTATATAGTCTAGAATATGTTTATGAAGTCAAGTATTAAAAAAGAATTTCAACTGATTTTGCGCTCATTTTAAGTTATTTGACAATAGTAATCTATATTTATGATCTTTATATTGTTTATAATATATTTATAAACTAAGTTATTCAAAATGATTAGATTATACATTGTAACCACACACATAATGTGCAGGTTTTAAAGATTCTGAGTATATTGGAGTATTTCAAGCGATTTTGCAATCATTTTAAGTTATTTGATCAAAATAATCTGTATTTAATCTCTTTATATAGTCTATAATATGTTTTATGAGGTTAATTATTCCAAACGATTGGATTATTCCTGAAAGAGGCGCGCAGCGAGAAATCGCCGGTCGGATTCTCGACCAGATATTATTTAAAAATACATTGTAATTATTCACAAAATATGCATATTTTACAGATTCTAAGTTTCTTTGAACATTTCAATCGATTTTCCATTCATTTTAAGTCTTCCGATCACAATAATCCAAATTTAAGCTTTTCATATAGTCTAGAATATGTTTATGAGCTCACATATTCAAAACGATTGGATTATTCATTGTAATTATTCACATAATGTGAAGATTTTACCGATTCTTAGTATATTTAAGCATTTCAAACAATTTCGCACTCATTTTAAATCATTTGATCACAATCATCTATATTTAAGATCTTTATATTGTCAAGATAATGTTTATGAACTCACTTATTCTAAACAATTGCATTATACATTGTAATTACGCACATATAATACGTAGATTTTAAAGATTCTGAGTATATTTGAGCATTTCAAGCGATTTTACATTTATTTAAGTCATTTGATTACAATAATCTATAATTAAGCTTTTATAAAGTCTAGAATATGTTTATGAGTTTAATTATTCAAAACGATTGGATTGTACATTGTAATTATTCACATAATATGCAGCTTTTACAGATTTTGAGTATATTTGAGAATTTCAAATGATTTTGCATTCATTTTAAGTCAATTGATCACAATAATATATATATTTAAGCTTTTTATATTGTCTAGAATATGTTTATGATATCACTTATTCAAAACGATTGGATTACATATTGCAATTATGCAAATAATTTCAGGTTTTAATGATTCTGAGTATATTTGAGCATTTCAAGCGATTTTGCATTAATTTTGAGTCCTTTGATCACAATAATCTATATTTAAGCATTTTATATTGTGTAGAATATGTTTATTAATTCAATTATCCAAAACGATTGGATTATACATTGTAATTATTCACATACTATGCAGATTTTACAGATTCTGAGTATATTTGAACATTTGAAGAGATTTTGCATTAATTTTAAGTCATTTGATTACAATAATCTATATTTAAGCCCTTTATTTACTCTAGAATATGTTTATGAGGTCAATAATTTCTAAAATATTGGTTTATACATTGTAATTATGTTAGCATTTAAAGCGATTTTGCATTCATTTTAAGTCATTTGATCACAATAATCTATATTTAAGCTCTTTATATATAGTTTAGAATATGTTTATGAACACACTTATTCCAAACGATTGGATTATACATAATAATTATTCACATAATATACGGATTTTACAATTTCTTAGTATATTTGAGTATTTCAAACGATTTTGTATTCATTTTAAGTCATTTGACCACAGTAATCTATATTTATATTCTTTGTTTAGAGTATGTTTCTGAAATATAAGTTATTAAAAACAACTGGATTATACATTTTAATTGCACACATAATGTACATATTTTAATGATTCTGAGTATATTGGAGCATTTCAAGCGATTTGCATTCATTTTAAGTTATTTGATCACAATAATCTATATCTGCTCTCTTTATATTGTCTAAAATATGTTTATGAGCTCAATTATTCAAAACAATTGGATTATACATTGTAATTATTCACATATTTTGAAGATTTTACAGATTTTGAGTATATTTGAGCATTTGAAGCGATTTTACATTCATTTTTAGTCATTTTATCACAATAATCTATATTTATGCTCTTTATAGAGTCTAGAATATGTTTATGACGTCAATTATTAAAAAAAGATTTTTTATACATTTTAATTATTCTCATAGAGGCGCTCGAGTTGTGAAGACGAAGTGGTGGAAGCTCAAAGGAGACGTGTCTCATACTTTTAGGGGTAGAATGATTGAAGAAGGTCCGTGGAAAGCAGGTGAAGAAGCAAACAAGATGTGGGAAGATATGTCAGCTAGCATTCAAAAAGGTAGCTACGGAAGTGCTTGGAGTTACTAGAGGAAGCAACCGCGAACCCAAAGATACGTGGTGGTGGAACGACGAAGTGCAGAAAGCTATTAAAGAAAAGAAAGAATGCTACAAACGCTTGCACCATGACAAGACCGACGACAATGCGCAGAAGTACAAATTGGCCAAGAAGAATGCAAAGAAAACTGTGAGCGAAGCAAGAGGTCGGGCTTATGAGGATCTATACCAGAAGCTGAGTACGAAGGAGGGTGAGAAGGACATGTATAAGATAGCCAAGCTTCGAGATAGGAAGACGAGAGACTTAAACCAAGTGAAGTGCATCAAGGACGAGACTGATAGGCTTTTAGTGAGGGACGACGAGATCAAGAATAGGTGGAGGGATTACTTCAACAAGTTATTCAATGGAGAGGATGACGACTTAGGAATTGTGTTGAACGACTCCTTTGATGACTCCAATAGACGTTTTGTTAGGAGAATTCAAGAGTCCGAGGTGAAAGAAGCCTTAAAACGAATGAAAGTAGGTAAGGCTCTAGGACCTGATAACATACCAATCGAAGTATGGAGGTGCCTCGGAGATGTGGCTGTAGTTTGGTTAACCAAACTATTCAATAACATTTTCCGATCAAATAGGATGCCAGATGCGTGGAGGAGAAGCACTCTAGTACCAATCTTCAAGAATAAAGGGGATGCTCAAAGCTGTACAAACTATAGAGGGATTAAGCTTATGAGTCATACAATGAAGCTTTGGGAGAGAGTGATAGAACATCGCTTGAGACGGATGACAAACATTTCGAAAAACCAATTTGGTTTTATGCCTGGGAGGTCGACCATGGAGGCCATCTTCCTAATAAGGCAATTGATGGAGAGATATCGGGAGCGAAAGAAGGATCTACATATGGTTTTCATTGATTTGGAGAAAGCATACGACAAAGTGCCAAGGAAAGTTATGTGGTGGGCACTAGAAAAGAAGAAAGTCCCCACAAAGTATGTTACCCTCATCCAAGACATGTATGATGGTGCCGTTACTTGCATCAGGACATGTGATAGTGTAACTAGTGACTTTCCTATTAAAATAGGACTACATCAGGGATCAGCTTTGAGCCCGTATATTTTTGCCTTAGTGATGGATGAGATCACGAAGGATATACAGGGAGAGATTCCTTGGTGTATGCTCTTTGCGGACGATGTGGTGTTAGTCGATGAGAGTAGGACGGAGGTCGATAGGAAATTGGAATTGTGGAGACGAACTCTAGAGTCCAAAGGGTTTAGGCTTAGTAGAACTAAGACGGAGTATATGGGGTGTGAGTTTAGTGGGATACGACCACTGGACGGAGATGTCTGTCTAGACGGGAAGGTAGTACCTACGAAAGATACTTTTCGATATTTAGGGTCGATGTTGCAGAGCGATGGCGAGATAGATGAAGATGTTAGTCACAGGATAAGAGCGGGGTGGGTGAAATGGCGACAAGCATCAGGCGTCCTATGCGATAAGAAAGTCCCGCAGAAGCTAAAAGGCAAGTTCTACAGGACAGCGATTAGACCTGCGATGTTGTATGGCGCAGAATGTTGGGCTACTAAAAGACGACATGTCCAGAAGATGAGTGTAGCTGAGATGCGTATGTTGAGGTGGATCTGCGGTCACACGAGGAAAGATCGGATTAGAAATGATGACATACGAGATATGGTTGGGGTCGCACCAATAGAGGAGAAGTTGATCCAACATCGTTTGAGATGGTTTGGACATATCCAACGCAGACCTCCAGAGGCACCGGTACGTATCGGAATTCTTAATCATTTCGAGAACACCCGGAGGGGGAGAGGGAGACCAAGATTGACATGGGAAGAAGCGGTGAAAAGAGACCTTAAAGAATGGAACGTCTCCAAGGAGTTGGCGATCGATAGGAGCGCTTGGAAGTTAGCAATTCATGTACCGGAGCCATGACGTAGGAACTTAGGGGTAGGAGCGATGCCATAGGTTTGTAGGTCCCTCTATTAGGTCACGGTCGAGGTCTAGATTTCTACTATTACTATTATTATTAGAGGTATTATTATTAGTATGGCTAGTCTTACTATTAGTATTTTTTTTTTTTTTTTTTTTTTTTTTTTTTTTTTTTTTTTTTTTTTTTTTTTCTTGTTGGGTTTCTTTCTAGCCTACCCCAACTTGTTTGGGACAAAAGGCTTAGTTGTTGTTGTTGTTGTTGTTTAATTATTCTCATAGTGTGCAGATTTGACGAATTATAAGTATATTTGAGCATTTTAAGTGATTTTGCATTTATTTTAAATCATTTGATCACAATAATCTATATTTAAGCTCTTTATATAATTTAAAATATTTTGATGAACTCACTTATTCCAAACGATTGGATTATATAATATAATTATTCACATAATATACGGATTTTACAATATATGAGTATATTTGAGCATTTCAAAAAATTTTGTATTCATTTTAAGTCATTTGACAACGGTAATCTATATTTATGATCTTTATAGTTTCAAATATGTTTCTGAACTAAGTTATTCAAAACGATTGGGTTATACATTGTAATTGCGCACATAATATGTAGATTTTAAATATTCTGATTATATTGGAGCATTTAAAGCGATTTTGTATTTATTTTAAGTTATTTGATCACAATAATCTAAATTTAAGCTCTTTATATAGTCTAAAATATGTTTATGTGCTCAATTATTCAAACGATTGGATTACACATTGTAATTATTCACATAATGTGCATATTATACAGATTCTAAGTTTATTTGAGCATTTCAATTGATTTTGCAATCATTTTAATTTATGTGATGACAATATTCTATATTTATGCTCTTTATATTGTCTAGAATATATTTATGGGCTCACATATTCAATACGATTGGATTATACATTGTAATTATTCACATAATATGCAGATTTTGCAGATACTGTGTATATTTAAGCATTTCATACGATTTTGCATTCACTTCAAGTTATTTGATGACAATAATTTGTATTTGTTCTCTTTATATAGTTTATAATATGTTTATGAACTCATTTATTCGAAACGAGTGTGTTATACATTATAATTATTCACATAATATGCAGATTTGACAGATTCTGTGTATATTTAAGCATTTCCAGCGAATTTGCATCCACTTTAAGTCATTTGATTACAATAATCTATATTGATGCCCTTTATATGGTCTATAACATGTTTATGAACTCAATTTTTCATAAGCATTGGATTATACATTGTAATTTATTACATAATGTGCAGATTTTTAAGTTTTTGAGAATATTTGAGCATTTCAAGCTATTTTACATTCGTTTTAAGTGATTTGATCACAATAATATATATTTAAGCACTTTATTTAATGTAGAATATTTTTATGATATAAATTATTCAAAATGATAGGATTATACATTGTAAGTATGCACGTAATATGCAGATTTGAAAGATTCTGAATATATTTGAGCATTTCAAGCGATTTTGCATTAATTTTAATTCATTTGATCTCAATAATCTATATTTAACCTCTTTATATAGTCTAGAATATTTTTATGAAGTTAATTATTCTAAACGATTGGATTATACATTGTAATTACGCACAAAATTTGCAGATTTTACAGATTCTGAGAATATTTGAACATTTCAAGCGATTTTACATTCATTTTAAGTCATCTGATCATAATAATTTATATTTATGCTCTTTATATAGTCTCGAATACGTTTATGAACTGACTTATTTAAAAATATTGGATTATATATTGTAACTATGCACATAATGTACATATTTTACAGATTCTTAGTATATTTGAGCATTTCAAGTGATTTTGCATTAATTTTAAGTCATTTGATCACAATAATGTATATTTAAGTTCCATATATTATATAGAATATGTTTATGTTCTCATTTTTTCAAAACGATAAGATTATACATTGTAATTATTCACATAATGTGTTGATTTTAATGATTTTGAGTAAATTTGAGTATTTCAAACGATTTTGCATTCGTTTTAAGTCATTTGATCACAATAAGCCATATTTATACTTTTTATATAGTTTAGACTATTCTTATGAACTTATTTACTCAAAACGATTGGATTATACATTGTAATTATTCACATAATATGCATATTTTACAGATTCCAAGTACATTTGAGCATTTTAAGCGATTTTACAATCATTTTAAGTCATTTGATCACAATAATCAATATTCAACCTCTTTATTTTGTCTATAATATGTTTATTATATAATTTATACAAAACAATTGGATTATACATTGTAATTATGATAATTATGTGCAGATTTGAAAGATTCTGAGTATATTTGAGCATTTCAATCGATTTGGCATTAATTTAAGTCATTTGATCGCAATAATCTATATTTTATGAACTCATTTATTCAAAACGATCAGATTATGCATTCTAATTCTTCACATAATGTGCAGATTTTACAGATTCAGATTATATTTGAGAATTTCAAGTGATTTTGTATTCATTTTAAGTGATTTGATCACAGTAATACATATTTAAGTCCTTTATTTTGTCTACAATATGTTTATGATATAACTTACTCAAAACGATTTGATTATACATTGTAATTATGCACATAATGTGCAGATTTGAAAGATTATGAGTATATGTGAGCATTTCAAGCGATTTGTTTATCCCAATAAGTTATATTTATGATTTTTATATAGTTTAGAATATGTTTATGAACTCACTTATTCATAACGATTAGATTATGCATTGTATTTACTCACATAATGTGCGGATTTTACAAATTCTGAGTATATATGAGCATTTGAAGCGATTTTGATTTCAGTTTAAGTCATTTGATCAAATTAAGCTATATTTAAGCTCTTTATATAGTCTCGAATATATTTTTGTACTCAGTTATTCAAAAAGATTGGATTATACATTGTAATTATGCACAAAATGTGCAGATTTTACAGATTCTGAGCATATTTGAGCATTTCAAGTGATCCTGCAATCATATTAAGTTATTTGATCACAATAATGTATATTTAAGTTCTTTATATTGTCTAGAATATATTTATGATCTTAATTATTCAAAACAATTGGATTATACATTGTAATTACACACATAGTGTGCATATTTTACAGATTCTGAGTATATTTTGCATTTCAAGCGATTTTGCATTCATTTTAATTCATTTGATCACAAATAATCTATATTTATGCTCTTTATTTAGTCTAGAATATTTTTATGAGGCCAATTATTCAAAACGATTGGAATATACATTGTAATTAATCACATATTATGCATATTTTATAGATTCTAATTATATTTGAGCATTTTGAGTGATTTTGCATTCATTTTAAGTCATTTGATCACAACAATCAATATTAAACTTCTTTATATTGTTTAGATTTTGTTTGTCACTTATTCAAAACAATTGGATTATAAATTGTAATTATTCACATAATGATTTTACAGATTATGAGTATATTTGAGCAGTTCAAGCGATTTTTACATTCATTTTAAGTCATTTGTCCACAGTAATCTATATTTATGCTCTTTATATAGTTTAGAATATGTTTCTGAACTAAGTTATTCAAAAAAATTGGATTATACATTCTAATTATGCACATAATGTGTAGATTTTAAAGATTCTGAGTATATTGGAGCATTTCAAGTGATATTGCATTCATTTTAAGTTATTTGATCACAATAATCTATATTTAAGCTCTTTATATAGTCTAGAATATGTTTATGAGCTCAATTATTCAAAACGACTGGATTATACATTGTAATTATTTACATAATGTTCATATTTTACATATTCTAAATTTATTTGAGCATTTCAATCGATTTTGCATTCATTTTAAGTTATTTGTTGACAATTATCTACATTTAAACTCTTTATTTAGTCTAGAATATGTGTATGAGCATACATATTCAAAAGTATTGGATTATACATTGTAATTATTCACATAATATTCAGATTTTACAGATTCTGAGTATATTTAAGCATTTCAAGCGATTTTGCATTGATTTTAAGTCATCTGATGACAATAATCTATATTTATACTCTTTATATAGTTTAGAATTTATTTACGAACTCACTTATTCAAAACGATTGTATTATACATAATAATTATTCACATAATTTGCATATTTTACAGATTCAAGTATATTTGAGCATTTCAGGCGATTTTGCATTATTTTAAGTTATGTGATAACAATAATCTATATTTATGCTCTTTATATAGTCTAGAATATGTTTATGAGGCCAATTATTCAAAAAGATTGGTTTATACTTTGTAATTATTCACATAATGTGTATATTTTACAGATTCTAAATTTTTTTGAGTATTTCAATTGTTTTTATATTCATTTTAAGTTATTTGATGACAAAAATCTACATTTAAACTCTTTATATAGTCTAGAATACGTTTATGAGCTCACATATTCAAAACGATTGGATTATAAATTATGATTATTCACATAATATGCATATTTTATAGATTCTGAGTATATTTAAACTCTTTACATAGTCTAGAATTTGTTTATGAACTCACGTATTCACAACGATTGGATTATACATTGTAAATATGTCAAAAATGTCCAGATTTTAAAGATTTTGGCTATATTTAAGCATTACAAGTTATTTTGCATTCATTTTAAGTGTTTTTATCATGTTAATCTATATTTAAGCTCTTTATATAGTCTAGAATGTGTTTATGAGCTAAATTATTTAGAATAATTCGATTATACATTGTAATTATTTACATAGTTTACATATTTTACAGATTCTGAGTGTATTTGAGCATTTGAAACGATTTTGCATTCATTTTAAATCATTTGATCACAATCATCTATATTTAAGATTTTTATATAGTCAGGAATATATATTTATGAACTCACTTATTCAAAACGATTGCATTATACATTATAATTACGAATATAATGTGCAAATTTTAAAGATTCGAAGTATATTTGAGCATTTCAAGCGATTTTGCATTCATTTTTAACTTTTTAAGTCATTTGATCACAATAATCTATATATATGCTATTTTTATAATCTAGAATATGTTTATGTGGTCAATTAATCAAAAAAATTGGTATATACATTGTAATTATATACATAATATACAGATTTTGCAGATTCTGAATATATTTGAGCATTTCAAGCGATTTTGCATTCATTTTAAGTTATTTGATCACAATAGTGTATATTTAAGCTCTTTATATTGTCTAGAATATGTTGATAAGCTCACTTATTCAAAACGATTGGATTATACATTATAATTATTCACATGATTTGCATATTTTACAGATTCTGAGTACACAATTGAGCATTTCAAGCCTTTTTTATTAATTTTAAGTGTTTTGATCACATTAATCTATATTTATAGTCTAGAATATGTTTGTGATATCACTTATTCAAAACAATTGGATTATACATTGTAATTATGCACATAATGTGCAGATTTTAAAGATTCTGAGTATATTTGAGAAATTTGTTCACAACAATTTATACTTAAGCTCTTTACATAGTCTAGAATATATTTATGAAGTTACTCAAAATGATCGGATTATATATTGTAATTACTCACATAATTTGCATATTTTACAGATTCTGAGTATATTTGTGGATTTCAAGCGATTTTGCATTGGTTTTAAGTTATTTGATGACAATAATCTATATTTAAGCTCTTTATATAGTTTAGAATATGTTCATAAACTCATTTATTCAAAACAATTGGATTATAGGTTTTTATTACGAACCTAATGTGTAGATTTTAAAGATTCTGAGTATATCTGAGCATTTTAAGAAATTTTGCATTCATTTAAAGTCACTTGATCACAATAATCTATATTTAAGCTCTTTATATAGTTTAGAATATGTTTAGGAGATCAATTATTCAAAACTATTGGATTATATATTGTAATGTGATACCCAGTTTTTGAGATTTTAGTTTTTACATGGTTAATTATTTTGGTTTCTATGTAAAATTAGTTTAAGCATTGTTTTCATGTTGAGTAAAAATTTCTGTGGTTGAATTGGGTCCCAAACTTATTGGAATTGTGCTTAAATCTGAATTCTATATGAACCAGCGATTTTAGAGGAGATAAAAGACTATTTTGTAAAGTCCACCATATAATATTTACCCCCTTTCATTTTTTTTCCCACCAGCCAATTTTTCTTTCTCTCTCCCACCTACTTCTTCCTCCTCCAACAGAAAATTTCTGCTCTTTCCTTTCCAAGCTCAAAACTCCCTAAAGCCCTCCATAGAAAATAGCTAAACTAGCTCAAAAATTCGGCAAAAATCATATTTAGAAAGAGGAAGGTGAGGAGAGTACATGCAAGCCAAGAAATTTCGGATTTGAGTACCGTTTTGGTAAGAACTCATTTTTCTTCAAATCATTTCGATTCTTGAACAATTTCTAGGATTTAGCTAAAATAAAGGGTTGAAAATGATATTTTCTATTAGTATTAGTTGCATGCAAGGTTTTGTTAGCTACTTTTAGTGTTCTATTTGATTTGTATGAGGTTTTGGTCATGCATGAACTAAGCTTCGAGTTTAAAACGAATTTCTGAAATTGCTTGAGTGATTTGTGCATTAAACTGGATTTCAAAAGGAGGTATAGTTGCATATATGGTACATTAGTGAAATTTGGGTTTTATACTAAATTTTTGGTATGCATGCAAGGTTTGATTTAGTAATTTCTGTTTTGGTAAAGTTTTGTATATGCATGAGGATTTGGTTAAGCTATAAGGTTGCATGTAATGATTTTCTGACAAATTGCATTTCATTCTTTGTTTGAGAGTTGGATTAAAACCTTTTAATTGTGGATTAAAACTTGTTTCTAGTAATTTTGGCATTTTCACTTATTTATTAAGTTAGATAGTAATCTCTGAGAATTTTAATATTTTATGTGGTTAATTTGTGTTTGAATGTGCTTGGTTTAAGCCATTAAATTAGTAATTGGTACCAAATTCTATCCTTGTTCAGTATTTCAGCCCAGAGACTGGAATTCGGTCCGAATCAGTTATAATCCGGTCCGGATTGGTTCCTCTGGAAATTACAGCTTCTGAAATTCGGTCCGGATTAGTTGCAATTCGGTCCGGATTGTTCCCTCTGAGAACAGATTTTGTTTTGACCATAACTTTGTCATCCGAAGTCCGTTATAGGTAATTCAAAGACTGTTGGAAAGCTCGTGAAGAGCTCTAGAACTTCTTAGGTATTACTTGGTATTTTGAAGATTAAAAATGTATAGTTTAGGCCTTAAACTTACTTATGTCTTGTTTGTTTGTGTTAAGTTATGGTAAGCCTTAACCCGACCACAAATCATGTCTAATTTGGGATTGTATTTAAGTACTTGTTGCTTGTATCTTCTTGTTGCTCGTTTGATTTATTAAAGTAAGTACTTAGATATAAAATTTATTTGTTAGACTTGGATAAACGTATCGGAGTAAGAAGGAACCGATACAAATGAAGTACTACAATTGCTTGTCTATGCTTGATGTTGATTTTGCTTGTTTGTTGCTTATGAAGTGCTTTGCTTTCCGGTGCGGATTCCACACCTAACTTGAGTTATTGTTAGAACTTATTACTTGCATGGCATATTTGAATTGATTGAATTGCAAGCATATTTGCATGTTACCATATTGTTATTATGATATAAATAATATGTATGCATATTGAATGGTTATTCGATTGATGTGAATGGAAATGGTATGGATGGTTAAGTACTCTTGTACGGTTGAATGGCACTGGTTTCGTTTGTACGCGGGCTCGCTACCCGGCGTGTCAATCGGTGTGGTTAAGCTTAATCCAAGGTCTACAGTGTTACGTCTTGAGGTACTTGTTGAAAGTTCGATTTGTCTGAATTGAATCTGAATTGTACTCTGATCCCTGTGTTTGGGGAGGAGTGGGTTCTGATCCCTGTGTCTTGGGAGGAACCAGTTGACTTTGAATTTTACTCTGATCCCTGTATCTGGGGAGGAGTAGGTTCTGATCCTTGCTTCTGGGGAGGAACCAAATGACTCGTGACATCTATAGACCAGACTTGCATTTGAATAATACCAAACCGAACCGGCATTTGCATTGTTACTTGATGGTTGTGATTGTTTTGATAATCAAATGAATTGCCGAGCTTATTGCATTGCATGAATTGTATTTATATATGGACTTACATGAATGTATTTGTTAATGCAAATGTTATTTTGTTATTATCATATCTTAAAATATGTATTGCTTAATTGTTGCTTTTAAACTCGGTCGGTAATTAGTTCCAAAACATGTACTCAAGGTTCGTATGGCTGGAACTAAATACCGCACTGAGATAATTGTATAATTATCTCATTCTCTGCTTGTTGCATTGTTTCCACTTTGGTTGTGGGTTCCAGATTTTGGATCAGAGTGGCGCAGCGAAAGCTTCGCAACTAGTAGGCCATCGTGTTTTTGGTTGGTGTCTAATACCTTATGACCAGACTGTTGCTTATGTATTGTATCTTTAGGTAATAATTCAAGTGACATATGTAAGATTAGACTTTGATATTGTACATTAATTGGAAGTAATAAATGTTGTTTGTATATTAGGATTGGTTAAGCCTTGCGGGTGCACGGGTGGTAGTGTGCGCTTGCGGCGGCTGCGGCATCCCCGTGGTTCCGGGGTGTCACATGTAATTATTAACATGATATGCAGATTTTACAGATTCTGAGTATATTTGAGCATTTCAAATGATTTTGTATTTATTTTAAGTCATTTGATCATAATAATCTATATTTTTGCTCTTTATATAGTTTAAAATATGTTTATAAACTCACTTATTCAAAATGATTGGATTAAACATTGTAATTATTCACATAATTTGCAGATTAAACATTGGCTTTCCTGCATGCAAAGTATTAAATATCAGCTCGACTAAACTCAGGTAATCATAACATCTAGTTCTACCAATTTCTATACAATTAAACATTTAAGGGTGTGTTTGGATGAGCATGGAATAAGGAATAAGAATAAGGAATTTCGGTATGTGTGCTTATCCAAATTTCTTATTCTTATACCATGGTTTTATTAGTATAGGAATAAGGGCCCAAATTTCTTATTCTTGTGTTGTTTGGGTTGCACAAAATAAGAATAAGCACGCATACCGAAATTTCTTATTCTTATTCTTTATTCCATACTTATTTCATCCTTATTCCATTCTTATTCCTTATTTAAAGTCAAGCCAAGGACAGCTTTTATAGAAGCATCTCTGCTAACAGATGGACAATTACACTTCAAGTCAAATGTGCAATTTAAATTCACTGTAAGGTAAACAATTGTTTAAAAAGAAGGATTAGAGAACAGGAATTAAGGACCAGTAAGACATCAATCTTTTCTTCAGTTTAACCACCAGCTCCGAGACTGCTCCTTAACTAAGTATTGTCTATGCATCCGAGTACAAATTAAACTAAATTAATTAATAATATTTACTTCATTATCTGTCATTCTCTCATTTAATCTTCAATTTAACCCAAATTAACCTCAGCTTACCCATTGTTGTTCAACAGGAACCCATTAAGCCATATTGAGAACATGTTCTTCAGAATACGCACCTCTCTTGACAAAAGAACACAATTAAAATCAGTTCACAATTCTAACAAATACTACTGGGGTTGAAGTATAAGAAATTTCTATACATCTCTACAAGAAAAGGAGAGAGAGTGTGTGTGTGTGGGCGCGCGCATGTGTGTGTGAGAGACAGAGAGAGACCTGTCACTTGTAGGCTCGCACTACTTCAGATTAACTACAGAAAATCAACTTGTATTGGGTTTGCTTTGCTAGCGCCGAGCGAGAAGAAAGGGAGAGAGACAGGGTTTTATTATTTTAAAAAAAAAATCTCGAAAAAAAAGCGAGGGTTTTAAAAGCGGCAGAGAGGGTTTCCTCGTGGGCCTCAGAAGGTAAAATTGTCGTGTTTTCTTAATAAAGAAGATATATGGTTTATTTATTTATTTTTTAAAGAAGTAATAAGTATCAATATATCTGTACCTTCTGCCAAAAAAAATTTTATGAATTGTATTGCAGTTATAAATTGAATTTCTGCACGTACTAATTCAGTTTATTAGAATTGAAGTGTGTCCATTTTGATTCGAATTTGTAGTTTAATTTATCAGATTATTTATTTAGTTCATTATAATGTGATTTGTTTCTCTAATTGTTCCTTAATGCGGTTTTGGTTACACATACTAATTCAGTTTATTAAAGAATATTAGTGTGTACAGTGGCGAAGCCAAGATTGAGGAATGGTAGGATCCAAAATCTGACTAAAATAAAATTGAGAACTAAGGATTCGTTTGGATGAGGTGTGGGAATAATTAGAGAATAAGAGAATAAATTTATTATAAGCAATCCAAACTCTTCACAAAGTTACACATTTCTCAATATTTCTTCCCACTTCTTCCCTTATTCATTTTATTCCCACACCATCCAAACGGAGCCTAAGAGAATAACAACTTTAAGTATTAATTACCTAAAACAATACCAACAGTCATTAATTTTTCTTAATTGAAATATCATTGAGCATAATATTTTGAGCCTAGGCCATAAACTTAACTATATAAATTTATCTTAATAAATTAACATATGATGGGAAACAAATCTAATTATTAGGGGGGCCTGACCCTTGCCAGTCCCCTTCTGTCTTCGCCACTGAGTGTGAAATATGCAAAAACAAATACTGTATATAGTAAATACCAGATTGTGATTAAGAATAAAATCAAATAAATTAATATTCTATAAATCAGAATAGTAAATAAAAGTAAAATAGATTGAAACAAGTTTACCCGGGCGAGTGAACTCTGTCCTAAGGTGTATTCCCCTCACGTATGAGATCTTCAGAATCACCCCAAGATACCACGGGTGGTTCTTCTCTTTAGAAATATGTTCATGAGAGAAGAGATGGATCACTCCTTCAATATCCAGTGATAATCCGATGGATAAATAATATTGTAGAAAAATAGATTTGATGGAGAAAATTATCTTCTATGAAATCGGCAGAGAATGCATCTATATAATAAGGATTTAATTGTCGGTTTTCTACCTTAGAAATTCGGTGCATATATTTCAAATAAATGAAAAGGTGCCAATAAGATTAAGGCCTGATAATGCCAACTGTATTGGCCGAAAAGACACTAAAGTCTAACCGACTTATTTACAAGTAAATTAAAGTAAGAATTATGGCATAGACTAATTGATTTAATCAAATTGACAAATCGGTGGAGAAATAAACAGAAAATAATAATTAATTATATTATCAAAAGGATAATTAGAAAATGAATTTTGAGTTTTCTACAAATGTTTCAACACTATCTAGCTAAGGCTTCGTTTGGATGCGTTGAGAATAAAGTAGGAAGAAGGAAGAAGGGAAGAAATTTATTGGGAATGGGTAAATTTATTGGAAAGTGTGTAACTTTTGTGAAGAGTTTGGATGGTTAGAAATAAATTTATTGGTAAAAGTAATTATTTCTTATTCCTTATTCCGGGAAGAAGCCATCCAAACGGAGCCTAAAAGACTAAAACTATTCAAATTTTCCAAAGTATTTTCTTTTAACTTTTATATAAAATTTCTTTTAGAACTCTTTAAACAAAAATATTTGTTGGTGTTCGTTTATAGTATTATTGCTAATTGTTGCGCGCGACACGGGATCGAGAGACTGATTCTACCTTATACAAATGGTGTTGCTTCAATCTTTACATCCAACGCCAAACCCCCTTCGATAGACTGGCTCTATAGAAGATTTGGTCAATGTCTTCATGCTTTTTTCCAAAGGTACTGAACTTTGATTTATAGTCTAAACTAAATTGGACTTAAAAATTGTATGTGCAATCAAAAGTTGCTTGCCCCAAATACCGCTGAATTTCCCCAAATAAGTTCTGAATTGATTATTCTGTACCATAGTTTATTGCGTATTAAGTGCCAATTGCGTATTTTTGTTATGGTACTATTGAGCAAGACCCAATTGAGTATATTGCATTTGTCCCTGGACTTAAACATGTTATTAACATATGCAAAATTATATACTCTGGTCTTTCGATTTTTGCATTTGTCCCTGGACCTGTAATAAAGATTATATTTTGTACTCTACACGGTCCGAAAAATGTCATGCTTATTGCTTTCTTCTTAGAATATACAAATCATATGGCTCCGTTTAGATATGTGTGAGAAGAAGGGAAGAAGTATTGGAAAATGTGTAATTTTGTGAAAAGTTTGGATTATTTATAATTTATTTCTTTCCTTCTTCTTTCTTCATACATTCTTCTCAATGCATCCAAACGGTGCCATTGTATTATTATCATAGTTGATATAATTTTAGATGATCTTTCTTTTTCATCATAATGGTATTATGATATAGTTATACTGTAATATTTTAGCCATTATCTCTCTTATTAATTTTGCTTTCAGGTAAGGTATTTTTTTTTTCTTGTCAACTTTGCTGTCAAAATGTAAATATGACAATAGCAACTTAATGTCGTAGCTCCTCATATTACTTGGATTTTAAATTGAAAGGAATTTTGGTTAACACTTAATAGTATATATATGGACCACGCTATTTCTAGATTTGCAAATCTGTTATTGTTAGTTTATGCATGTGACATCCAAAATTGCATGCCTCTTTCTTTCTGTGTGCATGTGTTGTGTGTGTGACCAATGTGATGGTTGCACATTTGAGATTTAGTTGAGCTTGATTGAGGCAAAAGCACAAATAATCTGATAAAACAATCCAAAATTTGTAGGTTCAATTACTAAGTGGTGAAGAAGTGCTAAATTCTATATATGTGCTAAGCTAGAAGCCCGGGCGCCTCGGTCTAGACTCTAGAGGGAACCAATGTGCTACAAAAGATAGCAAGTAAACAGGACAAGGTATTGTATTTTATTGTTCTTTTGGGCATTGATGTCAATTTCTCCGCATTGTGGACTTGTGGTGATTATGTGTCACACTCACATAGCAAATTCAGATAATAATTATGTCACATAGCAAATTCAGATAATAATTATGTCACATAAGTTGATTGTATTGTTATTAAGCTTTCTATGTATGTAAATGCCTCGTTTCTGGTCTATTTTTTATTTTAAAAGTAATTATGTTTATCGGAACCAGATCTTCATTAATTATCTAATATCTTCGCTAATAGAAAAGTCCAGGGATGAGAAATCACCCTTGTTCCATCCAGCACTAACCTTATCCTCATCCGCTGTTCCTTTTCTATCATTAACCCTGCCCCACTCCCCCACCCGCCCTTTTAGCTGTTCTAATTAAATAAGTAATTATTTTAGTTAATATGAGTAATTATTCTAGCTCTGAAACTAACTGTTCTAATTAATATTACTAATTGTTCTTGAAAAAAAATTAAATGTTCTAATTGTTCTGGAAAAAAATTGTGCTAGAAAAAAATGCTAATTATTCTAGTTGGTAAACTAATTGTTCTAGTTATTCTGAAAAAAAATAATTGGGTTGGAAAAAAAATTGTTCTAGTTATATATATATATATATATATATATATATATATATATATATATATATATATAGAGAGAGAGAGAGAGAGAGAGAGAGAGGAGGGTTCCGCTGCCCCTGGTTTAAAATGCCCCAAATGTCACCAATCAGTAGCCATTGGATCAAAGTTGATGAGCGGCTGTGATTCAATAATATTGATATCAAAAAGTCGCAAAATTTAAGAAATTAATATCCATCTCTCCCACTCCCAACTCTCTCTCCCAACTCCCAAGTCCCAACCTAACTCTACCACGCAGCAAAGCTTTATCCTCTCATGCTTCGTCTCTCGTTCGTGGATTGCGACCTTGCCTCTAATGCGACTTGTCGTTTCTCTCCAACTCTGAACATAAACCATTGCTGTCATTTCTCTCCAACTCTAGATATAACCCATTACTTCTATCAGTCTCGCTCTAGCTATACCCTTTTTTTGTGTGTAAATCTAATGCGTTTTTGTTCAATTTAATAGAAAAGCTCAGATGTGGAATCTTCTCTTTGATTCATGAAGAACTCTGTTCTTTTTCTTTTCTCGTTAAAATCATTACGGTAAATTTAGGTGCATTTTATATGACTTATCCTGCTTGTTGTTGAATGACGGAATTTTTTACCATTTGTGGTTCGGTCTTAGATCAGGTGTTAGATGGAGATAAGCCCATATATAACATAGATTTTGAGGGGCCTGGATGGATTGACCTAAGTTTAATGCCTCTAATGCAGAAAGTTTATTAGTATCTTGAAATAAAACTACAGGAGTTGATAATTGTTCAAGATAAGATAATATTTTTTTCTGTTGCATAAACTAAAATAATGGAAAGTGGGTCATAGTTATTTTAATATTATTTGATATGTTTGAAATAATTTGATTTGTGAATGCTTAACGAAACTATAATTGTCTGGCATGCTTCTGAAGTTGGTTTTCCAAAATTTAGTTTTTCAGACATTCTTTTAGAAAATGAATAAGCATTGATTAGAAACTTAACTTCTTTCGTTTTCCTTATTAGCTCTTTCTAATTTGTGAAATTTTTGCGTTGCTATTCTAATTAGGTATAATGCTGAGTTAGCTAAATGGTGAGTCAGTTGGGACTTGGGAAAGAGAGCTTCAAAGGTAGCATGGTGAGTCAATTGGGAAATTTGTGCGTTGCTATTCTAATTTGGAACAGAGTATTGAAAGGTAGCATTTTTAGTATTAGACTGTGAGAAGGTTGGTGAAATGGGAATCATTTGAGACTTGGGACTTGGGAGAGAGAGAGTTTGGGAGAGATGGGTATTAATTTATTAATTTTTGTGACTTTTTGAGCTGTCAATATTACTGAATCAGAATCGCTCATCAACTTTCATCCAACGGCTGCTGATTGGTGGCATTTGGGGGCATTTTAAACCAGGGGCACCGGAACCCTCCTCATATATATATAGAGAGAGAGAGAGATTGGCTAAAGTATACTTCAGCATACGGATCAAACCCATATGCTAGAGTGGTTTCTCAAAAACTAAAATTCAAACAGTCGATCCAAACCGTTCAAGTTGTTCTCCATATAAAATATCCTTCGAGACCAAATTTTACATTTTTCGAATTTTTTGCTATATATTATGCTATTTTTAAATTGAAAGGTCAGAAATACTCTTTACAGTATTTTTTTTAAATAGCATAATATATAGCAAAACAATTTGCAAAAATATAAATTTTGGTTTCCTGGGAGATTTCAATATGGAGAACAATTTGAACGGTTCGGATCGACTGTATGAATTTTAGATTTTGAGAAATGACTCCAGCATACGGACGATCTATATGCTGGAGCATACTAGAACAGTTACTATTTAATATAGAATATTTTTTCTCAACGATCCAAAGGAGAGAAAGTCAGCGCTTGATGGAACATGGGAGGGAACTATAAAAGGAAAGAGGGGATGAGGATGAGAGGATGATTTCTCATTCCTAGATATGTCATGGTTTAATTAATCACATTCTAAAAAAGAAAAACGTGTGTTTAACTGCGATGGGGTGATGGGATGAGAGACAAAAAAAAAGGAAATGCATTCCTAACTACTTGGAGGATGATGGGGATGATAAATCCTGAAGATGATGGTTATCAACTTTGAATTCAAATTCAAAACTATATAAAAAGATTATTTTTGTTTTTTAATAAAACTAAGTAATTGGATGCTGCGCAATTTGATCAGAGAAAGGGCATGCGAAAGGTCTGAAAATAAGGGCACTTTGTTAGAGTTATGTCCTAGAAGTCAATAATTTAATGACTTAATTATTAGTTTATGTCTTGGATGATATTTTTGTTGACCCTTAAAAAATGATGATTCCATGAAAGCCAAAATGCAAATTTAAATAAAAAAAATCAAAAGTCAAAAACAGCGAAAACCAAATTCCCATATTGCCAAAAACCAAAATCAAATTGTGAAAAATATCAAACAAACTCCAAAAATCCTCAAAATTTATCCAAAAATTCCTTAAGAATTATGATGAATTATAATAATTTTTAAATCCCAAAAATAGCAACACAAACTCCAAAATTTGCAAATAAACCCAAAAACTTCACAAAATTACCAAAATAATTCTATGAGGAATTTAGCAAAACCAGTTGAACCATTAAATTTCTTATATTGTTCTAAGCCTACCCGTAAAACTTCATCTGAAAATACCCAAGGGAAGGCTTCTAAACAATTTATTTTGGTTTGGCCTTAAAGAAATAAAAGAGGAAATTATGGAAATCAAATGGAAATCCCACAAAAATCAGAACCCCATGTCGCGTACTTCCATTGCAGGGGATCCAAGGGAGGCCAAGTGTGTCGCTGCCTCCCCTGGAGAAATTACTATTCGCATTAAAGGAGAGAATGCACTCGGTGCATGAGCCGAAAGCTTTGGGGATTTTATTTTCTTCACTGGATCACGAAAGACTTGATGCACCTATCTCCACTTCTCTCATTTAACCTTACATGTGGGGCCCAGATGCAGGGTCGTCTCTTCCCTTGGTAAAAAGAAGCAACAAAAGAGGAGTTCCGACTTTTCACCATGAAGGCCGGGTAAAAAACGGAGAAGGGAGGAAACTAGGGCTACGTGGCCTCCGCCGGCGCCACAAACCCAAAACCAGCAGTGTCGCCCATGGTTTTGCGAAACCAGAACCCTAGGCGCAGCTGACTGAAGGCCACTGGATCAAGATCAGAAGGTGGAGATCAAGTCGGCTCAAAACCTAAACCCTAGGTTCTCTGCCTATAAAAGGCCCCCAAATCAGAGAGGCTAGAGAGGAAAGGAGGAGTAAGGTTAGGCTAGGATTAGGATAGCATTTCTGTATCAAATTGAGAGAATTGAAAGAAAATTGTGAGAGGCAATAGTTCAAGCAGTTAGGAAAGGAAAGAAAAAGGTGAGAACTGAGTGCCATTCCTTTATAAATCGCTGTCTACAAATCTAATAATTGAAATCAAGTTGAAAATTCTACTGTCTTGTTCCTCTCCTTCTCTCCCCTTCCTTGACCTCTCCTCCCATGGTTTAGACTGAGGGGTCCTCAGATCTAGACTGAGGAGAGGTCGCCTAGCTTGAGGTTTTCTCCTGACTAGGTGTAATGGTGGTCTAGGCTGAGGGTTCCTCAGTTCTAAACCATGTTCCCATGGCTTGAGTTCAAAACAGCTCAAACCATGAGATCTTTGAATAATCAACATGCTATCTAAATGTTATGATGCTCAAATTGTTATAGAAATTACCATAAGTTAGTGCACTGCCTCATAACAAAATAACAAAAATACTCATATGTGCATAGATATTCAAATCTGACTAAAAGTGAAATAATCAAAAGCTAAGGGTTTTATTTGCATAAAATATGAAAGTGTGTGTGAATGGCAAGTACTGGACCTTAGGGACGGCAAAGAATAACTTTTTCAATTTTCAGAAATTTATATGATTTTATACACATTAATAAAGTGATAAGGATATTTCATGAAATAAAAAATGTTAATTATCAAATTCTGGATCTTTAGTATTAAACCAACATATGTTTCAGGTGTGTTAAAGACATTCTCTATAAATTTTTATAATTTTGAATAAACATGGAGGTATGTTGCATTTTGTGCATGAGTAACAAACAGTATATATGAAGTATAGAAAACTGCACTCAAATGCACTGCTTATGAATACTTGTGACCTCTGTAAATGAACTTCCTGCAGTTAAAGCAACTTCAAACAAAAATCATCAAAAACAGTAATCGCATTGCATAAAAATGAAAATGATAAATTGTAAAAGGTGACAAATGGCTTGTTTTTACATCCTGAGCAGTTTAGATGTTTAAAACAAGTTTAAATGAATCTAATTTGAGCATCAAACTAAACTCTATTGCTGTAAAATAACTTACATGCAAAACCTAAAATTGGATAAAATGTATAAATTTATGCAATTCTGCCCCTTTGGCTCTCACACCAAATCGTGATGCCTCAAATCAAATTGAATGTTTAAGTAAACTAAAAATAATCTCCTGAATCTATTTGAATCGTTTCTGGCACAAGAGGATGGTCAAGTGGGCCCCACAACTGAGCTTCATCTCCGTCCAAATTCGAACCGAGGTTCCTCAGTCCAATACACTCCACTCTAGGCTTCTTCATGCAAAAATGAAATACCTCTCTCTCTTCACATACTGTCATGAGCATAGAAAACCTATCTCTGGCAAAGAAAAGGAAGCAAGAAGCTTGGAGCACCATTAATGGAGACTCGAGACATCCCAGGAGTTACAAGACAACACAAGCTTCAATTGCTCCAATAAATGGCACATATGTGTTCTCCTGACCTAGACTATTCCAACGCACTCAATCTCGACTGAAATGGTGGTCAGAGTCGACTTAATTTCGCCGGAAAAGAATCAAGGGCTAAACTACAAAAAGGCCATGACCAGGCGGGGAAGAAGGGTTCAAACCCGTGCCACACACGATCCGCTGCGGCAAAATCACTTGTTGCGGGTTGCTGACATGTCAGAAACTCGTTACACCAAAAATTTTGAAATTAAAAATAACGTGACACGTGGGACCCACTTGTCAGAAAAATAAAATAAAATAAAATAAATAAATACCACGTCAGCTAAATACGTCAGCACCATGTCAGTACAAGCAGCAAGCCAAATCAGCCCTTGTGCCTACGTGGACCAACCAGAAAACGCCAAATATGCAAAAACTTCAAAAATTTATTAAAAATAGTAGGAAACTCAGAAAAATTCAAATAAAATATCCATAAAATTCTAAAAATCCAAATAAACCAAATACACTTATATTTTGATATAAAAATCTGTCAAATTATTGGTCTTTTCTATTTTTGAAGTATTTTTAATATTAAATAAATCTTATAAAATTCTAAAATAATGTTAAATCAATTTTGTAAAATTCTAAAATGATTTCAGAATTCAATCAAACTCTTCTAACAAGCTTTCAAAAATAAACATTGAGAATTTAAAAGAAATATATTAAATATCTAGTATTTTCAAAAATAAACATAACTAAAAATATAAAAAGATATTTTAAAATCCTAAAATTAAAAATAAAAATAAAATAAAATTATAAAAATGGTAAAACCCAAAAAGAAACTCAAGAAATTAAAAGTCCAAACACGAAACCCGAAATCAAGACTAAAACCTCTTCATTAGAGGCGAGCGAAATCTCTTCAGCAAATCGAAATCGACTTCAAGCAAACTCTCAACAAGTGGTCCAAAATAGCCTAGAAAACCCAAATCCAAACCAAATCCAAAGGCCCAAAATAGCCTAGAAATCCAAACCAAATCCAAAGGTCCAAAATAGCCTAGAAATCCAAATCAAATCCAAGACCCAAAATAGTCTTGAACCCAAATCAAATTTCGAGGCCCAAAATAGTCTCGATAAACTCAAATCCAAATCTAAATCCTCCGAAGGCCCAAAATAGCCTAAGGACCAAAAACAACGCTCCAACACCAAAAAAACAAAACCAAGTCTGTCTCAAATAATAAAATCATTTAAATGTCCTCAATCGGGTCCCGTTAATTAAGTCTGGTACACCAATTGAGTCCGGTCTAAACCAAAAGAAATAAACTTAAAATAAACACGAAACAAACGATTCCTCCTAGCCTTTACATAAAATTCTTCAGATCCCTTAATCAGAGGTTCTCGTGAGCGATCACGGGGTAATTAACAGTAGGGGCTTGCGCCTACTGGAAAGAAAGGACCCACGAAATCAACAAACCTCTTTAAGAAGCGACTCAAGTTTTGGTTCTCTTGTTGCTAAGAGACGCTCGAACTGAGATCGAACCTTAAGGGGGGTGAATCTAAGGCATTTTCATTTTCTCGAGGGAACCATTCCATCCTTTGAGAGAATGACGAAAAAGCCCATACAATTTTATCATATGTTCCTAGGTTTATTATTGACTGATCATTCAGGTTGAGGATCTGAATTATGGATCTCTGTGGATCATTCTTTAGAATGACAATAATAAATCTAAATGGTCCATAATCTTGATAATTAACAAGGAACATTAATTATCATATAAGATTAGTATGCAAGTTAAGTGATGATTAAGTTCTACAAATCATAGGTAAAGAGTTACCAACTTAATTGCATATGTATATGTTATGGAACATAGTACAGGACTTGACCCAACGAAATAAACATATGGATTGTGTTATGTGTCATTGTTTATTTCATTATGATTTTGGTTCTAAGTTTGAGATGTTTATCTTTTCCACATGAGGATAGGTTCAATAAATATTGTCTACCGCTGATTCCCGATAAGGGCTGCTATACGTACTTTATTTATGTTCTCTTGAATTGTGCGGGGAAAAGCTAATCATCAAGAAAACCGTATGTCCCTCATTAATTCACTTAGTGAGTGACGATATCTGTTTGGGCCCCTTGATGGAGTTGGATCGTGTGTGCGCAACTAAGCGATCAACTCTAGATCAAGAAACGTATAATCTGCAAGAATGACACATTCCTATCTTGGATTATACGATAATATCGTGTGACATAAGAATCAAAATAGAGAAATGCTTTTATTCTCTCATGCAGGATTTAAATACTGTAGCAGTACATTATTTATGCGAATTGGGGATCATAACGTGTTGCTAGATACCGCTTATGATTATTGGAATTAAATAGCGATTTAATTCCATGTCCAACATAGAATAAATCCTCAAAGGGTCACACAAATAGGACATTAATCACACAGAGCATTATTTATTTATTCACAGCAGTAAGTTATGTGGAAATATGATAAGATTGATTAATTGATTATATACCGTTGCAAACCGTTATAATTAATTAAGTCAATGGATCATATAGAAATAAATTAATGCATTAACTAATCCTAAAATAATTATTAATGAGTTAATAATTAATTTAGTTCAACACTTATTAATATAAATGGTTATATTGATTAATTGGGCCGTTATTCAAATAGCAAATATATAGCCCAATTAAAGAGCAAACTTGAGAGACCTTAATTATATGAATTAATGGTCCAAATGAAGAGGTTGAATGGCCCATAAAGGCCCATTTCGTGGCAGTCCCTTATGGTGGTAGGTGGGATGGCATAGTTGTAATTATGCAAGAGGTCAATTAGGTTTTGTGCTCTATATAAGGACCACTTATGAGAGCCTCCACATAGGTTTTCTCTCTCCTCTCATTCCTCCCATGGAGGCCGCCACTTTCACCCTCTCCTTCTCTCTTTTGCTCATGTGTTGAGCTATTTTCTCTCAACTAAATCAAGGTTGTTGATTGATGCAAGAGAAAAAACCATAGGGATTAGGCTTGTTCTTTGGGTATGCTAGCATGTACCTTGTAGAACGTGATTAATCCTCTTTGGTGGACTCGAGGGCGGCTACTAGACGTGGTGGAGATGGTGGAGATGGCACGCCATCGATTCCCATGCCTTGGTCGAGCCCCGCGAATACGATTTCGCGGGAGGTACAAATTTTCCACCTATTTCTCTTGTGTTAATTTGACTTTTGTGCACGATCCATTGTGTGTGATGTTTAATTGCTTAATTAAATTATAATTAGCACTAAAAATTAAAAATTACACACTACCTAACACACTTTAGTCATAAAATTACAAAACTGATTTTTATCATTAAATTATTGTTTAAAATATTGAGAAGGGTAATATCTATGAATAACACGATTTGAGATATTAGAGGGGTATTTTTTCAATTAGAGAAGATCAGAGGGTATACATTCAATTTTTCCTAAATAAATGTCTATAAAAAAAAATCCAGTTGAGTTTGTAAACGCTATCTATCAGTTAAGGGGTCGTTTGGATCGCTCAGGAATAAGAGGAACAGTTTATTCCTAGGCGGAAAACATTGTGAAGTGTGTAATTTTGTGAAGAGTTTGGATGGTTAGAATAAATTTCTGTCCGGAATTTGCTTCTTACTTATCCCTTACCCATCCAAACAGCCTAGATGTATTATCTTTTATCACTAGATCAAGAATCGATTCTCAACCCCTCTAGTTTTATATAATTGAGTGAGAAATGAATAACCTAATCGCTAATCAGTGTTATCACCGGTCAAATTTCTTACCCTGACGTGAGAAGTGGTTTTATGCCATCTTAAAAGTCACATCTCATTGGGACCGTTTGGATCGTTTAGGAATTTAGGGAATTTGGAGAATTTTCTATTCCTAGACATAAATTTATTGGGAAGTGTATAACTTTGTGAAGAGTTTGAATTGTTTATAATAAATTTATGCCTAAAAATTAGAAAATTCTCAAATTCCCAACGCATCCAAACATGTCCAATTGATATTTTTACACCCCCACCCCAAACATAAATAAATAATTAATGTGAAAATGTCTTATATTATAAGGAGTCAGCGAACAAAATTTTATAATTTTTATACTATTGTTGAGCACTATCTTGCATCTTATCAAACTCATCTCTACTCCTTTAATAAACTCATGAATCCAAGAGATATTACATGCTAGATCTATAATACACTTGTTTGTGTCGTTCGATCGATTTGATATGTAGTTGGATATCAATCGCTGAATAAGTCAACAATATATTTTGATTTTTTTGTCCAATAAAAAAACAAATTGAATAAAAATTGTGCAACATATTTTTATTGCCTAATGTTATTTTATTTCTTAATTTGTTCACATACGAGAGGGCATGTTTTGCTAGTTTTACAAATGCTCACCAACCACTGCACGTTTAAAATGTTTTCACCAGCCTCTCTAACCATATATACCGGAGCAATTATTAGTATGCGGCTCAAAACTTTTCTACTAACCTACTTAGCGGCACATGCAAACTACAAAGTAATAAATTTCATGAGTGGTTCATATCCATATATTGTCAATGCAAATAGGCAAACCAGATCTGAACATTTTGGCTCCGTTTGGATGGTGTGGAAATAAAAGGAATAAAGAAAAAAGTATTGGAAAGTATGTAACTTTGTGAAGAGTTTAAATTGTTTATAATAAATTTACTCTCTTATTTTTTTTATTATCTAATTCCTAGGACTCATCCAAACGGAGCCTTTATTAATTGCATGCAATGACACGGTCATTCAGCCTGATTGGCTACAATGAGATGACTAATTCATTCGTGATTCGTGAAGGCTCCGTTTGGATAAGGTGTGGGAAGAAGGGAAGAAGTGGGAAGAAGTATTGGAAAGTGTGTAATTTTGTGAAGAATTTGGATTATTTATAATAAATTTATTTTCTTATTCCTTATTCCTTCTTCCCAAATGAATTCCAAACGGAGCCGAAAAGAAAAAAGCAAAAAACAATAACAAGAAAAAGAAAGTCGGAGGACGTAGGAATTTTTATTTTGACTAGATACTTTCTTTGAAATAAACGTGAAACGCATGTATATATATCATATTATCATGGACTCACGGGGACGGGCCGCAGACTTATGCGTAGATGATACTTCACTAGTTCTAAACTGTTTTACTAGTACATTAATTCATTTATTTTGTTTTGGTAATGCGGTTGATGTGTTTAAATTTTCATTTCTTAGACAATTTGTTAGTGAACTTTGAAATTGACTACTTCTAACTAATATTGTAAAATTCAGAAGAATGAGTTATATTGATTATAAACTCATTTCATAATAAGTATTTGTTGAGCAATTGACAAGTAATGATATATTTTTTTATGAATATTATATCAATAATTAAGCATTTTTCGACTTACAACAAAATTCATATGTTATCTATCTGTAAATGACTGTAAATGTATGAAAACAATCCAAAAACCTATTTATAATTATAATAAATGTCTTACTACACATTGTGTGATAATTTTGGGACTCGAACATTCTTGAATCTTGATTAACCTTCTTCGTTTGATGGGTTGTAGTTGTACGAAGGCGAAATTTGTTGTTTGAAATCATTTGTAGTTAGTTAATAGCCATACAACTCACCACTTGGATGAGGATGACATAAAAGTGGTCCAATCGTCATCAATGTCTAAATTGCTTTCATGGAATTTTCTCCTTGTCTTATTTTATTTGTGAAGAATATCGATCTAGGCGATGAAACATAATAAAAATATTTAGCCTCGTCGACGAAAAAAAATTTTTTTTTAAGAAGACATTAACGTTCGCCTTCACTTCAAATAAGTTCGATGGATTTCAATTTTTAAAATACACTAATCAACTTATATCACTCCTATGCAATAAAATAAAATTAATAGCTGGATGACATTGACATTTTAACCGAATCATTTTAAAACGTGGATAACTTTTATTAAAATTTAGTTAACTATATTTAATTTTGTTGACTCTTGGATGAAACATTATTAATTTTGTCTTGTTTTTCTCTTTTTTTTTTGTATAGTCTCTAGGTTTTGCTTTCTTTTTCTCTTTCTTCTGTGAATATTTAAATATTTTGTTAATAAAATCTTGCTGGTATGGTGCTTTGTTACCCGACCTCAGAAAAAAAAAGTTCTTAAATTAGTTAACTAATTAACTATGTTCTTAAATTTGTTAAAATAAAAGTAATACCTGGATGACATTGACATTTAATTTGCTGTTGATGTGGATAACTTTTTCTGTTCATAAGAACATAGTTAGTCAACTAATGTGTAAAAAGAATAAATAATACAAGAAACGTTCTTTGATCTTCGGAGGAAATTTTACGATGATGAAAATATGAAGCGTCTGAATTGCTAGAGAACTTTTATGCATGGTGCTTTAATTAACGGAATTAACATTTTTTTAATTCAAAATCGTTAAGTTTGAAAGTTAGATTGATCTAATTTTCAAACACCAATAGAGATTTTTAGAAGTTTTTAAGACTGGAGTACTAATACACTAGGTGTTACTAAATGTGGATTATTGTGATATATTTCTCGAGAGATTCTTGAGGGGCTCTCCGTACAAGGCAATTTCAGGCGACACTAAGGCGATTTCAGGCGAGTTATGGCCTCCAACGGGTGACAAATAGTTCAGAGGAGACACCGCACCAGGTCAGTACCTTCTCCGGCGAGGGAACCCACTCCTACCACGGCACCACTGGTCTTGTACGGTGCCAGCACCTATGCTCATGTGGTGCGAGGCGGAGGTACCCAGCAAACCCTAGGTGGGGCCGCTCCACCACCTCAGCCCACCAGGGCCAGGTTTCCTCAACCTTCGGCTCCAAGGCAGGTAGCCGCTCCTGTCACTGCACGCTACCCCCGTCAACCGCGACTTATCACCTCCCCCGACAGCCCCACCACCCTCAAGTTCCCTCCAACTTTGGGGGACCCTGACTGGACGAATCGATGCTTCCGGTGCTTCCGACTCTGCCACACGGCGGCTAAGTGCACTCAAGCTCTACGTTGTGCCGCTTGCTGGGGACAGGGACATGACTTCCACGAATGTCCTTCTCCCCACAGACACACCTATGTCCCAGGCCGACGCCACCGCCAACCTCGCCCACATCAGCCACCACCACCGCCACCTACCACTCTCCAAGTACCCCGGTGTGGTCAACTCCCTCCTCCCCCAACAAGGAGGTGGGTAGTTCGTCGGGAAGTTCAAACCTCTCTGTCTCTCCTCAGATTTTGAGTCAGCCACAGCCGAAACTCCCTGAAGTTCAGTTCCTTGAGCCTGATTTTGAAGATCTCCTCTCTTCTGGGTCGCAAGTGCTGCCGGCGGAGACAGATAGACCTGCGTCGGTCAACTGTTACTTCTCCAGGGATGCCAGGTATGCTGCTGAGGTTTCAAAACTCTCGAATGCTCTTGTTATCAGTATCCCTGAGAACTATGAGGTTCCTTTTGAGTTAGACAACGTGACATCAATGGTGGAGGAAACAGGATTGGTCACAGCTAAAGATGTGCAGGTAGGCCGTATGTCTAGGGATCGTTTCATCGTTTTGCCACCCGCCAGCATCTCAGCACTTGATGTGTGCTATGCCTTCCCGGAGCAGTGGTGGTCTAAGGGATTCAAGGCTAGCATCTGGTCACCTTTCTTGGGGGCTGATATCGACATTCCCAGGTTTAAGGTCTGGATACAACTTTGTGATGTGCCTACGGCGTGCTGGAGAGAGGATTGGGTTTCCCAATCCATAAGTAAGTTTGGTACCTACCTTGGTACCATTGATACAAAGGCGGCCGGAAATTTGGCATACTGGAATGCGGCGGTTGCTGTCTCGAACTTGGAAAAGATACCACTTAAAGTTGTTATGAAGGTTGGGGCCTTAGAATATGGAGTTGCAGTGGTGATTAAAAGGTGGGTTCAGGGGCATGTTTACCACACATATGACTTTCCTGCTCCGGCTCCGGTAGTGGATCCACCTAGTCTCCGTTCCTCAAGTCAAGCTCCCTCCCTTCAAACCAATGAAGATATTGTCACCTTTAATGTCAAGGACTTATGCCAGATCTTCATGAATGTAGATTCAGCACAGATACCATGAGATCTCCTCAAGGTCATGCGCCACTCAGAGGCGGCTGACCGGAAAGGGAAGAGACCACTGATGGGTGACGTCACCCTTCTCAGGCGGGACATGTCGGTTGCGGGTAGAGGTGGGTCAGTTCAACTTACTATAGGGCCGACTACACGGGATCTGCCACACCCTCATTCAGGGAAGAGGCTTTTAAGTTTGGATTTTACCGAGCTGCGCTCCTCTGTGGGTCTGGGAACAACTAGTAATAGCAACAAAAGGATCCTACTAGAAGAGGACCACGCTGCTCAGGTTATTTTAACCTCTTCTTCTCTTCCTTTGTCTTGTAATGCTACCACGTGTGCTTTAACGGTCGATTTGTTTCCTGAGTCGGGGTCTCGTTTTGTACCAACAGGCCAATAGAGAATTCTGTTTGTCTTACTACCATAGAACCTGGTACAATCTCTTTAACCTCACGTGGTTTGCCTTTAAAAATTAGGAGAGGTAGGGGTAGGCCAAAGAAAAATCTTGCCTCACGCCCTTTATAGAGTTCTACAAAAAATACCCTTGTTTTGGAGTCTCCAAAGTCTGGTCCTCCTGCAAAGGACACGAGGGACCCACAAATAACAGATGTACAACCTTCCAATTTTTTTTAAGTCCCTCTGTCGTATGCAGAGGTGAATGATATTTTGGGCCTTGTAGGAGTGTCTAGTGAAAGCTTTCTGGCCCAATTAGATAACTTAGACCTACAACATCATGTTTCTAATAACAGAATCACTACTAGACCTGCTAATTCATCTGAAGTGTTTCAGATTAACAGCCCGGTTAAGCAGAAAAGAGTCAAAGGTCCAGTTTTGGAGGCTGATGGTGCGCTTAACTCAGTGCCGTCATACTCGACCCAATTAAGCCCACATGTAGACTCTTCCCAGCGCATCAGGCTAGATGCTTCTTCAGATGACGAAGCGTTTTCTTCTTAATCTGAGTTGATCCTTTTTTGTTTTAGAATGTAGCTCAATGTTGTAATGTTATGCAAACCTCTGAACTTAGTTTCTTAGAATATTCGTGGTCTTGGTGATATTGCTAAGAGAAAGGTGGTATCGGAACTTGTTAGGACATCTCGTTGTGATGTTTTGTGTTTGCAGGAAACAAAGGTTGCTAATCCTGATTCCTCTTTTAGCCGGTCCTTTTTACCTTCCTTCTTTGATCATAATGTTGTAGTTTTTGATGCCATTTAAACGAGAGGTGGATGTTTGATTGCTTGAAAACGTTACTTTACAGTTCTTAATTCCTTCACCACAAAGCACTCTTGTTCTGTGCTCCTTCTAGACACAAGGAGCGGGTCCTCTACGCTTGTTACATGTGTTTATGGTCCTCATACTTCCCCTCTTCGCTCTAGCTTCTTTAAAGAGTTGCGCTACATTTTTACCTTGTCTACGCCTCTTTGGTTTATCGCTGGAGACTTTAACGTGGTGAGGTGGGCGCATGAGAGATCCACACTTTGTCTGGACTTTTCTGCAATGCAACAGTTCAATGGCCTCATAGATGATTTAGCGCTGTTCGATACTCCGCTTGCTAATAGAAGTTACACTTGGTCGAATCACCAGCCGACCCCAACTTTCTCTAAGCTTGACAGAACCCTCATCTCCTCCTCTTGCAACCTTTCTTACCCCCATATTACTCTTGTAGCTCTTCCTGCCACAACTTCTGACCATTGTCCTTTACTTCTTAAGTGTCGACAGCCCCCTACTAAACCAAAACCTTTTCGGATAGAACGCTTTTGGCTTGACAATCCTCATTGCACCAGAATTACTTCTCTGGTGTGGAACACTCCTATCCAGGCTGCCAACGCTCTCTCCTCTTATACTTTGAACGTTGTGCACTTGCATCAAGCACTTAGAAAATGGCATTTAAATAACTATCCCTACCCAACAGTGTGCCTAGCAAATGCTAAGACTTTCATTGCTTGCCTTGACTCTACAGAGGAGCGAAGGGTCTTATCTTCAACCGAAAAGAGGTTAAGATGCCTCTTAAAAGAAAAAGCTTATGAGTTAGCTAGCATTATTGAGATAAAATGGCATCAAAGGGCAAGAGTAAAATGGCTACGTTGTGGTGATCAAAACACCCGTTACTTTCATACGATGGCTACTTCTAAGATGAGAAATAAGTTTGTGTCTTCTCTCTCGGTCCAAGGGACGACAATCACTGACCCTCACGAAATCCTCTCCTCCTTTCATGGTTTTTATCGCAATCTCTTGGGAACCAAAGTCAATTCCTGCGATTTCAACCCGTCAGTTTTATATCAGGATGACTCTTCTCTTCTGTACCCCTTGGGCTTCCCTTTCTCCGAGTTAGAGATTAAAAAGGCTGTCATGGGCCTTTCAGATAACAAGGCGTGCGGCCCAGACGGATTTCCTAACGAGTTTTTTAAAGTTCACTGGGATTTAATCAAGTATGATTTAGTAGGAATTTTTTACTGTCTGACACAGCACAATCTTGACCTCTCCAGCTCTAACTTGGCTCATCTGATCCTCATACCAAAAAAAGAAGATGCGCAAGAGGTAACAGACTTCAGACCTATTAGCATTATTAGCTACTTACCAAAACTAATTGCCAAAGTTCTGTCAAACAGACTTGCGCACTTCCTTCCTATCCTCATTTCTCCTAGTCAGACTGGCTTCGTCAAGGGAAGAATCATCTCAGAGAACTTCATTACAGTACGAGAAATGATTTTTGATATCTCCAAAAGTGCAGATCCAAGCTTCATGTTGAAGCTAGACTTCCACAAGGCCTTTGATTCTGTTTCTTGGCCGTTTCTTCTCAAAACGCTGCATTGTAGAGGTTTTCCTCACAACTTCTTATGCTGGGTCGAACTTTTGTTTACCTCCTCTTGCTCTGCTTTGTTAGTAAATGGGTTGACAGGTCCGACTTTCTCACATCAGCGAGGCCTTCGTCAGGGAGACCCCCTCTCCCCATCACTGTTCATTTTAGCAGCCGATGTGTTGGCCAGAATGTTGCATTTCACTGCTTTGACTTTGAATGACAGGATTTCACCAAGGCTTCCTAACCCTTTCTATATCCTGCAATATGCGGACGATACGCTCATTTTTTCTACTGCTAAGGGTCAAGCTCCGAGATCGCTTTTGCTTGCCCTGGATCTCTTCTCCAAGGTGTCAGGGATGAGTCTCAATCTGAACAAATCCTCCTTTGTACCCTTCAATCTACAAGAACAACAAATTACCAACTTGCAGAGCCTGCTTCACTGCCCCTCCACCACTTTACCAGTACAATACTTAGGCCTGCCTCTCTCCATTAAGAGACCCGATAGGGCAATTTTTCAGAAGCTCATTGACAAATTGACTAGGAGATTAGCTGGATGGAAAGCAAAAACTCCTCTCAAGAGCAGGAAGATTGGTTTTGGCCTCATCGGTGCTATCCTCAATCCCAATTTTCTTCATGTCGGTGTTCAAACTTCCAGCGTGGGTGGTTCGAGCGATAGACCGTATCAGGAGAGATTTCATTTGGAAAGGTCCAGCACAACAAAGCAAGGGTGTTAACCTTCTAGCTTGGGATAGAATGTGTCTTCCAAAACAGCTAGGTGATTTTGGCCTCCTTAATTTAACTCTCCACAACATTTCCTTACTTCTCAGATGGTGGTGGAGAGTGCATGATGCTCCAGCATCGCTTTAGCCATACACAGCTAAGCTGCTCTACGGTGTGAACGGACGTTTAGATACACCACTAGTTTGGAAGCAGGCTGGATCTTTCTTATGGAGCGATTTGAGGAACCTTAGGTTTTTGTTTCAGATGTTAGTCATTTCTGAGGTGCATAGCGGAGGTAGGTACCTTGTTCTGGTACGACACTCCTTTGATTCCTTGTTTCAATGCATCCTCCCTAACAACCTTTTAAAAGGATTCCAAACAGCCAGCCGGTAAATCGAGTCTTTTTGTTAAATCAATTCGGAAATTCCCAAGAAGTCTTCTCCCTCGAATATTGGATATTCGATTTTCATGCTTATGAAGCTGCTCAGAATCTCCTTTTAACAACTGGTTCTCATAGGCTTCGTTGGCGTTGGAGAATTGATGGCAATTTTTCAACCTCTTCAGTTTACAAGCAGTTGGTCTCAGCTGGCAAATGTTCCTTCTTCTTCAAAAATCTTTGAAAACTGAAGGTCCCTCCAACAGTCCGAATGTTTCTAGTTTTACTAGCTCATGGCCGAATTCTGACACAGCATCAACTTCTCAAGAGGAACATACCCTTCCAGCCCAAATGTGTCATGTGTGATCTCCTTACTGTAGAAAACAAAGAGCACTTGTTCTGTGAATGTGCCTTTGCTCAGATTATCTGGACCAGATTGCGTTACATTCCCCCCACAGTCAGCACAGTGCTGCACAGTTTGTGTACTTCGAATTCCTTCCTTGAAGTCACCTTGGCTACTAGTTTATGGGGTATGTGGCTGGAAAGAAACAATCGAACCTTTAGAGATGAACGTCGATCACCAGATATGGTGCACCAGTTGATAGTGCAGCAAGCGACTTTATTCTGGAAATTCTGCAAATAGTGGTGTTTACTGGGTCTTTTTAGTTTCATATTTTCTATTTTTTGCTCCCTAGATAGCCGCTATCTAGTTGTATCGAAAAAAAAGACTGGAGTACTAAACTTCTCTTGTAATTTTAGAAGCCATTCTAATTTATGACATAAATAGTAGCTATATTAAATAATCCGCAATCCGCCTGTGATTTTAATTAAAAATCAGATAGTGATTTTAAAGATCGCTATCGATTTTTCAATAATTGGAGTTCTATTTTTTTTACATTTTATAAACTTATATTATTATCAACATGATTTGGTTTAATAAACTCATGGTTCTCTTTATTTGATTTATTTTTGAATTAGGAAAATCTCAGAGCTGAAAAATTGAATAGTGAAAGAATCAAGAATCAAATCTGCTCCAACCGTTAAAAAACATGATTTAAGGCATACTTCAATAGAATAATAAATATGGCTTAGTTTAACCAAATCAATTTAATATCATGTATCTCATTAGTTTTATAAGCTACATTTTTCGACTCCTTCGTTATTAAAATATTTAAGTTCAGCTTATTCGAACTTAATAAATTACAGATCGGACATCAGATATCAATTTAACTGGATCAAATCAGATAAACTGATCAAAATGGACGGCTGAGATCAAACAACAAAGGAAGCGCCTAACCCCAAATGAAATCGCAACATTGAATTGAACATTCATTCATTCAATTTCATTGATAGCTGTGTGAACTGTACATGTGTACAGCTCAGCTCACTAACGTTTATTTAATAACTTCCCCGATAACAGCTCTAGCCTGCCGGATTGGCATCCGGTCTCTACAGCCATCCTCTACAGCCAGCAAATTTTTTTTAATTTTTAAAAATTTTAAAATTCAAATGTTGAATCCAAACCGTTGATCTTGTTCAATTTTACGAGCGATGCGTTTTGATATAAGTTTTATAAAATTTGGAGTTGATTTGATACTAGATCAAGTGGTCAACAAATGAACGAATATGGTTAACTATCACTGATTAATTCTAATACGTTCATAATTTGGTCACTTAATCTAGTATCAAATCAACTCCAAATTTTATAAAACTTATATGAAAACGCATCGCTCGTAAAATTGAACAAGATCAACGGTTTGGATTCAACATTTGAATTTTAAAATTTTTAAAAATTAAAAAAAAATGGCTGGCTGTAGAGGATGGCTGTAGAGACTGGCGGTAGAGGATGCCAGTCCCTAGCCTGCCTCCAACCAATAACACGCCATTGATGGGTCCCACAACACTTATAGACTTATATAGTATTAGTTTGCTCTCACCCCTCACGCCCTTGTCTTTTCTTCTCCAATTTTTAATCAACCTTCCTAATTTTTTTTAATTCACTTTGTCGAACGAATCAGAGTCAAAAGTCTTCCATAGCTGTAGAAAATTACATAAATTAGATGTTGCTAGCGCAATTTCTCTTCAATGTTTGCTCTCCCTCGTCTACATTCTCCTCTCGGATCAAAGGAGAGGCAATGGAGGAAGAAGCGCCAAATCAAACGGAGGAGACTGAGCCACGTGGCTCTCCCGAGGTGATTGCGGCCCAAAAGGTGCAGAAGATGTATAGAAGTTACCGAACCCGGCGCCGGTTAGCCGACTCTGTCGTCGTCGCCGAAGAGTTGTGGTATGTAACTCTTTTCTACAATTGTGACACCTTCTACAGTTCTACAGCTATTTATAGTTTTACCTTTTCCCCCTTCTTTATTTGGAAATTTGATTTATCACATTGCATTACAGGTCTTCTTGATGAAAGGTAATAATTAGTATCTTTGCCAAATTTGTGAGCAAAAAAAAAAAAATGAGCCCCAAGTAAAAGAACAACTAATATACTTTATTCATAGAGATGATTTTAAAGTGCTAAGTAATTTTCATATAATGTTATTTTTTGGTGGAATGAAGGTGGCAAGCATTAGACTATGCACGGCAGAATCACAGCACGGTATCATTCTTTGATCATGAGCATCCCGAGACAGTTGCATCAAGGTGGTCGCGTGTGACAATAAATGCTATAAAGGTAGGGTTTCTTTCAATGATATTGTGCTTTCTTTTTAGTTTTTTTTGCTGTTAGGTTGTGATTTGGTAATTGGTTGATAAATATTTTGGCCTACTTGGTCAGGTCGGTCATGGTTTATGCGAAGATGATCACGCTCGGACGTTGGCATTTCAGCACTGGATAGAAGCTGTAAGTTTTTGTTAGTACTATTCCGCCTCTTTAGTACCATTATGACATGTTGGTTTCTAGTTGTGCATGCCAATTGAGATGTACTGATTCTGTACCAGCAGTACCAAATTTATACTTTTTGGGGATAAATCAATTCATGGCACCGGTGTGCCTTTTCAATTATACTGAGCTTCATCTAAGATCAATAAATTAACTGGCTCATAGTTGAGGTCCCAAAACCAGTCAAAACAAAGCAGAGGCCAAGCCCAATCTGTATCGAGAGATGGTTAGGCACCTCTATAAACTACCTAGTAAGACTGAAAAGCTATATCTTTTACTGAGCAGTCGATTGACACTTATGCAGAAATTTAAGACCAATTTTTCTTGTTAATAAAACATTGTGCTTAAATAGATTGATCCGCGACATCGGTATGGGCAAAATCTGCAACTTTACTACAACGAATGGTGCAATAGCTCATCTGATGAACCTTTTTTCTATTGGTAATTTCAACCACACTTATTACATTTATCTAATTGATAAATTCTAATTCTACCAAAATTCATGTTAATTTCCTTCACTCTTGTTGTAATACTTATGGCAGCCTCTCTTTAGATCAGATGGATTCTTGATTGTAAAGATTATATTGTTGTGATTTACAGGCTGGATGTAGGGGAAGGTCATAGTGTTGATCTCAAGGAGTGTCCAAGGTCTAAACTGAAGAAGCAGTGTGTAAAATATCTCGGCCCCGTAAGTTTGCAGAATACCTTTAATTTGTTTAAGGAGATTTCATTAGCCTTGTGATGGTAAAATTATTATGAGCTTGGCATTTGATGCAGCATGAGAGAGAGCACTATGAATACATAATAAAAGATGGAAGAATTATGCACAAGCAACTAGAAGTGTTTCTCGACACCAGAAAGGATTCCAAAGAGGAGAAATGGATCTTCGTTATGAGTTCGGAAAAGAAAATATATGCGGGAGTGGTACATACATATCTAATAAATACTTTTTGTTACTGTTAATCTACAACATGCTTGTTCCAACTGAACTCCTTTCTGTATTTTTTCAGAAAAAGAAAGGATCCTTTCATCACTCAAGTTTCCTGGCAGGCGGTGCTACAATAGCAGCTGGAAAGCTAACTGTTCATGATGGCTATTTTAAGGTAAAAATCATAAGTATCAAGTGAATCTTATTATAGAAGTGAACAATGCCATCCTTTCTTAACTGATAGTAAAATGACCTATTACAGTGTATCTCACCACACAGCGGACACTATAAACCTAAAGATGAGAATATCAACAATTTCTTAGACTTTCTTCAAGAAAATGGTGTAGATCTCGAGGAAATAGAGGTACTTTTTGTGCATAATATACACTACTATATGCATTTTATCATCCGTAAATGATTTGATTAATTCAATTGATCATGTAACATACAGGTTCCTCGAAGATCCTCTAATGACGATTACGAGGAAGAACCAAAGCAAGAACAAGAAACTGAACCCCTTGAACCAGCAGCAACGCCTCATGAAACCACCACCAAGGAAGATACTACCATACAAGGAGTGGCAGATAACAAAGATGCAGCAAATCTGAGAATTGACAGAACACTATCTGGAATGCAAATTTCAAGAGCTATTGTACCAAGGGAGGCAATATTAGAGAGAATAAACTCCAAGAAAGAAATGAATTCGTACCAGCTCGGTCATCAGCTTGCCAGGACTTGGTCGAGTGGAGCTGGCCCGAGGATTGGATGTGTAGCAGATTACCCTGCAGAATTGAGGGCACATGCTCTGGAATTAGTGAGCCTCACTCCCAGTAATCTTATCCAGGCTTAAAATCTCGAGCACATATTCTTTGATGTATTCCTCTTATTTTATTTTGTTGCTCTCCGCAAGAGACAGGGATACATGCGTATTGTCCTAAGCAGATGCGAGATGAGTTTTATATTAGAGTGGCTGTGTTTATGTCGATTTGATAAATAATTAAATCAGTCTGCAAATGTACTACTTTGACAAGTATTGCCCCCCCCCCCCTCCCCCCTTTAGTTAAAGTTTTGTTGCTTTTCTGTCATGTTCAGAACAAATCAAATGTTTGATTTTGTAGAATTAATCACGAGGCATTAAGGCAATTATGTAAACCAAATTACCTTACAAAATGACTTTAGAACACCTTGCTTCGATAACAGTACTCCTAAACATCATATGATCTACACTTGTTCTTCAAGGACAGTACTCCTAAACATCAAAATTACCAATTATCTTTATCTCTTACCTCAATTTTCTTATCGGATTCCTTCTTAGAATCTTAGCCACCTTAAATATCTTTCCTGCGTAACAGAAAAGTCGTTTGACCTCGTTCTGTCATGACTTGTGGAGAATCAGGTGTGCAAGGAATGACAATATTTTCAGGAACAAGCTTAGATAGGTTACGGTGTTGGTTTGTAGTGAGGTAGATTTGTTGTTTTCCCTTTCCTAGGTTCTGTTGTATTTTCCTTTTTTTTTATTTTGATGTTTACTTGGTAGCCGCTAGCAAAATTCTCTAAAAATAACAATGACTTGTAAACTTAACTACTAGATAATACTATGGCTGCATAACGTCTAAAACGACCACGAAAACGGTCGATTTCGTTAACCGCTTCGTTTTAAAACGAAATCGATCACCCATTTGCGTTAATCGTTTCGTTTTGAACGAAACGATCGAAATCACGAAAATACCACGAAAATACACATGGACGAAACTGTTCTAAGTTTTCGTTAACCGTTTCGTTTATAAAACGCAACAAAAAATCTTAACCGTTTCGTTTCGTTTTGGACGAAACGAAAGGACGGTCGAAACGGTGACCGTTTTCACCCCTAGATAATACTATCCAAATGATAAAAGTTCAATTTCAGATCCTATAATACAACAACATTCGGTGAATTAATGCGGGATTAAATTAAAGATTCTTTAATGAGCTGTTCAATTGAAGTATACAAATTGGAAGTTGAAAGAGAGCTAAAAAGTTTATAAAACGCGATAATAGAAGTTGTGTTACTAACGCAAACCTGGGTTTCAGTTTCAGCCAAGTTGAATTCGATTAATATATAGATCCATAAACCCGATTCTATAATTAGCAATCCAAGCCCAGTACCACAATTTAGGCCTACCTAATACAAGGCCTAATTCCTGGAGCCCAATCAATCACTAATCTTGAACGTCCAATCAAGATCGAACGGTCCATACGGACGTCCAGATATCACCGTAGCTGTATAAGCTGAATTCGACTCTCCAGCTAATTAAAAAGTGCGTCTCTCTCTTATACTACACCCTCCCTTCACATGCGACGTTGCTTATGCTTTTGTCGATAGGGAAATCTTAGTACCAACTACCAACTCCGATGAAGAAAGTGCCTTTACTTTGAGCAGAACTACAGCTAAGCCTAAGAGTGTAATATATCTAGTTTTTCATTTCATTTGATCAACTAATAACTAATTAATCGTTCCGCTCCGATAGATTATGCATTCCATCTGTTTGATGAATTACCTTTAGTCCCTAGCTCTGGACATACATAGCATAGATATCCTTGGCTTTTATTGTAATTATCATAGCCAGATGGAATGACATTAGTAAGTCTAGGTAGAGTGATAAAGAGTAGGCGGTCAGATATCAGTTAAGATACCATTTCTAATATAATTGATATGTTCCATGTCAGTAGCTAGTCTCTGAGGTTCCAGGGTTAGTTCATATTGGATTCCCTCATTTGAGTGAGACGAGATTTGCTTTAATTTTGTGATTCGGATCCTGATGAATAATTTGTATTAATTCTAGAATTAGTCCATTATCTGTCCCCAATCATGGAATATTAATCCAAAGCAAACCTGTGGAGTTTGAGTCAAAACTGTACCCCTAACTAATTTCAACACGAGTTCAGCTGAATTGTTGTAGCTCTGAATGTGTTTGAAGTCTTTGAACACAATTACGTTGTGCAATAATCATAATTTTGTCTGGTCAGATTATTCAGATGTGTATATTTTGGTTTATAGATCCTGATGAATATTGTTCAGTTCTGGATATAGTCATTATCTTTCCCTAATCATTTAATGTTAACTGAAACCACATCTATGGGTTTAAGAAAGCACTACCCCTAATTAAATTCCACACTATTTGAGCTGCATTGTTGTATTTCTGAATGTATTTTAAATTTTGAATCACATTAACATCATGCAATAATAATCATTCCGTCCAGTCTGTTTATTGCTATGTTTAGTGCTTGGCTGATTTTGTATTGCTGTACATGTGAAATTAATGATGTACTGATATGTGCATTTTTTTATTTTAATAGGATAAAGGTTATTGCTGCTTATTTGCTAGCTGCCCTTCGTGGTAACACCACCCCCTCTGCTAAAGATATCAAGTCTATCCTCGAATCAGGTCATAAATTCTCACTTATTGCTCAAATTATATCTAAGCAAATCTGAAAAGTTCAGAATCAGAAATTGACATGTGTGGTTTGATAAAATCCAGTTGGTGCTGAGGTAGACGAGGAAGGATTGAGTTCCTCCTGTCAGAGCTAAAAGGCAAAGACCTGGCTGAGGTTATTGCTTGCGGCAGAGAGAAGTTTGTGTCAGTTCCATCCAGTGGTGGTGTTACAATTGCTGCAGCTGCACCTGCTGCAGGTGGTGATGCTGCTGTTCCGGCAGCTGCTGAGACCAAGAAGGAAGAGAAAGAGAAGTCTGATGATCTAAGACGTCCCTTTTCCATATCTTTTGGTTTATTTTATTCTGTGTTTGCCCATAAAAGATGTGAGTATGTCCTGGATTGCCCTTTTAAGTTTGAAAAATTTGTGTTAGGATAAAATATTGAATGTCATTTAATTGTCTATCAGATCTTTAGAATATCAAACTTAATTGTCTGGTATCCATATGTACAATGTGGTGGTAATTTATTATTAATTAATCAAATTGTTTGAGCCATAGCAGATGAGAGTAGAAAACCTAGTGTTTTGAAATTTATCTTTGGTTCTTACTTCTTACTAATGTGCTGAAGTCTTGAACGGACCCATATGATATGATTCATTTTGTTCTTAATTATCTTAATTGTACAATATTGTACTTAAAGTTAAAACTTATTTACTGGGCTTTCAGAAATGACCGATTGGCTGCCTTTCTTAATACTTGTTTGCAGGAAAATTGGTTTCAGTCTCTTTGACTAAGCTGAGATCTACCAGTTGGTTATTTCTGCTGTATAAAACATGTTAGTTTTTAGTTATATTTATTAGATGGTAAAATGTTTGAGATGTCTGTACTGTGGCTTTTAACAATTAATGTGGTTTTGTAATTTGTCAATGGCATCTGTTTATATAAATTTTGGCAGAGTTGTACTAAGATCTTATAATTTGTTGATCTTAAAGTCTCTTTTTTCCTAATTTATTTTTACTAAATTGTTTTTAGTTTCACGCCTTGGAGGTGAGATTTCCTTTCTGAAAGAGAGTGCTACGAGTTGCAGAGAGGATTTTTCTGGGCAAAAACGTTCCCTTGTAAAAAGCTTGAATTGTTACAGTTAAAATTCGGAGTTTTGTGCAAGATAAGTTGGTATTTTAGATCAACGATAGAGGATTTCTGAAAGCTTCAATTTCATGACATTTACTGATTTTGCGACCAATTACTGTTGAAAAAATAAACAGTAATACCAAAGAACTGAGGGAATGTAGCAATTATAGGGAAGGTCAGATATGCCATCTGAACATAAAAAGGATGGATTCATTTCTGATGTCATGGACCTTCTAATTTGCACATGCGCCTTTTTTTTTTGGTAAAATGTTAGACAAACAGGCTGCGCCTTAATTAGTTGTTTTTATTATTTATTAGTTATCATAATTTATAACATATACTATAAAGCTGTTTTATATAATACACATATACTTGCCACATTAATTTTCAAATAGAAATGTTTGCAAGTAAATGTACATATATACTCTTCTAGATGATGCAAATCAAGCATACAATTTTCCAAATTTATTTGAATATAAAAATATTGTGGTTATTTTCAGTATAACTTTGTTGTTTGTTTATAGTTATATTTTTTACATTGCAAATACAGTAAACGGAACAAACTAACTAAATCAAATTATTAGTAAATAGTACACTAAATATTTTATCAGTTTTGTAACGTCATTTTACTAGCATATATATATATGTGAATAGAAGCTCGATTTATTTTTTTAATTTATGCTAGTTAAAGAGAAATTTAACTTGACAAATTTAGTTCCTTCCATCTTAACCGACAGGAACATCATAACTACTATGTAGATCGAAGATGCAATCGCGATTTATATTTATATTTAAAAAAAAAAAAAAAAAAGCTGCCTGATTTGCACCGTCCGTTCTAGTGCTTCCTGTCCGAATGAGATAATTTATTCTTCATTTTTTGCTTGCTCTCACTCGTCTATATGGAAACTATTACATCTAATCTTCATTTTCTCATGTTTTTGTTTACCGAGTACCGACGCCCAAATTCTTACTTCTTAGTTTTATGGATGCACGTGGCGTGCATCCCGCCATGGGAGTTGCGCGCATTTATTAAGCAATGTTTAACCCGAGACCTACTAATCTGGCATCCTATTTTCTGTGCTAACAAAACCATTGCCTGGATCAACCATACTTCGTACCAGCTTTCCCAGCTTGTTCTCTTTCAAAGACCCCACAATTCTATCTCAGTGAGCTTTTGACATAGCAGTACTCCAGTTGCAATTATAGAAAAAGAAATTAATAGAAAACTGTACTTTAATATAGATCCTACAAGGATGCATATCAGGCGCGCTCAGAGCAGCTAGTTAGTCAACTTGACACGAATCTCTAGACCAACTTTGACTTATTTTTTAATATATTCGTAGCAAATCTAATATTCTTGCAGTGAATTATGTAGCTTCTATTACAGTCTTCCTCATTCCAGTCCCAAAACCTCAACCAAAAAACCTAAGCAACAAGCCTAGAGAATCAAGTGCTGCCTAAGCAAAAGGAGGCACTAAGTCTCATATACACTTCCACACTTGGAAGTTGGAAGTATGGGCATGAAGGGTCCCCTGATGTCAAGCAGTTCCCGCAACGGCCATAACCGCAAGATGCGCCGTACCTTCAACAATATAAAGATCACTGTGTTATGTGGCATCGTTACCATTCTTGTTTTACGTGGCACGGTCGGCATTAGCACCATTCTCGGCCTTCCCTCCCCTTCGCAAGAAACGAACCCTGCCATTCTAGAAGATATTGACCGGATCTTGCGCGAAATCCGATCTGATTTAGACCCAGATTCAGATCAAGAGGTTGAATATAGCAGTTCACTATCCAACTCTACCGAAAGTATAGTTAAGTCTAACTACACTCTTGGCCTGAAAATTACCAACTGGGACCAGCATAGACGAAACTGGCTCAGCTTTAACCCGGGTTTCAGTCCAGACCCAAATAAACCACGAATCTTGCTTGTTACTGGGTCGCCTCCAAACCCATGTGAACAGCCTATTGGAGACCATTACTTGCTAAAGGCGACCAAAAACAAGATTGACTACACGCGTTTACATGGCATAGAGATCGTATACAACATGGCGCACTTGGACAAAGAGATGTCCGGCTACTGGACGAAGTTGCCATTGATCCGACGGCTGATGCTTGCTCATCCAGAGATAGAGTGGATCTGGTGGATGGATAGCGACGCAATATTCACTGACATGGCATTTGAAATCCCAATGGCTCGTTATGATGACCACAATCTAATAATTCATGGTTACCCTGATCTCCTTTTCAAACAGAAATCCTGGATTGCACTCAACACAGGCAGCTTTTTGTTACGCAATTGCCAGTGGTCACTTGATTTGCTTGACGCATGGGCCCCAATGGGTCCAAAAGGCGCTACCCGAGATGAGGCAGGTAAGATACTTACAGCAAATCTAGAAGGTAGGCCAGATTTTGAGGCAGATGACCAATCTGCCCTCATATATCTCCTCCTCTCACAAAAGGATAAATGGTTAGAGAAAGTCTATATAGAGAGAAGCTATTATTTGCATGGTTTTTGGGGTGGTTTGGTCGATAAATATGAAGAAATGATGCAGAAACATCACCCTGGTCTAGGCGACGAGAGGTGGCCATTTGTTACGCATTTTGTTGGGTGCAAACTTTGTAGCAGTTATGCAGATTACCCGGCGGAGAGGTGTATTAGTAGCATGGAAAGAGCATTCAATTTTGCTGATAATCAAGTTTTACAATTGTATGGTTTTGCGCATAAGGGATTAGGAAATCCAAAGGTTAAGAAGATTAGAAAGGATACAGCGAATCCATTGGAGGTTAAAGAGAATCTGAACCTTGAAGCTGGTATTTCTTTTTGAGCTTAGCTTTACCTAGGTAATTAGGGTTTATAAAAAAGAATCAGGGATTTTGGTTGAGAAATGGGAAGTGATGAGGTGGTATTTATTAAATTTGGTAATCTGATGTTATGTTTCTTCATTTTTTTTGTTATATTTTCAACTTTTTTAAAGTAATTAGTTGTTAAGTTTTAATCAATAATTGTTTCACTTTCTGTTCGTCAATCTCATAAGTGTAATCACGTCTTTAAACGGTGCTGATAAGAATCATCATCTTTTCAGTATCATTTCCATCATTCTCCGTACGCGTTTTTATTTTTTATTTTTTCCATTTATAGAATTACACTTCATTTTCCGTTTCTAGAAGTGAAGTTGTTTCTCATCATCCAGCGCGTCATAACCATTCATTGAAGGCTAAGCGAGAGCGAATCAGAGGGGATGGAGGGGGAGTGAAACAAAGAGATGGAAAATAGAACATTTATGTTTTAGTTAATACAGTAAAAGTTCTAATTAATACGTATAAAGGTTTTAGTTAATATAATAAAAATTCTAGTTAATATATATAAATGTTCGAGTTAATTTATATAAATATTCTAGTTAATGCATATAAAGGTTCTAGTTAATGCACTAAAGGTTCTAGTTAATATACATAAAAATTCTAGTTAATGCATATAAAGATTCTAGTTAATGCAGTAAAGGTTCTAGTTAATATACTAACAGTTCTAGTTAATGCAGTAAAAGTTCTAATTAATAGACTAAATGTTCTAGTTATTATATTTAACAGTTCTAGTAAATATACTAACACTTCTAGTTAATACATATAAATTTTCTATTTAATATACTAACAGTTCTAGTTAATTGTTCTGGAACCAGAAGGGATTGGATGAGAATCAGCGACAGAGGTAAGCGAAGATTCAGATGTAATGAAAGCATTAGCGAACAGGGGATGATGAGATGGGGGTGAGAGAGGAGATTAACAGAGATTACCGCCAGAGGAGATAGGATACGATGGGATGAGGATGACATTCAATTATTAACGTGTTCAGTTATTAAGGCGTTTGGATGGGGGATGACAGGAGATAATAGAAGAGGGGATGACAGAAAGCAATTCCTATTTTTAAACAATCGAGCAATCAATAATAATAATAATAATAATAATAATAAAACAATCTCTAGTTGCTTCTATTTTAAAATGGAAAACATGTCCACTCCTCTTCTCTACGCATTTCACCTCACCTTCCTCTCTCTACCACCTCACCTTCCACCCACCCGCCCTCTCTCCTTTACCCCCCTGGCACTCGCTCGCCCTTTCTCTCTTCCCCTCTTCACGCGCGCAAAACTTTCCCTCTGACACCTACCCCACACCCTCTTATCTTCCCTCCATCTCCTCTCCATCTTTTTTTATCCTTCTTGTGTCTTCTACCATTATCTATCTTGCTCCTTTCACTCTTGACATTTTTTCGTCCAGAAGATACTCCCTTTGTGATAAATAAAATATTCCCTTAGCACAAATAAATACTTAATTATAATATATAACTATGTAAAATTATAAGATACTCTTTTATGAAATACAAATACTACTTTTAGTATAAGTAAATACTCTTCTTGTAAGGTTCTTCATTGAGCCATATTAAGTACTTCATTTGTTTGATAGCTACTCTTATATATATTAGATATTCTCTTATACTTATTAGTTACTCCCTTAAGTAAAATACGTAATTAAATTTATTAGATACTTCTTTATATCTATTAAATACTCTCGTAAACTCATTACTTACTCATTTACTATAAATTATATACTTTCATAATAAAAAAAATAAATAAAAATATATTGACACTCTCTTATTTGACATTACATACTTAGTATACATTATGTACTAGTGTGTATTAATTATATTTGATTCTAACTAGAGGAGAAAGAAAATTATAAGTAATGATAGATAGGAGGGAAGTAAGATGAGAAAAAAGCAGAAAATGCAATAGAGAAAGAAGAAGAGATCTACGGTAACTAGAAAAGAGAGCAAATAAGAGATCTATGGTGAAGGAGAAAGAGAGGAAAAGGAAGAGATGGCGGAGGGAAATTTATGAAAAACGAGAAATAGCAATGGAGGAGATAATGAAGGGAATCGAAAGGAAGGGCTGAGGAGACAGAGGCTGGAGTAGAGGCACACCAATGAGGGGAGATGAAGCATGCAAAATGAGAGGAGCGGTGAAGAGACACGAGGGCTGGAGGGGAGGTTAGGTTGAGGATGAGGAGAGAGTAGTGAAAGTCAAAAGGACCGTGTCGGATTTCAAAGGACCGGACTTGACGGGTTTGATATAAGGACCGGACCGGACCGGGTTCGAGGACGGGTCAAAGAAGGACCGGGTTTGAAGGATTTCTTTTCTAAATAGGTAGTCCGGACCTTTGAAAATCCGGCCCTTCTAAGTCCTTGGTCTTTCAAATGGCCGGGTTAAAGGATCCAAAGGACTCAAAGGATTCTATATAATATTTTTGATATTTAATCATTATTTCTAAAAAATTATTATAATTATATAAATATTTTCAAATTTTCCTTCCTCCTTAAACTTCGGACTTGGAACCGGCTTTGTTACAATAACATAGACGGAGTTAAAATATTATTTTTTTGTTAGTATATTAATAAAAAAATTAAATAATTGAAAATAAAAGATATTTGAATTTTTTAGCATAAAAATAAAATGTACCTCGTTTTAATAAAAAAAATTTGAATCTAGCACATCGGTTATTGAACCTAGAAATGAAGAAATTATGATTTAAGAACATAAGCTATGTTGCACGGGTGCGGGTGCGGGTGTCGTATCCGACACAGTGCGGGTGCGGGGATTCGGCAATTTTTTAAAAATTCGGATACGGCACTATATATAAAATAATAAAAAAATCATATTATATATTAAAATGTTTGATTTGTTTTTCTTATTGTTTATATCCAAGTACAACAATACATTGATTTTTTTCTTTTTAATCAAATTTCTTCTTTAGTCTTGAGCACCAACTTACAAGGCTATACCAGTATACCTGCTCACTGCTCAGTGAATGCGAATTGTATGGATGAGGTAATTTCTGGACAACCTCTTTAATTAGAACAGCTAATAAATAACTAAAACTAAAAGTACTAGTGACACAAGTTTCCAAGATATTAGGAATACATATTATTATATTAACAACATAGAACCAGTAAAAACATCAAATGGCTGAATCGCACAAGTTAATATTTAACATTAACAACACATAACATAGAACCAGTGCCACTTGGACTGAGCCGAGTGCTAACCGGACTGAGCCGAGTGGCAGAGAGATAGAGCGATGTAGAGAGAGAGAGCCAGACAGGCGAGCCAGAGTCGACGCCTTACGGAGAGAAGAGAGACTGAGCCAGAGTCGACAGCTCGACGCTTCATGGAGAAAGGAGAGGCAGAGCCAAGAGTAGAGACTAGAGAGTGAGAGGGTGAGAGTCGATTGTCGAGAGAGTGAGAAAGAGCCAAAGAGGAGAGATGAGTTGAGCGGCGATTTGATCAAGGACTAGAGGGGAGAGCTGGTTAAGTGGTTAGGGTTCGGTTTTGGACCTTTTGGTTTGGGCCGATATATATATATATTTTTTTTCTTTGGGCCATTTCGGAATTATTCAACAGAAACGAATCTAATTCGTATCTCAAACGAATTCAATACGTATCCAGCCGAATTTTTGACCGAATCTTGCAGACCTCAACTTTATAGGATACGCCACGTGGAGCGTCGGGTGCGAATCGCACACGAATCGCACGCGAATCCGCGTCGGATACGCGTCGGATACGGGATACGGATATTTTTGAAAGTATCCGGGTAACATAGAACATAAGTATTTTAGATAATCAATTTGTATTTCTTCTATAAAATTCTTATTATTCTATTAATTTTATTGAACCGGCCCTTTTAAATAAACCGGGTCGGTCCGAACCGGACCTAGTCCTTCGATATTCATCCCATCAGAATCTGTCTTCATTGAAAATTAAATCCGGCCCTTTCAAAATTCGGCCCTTCTAGGTCCTTATCCGTTGTAAATCTTTCGAAGAGCCGATCCGGTCCGGGTTTAAAAACGGTCTTTCGAAGGACGGGCCAAGGGCCAAGGACTTTTGGCATATCACTAGGAGAGAGGGAGCACATGTGAGGGTGATGGAAAAGAGATCGTGCGTGTAAGGGGAGAAGGAGCGCGTGTGAGGGTGAAGGAAAAGGAATCGCGTATAGGAGAAAAAAGGGGAAGGAGTTTTGATTGATTGATTGCTTGAGTAATTGATCAAGTGTGATAACCGTCATAAAAAAAATTTCATCCACGTCATCTAAAATATTTTTCGCACTATCCTTTTTCTACGCGCCCTCTTTACTCCTGATGTCTTCCCCTCCCTTCTCTTCCCTACCCATGGCGCCTCTCATCCTTTCTCTTGTCTTTTGTCTCAACTTTTTTCCCATGGACTCCACTTCTTTTTCCTAATTATGTCTCATTTCCCTTCGCATCTAACATGTGCACCTTATTTTGCTTTCTTAAAATGAATATATACAACAATAAATTGAACACATACAAAGATAATATGAACCAAAAATCAAAGTTTATATATACAAAAAAAAAAGTTAACATACACAATAAATAAAATAAATAGATATAACAACTAATTGAACAGATATAATAAACAACGTGAACTCGGACAAAAGATAAAAATGAACATATATACATAAACAAAGTGACTATATAACACAAATAAATTAAACTGATATAACAAATAAATTGAATAGATATAACAAATAATGTATACTCAAGCAAAAAAGATAAAAGTGAACATATATAAAACAGATATTACAAACGCCATGAACTCATATAAAAAAATGAACATAAATAATTTGAAAAAATATAACAAATAAATTGAAGAGATATTACAAACATTTTGAACTCATAAAAAAATAAAAGTAAACATATATAAAACAGATATAAAAAATAAATTAAATAAATATAATAAATAAATTGAACATATATAATATGCGGGGCTGATAAATACAATCAAACAGTCAGGCAATCAAACAATCATTACCTATTTTGGGTAAGTACGCTATCCAGTTCCATTCGATAGTTTTCATTTTCGATTCACCGTCTCACCCTCACCCTCCGTTCCCTTCGTTCGTGCGGGTTTCCCTTCGCACATCGCTTTCTGTCCCGCACAAAGCCTTCTTTCGTGCACATAGCCTCTCTCTCCTCACACCACTCCCGTCACATCGACTCCTGTCGCCGTCGTCCAGCCCTCCCGTCGTCCAGTTCAGCCCTGTCGTTATTAGAATCAGAAATGAATATTATTTACTCTCTCACTTATATTAAATACTCCCTTACTACAATTATTTACTCTCTTATAGTTTAATTAGTTACTCCCAAACAACAGTAGAATCAGTTCTGAATGTTATTTACTCCCTTATATATATTAGATATTCCTTTTATACTAGTTATTTACTCCCTTATAGTTATTTAGTTGCTCCCAAACAACAGCAGAATCAGATATGAATATTATTTCTCTCTCACTTGTATTAAATACTCCCTTAATACTAATTATTTAGTCTCTTACTACTAATTATTTATTCACTTATAGTTATTTAGTTACTCCCAAACAACAGTAGAATCAGTTCTGAATGTTATTTTATCCCTTATACATATTAGATACTCCTTTCATGTTAGTTATTTACTCCCTTAAAGCTATTTAGTTACTCCCAAACAACAACAGAATCATATATGAATGTTATTTACTCCTTTATATGTATTAGATACTACCTATACTGATTAATTTCATCCCTTATAGTAAATACTCCAAAAAAACAGAATTAGATATGAATGTTATTTACTCCTTTATATATATTAGATACTCCCTTCACTGATTAATTTCTTCCCTTATAGTAATTTAGTTACTCCCAAGTTATAACATAATTAGATCTAAACCTCTTTTCTCTTCTTATCTTTCTCGATTTCTACTTCTTTCTTTCTCAACCAGATTTGATCGGTATAGGAGAGGGAGCAGTGAGGGGAGGCGGAGGTGGAGGTGAGGCGAAGGAAAGGAGAGGCGGAGGAGAGGCTGAGGTGAGGCGGAGGAGAGGCGAGGCTGAGATGAGGCGAAGGCGGAGGTGAGACGGAGGAGAGACTGAGGTGAGGCGGAGGAGAGAAGAGGCGAAGGAGAGGCTGAGTTGAGACGGAGACAGAGGAAAGGCTGAGGTGAGACGGAGGAGAGAAGAGGCGAAGGAGAGGCTGAGATGAGGCGGAGGCAAAGGTGAGGCGGAGGAGAGAAAAGAGGGACGTGAGGAGAGGCGAAGGATGGGAGGCGCGAGTAGTTGAGTGAAATCAGAGGGGACGCGTACAGAGGACGGGATTAAATCACACATGACGGGTGAGGATGAGGGAGAGCGCTATGATTGCTTGATTGTAGAACGGATATAACAAAGATTTTCGTCTTGCGTTACATAGATGAAGCCCAAAATTTTACGCGGATTTGTTTTAATAGGCCTTCTCAGGTTTCTCTGGCCCATTTCGAATTTAAAAGGTCTGTTGCAGATTTTTTCCATTTCTAACAGCAGAAAAGTTTAAACAGAATAAAATAAAAGAGATACCACTGTACATTGTTAACAACTTGTAGTGAAATGTTATTGAGCTCATATGGATTATCGATGCAAATAATGATGTGGTCACATCTGTGAACCAAGCAAAAAATATGCTGTTAATGTATTGTAGTAATTACATATTCTAATATTACCTTAAAATCACTTAAATTGATTAATTACTTGCCTTTGGCCCGGGCTCCTCAATTCAATTTGTGCAATAAGTACATGTCACAACCATGGACATGGTAAAACACAATTTAGCATGATGTGTTTCCTAATCTATTGTTATCATTAAGTTGAGTATTATATTATTAGAAGGATCCAAAATTCCAAATAGCTGGCAACATATAGAATTGCAGGCATGATAAATTTTGGTGAGCCACCATCTACACCTAGCTATGGCGGGGTGTATAGCCCAGTTGACTAATTTCAAATGGTCCAAAATATAATCGGTCCCATATCTATACACTTATGGATTCACATCCTCTACGGTCGAGAATTTCGACTCGACGGTACAGCCAAGGTAATCTTTTTTAATATTTAAAAATTTTAAAATTCAAATGTTAAATTTAAACTGTTAATTTTGTTTAATTTTATAGGCGATGCATTTTTATATAAATTTTATAAAATTTGGAGTCGATTTGATACTTGATTAAATGACCAAACTATGAATGTATTAGAACTAATCAGTGATAGTTAATCATATTCGTTCATTTGTTGACCACTTGATCTAGTAGCAAATCAACTCCAAATTTTATAAAACTTATATGAAAATGTATCACATATAAAACTGAACAAAATCAACGGTTTATATTTAACATTTGACTTTTAAATTTAAAAAAAAAACTTTGGCTGGACGATACAGCCAAAAGCTTGGCTGTAGAGGATGTGAGTCCATACACTTATACCCCGCATCCAGAGCGTTAATAATACCATAACAACAAATAAACAATGATAATACAGTATGTACGAATTGTTGTAGTAAAGAAAAAAATTAGAAACAAGCAACATTATTGCAATTTTCAAGAATTGTCACAATGCCACTGTGCCTGGTTTGTTTCTAACAAGTGCGACACAGCGTCAGTTTACAGAAGGCTAGTGCAAACTAATTCCATGATTCCATCATAACTTACCCCGTTGAGCTACCTACTATCCCGTATAATTTTCCCATGCGCAATGCACGTGCTGATTTAGTGATCCTGGAGACAGATGCATCACTCATCATTGTGCGTCTGTGTTGATCGAACGCATCCCTGTTTTACAATGCTTTATTATGCAATTTAATTATAATATGCACGTCATTAAGTCGACACTGTCTAGTTTTAAACGGTTACAAAAGTTATAGTTATAATTTTTACTTCATAATTTAAGCCGAAGTTTGAAATATATTATAATAAAATAATATGATAATATAAAATTTGCGTATACTTTTATACATCATACATGATATATAATACAAGCCACAATTATATTGGTATATAAAATTAATTAAAAGTTTAAAGTTATTCAATGGTTCCGTTTGGATTCCATTTGGGAAGAAAGAAAGAAGAGAAGAAATAAATTTATTATAAACAATCCAAACTCTTCACAAAGTTACACAGTTTCCAATATTTCTTCCCTTCTTCCCTTCTTCCCTTCTTCCCACACCTTATCCAAACGGAGCCGATTAAGAAGATCACCTCTGCAATCTCCACACAAAGAAACTAGCAATCTAATGAAATCCGAATATAAATTAAATTTTTTTTCTATTCTCTAACATGGCCTCAAATATTTCTTTTTTTTTTACCTTTTCGCAAGCAGTAATCATTTTAATTTATGCACCGAGCCCAATACAAGATGAACTTGTCGAGGATTACTAAATCAGCTCGTGATTTGGCACCGGATGAAGGTGGTAGAAAAAAAATAATCAAATATCGCATGACATTGTCGTGATTTGGCATTTCTATTGAGCTTAATTATATTGCATTGCATGTTTACTTCACGACAATCAAGTGACCTTTTCCCAAGCCTACATTTACTGTCAATGTTCATGTTTGTGCTCCACACTATTCGTTTGTGCTTGTTAATACGTTATTTTATTTAACTTTTTGTTCCAATATCGAGGCAACTGATGCTTGGAGAGAAAAAATAATATAATAAGATATAAGAGGAGAACTGAAAAATTTTATTTCAGCTTACTTGGAAAAGAAGATGGAAATCTCAATAAAAATAAATTAATAATTTACAAGCTACAAAAAGTAAATTTAACTTGAGTTGGAGAGAGAAATCATACCTTAGCTATAAAGACAACCAACATGCTACAAAAACAACTAGTCTTGTTTTGAAACAAACTGATGATCAAAAAGTTTTGACCCAGTTGAAATATCAAACCTCCATGAAAAATCATGAAACTAATTTTTACATATTTCTAACTTAAAGTAGAACAAATGGGGTTATTGGGGCTTTGCCCAATGCAATGGAGCCATACCCTAAAAGTAGAGGTACTTAGCAAAAGAGCTATGCAGTTCATTCAGGGTATCAGCTATCAGATTCGTAGGCAGTGAGTAACAATGTTACGAACCCAAAAACACTCTGTTGTTTCAGCGGTAGAACCCTACATGAAAAGTCACTTATAAGATTGAAAGTAACAAGTAACATTTCAAGTAAGCCAGTAACTCTATGTGAACATTTTTCCATAAAAGTTTCTCAATAAATACAGTTTATCAAAACAATTAGTTTGTTTGAAAAATCAGATCTGACGACTTCTTCTCTTTTCACACTTGAACATCCACAAAATATCTGAACCATGCAACAAAATTTACATATTCAGAAAGAGAATCAAGTCTAAATTATTTTTAGGCAAAAGTTATAGGTAGCTATTTTAAAAAAAAAATAAGTCCTACCAGCAATAAACACAGAACTGTGCAGATAGAAACTGGTTCTGCGCACCGTTGCCGTTTAATTCACTAAAAATTCATAACAGTTAAGACAATTGTGAAACCAGTGCCAAAAGGACCACAACTCACAGGTCTACAACCTCCAATAAAAAAAAATTCCAGAAAGTTTTACACTACGAAAAATAAGAAACAAGGCAGAAAAATAGCTTTTTCGAGAACAGCAAGCATGACATCACTAATTAACTAGTTAATTATTACTAATTTCTCATCTAATTAAGTGTAAAATTGCTCAAATAGTAGCCTAACATATGATACCACTATTAAGAAGTAGTGTCATACTCAATTTTAATTTTATTACTAATTAATAATGCCTAAACGAACAAGCAAACTAATAGATCTAACCATCCAAGCAAATAACACTTAATAGAGGTTAGTATGAGCTAATTACCTCTTCTAGGCTTGTAACTAGAAGATAATCCTTTGCGAAGGAGTCGACGGCGTGTCCGCCGCCTCTTCCACCACCTCGACGGCCTCGAGTCCACCAAGGATTCCAAAATCTCTATGCCTACGCTAGTAGACGAGAGATTAAGCCTAATCTCTTCCTTCCTCTTGTGCAATTAATTAACTACTTAATTAAATGAAGGGAACTCAATACATGAGCAAGAGAGAGCAAGAATCAACAAAGAAAATCTAAAATTTTTCTTGACAATTTCGTGCTTGAGTGGAGGGAGAGAGATGAGTGAATGGTGGCTAGGGTTTCTCATCCATAAATAGTCCTTTTAAAGACCAACCACACTTCCAAAAAATTGCAACTAATTTACAACTATGCCACCCTTTGACAGCCATAAAATAAGCCTAAACGGGCTCCATCAATTATTTAATTGGTCATCTAATTCAATTAATTAGTGGTCCAATTAATTGCTCTCAAGTTGGACCTTTAATCTTTACGATTTAAACAAATGTCCGATAGCTCAAATTAATTACCTTAATTAATTCATGTTGAACAAAATTAATTATAACACCTTGATAATTATTTAGAGATTAGGATATATATTAATTTATTTCTATATAATCCGTTTGAATTAATTAATTATAACGGTATATAATTAATCAATCAACATATCATATTATTGCATTCAATAATACAACCAAATAAATAATGCACGTATGGTAAAAAATCTATTTATGTGACCCTTTGAGGATTTATGCTATGTTGGACGTGGAAAATAAATCGCAATTTATTTTCAATAATCATAAACGATATCTAGCGACACATTATGATTCCCTATTCGCATAAATAAGCATTGCACAACTACAGTACTTCAATTATGCATAAGAAAGTAGTATCTTATTGTTTTGATTCTTATGTCAAATGATATACTTGTATAATTCAAGATAGGAGTGTGTCATTCTTGCAGATTATATGTTTCTTGATCTAGAGATGATTGCACAAGTTGCTAGCAAACAATCCATCTCTATCAACTGGCCCAGTAGATATCATCACTCACTAGGTGAACTAACGAGGGACATACGGTTGTCTTGATGAATAGTTTTTTCCCGCGCAATTCAAGAGAACATAAATAAAGTCCGTATAATAGCCCTTATCAGAAATTAACGTTAGACGATATTTATAAAATCTATCCTCATGTGGAAAAACTGAACCTCTCAAACTCAAAATCAAACACGTATGAAATAAATAATGACACATAACACAATCCATATATTTATTTCATTGGGTCATGTCTTGTACTATGTTCCAGTAACATATACATATGCAATTAAGTTAGTAACTCCTTACTTATGATTTGTAGAACTTAATCATTACTTAACTTGCATACTAGTCTTAAATGATAATCAATGTTCCTTGTTAAATATCAAGACTATGGACATATTTGTTTTATTATTGTCATTTACTCATAAATGAAATACAGCGATCCACAATTCAGATCCTCAACCTAAATAAAATGTCAATAATAAAATCCAGGAACAAATGATCAAATATCATCAATAACATAAACTATAGAAGTAGTCATAAAATGATTGGCTTGTAGGACATATCTCTAACAAATTTTGGATAACTTGACGGTTGAAATTGAAAGGTTAGATCAAGATGAAGAACTAGAAATAGTGAAATCGTTTCTAAGAACGAAAGTCTAAGGATATTGTAAGTTACAAGGTATGGACTTATAGAAATTAGATCAATAAACCAAAAATTGAAATCTAAGATAGATAAGAGATTGATGATCGAGGGTGTGAACCAAGGTCAAACAAATTAATCCTTGTACTCGACTAGTCGCTCGTAGTAGAGTAAAGGTGTCGAACCCACAGAGATGGATATGAATATTATTCTTATTATTTCGTTAAATCTAGACAGTAAAAATTGAGAGGAGAATCGTAACTCAAATTGAACAAATTAAAGGAAGATAAAATTATGCAATTGCAAGTAACAAGAGTATGCAAAACAATTGAAATAAATATTTTTGGGGTTTTCTAACGGATAGAGATATGATAATAAAAACGCCTTAGGGTTCGATTTCACTTAGAACTGGCCACAGGGTCGCAAGACCTAGCACTTTCGTATTCGGCCTTGCTAATCCACTGTGTAAATGCTATGGTTTACCGTTTCGTTGATTTATTCAAGCCAAGGATCCATCTAGCCAAACCTAACTCCCTAACCCTCCGCTTTCGCCTATTGGGTACGGTATTTGGAATGGGATCTAGTGTTGAATAACCCTCATCGAGTGTATTGCACCCCCAACTTTCGTTGTTCAGTGGACTTACTCGAGTTTACCAATGGTTTTCTACGAGGTATCTAGTTAGATTTTCGCCTAACTAGAAACGTTTACTTTTGGTTAATAATTGGTCGACTTTCGCCATTGACCTACCTCGAAATACTTGCACAGGACTCGATTAATATAATGTAAAGAAGTTCCCAACAAATGCGCGCGTACAAAAGTCGAGCAATACAAGTAGTAAACAGTCCAAACACAAGCAATTTCAATTAAAATCCCAAGGGTAATTGACTTCATCCATCAACAAAACAAATAAACCAAGCAAAACCTAGATCTAAGCTACATCGTTCCCTAAAGCAATGAGTTTTTAGCCTAACATACTAAGAGTAACAGTGCAAATAACAGAATATAGAACTAAACAATCCATAAAACCAGAAAATAGAGGAATCAGTACTAGAAATGCACAAATAAACCAGTTTCTGAGATAAAACCACTGCCAAATGCACACTAGAAGGTAGGGAATCCGTCGGAGCAGCAAACCACAGCGAAGTCTCGAGTCTAGCCCCTGTCCCAGTCGCCCAAAACCAAGAGAAAGAACCCAAAAAGTCGATCTGGATCTCCTAGAGAAGAAGGAGAGAGAGATGGAATCAAGAATGCCCCCTTCTATACAAGGAAGGCGACTATATCCTCCTCAGCAGCTGTCACATCAATTCCCCTTCAATTTGGGCGGAAATCGAGGCTTCCAAATGGAGAAAACGCCTCCAGAACGCTGCCAGAACACTTTCCGCATATGGCAATTCGGTCCGAATTAGATGGAATTCGGACCGAATTGATGTCGCTGGATTTCAGAAGATCTGTCTGCACAGGAATTCGGTCCGAATTCAGGGGAATTCGGTCCGAATTGAAGAGTCTGGTTCGCGAAATGGCTCGATTCGAGCGGGGTCGCCTCATCGGGTTGAGTCGGAGTTTGGTCTAGGCTAGGCATGAGTCATCTAGCACCTGAATTGCTGCTTTCCTTGCTGGTTTCCTTGGATTCCTACAAATAAGATCAAAGTGCAAAAGGCAGTGCCAAAACTGGCAAAGAAAGGCAAAAACAGCAATAAATCAAAGCTTTAGTCACGATTTCGATGTAAAGTCTGGTCAAAATAGCAATATAAATATGAGATATCAAATCCCCCCAAACTTAAAACTTGCTTGTCCTCAAGCAAAACTCTAAACTTAGAAGAAATGACAAGACTTAGGCTTACGATCGAAATTGAAATTTGGAGTTTGGAAATTGATTTAGTGCACAGTTCAGTTTGATTTCGATTCACGCTTTTCGAGAAATGCTCAATTGGGGTTCTCAAACTAAGGTTAAGCTTGTTTTGATTCTGTTCAGGCAACTCTTGGCCCTTAGGAAACCTTGACCGAGAGCTAAGGGTCCTAACTTCTATTCATTTAATCACAATGCAAACCCGAGCTTGTTCACCCGTTCATTCCCATGACCCGAAAGGTTTTGCAAAAGAATTTTTGTTCAAATTAGAAATCTTATAGTGATCCCCCTTCTCAAAACAATTTTCGATCTTTCACCAATTTTTGATTCTGCAAGTCGAGTCGTGGGGCTTTGCACCCTAGAGGATTAAGCGCGAATCATTGACTTCGAGTGAGCTACTGGCACATGTCGCACCAGTGGGTTTGGTCTAGTTTCTATTGCAATTTATTTGTTACGGTCCACTATGAGACTAGCAGGGACTACCCAATCGTCCTCGAGAGCTTTGAGGTATCGATTCCTGACAGCCCGCAACTAGCCCCACCCTCCAAGCTTAGCTACTGGCACATGTCGCACCAGGGAGGTCGGTCCGGTTTTTACACAATTTTTGCTACTAGCTCCGCCCCCAGAGTTTGTGGTTAAGTTGGTGTAAAGAAGTCTCAACGCTCCCCGTTTTCACAACTATTTTAAATTGTCCAATTTGAGGTTGCTTGTTGGTGATTCAAGCCTTAAAACAATTTCATTCACAAGACAGGGTTCACTTTACAATTTCTAAGGATAACAAAGTCTTTTTCAAAATCAAGCGGTTTCACAAGTCCGTTCACTCGGCGAAACAATTCAGTTTTTGACTAACTCGTTTTCAAATGATTCTTAAGCAACCAAGTTTTGGACCCAAATGCACTTAGTTTCGAAATCCCTCGGCCCATTGGTACTTAAACAAACCCAAAATGCCTCAACAACTAGAGTTTTCGAAATCCAAATTAAGATTTTTAGAAAAGAAGTTAAACACTGAGTTTTTGCAATGAATCAACATCAAGAAGAGCTTAGCTATGCTTAAAATCAAGTTCCCAACCCTCAAAATCAGTTTAAAAACAATCGTGACTCAGTTCAGAAAAATCAGGAAAGAATTCGGACCGAATTCAGACGAATTCGGACCGAATTGGACGTTCTGTCAAAAATCAGGCAAGCAATTCGGACCGAATTCATCTGAATTCGGACCGAATCAAAGGTTCTGTCCAACAAGTTTTTCTACAGACGCAGGAATTCGGTCCGAATTCTGATGAATTCGGTCCGAATTGATAGTTCTGTTTTGCAAAAATTTTTCAGAAAACAAGCTATTTGACGAAATTTTCAAGAAGACAAGGGCTTGTTTCGTTTTTCCTTCCCCCCCCAAACTTAAACGATGCATTGTCCCCAATGCAACATAGTGAAAAATAAAAATAGGAGGGAAAAAGGAAACCAACCGGATCAGAAGAAGGAGAAATCATGCCCGCCTGAGGTACGTGCGGGCTCATCATCCGAGTAGTGATGGGGGTTGGTGAAGATGTCGTAGGGGTCGATGTCTTGCTCTGGATAGTACGGCTGCGGGACATTGTCTTGCCAATAGCCGTGCTCGTAGCGGAAATTCCATTCGGCTTGGTTTTGCTCAATGACTTCGACACGCTCGTTGAGCCGAGCGATCCCCTCTGCATTTTCTGCTGCTAGGCGTCTTGCCTCACGTGCATCCTCTCTAGTGGAGATAGAGAGGTTCATGAATTGGGAGAACCAAGCCGGTTGGTCCTGAGGCATGCCATGTGGATGGGGCATTTGTGGTGCGGCTTGCGGTTCTTCCTCCATGGGCATGGGCCCTTGTGCTGCGGCTTGATCTGCCGGTACTTGGTGGGGTGGGAGGAGCCAAGTTTCAGGCCGGTAATCAACCGGCGCACCATAGGGTAAATCGAGGTCGGGGCGACCTTCCATTTGCAACTTATATTGTATATCCCCGTCCTCCCTCACTATTCTTATGAAATGGACATCCGAGAACCATTTCAAATTCATGAGACGGGGTCCAGAACACGTCTCTGTGGTATTAATCTCAATCCCCTTTTCTTTAGCAATTAGAGTAACATACGCCCCCATTGTAATGCTCCCTCCCGTTCTTCCCTTATCTCTTACGTTCCCCCAATGCATCGCCATTATCATTGAGAGATAAGGCTTGATAGGGTTTGGCCTCAACATGTGGTCAATGAGGCGACCCTCGTCATCGTTCAATTGGTTGGAGGACTCACCTCGTGCAAAAATTGTTTGGGCTAGAACCCTCTGTAGGATGCGGATGGAGGGGTGTTGGATGAACCGTGCTTTGTATCGCAGCGGCAGTTGTTGCCCGGTGATTGCCTTCCACAAATCCATTTTGCCGTGAGGCCATTCGTTTCGGTAGAGAGGGGCCTCGTCCACTGAGTCGGCATCGAACCCCATGATAACATCCAACTCATCGGAGAAAATGCGGTGGGTCTCATTTGAGAGTCGGAACTTGATGTAATTGCATTTCTCCGTCTCATCGTACTTGAGCCTTAGAGAGGAGAGGAACTCGAGAGTCGGTAGGCGATAGGTTTGGAAATTGTGGTGCCAAAATTTTGTGCTAAAGCCAATAGAGCCAGTGAGTTGCACCAAGTCTTCGGCCACACCCAATGTCTCTAAGGTGTTGAGACAGACGAGACGGGTGTTTTCAATGGCCCGGTCAAGGAGAGCTTGGAGGTAATGGAGCATGCGGCGGGTGGGGATGGAGAAACCGAGTTGCCGCTCTAGAGGCCGTGCCTCTGGGTCATAGTGGCTATTCTCGTCCTCCGGGTCGGAGTCGTAATCGACTTGGAGAGAGGGTCGCGGTTTCGGTTGCTTGGATGGGGTGCGACGGGAGGACTCGCCTTGGGCTTGTTTCCTCTTGCCTTTGTCCTTCCCGGAGCCGGATGAACCGCGGGTGACTCTGCCGGACATTGTTTAGAGGAGGAGAAGCGAAGCGGGTCTAATGGGTCGGCTTTGTTTGGGTTGAAAGAGAGAGAGATAGGGAGAATGGAGGGTACCACGAGAGAGAGAGTGGAGAAGAGAGTAGATTGGTGGGTCGATCTCGTGGAGAGGTGGGCTGAGGTGGCGGCGCGGCTAGGAGGTGGGTGCGGCGGCCAAGAGGGGTTAGGAGGAAGGGTTTTTGATTTTGAGTGGTTTGGGTTCGGATGGTGTCGAGTAGGGAGAGAAGGAAGGGACGAAGGGAGAAAAGAGGGGGGGTAACGGGTCGGGTCTGGGTCGGATCCGAAATTTTTTTTTTTTTTTTCAGGGCCTGGGCTTGCCTTTGTTTGTTGGGCCCTTGTTGGGCTTCCCCCCAAACTTAAATTTTCCATTGTCCTCAATGGTATTCTGGGGCTGTCAGGAATTGTCGAGATTTGAGATTCAAGACTTCGATTCGGACTGGATTCGGACCGAATTCACCCCCTTCTCTGAAAATCAGAAAATAAGATTGGCATTAGTTTCGGATGTCTCGGCAGGAAACCCAAGCTAAATAAGTGTACTATATTAAGCGTTAGAGCAAAAAGATAAATAAGAGGTAAACGTTAGCGTTAGAGAAATATAATAACTAATTTAAAAATGCGAAGAAATTTGAAATAAATAAAATTAAAACAAAGAGAGAGAAAGCAAGAGAAAATCTTGGGTTGCCTCCCAAGTAGCGCTTCTTTAAGGTCATTAGCTTGACCCTCAGTCGAATCATATTTCGGGTGGATCGAGAAGCGAAACGACCCTTGCTTCTCCTATTTCGTGATTGGCGATGTAGTGCTTCAGGCGCTGTCCGTTGACCTTGAAAGGTTCGCAATTCTTGTCGCATATGTCCACCGCTCCAAAAGGATAAACTTTAGCGACTCGGAATGGTCCGGACCATCTTGATTTGAGCTTTCCAGGGAAGAGCTTGAGTCTCGAATTGAATAGCAACACTAGATCGCCTTCCTTGAATTCCCGCCTTGAGATATTCCTATCATGCAACAACTTTGTTTTTTCTTTATACAACTTTGCATTTTCATAGGAATGGAAACGTACCTCATCTAGCTCATGTAAGTCCAGGATTCTCTTTTGACCTGCTGCGTGCAAGTCCATATTGAGGGTACGGATCGCCCAAAGCGCTTTGTGCTCGATCTCAACCGGTAAGTGGCACGGCTTGCCATACACCAATTTGAAAGGGCTCATGCCAATCGGGGTTTTGAAAGCGGTTCTGTATGCCCAAAGTGCATCGTCGAGCTTCATGGCCCAATCCTTTCGTGTTCGCGTCACCGTCTTTTCGAGAATGCTCTTGATCTCACGGTTTGAAATTTCGACTTGACCACTCGTTTGCGGGTGGTAGGGAGTTGCCACCTTGTGTGTAACCCCGTGTCTCTTTAAGAGGTTGTCGAATTGACGGTTGATGAAGTGCTTGCCTCCATCGCTTATCACGGCCCTGGGGACACCAAAACGAGGAAAAATTATCCTTGAAAAGAGTTTGATTACCGCTTTTGAGTCGGCTGCCTTGCATGCGATCGCCTCGACCCATTTGGATACGTAGTCGACTGCTACCAAGATGTACTCATTTCCGTAGGAGGAAGGGAAGGGTCCCATAAAGTCGACGCTCCAAACATCGAAGACTTCCACCTCTTGAATCGGGTTGAGAGGCATCTCGCTCTGCTTGGATATGTTTCCCGTCCTTTGACACTGATCACAAGACAAAACAAAAGAACGAGCATCTTTAAACAAAGTGGGCCAGTAGAGACCAGATTGCAATACCTTAGCGGCCGTCTTGGAGAAAGAGGAATGTCCGCCATAAGCTGAGGAATGGCAGTGAGCGAGAACGGGTCGGACTTCCTCGTAAGGAATGCATCTACGATAGACATCGTCGATGCCCAACTTGAACAGGTAGGGCTCCTCCCAAAAATAGTACTTGGCATCCGATTTTAGCTTCTTTCTTTGTTGGTAAGTCATTTCGGGAGGCAGCGCACCGCTAGCTAAGTAATTTGCCAAGTCTGCATACCAGGGTGCCCTGAATTCGGACCGAATTGGTTGGAATTCGGTCCGAATTCCAGGCTGAGAAATCCTGTCGGCGGCTCCAGAGGAACGAATTCGGACCGAATTGGGTGGAATTCGGTCCGAATTCTGGCATGAGAAAATTTCTGAAAATCCAGAGGCTTCAATTCGGTCCGAATTAGGGGGAATTCGGTCCGAATTACAATGAATCATCATCAGATGTTCGTCTGGGAACGATTCGTTGATCGGTAGCTCTTTCCCTTCGCTATTTTCAACATGTAATCGCGACAAATGGTCGGCCACCGAGTTTTCTGAGCCCTTTTTGTCCCTTATCTCGAGGTCAAATTCTTGAAGGAGTAGAATCCACCTTATTAGCCTCGGTTTCGCATCCTTTTTGCCCAAAAGATAACGGATTGCAGCATGGTCTGTGAACACTATCACTTTTGATCCCACAAGGTAGGATCTGAATTTGTCGAGGGCAAAGACGATGGCAAGCAACTCCTTCTCCGTGGTGGTATAGTTCAGTTGAGCTGGGTCAAGCACCTTGCTCGCGTAGTAAATCGCCACGGGTTTCTTGTCTCGCCTCTGACCGAGAACGGCTCCCACCGCATAATCACTGGCGTCACACATGAGCTCAAAAGGCATGGACCAGTCCGGAGGTTGCAATATTGGTGCGGTGATGAGAGCTTTCTTTAGTTCCTGAAAAGCATGGAGACAATCATCATTGACAACAAAATCGATATCTTTTATCAATAGATTAGTGAGAGGTTTAGCAATTTTTGAGAAATCTTTGATAAAGCGACGGTAGAAGCCGGCATGTCCCAAGAAACTTCGCACGTCCTTTACGTTGGATGGCATTCCGAGTTTCTCGATCACTTGAACTTTCGCTTTGTCGACCTCGATTCCGTTTGCCGTGACCATGTGTCCCAACACGACTCCCGTCTGTACCATGAAATGGCATTTTTCCCAATTCAAGACAAGATTGACTTCTTCACAACGCTGCAAAACTTTAGAGAGGTTAGTCAAACAAACGTCAAACGAAGTACCATAGACGGAAAAATCGTCTATGAATACCTCCATAACATTTTCAATCAAATCAGAAAATATGGCCATCATGGCACGTTGGAAAGTTGCTGGTGCATTGCACAGCCCAAAAGGCATTCTCCTATAAGCAAATGTACCGTATGGACAAGTAAATGTGGTCTTTTCTTGGTCATCAGGGTGGATGGGTATTTGGAAGAAACCAGAATAACCATCTAAGTAACAAAAATAAGAGTGAGAAGCAAGTCTTTCGAGAAGTTGGTCGATGAATGGCAAGGGAAAATGATCCTTGCGAGTGGCAGCATTGAGTTTACGGTAGTCGATGCACATGCGCCATCCCGTCACCACTCGGGTTTGAATCAGCTCGTTTTTCTCATTTTTCACCACGGTCGTCCCGCCCTTCTTTGGAACGACATGGACTGGGCTGACCCACTTGCTGTCCGAGATCGGGTAGATAACTCCAGCATCGAGGAGCTTGAGAATCTCCTTTTTAACAACCTCTTTCAGGTTGGGGTTAAGCCTCCTTTGAGCCTCGATGGTTGGTTTGTGGTCGTCCTCCATCAAGATGCGATGTGTGCAGAAGGATGGATGGATGCCTTTCAAGTCCCCAATCGAATACCCGATCGCCTTTCGATGTGCTTTTAGTTCCTCCAAAAGCTTCCCTGTTTGCTCATCATCCAAAGCAGCGTTAATAATAACAGGGTAGGTTTGATTTGGTCTGAGAAACTCATACCTTAAAGTGTCGGGCAGGGACTTTAATTCGACTTGAGGTGGCTGACCAGGGGCTGGAATTCGGTCCGAATCAGGAGGAATTCGGTCCGAATTCTCACATGAAAAAATTGCAGAAATTCCAGAGCCATCAATTCGGTCCGAATTGGATGGAATTCGGTCCGAATTGATGGTGTTTTGTGGTTATGGCTCTTCTGTCGCCTCTCCTGTCGATTCCTCCACCGCTATTACTTCCTGTATTTCGCTGAGGAACTCGTGGTAAGTCGTGAGAGCATCAAGGTACCGGTCTTCGAGTCGCTTTTCGACCGGAATCTCCTCCACGTCGATTTGGTAGCAAGACTCGAGCTGGTTTGAGCATTTCATAGCTTGGTCGATGGAGTATTCCCATTGCTCACCACCGACTCTCACCAGAATGGTCCCGTCTCTTATGTCCATCAAGATACCTGCAGTTCTAAGGAAGGGGCGTCCCAAAATGATGGGAACATCCTCGTCTTCCTCCATGTCCATTATCACAAAATCACCAGGTACAAAGAATTTACCGAGCTTGACTGGGAGTTTGAGAATCTGCGAGTTTGAGAGTGGTGTTTGAAGGTTTCAATCTCCCGATGCCGATCCGGTCGAACACAGATTTGGGCATCAAGCTCACGCTTGCTCCATTGTCGCACAGGGTCCTTTTTATCTGAGCTCCACCAATAGTGCACGGTATGGTGAATCTACCCGGATCGTCCATCTTAACGGGCATCTTCTTTTGAATCACCATGTTGCAATGCTCTGTAATCCCTGCACTTTTGAACTCTTCTAAAAGAAATTTGTGAGTAATCAGATCTTTTAAGAATTTGGCATAAGAGGGAATCTGAGTAATTGCATCAGTGAAAGGAATGGTGATTCTCACTCCTGAGTGTGTGCACCGCGTTGATCTCCGCGCGAGGGTTTGGCTCGGGTTGACTTGGGAGCTTCCCTTGTTCGCGAGTGTTTTGAGATGCAAAGAACCCCTCGATCATCTTTTCCACTCGCGAGGCGGCTCCGGCTTCTTTTTGAAGTTTGGCCATTCCATCAAGGAGCTTCTCATTTAAGGCATTCTGAGTTTCAACAAAGTGTTCGAGCTCAGGTGTAACATAGGGTTTTCTTTGAAAATTCTGCCCTCGATCGTTGTTGGGCAAGGGACCTCGATTTTGATTCGGTTGAGGTGGATTTCCAGGACGGTTGTTGTATATCCTCCTCGGGACAAACCCGCGGTTTTGGAAGTTGCCTTGGTTACCACCTGCCTCATTATTCCCATTAACTCCTTGGTACCAGTTACGGACGTCCTCAAAGGAATTGACTTCCTCTGGTGCGGGATCTCCGTACTGGAGAGGGCAATCTGGAGATTTGTGCCCTTCCTCCCCACACACTCCGCACTCTTTCGAGAGCAAGTGAGTGCCACTAATCGATTGCATCTTAGCAAGCTCGGCTTCCAGATAAGCGATCCTATCTCGAGTGTCTTGGACTTCCTTAACCTCGTGTCGAATTGGGTTGCCTCTCGACGGGTTAGGTGCCGGCCAATTGTAGTGCAACGCGCATCTCTCAATGGCTGCACGTGCTTGCTCCGCATCGAGCTGCGTGAAACTTTCACCTGAAAGAGCATCAACATTCACTTTAATACCATCATAAAGACCGTTATAGAATGAATGGATGGTCAACCAATCCTGAATTCCATGGTTAGGACAAGAGTTCTCTAGGTCTCTAAACCTTTCCCAAGCTTCCCTATACGATTCATCACCCCTTTGTTTGAAATTTGTGATTTCCCTCCTAATTTCAAAGGCTCTTTTTGCTGGAAAATACCGTTCAAGGAAAATACTAGCCATGGCTTCCCAACTATCTATTGACCCTCTTTTCAGTGTATTGTACCATTTTTTTGCCTTATCCCTAAGAGAAAAATGAAACAAGAGAAGTCTAATAGAATCCGGGGAAACCCCGTTGAATTTCAACAATTTGGTGCAATCAAGAAAAGCTTGTAAATGTGCATGTGGGTCCTCTTGGTCAGCCCCATAAAATTGGTTTTGTTGCACGAGCGCGACATGCGCAGGGTTGATCTGCATGTTGTTTGCGGCGATTCCTCTAATAACAATCGGTCCATCTACGTCTTGGACTCGAGGGGCAGAGTGCTCGCGAAGAGTTTTGTGTGGCCCCTGAGCTTCGTCGGGATTTACCGGTGCTCCATGGATGCTACCGCCGTCATTGAAATTTCCATTGCGCTCTTCCTCGAAGACGAGTCGCTCTTGCTCGAGGGCGAGTCGTTCTTGGAGAATCCTTTGCTGTGTGGCCTCTAACTCAAGGCGTAGAGCCTCAAGTTGCCTAGCTTCATCAGTTCGATCGGCCATTGGAACGCTTGTTCCTTCGCCCGTCTGCAGATTCTGCAGGAATTCGGTCCGAATAGGTTGGAATTCGGACCGAATTGGACCCTCTGGAATCTGCTGAGTCTCGATTCAGACCGGATTGGGCGGAATTCGGTCCGGATTCGGTGCTTGTTGTTGTTGCTTCTTCCCCTTGCGAGCAGCGGCTTGCGTTGTGCTCGAGCTAGAAGCTTCGTGAGGGTTGTCTCCCTTACCCCTTAGGTTGTATTCGTGTGGAATTTGGGGTTGGGTGTTTCTTGATCCTCTAGCCAGCGTTACCCTACACACAAGAGATTCAACAACAAAAGTACCGAATGAGTAAAAAGAATAAAAGAATGAGTCTAGTCTCTAATTACTTTAATAAGAAATAATATCATAATGCCATCCCCGGCAGCGGCGCCATTTTGATCGAGGGTGTGAACCAAGGTCAAACAAATTAATCCTTGTACTCGACTAGTCGCTCGTAGTAGAGTAAAGGTGTCGAACCCACAGAGATGGATATGAATATTATTCTTATTATTTCGTTAAATCTAGACAGTAAAAATTGAGAGGAGAATCGTAACTCAAATTGAACAAATTAAAGGAAGATAAAATTATGCAATTGCAAGTAACAAGAGTATGCAAAACAATTGAAATAAATATTTTTGGGGTTTTCTAACGGATAGAGATATGATAATAAAAACGCCTTAGGGTTCGATTTCACTTAGAACTGGCCACAGGGTCGCAAGACCTAGCACTTTCGTATTCGGCCTTGCTAATCCACTGTGTAAATGCTATGGTTTACCGTTTCGTTGATTTATTCAAGCCAAGGATCCATCTAGCCAAACCTAACTCCCTAACCCTCCGCTTTCGCCTATTGGGTACGGTATTTGGAATGGGATCTAGTGTTGAATAACCCTCATCGAGTGTATTGCACCCCCAACTTTCGTTGTTCGGTGGACTTACTCGAGTTTACCAATGGTTTTCTACGAGGTATCTAGTTAGATTTTCGCCTAACTAGAAACGTTTACTTTTGGTTAATAATTGGTCGACTTTCGCCATTGACCTACCTCGAAATACTTGCACAGGACTCGATTAATATAATGTAAAGAAGTTCCCAACAAATGCGCGCGTACAAAAGTCGAGCAATACAAGTAGTAAACAGTCCAAACACAAGCAATTTCAATTAAAATCCCAAGGGTAATTGACTTCATCCATCAACAAAACAAATAAACCAAGCAAAACCTGGATCTAAGCTACATCGTTCCCTAAAGCAATGAGTTTTTAGCCTAACATACTAAGAGTAACAGTGCAAATAACAGAATATAGAACTAAACAATCCATAAAACCAGAAAATAGAGGAATCAGTACTAGAAATGCACAAATAAACCAGTTTCTGAGATAAAACCACTGCCAAATGCACACTAGAAGGTAGGGAATCCGTCGGAGCAGCAAACCACAGCGAAGTCTCGAGTCTAGCCCCTGTCCCAGTCGCCCAAAACCAAGAGAAAGAACCCAAAAAGTCGATCTGGATCTCCTAGAGAAGAAGGAGAGAGAGATGGAATCAAGAATGCCCCCTTCTATACAAGGAAGGCGACTATATCCTCCTCAGCAGCTGTCACATCAATTCCCCTTCAATTTGGGCGGAAATCGAGGCTTCCAAATGGAGAAAACGCCTCCAGAACGCTGCCAGAACACTTTCCGCATATGGCAATTCGGTCCGAATTAGATGGAATTCGGACCGAATTGATGTCGCTGGATTTCAGAAGATCTGTCTGCACAGGAATTCGGTCCGAATTCAGGGGAATTCGGTCCGAATTGAATAGTCTGGTTCGCGAAATGGCTCGATTCGAGCGGGGTCGCCTCATCGGGTTGAGTCGGGGTTTGGTCTAGGCTAGGCATGAGTCATCTAGCACCTGAATTGCTGCTTTCCTTGCTGGTTTCCTTGGATTCCTACAAATAAGATCAAAGTGCAAAAGGCAGTGCCAAAACTGGCAAAGAAAGGCAAAAACAGCAATAAATCAAAGCTTTAGTCACGATTTCGATGTAAAGTATGGTCAAAATAGCAATATAAATATGAGATATCAATTGATTTGAGTTAATTAATGGGAACCACGTCCTGTAACGAAAGTTAGGATTAAGGAACCTTAATTAAAAGATTAATCTATACAATTATTAACTAAATTAAGTAAACTTGCATTCACATCGCCAGCTTAAGTGGGTCGCTTGTTTACTTGACAGGTTGTCTATGCCAACTAGCAACATAAGTGGACCACTAAGAGCCTAGCGACCTAAGGTTCTTAATAGGTCGCTACGAGAGTAAGTGGATCGTTAGGCCTAGGACTAAGAAGAAGTGTTGGAAATAAAAAATTATAGAATTACGTGACTTATTAATTTTTTCACTAATTCTTGTTTTTGACCTCGAAGGTAGACTTAGTATTTGGACCCTCCTGCAATTTTTGAATTCTTAAAAGTTGAACCGTCTAACTGGTTTGATAAAATAAAAAATCGGTATTCCAACACCATCCATGTGTTCGACCCCACTATGTAGGTCGTGCGTTTGCAACCAAAATCGAGTTGAATTGGGTACTAAATTTAAAAGCTCCTGATTCACGTCACTTTTATACAGCGCGGCATTGTAAATCTTATACCGCATTTATAAACAAAAATTTTTTATTAATAAGTACGTAACCACTGGCATTTTGAAATAATTTGGTGTTGTCATTTTTCTTTAAAAACATCAATTTGCTTCTAGATTTTGACTATCAACAAATTAATCCTTTGTTTTTTTCACGTAGAAGTAAGTTGGTCTTTCACTTTAAAAAAAAACAGAGAGAGACAAAATGATATAAATTGTCTTTAGTTCCACCTTGTCTTGGATCTATGATTCTATGCACTACACGATTGGTGATATCTCATAGCAAAACTTGAAAACACAAATTTATACAGTCCATCACAAATGGGGTACTGCAACATCCTGGAAACTAATAATCATTGTTTTCTCAAACAAGCCATAATATTTTAGTTTCAAAAACTATAACTACTTTTTTATATTATAATTTTAAAGCCCAAAGTTAAATGTACAATTTGAAATGCTGTTTATTAGTATCAGTCAAAACAAAAACCATGTGTGAGTGTGAATGTACAAAATAAATACATCACCTATTTAATTCATATCAAAAGATTGAGAGGAAGAAGTAAGCCGTTAAAATTATATATCAAACTTGATTAGCCCATCGCTTGTTCTTTTGAATTATACAAAGTGGATTAAAATTTTTATTTACCCCAACTCTCAAGTTTTAAGCAATATCACTTGATAAAAATTAATCACGATCAATAAATAATTAAAATTTTACTTAATTATAATTTAAATATAATAAAAAAATTGTGATAAATTGCAGCAAGGAACAATCGTCAATTCCTCCTCCATAAAATAAATGTTGTTGTCTTGTCATCCAAACTTTCAAATTTTTTTCTGCAAATAAATAATCGTTTCAATGAAATTCTCATGACACGCTGGAATGCCCAATACACTAGCATTTATTTGGTCACGTTTACCTCTGTTGAGGCAACATGAAGATTAATAACCTTCTCCGGGTCATTTTGAAAAAAAAAAAGAATAGGGAAACCAATTTTGGGGCTGTTTGGATTGAAGTGGGAATTTGGAGAATTTCCTATTCATAGGCATAATTTATTATAAACAATCCAAACTCTTCACAAAATTACACACTTCCCAATAAATTTATACCTAGGAATAGGAAATTCTCCAAATTCCTAAGCGATCCAAACGGCCCCTTTGATTGGTATTCTTTACACACTGTTAGGAATTTAGGATAGGACAGTCACGTCCGTGTCTGCTGTTATATATTCCTAATCCAGTAACCTTACACTGTTACCGGGACCCACATAATGGGTGTTAATTTTTAATATAATTTGACTATCTAAAACCAATCTTAACGGTCTAATCAAACTTTTGCCACTACAATCCTCCAAATATCCCGCTTTAAAAGGGATAGAGGAGGAAATCAAACTTAAAAGCCAATCATCTCTCACCACATCAGCACGGAATCAAACAGTCAGTTATACGTTGAAATTTAGTTCAAAATGCTGTCTCAAGATTCTCCCTACATGACTTTTTTAATATTAAAGCTTCTGAAAATATCAAAATACAATACAATATACGCCATGTATTTTAATATTATTTGTATGTATTGGAAGCGCCAGCTCGGTTAGTCATCTACTAAATTAGCAACTTTCATTTACATATAGGGTTCGTTTGGATTGTTGGAAGAAAGAAGAAGAAGAAGGAAGAAGAAGAAGAAAAAAAATTATAAACAATCCAAACTCTTCACAAAGTTACACACTTTCCAATACTTCTTCCCATTTCTTCCCACACATATCCAAACGCACCCATAGATATACATTTGGCATATAGTACATTTCTATTTGCATTGAAGCATTCTTGCATGCTTCCCGTGACAGTAAATACCAGTCATTATTATGTACCTATTCACTCTTGATCTAGTTCGAATTAGTTCGTAATCGGATCTTCAACTTAGGTAATTCAAATAGATTCGTTTACAGTCGATAGCCCAAATGCATTCATCAACAGGGGCGGATCTACCACCGGCCCCATCTCACGTCGTCGAGCCCTTGGAGCCCTCCTTTAGCCCCAGCTAATTTTTTCTGCCATTAGAGCACTCGAAGTGGGGCTGAAAATTTAAACAGAGGTTGTCAGACCCACCTAGATATTTTTTCTAGATCCGCCACTGTTCATCAAGACTTATAACTATCAAGTCCCGCCTTTATTCGTTTATAGGAGCTGTTTGGATCGCTTAGGCAGTGTTTGGATTGGGGTGGGAAGAAGAGAATAAGAGAAGAAGGGCCCAAATTTATTATTAAACAATTCAAACTCTTCACAAAGTTACACACTTTCCAATACTTCTTCCCACTTCTTTCCTTCTTCCCTTCTTTCCACACCTATCCAAATGGAGCCTTAGGAATAAGAGGAATAGTTTTTTATTCCTAACCATTCAAACTCTTCACAAAGTTACACACTTTCCAATATTTTCTGTCTAGGAATAGACTATTCCTCTTATTCCTAAGTGATCCAAACGGCCCCCTAGAAGCTAAACTATATTTGATATAAAGGCTTTATTGAATCATGTAAAAATGTATAGTGCAAATTTGCGGCGTTAACTAAATCAACATAAAGTAAAAGGATTTGATTGAACTTAATCCATGACTTTAGGAGTGCTCAAGAAACCAAAAATTCTTAACGAACTATGTAGTTCACAAAAGAATAAAATTGGGATATTGTACAGCTTGTTAATTTCGACAAATACAAACTTTTTTAATGAAATTAACTTGAAGTCTTGAAGACATCCTTGGTCGAACGACTTAAACCTGTCTTAGAATTTTAGCCATAACGAGACTGACAGTGATGGATACGGCACTTGTATATAGAGAATTTGGGAACATATCTAGGCTAGCTCTAACTATCATGCAAATTTGAAAACAAAATGGGAGGGAAAGAAATAAACAAAAAAAAAAGTAAAAAGGCAGTTCTTCCAAAACCAGCCTTGTCTTTTTATTCCTCCGAGGCAAGAATCTTATCCTGTTGCAACACAAATCTCAAAGCAAACATCAACAGTTATTTTACATTTGCTGGTGTTTAATGAGCCTCTTAAGAGAAATAAACCGATTTGCTCTTGAACATGGCTTCTGCACGGTAAAGTAAAAAAGGAGCTTTGGTTGCAGTGTTAACCTCAGTACAGACTGTTGAGTTCTGAGTTGGTGGTTTTACCGAGAAGCTATAAATTTAACAAGTACATTTTAGAAGCTACGCTTTGATAGTCCCAAGCATGACTGCCTCTTCCGCTGCCCCAGTTTTGAAATGCCCCCAACTGTCACAAATCACTAACCATTGGATACAAATTTGATGAGCGGCTGTGATTAAGAGTTTTTATTAAATCTTCTCTGCTCCCAAAATCCAAAAGCACTTTTTTAAAAGATTCCTAGAAAAGAATAAATTAATATCGTCTCTCTTGTCTCTCGTCTCTCCCAACTCTCAAGTCTCAACTCCTAAGCAGATCTGACATGCGGCTTTCTCTTTCGCGCTTAGCCCCTCGTTCGGAACCTTGTTTCTCAACCCCTATAAATTGTCGCTCCTTTACACCCCAGAACGTGATCCATTACTCTGTACCAATCTCTCTTGCTAAATATTTTTTCTACTGGGTAAAATTGAGAGCACTTTTTTTTGGATTGAACCGAAAAAAAAATTTGAATTGGGATTCTCCTCATTTGAGTGTTATGACTTGTGAGTCAGAGTATTTTTCTTTTCTTGTAAAAGAAAATTAAATTTAGCCACAATGGATTAAAGAAATAAGTGGCGATTAAATTGTCGCTCCTCACCTATAGTTTTTATTACATGGTGAAGATGAAATTTCATTTTGTTAAATTTAAATCAATTTAGTATTATTATATAGTAGACTCGTACCAATTATACTTGATTTAGTTGCATGCATTAGAATTAGACTGGTTTTGATCTACGTTAAATAGAAGGTGAAAGACGCACGAAAGAGAAGATATACAGACACAGTACAAGGAGGTTCAGGTCCTTGTGTCATTTCATAAGTATTTTATTCTGTATTGGAATTTGGAAAAGAAAAGGGTCCCATTGGAAGCGGAGAAGATTTTATAAAATTTTGTTGGCGGATTTGATCATAGCCGCACATCTAACTTAGATCTAACGGCTATTGATTTGTGACAGATGGGGGCATTTCAAAATGGGGGCAGCGGAACCCTCCTCTTTTTAAACTAATAAGATTAGATTGTTTGAATGTTGGGGTATTGAATAAGACAGTAGTTTGAAAATCCATAACATTAAATGCAGTCTTTCAAATGTGTGTTGTGGTAACTGGTAAGATGAGCATTGAATTTATTAAATCAGTTTTTTTGAAGAAGTTCGAGTTTGTCAATAGGTTCTGGTCATGTATGATTTTACTTATTGTTCCAGTATAAGGTTTGTGACCAATAAAAAGATGCTAGATTGGAAATGGAAATGATGAATACATACTTTCCATCAGGGAACAGCCATGAGACAGGTTTAAAATTTTTTATGCCCATGATCTTTAATTTCTAGTAAAACGGCATTGCCGAATTAAGAAGCGAAGATCAAGTATGTCTGATTTCTTATATAAATTAGTTACTAATAAATTTATTGAAAAATATGTAATTTTGTGAAGAGTTTGGATTATTTATAATAAATTTGACATATAAAATGTCTGAAATTGCAAATTCCGACCCATCCAAACGAGGCCAATAGTGATATGATCATTTCAGTTGTTACTCTGTTTAAACCATGCAGTGCAATAATGAGTCAAGCTCATTTTTTTATTGGGAAACTCAAGGGTTATAGTAGTCCTGTAATAAAATTTTATGACGTACTTTTTAGATTATTTTATCACGCATTGGAAATCAACACACCCAATAACAAAATAAGTCTCTGTTAAGTTTGTGCCAGGGCTAGGGTCTCCTTTCAAAAGAGGAGCTAACATTTAGAAAAATGAAATTTTAAAAAGATTTTGCTGTAGTAAGATGAGATTTTTATCAATAGCTATCGGTGTTGTATAATTTTCTTTTCTTTTCTTTTTTTTCTTATTTTTTTCGTTGATTTCCCAAAGGGAAAAGAATTTCATTCAAAACAGTCATATGTTACAAATAAGTGATATTCTCTCTAGTAGGAAAATAACATAGGGTGCGTTTGGATTGTTAGAAGAAAGAAAAAGAAGAAGGAAGAAGAAAAAAAAAATTATAAACAATCCAAACTCTTCACAAAATTACACACTTTCCAATACTTCTTTCCACTTTTTCCTTCTTCCTTTCTTCCCACACCTATCCAAACGCACCCAAGAGAATAAAAAGGAAGCGAGTGCAAAAAAGAGGAGAAGACATAGCGTTGACTGTCCAAAATACAATAAAACTAAAACTAACACTAAGAAATGATTACTACATACTTACCATAAGGGAACAAGCTTTAGACACCGAAATTATTTTATATAAAAATTTAGACAGAAAAAATTTTAATATACAGAATAATTTTATTTTTTTTAATAAGAATAAAGTTCCAACGTGTTTTAGAAAAGGGTTTAGCAATTCCCTTCCGTACGCATTTCTAAAACGCGCTCCAGGGCTCCGAACGTGTTTTATAAACGCGTACGAAGGAGAATAATTTTCCTCCTGCAGTAACTTCTTTTGAGACGAGTCAGTCCTTTGTACGCGTTTATGAAACGCGTTCGGAGCCCTGGAGCGCGTTTCATAAACGCGTACGAAGGTCATCTCTTTCAAATTGGGCGAATAGCCGTTTCATTTAATTTTTTCGTTCGCCATCGATCGGCAGAGAAAGAGAGAACCAGAGAAAGAGAGAAGGAGGGAAGGAGAGAAGGAGAGAAGGGGAGAAAGAAAGAGAAAGAGAGAAGAGGAGAAAGAGAAGAGGAGAAGAGGAGAAGGCAGCAGCGAGAGAAAGAGAAGAGGAGAAGGCAGCGGCAGCGGCGAGAGAAATAGAAGAGGAGAAGGCAGCGGCAGCGGCAACGACGAACTTGCGACATCAATGTATTGTATTTTGTATTTTGTATTTGAAATTGTTGATAATTAGGGGTTTAGGGGTTTAGGGTTTAGATGAAATTGTTGATAATTGTGAAATAGTGATAATTGTTGATAATTGTATTTTGGATGAAATTGTGGAATTGTTGATAATTGATGTTAATTGATGAAATTGTGATGGAATTGTTGATAATTGATTGAATTGTGGAATTGTTGATAATTGATGCATGATGATAATTATGTATAAATGGAATTAGTTAATTGATGTTGATAATTGTTGATAATTGTGATGGAATTGTTGATAATTAATGTTAATTGATGAAATTGTGATGGAATTGTTGATAATTGATTAAATTGTGGAATTGTTGATAATTGATGCATGATGATAATTATGTATAAATGGAATTAGTTAATTGATGTTGATAATTGTTGATAATTGTGATGGAATTGTTGATAATTGATATTAATTGATGAAATTGTGATGGAATTGTTGATAATTGATTAAATTGTAGAATTGTTGATAATTGATGCATGATGATAATTATGTATAAATGGAATTAGTTAATTGATGTTGATAATTGTTGATAATTGATGTTAATTAATGAAATTGTGATGGAATTGTTGATAATTGATGCATGATGATAATTATGTCATCAATTATTTTATTTATAATGTCATAAATACAAAATGGAATTAGTTAATTCTGTGTATTATTGATAATTGTTGAAATGGAATTAGTTAGTAATTGTGTATAACTGAAATTGTTGATAATTGATGCATGATGATAATTATGATAATTATGTATAAATGGAATTAGTCAGTAAATTGTTAAAATAAACAGAAATTTATATAGAAAAATTATGGTGCAAATGTAGATTATTAATCAGTAATTATTGTGAAAATTCATTGTTGTTTTAAATTAAATAATACACCTTCGAACGCGTTTATAAAATGCGCTCCAGGGCTTTGAACGCGTTTTATAAACGCGTACGAAGCTCTGACAAACGAGGGGAAAGTGGACAGCATCTCTCCTTCGTACGCGTTTATAAAACGCGTTCGGAGCCCTGTAGCGCGTTTTATAAACGCGTACGGTGGGGAATTGCTAAACCCTTTTCTAAAACGCATTGGAACTTTCTTCTTATTAAAAAAAATAAAATAATTCTGTATATTAAAATTTTTTCTGTCTAAATTTTTATATAAAATAATTTCGGCTTTAGACAAGTTGAATTGTTTTTATGCTCGAGATCTTTTCTATGAAAAGTGGAAAACGTACGGCTTTGCCGGATTAAGAAGCGAAGATCAAGTATTGCATGGTTTTTTATATATAAAACTAGTCAGTAATATACTATACGACTATTTAATAAGATCATTATAGTGAATACTCTGTTTAAACCATGCAGTGCAATAATGGATTAAGCTAATTTTTTTCATTCGAAAACTCAAGGGTTTTTGTTGTCCTGTCAATTATTTTTTTAAGGAAGTACTGTTTAGGTTATCAAATTAATCACACCCAAAAAATTCCTGTCGAATAGAAGCTGACATTCAGAAAAAAAATGAAAGAGAGTAATATTCTATACTTTGATTACTTGTCTTTTTTGAGGGTTACTTTGATTACTTGTCACTGATAAAAAACCCAATTGATATAACACTGCCACCGTCCGATCAAATTTAATAGTTTAATTATTTAGGTCACGCCTTCATGACTCTTTGGTGATGGACTCAAACACACCTTTCTAACTTTACATCATCCTGCACAAACAAATTTCCAACGCAGTCTGAACTGTTGGATCGCTTTAAGATTCGGGAACCATCACGCGGTAAGATGAGAACTCTTCTTCTTCAGTGTTAAGTGTTAAGTGTTAAGACAAAAGGCACCGGGTATATTCCTAATATTTTTAATGTAATTAAATCATAAGAGATTAACAGTATGAATTTTCTCTGGTTTATTATCAATTTTGAGTTCTTTATATAAAGTGAACTTTGACCTGATATAACTAAATCAACGGTTACGCCGCGGAGTTTAATATCGATTTAAAGGAAACAAAAGTTTTAGGTGTTTCGGCTGAGTTTTAATTCCTAAATATTGCTCATCATAAGAAAAAAAGACATTAATTGTTCTAGCAAATATTTGAAAATGCAGGCATCATTTCGTGGCATATTATAAATTTCAACTGTTAATTTCACAAGTTTTCATATATGAATTTTCATAATAATGTAATAATGTAATTTTCATAATAATGTAGTTTTCAACTGTTAATTTCACAAGTTTGAAAATGCAGGATAATAATGTAATTTTCATATATGAATTGAATTTTAAATATTGTATTGTTTTAAAGTTAGTTTGCGAGAGCGAACGAACAAAATTTTATTGAGAACAGTAAAAATAATTTACAATCTAATTGTTACAAACCCGAAAAGTAAATAAATTTGTTGAACATATCTGAAATACATTATAAAAGACTAAATTGGAAAACTACTAGAAAAGAAATTTGAAATACTGTATTATAGAGGAAAATAAAAGCAATGGTACTAAAATCATAGTAAAATCAGCGTGCGTCGTTTGGATAGGTGTGGGAAGAAGAGAAGAAAAGAGGAAGTGGGAAGAAGTATTGAGAAGTGTGTAACTTTGTGAAGAGTTTGAATTGTTTATAATTTTTTTTCTTCCCTTCTTCCTTCTTCCTTCTTCCTACTTCTTCTCAACGCATCCAAACGGAAGTATTTGAAGAGCAAATCAATCCAACAAAGGTCTGATTGTGCCTAGTCCGTCTTATCCCACACTTAGTAGTTGCCAACATACCTTTTCTTTTTTAATCAGCAAAGCCCGTAGGCAGTTGCCAACATACCCGAAAAAAGGAAAATATATGTTCAGGCACAATCATAATCATAATTGCTGTAACACATTCAATCTTATCTTTTACCAAAGAATCCTAATCAACATAAGTGTATCTTGTGTGACATTTTTTTTTCACCATATTTCTTACCGAATTATATCTTTCAAGTTCTGTACAATTTATTAAATCATGAGATATGATAAAATAAGTTTATCGCGAATAGGTCTATCAACCGTGACTTTGTATCTCACATATGAAGCCTGTAATTACCGATCCGAACCGCTTGGTGTTTAATGGAAATTTATTACTGTCATCTGCCATCACTGGTCATCGTTCGAACAAAGTGAATACATAAAATAGACAAAATTAACATATATATGATCAAAGTGAACACATACAAACAAATTAATTCAAGAAAAATAAATTGAATATGCAATCTGAACAAGATGACAGAACTTTTTTTAATATGTGTTCATTTTGATCAAATATATGTTCACATTATCTATTTTACGTGTTCATTTTATTCAAATGAAAACAAAACTACAGATGACAATTATCATTTCTCACCGAGTTGAGAATTATACTCCCCAATAATAACGTTTTTAAAATTTTTAAAAGGAATATTAAAAAATTGTACAATAGAAAAAATAGTTTCCAACAACAATAAGCATATCAATATAAGTGGTTTAGATCGGACTTAAAACTTTATAATTGCAATATAGCCATATGATTGACAGACTCATCAATCAGTCATAAACTCATAATTGATTTTATACTATCTCATTTTCCTCATTAATTTTGAATAAACCGAATTTAGTTTCAATTATATCCCCTCCCCCCCTAAAAAACTATCAAAATTAATGAAGTCGTAAGACTAATATGGGTGTGTTTGGAATGAGTTGAATAAGCCTTATTCATGAATTAGCCAATTGTAAGGTGACCCAAACACACAATGGAATAAGAATAATGCCCTATTCACTACCTTATTCTTATTCAAGCCAAAACTAGAAATTAGAATTGGAATGGCTTGGTGATGTTAGGAAAATATTATAATAATAAGTATTTTTATAAATATTTATTATTATTATTATTATTATTATGATAAATATTATAATTATTTATGATAAGTATTATCAATTATTATTTCGCTGAATTATTAATTATTATTTATTAATGATTCACAAAGCGTTATAATAAGTATTTATTACTAATTAATCATTATTATTTATTAATGATTTTATAATAATAATAATAATTATAATAATAATAATTAATATTGTAATAATAAGTATTATTATAAATATTTATTTATGTTATAATAATAATATTATTATTATTATTATGATAAATATTATAATTATTTATGATAAGTATTATCAATTATTATTTCACTGAATTATTAATTATTATTTATTTATGATTTACAAAGCGTTATAATAATGATTTACTACTAATTAATAATTATTAGTTATTAATGATTTTATAATAATAATAATAATTAATATATTGTAATAATAAGTATTATTATAAATATTTATTTATGTTATAATAATAATATTATTATTATTATTATTATAAATATTATAATTATTTATGATAAGTATTATCAATTATTATTTCACTGAATTATTAATTATTATTTATTAATGATTTACAAAGCGTTATAATAATGATTCATTACTAATTAATAATTATTATTTACTAATGATTTTATAAGCGTTATAATAATTATATTATTTATTAATGATTTATTAAACATTATAATAATGATTTATAATAATAATTTATTAATTATTATTTTTATTTATTAATGAATTATTAATTATTATCATTGTTATAATAATTATTTATTAAACGTTATAATAATTATTATTTAATAGTAATCATGATAAATATTATCATTAAACGTTATCATTAATATTATTAGTATTATTTTATTCATTTTTTTAATCAATTATTATTATGATAATTATTTAAAAATTTTATTTATTGATTTTAAAATCATAAATATAATAATTATTGTATTTATCAATATTATCTAAATTATTTCTTTAATGTTTTTTAATTAATATTTTTATATTATTTTTATTATGAATATAAATTATTATTATATTATTTTCATCCATTCTTATAATGACAAATTGTTCAAAACAAAATCAAATCATTATTATATTTTTTTCTTTCCTTATTCTTATTCACAACACACTATCCAAACAACATCTTCTTATTCATGAAATAGACAATTCTCCTAATTCTTTTTCAAGATTCTTATTCATAAATTTTCTTATTTATTCTTATTCACTCCGCTTCCAAACACACCCATAGAGTAGTTATGTTATCCGATCGATGTTATGTGATATGAATCATTGGTTGTATTATAAGAATGGATATACAAATATACAATAACTTTTAAATCTACATCGGAAATATTCTTTAAATCATTATATTATTTATTGTGGGGTCATAAAGATCATCTCATCATCTCCCTTAATCCTTAATGGCGAGCTTCCTCTCTTTTTATTTTCATAATGTAATTATTTATTCCATGAATAATTAGTATTTTTTTAAGACAATTTAATTTTCTTCAGGACAATTGATAATATTACCTAGGAAAATTAGTAATTTTTTTTTCTATGACAATTAATATTTTTCAGATTTTTTCTAAGGTGAAATTTTTTTCTACCAAATAATTATGTTACATAACTAGGACAATTATTTTTTCCTAAGAGAAACAATATTTTTTCCAGAACAAAACTAAGACAATTAACTGACAAAACTATGACAGTTCTATTAAAGATCTGTGACAATTATGTTATAGAACTACAACAATTAGTTTTTTTTTTACTAGGTTAATTAATTTTTCTCTCTCGGGTGAATATATGTTCCAGAACAAAATTAAGATAATTAATTAGCTTATAAAACTAGAACATTTATGTTCTAGAATTAGGACAATTTGTTTTTTTTCCTCATGTCAAATATTTTTTCTAGAACAAATATTATTTTTGTTAAGACAAATAGCACTGGAGGGTCGAGTAACCGCTAGATGAGGTGATTAAGTGCTGCATGGGAAATATAGGATGAGGATAATAGACATATATGAAAAAAGATGATGAGGATACTATTATTTATTTCGCAAATTAAAAAAAAAGTGCGCCACCAGATACTAACTCTCGTTCTTGATTTGGTATTACTAAGTTTCAACCTCTAAACCTCCCTAAAAACCTAAGTTTCAACTCTCGTTTCTTGGCTTAAGTTTTAGGGTTTGCTTTAACTATTCGGTAGGATATCCTAAGTCTCTCGATCTTAGGAGGGAATAAACCTCTCGGCTAAGTTCTGTTTGACTTTTTGGGTATACTAACTATCCTATGGTATGGGAATGCAAATCATCATTGAAATTAGGGTTCTTTGTGCTTATCTACGAGGTCTGGCCTAAACCAAGTGAGCAAACCTTTCAAACAATTCAATTCACATTCTCAATTTCAGCAATTAAACTTAAGAAAAACAAAGCAACTCAGACAAATTAGAAAACTAAATTAAACTTTATAAATCTACCAAGTCATGGTTCCCTACAATTGCCCCTAACAACAATTCTAAGCTAGACAAGATATAGAATCATACAAACCAAGGTTTTCTCGAATAAACAAACAAAAGATAAAAAGAAAAGATAGAATACAACAAATGAAATTCGATTCCTCTCCTCTTCCTCCTCCGCCTGCCTTCGAACGGCCCTGTCTCCTTTCGGGCGGATCCGCCTGGATCTTGGATTGCCGCGTCGTGTAGAAACTCTCAAATCTCTCTCTAACTTTGATTTCTCTCCAAATTTGATCTCTACTTCTTCTCCCCCCCAAACCATGTTTATATAGGCTTTAGAATTGATGGAAGGCGCTCATAATAGCAGGAAAATGCTTCTGGACGTGATGGGAATAGAGAATAACCGTCTTCCCAAGTTAAAACTCTAAAACGGACGCTTTCTGCTAATTCAGGCAGGTTTCAGGCGGACCCGCTAGGATTCTGGCGGGTCGCCAAAAATCGTCCTGAGAGCAGATCTGGAAATTTCAGCACTGCGCCTTGTTCGTATTTTGCCCATAATTTATTCATCCGGACTTCGTTTGAGGTGATTCAAGTACCGTTGGAAATCTTATGAGAAGCTCTACATCTTTATTTAATTATTTAGGTTATGTTCTTGTCCAGAATCTGCATAAAAATAGAGATTATTGTAGTAACTCCTTTGACACAAACTTAATTAAAACCAACCTAAATATGTTAAAATCTAACTAAAACACAAATATTTAGTTGTAATTTAGGGCCTAAAAAAATTGAAATATCTATATGAAATCCGCCGATCAGTAACGACGCTGAAGAAAAAATAATGGTAAACAATTCCGTATATTATTAATAGTTGTAAGGAATTTTCACATTTCACGTTAAGTAAAAAGAGCCTTGCAGAGGTAATTCGACATTTTTGTCCCCAACCGTCCCCATCAAAATTTTGAAAAGTATTCGGAATTAGTTTTATACTTATTATATATTTAAACTATCCTAACCAAATGATGAATCTTGCGGAGAATCATTTGCATCTTGGCTCAACATAAATTTCCTACTCTAGAAACTGTGATTTACAATTTAAATCCTGCACTAGGAAAAAAGATAAATCAACATACTACCAACCTTACGCAAAATTTTATTGCTATTTTTTTGTTTCTGCCCTTGTTGGCATAGCATGATAATTCACTTTTATACACAGTTTGAATTCAAACGAAAAGAAATATTGGATCTGAATCGTTTGTATAATAACTCCGTCTATATTAAACTTTGCTTGCATTGTTTAGTAGAGCCCGGTTCTAAGTTCGGGTAAAAAAGGAGGGTTGTGATAAGCTAGGCGAGCCAACGTAAAAAATTCAGTCATCTCTATGAAAATGAAACCCAATTACTTTTCGTTGGGGCGTAACTCTCTTAGCGACGCGTCTTATCGGAACCCGGATGAGATGATAAATGAGCAAGGACCGAGTCGCCACCCCTTTAGTGGCGCGCCTTATCGGAACCCGAATAAGATGATAAATGAGTAAGGGCCGGATCGTCACTCCCTTAGTGGCGCGCTACATCAACGTCCGGATATAGTGTGTTGTACTAAACGTCTCTAGGTTTGTCGATTACAAAATAATATCATTTGGCATTTAACAATCTTCTTTGAGTTTTATAGGAAGAAGATACAATTTATGAGGACTTGGATAAAAGCTTTAAGAAAGATCAAGATCAAGTTTTTAGAGAGCTTGTAGGCTAGTTTAGACTAGGATAGAAGGTATACTTTAGTCCTTGTTTATCCTTGAAATGGTCTAGATAGCGAAAAGCTCAATAAACCAGCAAAATCCTGTTTTCAGTGACCTAGCGTCGTACAACGCTAGATAGTGGTACACAACGCTAGAACAGCTAAATTCATACTTTTGTGAATCAACGTTGCACAACGCTATATAGAGTTAGGCAACGCTGATTCACAACGTTGTACAACGCTCAGTAGTGTTGTACAACGCTGCAGTTAAAAAAACTTGAAAAATTTCCTGAGTACCATCGTGCAACGCCATATAGCGTTGCACAATGCCACAAAAATCCCAAGTTAGCTGTCCCATGTAAACAGTCGTTTTTACATGCAAAGTTTCTGGTAACGTTAGCCAACGTCTTTCAGCGTTGGGTAATGTTAGCGTTGTGTGACGGTATATAGAGTTGTACAACGCTCTGTTGAATCTGTCAGAGTTGTTCCTTTTGTCTCCCTTTAGCGTTGTGTAACGCCATTCAGTGGCAAGCAACACTCTGACAATTTCCAACGGAATTGTCGGAGCTTTCCTTTGGTTATACTCTCCTTCGTTGTGCGACGACAAATAGCGTTGCACAACGCTCTGACAGACCAACGGCTATTTTAAAGAGCCGTTAGAATTTACAACGGTCATATTCCAGCGTTGTACAACGCTGTGTCCAGTTTTTTGCTGGGGAACTGCTCATTTCGAGCCCTATATATATCCACCCCTTGTTCTCTCTCCAACTAACAAGTTAGAGAGCTTCACTTTGCAAAATTAGATCAGAATTGAGCCTTTGAACACAGGGATACTCTCCCACTTGAGCTTTTCATAGCTAGACCATCTTGAGAGATTTAGTAGCCTCAAACACCACCGCCCCGACATTGTCGCTAGGTGTAGGTTAGAATAGGTTGAGAGCTCTTCTCCTTTGAGGCCGTTGTGCCATTCGAGTTAGGCCGATCCGCCTCGAGTATCCTTGTGACGAGGTGATTCGGTTCGAAGTTGTAGTCCCGTTCTTGTTGGAATTGAACGGAGCGCGCCCTTTGGTGGTAGCGAAACTCCCGAAGATGTACGACTAAGGCTAGCTTCTTCTAGCGGGTCGGAACTCCGTAATCACATCGCGTGTTCAATTTCTCTCTCTCTTTTTCTCTTTATTATCTTCCTATACTTGAATTGCTTGTGTGCTTGCTTGTATTGGGTACCAATTGAATTGTGTTAGGGTAGTTCATACCAAACCGGTCCAAAACCTTAATCGCTTCCGCTAAACCTTAGTTTAGCCGCCCCCCTTAGGGACAACATAGTGGCAAGTAAGCAAGGGTCTTCGCACTTTTCACGACGGGTGCGGGGGGCAAGGAAGATAGTCAGTGAGAGTAGGATTCGTTTAGGTAGTTGGAATGTAGGGATCTCTAACAGGAAAGTGAAGAGAGTTAGTGGATACGGCGATTAGGAGGCATGTGAACATCTTGTGCGTACAAGAGACAAAGTGGACGGGCCAAAAAGCAAAGGAAGTGAAGAACACCGGTTTCAAGCTATGGTATACTGGAAAAGAACGGGGCAGGAATGGAGTGGGTATCTTAATCGACAAGAGCCTTAAGAATGGAGTTGTCGACATTCGGAGGCAAGGGGATAGGATCATTCTAGTGAAGCTAGTTTTGGGAAACTTAGTTTTGAACGTCATTAGCGCTTATGCACCACAAGTAGGTTTAAGTGAGTCTATCAAAATCCAATTCTGGGAAGATTTAGATGGTATGATTAGAAATGTGCCAACCACCGAAAAGCTCTTCATTGGAGGAGATTTCAATGGACATGTAGGCGAAACTAGTGGAGGGTTTGAGAGGGTGCATGGGGATTTTGGGTATAGCGATAGGAACCAAGGAGGTGACGACTTCTTGAACTTGGCCATAGCTTACGACCTCATGATAGCTAACACCTTCTTTAGGAAAAGATAATCCCACTTAGTTACCTTTAGTAATGCACAACACTTTTCCCAGATTGATTTTGTTCTTGCTAGGAGAGAGGACAAACAAGCATACGTAGATTGCAAGGTTATACCTGGGGAATGTGTCGTCTCACAACACAAATTTGTGGTGGCTGATTTTCGCTTTCTGCTACGTTCTAGAGTAAGTAGAGGCGCTCGAGTCGTGAGGACGAAGTGGTGGAAGCTCAAAGGAGACGTGTCTCGTACATTTAGGGGCAGAATGATTGAAGAAGGTCCGTGAAAAGCAGGTGAAGAAGCGAACCAGATGTGAAGATATGTCAGCTATCATTCAGAAAGTAGCTACGGAAGTGCTTGAAGTTACTAGAGGAAACAACCACGAACCTAAAAATACTTGGTGGTGGAATGACGAAGTACAGAAAGCTATTAAAGAAAAGAAAGAATGCTACAAACGCTTGCACCATGACAAGACCGAGGACAATGCGCAGAAGTACAAATTGGCCAAGAAGAATGCAAAGAAAGCTGTGAGCAAAGCAAGAGGTCGGGCTTAAGAGGATATACAAGAAGCTGAGTACGAAGGAGGGCGAGAAGGACGTGTATAAGATAACCAAGCTTCGAGATAGGAAGACGAGAGACTTAAACCAAGTGAAGTGCATCAAGGACGAGACTGATAGGCTTTTAGTGAAGGACAACGAGATCAAGAATAGGTGGAGGGATTACTTCGACAAGTTATTCAATGGAGAGGATGACGACTTAGGAATTGTGCTGAACGACTCCTTTGATGACTTCAATAGACGTTTTGTTAGGAGAATTCAAGAGTCCGAGGTGAAAGAAGTCTTAAAACTAATGAAAGTAGGTAAGGCTCTAGACTTGATAACATACCAATCGAAGTATGGAGATGCCTCGGAGATGTGTCTGTAGTTTGGTTAACCAAACTATTCAATAGTATTTTCCGATCAAATAGGATGCCAGATGCGTGGAGGAAAAGCACTCTGTACCAATCTTCAAGAATAAAGGGGATGCTCAAAGCTGTACAAACTATATAAGGATTAAGCTTATGAGTCATACAATGAAGCTTTGGGAGAGAGTGGTAGAGCATCGCTTGAGACGGATGACAAACGTCTCGAAAAACCAATTTGGTTTTATGCCTGGGAGGTCGACCATGGAGGCCATCTTTCTAATAAGGCAATTGATGGAGAGATATCGGGAGCGAAAGAAGGATCTACATATGGTTTTCATTGATTTGGAGAAAGCATACGACAAAGTGCCAAAAAAAGTTATGTGGTGGGCACTAGAAAAGAAGAAAGTCTCCACTAAGTATGTTACCCTCATCCAAGACATGTATGATGGTGTTGTTACTTGTATCAGGACATGTGATAGTGTGACTTGTGACTTTTCTATTAAAATAGGACTACATCAGGGATCAGCTTTGAGCCTGTATATTTTTGTCTTAGTGATGGATGAGATCACGAAGGATATACAGGGAGAGATTCCTTAGTGTACGCTCTTTGCCGACGATGTAGTGTTAGTCGATGAAAGTAGGACGAGGGTCGATAGGAAATTGGAGTTGTGGAGACAAACTCTAGAGTCCAAAGGGTTTAGGCTTAGTAGAACTAAGATGGAGTATATGGGGTGTGAGTTTAGTGGGATAGACCTAGGGATGAAAACAGATCAGATACGGAGCGGATGTTGGTCTTCCCATATCCGCATCCATATTTTTTCCCGGATACGGATACGAATACGGATACGGTTCGGATATTAAACGGATACGAATACAGTTCGGATATTATCGAATACGGAGTCGAATACGAATATATTTTGTCGGATACTGATTGCATTTTTTATTTTTAATTGATTATTTATTTATTCATTTCTTTAGTACTTCCTGTTAATTTTATAGTACATAAAATTTGTCACATATAAGAGGAGTTAAAACATATATATAGAAGAATATTCATGCCACACTATATTATTTATTACGCTAATTAGTCAGCATTACTCAATATTTGATACATTCAATCAACCCAATCTAAGATCCGTATCAAAATATTATGTAATATCTATAAATTTAATTATTATTAACACTATTAATCATTTTGTTTATAATCTTAGAAATCCGTACTTGATTTCCAATAGATGTGTTGCATTCATATAAATAAATACATTATACATTTTTACCAACATCAGCGACTTGGTGTAGTGGTTGAGGCGCTGGATTGATATTGATCAAACTAGAGTTCAATTCCCAGTGAAAGAAAATTAAGTTTGGTGTGTTGAACGCGGATCTGAGTTGTCATAATTCGGATATCCGTTTAGCAAAACAGTCTTACATGATATATTATTATTTGTTAAATTATCTCCATAAAAAGAAAATAATGAGTTTTTCTGTTCGTTATATATATGATTATTATAAACCTTCAGCTACACATTGAATTAATCGATCAATCTTAGTAATAATATAATAATTCCTCGGTTGATCTTCTTGTAAAAATTTCTTATGACTAGAATAAAAAAGTTTATTCGAAAAATAAGTACATGAGTTCCAGTGGTATTCGAGAGATTAATATTTGACAAATGAAACGAAGTAGAAGTTTCAGCAAACGCTAACCTCTGACTAACAAATTTAAAGCGCTATAAGTTCTTTGAGAGCCACATTAAGTCTATGGGATATTTTTTTTACTTTTGAATAATTACGGGATACTTCAAAAAAAAAAAAAGGCACATGAAGTGGATTTTAATACTCCCCATTTTCAAAAGTTTGTCAATCAGCTTTTTTTCCATTTAAATTTGATCAAATAAAATTAAGACTAGGCAATGACCAACGAAATGATACTAGAATGGACTAGGAATGAAAAGTTGATCCATAAAATGTCTCCTTTTTGTATAAGCATTGCAAGTTCAAGTAAAAGAGGAACACACAACACAAACCTTGCTTGAATCAAATCCGGAATTTTAACAAAGACCGTTCTAACTCATTTAACATGTTCTACCCATTCACGCAATACTGTCCCCATTATAAATGTTGAAATTTAACTTTTTGAAAAAAAAAATTAATTCGTTATAGCTGTGTCAAACCTTCGGTCAATGCAACACACCTAGGGTTTCGTATTAGAAAATGAGAAAACTAATTTATGTAATTCATTTTTGGAAGCTGTTTTTTGACGCTCTATTATATTCTGGCTAAGATTAAAATGAAACAATTGTTGGCTTGTAAATTTTTCTGTAATTTGGTCCCTGGTTTGATACATTTTAGTCTCTTGACCTCTAATATTATTCCACTAACTCATCAAAGAGCTCACAAAATAAAATTTGTTGTAAAATGTAAAAGATATCTTTTGCCTGGTTGTATGTGGCACACTGCATGAAAACGGTTTTGCGATAATTAATAATGATATAATTTTCAACAAACAACACATGTAACGGTTACCAGACACGAAACTGAAAGAAAAAATACAGGACAAACATATAAAATATTTTTCATGTTTTGACGCTTGAAGGTTGAAGCCAATGTTTTAGAATTTTCTATTTGACCTTTAACTCAATCTTATCTTAATATAAATCTTAATTATTGATTTAAAAAACTCTGACCAACAAAACGGAGTAAACACTTTAAGGGACAACTACACGACAGAGAGGAGAAGATGAACATAAATTTATGAAAAAGTGAAGATAAAAAGCGAGCAGGAACACAAAAGTATAAAAAATAAATTCATACGATGTAATAAGTGCTCCAATAAAGTAAGAAGTAAGAACCAAAGCATTTTTTACAAATAAAATACCACTAACCAACCAATGAGTACTTAAGGGGACACATCAGAAGTGACCGAAGCAATACACTCCGGTCTCCTTTATTAAATCCTCCCCACAATATTTAATAATACCACCTCCAACCCTTTATTCCCCATCCGCTGCATCCCTTTAATTAATTAATTAAATAGTCGTTAATGAATGAATGAATTATAAAACAAAAATAAAAAAATAATTGCGCAGTTGAGTGGATTTTATCACCTCCGCTCCCTCTCAGCTCAGAACTCTGTGCATTTCTCGTGATACGCATCTCTCTGTCTCTACTCTCTTTCCTTCTATCTCTCTCTCTCTCTCTCGTGCCGCTTTTTTCTTCACCAAACCCTAACCCTAAACTAGATTAAGCTTCTTGCTAAAACCCACCCTAGTTAATGTTAATGCGTCAAACCTCTCCTCTCCTCTCCTCTCCGTTGATCCGTTTCTCTCTCTCCAGCATTTTGGGTCTCTTCGTTTCTAAGGTATGCAAGTTTCTTTCCTTGTTTTAGCTTACTTTTCCTACTTACTAACTAGTTGATTGGAGTGAATCTCAGCACTTTACCAAGTATTTGATTGGAATGAAGCTCACTGTGTAGATTCTTTTTCTGGCGCATTTTGTTGATTTATTTTGGGTTTTTTAGAGGCTAATTAGTTCAATCAGCGAAAATATGTAGCAATATTTTGGTGGTAACTAAAGATTTGTGCTTGTTTGTATTTCATTTTGATTTTTTCACTCCACCTTTCAGTTTCCCAATTGGTAACTACTAGTTTAAAGGAGAATCAAAAGTGAATGCTATCAGCTTGTAATTGATTTAACTATTATTTTTCTATACTTTCTATCAGTGCGTGTTGATAACTAAGGTTAATATGCAGATTGGGGTGGCCGAGACTTTCAATCGCTTGTAAAAAGCAGCAACAACTCAGATGGGCACCGAATCAAGGCTTAACTTTATATTTGAACCCAATCAAACTCAAGCTGGGTCTCTTCCGTCACTTCAGTAGGCGTCTATTCCCGATTGGAAATGGCTTCGTCCAGCTGTACTGAAATCGTCGAGGTAAATGAAGAGCACAGTGGAGCCCATTCTTTCAGCCTCAGCCGGTTGCGTGTGAAGGTCAAATCAGACGAGAAACAGTCAATGGATGAAGATCTCAACTATTTCCTCAAAGGGATTGATTTAAATCCCGCTCCTAGAGATATGCTGAGAAAGAACATGTACAGCATGCCTGTTAATAAGCCTGGCCCATCTCAAATATCCCGAATCGAAATAACCGAATCGGTGACGTTGAAACAGGCTCTTAGAAAGCTGTGTATTTCACAGGCATCGGAAATGGCAGCTATGAAGCGCCTTACTAAGCCTGGGGTGGTTTCTGATCCTGGGAGTATTAAGAAATTGTATGCATCAGTGGTGGTTCAGTCTAGTCGGGACTTGAGTGACGAGAAGAGGAAATTGGTGGAGATTTCTATTGTACCTGATAAATCAATGCCTGATGGGTCAAAAAATAAAGGAGAAATAACTCAGTCACGTGATCTGAAATCAGTTGGCAAGAGTAAGGGTGACAATCGTAGGTCGAGATCTCCTGCCACTGCCAGGTCACCTAAAATGAGAATTCAAGATGTGATTAGTGAGGACTCCAAAGATAAAAAGGGCAAAATGGTTCCCAAGTCCTCACGTGGTAACTCTCAGGCAAGTGCCGGTTTAGTAAGCAATTTTGGAACCCCTCGTCTTGTTAAGCCAGTTTTTAGAAATAAGAGCACTGTTAAGAAAAAGGTGAAACCAGAACCAACAACTCCTGTCTCCAATCCCACTAAAAACCATAAACCCAAATGTTTAAGCCCCATAACAACTAAAGATAAGCCCATTATGCAAAGTAGACCCATTACACCGCCTCCTGTAACCCACAAGAAACCTGTGGGAGGGGTTGCTGCTGTGGAGAGGACCCGTGAAATTACACCGCCTAAAATTGTCCCGAATCCTCCAAGTTGTGTGGCTAAGCTGGAGAGGAAGGAGAAAGGGGAGTGTTCTCAGAGTTCCAAAAGTAGCATGGGGGACTACAGCACTAGCACAAGCATTAGCGAGGACAGTCTCAGTGGATCAAACGGGCCTGGAAGCCGACCCCACATGTCAAAGGATGTTAGGTGGGTTGCAATCCGACATGCTATTATGCAAAATGGTCCCTTGAGTTTGGACAATTTTAAACTGATAAAGAGGCTAGGGTGTGGTGACATAGGCACTGTTTATCTTGCTGAACTGGCGAACTCTGATTGCTTGTTTGCTCTTAAGGTGATGGACGTGGATTTTCTTATCAGTAGAAAGAAGATGATGAGATCGCAGACAGAGAGGGAGATTTTACAAATGCTAGATCATCCCTTTTTACCGACGCTTTATGCACATTTTATTACCGATAATTTAGCTTGTTTGGTTATGGAGTTCTGTCCCGGTGGAGATTTACATGTGCTGAGACAAAAACAGCCGACACGGTGCTTTTCTGAGCCAGCTGCCAGGTACTTTGTGAACTATTTATCTTGGTACTTAATCGGAATTTCGAAATTACGTACCTTAGTGGACTATCTTGTCTCTTCACATATTTAATTCTGTGGTTGTTTATCTTAATGTTGACTTTTGATGACAGAAAAGTTCCAAGAATGTTTTGTTTTATTAATAGAAACATGTATTTGTTGTTGGCCTAAAGGTGAACTACTTTTATTTGCAGATTTTATGTGGCAGAGGTTCTGTTAGCATTAGAGTACCTTCACATGTTAGGAGTGATCTATCGCGATCTAAAGCCTGAAAATATACTAGTGCGTGAAGACGGTCACATTATGCTCTCAGATTTTGACCTTTCTCTGCGCTGTTCAGTGAGTCCCACCCTTCTCAGATCCAATTCTCTGGGCAGAGAAGACCCTGCCAAGAGTTTCTCTCTCCCTTGTTCAGAGAACAGTTGTATGAACCCACTCTGCCTTAAACCCTCTTTGACCCCAGTCTCTTGCTTTACTCCACGATTGGTCTCCCATTCAACCCGTACAAGACCCAGATCTGATTTAGGCCATCAAATTGGCTCGCTTCCTCAGCTAGTTGTTGAACCTACTGATGCCAGATCCAACTCTTTTGTGGGGACCCACGAGTATCTAGCCCCTGAAATAATAAGAGGAGATGGGCATGGCAGTTCCGTAGACTGGTGGACATTGGGCATATTTTTGTACGAGTTATTGTTTGGCCGGACACCTTTTAAGGGGCCTGGGAATGAAGAAACCTTGGCAAATGTGATTTCTCAGAGTTTGAAATTTCCTGATAGCCCGAGTGTCAGTTTCCATGCTAAGGATTTGATAAGAGGGTTGCTTGTGAAAGAGCCAGAGAATAGACTTGGGTCATTGAGAGGTGCAGCTGAGATCAAACAGCACGCGTTCTTTGATGGATTGAATTGGGCCTTGATACGGTGTGCAATTCCACCTGAGACGCCAAAAAAACAGGACTTGGGTAATTGTGGTCTGGTAAAAAAGAAAAGGGAAGGTAAATGTTTGGATTTTGGGAGTAATGGAGATAACATAGAGTTTGAGTTGTTTTAGGAAAACGTGGTATATTGATCTTGGCAGGCTGTAGGTTTAAGCTGCTGTGCCCTTTTTTCCTGTTTCTAGTTTGTACTTCAGGGTTGAGTGGCTAATGGATGTGGAGGTGGTTCTGATGTACACTAAAGTTTGCCCTTATCTTGTTAATACTGTCATTATGGTTTCAATTTATATATATGCTAGGTGATCTTGTAGCTTAATTATGTCTATAAACTTTTTTTCGATCTTGTAGCATCTGCAGTAAGTTTTTTTTCCCCCTTTTAGTATCTAATGTACGAAATCATTTGGTACTAGTGCATGATTTTAATGATGTTACCTTTTTTGCCCCCCTGTCGGATGAGTTTGGGCAATTTGTGTCTGGTAGTACTGTAGTAGTGAAGTACTGAAGTCCCAAAAAGGCATGTTTCTTTTTGTTGGTTGAAGCAAATTTGAAATTGGGAACTATACGTAACATAGGTAATCATAAAATTAATACGTTATTGAAAAAAACAGGTTAATTCGATAACTAGACTGAATTGATGCTAGAAGTTTCATGTAGCCCCTAGTTCACGGACCCCAGAAAACATGTGGTTGGAAGTTTTGAATCCTATTATTGCTCAGAACTAAATTCTTAGATATACAAGGCAGATCTAACGATCTAGATCAACAATAGCTTATTCTGGATTGGGAACTCGCTGGAATTTTCAACGTCTGTTTGCACTTTTAGAGGAAACCAAACCTGCAATGGGGTGTTAGTTGAGACACTAGTGGCTAGAATCTTAAATTGCGCAAAAGGCCAAAACTAAATCGAACGTCTCTTTCTTGCTCAAGATTTATTTTCGGGATAGACCTCGTGGCCTTGTGACAGATATGCACGTTCTCTGTTTAAGGTATGTAGTATCCGATGTCTGAACATTATTTTATTCTCTGGTTTCATATTCGTCAGGTCAGAGAGGAAAACCCCACCAGGCCACAAAGCCGCAAGACAAATTAAATAAGACTGATCCCATTGGGGCTAATATGACATGCAGAGAAAACCAAATTGTACACCAATAAGAAAATAATTTATCCCACCACTCTGTAGTATTAATTTAGATTTCAATAATACCACACTCCAACCAGTTCATCAGTTAACTGAGGATGCGTTCACAATAATAGCATCCTACAACATACAATTTTATCTTTTGCTCAATTTATTAATGACATACTATTTATTTACAATGCAATGCTTTTCTTTTCTCTAACAAAAATGCTAACGAGTCCGGAATCATACAATATACGTCTTCTTCAACACCTTCCCACGCTTTCTACGTGGGTTCGTGGGGTCTACCATGACATTCAACGCATTAAGGATCTCTGCATCCTCTTCACTCCAGAGCGTTTTCGCAAGATCAGGTTTCTCGAGCAAAAGCTTGGCGACAAGGTACCCAGCAATAGACCAAGTCTGGTACAAACGAGCTTGCTTGCCTATGAAACGCGCGCTTTTGGTATCATAGTATTCAGGCCATTTATCTATTGATAGGCGTTTCTCGGCAATCTCTAGAGCTCTTTCAGCTATCTCTGGCCTATTCATCTTTATGCATGCAACTGTCAACTACAACAACAGAAAAAGGAAAAATTGAGAAATCTTTAGACATTCATTGTCAGATGAATGGCATGCGAATTTGGGCGTTTATAACCAAAATATTTTTTCTCAAATTAATTAATGAAATTAGTGGCTGACCTGCCATAGTAATGTTGGCCATGAGCCTCCATTGTGGTAAGACCAAGGCCTGCAAAATAAAAAAAACATGAGGAATTGAAGAATAATGCTGACAAAAGAGGGGGAAAAAAGAGAAGGTGAAAAGGTATAATTGTACGTGTTTTTTGGATCGCTTCCAGTGATGATACGCCACTCCTGACCTTCAAGTGCAGGATAACATATCTTAAGAGGCATTTGTGCCACTAAATCGGACCATTTTGTCTCTATCAAATCCAAAATGGCATGCGATTGCTGTGTTGTGGCTAAACTACTAACTATAGACCACAAGTTCCCCAAAGAGAAGAACCGAAAATCCATATGAGCTGGCTGTAAATTGCCAATCAAAAATCCACCCTTGCTAGGCATCCACTCAACCAACCAAGGAGGGATCTGGTCAGGGTATATGTTAAACTTGTTAACTGCATCATAAGAGTATTCTTCCGTTTTGTACCGGTAAATCTCATTCAGTTTCTTCATGTCAACCCAGTAGTACTCTCTTATGTGAAAGGAGAGTGCGATCAGACGGTTGTTCAGGGCTCGGATTAGGTCTGCTGAGCCGTCTTCAGGTGCGAGCATTTCCCGGGCACACATCAAAGCAGAATAAAACAGAGCCTAAATACACATCATACAATAATTTATCAAGTCAATTTCCACTTGCCAAAAGCAGTAGAACCTAAATAAGAATATGTATATACCTGAATTTCAAGAGGATGACCATGAATACCCATTCGCCTATCTATCATGCAAGAACCATCAGTAACAAGGAGGGTTGGGAACATATCAAATCCATCAGCCAAGCAAAGTTTTAATATCATTTTTATTCCTGTTTGAACATCGATTCTCTCCTGAACTGAAAGATCTCCAGAGCATTTCCCATATGCCCTCAGCAATATAATCCACCACAATCCTGCATTAACAATTTTATTACTTGCTAAACCCACTCCAAAGAAGTTTGATGCCTTTCTCTCTCTATATTTTTAAAATTGTCCACAAAGATATGATAAGATATAATAAATAAAGGTATATACCAGAGTCAACTGGGGCAACACGGCCAATAGCTGCTTCACCAAAATCAGGGTCAAGCACTTCTTCAGTTGCATTTTCATCCCCATCAAGAGGAACAGTGCGCACCTTAAAACTTGCTGGCATTAGCCCTTGTCCTGGACTATGGCAGTCCATTGTTTTCTCCCAACTCTACAAGACATCAATTAAATACAAAATAAGGACACCTAAAGTATACTGTCCTTTGCAAAAATATAGCCAGTGCTATAATAATGTTGCAAACAAAACAATTTCCAATTGTTCCAAAAAGGACTGTATCCGATTTTAAATCATTTACATATATGAGTGAACCACAGAAGTATGGTGCAGTTGAACAAAAGAATGACACATCACCCATAAAGCTTTAAATTCAATCAACTACAAACTCAGTTCATGCAAATTAATGCAAAATGGTAACCATGCACGGAAAGCTTCGTCACAATATCTTAGTTCAATTTGGGCTCAAGAATAATTGGGTACCTCAAGCTAGGGTACAGTGACCAGCATTTAATGGTATATGCATATACAGCACTAAGCTAGCTATTTTATGTGAGGAATTTTGGGCACTAGTTGTAGATATAGAATGTCAAGTATAACATCAAGGAGAATGTTGGATCATTTGCATAAGATCTCACAAAAAGATTGCCCTTATTCAGACTCAGAGAAAACAACAAACCCATGTAGACATTTTATTTAACCAAAAAAAGGAATTACCTGGAGTTGGAGAGTGTGAAGGATAAAGTTACGAACTATCTCATACTCTCCCTTCAAAAGAAAGGCAATGCCAGATGGTATAAAGTCCCGTATAAACACTTGGTCATAATTCAACTTGTTGCTATCCAACGGGTCATTTGCTGCAATAGTACCAACTGGGCCACCACAGTAATAGACCATTGATTCTACTAACAGCCTCCATGCTTCATCCTCTACTAAACTGCTTCCTCTTGTCTTCTTCGGTTGCAAATCTTTAGCCGGTTCAGGCATAACCAGCGTAGGATCTTCACCATGTTTAGCAGATCCATTCTCGAATTCAATTGCACCTTTTCCATTTGTTGACCCAAGAACCTGACTAACCTTATTCACGGCATCTTGGACCCATGTACTGTTTGCTTCATCATGAGACAAATTGGCGATATCACTAGCTAGTTGGCAGTGGCACTCAGTAAACTTCTTACCGCTTTGAAAAGGCTGGGACAGATTTATATTTTGAAAATTATGGGTCTTTTCAGAAATCCCCCACGACCTAGCATGTAAAGACCTTCTTTGATTGGCCTTTGCATTTTTTCTCAAAGGTGAGATAAATGGTGAGGCAGTGCAGAAGTGCTGAGCATATAACCTAGTAGTAGCATGAAAAGACATTTCTGATATTCCCGTAGCCATGCAAAATGCTGAATGAACAGTTTATAGACCTAAAGAATCAAATCATCATAATTAGATATGTCGTTTTGCTGAAATTAGGACACCCTTAAGCAATTGCATTCCAATAATCCTAACTTACCAGAAAATTGTCAACTCAATTAAAACAAAAAACTCATTAGACAAAGGTGGGTAGTCACAGCACTTTATTCAATTATAAAAAATGCGCCCATTTAAATAAATAAACCAAGAGAAAACAACATTATTCGAATGTCAAAGATAAATTATAACAAATATCTATTAGAATTCAGTTTACAGTCAATTTATTGCATGATTATTCCATCAGATCACACGAATTTTCCTTGTTTAAGAAGGAATCTTAGGCCATGACAGATTCCAAGTTCCTTTTCATTCCTCTAATGTTTATCAATCTTACCATTTAGGCCCATGAGCAATTTATCTAAAGCTTTATTCCATTGCAAAACACAATTATGAAAATCTAAGAAATTAATCTCGTATGGTAGAATTACAGAAAGAACAAAATTTGCAAAATTTGGAATACACGAACCTTGCCTCCAGTGGTAACGCGCAATGAAAAGCGAGATCGTACTCCGGAGAAGGAGATTGAGAATGAAATGATTTGAAAGAGAGAAGCGGGAGGAGGAATGGAGGGTCCAGTTCGAAGGTTATAAAAAAGAAGAAGAGAAGGTTTTTCTCTCTCTATTTATCTAACCTTTCAAGGAAAGGAAGAGACCGAAGGAAGAGAAATTAAAAAGGTAGGTAAAAACGGAGAACCTCTCGGACGCAACAAATTACAAAATCAAATATTTTCGCAAAGATAATAAGTCGCCTTCTCTCAGTGGTTCATTTTTGGGCTTTTTAACTTATCTGCCCTTCTAATTTTTCGAATTTGGCAAGTAAATACCTTCACTTTTCTTTTGTTTTTTTTTTTAAGAAACATTGGCAGAGGCTGCCAAAGGGTTCACTTTTCTTTTGTTTGTTTGTTGTGGTCAGGAATTAGGAAACGACGGCTATGATCTCATATTGACGTAATATTTAGTATATTAAATGTTTTGAGGGCTTTAATGAAAATATTCTCTTTTCCGGAAGGCGAAAACATGAATCATTTTATCCACACATGAAAAGGAAAGTTTGTTGCCACCTGACCTTCAAAAAAAAAAAAAAAAAAAAGGGAAGTTTGCTTTTCCAGGAAGACATTTTCTGAGAAAACGGTTTTGGGATTTTTTTGTACGGCAAGCGTGGGGCTGACCCGTAATCTTCGCTGCGATGTGATCTTGACCGTCCAAATTGTGCACGTGGTATGGATAAGAAAAGAAGCGCGCTATCGACTATTGAGTATTGAGTGTAACACCAAATGTCACACTAGATAGGTGTGTTTGGATGACTAAAAAATAGGGTATAAGAATAGGGGAAAATCAGTTATATACCCTTCAAATTTTTGCCAATTGAAAATATCCCCCTCTAATTTACAAATTTGGAAATATCCCCTTCTAATCTCTGTTACAATATATATATACCCTTTTGACTGTTTCTAATGATTTTTTAATTCTGAAAAACCAAAATTTAAAATATTGGACAAAAATGTCCTTAGCCCCTGTCGATTGATCTTCTCTAAGTTTACTATTGTGCAATATTGCAAAGAAATAAACAATATCAAGCATTCTCCAATCCTTTTCAAATATTCCCCTTCTCACTCATCGTAATAGGAGAAGTTTATTCTTAGAATCAATGGATAAAAAATTTAATGGCGACCTCAAGAAATTATTGAGATATCGTATTCTTTCTAAATTTGATGATCAATGATGCGAATGACACAAGGGGACAATCTCGCCATTAATCGATGCAAGGATCTTTCAAAAGTAATGTTGTAATGTATAAAAGATTTGAAAAATGTCAGGGTGCAAAGATCCTTAGAACTTAGAAGAAATTCTTAAATGCAATTATATTCAGATGTTATGTTTTCAGTACGAACAAAAAATTTTCCTGCAATGATGGGCTGAGAAAGAAAGTATTTGAAAAGAGTTGGGGAATGCGTTTATTTCTTTCCAATAATGCACAACAGGCAGAAGATCAATCGACAAGGACTAAGAACATTTCTGTCCAATATTTTTAAATTTGATTTTTCAGAATTAAAAATCATTAAAAACGATCAAAAGGACATATATCCACAAGAGTGATGATTGGAGGGGGGACATTTCCAAATTTAAAGATTAGAAGGGGATATTTCCAATTGGCTATGATTGGAAGGGTATATATCTAATTTTCTCAATAAGGATTTTCAATTTGCGTGCTTATCTAAATTTTTTATTCTTATATCATAGTTTTGTTAGTATAGAAATAAAGACCCTTATTTCTTATTCTTGTGTTGTTTGGGTTGCACAAGAATAAGAATAAGCACGCAAACCGAAAATTTTTATTTTTATATCCTATTCCTTAGTCATCCAAACACACCCGATGTTTACACCGAGGCGAGAAGGTAAGTTATATTCAGAGGAGAAAACTGTAGCAAAATGAAAAAAAGATAGATGTCAAATGTCAATTCTCACGGTGGGTTCAACCCTTCCCGGATTGTTAAAATTTATTGGACTGATTTAGATCTCAATTTTTTATTTACGCATTTTGACAGCTTTAAGGCTACATTTGGATTGCTTAGGAATAAGAAGAATAGTCTATTTCTAGACGGAAAATATTGGAAAGTGTGTAATTTTGTGAAGAGTTTAAATTTGTTTATAATAAATTTACGTCTAGGAAGAAATTATTCCTCCTATTCCCGTACGATCCAAACGCGACCTAATATGATTAAATTGTTGTCCTGTATCCGAAACGAATGGTGATATTAACATACCAATTTATTTTTTAGGACAAAAAAAAAAACATTAGCGATTTTCTAAAAACTAATACAACATTTTCTAAATACTTTAATTTTTGACAATTTAACCCTTCATTTTTTTTTGTAAGAGCTACTTCTCTCCCTTTCATCAGCATCAAAATTTATTTGCTCAAAGATTTGATTTATAAAGTTAGTGCCCTACTAATTTTTGTCCGGGAAATTTATTCGCTATTTTTTATGTACAGAAAGAAAACATGCACTCAATTTCGTTGAGTAAACTTCAATTCTGAATGTTATTACTTAATTCAAATGACATGTAGATATTGCAAGTTGATATCATCATATCAATCCATCAATGGCATTAATGGCATATCAATTTTTTGAATGCGGGCAATTAACAATGGAGTTTACAAATATTGCCGGCGCGTAAATTCAGGAGGATATCTTTCCGACACAGTGTTTGCTTGTTTTTTTTTTTTTTTTTTGTCCATGATAAGAATTATTGTTGACATGTCACTAAGTATATCTAGACACATCATAGCAACGATTGGCAAAGTAGTGATTAATGGCTCATTCTGCGAGCATGCATTAAACAAAGTTTGGATTGTCTGTACATACTGATGAGTATTTTTAATCGAAAAAGTAATTTTAATCACAGAAATTATTCAACCAAATCTAGACGATTCTTCGACAAAATTTTTTGATTGTAGAAAGAAAACACTTGGCATGTGGCCGACTTCCTATTTGATTATATTAACCTACGTTGGTTGACTGAATGGATAAATAATTTGGCACGCCGGCTACCTATTTGAACAAGTTAGACACCTTTCCCAGACTTTCAGGCGTACAATTCATGTTTGCTCCTCTTCTTGTCTGTCCAATTCACGACTCAAATAGTCAAATATATAAATTTAAGAGCAATCCTTTAATTAAAAACGATAAAAACAGACTGATTCGTTGATCTTACGAAAATAACAAGGATAACGTCGACACATTGATTTAGTACTCGAAGAAAGTTATGTTTATTTTATTTTATTTTTTTACACATTTTAGTATAGCTTTTATGTTTCTGTTTTTTAAAAATTAACACTCCAGCCGACTGATTTACCTATCGGACCGTAGATCAGTGACATGAGACTTTAACCGAGTTGATGTTTCATCAGGGTTCGACCGCATTATTTAGTAATCAATTATTGAGAGACAGTGAAATCGGAAACCTCATCCACATTTAGCTTTATATCCTCGTAAAAAAAAAATCTACCAACTGGATGCCTTGCGTTTAGGCCTGTCAAACGTGGCCCAATGGCACGGAAATGGCCCATACCGTTTTCGTTTCGTATAATGAAACGAAACACCAACCCATTTCGTAAACCGTTTCGTTAATGAAACGGCACAAAATTCCGTTTCGTAAACCGTTCCGTTTCACAAATAACACATAAAACAGTTTGTAATGAGGCTGAAATAGTCGAAACGGTAGAGTTTGATATTTCATTTACCGTTCCGTTACCTGAAACGAAACAAAAACCTGTGCCGTTAACCGTTCCATTTCGTTTATACGGAACGGCAAACCGTTGAAACGGCAGCCGTTGACACCCCTACTTGCGTTCCATACTTCCATGTTTCTACACTACCAGTATGTAGTAACAGCCTGAAATAAGAGACTTTGTGGGTAAACACTAAACGGGATATCATCATATCAAATCCCACTATCCCACTCACTAAATTCCAAACCGGGCTGGATTGAGCACAGCCTCCTAAAATTTGTGTGCATATGTTTTGTTAAATCAGGATAGAGATTGATTGACATAATTGGCTTCTCCTCTGTCCAGTTCTCTTTTAAAAATAAAAAGGACTCCCACTAGGATCAACGGATAGAGAGAGAGACGTTGCACATGCAGGTACTTGCGTCCTATTCTAAGTAACGACTCACTATAACTACTCACCACAGCCATGCCAGTACGAAATTAGAGCAAATGGCTTATAAGAAAGGAAACTAACTAGTAAGAAATTACTACAAACTATTTAAATGTGATTAAAACTAGGGTTAGGACAAAATGCTAAAACCACAAGTCCACAACTGAGTTTGAGGCTAGATGCAGACTCAAGGCGCATCATCCATGTTATGATCGTTGTCATTATCCCCATCATAATACTCGTCATCTCTCTCAATATGCTTGTCTTCTGTGTGCTCTGAAAACACAACACATTTAAAACTTTTTGAGTCCCTCGTGCACAATGTAGCCTTTACTGCTATTATTAATGAAATAAGTTACTTACGATTAACACGTTCATCAGGGTTCTGTTCATCTTCGTCAGACTCAGGTATTAAAAAATCTGGGGGAACCTGCATGAGAATTATTTTACAAACTTCAGCAGTCATTCATATGCTTATTCAAAGCTTCCAAAAAGGAACTATACATTATGGATATGATCTAATTAATGGAAGGATGAAGGTAATAGTACCTCATGCATCTGAACACCAGGAGCATGCTGTATGCATCGGAGTCGTTCCATTATCTGCACTTTAATTTGGCTCAGATATGACTTGCTATTCAAGTTCTCCTGCAATTTAATATATCCCTTAAGTAACTATTCATTTTAAGTGACATATATTAGGAAAATAAGTGAAGTTTGCTTACAATGCTACTGTTTGGGATCCTCAAGGAATAATCTGGAGCAAAGTACTCACTGTACTCATTGTCAGGAATCTCTGCAAGTACCCAAAGAAAGAAAAATAAGCTATCTTTATTGTTAGAAAAAATATTAAAGAAAGTAACTTGGAAAGAAATAAAATAGGATACCATTGCGAAGAGGGGTGTCTACCAAAACACCAGTTTCAACAGTCCAACATCTAGCTACATTTTCTTTGGTATAGCCTCCACCTCCTGTGACCTGCAATTTTTTATGTTTCATTACATATAAGAAAAAGTCACATATTACATCAGAAGGTCCATATTCTACATCAAGATTTGTTGAGCTTACCAACAAAGGGATGTTGAATTTCTTCACAAATCTCACACATTCAGCATGTCCTGCACACAAGAAAATAGACAGGGGAGACCAAATTACATCGAATTTTATGAAAAAGAAATACAAGAAACAGATAATTTTTTGCATTGCAGTAAATTATTTTAGATCAAAGTAAGCTTATAGGAATATGAAAAACCTTCAATGGAGAGATTAAAGCAGCCAAGACGATCACCAGCCAATGAATCAGCACCACATTGGAGAACAATTGCACCTGGGAGGTATAGTTCCACAACCTTCGATATAATCTGTATCGCTAATATCAAGTCCATAAGAAGTAATCTTGATTGGTAATCCTCACGGAAGTTGTTTTAAATTAGGAAAAGACTTACACTTTTGAAGAGGCGGGTAAAGGAAGTGTCATCTATTCCATCTTTGAGCGGGACATTTATAGCATAGTATTTCCCATCCCTCTCTCCTATATCCTTGAAATTTTAGTAAGATTGTTAGACACAATACAAATTCCAAGCTCACAAACAAAACTATACGTATTTTTTCCGCACCCCATCATGGCCACAGATTTTTCATTTAATAATAAGTTAATAACACAAAGATCTAAATTGGGAGTTTGTTTTGTACACCAGTTCATTTTGATTAACTGGCACCATTGATTTCCCAACCTCTAATTTTGTACAAAATGTACTCAAACTTTATGATATTATATCCGAATGTATTACATTAAAAGAGTAACATGGATGAAGAACTAAGCCCGAAAAGATTTTATAGGATTACTATTTAGGAAACAATGTGACAGAAAAGTTTGCTTGATATGCACCACCACGATAACATATAATAATATAAAAGGTCCTTAGAAAGAAAATCGTCTTCATATAATATAATTAAAAACTACACAGAATCACTTGAGGTAACTATATAGGAGACAAAATGAATTACCTTCAGATCACCAGTTCCAGGGAAGAACATATCACCATACTTGTGAAAACTTACTGTCATCACCCTGTGAAAATTAACATTCCAATAAATACACCATGCTTGTCAATATGAGTGGCCTAAAATTGTGTGAAAATTTGAACCTGTCAGTGAAATAAAAGGCCTCTTCCACCCCATCTCCATGATGGACATCAATATCAATGTAAAGAACCCTTGCATGATACTTCAAAAGCTCTAAAATTCCCAGTACTAGGTCATTGATATAGCAAAATCCAGACGCCTCACATTTTTTAGCATGGTGCAAACCACCAGCCCAATTAATGGCAATATCACATAATCCATGGTTCAATCTTCTTGCGGCATCTATAGTAAAAGAACCACTGTATTAGTTGTCTTCAACATCAATTAACAAAAAGGTAACACAAAACCTTGTCTTCAAGATTACCTATGGTGCCACCCGCATAGATTTGACAAAATTCAAACATATTTTCAAATACCGGGCAGTCTTCTTTAAGATTATCTGCATAAAATGTACAAATTTCGTTACAAAGCATAAACAGCAACTAAACAATAATTCTGTGAGTCTTTCCCAGGAAAGCAAAGTTAAACAATGCAAAAGGTGGTTAACTTCAAGCAAGGAAATTTGTTTAATGTTCAGTGCAGGGGTGAGGTACTTTGAGGGAGGATGCTTGATACGAGGTGTACAAAGTTCCATGGTTGACAATGGCCAAAGAAAAAAAAAAATAAATCAACCAAACTGCTGGGTTACAGCTTTGGTTTGATGTCCCAATAGCTTTTAACTACGACGTTTACTAAATGAGTTTGGGATACTGCTCTTCTAACGCTCTTTGCCATACTTTTATTGGAAAGCACCATGGTAGAACTATTTTGTGATTTATCATGGACCCTTTGAAAAAGCTTTCCATATGACTAAATGTGATTATCATTTAGAGGTTTTCACAATAATTAACTTTTACCAAATCAGAATTGATTGGATTAAGAACATATTTTAAGAGTGGGTTTCCACCAGAGTAAGTTCTTGATACACAGGGATTTTCCACCAGAGATTTATCTACTTTATGTCTTTATGTAATAACTTCTTGTTTTGGTTTCCATTCAAAGATGAGGCTATACATAAGATCACTAAGTTTCTGCCAAAAAAATAAGCAGGGATGGAAAGAGAATAATGTATGTGTGAGAAAACCTAAAAGTTTTACTTACATCTAGAAAGTTCATTGTCGTAGAGATGTTGGGTGTGAGGAGTTATCCTGTGCAAGAATTCCACATAGTCGGCAGAATGGAATTGGGCGAGCTCCACTGGGTATGCTTTATGGGGCCGCTGTACCAGATACAGGAGTCAGATTTCCCTGAACAACAAGCATTTCTCATGACAGAGACAAAAAGGGGAAAAAGAAAACGAAAAACAAAAAGGGGAAGACTAACAAAGATCTCCATCTTTTTGTGAAGTCCATAAGAGAGCACGAGGCTGTGTGTCATGCAAAGACGATGCGGCTTCATTGGGTGATTTGGCCCAAAATAAACATTTCCTATGTCTCCTGCACAATTTGGTTCCAGGGATTCAAATTAAATTAACTTACTGCTATAACTGTTCTAAGCGGGAAGAGATTTGGCGACTCAGCAGGAACCCTGTTCTTTCTGAGTACAATCAATAGCCCAATGAGTACACCATAAAATAACTGGTACCAGTTTCTAGGGTTTAGGATACAAAAGCACACCTAAGCCCCTACAAAACCTACCCAATGATCCAATCATTTTTTAGGTTCTTATGCTTTCAAGATGATTTAATTTGACCGAAAATGGCAGAAAATGACTACAATTCAGCTCAAATAACATAGAAGTTGCTCAATTTGACCAATTATGCATCAAAACACCTCAAATCAAAAGGCGTGCGAACAACACTCGTCAAATTCGACAAACGCCTAACAGATTTTTGACTGGAGGTCGCATAAAAATCTAGGTTTACCTATCAGTAGTGAGGTAGGAGTGTCACCTGCTACTGGTAACAATACAGTTCCTCGATATCTTTATCTATTACGATTAGAGAAGTGAGTTTAAAGAGGAATACCATCGTAGAAGTAGGAAATCTTCTCCTTAGACCGCATATTGGAGGAGCAACAAGGACGAAGAGAGAGCAGCTAGGAAACACGATGCTCATGCGCCATGGTCTGAGAATGAGAAGTTAGAAGCATCCAAATTTTGGGGATGAATTTATTTTATTTTATTTTAACTTTTTCGGTTCTTTAACCGTCGGATACTTTTGGATGGACGGAGCAGATCAATCCCATCTCTCTAGAAAAGTAGAAAACAGAGGTGATCCGATCCGATCCGATCCGTGGATTTCGAATCGGACGTATTGAGATTGAAGATTCCAACTGGGGGCGACGAACTGGGTGCAAAGCTACATGCGTTTTTAGTTTTACTGGCTTTATCATGAGGATATACTTTTGTTTGTCAAATAAATCAAATCTAATACTCAACTAATAAATAAATTTCGAACTTGTTAAATTGCAATGCAAATACATTTATTTTTTTTCTATTTTAGTATCATTTTGATGGTGAATAATTTAAATTTAATATTAATGGGCTTATAAAAATTTGTAGAAACAGACGATATTTATATGTGGAATATTTTACAGTTCTAATATCCTTTAAAATGAAAATGTCATTATCTTTTACATTTGTGTAAAGAAAACAATATATAATGTTACTAAGAGGATTGCTAAAATGCTATGCATAGCACGGATGACCTTCGTGCTACGGATTCGTTCTTGCATTTCATGCTTCAAACAACCGATCCAAACCGTTCATTATCTTCTACATATTGAAATCTCATTAGAAACCAAATTTTATATTTTTTTGAATTTTTTTACTATTTTTATCAGATTTTTGAAAATCATTGTTATTGAAGGGTCCAGAATTTATTAGATTAAGTATTTTCAAAACCTCATATTTGCAACCACTAGGACAAAGCACTCTAATTTGTTTAGTAGGCCTCCGTTATTTATTATATCCCGTTTTTGAAATCAGTAAAACCGGTAAACCCGATAAACCTCATACCGGCTACCTCACCGGTTCGACGTCCGGTACGGTATTTAAAACATTGATTTAACGTGATTGTTGGTGTCTAGCACCGAATTAATTAATTGACACACAACAATTAGAACCGAAACTGTTAAGATTTAATAATTGATATGAGATACTATTTTATACATATAAAACTGTTGTCGTTGCAGTAAAATATTTGTACTTAACAATGGGTATGTAATATATTTGTCATTTGGATGTCCTTAAATATTGCGAGGAGATATTTGATGTGATTGTCATATTATTATTATTATTATTATTATTTTTTGCATCGTATACCATATCAATGGGAACCAAATTAAGCTGTTCATGTTCATAATTCAGATGTTAGTCATGTTACAGATCTGGACCTTAAAATACCATCATTGTTCTATAAGAAAATTTGAGTTATTGAATAATTTCCAATTTAGACGGCTGCGACTAGAACGCTTGGGAAAATTGGTTATGGTCCAACATCTAGCTACTTCTTTGGTATTAATTCGATAAAAAAAATAAAAAATCTTTGGTATAGCGCCACATTGGAAATTGCACCGGCCTGGAATGTAAGATTTCATAACCTGCATAATTAATCTGCATCGCTAGTATATAGTCCTTAGTCCATAAAAATATTATACTGATTGATAATCCTCACTAAAGTGCTTTAAACCCAGGCAAAGGTTAATTACACGTTTGAAGAGGCGTGCAACTAAAACTACTAGAACACTAAATCGAGCTTCGCCCAATAATATTGAATTTCATTATTAACAATAGATGATAAAATTATAAGAGGTTAGTTTCGGGGCGGAATCAAGAATTTTGTTTGTTTGTTTGTTTGTTTTTTTTTTTTTTTGGGGGGGGGGGGGTATGGTTGGCATACTCTTTAAGATTTGAAGTTTGTTAAAATGTATTATTAGTGGGGTTTTCTTGAAAATTTTAGTGGGTTTTTGGGACGTAATCAAAAGGTTTTATTTTTTTTTTAAGGAAAAATGGATCAGGTCTTCTTACTTATTTCAAAATTAAACGTGACAGGAGACCCAACCGAATTTTGATAATTTTTTTATATTATTAAACTTTCGAACTTCAGTCTCCTTTCTCCAAAATCGAAATCTGACCCTGCCCCTAAATACTAATATCAAGGTATGTACTGATAATATACGAGTACATTTTTCGAAATCTTTGCATCATTAAGAAAACAAACTTGGTAAATTTCTCAATATCTAACAAAATTCTTATAATTTCCCGGTGCAAAATACTCCAAATGACGCACCAAAAAGAAAAGAAAAAGAACAGTTCAAATGTATTCTTCAATTAATTCATTCCCAATACAGAACCAGCTCTTGATCTAGTGGTAAAGAACAATGCACCTTGACTCCTTGAGTGAAAGGTTTCGCAGGTTCGAAACCCGACTGGAGGTCTTTCGTAGACATTAGACATTTAATTTAAAAATAAGCTGAGTGACTTAGACCTTCAATTTATTTTAAAAAAAAATCATTCTCAATAAAAGTAATCAATCAAGAAAGTCACTCTCAAGTCTCAAGTCTCAACTCTCAAAAAAGTATCAAGCAGAATCATTACCGTTCATCAAAATAATATAATACATGATCTAATCCGATTATCCTCCCATTTCTTTGCCGCCAGTTTCTGAGCGATATTATCTTCTCGAAGCCTCTTCTTGAGAATGGGCGAGAAGAACAGCGACACTCCATCTCCATCACCCGCGCAATCCCAATCCCAATCCGCACCGTCCGATCCTTCCGATCGAACGGTCATCTGCGTCGGAGACATCCACGGGTACCACTCCAAGCTCCTCCGTCTCTGGTCCAACCTCCAGGCTGCCGTGGGCCCCACCTCCTTCGAAACCGCGCTTGTCATCTTCCTCGGCGACTACAACGACCGGGGACCCGACACACGCCAGGTCATCGACTTCCTCATACAGCTCCCCTCGAGGTATCCACGTCAGCGCCACGTGTTTCTGTGTGGCAACCACGACCTTGCCTTCGCTGCTTTCGTAGGCGCTCTGCCTGCCCGGCCGGACGGGTCGACTCGGTGGTCTGACACGTGGGAGGAGTATGCACAGAATGAGGAAAGAGAAGGGTGGTACAAAGGTGAAGGGTACAGTGAGATGCACGTGCAGGGGAGGCGGTGGGGCGGTTCGGTCGGTGCTGATCGGTTCAATCATAAAAAGGGAACAGTTTATAAGGGTTCTGTGTATGATGCAGCACCTACATTCCAGTCTTATGGTGTTCCCCATGCTTCACCCGGTGAACCTTTTACCTTCTTTCAGTGCCTCATTTCATTTGAATTTCGAAAAAAGGATAAAAATTCATATATGCCAATTGTTTGGTCTGAATTGCCAAACTCATTGTCGTGTGATGTCTTTGTCAATTAATGTATATTCTGAAGGATTCTGAATTACATAAGTACATTTTGTTATTTATTGTTGCAGGTTAATTAGTAAGATGAAAATGTGAAGGTGTTTGACAAAATGTTAAAGGGAAGAAAGTTTTATATTGAATGTATTGTATTCTGGTAAAAGGTGCCAGATAGTTACAACTCTGATGTATGTATAGACTGAGACCTTCCAACCTCAATTAACAGATTATTACAATTAACTATCAACCTAATACATTGTACTAACGGTAAATTTCCAAAATGATCGCTTGACCTGGTGTAAGCCTGGAGTATCACTAATAAAATGTCAAACCTTAGATTATTCATAGGAGTAACTAATCCAAGATGGAATTAACATGCTGGTTTGAAATTGAATATTTTGGCTGAAGTTTAGTCTTAGCATATGTGGTTAATTTCTGAAATTTTGTTTCCATCATTAAAGGGTAGCTCTAGAATAGGTTATTAATTTTTTCACGAGGATGGCCAAAATTGGAAAGACTTGGTTGGCAACTTGGCAATTGGCATTATATTTATGTGAATCTAACCTTTTTGTTTTTCCTTTTTTCTTGTAGATCTTATGAAAGCTGTTCCAGACGAACATAAGAAGTTTTTACATGATTTGGTCTGGGTCCATGAGGAGGTACTAATTTCTTCATATGAAGCAATTATTATTTTCTGCTTTTATGACCTCCTTGGGCTTGTAGCTAACTTAGCAATGCAATTTTTAGGACAATGTACCCATCCACACAGAGAATGGTTGGATAGAGTGCCGGCTAATAGCAGTGCATGCAGGATTAGAGAAAACCAAGAAGGTTGAAGAGAGGCTACAAGTTTTGAGAAGTAAAGATACTAGCTTGCATACTGTTCAAGAGCTTCGTGGCCGAATGAACGTGTGGGATATTCCTGAGGTAATCACCATTGTCGGAGGCAATACAATTCAATTTGAGTCTTAGCTGCTCACTTTTTTTTTTTAAAAAAGAAAGGGTGTTCTTCAACTGTACAAAGGGATCACCCAGAAGAATTGAAAGGCATTGAATTGATAATGTTGTATTTTGCAAAATGATTGCTCTGTCCACCCTTTTTTTTTTTGGCTGGGTGGGTGGGGGGGGGGGGTAATTCTTTTGTTCCCATGTTGATTTCGTTATTTTATTAAAAATTTATCCAGTGCCAACAACCATATATGTGTTACTGGATGTCATGATCCAGTCCATAAGCAGCTTTGGTACTAGAATGCACCAACTGAACCCATGCATTGTTGGATTTCTGTGGTTTTATTGTGGCATTTTTTTTACCATTCCAGAAGTTTTCAATTTCATCTGCATTATTTTAGGACATGGATTAATGAATGTCCTGTTCCATTCATACAACAAACCATTTTAAAAATGTAATTTGGCATCATGGTATCATCATCCCAGCTTGTCCTTTTTTTTAAGCTGATATCCTCATAAATATATATAGAATAATTGCACAGAACAACTATTATGAACTATTTGATGAAAAATGCAATAGCCTAGATCTGCACTTTAAAAATAAAGCCGGTGTGCTTTCTGTAAACAAAAACTATTTTAGTCTCAGTATCCTATTGTGATAGAAGCACATGCCAACTTGAACTATTCGACCAATGCATTCTGCTGTCTTTACCTGATCAAGTTTTTGTTTCAATTTTGTTGGGTTATACAGGAGCTATTAGAAAAACCAACAATACTTGTCAGTGGGCACCATGGGAAGCTGCATATAGAAGAGCGTCGGTTTATAATAGATGAGAGTGGAGGATTGGAGCACCTCCCAATTGCTGCTATTATTTTTCCTTCTCAGCAAATAGTCCGTGATTCTGAATCCTGACCGGATGTGATCCCTACCTTTTGTTATGTAATAATAGAAGTATAGAACCATTGAGATTGCATATAATATTAGAACCATTGAGATTACATTCTTTATGTATGTATGTAATAATAGTAGAACCATATATCTTTATGGATGCTGTCCAAGAATTTATTTTTTAGAATTTTTGTTTGTGATTCATAAATTTCGTGTAGAAACCATAAATTATACGAATGTCCATGCCTAATAAGAGCAGCATGTGCCGCTGGTTCTGAAAATTTTGTATTTTTAATTGAATCAGCCGTTTGTCTTTGGTACAATAAATATTTATGTACGAAGAAATGTAGAGGATGGTTCCTTTAATCTTTTGTCGTACGCGACTACACGACCAACGCCTGCCGACCCATGTATTAGGATGGTACACTACATAAAAGGCAATATATCTCCGGAAAAAGCCACAACGGCTTGTCTGTTGCTACTTGTGGGCCTACTGGTGGGCCTAGAATCTAAAGTTTTGAAGTCTGATAGCAAAACAAAGACGTCAAATATCAAGGGATAGATCATAGATATTTGAATCCGGCTCAATGCTGATTGCTGTATATCTTTTTTTTTTTTTATTAATCTAGAGAAGTACAACTAAATATGTAATATATTTTAATTTCTCTTTATTTTAAATATAATTAAAATATATAAATATTTTTTTTTGAAAAATGACGGAATCACTGACCAATGTAGTTATATTCATTCCGAACTATTTTCGTTTTTGTAGAATGTTAGATATATTGGACGATACAGGTATTACCCTTTTCATTTATATTTCCGTGTCTTGTAATTTGCTCTTGTTTTTTAAAAATAAATGAGGGGACAAAATAATGTTGATTTTACCAGCGTCCATAAAGCATCATCTGTTCAGATCATATAATTTTCATTGGAACTCTAATTTTATTAATGATTTTGGATTTTGGAAAAGAAGTAGACTTTGTGGCTTCGATGGATAAAATTTGTTTCTCAAATAAAGGTCAAAAGGAGTTTTAAGATTTTTTAGAGTTGTCGGACACTCTAATGGTTTTGTTAAAATAGACCCCGAAGAGCCATTGTTTCTTCTTTTTTTTTTTTTACTGAAATACGGATTTTATAAGGTATTTGCTTTCATAGATATTAATACCAACATTCATTTTTTTTTTGGCAACATTACATGTTTTTGGATTAAAGATTTGAGTATGGTTTTCTAACATTGACTTTTTGCATCGTAAGTTCTTAGTACAAATAAGTATGTTATTTTGTTATTATTTTTCTTTCTGGCTGGACCATTTTACATGGCATTGGGGTTCATGGATATGCAAACTAAATGATTTTTAACAAGATATAATTTCTTTCTCAAAGAGAGATGTAATTGATGAATAATAATCTTCAAAAAATGACGAATAATTAATTAATTTATTTTTGTCTCTCCTATTGGACTATAAAATTTTGAAGCGTTCCATTTACGAGTGTCTAACTTCATAAAAATTCTTCGGTGTTATGTCATACTTCTTAATTGGAGATATAAAGAATTCTCTATCGTCTTTAGAAGGCTGTAATTTATATTTATATATATTGAAATTATAGAATTTATTTTTTTTGGAAATCTAACCCAAAATCAAACAACGAAATTTCATAGATTGTTAAATTTAGATATTAACGAAAATTCAACACCTTTAAAACTTATATTTAGCCGCAGAAGAACGAAAAAAAAATAAAAATTATTATTTTTAGTCAATTTTGTTAAAACATTTCTAATTTAGAAATTTAATTAACTTTGTGAATCATAGAAATTTCTTCGAGTACCTCCAATTAACAAGTTATACGTAGGAGTGTTCGCTTGGCCAATTGCAGTTTTAAGTAAACGAAAGTTATCAAAATCCAACGTATTCAATTGCATACAAGTAAAATAAATTGGGTTTAATTAAATATAATTGTGTAAGTCGTCAATAAGAAAATGTGTATTCAAAATAAAATAAGTGTGTATTACATGATTAACAAAAAAAATATTAAAAATATTTAGAGGGTGATTGCGTGAGATATTTATTAGGCTTTATCTTTTTATCCGAACACCTGTATATTCACAGCTCCCTCAGGTCCCATAAAAAAAAAAAAAGAGGTCCCATAAAACCAGGTGTCTTTTTTCTGGAGCTATTACACTGTTTTGGTGAAACGGCATCTAGAGAGTGGTACTTCACAACTGAGATATTCTAGGCATCCACGCAAAGGAACAAAAATCCCTTCCTCTCCATTATTTGTTGATGGAGATCTCCTTGGATGGTCAGGTGCGTAGAATGGTGCCATTATCATCAGTTGGATTGAATCGGGCGGTTTTGATGAGAAAAAGGTTCTCACAATTTCAGACGTAATGGAGGGCATTAGCAGTAACGTTGTCCTAATGTTAAACACTGACGATGAGTACTTTTAAGTACCGTGTTGTCATTAGTTAACACCAAAAGGCGAGAGCCTTTCCCCGTTTCCTGAGATAACCCAAAAGATCTTAGAATAATGAATTCTTTCACTTCAACCCTTAAAAAATCGCGTTCACAATTCCTGCAAGTGTAAACTTTACAAAACTATAAAATAATACGCGTGGACATTGCAATGTTACAAATTAGATATTTGAGGAAATGAAACAGTCTGGATGATATTGATATCCCATTGCAAAACTGATTAAAAAAACAAAATAAAGATATATTATAAAATTGTGAAATGAAAAAGAGAAGGGGGGATTGTGCAAAAGTGAAGGGGAGGTGGCAATTGGAATTGGTAACGGCCTCGGGCAGCGCTAGCGGAAAGATTAGGCCGTTCGTTCCTGATCTCCTACTTACACAACACAATACAATGCCACCTTCTCTGCTTCTCTTTCCAAATCCCATTTCCTAAAGCCCCCCTCTTCCTCATTCCAGTTCCCCCTCCCTCCTCACTCCTCAGTCACTCACTCTCGCTATTTCTAAAGGCGACATAAACAAGTGGGCCCCGTCCCAAGTCCCAACCAAATATAGCCATGCAATCTCGGACACGTTTCAGCTGTCTGCTGTCCCCTCGCCTGAATTAGAATTTCTCAATTCTCAATTGCGCTCGGCGCACACCTCTCTCCTCCTTTTCCCTTCTTATTCCGGGATCTAGGGAACTGTTCTTCCTTGTCTTTTTATTATAATTATCATTATTATACCCTCCTTAAACCTCTTTCTGAGGTGATAAGATTGGTGCTCCGTGAGAATGGCATTCGCGCTTTCGGGATCCGGGATTCGATTTGCCGCTGTCGTGCGGGGCCCAGGTGTCAGATCAGCTCCTGCCCAGCCTGATCGCAGGACCTCTCTCGATCTCTCTCTCCTTCTCAGAAAGGATTCCTTCCCAAGTATGTCTTTTTTTTATTTTTTCACAAATTCTATTATGTTTTGAGTGATCGAGGATCAAAATTTAGAGAAAGCTTTGCTTGTGCTTGGGACTAAATGCCAGTTGCTATGATAAGTTCATCGGGTGAATTGCCTATCTGCAAATTTATCATGATGGTGTGCTTAGGCTAAATAGAATTTTGTTTTGTGAAAATCTCTGATATAGTGCATGCATTGCATTTGGTATATAATAGCTGGATAGTCCATCATAAATTTGTTAAAAATTCCAATAGTTACCAACTCATATTAATAAGCTCAATAAAGAAATAAAACTTCTTCTGACTTGGATATGATTAACCGATACTTTTTTTTTGGGAAATAGGGACTGTACTGTCTGGTAATTCATCAAACGAGAGCAATTCTACATCGAAAATTGTTGCTGCTTCAGGAAAGGTGCTGATTCCGGGTGGTGAAAGTGACGGCTTGTCACCTTCTTCTGATTCTGTTTCAAGCACCGGAGTTCAAACAGAAAATCCCCAGGTCTAGTGTGCAATTTTACCAGAAGATTTTATGATCTCTAATTCTACTTTACTTCATCTGCCAGAATGATTCATTTCCAGTAACAAAACAAAATGTTTGAGGATTTGCATATTACTTGTAAAGTGCTTGTTGGAAACCCCAGTTATTTTTTTAGTATTCCTCTGACAACTGAATAAGAGAATGATCTGTTATTATGGTAGATAAAGGGAACACTTAATTTTCTGGAGAATTGGAGATACAAGGATAATATTAAAGGTATATCCTAATCACAGGAAATCAGTGAAACTGTAGAAGAAGGGAGTAAGGCTGAAATGGCAGAGACAAGTGCGCCTGTAGAAGAAGAAGAAGCTAAGACTGAAATTGTAGAAACTGGAGGAGATATCACTAGCAGTACAGAAGAGATGACCACTGGAGAGGAAAGCATGAGCGAAGAAGTTGTAGAAGAGAAACCCAGAGTGGTTCCACCTCCTGGGGATGGCCAGAGAATTTATCAATATGATCCCATGCTCGAAGGTCACAGAGGGCATCTTGAATACAGGTCTATTTCAAGCTTCCTGGTTCTTAAATTTAGCGGAGAGCTCTTTGCTGGAGCTAATAACGAAGCTTGTTGCACTTAAATGGGTGAAAACAGGTATAGCCGGTACAAGGAAATGAGGTCGCTAATTGATCAGCATGAAGGTGGTTTGGATGCATTTTCCCGTGGTTATGAAAAACTTGGATTTACTCGCAGGTAAATTTCCCTCTACTTTAGGAATATAAATGAAAATAAAAATAGTTCCTGCTGTGACTATTTGTTGAAGAAATCTTTTTTTCACAATACAGTGCTGAGGGTATTACATATCGGGAATGGGCACCTGGAGCATATGTATGTCACAATTTATATCAGCGATTATGCATTCCTTATTTTCCGGCGTGCACTTGAGCTTTCATTTCAGATAACAATTTGATTTTGTTTCAGTCCGCAGCATTAGTAGGTGATTTTAACAACTGGAATCCAAATGCTGATGCTATGACCAAAGTATGTTGATTCCTCATTTATTAGATAAATTATTATTTTTTATTTTTTGTTAGAATAATTGACAGTGGTTGTCAATTCAGAAATTTATTTTGGTAATATAAGAATAACCTATGTAGTTTTATGTGATTCTGATTTTATTGAACTTGCAGAATGAATATGGTGTGTGGGAAATATTTTTGCCTAACAATGCCGATGGCTCACCACCAATTCCTCATGGTTCACGTGTGAAGGTAACCATTTAACTTAGTACTGTAGCATTTTTCCATTTATGTGTTTTCTCATCATATGGTTTCTTGACTTTCTTCTGGCATATCTGTGTGCTTGGTTGTAAACACTTTTTAATCTGTTGCAGATAAGGATGGATACTCCTTCTGGTATTAAAGACTCTATTCCTGCATGGATAAAGTACTCGGTGCAGCCCCCAGGCGAAATTCCTTACAGTGCCATCTATTATGATCCTCCTGAAGATGTACTTTCTCTCTGTCTTATGTGCTTGCTTTTATTTGTTCGAATTTTATTTTTCAAGTCGACAAATTCTCTTCTTGTACTAATACCCTGTGCATGCTTGTGCAGGAAAAATATGTATTCCAGCACCCTCAACCAAAAAGGCCGAAGTCATTACGTATTTATGAGTCTCATGTTGGTATGAGTAGCCCTGTAAGTGCCTTAAACTTGAACAATGTTTTTGAATTGGTCCCTTGAAGTTCATGAAATTTTAATCTTGGTGCTGTTGCAATTATTATGCTTTAACAGGAGCCCAAGATAAACACGTACGCTGGCTTTAGGGATGATGTATTGCCTCGGATAAAAAAACTTGGATATAATGCTGTTCAGATTATGGCGATACAGGAGCACTCTTATTATGCTAGCTTTGGGTATTCTCATTCCCTTTTGACCTTTGTACTATTTCTCTTACTTCATGTATTGAGATTACGTGGTTGCGGTGGCCATAATTTCATTTGTAAAGCTCATTATTTTCCTTCTTGTTATTGTTTTCAGGTACCATGTTACAAATTTCTTTGCACCAAGCAGCCGTTTTGGCACTCCAGAAGATCTTAAGTCACTCATTGATAGGGCTCATGAACTTGGGATACTTGTTCTTATGGATATTGTACACAGGTTATTCCCATTTTGTTGTCAATAGATATTGCTTTTAATTGATCTTTACACAAAAAATTAACAAAACTTCCATGGTAGAGCAATAAGTATGGTAGGATGAACAGCTATATTGCTATGCTGTTGACTATTGTAGTTTCTTTTACTTGGCCTCTCTAAATAAATTGAAGGGCTTCTGTTGAGGCATCTTTCTTGTATATTCAGCCATTCGTCAAACAATACATTGGATGGATTAAATGGGTTTGATGGGACAGATACCCATTACTTCCACTCAGGTGCACGTGGTTATCACTGGATGTGGGACTCCCGCCTCTTCAACTATGGTAGTTGGGAGGTATGATTTTAAACTTGTCCAAACTTCCTATGCAATTTTCTAATTTAAATCTTCTTTCTTTTGGAGTAATAAAAAGAAAAGAAAAATTCTGACCTCTATCTATTAGATTGAACAACTCGCAACTTCTTCTCATTTATTTAAAGGTTCTGAGGTTCCTACTGTCAAATGCAAGATGGTGGCTTGAGGAGTATAAGTTTGATGGTTTCCGTTTTGATGGTGTCACTTCTATGATGTACACTCACCATGGTTTACAAGTAAGCATCTGATCTCATTTCCTGATCAGATAATATTACACAAGAGGAGCTTCTACACTTAGCATTTTTTACCCTTCTGTAATCGTGCATTTCTGTATTCTGATTTAGGTTGCGTTTACTGGCAACTACAATGAGTATTTTGGACTTGCCACTGATGTAGATGCTGTTGTGTACCTCATGCTGGTCAACGACATGATACATGGTCTTTACCCTGAGGCTGTCACAGTTGGTGAAGACGTAAGTTAAACTCTATTAGTTATTGTTTGGTTTGTTTGTTGATCTTAAAAAATGGCAAGAAATTGAACAATTGTGTGTGTGTGTGTGTTTGTGTTTGTTTCCAGGTGAGTGGCATGCCAGCATTCTGCATTCCAGTTCAGGATGGGGGTGTAGGTTTTGACTATCGGCTTCACATGGCAATTGCTGACAAGTGGATTGAGCTTCTCAAGTGAGCACTTCAATTGACATTATAATATAGCGCTTATGATGGACTACCTTTTCCTCTTTTTTTTTTTCTCTTGTTTTTGAGCTTCTTTGGGACTGATATCTGAAAAAAAATCCAGGCAGCCAGATGAGGCATGGACGATGGGAGACATTGTGCACACTCTGACAAACAGGAGGTGGTTAGAGAAATGTGTTGCCTATGCAGAGAGCCATGATCAGGCTCTTGTAGGTGACAAAACCATCGCCTTTTGGCTGATGGACAAGGACATGTATGACTTTATGGCCCTTGATCGCCCCTCTACGCCTCGAATCGATCGTGGCATTGCTCTCCATAAAATGATCAGGCTCATAACCATGGGTTTGGGCGGTGAAGGATACCTCAATTTCATGGGCAATGAGTTTGGCCATCCTGGTAGTTGCTTTATTTATTTGTTTTGTTTTTCTCTCTTTCTCTGTTGTGATACTGGCATGATATGATTGATGTTGTATATTTGTTTGTTTGATGACAGAGTGGATAGACTTCCCCAGAAGTGAACAGTTCCTTCCAGACGGTAAATTCGTTCCTGGTAATAATAACAGTTTTGACAAGTGTCGTCGCAGGTTTGATCTTGTAAGTACCTTATTCAATTTATCTCTTTATAATGGTAGTTAATTTCTCTTTTGTAAGTTCACAGAAGTTCTTGTTTTAGTACTGCATTTTTGAGGCATTTGAAGTTGTTTATTTTATTTATTATTTCCAATCAACTTGCTTAGGGAGATGCTGATTATCTGAGATATCGTGGGATGCAAGAGTTTGATCAGGCCATGCAGCATCTTGAGGGAAAATATGGTGTATGTACTATTTCTCTCTTTTGATAGATATCAAAGAAGGAATCCTTATAGATTATGTACAATGTTTACAGTTTATGACATCGCCTCAATATGTCTCAAGAAAAGATGAAGGCGACAAGATGATAATTTTTGAGAGGGGCGACCTCGTCTTTGTTTTCAATTTCCACTGGAACAACAGTTATTCTGATTACCGTGTTGGCTGCCTTAAACCTGGCAAATACAAGGTATCTTTTTTTTTTCTCTTCCTTCAAGACAAATACAAAAGCACATCGACGTGATTGTAGCCATCCATTTTTTTTTTTTTTTTTTAACTCTTTAGGTTGTTTTGGACTCTGATGATCCACTGTTTGGTGGATATAGCCGAATAGATCACGACGCAGAGTTCTTCTCCTATGTAAGATTTTGTTTTTGGATCATCTGTTTATTCTCAACAAGTATGACACAAAAAGAGGAATTAATTATTTATTTTGTTTATGTATTTTAATGTTGCAGGACGGACATTATGACAACAGGCCATGTTCTTTCTTAGTTTATGCTCCTAGCAGAACGGCAGTTGTTTATGCTCTTTGCGAGGACTGATTTTGAGGAACTGACAACAACAAGCTAGGGAATTTGTGATAAAAGGCGAAGAAATTGATGGAGAAATCTTCTTTTGTGGAGCTGCCTTTGCTGAAATTTGATGTTCTATTAAAGATGAACTGGTTTATCATTCCGCAAGAGCTTTTGCGGTTTGTATATACCAACATTTTGAGTTCCTAAATAGTTATAACTTAAGCAGCTAGTGTGATAACATCTATATCTTTTCTTTATTGACTTAAATTTCTCATAAAGCTTTCTTGTATGGATAAGCTAGCATCTTGATGCATAATATTAATGGTAGCTTAGGTAATCTGATCTTTATAGATAGCATCATAGATGCCTTTGCTTTTATACTCTGAGCCATTGGTAGCCACGGGCCTTGACATGAAAGAAAAATCCAAATGATATACAACCTGCTTTGCTAACAGCAAAAATTGTAGCTTATTTTCTATAAAAAAATGAAAACCAAATTTTTAATGGATATTTCTGTGCAACAATTCGACTAACAAATTCATGTTCAGAGAGGATATATATCAAAATTGTGTTAAATAAGAGAATTACATATTTGCCATTGAGTTGGCCTGTACCACACTGATTTTATGCAGAAAATGTTATCCTAGATAAGGTGGTGGTTGCTGATGTATTATTTGAGCATATTTTACCACTTCTCTAACTTGGAGGCTACGTCTATACTGTAATCTGCATAAATCAAAGCTACCTTTCTTGCTACTCTCTGTCTACTCTTTACCTGAAAGCACTTGCGTCACATTCTCTACCAAAGCTTTCCAAGTGACTTTGCAACTGAAACTCATCGCTTATCACAGTTCCTTCTCTCTCTGTAATAATTTAATTTTAAAAAGGAGGCCTGTACCAATCCTACTTTTTCAATTTTATCTGCATGATTTTTCGCAACAAGTAAAAATGTGTAGAACAATTTTGACACCGACTGAGAAGTCTTCAGTGTACCAACCAGAATTAAGATACCAATGGGCTTACCACCTAATCAAAATCTTATATTGGACACCAAGCTAATGTTACTGTCTACACGTAAAAAGCTTATGAAATGTTGCTTTAATTAACTGGGGCAGTTTTCTTTATCTAATCCAAGAGGGATGAGTCTAGCTTTACCTGCGATTCCCCACATGTGAGGCAATGATGCCGCACCTGTGTCTTTGTGGGATACAACCATTTTACCAGGATGCTGCATTTTTACACTTCTGTAAACCCATACGGAGGTGGAGTCACTATCATTCTTTTGTTGGAAGAAAGCCATCTCTTATTTAACCAATTAGGTAGATCAAAGAGAATAGTTGTTTGTGGAGTGGTAGAGTAAGAGGAAGCAGAGATGCAGAACGAAATGCAAGAGAGAGAGCAGCAGCTCCAATTGATGCGAATAAAAAATACTTCACATAGTAATAGGGGTAGCTCGGCGGCCGATCAAGAGGAGAGAGAAGATGAAGATTCAGCCAGGTCAGCTCTTTCTGTGTTTCGTGCTAAAGAAGAACAAATTGAAAGGAAAAAGATGGAAGTGAAGGAGAAGTTTTTTGCTCAATTAGGCCGCGTTGAAGAAGAATCCAAGCGCTTGTCACTTGTCAAGCAAGTAAGCAATCTAAAAGCTCTATAGGAAGGAAAGTCATGTACTATTAGTTATTACATATTGAGAAAAAGAAAATAGATTATAAACTTTAACACTGCATTAAGTGATTGGCAAGTTGAATTGCAGGAGCTTGAAGGAATGGCAGATCCAACAAGGAAGGAAATCGAGGCCATCCGTAAAAGAATCGACTCGGTCAATCGTCAGCTAAAGCCTCTCGGACAGAGCTGCATAAAGAAGGTCAGAAGACTACAAACATTTTATCTAATTAATTGAAATAGTAATAATGATCACTCTGTGTTAACAAATGATTTCAAGCCCTTGATTATTTGAAAAGTAAATTTGAAAGCATGGGAACATGCCTGCCTGATTTTTCCCCCCCTTTTTCCCCATTGGTAAAAACAAGAAGACTGGACTAAAATCATTGGTAACTCTTTGTTTCCTGTATATAGGAGAAAGAATACAAAGAAACGCTTGAGGCTTTTAATGAGAAAACCAAGGAGAAGGCCTTACTAGTCAACAGGCTTATGGAGGTAATATACATGTTTTTGCTTCAATAATATACGAGGAATTTTGTGAAATTGTGTTTAACTTGAACTAACATGCGTAATAATGTTACTCGTTCTTAATATGGTACAGTTGGTTGCTGAAAGTGAAAGACTAAGGATGAAAAAGCTGGAAGAATTGAGCAAAACCATCGACTCGTTAGGCTAAACTTGAGTACATTGACATTGTTACCAAATATCTGTGTTAAGCTTTTTTGTTTTATTGTTTTTTATTTGCTTGATGAATTATTTGTGGCGATTTTTAGTTTTCGATTGCTTGGTGTGCATAACGTATGCAAGAACTTTGATGCCTTGGGAAGGGAAATTGTAAGTGCATTTCTTGCCTGGTTTCTGACTTTCTGTGTACTATACTAATTAAATATCTCTATGCATGTAATGTTTCTGAAGTGTAGGCGTTACTAAGTTTCAATTCTGATATGTAACCTCTGGCCTGTTCAGAGAGTCTCTATGTCAGGCCCATGGAAGAATTTGAGCCTAATAAACGGGCTCTTTGTGTTTTTGAAGTTTATCCACAAACACATAAGAGGACGATAACAATCAGTCAATCAGCCTGATAGAACCCCCTTTTTTTTTTCTTTTGGTATTTCTGATAGAACTTTTTATTTTATTTTATAATATAAACTTGCCTCTATCGCTCTGAGAGGTCCCCCATATTAATTGAGCCGAGAAATGAGAATTGATGAAAGAACTTAAAAGTGTACCATAAAAATAAAGGAAGCATAGGTGAACAACTGATTCCTACCATCTGTTTTTTACCAAAAAAAAAAAAAAAAAAACTGATCCCTACCATAATCACTTCATAGTGTTGCAATTTCTCTGAAACCTTCGCACAACAAAGTCTATAAAGGATGTCAATGACCCGCTACAAAATGTACACATAGAAATTGCATCCACAGAATCTACAATTTCAAACAACAAGAAAATGATCACAACGGCTCTGATTTTGAGACCCCCCGCCGCGCTGCGCCTCCAAGGATCCAAGAATCACTAGCTCTCATGCTTTAATTAATCAACCCACCTCTAATATCTTATCAATGCACATTAATCAACCCACCTCTAATATCGCTTTATTTGTTTCCTTCTTCCTTTCTTTTCCATTTTAGTATAGGATGTTTTAAAAATTTTTTTGTGACTATTGGTCTCTATCTTATTTGTTTTCTTCTTTGATAAAAAAAAAATTAACTAAATGGAGGGGGATGTAGATTGGAACCTGTGGTGGAAACCAGCTTTCCAGTTAAAGGAATTTGGGGTTGATGTATTTTCCGGAAAGGACTACCAGTTATAAGTTCGATTCCCTTTCAAATTTAATTTGGGTCCCGCGTGGAAGTTCTATTTATTCACAACAAATCTCTAAAAGTGGTCCAAGTAGTGAAATTGAAGGACAAGACAGGAGATCAGAAGAGGATAACAACAGTATCCTAAGTACAAGCCACATAGTTACCTCTTGCTTATGCAATAAACCTAATTTGAAATTGTCCAAGTACAAGCCGCATAGTTACCAAACTACTTGTGTAAATTGGTTAGCAGTTGGTACAGCTATGACTTTTATCTACTATCTACTTGTCAATCAAGTCTCACATGCTGTGCAACTTTTTTTTTTCCATGAACAAATTAAGGTACACTAATTATCCAATTATGATTTCCTTGAGAGGTGTCATCACATAATCACATTGCCTTGTTCACTCATAGGCTTGTTCCATGTAGGTGTACCGTTTGTCATACAGATTACAAGAAAGGAAGATATTTTGCTCATCCTGCCCATCTGCACTCACACATGTCACCTTGCGTGCATAGATCAGTGTTTAAAGCAACACTCCAGCTCAGCTTTACAGAGTTGGTACCGATGCTGCTACTTCAATCACTGTCAGTCATTGATTTTGTGCCTGATTTATTTTTTCTAAAAATTAGAAATAATCAGTTTAATCATGATTGCCTTAACAATTTTGTTGTACAGCCCTAACTTTGTTTAGATGTTATATAACTTTAATTGATAATATGACAATGTTTTCCAGAATTTGCAATTTCCACTAACAATGAATATAATATGTTCTCTGATCTGTAACATCTCCTACTCCCTCTAATTTGGTTGTCTAAATTGCTTTCAGCCGTTATTTCTAAGTTTAGATTTGCCTGATTTCTAATTCCAGCAATCCTGGGTAGTTAGCTGTTACACTCTAGTCATTCCTAATTGAGTTTTTACTTGAAGATTTAACAACACTTTCAAGCATGTGACCTATATCATGGGAAGTTAAAGAGGACTAATGTGACATTCTCCTTCAGTGCTCAGAGGAAACAAATCTATTGACTGAAAAGGACAAGGCAAGCAAGAAATACGGCAGCTTTGGGGGCCTCTTCTTGCTTTTGGTTTGTTAGTTGGGGGTAGAGTTCAAACCTAACAGCCTTCTGGCACATAATGGTATATCTTGGGCATGTGATGTGTTGAATGCATTTATTGAAAATGATCTTTTCATTCTAGTAGTTCTAATTTCGGTTCACACACATGATTCTTTCTACTGTTTTTTTCCAATTAGCAGAATAGAGATTGGTATTCCTCGCAGGATATATGCTTGCGTAACAACGGATTAGTCTGTAGCAGTAAAGTTGGTCCATCTAGGTTGGCCTAAAATTAAGGCCATCTTGTCGTTAAAAAGCAACATTGTATTGAGTGTGATACACTATTACATTTGGAATAGTAGCTCTGCATCACACAGGTATACATCAAGTACCGGGCCAAAATTGCTGAACACAAGACGAATTAATATCAATTGAAAGAAGCTTCTCCTAAAATCATATGCAAAAGAAACTATATATATAAGCACGATACAAATTCCATATTAAGTTATATTTATTCAGCAGATCATATTTTGTTTAATTAACATCGTAGCATAATTATAGACACAATATGGTCTAACTACAGTACAATAAGCTGAAACACTTAATGCAGCAATGAACTAGCATCTGATTTAAAACATCTAGTTATGATCAAAGTAAAATAATACCAACTAATTAATGTGATCCATTTTAGGGAGCGTACTCAGCATAAAATTAATTGACAAATAAAACTATGTAACTCAGACTTCCCTTAGCTGCAAACCTTACTTACCATACCATACCCTAGGTTTGACCATAGCAAGAAGTGGTGTTTTCATAACAACAGTAAACTCGAACTTATCCTTGAAGTCAAGAGGCGGCTGTGACGGGTGGTTCCACCACTCGAATGCCTGCACCATATTCGCTACAAGCAATGCAATATGCATGGTTCCTAACGCCAGCCCAGGACATATTCTTCTCCCTGCACCAAATGGTATCATTCGAATCCCAGCTGACCCTGTTATATCAGCAGTTTCCCCACCAGTCAGGAACCTGTCGGGGTCAAACTCGCTGGGATGGGACCACAGTTCAGGGTCTTCAGATATTGCAGGGAGAAATATTTCCAGACCTGCATCTGGGGGAAAGTCATAGCCGGCTAGTTTAGAAACTGGATGTACCGGTGCATGAGTCAAAGAGAAGTGGGTTGGAGGGTGCTTTCTTAAAACCTCCTTGACAAATGCCTGTAAATAAGGCATATTCTCTGTATCCTTCTCATCCACTGGCCGGGAATGGCCAACATGTGTTATGATCTCTTCATATAGCCGGCACTGGATTGACGGGTTGTCAGCAATTCGTGCTATAGCCCATTCAACAGCAGTTGCAGTGGTATCAGTGCCTCCATTTATGAACTCAGAGCATAGCGAAATAAGTTCATCATCTGTTGGTGGCTTATTCCTGCCCTCTACTCGCAGGTCAAGCAGTGAGTCAAGGTACGAGAATGGCGCGACATTTGGATCAACAGAGCAGTCTTTCAAAATAGCACGCCGGCGGTTGATTAGAGGCATCAATGTGTCGACTTGTTCCTTTCTAACTGCTAGTGCCTTAGCCTGGTGCCTATAGAAAACTGGCTTAAGAAATGGCAGGTAGTCATCCATGCGGGACCCTGTCAAGAGCAGGACCTTTTTCATGACTGCATCTATCTGTGCATTATGCTCCTCATTTAAGTCTAGAAGGCCAAAGGTCATTTCTAACAGAATGCAGAACACTGCAAAACGGGCATTTCGCAGAACCCAAACTGACTGACCATCTGGTGATGCAGCAGCTTCAGATCGGATATGCTCAATGAACCTGTCCATGGCGCGGGACCGGGTGATTCTCAACTCCTTTATTCGTGCTGTACTAAGCATGCCAGAGACCATGTTGCGGCGTAGTGACCGCCACTCAGGTCCGTAAAGAGATGAGTTTACAGTGAATTTGTTGGAGCTGAATAATCTTCTGGAATAGCTCTCTGCCGGTCGGCTAGCAAATTGTTGACTTTTTTCAATCAATGCTTTATATGCAAGCTCAGGACTGCTTATCACAATCATAGTTTTGACACCCATACGAAGTGTTATGATTGGACCATACTGTTTGCGGAGGTCTTGCATGTAGTGGATGAAGTGTTTGCCAGAAAACACGACTTGAAATAGGTTGCCGACAATAGGCCAGCATGGTGGACCTGGGGGAAGCCGAAGGCCGGTGTACCTGCGATTGTAGCGTATGATTTGAATGAGAATAATGGTGATCGTGGTGGCTAGAAGAGCTGTGAAAATGGAGAGAAGGAAACCAGCCATGATGTGGGCTGATGACAATAGATAAAATGAGAATTGGATGAAGGTTATAAAGGATAGAAGTGAGAGTGTTGGCTGTTGGGTTGTATAAATAGGATTTGTTTAACTGCCTTTGGTACCAAGATAGTAAGGCCTTGACGTATCAAATCTGTACTATCCGATTTTATTGAACAGTTCGAGTAGGTGTTTAAACAATGGGCGGAGTAAACAAGCAACAGGACACCTGATTGATCTTATCCATTCGATTTAAAATAAATGGTTAAAACTTTACTACATTATGTGCTCCAGCAGTTTGGATTACAGCAGATCCGGACACTGTATAAATGGGGGCCTGAATAGATGGTTGGGAAGGTTTTTGGGTCTTGAGTTTACTGATGTGTCTAACCCAAAAGCTCATCTATTACCTGTCTCATTAAATGTGTAGAATTGGGATGAACCTGTACAGGCCAATTCTTACCAGAAAATGCATCAGTACCAAGCATAGTAATGTGTGAAACAGTTATACTGTATCTGTACCATGTTTAATAATGTGTGAAACTATTGGTACCCTAATTTTTATTCATTAGTCATTAAGGGCATGTATCAGCTGCTTTAGTTGCAAGAGAAATAAGAATGTACTGCCGATCTTAAAAGGAACGAATCTAATATGCACCAATATTGATTTCTTAGAGTTCTCTAATTTGCGTTATCCATGTTACTCCGATTCATTCAACTAAACCAAGTCATTACTATTAAGTAAACAAAATAAAACGCATTCTTTTTTATGGTCAAGTATTTCTTAAAGCTGAAATTAATGCCACTTATTCATATTTTAGTACAAGCATAGAAATTTAATATCGATATAATGAAATATCACTACATTTGTGTAGTATTTCTACCCGTGAAAACCTGGTCTTTCCCGCTTTAATTTAATATCCCCCCCCCCCCAAAAAAAAAAAAAAAAAAAAAGGGGCGAATTTAATTGAAACCTGGCAATAGATATGGGACCAATTCACCATATATGACCATATCAACTATTACAAAGGGACAATATAATAAGAGCTTGCTTTCTTATTTTTCCTCAAAAGAAAAATAAATATTGTCCCTTTGTAAGTATACCTTTTAGAACCCATCATCTTAGCATTCCTTTGTCGCTTTAGACTATGGCCCTTGATAAAAATATTTTTTACGCATGATTTCATTTCGTTTCAATTGATTCCACAGAATTTAATTAGATCTAATTATATGGAAATTTTAATCAAATAAAACCAAATCTATTTATTTTTTATCAAAAATTTTCCAACGAAATGCAATGAAATGAAATCCCATGTTAAAAAATGAGATTTTGATCGGGGCCTATTTCTTCTAGCAAGCTCCAATATGGTTACATGGTACCACGGTATCACCCCTTGCCCTTGTTGCTCTTGGTGTTGGTAAGTCTTTAACTAACATCACTCTGCGCCAATTGATACATTCATGCAAACCTGGTCCATCTAACCAAATGTGAATAGGAGAAAATGAGAAATAAATGAAGATTTAAAAGATCTTGGATTATTTGTAGTCACATCTTTTTCTAACGACACTAATTTTAACTATCACCTTTTGTATCCCTATATAGGGTGCGTTTGGATATAGGAAGAAGGAAGAAAAAGAAGGAAGAAGGAAGAAGGAAGAAGGAAGAAAAAAAATTATAAACAATCCAAACTCTTAACAAAGTTACACATTTTTCAATACTTCTTCTCACTTCTTCCCTTTTTCCCTTCTTTCCTTCTTCCCACACCTATCCAAACGGAGCCATAGGTGGTAAACCGAAATAAAATGACCATACAAAGTGTAGCTACACTTCCAAAATCACATTATTTTTTTCGTTAGCTGAGATGGTTATCATGCAATTGAAATTTCTCCTGAGATGGTCCAGTGATACCAGGACCATACAATACCGAGTGTAGCTCTGCAATGCCACAAGACACTTACTGATTTGTTCACTGCAATTAGTTCGGCACACAAGATCAGCCTTTGTAAAAGCCGGATTCTTCTGCACTCTCTCTGCGGAACTGTATCATCTGGATGGCCATCCACAGATGATTTTCGATCTCAGCCGTTTGATTTAATCTCAACGACTATAAATGCTCCGTGCATAATACTAAAGATTGATAGACCCGAAAAAAATCTAACCGTTAAGATTAAATTGTACGGCTCGGATCAAAAGACGTCCATTGGACGGTTGAATACAACCATCGAGAGGATACTTGCCCCTCTCTCTGCACCCCAGACGACAAGGTTTCACCCAAAACCGGAAGTGGTCCTATTGGTCACGATAATTAATCATAAAAATTAGTCAAATGAAAATTGCAAATAAATTTAAATATATTATTTTAATTTTATTAATGCTTGAAGGATAGCTAAATATTTTTATATTAAATGAAATTTGATATACAACAAGTTCAATTTATCAATAATAAATGATATTTCTCATTTTTATTTTTATTTATAATAATAAATTATTAATTTCAGAGCCGTCAAATAAATATGATTGTTTATACATCTTTTTACAAGTCTTTCTCATAATGAATCACGTGGGACTAACAAAAACCCAACCGAATGATTGCTCATAATATGTTTTGCTATGAGCAACCTTGATATCTCCTTCTTCCCCGATATCTCCGCCTCTCTCTTTGATTGCTCAATCCTATCCGATAGCGCTTTCTTCTTAAAACACTCGGATCAGATGAGTAGCACCACATCTTCCTTCCTTTGCTCTCATCCGCCGCCACCCTTGTCTGCCTCTGATTTTGCGCCACCTTACTACGGTACTACCTTAGCAATATTGAATGAGGATTAGTAAGCTAACGAGTTGGACTTAAAACTTGAGGTCCACTTATGTCTTCACCCAGATTTGTTTTTGTGTTTTTTTGAGGGACAGGTGGCAATCACCACTCCGATAAATTTTACTAATAATAAAAATATTTACATAAAAGAAAAGGAAAAAAAAAAACTAGATTATAAAACTATATACAAAATAAAACCAAAGAAAAACAAGGTGCCACTAACACTAAGTATGCTTTTTCCAAGGACGAACACAAGCCCAAATATCTTTGAATAAAATAAAATGAGGGGTTTTAGCCGCTGAATATCTTTGAAATTCAGCTTTTGAGATTTATTTTGTTTCTGTGTTAATAGGCTGTGAATTTTTTTATAAGACCCAGTTTGGGATTGTGATTTATTTTAGTGGGCCGTTTTATATTTTTGCTGAAGTTAATTTGTGAGCTTGACATAGGCACATAGCAAGCCTTGAAAGATGGACATACATTATGCAATGAAATCTGATGAACTCAACCTTGATCAAAAACAATTGTTAGGCTGCAATGACTCACAAGTAGGGGTGCATAACGTCTAAAACAATCATGCAAATAGACTGTTGTGTTGATCGTTGCGTTTTGGACACGAAACTGACTATTATTTGCGTTAACCGTTTCGTTTGGATGAAACGATCGAAATCACGAAAATATCACAAAAATACACATGGACGGAACCGTTTCAAGCTTGCATTAACTGTTTTATTTTTAAAACGCAACTAAAATCTTTAATTGAAACGAAATGAAAAGACGGTCGAAACGGTCACCGTTTTTAGGCCTAAACACACATCGTAACAGATAAATATTTGAAATAAAGAAGCCCAATTAAGAAAAGAGAAACCCAAAGACAATATAGGAGCCTAAATGCCTAATGCAATACCAGATATGCCTGGCAAACGTGCCAAACGATCACGGAACACCCCATTTCCGTTTTCGTGCCGTTTCAGAAACGGAATCAAAGTAGCTGTTTCGTTTCCGTTTCGTTTTTGAAACGGTAGTGAAAATTTGTGCCACATTTCATTTCGTTTCTGTTTTTCATTGTAATTTCTTATTTTCCTGTCCCATTTCAGCAAAATGATATAATTATTTGTTCCTTTTCCGTTTCGTTTTTTGAAACGACAACGAAAATTGGTGTCACATTCCGTTCCGGTTCTGAAAACGAAACGGCATCACGTTTTTATTTTCCGTTTTGACAGGCCTAATACCAGATAAATAAAGCAGTAAAGGTTGGCCCAGAATGGGCCGTGTAAATTAACATCCAAAGAGAAAACACCATCAAAATAATAAACCGGCCTAAATGATGAATGCACATTTCCTAAGAAACTTCTACTTGAAAGCAGAAAGCAGTAAAGGTGCTGTTTTGTCATGATTAGGCCTGAAAATGGTGACCGTTTCGACGGTCCTTTCATTTCGTTTCGTTCAACGATTAAAGATTTTTATTGTGTTTCAAAAACGAAACTGTTAACGCAAACTTGAAACGGTTTCGTCCATGTGTATTTTCGTGATTTCGATCTATGTTTCATCCAAAACGAAACGGTTAACGCAAAACATAAACTATTCGATCATTTTGCAACAGAATTTTGCGACGTATGATGCAAATACAAGCGGACTTGGAGTTCGTTCTCTGCAGAACTGATATCGAATCTTCTGGCACTCATGGCTCCATGGGTAGCTGGGTCCAGGGAAGCATGAGGTTGAAATGTAATAAAAGGCAGATGTATATCAAAACTTTTAATATGATATAATTTCAAACGATTGGTAAAGATATATAACTCAAGAAAATGTAGGTATTTAATGAAATTAATAGTGTCAAAACGAACATACATCTAATGGTGTCAAAAGATCAATAAGTCCGATTTCATCTACACTTGTCGATCCATTTCATGATAGTTCAATTAGTACATTTTTAATAGGGCTCCGTTTGGATGCGTTGAGAATAAGGTAGGAAGAAGGAAGAAGGGAAGAAATTTATTGGGAAGGGGTAAATTTATTGGGAAGTGTGTAATTTTTGTGAAGAGTTTGGATGGTTAGAAATAAATTTATTGGTAAAAAGTGGTTATTCCTTATTCCTTATTCCGGAAAGAAGCCATCCAAACAGAGCCTAGGTGATTTCTTTAAGTAAGAAGGTTCCAGCTGCAAAAATTTTCATGATAAATCGTGTCTCAACTGTGTCAGAAACGGCTATCGTGTCCTTTTTGTCAGGTTGACAATAACAATTACGCATTCGAACGTGTCGGATAAGGCTTGATTCCAGATGTGTCGATGTAGCAGTAATTAAAGAAAGTTCAATGAATTAGGCAGTCACTGTACCAGAGCAAACTAGCACTGATACTGAAGTTCTGTTTCTCCATATCTTTATTTATTTATTTTTTTAAAGATAAGCTGCGAGCTTTTTTTTTAAAAAAAAAAAGATAAGATGGGAGTGCATAGGTCTAAAGTTGATTCTCGTTTATTATTCATAGTTTGTCATTTTTTTTTAATCTTCACGTAGTCCTACTTCGCGCAACTCTTGGAACTCCAATAGTATATGGCATAAATCAACTTATTAAGATTAACAAACAATACCACTGAGAAAACCAAACAAACATCAACTAAGAAACTACCAGGTCAGGTTACACAGCAACCAGACAGAAGAAGGCACATCGATGGCGGGTCTCTTCCTTTTTGTCCCCAATTCTTAGCTCTTCTCTACTTCACTCCTCTCTCTCTCTCTCTCTCAAATATCTCTTCAATTACTCAAATTGAGCTCACGCTGAGCTCGTAACAATATCACAATCCAGAATTTTGCTGATGTAATAAAAAGATTGTTTAATTCTAAAAAATATATGTACATTCTCAATTTAGTTGCTTAACTTCAACCATATTCGTGCGCAACAATTAAGCATAATGAAAGATTTGGAGAAGTAATTGATTGAATTATCAGTTAGAGACTGAGAGCTACCATGATCGAGCATTGATAATGTTTGATTAGATTTAGATAGTGGGGATTTAAATGTTGAAAGGAACTCTGTTTTGGGTAAACGTTGTAAGAGATCAATACAATATGTTAAGTTCCACGAATTAGTCGTTTTGTTTTGTCAGTTTGTCGTACCTTTCTGAAGCTGCAATTTTTTTATTTTATTTCAGTTAACTAATTCGCTTTCATTGTATGAAATGGAATATGAGAATAAATCTTGTCCATTTTATTTTACTTCTAATCACATTTTCTTAGACAAAATAATGAACATATATCGATTAGACAGATTTCATCTACGTTGTCAATCCAATTCACGATAGTTGAGTTATTACAATTTTAATATGTGACTAATCAATTAACTACAAACCCATCCAATAGATAAACTTCTTTCTTTTTTTTTATCTTTGATCAACAATATATAAACTTGTTTAAGAAGGTTGGAGCCGCAAAGTTCTTCAAGATTGTGGTGTTCTTGGATCTTCCATGGCGGGATTGGCATCCTCAGGCCTCAGCAGCCAGATATCGGCTGTTTGGTACAGCCTTGGCATTTTTTAAAAAAAAATTTAAAGTTTGAAAATTAAAATGTTGAATCCAAATCGTTGAGTTTGTTAAATTCTACGGACGATGCATTTTCATATAAGTTATAAAACTTTAGAGTCGATTTGATATTTGATTAAGTAACCAAATTACGAACGTATTTGAATTAATCAACGATAGTTAACCAGATTTGTTCATTTTTAAACCATTTGATCTAGTATCAAATTGACTCATAAATTTATAAAAAATACGAAAACGCATCGCTTGTGAAATTGAACAAGATCAACTGTTTGGATTCAACATTTAAATTTTCAAACTTTTAAATTTTAAAAAAAAATTGTTATGACTGTCTCCGAGCTGTGTCAGTGTCAGCAACTCTGTCCGTGTCCTTCATTATCAGTTGACTGCAACAGCGGCTTGTTCAGACGTGTCGGATACAGTATGATTTCAGATGCGTCTTTGCTTAACGTGTCCGCTCAGTCCCCCATTTTCCACCCACGAGCAGACCTCTCTTATTATTTCTCGTGTTATGTTTGTTCTGATCTTCGGCCTCTCCACTTCCTCAAGTCGCCGAACCTCCGTAGAGGCGTAGACGCCAATACTGGACTAAAGGTTGGCGCTTAACAATGACACAGGTGGAGTTGTGGAGATCACTCATTTTGCAAACAACTCCTTCTGAAAATTTAATTTACAGATTTGTTCTCAAACAACAACCTTACACTTCTTTGTAGCGGCGTAGGTTGCATTCTATATTAAAAAAAAAAAACATCGACACTTTTATCCTTTTTCTTAAAATTAAAACATAATAATGGATAGAAATGAAATTAGATTTTCATATATATATGGTATCCGTTAACTTTGTCACTTCGTTAACGAAACTATTTTGCTAAACAACATGTACAAAAACACGTTAACGAAGCAAATTTTGCTGTTGAAAATTCCACTTACCGGTAATATGACGACGGCATAACGATTAAACAGGTGCCCTTGACAGCCCTACTCCTAACTGGCAAACTTCTTTATTATATGGCATGAACCAACCGTTTAAGATTAACAGAATGTAAACAAAAACAAACAAAACCAGCAAACCAAACAGGCATCATTTACTAAGAAACTACGCATTAATCTACATCATATACTTCTACGTACAGTTCTACAACCTGGAACTGTCTACGGGCTTATTAGCCCAAAAGAAAAGCTTCAAACTAATAGTTTTACAGGGTTATTAGCAACTGTTTCCAGTTGTTCCCCTAAAGAGTCACACTTTATTTCACTCGTATTGCAAGCTTCACTACCATACCATTCAACCAGTCAAAATCAACATTCCCTAGGCTTGACCATAGCAAGAAGTGGTGTGTTCATAACAACTGTGAACTCTACCTTGTCCTTAAAATCCAATGATGGCTGTGACGGGTGGTTCCACCACTCGAACGCCTGCACCATATTCGCCACGAGAAGTGCAATGTGTGTGGTCCCCATTGCCAGACCAGGACATATCCTTCTCCCTGCTCCAAACGGTATCATTCGGATCCCAGCTGACCCGGTTATGTCGGCATTTTCCCCACCTGTCAAAAATCGGTCCGGGTCAAATTCATTTGGCCGGTTCCACAATTTTGAGTCTTCAGCAATTGTAGGGAAAAAGATGTCCAGATTTGCATCGGCAGGAATGTCATAACCGGCCAGTGTAGACCCTGGCTGAACAGCAGCGTGGGTCAGAGAGAAGTATGTCGGAGGGTGTTTTCGTAAAAGCTCCTTGACAAATGCCTGTAAGAAAGGCATGTTCTCTGTATCCTTCTCCTCGACCAGCCGAGATTGGCCAACATGTGTTAGGATTTCTTCATAGAGACGGGACTGGATGGACGGGTTATCGATAATTCGTGCAACTGCCCATTCAATGGCAGTGGCAGTTGTATCAGTGCCTCCATTTATGAATTCAGAGCACAGAGTTACAAGTTCAGATTCTGTTGGGGGTTTATCTCGGCCATCAACTTTGAGGTCAAGAAGCGAATCGAGGTAAGAAAATGGTGCAGCATTGGGATCTACAGAGCGATCTTTAAGGATTTCACGACGGCGGTTGATTAGCGGCATTATTGTCTCAATTTGTTCTTTTCTGGTGGCTAGAACCTTGGCCTGGTTCTTATAGAGAAATGGCCGGATGAATGGCATGTAATCATCCATGCGTGCCCCTGTTGAGAGTAGGACCTGCTTCATAACCGCATCTATGTGCACAATATGCTCCTCGTCTAGGTCCAAAAGACCAAAGGTCATGTCTAGCAGAATGCAAAATACCGCGAAACGGGCATTGCGCAAAACCCAAACAGACTTCCCGTCGGGTGATGCGGCTGCATCCGAGCGAATACGTGCAATGAACCGGTCCATGGCACGGGACCTTACAGGCTTGAACTCCCTTAGTCGTGCGGCACTAAGCATGCCAGAAACCATGTTTCGGCGAAGACATCTCCACTCGGGTCCATACAGAGACGAATTAACCGTGAATTTGTTGGAGCTGAATATGTTTCTGGTGTAGTTCTCAGCGGGCCGGCTAGCAAATTGTTGACCTTTCTCGATTAATGCCTCGTAGGCAAGCTCGGGGCTGCTTATCACAATCAGAGTTTTGACCCCCATACGAAGGGTGAGGATCGGGCCGTACTCTTTGCGGACATCACGGATGTAGTGGATGAAATGCTTGCCAGAAAAAGCAACTTGAAAGAGGTTGCCAACAATGGGCCAACCCGGTGGTCCGGGCGGGAGACGAAGCCCCTTGTACCGGCGATTATAGAGTATGATCTGAACTAGAAGGATAGTGAGGAAAGTGGCAATTAGGGATGTGATGATGGAGAGAAAGGAAACAGCCATAATGTGAACTGGTGGCGATGAGAATTGAATGTGTTATCTGTGTGTGGAGTGTGTGGGTGTGTGTAGGTGGGTGTTTAGTCCATGAGTGGGGAGGTGGGAGTAATTGAGGCAGGAAAAGACCGTTGTAAAGGGGTTTAAATAGGGAATGATGGAAAGGGGAGAGTGAGGTCTGGCTTATTAGTCCATCTGCTACCGGCCTTAATAAATGTAAGGCATTTGTTGCAAGAGGCTCCAAAGAATTAAAGAAAAGCAAGCAACATGTTTTTACTACGCTGCACTAAGATAGCAGCAAATCAGCAATAAAGCACTTTTTCCTTCTTTTTGTTGTTCTTCAGTTTACAAGAAACACTAGCATAATTTTATGTACCGAAGAGTGATAGTTTGGCTTTGAACCGGCAGGTTCAAATATAGAAAATTCGAATATGACAAGATTTAAGCTTCTTTTGTTCTTCACATGCATCGAAGCAATAAGCATGTAAAGAATTAAAGACATCCAACAACGAAAAAACAGAGAAAAAGTGTGTAAAACAGCGATGAAAGACAATACACCGGAATAGCAAATTTTAGCCGAACCACAAGTTTATTTTGGGCCTCAGAATAGTATCAAATTTGCAATTTAAAAATATTTTAGTAATATATTAAGTTCATGATTCAGGCACAAAATATAATTTTGAATGGATTGAGTTTTTTTTTTTATAATTTCAAAATATAGGAGAATAATTGATATTTTAATATCGCAAACAAAATACTGCATATAATTTTTAAATATTGCTTCAAATGACCAATCCAAACCGTCAAATATGATCTCCATATTGAAATCTCATTGCCGACCAATTTTTCATTTTTTTGAAATTTTTAAGTTTTTTTTCGGATTTTTAAAAACATCAGTTTTGTAGGGTTTAGAACAAATTGGATTAACGATTTTCTAAAATCCGAAAAAAAAAAACTTAAAAATTTCAAAAAAAATGTAAAATTTGTTGTGTAAGGAGATTTCAATAAGGAGATCATATTGAACGGTTTGGATCGGTCATTTAAATTTTCAAAATTAAGATCTGACGGGATTTAACCGAGACTCCAGTCAAAGCGCATATTTATTCTTATTTCTATTCTGAGGCCCAAAATATGTAAATAATATTTATTTATTTAGGGCTGTCAATGAAACGGTAAAGAAAATTTTTAAAAAAATGTGAATATAAAAATACCTTTCTGCCGTATCCATTGACAGCCTTATATTTATTCTTAATTCAACTTTCACCATCAGTACTTCAAATATACCATACAAACAACGTTCACGATTTAAAAAATAATACTGTCTTTCTCTGGTTTCAATATCTACTATTTCGAAAGATATCTTTTAGTGCTACCTCATCCATTCAAATCAGACCGCCTTAGTACCTCACCATTCATTTTGCAAGTATTATATATTTTATTTTTACCTTTATTAGGAAAAAGATTTATAATTAAAATCATTGAGTAAAGCATTTCGTGAAAGATATCACAGAAAAATAGTAGTTGTGTAACATTTAATATATCTATTGAGCAATTTGTTTTTCGTTACAACAATAGCACCGGATAAGTGTAGCTGTGTAAGATGGTTAAAGTGGCTATAATTCTAGAAAACTGGCTGCTAGATCTGGGGGCTAAATTACTGGAACATATGCTAGGAATGGTGCACATTAAATCAGCATAAAATTAAGTAGAATATTATTTTCTATTTCGACGGGGAGCACATAACTATCCTGGGGCTATTTGGATTGGATCGCTTAGGAATTTGGAAAATTTGAAGAATTTATTATTCCTAGGCATAAATTTATTGGGAAGTGTGTAAATTTGTGAAGAGTTAGGATTGTTTATAATAAATTTATGCTAGGAACATGAAATTCTCCAATAAATCCAAACAGCCCCTAATTAAGATGTTCTTTTGTTTCTTCTTTTATTAAGATATCATGGTGAATGTATTAGATTTTTTAAATCTGCATGTGACTTTTTAATATACTCAGTCAATTATATCACCGTGATAATTTTATGTTACAATGTTGTACTTGTATTTATTTTCTAATAAATTAATAATATCAGTAAAATAAAAATCTTCAAGATTTATGTCTTACTGATAAATTGAAACGGCATCATCCAGTTAGAAGAAAGTAGAATTGTGATGAAAATTTAAAATAATCAACTAGATTTTTAGAATTGTGGATAAATTTGTAAGGATATGAGAAGTTTCGGAAACTATACTTGGATTAGATTGGTACATTGAACTTATTATTTCAGTAAATTTAAACCCAACACAGTGCCGACAAAAGTTATCAAATTAGATGAAAAAACTATAATGCTATTGTTTTCATTTATCCCCACAGATCAATAATCCTAACAATTGCAGCATTTTAAGCTCTTTACTTGTGTACCTGGCTACTGACTGTACAAAGTACTACCTCAGAAACTGAGATGCAGCATGGAAACAAACCAAGGGACCTACAACATTGATGAGAATACTTGTTTTGGTTTGGGAAATAAATGTACTCTTTACTCTTCTTTCTCCAAGAAAAGAAAAGCGAAGAAAACAAGCAACACAAAATTTGATTTACTCCCACTATACTTGTAACCTTCCTGTCACCTTCCCACTGATATGCTATTAATAATAATCTCTCTGGATTCTGATTTATGCACAATACCAAATATTAATTGCTCTCTACCAGTGCACCACTAGTCAACCAAACTTTTTCTTCTTTGGCGCTGCAAATAATGAAATTAATTGCTCTTTGCATCTAAATGTAAATTAGCACATTATGGCATTCAATTCTGCCATTCTGATAAAACAAGTGGGAATATAGGTTTTGTTGGCTTTTTGCATAGGTTGTCGGATTGTTAATATGTTTTTAATCCTTGAATTCAGTCATAAGTTGGAATTTGCCTGCAAATAATTTTTTTTTAAGCTGCAGGTTCCTGGAGGTTTTTAACTTTCAACTGGTTTAGTGGATGCTTATAATTTTTTTACTATTTTGATAACTTAAAAAAATAATAATTAGAAATTTAAACGATAAATAGAAAAGCTCCATGTGCTCAAGTTTGGGGACTAAAAAAAGTGCTAATAATCATAACATACTTTTACTTACTAAAAACAAACAGAGAGAGATTATGAAGTTGTAGAAGGGATTATATATTTTGAAGTTATATATAACAATCACTCCTGATTTTTTGTCCTATTCTCGTTTACTGCTGAGTCAATACATAACACGTTATAACGTCACTTCTCAGTACCTTCTGCTGGCATTGTCTATGATTATTGTCTTCTTTTTACTTTTTTTTTTAACGTTGACTGCAATTAATTAATAAAATCAAACCAACCGCTAGTGTTATTTGCGATTGACTATTAAAAATATATATATGTAGAATTCAAATCTTATCACAAGGAAGCATTCACACTTTAAAAATAACCGACGGCAAACTGTAAGCAAAATTTTCCTGGCGAGCAAGAGAAAGAATTAATTTCTCTATTATGCTTGATTGGGATCTAAGTATTTGACATAATTTGTTTCATAATCTATTATGCCGAATTAAACAAAGTTATTTGAGTTCTAGTTGAGGTAAAATAAAATATTGAACCTTTTTTTTTCGTTTCTTTGTGCTGAATATGATTGATGGATTGATGTGGTTGTTAATTTGTCCATATATCCTAATTGTAAGAGAAAATTTGACAGTGTGCTATAGAAAGGTAGCATCTTATCTCTTACCGACTTTACTATTATAGAATGAGGTCTATGGTGCACAAATAATGTTATTCTGCTGTCACTTCTCAGGTTATATTATTTGAACATTTGCTAACTGAAACAAATAGGAAGAGTTACTGCTGTTATTCTCATTCAGGAGGTAGGTGGATGTTATGTGCAGGCCTTTGATTCATTTTGGGAAATTTACAATTAATAGAAAACTAATGAGGCAGAAAGCAAAATAGCTATTTTTTTATTTTTTAAAAGAAAAGATGGCCAGATGGGGAATGGTCCGAAATACCATTGCACTGTAAGTCTGTAACCTCTGCTTTTACAAAACAAAACAAAATTGTGAAAATTAAGTTCTGGTTTGTGAAAGTTCCTAAGATGACTACTGTGTACTGTGTGCCAGCTACCATCTCTCTGTTTCAACTTTCAACTTCCAATTTCTGTTCTGACAACGCATTGATTTGATAAGATAATTAATCGACCCATGTGATGTACAGTGTTCGCTCAAACCAGGATAAAAAATAAATTTTGGGCCTACAGGAATTAAAAAAGTTTCCAAAAACTGGAAATAGAAACTGTGGGTATCTCCGGAATTTTCTATGAGTAGATGATTGCTTTTATGCAACTTTGTGTTAAAATCTAACCTTTCATTTCCTTTATTTCTTTCTAATAAGAGTAGATTGATCATGATTTTGCTTTGTAGTTGTTATGTTTAGGACACGATCGTCGTTTATGTATTATGGTTTTAATATATGTGGAACCCACGTGTCAAAAATATGGTGCAGGGCAGTTCTATATATACGAATAAAAAGGATTAGTCATTCGTTTAACTTTTTGGTGAGATTTTGTACCGCTTTAAAATATCAAATGCAAATCTATCAATATAACCATGAAAATCTAATTTGGCCGTAAAGTACACTTCAAAAGAGCTTCACGGTGATTTTGCTGTTATTTCATATTTTTTAAAATTTTTATTATGGTAGTATCATGTTTTCATATTTAGGGGTAATAATTTTGGAATGTGACTCGTAGTGGTTTTCCTTAGTTGTTATAAATTGTGGCAGTCTCATATATAAAGTGTGGATATGACTATTGTTTGTTTGAGTTGGTCTTGCAATATGATCGTCGTTGCGTATAATATAGACTTGTTGGATTGTTTGGATCTACCGTTGTATTTTGAATCTATATCGGGAAACAAAATACAATTAATCATTTTTACAATCAAATTAAATAATTCTTTGCTAGTGTAATAGTTTTATCTGCATAAATAAATTGTATAGATTTTAGCACTTAAATTTAACAAATATTTTTTTTAGTTTCAAACAATAATTAATATTATGTAGGTATTAACAAATAACATAATAGTTTGATAAATTTTAGTTTAATCAGTTGCACAACGGCTGATTAATAAATAATAATAGATATTATCAATTTGTGAGATAAGCGTTTTTCTTCTACGATACTAATGCACCAGTGCTCCAATAAATCTAATTTCCCCTAGCTAAATTGGTTTTCACTGCCTCTTTGTTCCATTCCAACTTCTATTTATTTTTTAAAACTAGTATTAATTTAGCGACCAAAAACAACATTTTCAAATTGAAGATGTAGATTTGAAATCTGGTTTAAGATCACAAATGCATATTTAAAGTCGGAGACTTAGTTCCATCGTTTAAAAAAAAAAAAATTTAAATCTACAGTGTTATATATTAGGCTTGCCCCAATGTCATTGACCCATAACCTCTACTAGAGTGGAGTTAGTAAATTTAATAAAAGGCTGCTTGAATTGTAAGTTTGTAACTTGTGCCTATAAGCAGCTGAGAGAGTGTCGGAGACACTGAAAAATACTGAATGATGAGTTTATATCAAAATAAATAAACAAATAAATAGTAATGAAAATTTATGAAACAGAAAACCCATGCCATCGTTCTTACATTTATCCTTGGGACAGCTCTGCAATACAAATCTCCGATTCAGATCTGACAATCTGAGCAGCTCTGCACTTCCCTTCTGCTGTTGTGATTGGGTAGATATGGTGAACTGTTTCCCCTCCGTCTATATCGGTTACCATTTAATGATGTGTCGTGCCATCCCTGACCCATCCATCATAAAACCAAAGTTGTTCTAATAATATGATAATTAAGTTTACTAAGTTTAAAGTGAATCGAGTTTTTTGAACTAAGGGTCTGCTTCGGATGAAAATTCAAAGGAGAAGGAAAGAAATGGAACGGAAGGTAATAAAAATCGGCCTGCCCAAATTTGTTTACTTGCTCCACAGTAGAAGAGAAATGAGGGAATGATATAGGAAGTGACATTACTCATGAGAGACCGACTAGTTTTGTGAAGGGTTCACCTCCAAATTTTCCTCTAATTTAGAGGGTACTCAATTTCAGGCACCCTTTCCATTCATCATCGTTCCTTTCCATTAATATTCGATTCCTAGAGCACAGCCTAAGATTCAAAACAGTGACAAAAATAATTTAATAAATTGTATTATTGTTAGTTTTAAAGGAAATTGCTTAAAACTATTTCTAAGATTCTATCATTCCATCATCTCTGGGTCTTCTATTAATGAGGACGCTGAATAATTAATGAGGATTTCAGAGGATGATAGCGATGATAGAATTTAGGGATGAAATCCAGCGCAACGCTCTCATTAATTATCACCAAGCTTCTAAATTTCGGCGAAATAACGGCGAAATAACAGAAATAGCGGTATTCTGTGTCAAACCGCATGAACGTTACAGTCTTAATTGAGAAAATGACGTAACGCGTTATTTCAGTTATTTCGGCGAAATAACAAGCTGTTATTGCTACTATTGTAAAATTGTGTATTCAATATTGAACTATTGTTAAATTGGTACAAGCTGCTACTGCTACTCAATATTGGTACACTGCAGTATATTGAATTTGGTATGGCTGTATGCTATTTGTATGGAATATTGAAGATGTATAAACATATAAATTGATAGTTATAGAATTGATGTGTGTCAAACTTTGAAAAAAAAAACACTACACCGTTATAACATCGAAATAACATGGGGACCTGGATCGTCATACCGAAAAAACTGAAATTTGGAAGCTTGATTATCACCATCCTTCTGCTTCGCTCTCCCTCCCGGCCCTTCTGTTTCGCTCCCTTCAACAATTACGATATTAACTTCAACAGTTACATGTTAACTTCAACAATTATCATGCGCCTCTATTAACTGTTGAAGTTAATACATATAATTGTTGAAGTTAATATATATAACTATTCTATTTATATATATTAACTGTTAATATATATAACTGTTGAGTTAATATCATACTGTTGAAGTTAATATGTATAATTGTTGAACTTAATATTGTAACGGTTGAAGTTAATATACATAATTGTTCTATTTATATATATTAACTATTAATATATATAACTGTTAAAGTTAATATCGTAACTGTTGAAGTTAATATCGTAACTGTTGAAGAGAGCGAAATAGAAGGATGCTCTGTGTCGCTCCCTCCCTCCCCTCATCCCCTCATCCAAAAAAAGAAAACGTGTTAATCATCTCCTCATTCTTATTCCCTCTTTTTTTTTAGAATGTAATTAATCTAAGTGCTGGAAAGATGATGAGGATGATGAATATTAGAGATGATCCTTATCAGCTCAGATTTTTAAATGAATAAGCAGATAACGTCATCTTAAAATATTATTTCTTGTTTGACAAATTAGAACTCCGAAAATAGTTATTGTTCCGAGTTAACCATTATTTCGTTCATAACTTGAACAGCAATTTCCTCTGTAATTTGGATCTTCTAATATGATAATAATGATAGTGATAATTAAAAAAATACATGAGTCCACTTCAGCGTAAATTTGAAGAATAATGTATCGTTACATTTTCTTTTAGGGGTCATTTGGTAAAGTCAAAGTTTATTGAGATCAAAAATTAAAGTTAGTATTTTTGGGTTAGTAGTTGAGGTTAAAGTTGGTATTAAAAGTTAGTAATTATTGTTTCGCATGAGATGTTAAAGTTAGTGATCAAAGTGAATGTATTCATATTCATTTTAATCTAGAAGTTTTAGAATTTGAAAATTTTAAATCTTGAAATTTTGAAAATTTGAAATTAAAAAATTAGAAAATTTTTAAAACTTGAAAATTTTAAAGTTGAAAATTTAAAATTTGAAATTTTGAAATTTAAAATTGCAGCAAGTCCATCAACGTCTATCGAAATTTGAAAATTAAAATTTAAGTAACGCTCAGATACGGAATGACCAAGTTAGAAAGATAATATTAATCCTCTTGACCCAAAGTTATTTGACGATACAAAATTTATAAGTTAGCTCGTTGACTTAGAAGTCAAACTAAACTTGTGACTCTCAAACGACCCTTAAGGCGTGAGTTAATTCATATTTAGGTCCATAAAAAATAACCAGTTTTATTTCTCGCTTATGCTCCGAACCAAACATGACCGTGCGTCCGTGCCATTATCTTATCCCACTTTTAAAATTTCCACAGATGACAAAAAAAAAGAGCAAAGTTTGTTATGATACATGAAAGTTTTGATCATGAAGTATCTATCCAAAGAAATGTAAAGTAACGAACTTAACTATCAAATGCTTTAGAGTAGGTGCCAGCTAGGCACCTCGGTTAATTATTATAATGAAAATTTTGTATAATATTTTGTATAAACTTTTTTTTTTTGGTTGTTACTTCTCTTTCTTTCATGATCGATACGGTACTTCTACAAGATTCAGTTTTTTTTTTTTTTTAAGAAAGATGGAGATTTTGTCATCCAATTTATTTTTAAATTAAAGATGCATGCGGGGTTTGAATCCTTGACTTCATAGAGGCCAGTCTAGTACTCTTACCACTGAGCTACTAGGCCACATGCAATAAGATTCAGCTATTATAACTCCCGTCGCTAAATAAACCATCTCTGTCATCGCTGCAGTATGTTATAATGTTCAGTTTAATAATAAGAAGTGTTCAGTTAAATGCGTCAGAGTCGCGTCAGATTCAGAGTCGCGCGTGGGTCAAAAGGTGCGCTACGAGGCAGGGGTAGAGTCGAAAAAAAATTAATTTGAACCGGATCGGTTCATGACCTCTTCTAATTTTTTAATGTGTTTTTTGTCCGGTTTGTGACCCCTCACTTAGTTTTTTTTTTATAACAGTTATATTTCATGTTGCAACTAACTGAACATTTATATTTAAATAACTGAACATTTGTACTTATTAAATTGAACATTCATATTTACTAAACTAAATATTTATACTTAATAAAATAAACATGTTTGCTCATAATATTTATATTTTCTGTTGCAACTAACCGAACATTTATACTCAATTAACAGAACATTTGTACTTAGCTAACTGAATTTTTTAGCAAAAATAAAAAAATAAAATAAACATAGTGAACATAGCGAACACTTATAAAACAATGAACAATTCTACTACAAAGTGAACATTTGTATCTAATAAAGTGAGCACTTATAATAACGAAATGAACAAAAATACGCACTGGATGAGTAGAGGGGACAGAGCGCTGAATGAGTAACGATGACAACGATGGCACATAGTGAAATGGCAATAATCAATTTCCTACGAGAATTGAGCTCTTCCATTCCAAAAATCACAAAATGAAAGACTTTTTAGCCCGTTCAAATCCAATGTCATTTGCAAGAAGAGTATATCCCGAAAAAATTATAACTAATGTTACTGTTCACTCGAATTTCGATAATAACAGTTAAAATTTTGAAATTTTAAAAATAATATCGCTGGATCATCATCCGGATTGACGAAATCGTCATTTTGAATGACGATCAAACTTTCCAAGGTATCTTTTATTTGGCACTGTGCTCTTTATTATTCATCTTTCCTAGAAACGTTCTCCCCTCCAATTAATATTATACTAGTGGTCATTCGCGCGTTGCGCGATGTATTTTTTACTCTTTACATATAGGATATGGTTAGATTTTGTTTGTTTCATATTTATTTATTTTTGTATAGTAGCATTGAGGAGATCAAACTGAAAACATTTTTTTTAAATAGGATTTTTGTTTCATTTAAGTAAGGAAAGATAGGGGGCTGGTGTAATGTTGTTTTTAATATGGTGAGGAATTAATGTAGGCGATAGGAATGACATAATGTAGTATTATGTATTATGTTAGGGGAAGTTTGGTTTATGCCACTGCAAAAGATTGAAATTGTAAATATGCCACTCCAAAACAACTAATTAGTTTTATGCCACTGTGAAACAATACAAATCGATTTTATGCCATCAAATAATTGAAATGACTATATTACCCTTTTTACAAAGGAGAATTCAGATGGTGCCTATTTTTTTCTCTACCGTTGGATTAGATCCGATGGTCTTGATTAAATGGCAGTAAAAGGGAAAAAAAACGCAGCCTATTCTCCATCTTCTCTGGATCAACAAAGCTGTCCATACATCGTCTCTCTCATTCATGGCGCTACGTCTGGACCCATCTCACCGGCCTCTTCTTCTATCTCTCCTTCCCTGATAATTCCAATTCGCAAGAATCTGAATCCTCTTGAGCCATGGCCGGGAGAAGAGAAGGGTAAAAGCAAGGTCATGAGAAGCGCAGAGAAGCTCATGGAGACGGCCATGGCGGCGTGGACGCCTCTCACGACGTGACACATGCTTACTGCGTGTGCGACCTCATGTTCTCTTTCGGCTCTGAAGAAAGTTTAGGCCTCAGATAACGACAGCTTAGATATTGTAATTCCTGTGTGCATATTGTAGTATGATTTGCAGTGTAAAGATTTTGTACCAATATGATGATATATTATGGTTTATATTATACAGAGATGGGTTTTGCAAAGGTCAATTTTGACGAAGAAAGAAGATTGGGAGAGATGGGTTTTGACGTTTTGCAAAGGGAGATGGATGCTGTAGATTGCAAAATAGAAATGGTTTGGAAAAGGACAATTTTGGTATTTCTAAAAAATCCGACATAATTGAAAATGGGAGTATGAAATTTAAATGTTTTTTTTATACATTAGTGGCATATATCAAATTTACGTAGTTTTGTGATGGCATATTACCAATTAGCCATTTTATAATGGCATATTTAGAATTAGACTGTTTTGCGGTGGCATAAATCCAATTTTCTCATTATGTTATGCTATCATTTTATCGTGTTAGCGGATGAGATACACATGATGGTGGTTAGAAATTTGTATTCTGGTCTTGTCTCTTCAATAAAGTGATAGATCATAGCAGCTAAGATATGATCGTGGAATCTAGCCTTTAATCAGGATTGCTTGGGACAGTTGGATGGCCTTGGTAGCCTTTTGAGAGATGGTCCACTGAATTTTCTGGTGCACACTGAGGTGATGTTGATACTTCCAGGGAGCACGGGTGCAGTGAAAAGTGAGTTCCTATATGTGGTTCTTTGAGGTGGAAAGAGACTGCAGTATATAGAATGGGTGTGATGTTATTGTCTGGATTTTAAAGTGAATCGAGAAGCACGGGGTAGGAATGTTTGTTTTTTTCTACACGTGTCTACTAAGAGTGCACAATTTTGTAATATATTTGTATATTCAATAGGACAAAGTGGATATCCACATAGGATACTTCTGATGTTGGTTTGGACCTCTTTTTCTATATATAAGAGGGCTTACTTTGTTATACCTAAGGAAATTCCGTGAGCTTGTTTGTTTATATAAGGAAAGAAAATATTCTGTGGAGAACTACCAGAAGGATGAGTCTTGTTAACAATCCAAGTGGTGGTCAGGTAATATTGGACGAAAGGAGTACTATGTAGTGTTGTTTGCATTTCTAATGATCTGCACATCTATATCGCATGAGTGTATATTGTGTTCTGCGATTTTGTCGATAATGTTGCATCTTGGTTAAGCGTGATGATAAGAAACACGTTTTCGTTTTTGTGATCATAAGTATTGATATTATTTTTTGTTCTTTATTAGAGTTGGTTTTGTTACACTGTAAAAAGAAACATCGTTTGTTCTTGACTCACTCAACTACTGTAGGGTGGAGATGATGGTAACAATAGGAGGCCTTTTGAGAGGAAGGACAAAGTGGATCATTTTCTTGATGAGTTCAAGCTGATCGTTTATTTGAAGCGCAAGAAGACTGTTGTGCGAAGGGTTCCTTCGGTTGTTGTTGGAGGTGTTGATGAAGGAGTTGGGCATGGAAGTGTGGGCGGCAACAATAATAATGATCCTGGAGGTGTTGAGGATGTTGCGGAGGTTGTTTTGCAAGGTGATCAAGGTGGAAATGCTATTGTGGTTGGTGCAGATAATGTTGGTGGAGGTCATAGGGGCAATATAGGGGGATGGGAAGTGCATGAGGAGGTTGAAAATGCCGATGATGTGGATGAGAAGAGTGGTTGGCGCAAATGGCCAGGTGCAAAGTGAAGGATGATATGTGTGGAGGTTCTGTGTTGAGATGGTCTGTAGTTTATTTATTTAAGTATTTGTTTTGAGTACTACCACAGTGTCTCTTTGTTTTGTATGGAGTTGTGCTGCTCCAGTGTAATGATATGGTGATGTTGTCAGTAGTTTCAAGTGTAGGTGTTGTTTAGTTAAGAATACTGTAGTGTGTGTGTTTTTTTATGTTTGATGTCTGTGTGTGAGATGTTGTGTAGTTTGGATGTGTTTAATGAATGCGATGACCATCTCTTTTCTAAAATGGAGGTCTACTTTTTTTTATATATTTTGTTGAATTTTTTTTTACACAGAATGGTGTCTTACATTTGTTGGATGACACAACAGAGAATAATTGTTTTCAAATTAACAACTGGAAAGTTTTTTTTAGATTAACGTTGTAGAGGCTTCAGGAAAAGTGTTTATGAGGTATTTAGCCTGTTAAAGATACATGCAACAACAACATACTTGATAGCAGAGTTAATGGAGTTATATTCATGGTACATAAAAACTATCCATACACATGTTCAACTTTCATCAATAACATAGCAATGTTTACAATTGGAAAGAGATGCACTGGAACATATCAGCACCAGTGCAGAGATTTCCAATATTATCAGTCAGCAGGCACACAAATACATTGTTCTTAATGATAGGAGCAAAACATAAGCGACACCGCTTATAGTGCCAGAATAGTGCAGTTGTTATAGGAGGCCAAGATGCTTGTGGTTGGTTTTTTCAGCACTAAATATTCATAGGAGTATTCCTGTACAACCAAAAGGGATGCTTGCAGTATATACAGTGCATTGTGCTCATCACCGGAGTGTGAACTATGGTGAGTCTTGGTTCTTGTCTGCAGCTGATTGCTGTTCAGCAACCCTACCAATAAAAAATTGAATCAGTCGTTGCATATATCATGGTCTCATATTTTGGGTTAAAAAATTTTGATCAAAGTTGTACTTTTCGTTCACAGATTATTACTATTAGGATTATGAGATACAACTTAAGAGGAGCAATCAGTTATATGCAAGGAGGAAAGACATGTGCACAGCAGGGATCAATGGAGTTTTGTAATCTGAATGATGGTAATTTTCAAAATAATCAAAATAGATATGTTAATTTTTTATTTTAGAGTATACATGGAATGCTGCTGTTGTTGGTTAATGAAAGTACCGTTCATCTGTTGTTGTTTCCGTCAGGAACTCATCCTCTAATCTTCTGCAGACCGGTTTCACTGAAACAGCTGATGTTCCTTCAAACTGTTCTACAGGCCTGTGTAACATATATCTGCATCAGAGAACACTCAGAAATCATATTTAAAAAGGGATCTGTAATATGTTGTATGATTGACCTTTTGCCTAGAACTGTTTCTCTGTCAACTGGATCTGTGGGTGGAGTTGCAGGTATTTCTCTTCCAACTTCTCCAACTATTGGTGTTTTTGATGAAATTTCTGCGTGTTGTGAATGAGGTGGTGTGTTTTGTAGTAAGGGAACTGATTCTGGTAAGAGAGCCATCATGCTGTCTGGGACTGGTTCATGACGGCAAACTATATAGTTCCGATGCTTTCGATTTTGTCCAGGTTGCTTGCCTGACACAGTGAACAGATATGTTTTATTCACTATGTTCAGAAGATCTTGTGGAGTGTGATCACTATCTTCATCTTGTTGTGCTTTCAGAGTTGGTGCATCAGTTCCAATAATCATCTGAGCTGTCTTTCCAAGAACAATGAACTGAGCTACATCAGTCTGGTCTTTGACTTGGATCCTTACTCTGTACCTGAAATGGACAGCATCGCTTTAATAATAATAGGAACAATATTTGTACTTATAAGGTATAATTGTATTTGAAATAGAATATTCTATGGTTAAAAGGAAAATAGCAATATAGAATTTCTCGAAGAGATCCATAAATATGTATTATGTTTCTATTTTCTATTTATTGTACATGCGAATATAATTGCATATAAGTTTACACTTGAGGGTCTATGAGTTAGGATTTGCAGTTGAGCGGTGAAATGGACATACCAAGGAGTGAAATGTCGTTTCCGGATCCGGCATTCTATACAGTAATAGCCTTGTTCATCACAGTCCAATTTTCGATGACATTCTGTACATGCTTCATAGCACCAATCAAAAGGATCAGTGATACGGACTATCCTGACGGCACATTGGTAGAGTGATTCCTGTGAATGAAATAAGCAAAAAATGAAATTCCGTATAGAATTACACATTACTTCATATAGTGAACAAAATGAACTGTCTAAATAATCAATACTGACAGTGAAGTTATCAAGGTACAGTGCATTGAGTTCGTGTAGTGTTATTCTGATTGGGTCTCTCTTAGACAACAGTGAGAGTGGTGGAGCTGGTCGGCTGAACATTTCTGGTGTCGCCTCAAGAACTATAGGTTTACCATCAAATTGTGTCCTGAAAGAAGAAATGCAAAACTCAAAAAGAGGTATAGATTGGTATAGCAATGCACTGTATTCTGAAATAGGTGCAATGTTGAAGAAATATAGGTTGATATGAAGTATTTTGTAATGGCGTATGAATAGTAGATAGCGTGAAGGGAGTTCATTGGAGGAGAATAGATGTTGCTATGTGTTTACAGTTGAAGGTAGTTTGATATTTCTCTGATGGCACTGTCAAAGTGGAACCGTGTTCCGGTGTATGTCTTTAGAGAGTAGACACCTGTATGATGAGAATACAGTGCTATGATCAGTAGAAATAACCAGGAAAGATAATATAGGATCAGAATAGCAAAAAAGATACCATTGAAGTCCTTTTTGATCTGAAGACCATTGCAGGCAACAACAATTGGGGATGTCTTTGACTTTTCATATAAGTCAGGAATATTGAATTTATCAATGAAGTCAGCCCAGAGTGCAACATCCATTGTAAATCCTCTACAGTATGTAAATTGTACACAGTATCATGGTTTAAGGATTAATAGGAAGTATGGGTATAAAATGTAGTAGTATAACGGGTTCTTTTTTGAACAGACCTTTCGTTCATCAGATAGAGTGTTTGGACCTTTGCATTGCCCTGAGATGTGATGGTTCTCACATCACTAAAACCTACTACCCTGGCTATTGTATCTGGTTATGAAAGAACAGCACATTTGTAACCAAGAAAAAACAACAATGAATATACAATAAAGAAAACAAAACTGAGAAATCAGTCTTTTTCATCTTAATTGAACAACATACATACCTAAGACTGCTTTTTCGTATGTAATCTCTGTACCAACATCCTCAAGACGTTTGAAATTGAAGTGGTATGTTGGGATCTGATAGAGATTGGGTGAAAGAGTCTTAACTTGTGTTTGTCTGGTTATTTTCAACATGTAACCATAATCAACCACTTGATAATCTTTTGTAGATTCATCCACTATATTGTGTTCAGCAAAAGCAGTAGAGATTCTTTGATAATCGTTTGTGAAGACAATGCCTTGTATTTGTCCACCCTGCATGAGAAGAATGGAATTTTTTGTGTGAACATTACACAGATAATGTTGTGGTCTGAAACCACAATGCTTGATAGACAAAAGTTAATAGAAATAGACAAACAATATCAATTTTAGAGTGATCAATATGATGAACATAGATGGAAGAAGGAACAAACCACATGGTCCAGAAGGAGAAAATTTAATTTCCAAACTCGTCCACGGCGTGGATCTGATGCTGGCCAGATTCTAACAGGTCTGCCATGGATCCTTGCTCGCTGTATGTCAGTTGTTATTGTGAGAGTCGACACCGGCACTGGAGAAGTCATTCTGACCTGCGAAAGAGTAGATAAAATAAAGTAAACACATGAAACAACAATATAGTAAAAATTTAATACATGTATAAAGAAATATGCACACTGAACAAAACTATGCATTGGTAAATAGATGTAAGGGTATACGGAAAGAATAAAAAATAGGAGAAAAAAATAATCTTACCATTATTTTGTGTTGGTAATCTTAAGTTTGAAAAAATTTCTCTGTACACAATATTTTTTGTGTAAGCATTATTGAGAGGATCTTCATTAAGAATGAGTAACTTAAGTCCTCTCGGTGATGTTGCTCTTGAAAGAGCAACATAAAGTTGACCATGGCTAAAGACTGGTTCAGGAAGGTAAACACCAACAAAATTGAGTGATTGTCCTTGACTCTTATTAATAGTCATTGTGTAGGAAACTCTAACAGGAAATTGTCTCCTCTTCATAATGAAAGGAAGTTTTTGATCTTCATGAGAAAATATTATTCGAGGAATCTGAATATTTTTGCCTTTGCCTGGTCCTGTAATGATTTGAGCACTCAACACTCTGGTGCCTAAGTTTGTAATGACCATGCGAGTCCCATTGCACAAACCATTAACTTGATCCATATTTCTCAATAACATGACTGGTACACCAACTTTCAAACTCAGTTTATGTGGCGGCAAGGAACCTGAGATGATTGTATTGAGCATGTCTGCATTGAACATGGTTTCTAAATCTGGAGGGAGATTCCGGCGACCTTCAGCACTATCATAACTATAATAATCACGTTGCTCACCAGGCACACGACAAAGCACAATGTCATTTAATTCATTGACTGCATTGTTTTTTGGTGTTATTATGGCACGTTCTTTGAGGTAATTCTCATCTTGGAATCTATCCTGGAAATCTGGATATATAGCATCGATTATTGCATTTTTCGGATCATCACTTTGATCAATCAAGAATTCATCTGGTATTTTCACCCAGTTAGGTTCAGAACTATTGGACAAAGCGATTGAATGCGCAACACCATCTCCAATCGACAATAACCAAGCTGCAAATGCACTGAGTTCTTGTCTGTTTGGCAAGGATCGGTTTGTTGAAAGGAGACGCATATTCACTGTTAATTTCATGAGTTCACATGATGACCACAAATATGAATTCGTTATTGATGCTGCAACAGTGTCAAATCTGCTCCCATGAGGAACCACTGGTAGTGTTTGTCTAAAGTCACCTCCAAGCACTACAGTGACTCCTCCAAATGGTTTGTGTTGATCAAGTGGGTATGAATCTGCAAAAATATCTCTCATTGAACGATCAAGAGCTTCAAAGCATAGTTTATTATTCATAGGTGCCTCATCCCATATTATTAATGAGGTTTGGAGGAGTAGCTGAGCAAGCTGCGTATTTTTTTTTATATCGCATGTTGCACCTTCTTTCAATTTGATCGGTATCTTGAACCTATAGTACGCTGTCACTCCTCCATCCAACAATAAAGAGGACAAACCAGATGATGCTACAGTGAGAACAATCTTACCCTTTGACCTCAAGTATGCCGTAACAGTCTTCCATAGGTATGTCTTGCCTGTTCCACCATGACCATAAACAAAGTAGAACTTGCTTAATCGCATCATAACAGATTGAACAATTGAGTCAAAAACAATTTTTTGCTCATTATTGAGCCCAGATAATAGTGCAGGCAAGCGTATCTGCAACTCAATGTTGTTGAATGAATACTGTTCAGTCAGAAGTCTATTATGGTGGTATATTGTACGACTATGGGATGGCCTCGGCAATCGAACATACCGCAAAGAATATCCTCGGGTGAACAGGATATCTTCTAATTCATACAATATATGGTCCTTAAGAATATCAGGATCTACTATCATCTCTAAATTATTGTTGTCAATCCTAATCCTGTGTTGTATGTCATCTCCCATGTAACTCCAGCAAGTTTCCCATAGGTTCCGCGCATCAGCAACCTCTGAAAATAGCAAAATATCAACAAAAATTTGTCGAAGTTGCTGAGAAGAAGCTGTTGCTGCAGCTTCCTGCATTGTAGATAACCATTCGGTGTTATTATCAAGGAGACCAAGAGCATTGCAAGCTTCTTTAAACGTTATGTGGACAACACCATTGACTGTGCTGAGATCCTGAAAAGATCTCGCACCACGCACACAATTGAGAAGCATCCTCACATAATAGACTTCACCTGCTCCTGGAGGAATGAAATTCATACGTGCTAATCGATAGCCTTGCTGCCTATATTGCCAATACTTTCCATTAGGATGCCAGGTGTATAATCTCGTGACCTCTGGATAAGTAAGATTTCTAGCACCTGGATCAGCACAATTAAGCTGAAACCATGCTGTGAGCTTAGTACGCTGGACAACAGGATTATTGATTATCTCTCTCAATGATTGTGAATCGCGGAAAACAATATTGTTTTCTAATGGAAGATGCACTGGCAATCTCTCAACTGTAGGATAACTGTAATGAATATGGAACTGAAAAATTCGCCAGATTGATTCATGAGGTGTGAGATATCTACAGTCTAAATAATCAAGAACTTCGTCAATGATTTGTTCTGACTGAGATGTTGTTTGACCATTATTAGCCTCATTAGTTGTATTTCTCTGAACCGAGATTCTGGCACGATCACGACCCTTGCATATGTATTTAAAAAGGTATTTGATCATCATGGATGTATGACATCTCTCAACGTTTATGTGCGCACGGTATGTGAAAAGGAGATTTAGGTTGTATGGAACAACATATCTGTTATCCAACATAACCCCATTCTTATCAACAGTGATACCTGTATCTCTCCTCTTGTACACAACAACACCATCATCCGTCATCACAGTAGAATCACAAAAACGCTTTGGAAAGCGTTTACTGCAATTGCCATTCTTCATGCAAGGTGAATGTGGACGCACGGCACCGCAAGGTCCATGTACCATAAATTGCGAAACAACATCATAAGCATCAGGATCAGAAAGAGGATCTGGAAGTTCAGCACGAATAACACGATCAATGGAATCGCCATCAGACAAGGAGTTGTGTTGTGTCAACCAAACTATAATATGCACATGCGGAAGGCCTCTCTTTTGGAACTCAACAGAGTGTATTACTGGAGAAAGAAAGAGGGCAAATCTTATTCAGCAAACAGGAAAAAAATACCATAAAGGATAGTCAGGAGGAGAGTAAACAGAAAGGGAGGAGAATAGGAAATTGTCAGATTGATGGAAAGGAAAGAAAGTCCGAAAAGAAAGAGAAGGCATATCAATCACTTACATCCAGATACATCACCAAAGAAACGACCATCCCGCAAGTCATGCATCATCTGATCAAGCTTCATTCTGAAGACTCGACAAACCAAGTCTGGTCTATCACTTGACTGCTGACCCGGAAAGAGATTACGGGTTATTTCTGGCCATGCAGGATTGCATGTGAAGGTTATGAAAAGATGGGGAGGACCTAAATGTCTACACACAGCAATTGCATCCTGATAATTCTGGAACATGTATCTAGGGCCGCCAACATGCGATGGTGGTAATATGATCCGTCTGCCGACAGATTGACCATAAATATCATGATCAACAACAGCATTCCTCACATTGAGGAATGTATCTGAGCGTAAAGATGATTGATTTTGATGAATATACCATACTCGGGATTGATCAACACACGCAAACATATCAACAGATACTTGCTGAAGGAGGCGGCTAGACTTGAGAATTATATTACATCCAATGGCACGGACATGAAGTCTATAACAATAATATTCATTCATGGTCACATGTTGCCGTACACGGGATGAACTGGTTGAATCAGTGTTGTTGTAATCTATATCAAGATGAAATCCATCCTCACCATGGACAAAAAGAAGAGGATACTGAAACGACATATAAGAAGGATGTATAGAGCTAATGCGCTGGAGCGGACCGGATCGACACTGAACAATGATATCGCGATCGAAATGCTGAGCATCAATGTCTCCTACTATAAGACCAACAACTTCTGAAGCCGTCGGTGCAGAATACTGTCTTCCATCACCGGATCTACACGAAATAATTCTCAAACTGAGAGAATCATTTAGCTGATGTAGGATGCGTTCACGGGCAGATCGAAATCCCTGAGCATAAGGATTGTATGTATCCAGCATTTCTTTCAATGCCTGCACAATATGAGACCGAGGAGCAGATCCTCCATCATGATCAGAGAAGACATTAAGACGATTAGCAATTTCATTCTCAGTGTCATACATATAGAGTTGTGCAAATTGAGGCGGAGCATCATCATCAGGAAGCAAAGAACCCATGAGATGACATAACTGACCAGAAATTCTATACACAGAGGGTCCATGGCTACGATTGATAGCATCATCAACCTGAACACCCATCGAAGTGAATGCAAACATAGAATTGTACATCCGAATACAATTAAGGAAATGTCTTGAATCTGGACCATTGAGAGGATCAAGTAGTTCTGATAACGGTGAAGGAGTAGGATGAAGAGGTGATAAATCAACCAAACCTCCTCTACAACATAAATTATAAACTGGACTCCCAATTCGTGAATCCCGAAGACATCGTTCTCGATACCAAAAGAGAGCATAACACTTAGGACACATTTCAGTAAGGTCTCCAAAATCATCATATGCCGGCCGATCAACTATAAAAAACGAAGCAACAGTAAAAATAAAAGGACTGGACAGAATAACAGACATAAGACTGCAATGAAAGCTGAAAGAATGAAGGCAAAATTAAAGAGGAGAAAGAAAATCAGAACAAAACAACAAACCTATGTCAACAACAGGAATAGCTGGCGGTGTCTGAGGAGGTGGTGGACATTGTACAGAAGAATTATCATCCTCAAACAATCGATGAGAAGAAGGGAGGTGCTCTGAAACTGGTGTGGATCGAGACACTGCAATTAAAACGATGGGAATAAAACGGTGGCTATAAAAGAAGAAGAATAGAGACGACCAGAATTGATGAATGAAAATAACAGACAGAAGAAAGAATGAAACAATAGTACACATAGCAGGAAACAAAGAGCAACAGTAGAAGAAGATAGAAACAATTCACCAGACATTGTTGGTGAATCCAATGACTCTACAGACGACAACGATAATGCAGGGCTCATCATGAGCAACCTTCGCCGAATGCGCGCTGAGCGATACAGAGAAGGGTCATCTGATGAAAAAGAATCACTTTTAATGAGAAAACAACGTTGGAAGAACACTGGTAACAATAAAATAAGGTCAAATTGATGAATAAGGACACCGACAGAACAAAACAAAGGAATCAAGTGGACACAGAAAGCATAAAGACTGCAGAAAGGAAACCTTCATAGCTATCATGATCAGAAAAAGCAGAAGTATGTGAAGATGAGTAATCTGCATGAGTAATCAACCTACGACGGCGCTGCCTAGTAGTTCCATCTTAAGAAGAAACAATGGGAAGAAATAATCATCAGCTCAATTGAGATAACAACAAATGAACAGATGAATCAGGAACAAACAAAGAAAGAAGATGCAGATTCGTACGCGGGAAACAACAATAGCGTAAGAAAGAGCGATTGTAAAGCGGCTTTCGAAAAGAGCATTGGAAAGAACAGTGCATACAGATAGAGGAAAATACAGCATGAAAGCAATAATCACTAATACTGCCATTTCATCTAGAAAGGAATAAACTAAGAAAAGAGGCAGGCTACAAAGAGGAAGCAAAAGATCATAATATAACGGATCATAGACGGAGGATAGACGGATAAAAAAAAACTCTACCGAAAGGTACCGGTGGAGATGAAGCAACAGACAACTGGCGCGCAAACGAAGCCGAAGACGATGAACCTTCTTCCATGACAATATCAGTCTTGAAATGATGAGAACGGCAAAACAGAAGAATAACGTTAGAGGAGAGAAAACAGAAAGATCGATGAGCAGCAGCACAACTAACCACGCAGAAGAGCGCCCATGAAGTAACAACATAAACTAATTACCACCACATACAAAGAAAGAAAGGTATAGAAGAACAACAAAAATCTCAGAACAACAACCCAAAAAATAACTTAGTATATGGAACAAAAAAAAAGAAGACAGTCAAGCAGCACGCCAAACAATAACCAGAAGAAAAAGTAAATTACCTGGCAAAGAGACAATGGGAGCAGTATACGCACACAGAGGCACAGAACAGCACAAAACAGCAGCAAGCAAAGCGACAATAACCTAGGATTATAGAAAATAGAAAAGAAAGAGACAAAAACCTAGCACAATTAGAAGCAGAACAAAATAAATAGAGGAGCCAGAAATTGAACAAAGAGGCAGAAGAAGAAGATAAAAATGCACCTTCACAGGAAAGCAACTGCGCCCAACAGTAGCAGAAGAACAATCAGGAGACAATAAGAATGAAGAAAGAAAAGCTACCAACTGCGCAACTGCATAGGGAAGAACGCAAAGCAAGGGAAAAAGGAACACGGACCAAAACCAGCAGAAACCATCTCGAGAAGGAAGAATTCCGATTGGACAGACCATGAGAACCGAGCGCAGCCAAAAAAAAAAAAGTACAGAAGAGGCGTACACCAAAACCGGAAAGAGAAGCAAAGAGCAGCGAGAAAGAGAGACGGCGCACAGACCAGCACCAGGACGAAAGGAGAAACCGTACAGGAGCCACATGATCTGGCCCACCGCGTCGATCCTTCGAGAGCATGGAAGCCAAAAACGGGAGAGAGAAGCAGTGCGCGCAAGAAATCGAGGCAAAGCAACGGGGAGAAGCGATGAATTTGGACGGCCAAGATAAATCAGAAAAAACCAACGATCTTGATGAAAAGAAAATCCATGAACAGTTCTAAGAACAGTGTAGAACAGTGACTTAGTGGAACGGCATTTAATATATGTTTAGATTTTGGTTAAAGTTTATACAGCATGACGTACATGTATTTGTTCCGAAAAAGTGAAGGATTGACTGTGATGTGAACATTTTGAGAATTAATAACAATTAGTAATTAATAATAGTTAATATAATAATAAGTAAAGTAATCAATAATTACTAATTGAAAACAAGTAATAATTAATAATTATGGTAATATTTATAATTATTAATAATTGATAATAAGTTATAGTAATAATAATTAGTAAATAATAATAATCGTAAAATTATAAAAATAACGTTATTCATAGTTATTATAATAATGATAATAATAATTAATAATAGTTTATTTTTTAAATTTATAGTTAATAATTAATAATAATTTTTATTAAAATTAATAATTATTAATAAAAGTTAATAATAATTACACCATTAATAGTTGCTAATCTTAATACTAACCTCAATATACCACGCCAAACAATAATTACTAACCTTAAATTAGCGCTAACCCCATCAAATCACTACCCTTACCATTCTACCCTCTAGTACATTTTAGGAGTAACTTCTAGCTAGTACAGTGTTACTGGTTCCAATAGTCATCAACAGGGTGCGTTTTGGCAAAATAGAGATTAGTATGGTTAGTGGTGTAAGTTTGACAAAAATAAATAATAATAATTAATAATTATAGTAATATTTATAATAATTAATAATAGTCGATGATTAAATAATTCTCAACCAACCATTAAAGTATGTCATGGTAAAAAAAGAGAAAAGAATAATTCCGGACCAGATCATCATGATAAATAATTCCACATCTTACGTGTCAACCAAAGAGAAAAGAATAGAAAGCCAATAAAGTATGTCATGTTTGGTCGTCAATTGGAATGACGATCCAAGGATTTTGCGATTTCGTCAATTCGGATGACGATCCATGGACGTTATTTTTAAAAGTTTGAATTTTTAACTGTTATTATCGAAATTCAAGTGAACAGTAACGTTAGTTATAATTTTTTCCGGAGTATATCCAATATATCATAAAACTAGGCCCAAAGATCCAAAAGAGAAGAACATACAGGCCAATCTGAAACAAAAACTCGACCTCCTCCTTGCATTGGTGGCACAGGATGCGCACAAAGGCAGTCTAATTTTCTGCTCATACTAGTTTTAAAATATGGGCTAAAATTTGCATAACCCAACCCTCATACTATGATCTGTAATTGTGTATAGATATTTATATATAATTCGCCATTTATAAAATTGATCATGATGATGTAACCCTTATCTCGGACAAAAGATAAGGTCAACATCTTTACTGAGCGGAAGCCGGAAGTTCTAGAAAAAACTTTTTAACAAGTGGAAAATCCTTTCATCGAATTTATAAATATATCTGAAAACGATTGGCGTAAAATTGAGGTCAAATGGCACAAATCCACGAAGCAAAAAAGTTGTGCTGCCCTCGCTCCAACATTTTGTTTGTGCTGTACGCGTGCATCTTAATTTATATCAATTTCAAAAAAAAAAAAATCTTAATTTACGCCAATTTTGTGCACGTTCCATTTTTCTATTGGATAGGCTTGTCTTTTATTTTAGTTGCAGTTTTGTTTATTGTTCTAGCATGAGGAGAACATCTTCCCTACACTCTTAGTAGTCCTAGGTAGCATAATTGTAATCAATGACCTATTTTATTAGCCAGCTTCAGAGCAGAACCAATGATCTACAGACTACAGGGAAAGACATGCTAAATTGACACGCAAATTACATTTTCTTTGTAGGGAATCTATACATTTTAAGTTAATAATTTGCCGAAAAATATATTGAATTAACAGGCCGAAAACCTCTTTTTTTTTCCCCACTTAACAATACAAGTTAGAAAGCAAATAATGAAATAATACGTTGCTTTACAGTACGCTGCTCAGCCAGGGAAAGCTTATAACTGATGTCAATATGTCATCATAATTATATATGAATTGGTTTTTCAATAAAGAGAGAAGGCACGGACATGTAACTGATGTCAATATGTCATCATAATTATATATCAATTGGTTTTTCAATAAAGAGAGAAGGCACGGACATGTAAATTAACTAGATTATTAAAGATACATTATGAGCATCAATTTATTAACACAATATTTCGAGATTCATCATTATGTATACGATATAATCCAGGGAAACAATATATCTTGGTCGTTGTTGATTACATCAGAGTAATATCAGAATAGAAAAATAAATAAATGTAAACTAAAAACACCCTCAAAACGCATTCCTAATATGCATATCTCAGAGGTGAGAACAAAATGCTAGATGCTAATCCTTTTACGAAGCATTATATATATAAAAAAAAATTTAACTGGTTTAATACCGGTCCTAATCCTAATTAAACTAACAATAAAATATACTCATAATCGAGCACGCCAATGGATCATCAATTAATCTTGGCTTTTAAACGCCTCAATTGTAAATATGAAACTACTGTGCGTAGTCCCGTCTTCCACCTGCCACAACCATTCATCCAGTGAACTCCTTGCGCGAAACATGAACCAGGCGCATTCTGGGTCCCGTGAGCCATCCTCACCATGCAACCATCCATGAAGGTTCCACATGAAATCTACCATCGTTTTTTCAAAAAATATGGTCTGACTACCCCTGAAATTCCAATTCAATTTCGTAGCATACACCGCAAGTTTCTCATCCACATTAACTGAGAACCTTTTCTTATCTGCTTCATAGTTTATGCAAATTTTGTGATTGCTATCAGCTGGATGAAACCTCGCCTTTGTGGTGTAGGATGTAAGGCCATGCACCTGCTCCTTTCGGCTAATCATAATAGTCTGCACAAGAGGTGCTGTGCCGATTAGATCCACCTGGTTAAGGCAACCTTTTGTGACTTCACCTAGAAGAAGCACAAGTTCTGAATTTATATACAAAAACACATTGAAGCCACTAATTGGTTCGGGGCTTTTGTTGTATACTGCAGCCGTCATGTCCCAGTAAAGATTGACTGTATATGAACACCAGGTAAATGTCCAATTGCCTTTCTTCTCCTGTGATAATTGAATAGACATGGTGTGGGAACTCATCCTTTTGGAAGCATTGTTGTAGAATTGATCATCCAGTTTTATGGTCAGACATGACCCCTCATGGTTCCGGGACCAGGTGAACCGTATTAGGATCTCTTGCTGAGAAGTGAGCCGAGTGATGTATGTCGATGTGATGGTGGACCTGTTTGGTTGGCTGTTCGGTGCAGCAAAAGTATATCTGTTGACGACGGTGCTGCTCCTAGAACATGCTACGTCAGCTACTTGTACAGCATGATTGCTGAAGCAGGTAGTCAAGTCTTTCATGGTTTTCTTTGTCAAGGCTTCTTTGTCTCTTGAACTATGATGATGTTGATTGGATCGGCGATGGAATTGGGTTTGAGAAGTCATAAAGATAGAGGAGATAATGTAGAAGGAAGGAGATCTGAATTATTAAGGAAACAAGGAAGAAAGAGGAATGTCTTTTAATGTTAGCGTAAAGGGGGAAGGCTGAGAGACACATGCAAGGGAGAGGAGGAGAGGAAGGATTTTAGATTTCCTCTTCACCTTGATATTGTGTAATTAATAAATTAATTAATTAATCAGTTAATGTATTCTTTAAACACCTGTAGGCTGCCTTTTTGTTGTTGGTACACAAAGATAATAAATAATTTGAGTTGGATTGAGTTTGGAGAACGGTCGGAATAAGGCACAAATCCTCGTGACACGTTAGCGACTTAGCGTTATGCTATGGATTCTTAAAGCAAGGAATAATTATTTGCCACTCTTTAAAGTAACTATGTGTTGTGCGTTCCTAATTAGTAACCATTTTCCCGATCCCGTCTTTTTACCAAAAGTTAGCAAGTCGTAAATGACACCTTGCCCAAATATTGATCTTCTTGATACACTTGCTTTCATTTCCATTTGTGAACTTGTTTTCCATTAATAAATCAGCAGAATATCCAAGAAAGAAACAAACTGCTTGTTATTAGGTAATAATAACTATGATCTGATAGATCAGTGAATGAGGGGTCACACCAAGATGGGGAACGCATTTAATTTTTATTGTGTTTTTACTGGATAACAGGCGTTATGCAATTGGAATCAGCTGGGTCGTCTAATTTGGTAGAATTAGTAAGGTCCAAATTGATTTTTGTGAATATTTATATAAAATACTCAGCATCCGAAAATTATAGAAGTGGAGTTAACAGCATTATATTGCTTCCTTTCTTTGTTCTGTTTTTGAAGCAGAACAGCCAATCAGAACATTTAATTTGGTCTATTGTGAATTCAAGATTAACTCCGATTGAAATAAAGAAGTTGTTTTTCTTAAATTTCCATTTTTTGACGCCCGGACTAGATTAGCTGGTTTGCTTGGAAATCGGTTGGTTGGTCCATATGTACCCCAACACTTCAGTTTTTTTTTTTTTTTTACATTTTATTTAAAAGAAAGAGTAGTGAAAAGCTCTCTCTTTCTTAAAAAAAAAATATTTAGTTTGGTTTAAAAAACATTGAAATATAATGACAACAGTGAAATGAATCAGGGATGAATAGTTGGGCTAGAAGACCTGACCCGACAAACAAGTTTCAGGTTGAACAGCAAGAGCTGAACCAAAATACACCTATGTTCAATTTCATAGGCTGACTCACTCGACGAATTTTGCTTTTTAAAAGCAGAATTGTCAAGTGCCATCGGCAGAATTGTACTGATGATGGATGCAGAGAAAGCTGTGTTATGTGTGTGTGACCGTTGAAAGTTTAACAGTGACTAGCATAGAACTATTGTCAAGGTGCTAGCACATCAAATAATTCATAGAGCAGTGTGGCAGAATATATTCAATATAGTAAGGCAAATCATGTTATGCAGCGTCATATTATCTGTTGAGTCACAAATTTTGTCGTTGTTGGATGATAAGTTCACTTGGATTTGCAAATTATACATTGCTTACAGATTCTTCAATAAAATTTTATTAATTTGTCTATCGCCAAACCTTTCTTTTTCTTTTTCTTTTTTTTGGACAAATTGCATACAGAACCAAACAATTTTTCATAAGAAAATTGAAGTTTTCTGCTCTGGTTTCAAAATTAAGTTTGCTGATTAATCTCTACATGCTGACGTGCATAAAGATTCTTAGTCCAAAAAAATGAAAAGGCAATTAAAAATAAATGTTTTGAAAACCAACCGTTTATAATTTTATTAGATTATAATTTCAAATTTCTTATAATAATATAATATTAAGTATTCTGCCTTTTTACCTAATTTATTTCTTAACAGGTATATCATATGAATAATACAGAAGAAAGCACCACTTTCTTCTGCAGCTCAGCGACAGTTGCTAGTTTGCTACTAGGCACTAGATCTAGCTAGATGCACTCAATAACAACATAAGAGAGTTGCTACTGTACCTAGTAGCATTACACATCAAGAAGGCGTGACTTTAAGATTTATCTTTTCTGGTTGTTAACGATGTTCCCTTTTTACAAAGAAAAAGTAGAAAAGGGATTGGAAATCAATTTGTAATTATCTTTTACAAACAATTTTAGCACTTAATTAAGCATGAGTTGAAAGAGTCATAAACAATAAATACTTTGTTTATCATCTGAATGACGTTCTCATAGTAACAATTTAAGCTCCAATACGGTCATTGTTGAATCTTCAGACCACCTTTTTTTCATTGTCATTTTTCTCTTAATGGTTGTGTTTGGATTAGAGTGGGAAGAAGAGAATAAGGGAAGAAGGGTCCAAATTTATTATTAAACAATCCAAACTCTTCACAAAGTTATACAATTCCCAATACTTCTTCTCTTTTTCTTTTCTTCCCACACCTCATCCAAACGGAGCCAATATGTGAACTCTTATCCAAATCCACTCCAGATTGCCAACTTTGGACTTCACTTTAGATCGGTTTAATTTCTAGTTATCGAGCAAAGGTTCAGGAATTAAACACTGGGACATCATTTGGACCGCCACTTCTTGAAACATCCGAAAGGCTCGAAACAAAAGAATCTTTTCGAATTTAGCTACCCGATTTTCTACTCAAGAATATATGCAATGATATTAATGCCTGGATCAAATATACTTAAAAATCTCTAGGACTTTTAGAATTATTTTATTATTATTTTTTCTTTATTTTTGTTTCACTTTATTGTAAATAACTTTTTTTAATATTAATTATACTGTCTGCGTGGTGATTGCCACTGAACCTAAAAAAAAACAATTTAAGCTCCAATAAGTTTTAACTCAAATTTCTGTCCATTAATTTTGCAATAAAAAATAAAAAATTAGAATAAATTAGAAGAACCAAGCCAAAATGGTGGTTACAATGTTGTGATAGTTCCGCATTATGTCTGTTCGAGCTATTTTGGACAAGTCATTAATTATTAAAATATGGGGTGAGAGAACATACATCTCTGTCAGGCGAAGTTGACATTTAAATCATTGTCAACTGAAATACCAATATAATGGCACACCAATTTTATGCAATTATGCTAACCACTTCGATATTTTGTTTTCGATATGTAGTTCGACTAAGTCTTTCCAATAAAACGGTGTTTATGGTTTGAAATTGTACAAAGGATATACCTTTTTTTTTTGTGAATAATAAGGACATACCTATTTTGACAGAGAAAGGTACTACTTACCGACATTAATGAAATAGCAAATAGATCCATGGTACTTGTTCACTATTAATACTGTTCCTTTTTATTTTTTGGCTGTTTCTGCCAACTATTCCAAAAAAAAACTCTTCCTTAATATTTTTAGTCTGTCTTTCTGTACTAACAAATTTAAAAAAAAAAAAGATATTGTTCCACATTTTTCCTTACTAGTTAAACAACAATTTAAATTTAAATATGGTTTAGTCACTTTAAGTTGAATATGATACTTAATTAAATTAATTTAAGAATTAGATTCGTCATCTATCTCGATATATTTTAAAAAGTGAGCTTCTATGCTTTATCAGTTTATTGTCTTTTATAGTTTTATTAGAACATAGACAATTTTCAATTTATTGCAAAATTTACGAGACTCTATTATAAGTCATAAAAAGATACCTGCGATTCTTTCTTTATTTTCACGGTTGTCAAATATTCATTATTAACACAGCATATCCGTGTGTTTATTTGACAATGGTGAAAACAGGCAATAATAGAATATGAGAAAATAATAACATAACAGCTAACTCTATTCAGTTGTAATTAATACAAGTATGATTAGCAACAAATTATGACTCAAATAATTACTTCTATTCTAGTAATAAATTGTCTCACCGATATGACAGACAAATACAACAAAACAAAACGCTAGATGTCAAATCTAAAGTCATCAACTATAATATAATTATTATAGAATAGTGAGACATTCCTCTTTCACCAAAAAGAATAATGATTATAAAATAGTGATCATCTAGATTAAATCTCTTCTATACAGATTATGTGCAATCATTCTTAATTCTATTGATCACTTGATCAGATTAACTTCGGCTAGAATCAACGTCAAATATTTACTCTATGTTTGGTACAGAGAGAACAAAAAGGAAGGAAAGCGAACTGAAGGAAAAATTGTAAAATTCGATTGTTTGAATGGAAGGGGAATCGGAAAAGAAAAAACTTCGCGAGGGGATCCAGTTTCCTTCACAAATTCCCTTCCTATACAAAACAAGTACTCTCTGAATCGGCGGAGAATCGAGGAAAAGGAAAATCGACGAAAATCTTCGAGATGCAGATTGACACTGATACCCCTTTCTTGGGGTGAGATTTCTACTTGGCACGCTATTGCGCTTTCCTTATTGACACCGATATGCTTCTATTAATCACGATTCTCCTTACTGCCTCTCTTCTCTATCTCCATCAGCCACCGCTCAGGTAACCCTAGCTTCGTTTTTATTTCTTTCTCCAAACTCCATATTTCGAGATTTTGTTTTGATCTATTAATACTTCTCTCTTTCAGGTCAATTCCTAACATACTTATTAGTTCCTTTCTAGAGTAGTTTTCCTTCACCGTTTTCCTTATTGAGCAGTTCACAAAGGTAAGTTGCTCTTACATTTTGCTTTTTATACTTTTATTTTTACTTCCAATTCATATAATTCCACTTCATGATGAGTTTTCCAGACCGTGAATTAGATTTGCCTATGGACAGGACAAATGATGGTTTTAAGCAAAAAAATATATGGTTTATTAACCAACTCTTTTATGTCTTTCCTCCAATAAAAACGAGATCCTTCTCTGTCATGTCAAAAGAAGAGTGTATATAAATGTCACTCGAGTTATTTATTGTACCAATACCAAATATTAGTAGCTCTTACACTAGTTGCCATGAAGTCATAATATACTGACTTGGCTTGGTATCCTGAGCATACCAGTATGGGCGATGAAGTCATTCGAGTTTTGTTTATTGTCTGCCGTTTGGATAGTATGGGAATAAGGATTTTAGGAAGAAAATATTGGGAAGTGTATAACTTTTGGAAGAATTTAGATGCCTACGAAGAGATTATTCATCTTATTCCTAAGCAATCCAAACGGCCCCCTTTGGATCAGTTGCTTTGAATAATATTAGTTTCTTTTATTCCCATGCGTGTATTGAGATTATGTAATAGTCATGGATACCATAATAATATGATGTGATGAGCAATAAAATTCTATTTTAAAATACAGTTTGAAGTGTTTGAACTTTTGATTATGTAGTTGAGTAGACAAAATGAAACCTTTCATTTTTGTTAAGATGCAAGGTTGAGCCTGTTAGTATGTCTTGTAGTATGTAACATTTTGTGAAAAGTTGAATTTTTGAGAATTTTAGGGTAAATTTTGTAAAAATTTCTTTTAATTACCAGAATTTTCTTTTTAACATTCTGCGATAAGTTGAAGCAAACATGATGGGGGTTGTATTAGCAGTATACTTGCAGTGCCAGTGTGCCACACTTGATTGTTGGCATTATTTTCTTTTGTTTTCGATTCTTAGGTACTGAAAAAGAAGGCAAAAGAATATGAACATCAAAGTTAAATTACTACAATCAAACAAATTTGTTGTGACACAGCTTGATAATTTTTAAAATTTTCACTACAATTTTGTAATTTTGATGTGTCTTTATGCATTGTAAATTTTGTTGTGTATTGTACATGTATGGTACGGTACATGAAGGCTATACACTAATTGTAAATTAAGTACACTTGGTACCAAAGCTATCCCCACATTTGTTTTTCAATTTGGTTTGAAACTGATACAAACAGCGGCTTGAAAGAGCTGCTTGGTACCAAAGCTAAGTTCGGCATAATATCCATTGACTGTGTTTTTGTTTTGCACTAAAGAAGTGAATATTAAAGATTGATGACTGAAGAGTGTTGTGCACTTGGTAAGAACATCTCTATATAATATCCATTTTCCCATCATTGTTTTTGTTGTTGTTTTTTTGGTGTGTGTTGATGGAAAGAGCTGCTTATATTGTTTGGCAAAAGGCCAAGGATGGTGGTACCAAGTGGCTCATAACAAGGATGGTGTTATACCAAAGTTGTCCCACGTTTGTAATGCGGCTGAAATTAGTCAAAAATTATTTTGCTCAATAACGTAAAGGTGCAGGATGAAGTAGTCTTATATTTATATTTTTTTCTTTCAATGAAATAATCGATCCAAACAAAAGATAGAAAGAAAAGAAAAATTAATTTTCTTCCCCTTCATTTTTCATCCAAACAAGAAATATAAAATTATTTCACTTTCCATCCCATTTTTTTCATTCCCACTTTATATTTTACTTTCCCTCCCATTCTCTACCATTTAACCAAACAAGAGTGTTAGAGAAGAGAGTAGAGGAGCAAGAGAAAGAGAGAGTAATTTCAGAAGAGAGAGTTATTATATTGAATAATCTCAGTATACAAAATGAGCGGAAGGCTCTATACATAGACAAAACAGTGAGGGAATAAGAACTCAAGAAGAGTAACAACAATCAACAAACTAATGATTATATAATCAATCTCACTTACTAATACTCTAGCTTGTTTATCTTTTGCATAAGCAACCGTGCCAGTATCTGTGTCGTTTGAAATGCTACCGTGTTTGATAAATGTGTGTTTATCAGATATTCATTCTAATTTTTATATGAGTAGAGGAGCAAGAGAGAGGGTAATTTGAGAAGAGAGTTATTATCCGTTTGGATGCAAGAAGAAGAAGGAGGAAGAAGGAAGAAAAGAAGAAAAAAAATAATAAACAATCCAAACTCTTCACAAAGTTACACCCTTCCCAATACTTCTTCCCTTCTTTCCTTCTTCCCACACCTATCCAAACGGATTGAATAATCTCAGTATACAAAATGAGAGTGCATGGCTCTATGTATAGACAAAACTGTAATAGAACAAGAACTCAAGAAGGCTAACAGCAACCAACACACTAACAGTTACATAATTAATCTCACTAACTAATACTCTAAGTTTGTCGATCTTTTGTGTCAATAACCATTCTAGTATCTGTGTTGTCTGAAGTACAGTTGTGTTAAATACGTCCCACAACCTGAAGTTACCTTTGTAACTGTAAATTTGTCCTTTAGATGATTGAAGTGGGTGACAACAAGCAGTTTAGTCATAGTGTTGCCAATTTTATCATTAGAACAAATAAACTGAACTACCAATTATTTGGAAACAACTCGTTCACGAACAAAATGGTAGTTGATGTCGCTCATAACCTCTCCCGCCTTCAATGGTGAAAGATCTTATCTTCTTTAATCACACCTCATTTTCTTCTTCTATAATGGCTAACATCTCTCAAGATTCAATCGTCCCTCTATCCTTTCCAATTTCAACCAAATTAATAGAAACTAAATGGCTCATTTAGAAGTCGCAGATACTTTTGTTGATTCATGGCTACAATTTCACTTCTTTTCTTGACTCTCCACCTCCGCAACTAACTACCATTTTGTTCATGAGTGAGTTGTTTTGAAACAAATGATAGTTCGAGTTTTTTTTTTCTAATGATCAAATTGGCGATATTATGACCAAACTGTTTGTTGTCACTTTCTTCAATCATTTCAGGAACAAACTTATAGTTACAAAAGTAACTTCAGTTTGTGAGGACGTATTTAACACAATGGCACTTTAGACAACACAAATACTCGCACGGCTGCTGACACGAAAGATCAACAAATTTAAGAGTATTAGTTAGTGAGATTAATTATGTAATTGTTAGTGTGTTGATTGTTGTTAGTCTTTTTGAGTTCTTGTTTCATTACTGTTTTGTCTATATATAGAGCCTTGAACTCTCATTTTGTATACTGAAATTATACAATACAATAACTTTCTCTTCTCCAATTACTCTCTTTTTGCTCTCTAATCTCTTCTCTCTGTTAAGATTACGATAAATTAGTAAATACATATATTCAAAATCAATACTTGATGAACGATAGTTAATGGTCGTTGTTTTTTAAAGAATAAAAACAATCATCTGCAATAATATATAATTGGTTTCCTTTTATGCAAGAAACTTGATATCACTTTTTTTTTATTAGTCTAAATTCTAAATCTTTTTTTTTCCTCCAAAAAGTTCGAGTTTCTATTAATCTATATGACTGTACGTAGATTTCTTTATGTCTTGTTATAAGTAAATTAATAATGTATCGTTTATTTATTGACTATAAAGGAGAACATTATCTCCGGTATGAAATTTGAGCTTGGGTCATCACAATCACCACCATTACATCCCTTGTTGGATAACAAATCTTTACTACTTATAAAAGCACCCTCAACAAGGTCAGCAAATTTTCACAAAAAGGGATTGAAACAATTGTTAACATCATTATAAACCATTGATTAGAGAGATATACGATGTGGATCGCTATTTCTAATAAGAAGTCGACTCTACACACAAACAAGTCAGGGCGCGGGATGGTAGATTAAGCAATATATTTTCTCAACAATTGTTGGTGGTATTAAACAAATTCGAACTCTCATGCCATAGATATGGTAGAAGATAGGTTAAAGAGTATGTAGACATAGTATTTGATATCTATGTGGAAAGCCTGCCTGACTTGGAGAAAGACAGAAACCATTGGTTTCCGAAGGAACAGAGAAAGCCAAAAAAGCTGATTTGTAAAAAGAATATTTAATTTTTATAAAGACACGTAATCAATAATATTTTATTATACCTTAATGTAATATATCAATGTTCCACTTCAGCTATAGTATGGAATGATATTAATGTGGGATCGTTTGTCTTTTATTTGATAGTATGGAATGTTATTATACTTTATTGCAATATACTTTCATTTTCGTCTTCAATTACCTCTAGCATTTTTTTAATTGTAATTATTCTAATTATAATTTTATTTATATATTTTTTTCCACATTATGACAACCATGTGTTCATTGTTTGATGTTGTATCGTAAATTAAGCAAGGTTTTTTTGTCTTCTTTTTACTCGTACGTGTGAAGGTATCTCGCGGAGATTTATGATTTCATTTGATAATAAAAGTCCTTATCATATAATGTGTAGTGCAATTCTTTTAAGAAAAAAAATTTACAGAAAAACATATTATATGCTAAATTTTTTTTTTCTGAAATAATCTCAAACATAAAATTGACCGCATATTGAGCGGGCACCGCAGCTAGTAAGTAAAAAATAAACTAAAATTTGCACCGCTAGGGGTTCCTATGTGCGCGTCAGCCGTCGGGGAAGTTAGTATGTGTAGTGTGTACTGCCGCGTTATGGACGCGATAATATTCGAATTGGAGCTAACTAACAACAGGGTATGAATTTACCAACGCAACGCTTTTGGGTCCAGCTTCCTGACCCTTTTTGATGTAGTTGAGCACTTTTTCGTAATTTCATTTGGACATCTGGCCATCTGGGAGTGGGGATAGACCGATAGAGACAACATTTTTTTTTTTCATTTTCTCTCTTTTTTCTTTTTGATATATCATTTTCTCATTTAAGATGACATTTGGATATGCAAAAAATAATAATAATAAAAGACACTGTTGACATAAGTATGTATGCAGGTTCTGTTTACTTGTTTTCTTCATCTTATGACCCGTCAAAACCAGTTCCTTTTTTGGTTATCCAAATCTCTAGAATGCAAATGCTAAAGTTTTGTGGAACTTTACTTACCAGAGACTTTGCAATATATGTTGTATGAGAAGTACAAAATACCAAATCACTTCCCTCGGTACTCTTTTTGTCTAATTTAAATATCATGTTTCTTTCTTAAACATGGTTTAATTGACAAGACACTAGATATTGGACCCCGCAAGCCGCAACCGCAACAATCTATGGAATAAATTTTATTGTACAAAATACTTTGAAAAAAGGATTTTGATTATAAGAGCTAATAGTTAGGGAGGAATCAAAAGCATGATATTTTAGTCCAAAATCAAGTTACATGTAAATGGGTTGAACTCTGTCTAAAATACTTTCATCTCAGCTCATAGAGTCAGTCAAAGACTCAAAGTCCTTGCTGATGGGCCTTGTTAACAAATTTAGAGAGCTGGTCTATTTCGAAGGGCAAGAGGCCCATCAAACCTTTCAAAAACATTAATATTAGGTTCCGTTTGGATGTGTTGAGAATAAAGTAGGAAGAAAGAAGAAGGGAAGAAATTTATTGGGAAGGGATAAATTTATTGAGAAGTGTGTAACTTTTGTGAAGAGTTTGGATGGTTAGAAATAAATTTATTGAAAAAAATTCCTTATTCCTTATTCCTTATTCCTTCTTCCCACTTCCCACCATCCAAACACGGCCATTAGAAGTTAGAATTTCAAACGAAAGAAGAATAAACAGAAACAAGCCCATTATTTCAAATCTGATTTCTTTCAATTAAGGACTATGGCTAAAATAGAAAATCAACGCCCAATAGATCATTCAAGCCTACATAAAGCATAAATCATAGACATTTCTCCGTCGCCATCGGCCATCTCTACACGGTCAACGAATTTCAAACACATTTTGTCATTTGCAAGAAAAGTTGTGGAGTATACTGTACACTAAACTGATCCACTATCCGGCATCTTTGATTTCCAGTAAAGTACATAAACTAGATCTACACTGATAAAAATTCGGTTAAAAAACCAACAATGAATATAAGACAAAAAGGTCTATATTGATTCACTAGAAACGACACAGGCAATTACAAAAGAATACTAATTCCCAGTCAAGGGCTGGTATATATCACCTAATACTAATGGAATCACATCCTCTGCCAACCATTTATGGTTGGTAGAGGGCCAACGTTTGATCTAAACCGTTAGATCTAATCTCAATGGTTAAGGGAGCCCCGTGCATGTAACCTAGATTGATAGGCCCGAAAAATTTTAACCGTCGAGATTAGATCTAACGGCTCGGATCAAACGTTGGCCCTCTACCAACCTCAAAAAGTTGGCAGAGGATACGCTCCCAATACTAATAGGCACGCATATTTCTTCCCTCCTAAAATTCTAGTTCTCTCTTTTTCCTTTTCAAATTTCACTATCCGTAGTTCTCACGGTTTTCTGAATGAATCAGAGAGTTCAATAGATTTAAAAGAAGAAGCTGCCAGATCTTTATAAGGACCCGGTGCAAGGCCTTCCTCCATGGACCCACCTCTCCTTCCTCTCCTTCTCCTCTCCCAAATCTGGTACGCACCGAACCCGGCTGCCGCCGCCAAGATGCCACAACCAACTACTAACAGTGCCACTTTCAACTTATCTTCCTCACTCTTCTTTTTGTCATTTCCATCTCCATCTTCATCCACTGCTGCTTTCAATTTGAAATATCCAAACTTGCTGTCATCTCCTTCCACCAGTATCTCTATTGGGTAATCCATCATGTAGCAATTCCTAGTGGTGTTGCTGTATATTGCGCCCCAACATGTGCAGTTCTTCTCACATGTGCTATGACACTCCTCCAAGGAGGCCATTTTTGTGTAATTTATAAAATCTTTGTTTGCTAAGTCCACACCTTGCCGAGTCAAGACCCTGAACCTATCTCCATTTACAATGCTTTTGACTCCACTGGCCCCACAGAAATCTCCATTGCCAGCCGGGAGACACCCGTTTGTACCATTGTCCAGACACATGCACTGAGGCTGTTCTTGCGACCTACAAATGCTGTATGAACCACATGTGGTAGGGAGACTGCACGGCTCAGTGATTGCCGTGTAGTCTAAGATCCAGGCAGTGTTATTCCAATAGTAAGCTCTAAGGTTGGCATCATCTTCCATGGTCATTCGGTAGAAAACATCATAATTGCGGTTGAATGTGTCGAAAGATAACACATCAGCAGGTGGGCCTTCTTTCTGGTACATACCAAGAAAGCCATCTGAGCCGATGCGCGCATATATCGGGCCTCCATCCGGAACAATCTGCGCCTTGGCTTCTAGAGCTGTGTGCTTCAAGTATATACCTGACTTGCTTCCCTTTCCAAACTCTATATAAAGCCCAAAATAGTTGGCACCGAGTGACATGGAGAATTGCTGATTAGTCGAGAGAAGCTTCGAATGTGAGGTGAAATTTTGGTTTTCTACAATTGTGTTAGAAGGAAAATCAAAGCTTTGCCATGGAATTGAATCAGGGGTGCCGGTTTTTTGGATTTGGAGGTTTGATGAGTTGAGTAGCACAACTCTGTCACCTGTACCATCTGATGCCGTGGACCAGAATACTGTACCTTTCTTTTGGTCAGAGAGAACTAGATTACCATCAAATGATAGTGAGATCGATCCAGTCCATGGAGCCGGGTTTGCGGGCATGGCTCGCCAAAGAGGGAAAGAAGAAGGCATGTGAATAACAGCGAGATCGAGAAGATTAGAGTCGATACGAAGGAAGCCAAGCACGAACACACCGGTTGGATCAGAGAGCAGGGATTGGAACAGAGAGTACGAGTCGTCGTGTTTGGCAGAGAAGCCTCTTTGTATCTCTTTGGTTGCAGGCTGATCTGCCGCTATAGCTGTAGCTACAACTAAGCAAACCAGAGACAAAAATAGAATTGCAGCTGGTTGCTGCTGCTTGCTATTACATATCTTCATGTTGGAATTTAAATTTCTGCTAGAATTTTTTTCTCTTTTTGGCAAGCTTTCTGCTAGACTGATAGTAATAGAGAAGAGAAGGAATGTTCACTTTAGCATAGCCCACTGCATTGGCAAATAAAGAAAAATTCTGCTTTGGGAAACCAGGGGTTAGTGTAGATAGATAGTTGCATGAAAGAAAAGAGAATATAACAGAACAAAAAAGAACAGGAAATACGGAAAAGGAAAGCAGGTGGGAAGCCACTCATCAAGCATAGAAAAAGAGATGTTATACTAGAATATTTTGAGCTCCGTGACATACATCTCAACTCAAATATTCGATAAAATGATAAAAAGAGGTAGCTGATTAGTTTATAGAGGTGGTGGTCCCTCAATAGATTTGATGAATATCCGTATTGTTCGTTGTGAAAAAAGCCAAACCTGAACTCTCTTTAGTCAAAATTTTGCTACTAATTAATGAGCTAATAGCTACTATTTAAGTTTTTTTTTTATTAAGTGGCTAGTTTTTTTTGTAAGTGGTGGATAGGAAGGCACAAAGGCTAAGATAAGATGCGTGATTAGCTTGCTTGCTTCTTTTGGCATAAATGGAAAAGTCAAAGAGGTGTTGATAAATAAAAAGATGTTAGATAAACTCCAGGGGTAACTAATTTTGACAGTTCATTATATTTTATGATAGAAAAGGGTGGTAAAAGATAATTAAAATGAGGTTGTGTTGTGTGGAGAAGATCCTTTCAATTATAAGTGGTTTACGCACCTTTGAATTTGATTTGAAGTTGAGCTTATTTAATACTAATAAATGAGAGTTAGGTTTTGGGTTGGGGTCAACGGTAGCTAGATATGACATAATTGAATTGATTATTAACAACGAGATCTGGTCTTCTCGGTGTGCATGTCAACTTGTCTAGTATAGGCGCAACTGTTACCTATATTATATAATGAAAATGCAATGTTCATTGCTGTAATTGGTTTTTATTTTTTCACTCTAATTGGGCACATGAGATCTGCAACTAGGGGCAGAAAGAGTATAGTTCATTGACTTATTGACTATCAATATGTTTTTCTTTTTCTTTTGGAAGAAAAACTATGTATGGTACTTTAATACTTTTTAATTTTCCATGTAAATCATAGAAAAAAAGTTTGACCTCTGTTCGCAGCTTTTCATGTCAGCAACCTTATGTTTTTTTTTTCTGATAATTATAATTGTTTATAACACTATGGCGTATAATGTATTATATCTAAATTACGTTACTGATTCTTTTTTATAACTATTTTTGCCTCTCTCTGTCCGCCATATTATGGAGTGCTATATTAGTCCAAATGCTTAATTGTGAATAGCATATAATTGAATTGAATGGGAAATCATATAGTTGTTTCACTTGATTGAAGCCACTGTCAATCCTTCTAAAAAAATATATATATAGTTGTTTCACATGTGGTTAGAAAAAAAATGTTTGGACAAAATCATTTTGCCACAGAATTGGTGATCTGTCGTCTCATGTCAAAATTAATTAAAAATTCCTAAGAAGCAATTACAAAATTAATTATGAATTAATAATTAAATTTCTATGGGAAAAAAAATCGGCCGTATATGTACTTTAATTTTGTATTTATGATGAAAATTTGTATAACGTCCGACTTTTTTTCTAAATTTTTCAATTTGAATTCCTTAATATTAATTTTAGTTTAATTTATTGTAAACAAATGTTTCTCAATGTGGTGGATGAATATCCATCTACTAGTGCATAGATCCTACTGTACACTGATGTAGACTTAAAATAAGTCAAAGCAAGGTATGCTAATCAATGCCAAGCTCAGAAGGTCCACTCAATTATTTTATTATTTAAATTTATCATGTCAAGTTGGAGGATGTTGACTTTTGTATTTTGTTTTCTTTTAAATATTAGTTAATTAGACGGTCACTGAAACATTTTTTTTATTCCAATAAATAACGAAATAAAGTTCAGACATTAAATTATAGCTGATAGGTCTAGGATTTATTATAGGTCCGGCCGAATAAATAGGACCAACATGGTCTAATTCGGCCCCAAATAGACAGAGTTACCCTAAGAAGACAATATAAAAGACCAGCTTCCTCCAATTGAAAAAGGGATCAATCATAAAACAAGAGCAAAAAAAAAACTTAAGACCTCTAATTTATCTTTAAATAAAAGAGCAAAAAAAGCTCATTCTCCTTCCGTAAGGGGTGGTTGGTTGGCGGAAGGAGAAACTCATGCTCTATTCATCTCGTTTAACACTCTCTGCCATAACTCTCTACTATAGCTAGGCGTATCAATAGCTTTCTAAAGATATCAAATATCATATTTAAAAAGATAATAAAATTAAGGAATAATTAGATTTATGCCACCGTGAAAATTCGCTAATTAGGGATATGTCATTGTTAGATTGCAAATTAGATTTATGTCATCACCAAATTGTTTAAATTAGATATACGACATTATCTCATTCCAAAAAAGATTTAATTCTAAAAATGCCATCTTGAATTCTCTCAATATTTCAAAAAATTTCCAAACTACCCTTTGTTAATAAACCTAAGTAAAAAGCACGGAGGAACGACAGAGGATTTACAAAATTTGGTAAAGTGTATTTCTTCATAATTTGGCAATATGAAAAATGACGTTCAAAAGACTCCCTTTATAAAATAATAATATACATAAAATGGAAAAAAAAAACCATATAATTGTGCGGTTAAATGAAGTTTGGTACAGTGATCCAGGGTTTGCTTGCGTGGATTCTTCATGTACAATTAAGTTTGGTAAAATGATAAAATATATAATTTTATGGTTAATTGCACCTTTATTTATACCAATAAATTTTCCAAAGCAAATATGGTCTCTAGAGATGCATTGTCAGAATAGATAAAAGTATTCACATTAATAAAGATCAAATGCAGAAATTGATAACATAAATAAATAACCAAACAATACAGTAGCTTGTCATTTTGTGATGGTATTTTTCTAATTTCAAATTTTAGTAGTGGCATAAAAATAATTTGTCATTTAGTAGTGGCATTTTTCTAATTTAAAATTTTTGCAGTAGCATATTTAAAAGGGTAAAATTGGTAAATTAATTTTTCGATGGCATAAAACTAATTTTTACCATTTTACAGTGGCATAAAACTAATTTATCATTTAGTAATGGCATTTTACTAATTTCAAATTTTCACAATGGCATAAATTTAAATACGTATTTTATAGTCCATCGAGTTAAGATTTTAATGGAATCATCAAATGAATATACGAAATTTTACCATTTTAATATATTACAATAATATATCCGTAAAATCGTGTAATCATCAATATTATTTGAATTTATTTATGAATATATTATAATATAGTAAAATTAATCATTATAAATAATTTTTTTTATTAATTAATCAGGAATTATAAGTGCCATCGACAAATATATCATCCCAGCCATCGCTAAATACAAACTGAACATATACAGCAAATAAGGTGAACATATAGACGATCTAAGTGAACACTTACAAACAAATAAGTGTTCTCATCACTTGTTCAGAAGTTTACATGCATATTCAACTTAATTTCATTTAACTTATTTGTTTGTATGTGTTCACTTAGATCGTCTATATATTCACTTTATTTGTTGTATATGTTCACTTTATATTTAGCGATGGCAGGGATGGCAAAACTGCAGATGGCAATAATCAATTTCCTTAATTAATTATTAAGAACACGGTAACACAAAAAAGCTCTTAGAAATCTTTAAAAGAATATTAGTTTCGCGATCGCCGTTTCACAACATCTACACTAACGCCCAACAAGGATGCATTTTTTTTTGGCACAAAATGTCAGACGACACGGGATTAACATCACGAGGACAACTTGTAAGTTGTAAATTCCAATCATGAAAATTTCATAATCTCTATTTAAGGTGTTTAAAGCAGAGTTTTCCGAAAAATGTTAGAACGTTATTATTTCCGTGTAAATTAACTACTCCAGTAATAAGTTTTTAGTAAGATATTATTCCGAGTTTCAGAAATAGAATCCTATATTGTCAGGGTAACAGGGTTATCAAATAAAAAGTCCCGTTTCGAACCCACCATGAAATGAAAGGTTCGATGCACATATCTAACATCTTCCATATTTTTCGAATCTACTACAGAACCTCTTACTCTTATTAAACGTCACTGCTTACCTCAGCAATTGGCAATTTGGCATTGAAGCCGAAGAGATTTCCCTGACTGGGCCAGTGAAAAGAAATGTAAGTATGTATTTTATTATTTTGAAGTATGTGTGTGTTTCAGGAAGAAGTAGGCAAGTTGCACTTAAAAAAAAAAATTTATATGCTGATCCCCTGATCATAAGTGGCGAAAATGTTAGTTCAGAGTAAACGCATGACAGAAAATCTTTATAAACTCAGAAAGACTTATTTGGATTGCTCAGGAATTTGAGAAATTTGGAAAAGTTGTAATTCCTAGGAATAAATTTATTGGGAAGTGTGTAACTTTGTGAATAGTTTGGATTGTTTATAATAAATTTATGGTAGGAAGATGAAATTCTCCAAAATCCCCCATCAATCCAAACAGCGCCAATATGCAGCTGGAATACTTCGTCACTTTGTCGTGAAAACCAGAATTATATGCGTAATTTTGTACATTTTTTATTTGAACCATGTAATTTTTGCACATATGTGTTCGTTCTTGAATTTTGTACAACAAATGATTGATGTGAAGTATAATGTCTTCATATTTTGAAATCTTGTTGGAATCTAAATTTTATTTTTTTAAAAATTTTAATTGTTTTCAATTTTTTTTTAAAAAATATTGTTCTAGTCAGTTATGGACCTCCTAATAAAAACAATTTTTGAAAACTAAAAAAAGTACAATTTGAAATAAATATAAAATTTGGATAAAACGTTTACGCACGAAATTCAAAACAGAGGCATTATAAAAAATGATGTATCTGTACAATACGCTGTCTTTTAGCAATCACTTATGTTGTACAAATGCGCTGTCAAATATGCAATGTTCTAATTAAGCTTGTTACAAAAGTACAAGCTCTTATATATTAAAATTTCTTATGGACGACTAGGGCATGGGTGTGTTTGGATGAGCCAGGAATAGGATATAAGAATAAAGAATTTCGATTTGCGTGCTTACTTTTTTGTGTAATCCAAATAACACAAGAATAAAAAATTTGGGTCATTATTCATATACTAACAAAACCATAGAATAAGAATAAGAAATAAAAATAAGCACGCAAATCGAAATTTTTTATTCTTATATCCTATTCCCGGCTCATCAAACACACTGTTTGGGTTTAAAAAGTGGAGAATTAATATAAGGTCTTAGGGTCTTAGCGACACATGATTTTCCTTTCATTGACAGGGGCAGCAGAAGATAATTAAGCTAGGCCCGTATATAAATTTAAAAAATTGCTTTTTATTATCCTTTGAATTCAATTTTTTCTACAAATACTATATTATTCGGCTCACCTTATAAAGCGAAATCATACTACATTAATTATTTTCTGACTCCCTCTCTGAGTCTCTGAGGTAGATCGCGTAGCCCCCACAAAATTTGGTCAAACATCATGATCCCATCCCATCCCACCAGTTACACGGTTGTCCATTTGTCCTACTGTCGACATTGTTTTTTATTATTTCCTTTCCTCTCGTTCAATGTCAACTTTACTTATTGCAATCCAAATCCGGAACTCTGCCCTTGCTGATTTCAAAGCCCCTGCCCCATCTAGATTAATCGGGTGTTTGATTCACCAATCCACCAACTTTTCTAGAACTTTAACTTAAACCGTCATCAATTGGGAAAAGACCGAATTTTGGCGTTATGATTCATCTGCTAGGCCAGATTAATGAAACAGTTTGTCAACCAGGGCGTTGCGTTGTTTTCATTTTTGAATGCAAATCCAGTATTTTAAGTTTTCAACCACATCACGTGCACAGTGCAGACGACAGCAGCATCGATCATCTGCATTAGTACATTTTCCACCGCTGTTGCCACTTTCACGCTCTAGAAATCTTTATATGGGGACGTTTGTTTGTGTAGTAAGGGATTGCATAAGTTAAGGATGTCTAAGTATTTATGTAGTAAGGATGACTAACTTAATGCATGCATATATTCATGTCAAAAGACTAAAATACCCTTATATTCATGCCTTTAATTATTATTATTAATAATTAATATTACTTGTTAAATATTATTAATTATAATAATTAATCTTTATTATTAATTATGAATTTCTAATAGTTATTGTTACTTATTAAATATTATTATTTATTTATTAATTTAAATATTTGTTAATTATTAATTATTAATGATAATAAGAAATCCTTTTATTATTATGAAAAATTATTAATTATTTAATAATAAAAATATTATTAATTAATTATTATTAAATCATTATTATTAATAATTAATATTGCTTGTAAAAATATTATTAATTATTATTATTTATTAATTATAATAATTAATATTTATGTTTTTTTATGATTTTTTAATAGTTATTGTTACTTATTAAATATTATTATTTATTAATTATTTATTAATTATTAATTATTATTATTATTAATTATTTCTAAGGGGTACTGTTGGGAAAAAAATTAAAGGGGACAATGCATAACTTATGCAACCTATTTAGGTTGCATAAGTTATGTACCCTTAAGGCATCTTATGTAAGAGGTGTTTGGTGACTAAAGGATGCATAAAAGTCACAAACAAACGGGGCCATAGTTTTTAAGATATAAATGTGCAAAAGATCGCAGGTTCGAAATCCGATTAGGACCTGGAGTATTTTATAAATATTTAATTTAAAAATAAGTTGGAATATATATGTGCGAAATTGAGTTGGGAATCAAACTAATGAATCAGATATAATATTCAGATCTCAATTATTATATCGCTGTGTGGAGAATTAATGCGAAACTTAACTCTACGAAATTAGTAACAGTTTTGAGATCACAAAAATAATTACCCGGATTCAGTACTTTATTAAGATATATAGTACATGGCAACAAACTGAAAAAAATTTACATTATATATCAAATAAACAAATAACTCAATTACATATGTTACTTCATATCGGTTGATTTGAAATAGGAAGAAAAAAATACACGAGGGGTAAATTCAAGTTTTAAGTAGTTCACTGATTTTAGCTTTATTAAAATGTTACAATCAAAAAAACAATTTGATACGAGAAGAAGTCTAATGTTATAATTTTTTTTAGGATGATTTAGATTTATGCCACTGCAAATATTTGAAATTAGGAATATGCCATCACTAAACGTCAAATTATTTTTTTGCCATTATAAAATAATAAAAATTAGTTTTTTGCCATCGAATAATTATATGACGATTTTATTCTTTTAAATATGCCACTATAAAACTTAAAAATTAGTAATATGCCATCATAAAAAAATATAATTGATTTTATACCATTATTAATTATTAACAATTAGTTTTACGCCACCGCAAAATAACAAAAATATTCAATGCCATTGGTGCAAGAAAAATAAAATGAATTGCGGAATACATAAAATGAATCTATAATACTCTTTTGTAAATGATCATGGGAAAAAATATTATTTTTTGCTCACGGGTGAACATTTATAAATTTATTGTGGTGGAGAAATTTTTTTATAAATTTCGATATCCTAGTAATTCCATGTATGTTGTATTATATGAGTGTCTGCTTAGCTCATGAAAAGGGGGATAGCTAGTTTTGTCGCCCAGTGCCTTACTTGCTTGCAACAGGTAACACAGTGTTAAGCGGGTGTCGTCTGTTTTTTTTTTAATGGTTTGTTTTTAATGAGGGGTTATTTGGTCATTTAAAAAAGTGGCAAATTTGGTAATGGCATTTTTAGAATTTAGTATGTTTTTAAAGAAATAGTGGCATAAAACTAATTTTAGCAAATCTATGATGGCATAAATTTAATTAGTAATTTAAGAATGATATTTTTCTAATTAACAAAATTCACGGTGACATAAAACTAATTATCTCTTTTTTATTATGTCACAATTTAACTCGTAAATATTATTTAATAGCAGATAACAACGGTAATTACTACTTACCATCCATCTTTATGTCATCCCTGTCATCCACGAGCGCAGCGCACCTCTCATCTAGTGCATCGATCCGATTCGACATATCTGAGCGCTCGCACCTTCTCTCACCCAGCGTTACCTTCTCTCCCTTTGCTTCCATGCAATCCTAGCGCGCGCACCTCCCTTACCCAGCGATCTGAGTACGCTTCCACTTCCCTGCCTCCGCTCCCAAGTACGGTCTCCCCTCTCTTCTCTTGTTTTCTTCTTGAGTTCCCCTCTCTCACTTTGCTCCTTCTTCTTTCTTCATTTTTCTTTCCTTTCATCCCCTTTTCTTTTCCTTTCCTTTCTGCTCCCTCTATTTTTCTCTCTATTGATTTTTTTGGTTTCTCACTGGCCTTTATTTCTTTTATTTTTTCTCTCTTCATTTTATCTCATGTTACATCTGTTCAGTTTTTTGATATAACTGTTCAATATAATTGTCATTTTTGTTCAGTTTATTTGCTCACTTTTACTTTTTGTATGAGTCCACATTGTTTGTTACATCTGTTAAGTTTATTTGATATAATTGTTATTTCTGTTCAGTTTATTTGCTCACTTTTATTTTTTGTATGAGTCCACATTTTTGTTACATCTGTTCAGTTTATTTGTTATTTATGTTCAATTTAATTGCCATTTATGTTCAGTTTATTTGCCCACTTTTATTTTTTTGTATGAGTCAACATTGTTTGTTACATCTGTTCAGTTTATTTGATATAACTGTTCAATTAGTTGTTATATTCGTTCATTTTATGTTCACTGTTTATTTTTTATACGAGTCAGCATGTTTGTGACATATATTCAATTTATTTGTTATAACTGTTCAATTTATTTGTCATTTCTGTTCAGTTTATTTACTCGCTTTTACTTTTTTTGTATGAGTGCACATTGTTTATTACATCTGTTCAGTTTATTTACTTTTTATGTTCAATTAGTTGTTACATCTGTTCAGTTTATTTGCTTTTTATGTTCAAGTGTGTGGGAGAGGAAGAGAAAATGGATGGCCAGAGAGGGAGGGAGGGAGGGACCGAAGGCAGTGCGATGAGGTAAGAGTTGCTAGCGAGGAAGGAAGGGGAGGCGAGGGAGGAAGGACGCGTGAGGGAGGGGCGTCTCATCCAGGCGCGCGGAAAAAAAAGCGAAACTGAAAGGGAGGGGAGAAAGGGAGGGGAGAGTTGGATGACGCGGATGATTTTCCGCTGGATGAGCTCTGGATAATAACATATATCATAAGAAAACCCAGTAGGCCACTACCAACTCGGAACAAGCAAAATAAAACAACAGCCCATGTAGCAATTTTGCATCAAAAAGGTTGGTAAAGAAACAACCAGCCCAGGATTAAATCCGAAGAAGAGAAATAAGAAACCACACGCATGTGGTCAAATACTGTCCTCTTCTCTCTCTCCTCGTCATATATGATATGATATATCCTAATCATGTAAAAAACTATATCATATTATATATCCTAAACCAGTCTTGTACCAGCAATACCTCAACCTCTCCAACTAGAGACCCGTCATCGGCGCTATTACGGGGTGTTGATTTCTAGATATTGCAAATGCGTATTTGCACGAATCGTAAAGCAAAAGGATGAATGGATCCCGTGCAAAAGATTTCCTGCTCTGGAGAAGATCCAACCTCTCTTTTGGGCTTTTGGTCCCACCACTTACCGCCCCACTATTGGCCTCCGTACTTACAAAGCCCCGTTACATTGGCACTATGACACTCCCAAGACGGGGTGCACTTGCACCGGCAAAAAGAAAACAGCATCTTTCTTCTCACGGTGTTCAGTACGTATACACCAAACCCTGTCAATTCAGTCTCCTCCGGTGTGACTTGGCCACTTGGGGGAAGTAAGACCTTTTGCTCCACTTGTCCCCCTTTGTGCCTTGTTCTCACACCACTGACACGCATTGTCGCTTCAGTTCCAATTCCCCACCAACGCTGCCGGACTCGATGCGTGCGATTCTCTTTTCTATCAAGAAAACTCTGACAACGAATCCGAGAAACAAATACCTCTCTCAAATTGCTTCTAACTTCTAACCGCCAAATCAGAGAAAAGCAACTCCAGTAGAGTTAGAGTTGACCATGGAATTGGTATCAAAAGCCTTGTAATTGTTGTACTAATAGAGATGGTGGGGAGGAGATTGGGAGGTTACAATCTACTAAGCCAGAACCTCTCTGACGAATCGCCTCTGGCGAACAATCGATTGAGCGAGAGCAGCTATGAGGAGAGCTCTACTCTCTCCGGCGATTGCTATCCGCCACCGGCAATACCCACAATTGCGCTTGATCCGATTCCTGATGTGAAGGCCTTTGAAGGGGACCATGGTGATGGTGGTGCTGCCTCGGTGTCGGCCGGGTCTGGATCAGCATCCAAGAGCTGGGCCCAGCAGGCAGAGGAAGCGTACCAGTTGCAACTTGCTTTCGCACTCCGTCTCTGCTCTCAGGCTGCTTGCATTACTGAACCTAATTTCTTAGAAGCTGCAGATCAGTTGATACCCCTGCAACCCCTCAATTCTGCCGAGTCTGTTTCGCACCGATTTTGGGTATGTATTTGATTGATTGGTATCAGTAGTAACAGTTTTTGTAGTGATAGATTTGTATAGAGTGTTTGTAAGTTTTGTTTAAATTGCAGGTGAATGGATGCTTATCGTACCAGGACAAGATTCCAGATGGATTCTACTTGATTCAGGGAATGGATCCATTTGTTTGGGCATTGTGCAATGATATCCAGGACTCAAATAGGATTCCTTCAATTGAATCCCTCAAAATGGTTGAACCCACTGAGTCTTCCTTTGAAGTGGTTATAATTGATAAAATGGTCGATCCTGACCTCAGAAACCTTCACAGCATGGTGATGAGTGTCTCATCTAACCCCGCTTATTTGCCCAAAGACATAGTAGAAAACCTGGCTAGAATTGTGTGTGCTCATATGGGGTAAGTTAAAGACTTTCATATCACTCACTCTCTCTGTTAATCACTCATATTGGTTAAAGTGATTAATTGAACTGGGAATCTGAATTTTAAATTTGAGTTTGCTAATACTGGAATCTGGGCTGTTTGGAAGGGGCACAGATTCAAATGAAGAACATGAGTTGGTCCCTCGCTGGAAGGAGTCGAGTGATTTTGTGAAGATTGCTTTGGGGTCTGTGGTGTTTCCAATTGGCAAATTATCTGTCGGTCTTTGCAGGCATCGTTCCCTACTCTTTAAGGCAAGCTGAAGTGTTGTCTTCTCACTATGTTAACATTAGTTAGGTACTGCATATTTTCTCACTGATTAGGAAATTTCTTCAAATTTCACTTTAAGTTTTACTGAAATCGGAAAAGTTACACAAAATGTCTCAAATTTTCTTATACCTACTACTATTTGTTAGGTATTTTACAAATATAAAACGTCCTGTAGCTTGTTGCGATGATAATTCTGTTAAATGATGATCAATTCATGCTAGTTTATTGAGTCATGTTTCCATCAGTCAAAATAATGTAATGACATAGGTTTATTTGTTAAGTTTCTATTTGTCTGTTGCTTAGAAAGTGATATATATGGTCCATGACAACAAAAAGTTAGGGGCAATACATGCATTGCGTTAAATTTAGTTTTTTCATGGTTGGGTATATAGAAGTTGTTAGGTATGGGTTTCACAAGTTAGAACAGTTTGTGTTTTTGTAAGTTTGGTAAATTGTCAGTTGTAATTTACAGAAAGACCCTTTCTATTTCTTTAACGAATGACCAATCTGCCTCAATGCAACAAGGAATTAATTCTCATTTTTACCTTCTGCAGCTCTGTTCCTGTTGATTTTCCTTCTTTAATTTTTTATGTTGTGACTTAAGACTCTGGCAGATTTGATGAATTTGCCATGTCGGGTTGTAAGAGGCTGTAGGTATTGCAAAAATGATGCTGGCACATCTTGTCTTGTGCGTTTTGGTCCCGAAAGGTTCATTTCATTTTTATAAACCTCAATTTTCTTACAACACAAATATTTAACATACAAGTGTATCCCTTTCTGTTCATTGTCATGTATGAGCTCTCCTTGGTGCATCATTCTTTTAAATTGATTAGCTAGTTTGGCAGGGAGTACTTGGTAGATTTGATTGGAAATCCTGGTTGTCTTCATGAGCCTGACTCCTTATTGAATGGTCTCTCCTCCATATCCATCTCTTCTCCTATGCACTTACCAAATTACAAATCTGTTTGCTTCGCCACGAATTTCAAATCTCTGGCCAAACAATATTTCCTGGACTGTCAGTCCCTCGATCTTATGTTGAGTGATGCTTCTCCTGGTAAATCAACACTCTTACATATTGATTTTCTGCATATTTTACAATGTTTAGTTAGCTTCACTGGAGAGAGTTTTTTGTGCTGGCAGGTGGAGAAGCTGCTGAAGTGCAAGATGCAATTGGTTCGATTGTTGAACCAAACTCTTCGAATGTAACAAACCAGGATGCTCGACCTTCAGTTAAATTATATGATGATAATAATCCGCCAAATAAATTAAACCAACCATGCAATGCCTTTGTTAAGCCTGATAAACATATTAGTGATTTCGGCATTGCTCAAGAAGGCCAATGTGGGCAAGGGTCAAATCCCCTTTCAACGATATATCCATTGCTATCCATGACTTGATTATTCCCTGGAGTGAACTTGCTCTAAAGGAGAAAATTGGGGCAGGTACCTGTATTTATCTGTTTATGTTTCCATATATATATGGGAAGGGATGTTTACAACCAATTTTCTTCAACAACCATGAACATCAAAGTTTATCAAATTAATACATTTAAGTTTTGACGTGGTTTACTATGATTTAGATAGGTCCCACTGCAATTTTTTTTTTTATAATTCGTCAACTGTCAAATATTGATAAAACTAAACCGTTGATTTTTCAAATTATTCAATGGATGGCCAATTGATCTTCAAACTCTACCTATTTTGTTATGTGCCTATCTAAATCATAAAGATGGTTTTTACTAATTAAAATTTCTTATTTTGGTAGCCATTGAGTTAGTTGCCAACATTACATAGTTGTCAAAACAATTTTTTTTGCCAAAAGATCTTATCCCTTGTTTCTCTTTTTGTAGCACATCTAACTTACCTAGATACTTTTTGACATTCTATGTGAAGGCCCTACTATAGCTTATTTACATACTTAAAAGTTCTCTTATAAAAATTCAATGCATGTCTCAAGTAAGTGGACTTTACCAATACTGTTTCTAAGAAAGTAGTTGTTAAACTTTATGCAGGATCATTTGGTACTGTGCATCGTGCTGATTGGCATGGCTCTGTAAGTGTTCAAACTTCTCTTCAAATGTTGGATGAACAATTTTTATGTTGTTTTGCTAAAAACAGCAAATGTTGAGTTAGGATGTTGCTGTGAAGATCCTTATGGAGCAAGATTTTCACCCAGAGCGACTGAAGGAGTTCTTGAGGGAGGTATTGCTGTTTTCACTCATCACTTCTCTATAAATTTAAAATATTGTTTATTGCTACTGCAGTGTGTATTTTTGTCTCTTTGTTTAATAATAATGCAATTGCATTAGGTTGCGATAATGAAAAGTTTGAGGCATCCAAACATAGTTCTTCTGATGGGTGCTGTTACACAGCCACCTAACCTCTCCATTGTCACTGAGTATCTATCTAGGTCTCTTCTTCTCTTGTTGTTTTGACCATCTAAAACATGTTTGCAGCACAGAAAATTGATTATTTTGGGTGTTAACTTAATATCTTTCTTACTGTTTTGATATCTAGAGGGAGCTTGTATAGGCTTTTACATAAACCTGGTGCCAGAGAAACTTTAGATGTAAAACGCCGCTTGAGTATGGCTTTTGATGTGGTAATTTTCTTGGCTTTGTTAATACCCTTATCTTGAAGGATTCTGCATGCTTATGTCAAGTGAAAATATTCATATTATTTTGACATTCCATATAGGCACAGGGAATGAATTATCTTCACAAACGCAACCCTCCTATTGTTCATCGGGATCTTAAATCTCCAAATCTGTTAGTTGACAAGAAATACACAGTTAAGGTAAGATTTCAACTTTCAATTAACTACGGTGTTCGATAAGTGACACCTTGCAATAACTTTAATTTGATGTATACATAATTAGATATCTAATCCTTTCAGTTTAATTTAGATAGCCATACTTTTGGTTGTTGATATGTCAGGTTTGTGATTTTGGCCTATCCAGAATGAAGGCGAAGACATTTTTGTCTTCTAAGACTGCAGCAGGGACTGTAAGTTTGCTCAACTTTTTCATTATCTTATGTTTTTAATTTGGTAAGCTAGATGTTTGTGCTTTTTCCCTTTCTCTTTTTGGAAAGTAAGATATCTTACTTCAGTAATGATTCTTTTCTGATAGCCTGAGTGGATGGCACCAGAGGTATTAAGAGATGAGCCATCCAATGAGAAATCAGATGTATACAGCTTTGGTGTTATTTTGTGGGAGCTCATGACCTTGCAACAGCCGTGGAATAATTTAAATCCTGCTCAGGTCCTGTATACTTCCTTGTAGTTGCCAACATCTTAATATTGATTTGCATGATTTGATTTTCTGACATGTAAATGGATGTGGTCAGGTGGTGGCTGCAGTTGGATTTAAGGGGAGAAGGCTTGACATCCCAAGTGATGTAATTGCAAGTGTGGCCTCTCTAATTCAATCTTGCTGGGCTGAGTATGTTAATTTAGTAATTTATATTATATTTATTTCAATTCTTTCATTTTTTTTTTTTTTGTCCTTGCCATTTTCTTTAGTTCACTCATGCATCATGTGATTTATACCACAACATTATTTCTTTTAGCGAGTCATGGAAAAGGCCTTCCTTCTCTATTATCATGGACTCTCTCAAGCCACTAATGAAGACCCTAACTCCTAGCCCTTCACTTGGTGAGACCTAGGTTAGCTACACGTCTTTTTTGCATGTTTGCATGAATTAACAATTGCTGCCATAATGCGATGAAAGGATAGTATGGAACATGATGTAAGGCATCCGATTAAAATCCAACACAGCAGATCACAATGCTTTCTTTGAACGGCTATCTTTGAGTCTTCATCTGAGCCATCCAATTGATAGTTTGATCATATGGAGTGCCGTAGTTACTATATTGTTTTTGTTTTTATTGTTTGAATTTCTGTACTTCATTGAATTTTACACAGCTGCATGTATGTAAGGCTCAGTAAGAATTTCATTGACAGAATACAGTTACTCTCAAAGTTAACCTCATCTTATTGTGGTATTGATATGAGTATATGACTTTCTTTTCTATTAGACAAAGTCGTCCGTTAGACCATTACCATGGTTGTTGTACTGGACGTCTGGACCCAATCGAAGGACCGAACCTGGGACTATTAAAATAACGGCCCGCTTGAGGCCCAGTAAAGGGCCCAGGAATGGCTTGCCTGAATTTTCCTACCAGTGAATAAAATTACTACACTAGTAAACTAGCCAATGATTCAAATCATGCCAAATTGATCATATCAATTATCTAAGAACTAAGAACATACCAACACAATTCATCCATTAGATAATTTAGATACGTACCCGCGCTCACCGAGGTATTTGTAGTCTTGTAACTTTATTCTGCACTAGACCCTCAAAAAAAAACTTATTCTGCACTAGATGGGAGAGTTCTTGAAGTCGTCTCATATATGAATGATTCTTTCTCTGTCCATATGATCTTCCAATAACAGTATCAGTCCCATTTTACATTTTCTTTATACATACTATGTGGTTTTTCTTTTTTTTTTCTTTTTTGCTTAATCATTGCATTTCGTCCATTGTTTCTTTAATTTTATATCATCATTGTGCCTTGCAACGGTTCTTTCTTATCGATTCTAAATTCAGTTGCGGCCGTAATGAAGCATCTTAGATTTGAAGACGCTCACAATGATTATTCGGCTCTTATCCTTATTGTAATCTGATTTAAATCGTTTGATTCATTTAGAAATGGGCTAAAATCAGCCACGACTGACGAATGGACTCGTCATATGCGATTATATATCAATTTTTTATGTTCTAATGCTAATATGAACTGTTCAATGTGTTCTCCATATTGAAATCTCATTAAAGACTAAATTTTACATTTTTCTGATTTTATTTACTATTTTTCTGAGATTTTTAAAAATCATAATTATTGAAGGGTCTAGAATTGTTTAGATTAAGAATTTTGTACAATACCAAACAAATACTAAAAAATTTCAGAAAAATATAAAATTTTGTCTCCAACGAGATTTCAATATGGAGAATACATTGAACGGTTTAGATTGACTGTTAAAATCTCAAAAATTGAGATTTGATCGTAGCTGACGGTTTCATCTGTCAGCCGCGACTGATTTTAGCCTATCTCATTTATTTATAACCAGGTCGGCAGCTGTGGTAAAAATCATTGTCGGTCCAGATCTGTTAACTGTTGACTGTTAAGAGGTTGGATATCATTTTTACTTCTAAGACAACGACGTATTTGCATATATGTACCAGTACGAGTCCGAGGTTCGAATGAAATTTAGGCATAAAAGAATGATCAGCCCAGATCAATCAAATCCACCAGCCACCGCAACACTTGAAAATATCTCCGCTTACCTCGCTCTGAAGAAATCAAAGAAAACGGGGTCCACTCAACGACTCGAGTCAAATTACTGAATTAGGGGACCAGCTCACTCACCGAATAATTCCTCAACAAAATATCTTCCCCTCTCCAGCTCTTTTCAATCCCCGAACTAATAGAAGACCTGAAGACGTGGCAGCACTACAGTGATGCTGCCAACGACACAAACCAGGAAATCACAACATTTTTTTTTTTTTTTTTGAAGAAACCTCCTCGTGGGAGAGGAAATCACAACATGATCATCAAAAAAAGGAAATCACAACAGGTGTCACCACTTCCTACTAGCTTGTTTTGCATCCGTACCTTATAAATAATACAACAACTCCACCAGGTGCAGACTTGAAGTGACTTCTAAGATTTCGCATTTGGCCGACCTTCCACTCTCACATTTCACCTTCCCCAAATCAACCATGGAAAGAGCTTCCACCACCACCAATCCAGTTCCACTTCCTCCTTTGTCATCTTCCTTTCCATCTTTTCCTGTCAAGGTTGAATTCCCCTCTACAACTTCCTTCATACCAGAGGAAGAGGAAGCAATGCAAGTTCCCCGGCCACTTGACTGCCTCCATGAAGGTCCGATCCCTCCTTTCCTGTCGAAGACTTATGACATTGTCGAAGATCCCTTGGTGGATACAGTGGTCTCGTGGGATCCGGCTGGGAAGAGCTTCGTCGTGTGGGACCCGCACCTCTTCGAGAGGGTTGTTCTCCCCTGCAAATTCAAGCACAGCAATTTCTCCAGTTTTGTTCGCCAGCTCAATACCTATGTCAGTATCCCCATGATCTGATTCCTCTTCTTCATCTTCTTCTTTTATTTTTTAATTGTAATTTCTATTGTGTAATATTTTCGCCTATCTTTTAGACCACTTTGAGTATGTTTGTAACTCTGTAGACAGTCAGCAGTATATATTATGTAAACTTGTATATTTTTTACTTTTTGTTTATTCAATTTCGTTTTGAATTGAAACCTGTTGTATAGAAGTCATTAGGAGTGCCTTGATACAACTGAGTTTATGAATGAGAATCATGAGATCGCCTGATAATCATAATCAATTTGAAGAAGGAACCTCTTAGTTCTAGTCCCTTTGAGATCAGATCACCTTGGAACAATCACTTGTCAGTTGTCAGCTTAAGGTAAGAATATACTATTTTAGGTTAATTTTTTCTTTGCATACACCGATTGAATCTTGATAGTATAGTACTTCAAATGTAAATTAACCATCAAAAACTCTTTTGGAGCTCGCGTAATAGAGGAAATGTAGACTAAGTTGGCTGTCTATTTTCGAGTAATATTTTTTCCTTTAAAAGGACAAAAGGTCAAGATTATGCCAAAGATAGAATATAAAATTTACTTAGGCAGCATCTTAGATTTTGTGGTTAAAGTAGAAGCACTAATTTTAGAGATGGAAATCGGGACCCCTTCTATAGATAAAATGGGAGTTTAAAGTCTAATAACCAAAGCAACTAACCATCTGTTTTTGTGAACTGTTTTGATCTCTAAATCAACGGCTCTTATTTCCCTATTATTCAACAACGAATTGAACTTCGCTCTCTCCCTGTCATGAGTCCTTTTCACTCCCTTATCTATCCAATTGCTCCTTGTCATTTCTAGCTCAAAGCAGATGCGCATGCACATGAGAATATGAGATGGGTTGTTTTTGTAATTGAGGGGAATTTCATGGATGTACTGCACATCTTTCAATGAGCCAGCAACAATCTGATTTCAGGCCAGGGAGATTTGTTGGCTGCAACTTACAAATGTTGAGATGCTGGGCCCATCGGCCTTGCACTGCCGAGGGAGGATGTAATTATGCTCATCATTTTCTTCACATCAGCCATCACTCTTTTTTGTTGACCAACTGAAAACAGTTTTGTTGTTTCAAATAAGAAATTTGTTCCTCCATGAGCCACATTGTTGCTGTGCTTAGAATAAGGAAATCATTCTACAGGTAGATTTACAATTGATTGAGAAGATGGGAGGTCTTGTTTGTAGGTCCTCATGATTTTCAGCATCAAGTCGTTCAATTCCGTCTATTTACACGACTAATTTAGCTATTTTTTCTATCGTCTTTTTAAGTGTGAAATATATGTCAATCAGGAACCAGGATATCTAGCTGCTTTATCTTTTCTGGATTTAACAAAACTTCGCAATTTTTTCCCGACAGGGATTTCGTAAAATCAGTGTAGATAGATGGGAGTTTTCCAATGAATGGTTTCTACGAGGAAATAAGCAGTTGCTAAAGAGTATAAATAGGCGGAGATCTCATGCCGGTGCTCAGACCAGCTCTTCAGTGGCAACCGGTCTGGAATCTGCATTTTAATACAGAAGGTATTGGAATTGCAGCAAGACTGTCGGACTACAATCCAACAGATGAGCTCACTAAATCAGAAGCTACAATCAGCCAAAGAACGGCAGAAACAGATGGTTTCCTTCTATACTAAGATTCTCCGCAGTCCTAATTTATTGGCACAATTTAGGATTCACCAAGAGCAGAGAAATAAAAGAAAGTTTCTGAAGCAAAACCAGCAGGGTCAATCCAGTTCTGCACTCCGGCCAAATGTCCCTGATGCTTTTTGGCATGATGCAGCCATACAATCTGTGCAAGTCAATGAGCCGGTGAAGGAACTGTCGCATCTCGAAGAAACTTCTTATCCAGAACATGTCTTTCCAGAAGTGAACTTGCATGGCAGCTCAAGTGCTGAACCACCTTTTCTCAAGGACAAAGCTATCGTGGAAGGGCAGCAGCAGGTTGTACCTGAACAGGACCAGAACATAAAGCCATTTCCCGTTGTTGATCCTATTAATGATCCAAGTTTATTTGAGTTTCCTGATGCATTTTATGATGTGAATTTGGATTTGGCATCTGTGAACAAAATTGTCGATGACCATGTTCCACCTCAAGAGATCAGAATCAATTAGGAAACTTTTAGATAATATATTATATATTATGATAACAAAAACTTGCTTTTGCTTAGTGAGGGACCATGAATGATTTTATTTTATTTTCACTCATTTTCTTTGTTATTATTTTTTCTCTTATTTGCTGTTATTATCTTACTGGTTGATTTTGCTACTGAGAGCAGCAAAAGCTTTGTTCATTTCCGCCTTGTTTTTTTAAAGATAAGATGGGTTAAGTCTAACTTATTTCATAATCAAATGTCACAAAGGACAGCCGAGTTTCGCAGCGAAGGTGCGAGTTCGTTTTCAACTTATTTTGGTCATATTCAATTTTTCTGGGTGTGTTTGAATGAGCATGGAATAAGGAATAAGAAATTTTGGTATGCGTGCTTATTCTTATTCTTGTGCAACCCAAACAACACAAGAATAAGGAATTTGGACCCTTATTCCTATACTAACAAAACCATGGTATAAGAATAAAGAATTTGGATAAGCACGTATACCGAAATTCCTTAGTCTTATTCTTTATTCCATGCTCATCCAAACACTCCCTCTGTATATACAGTTATACACGTAATGGGAGAAAATATAATTGGGAACAGGGAGAACCTTGCAATGTATAAATTCTACTCTTGGTTATCTTCATTAATTACCAGTTATAAAATACTTCTCAGCGTCTTAATTTGGACTATTTGCTGCTGCTCTGGATCAAATATATAGGTTTTCGTCACAACATGTTCATGATTTTTCTGGTATATATTGATGGCATTCTTATCGTGATTGCTACTTCATTTTGTGTGAACTCATCACCTTGAAAGCCCCGGAGTAATTAAATCCTGCACAGGTTCTGGGAATTTCACTATGTAATTGCAACATCTTCATGTTGATTTGCGCTATTTACTTTTCTGACATCTATTATATGGTCAGGTGGGGCCACATCATGTGGCCTCTATTATTCAATCTCGTTGCGTTGAGCATGCTAACTGCTTAATATTTGTTCCTTGCCATCCTTCTTTGGTTATATCATGTATGATGCATCATGTTATGGTTCATACAATATTACTTTCAGTGGTCATGGAAACTGCCTTCTTTTATGGAGTTAATCAAGCCACTAAATTTTGTATGTAATTTACAAAGAGATAACGTGGTATATGTGTTCTGTTGCAACTGTTTAATCAAAAACTGAAATACTGGTATTATCTGTAGTGCAGGCAGTTTTGAATATGCGTACTGTTTCAGGCAAGTGTCTATCATAACTTTTTTTAAATTTTTTTGAAGGTAGGAAGACGATAGTCTTATATCCTACAAATTCATTGAACCAAAAAGTTTTGGTACAAATTAGAAAGAAAATAAAAAGAAATAACGAAAAAGGAGCTTAATGTACAAGAATATACATTACTCTACTACTAACATCATAATGTTTATTAATTAAAGTGGTCCATATTATGAATATAAACCAAGTTCATTTAGAATATTTATCTAAAGGGTGCATTAAATTTTGATGAAAAATCTAATAGACCACAATCATTTAATTTTGATCCATTTGATTGCCTTAGTCAATTTAAATTACTCTCTTGTCATTAGAAGGCATCTTTTCCCTTAATTTTTGCATTAAAAAAAAGACCGAAAGAAAAAACACCATAATTTCTATCATTAATTTCGACTAAGGAAAATTGAAGAACGTCAGAGTATCCGCATAATTATGATTGATTAATTTTATATAAAATACATATTCTTAAAAATTAATTAATGTTTCTTAATTAATTAATGAGATAAGCTAAAATCAACCACGACTGACGGATGGACCCGTCAGCTATGATTATATCTCAATTTTTGAGGCTCTAATGGCTAATGTGAACCGTTCAATGTGTTCTACATATTGAAATCTCATTGGAGACCAAATTTTATATTTTTCTATTTTATTTACTATTTTTTTGAGATTTTTAAAAATCATAGTTATTGAAGGATCCAGAATTCTTTAGATTAAGAATTTTATGAAATACCAAACAAATATTAAAAAAATTCAAAAAATATAAAATTTTGTCTCTAATGAGATTTCAATATGAAAAACACATTGAACGGTTTGGATCGACTGTTAAAATCTCAAAAATCGAAATTTGATCGTAGCTGACGGTCTCATCCGTCAGTCGCAACTGATTTTAGCCTATCTCTTAATTAATTAAAAAAATATTTTAAATTCTAACATTTTGGTATCAGAGCAGTATGTATTTTCATATAAAATTTAATTTATAGTAATTTTGTTTACTATAATTTTTCTAAAATTTACATAATTATTTTCATAATTTTCTATATATATTTCTCAGTGTGCATATTGTTGGAGATGTGGATTATTGCTTCTATTTTTTTTTTCTTTTGCCTCCATGTGCACACAATAACAGAGAAAGAAGAGGCCTCCGCTGCTTAGTCCAGCTAGATAGGCACATAGCCTCCTACAGGAGTGGCTCAGGTTCGAATCCCACTTTTGGTGGTGATGATGTGTGTGTGAGTGTGACCCTATAGGGATGAATTAAAAAAACTGAGAGATAAGAGAATAGATACTATGTCACATGTAAAAAAAATAGAGAGATAAGAGATTGGATACAAGAGTTTTGAGTAATTTTGTTGTCCAAACCCTATCACAACCTTTGATTTTCGCAACCATTCACTAAGTTTGTAGATGATCTGTCATATAAAAAAAAAGGCAGAGAGAAAAAATGCCATAATTTCTGCCATCAACTTCGACTAAGATAAATTGAAGAAAGTCAAAATTTCCACATAACACAATGCTTGCCTTTCAAAATTGTACGTTCTAATTATGATTGAATAATTTTATATGAAATACATGTTCCTGAAAATTAAGTAACTAATGTTAATTAAGAAAATATTTTAAATTCTAACACATACCTATACCACTAATTACTACACTAGTCATTCGCAAAAAGAAATAAATAAATGAGCACAAAATAGCAACATTATTCATCCACTTGATCCGCACTGTATCAGTCCTTAATTATTAAACAACACTATTTGCATGTAAACACGCGCTCTTGAAATATTTGTACCCTTGTGACCTCTTCTGCATTTAGTGGGATAGTTTTTGCTCTCATCTCATAAATATGTGTTTAATTATCTGTTCGTTTGATATTCCCACAACAGTATCAATCCCATTTTTCATTTTTTTCGGCATACTGTATCGTGTGGGTTTTCTGATCATTGCATTTTGTTGATAAGTTCTTTGATTTCATATGATCATTTGTGGCTTTCCAATGTTTCTTTAAAGTCGGCTTAGTTTAGAAGCAATATTTTGGAAACCGGACCAGAACCGAGAAAAACAAATCGACCAACCGGTCGGTCTAACCGCAATCAAACCGGTCAAAAAAACAATTGAACCAAAGACCGGACCACTGTCCAATTTCATGCCCAACTGGTTCGACCAGTTGGTTCGGTCTGGTTTCCAAAACATTGGTCAGAGCCTTAGAGGAGGCTCAGAACTAGATGACTGGTTATCTAGGTCTCTCTGCGTAATCTGATTTATACGGTTTGATTTCAATCAGACGGACAGGAAAAAAACAAGTTGAATTACGTCCCTCAGCTGACGTCAAACACCCGTGTCGCACTATTGCGCCGTGTCGGTCCATACCAGAGGTCAAGATTGAAATTGAACCAGAAAAAAGAATCACGCCAGAATCTATCAACAGAACCGCCATGGCGAAAAAAATCTCAGATTTACTTCATTCAGAAGGAAGTAGGGCCCACAAAATCAACGGCCGGGCCCAAATCTATCTCCGCAAAAAAAATCTTTCTCCTCCTCATTTAACAACAGAGACGTGGCGCGACGCGACTGGCTCAACCAACGCCACAAACAATGTCGGTTGCGACAGGTGTTACTCTTCCCTAGTGACTGTTATGTTTCCGAACCCTATAAATAATCCAAACACTCACCAGGTGGATTCATTTCCTTTCTCTGACCTTGTCTCTCCCAATTCCCAAATCAAATTCTCCATGGAAAGACCACCTCCACCTCCACCTCCTCTTTCATCATCTACGTTTCAGTTTCCTCTCAAGGTTGAATTCCCTTCTACGACTTTCCTCATACCGGATGAAGAGGAAGCCGAGACGGGATCAGGGAGTTCGAATGAGGGAGTGATGGAAGTGCCCCGGCCACTCGAGTGCCTTCATGAAACGCCGATCCCTCCTTTTCTGTCGAAGACTTACGACATTGTCGATGATCCCTCGGTGGATTCAGTCGTCTCGTGGGGTCCGTCCGGTAATAGCTTCGTTGTCTGGGACCCGCACCTTTTCGAGAGGGCTGTTCTCCCCAGGAATTTCAAGCACAGCAATTTCTCCAGTTTTGTTCGACAGCTCAATACCTATGTCGGTATCTCGATTCTTAATTCCTCTTCTTTTCAATTTTTTTTATATTTTTCGATTGTGTTGTAAGCTCTTCTCTTGGATTCTGTAATTTTTCCCTCTTCTTTTATACTTCTTAGTGAACGTGCGTTTGTAATTCAGTAAATAGCTAGCGTAGTATACATGTAAAATTGCATTTTTTTTTTCTTTTAAATTTTGGTCCAAATTGAGACCTGTTGTATAAAAGTCATTGGGAGCGCCTTGATATAACTAAGTTTATGAATGAGAATCATGAGATTACCTAATAATCATCATCAATTTGGAGAAGGAACCTCTTAGTTCTAGCCCCCTTTGAGATTGCATCGGCTCGGAGCAGATCGCATGTCAGCTTAAGGTAAGCATACACTATCTGAACTCGGCATATCTTATGATAAATAGATGATAGACGAATAGATAGACAATATTTTAGGCTAACTTTTGCATATACCAATTGAATCTCAACAGTATGTATACTTCAATAGTAAATTACCATCAAAAGATCTTTCAGAAGTCAGAACTACAGTGTAATCAAGGAAACGTGCACAAAGTAAGCTGTCTATTTTGAGTATTATTTTTTCAATTAAAAAGGACAAAATGACAAGATTTTGCCAAAGATAGAATATAATTACTATAGTCAGCGTCTTAGATTTGGTGGTTAAAGTAGAAGCACTAACTTGGAAAAGTAGATCCTTGAACTGGACCCGTTCTGAATAGCAGGGTAAAGCCCAATAACCAAAGCACCTACTCTTCTGATCTATGAACAGTTTGATCTCTAGTTGGATGGCTCTGATTTTCCCTGCTATTCAACCCCAAATTAAACTATGTTTGGTCTCTGTCTCTATCTTGAGTCCTTCACTCGTCTATCTTTGATCTTTCCAATTGGTCCTTGTCATCTCCAGCTCATCGCCGATGTGCAACTACAGAAGACAGGTTGTTTTCCAATTGAGGGGTGCACATCTTTCAATGTGCCAGTTACCATCTGATTGAATGCTAGGGAGTTCTGTTGGTTGCAATTTATGAATATCAAGATGCCGATGGAGTATATTAATCCTGTTCATCATTTTCTCCTCATCCTCCTCTCCCCTTGAGCAATTGAAAATTGTCCTTTTGAACAACTTGTCATCACTATTTTAAGTCATTGTTGTTGATGTATGTAGGACAAGGAGATCATTATATCGAAAGGTTTTTAAAAATAAGGAGAAATAAACAGAAGGTCTTTTGTTGGTACTCATGATTTTCAGCATTTAAATGCTTCTGATCAAGCCGTTCCTGAATGCCTTTTATATATATATGGTTAATTTTAGTTTATTTTATTTCTTTCTAGTATGAATTACATATATGTACTGCTTGAGTAAATGATTATTGAAACTTCCCACTCTTCAAAAACTATAGTATTTAACAATTTGATTCTGCTAATATCAAAAGTAGGAACAATGATATTTTGCTGCTGAATTTTTTTGGCTTTTACAAAAACTGTTGCACTTTTTTCCCAACAGGGCTTCCGTAAAATCAGTGCAGACAGATGGGAGTTTGCCCATGAATGGTTTCTACGAGGAAATAAGCAATTGCTGAAGAGTATAAGCAGGCGGAGATCTCATGCCAGTTCTCAGACAAGCTCTTCTCTGGCAATCATAAGGCCCAGTCTGGAATCTGAATTGCATCATCTCAGAAGAGACAAGAACACCTTGATACAGGAAGTGTGGAGGTTGCAGCAGGACCATCTGACTACAATCCAACAGATGAGCTCGCTAGATCAAAAGCTACAATCAGCTGAAGAAAGGCAGAAACAGATGGTTTCCTTCTTAGCTAAGATTCTTCGTAATCCTAATTTGTTGGCACAATTCAGTATTCACCAAGAGCAGAGGCATAGAAGAAAGTTTCTGAAGCACAACCAGCTGGGTCAATCCAGCTTTTTCTCTGCACCACAACCACAAATCCCTGATGCTATTTGGCATGATACAGCTGTACAATCTGAGCAAGGTAATGAGTCGGTGGGGGTACTGCCATATCTGGAACCAGCCTCTTTACCAGAAGATGTCTTTCCTGACCCAGAGCTTCTGGATGTGAACTTGCATGGGACCTTGAGTGCTGACAGACCTGTTCTTAAGGGCAAAGCTATCATGGAAGAGCAGCAGCATGGTGTACCTGGCCAGGTGCAGAACATAAAACCATTTCCTGATATTGATCCAATTGATGATTCAAATTTATTGGAATTACCTGATGCATTTTATGATCTGGATTTGGATTTCGATTTGGATATGGCACCAGTTAGCAAAAATGCTGATAACCTTGTTCTACCTTCGGGTGATGAGATTTAATTAGAGAACTTCTAGAAATTAATTAGGAAACTTTTAGATAGAATATTATAAATGCAGAAACTTGCTTTTGCTTAGTGTGGGGACTATGAATATTTAAACATTGATAGTTATTGTTGGATTTTATTTTCTTCATTTTTTTTAATTTTTTGCCATTATTTTGTTTTTTGGTCATTTTTTCTGGTACTGGGAGCAGCAATTTTTGAACGATTTGTCTGGTGCTGAGGTACAATGTATAGATTTTTGTTATAATATGTCCAGTTTTCTTTGCTAATTTAATTACAACAGGCAAGTTCGGTGTTTGAATTTTTTTGGTAATGGTATTGCTTTTAAAAGATTTATTTATTTATCATTATCTGCCCAGGAAGCTTTCTTTTAAAACTTAAATTGGTTTCCAAATCTTAAGTATAATTAACCAGCTGTAAGTTTTGCAGTATATGTATTACGGGATGACAAATAGAACTTATAATTCCACATCAGCTGTCATCTCTTATATTTCCACACGCTTTTATAGAGTATTGAAAGAATGAATTTACAAGTTACATTTCTATTTAGAGAGTATATATTTTAGAAGTTTGAATAGCGATTTTTTAAAATTTCAGGGCAACAATTGACGAGTTTTAAATTGTATTTTGACTTTGGTAAAAAAAAAATGACAGTTGTGAGTAATTCTTTCAAAATGGAATAGGTAAGTATCTAATTCAAATTAGACAGTACTTATTTTAAAGGGCATGTCAATCAATAACTTTGGAAAGTTCAATACGTACGGTTCCGAAGTCCTAAGAAATGCCAAAATGCATTTAGTTCTGGATAATATATGTGATATCTATTAATAGATCTTTTAAATAAAAATAAATAAGTATTCAGTCCGGTTTGAATCAATATATATATGCATTGCGAGCTTGCAACATGGCTGAATCAGCAATTCAAAGTCGATCTGTACACCGAACTGATTAACGGTTCATAGGTGAAAGTTTTGGACCCAGGGGTGAAAATGGAGCAGATAATTTCCTCTCCAAACCGTATCCGTATCCGTAAAATAGCGAATATGGATAATACTATCCGTATCCGAATGGATGTTTGTTTCCACGCGATCGTGAAAAAGCGGATAGTGAAGTGGATTTGGATTTTTTTTAAACGGATATGGATACGGATATGGGAAGCAATATTAGTGCGGATACGGATATTTATCCGTATCCATATTTCTATGCAAAACGGATATCCGTTTTGTATATGGTAATGGCGCATTTTTTAGAAATAGCATCATATTTGACATATAACTATTCCAATTATATAGCATCAGAATTTGACTATTATTTTTTTACTGTAATATAATGCCAATTTTTGTATAAACTTGATTAAAGTTCGCTTTCTGTGATGTCACAATATGTGTGAATAAGTACTTTTTTTTTGTCGTTGCCTTTCTCTTTTTTTGAGTTCATTCCATACTAGTCATAAAAAAAGTAAACATTGTAACTCTTCCAGCAATCGAATATTGTATTTTGTTTAATAAATTAAACTAAACAAAATATTATCCGTATCCGACAAAATATATCCGTATTCGTATCCATATCCAACAATATCCCAACCGTATCTGTATCTATTTAACATCCGCGCCGTATCCGTATCCAAACATATCTATATCCGCATCCGTATTAAAAAATATATATATATACGGATATGATATGACTACTATCCGCTTCGTATCCGCCCCGTTTTGACCCCTATTTGGACCACTCCAACCAAAAAAAAATAGATGATATTATAATTATGATCTAATTATTTTGTTCATTTTTTTTAAAAAAAAAAGATTGCATCCAAAAATTGTTTTTTTTCAATTATGAAAAAATATAAAATTTTTGTTCATATAAAATTTCAACTTTTAGATCAATTGGATAGCCTTGATTGATCATTTGAAAACTCGAAAATAGATTTTGACAAGTATGATAGCTATCCTCTCTATACGATAATTTCATGAAAAGTTTTTAAATATCTGTTCATGAAATAGTTAATTATGCCACCGGAGATAAACGTGCAAGGCCGACCTTCCAAGCATCCTCTACAATACACATTATAATATCTCTACTTTGGGGGGGGGGGGGGGGGGGGATAGAAAGCAACAAAATTACAGCCCACAAAAATACGACACTGGGCCGAAAATTTTAAAATTAAAATTAAATTAATATAATATATTAAAAATAATATCAATATAATAATATTTTTTTTAATAGTACCACAAGATCGGAATCTGGAATTCCGACCGCAATTACGGAATTCCGGATTCCAATCTAGGCTAACTACTCATTTAAATATTATTTCTAATATTTAAAGCTAAAATCGGAATCCCGGATTTCGATCTTAGCTTTAAATATTAGAAATAATATTTAATTAATTTATTTAATTAAATATAAATTTAATTTATTTATTTAATTAAATATAAATTTAATTTATTTATTTAATTAAATATAAATTTAATTTATTTATTTAATTAAATATAAATTTAATTTATTTATTTAATTAAATATAAATTTAATTTATTTATTTAATTAAATATAAATAATTATTTTATTTAATTAAAAATGAATAATTAAGTTATAAATTTTTAATTAAATTACATTAAAATTATAAATTTTTAAACAACCATTTGATCTGCGTCTCGGGTGTCGTCATCTGTATAGGCAATAAAAGACTCGAGAGTTTGTTGTACGAATCTTCCCACGAACCGAAAAGATGTTCGATTGCTCTCTCTCTCCGCCATGCCAAATCTTGTTATAAGTGGGCACCACATTCGGGTATTCTTTCTCCAATAGAGATTTCACGCCCGGTAAGGAAATACCGACATCTCTCTTTACTGCATTTCTGATATAGTTGGCAATAACTTCAGGCGTTAGATTATCATGCGTGAAGTCTCCAGCCCTTCTCACCCATGTAGGGGTGTACAAAAAATCGTGAATCCGTTCAATCCGTTCAACCCACCTGTTTGGGTTAGCATGATGTTGGGTTGGGTACGGGTTCTAATTTTGACAAACTCGTTACTTCGGGTTGGGTTACGGATTTTGTACTAGTAAACCCGTGTATAGTTCGACCCACCCGTTTATCATTATTTATTCCTCTTTGTCTCACTTTTCCTCATGCCCTTACTCAAATATCTCTTATTTCATGAAGTTTCGATGTCCTCAATAGACATGCATGTCCTCTATTCCTCTCGCAATGACTCGAAAGTTGAAAGATGATTCAAATGCGTCTCTAATTTGCCTCGAACTAAATTATAATGGCCACAAAATGATTTTTATATGTATTAAATAAATTAATTAAATTTATATTTAATTAAATATTATTTTAAATATTATTTTAAATATTATTTTTAATATTTAAAGCTAAGATCGGAATCCGGGATTCCGATTTTAGCTTTAAATATTTGAAATAATATTTAAATGACTAGTTAGCTAAGATCGGAATCCAGGATTTCGTAATTGCGGTCGGAATTCCAGATTCCGATCTTGTGATACTATTTAAAAAATATTATTATATTGATATTATTTTTAATATATTATATTGGAAATTGATTACTTTCATTGCACTATGTGCCATCCGAGCCATCGCTCTGCACAGCGCCTCAACTAGCGCTCTGACCCTCTACTCAACCAGCGCGTATTTTTTGTTCAGTTAGTTATTATAAGTGTTCACTTTAATATGTACAAATGTTCACTTTGTAGTAGAATTGTTCGCTATTTTATAAGTGTTCGCTAGATCAAATATGTTCATTTTGATTTTTTTTTTTTTGTCAAAAGTTCAGTTTGGTCAATACAAATGTTCAATTAATTGAGTATAACTGTTCAGTTAGTTGCAACAGAAAATATAAATGTTATGAGCAAACATGTTTATTTTATTAAGTATAAATTTTTAGTTTAGTAAGTACGAATGTTCAGTTTAATAAGTACGAATGTTCAGTTTAATAAGTATAAATGTTCAGTTAGTTGCAACAGAAATACAACTGTTATAAGAAAAAAAACCAAGCGAAGGGGTCACGAACCGGACAAAAAATACATGTAAAAATGAGAATTGGAAATGAACCGATCCGGTTTAAATTAATTTTTTTCCGATTCTACCCCTGCCTCCTAGCGCACCTTTTGACCACGCGCGACTCTGACTCTAGCGCGATTTCGACGCATACTGAACACTTCTTATTATTAAACTGAATATTTGTAACACATAGCAGCGATGGCTGAGATAGTATATTTGCCGATGGCACTTCTAATTCCTGTATTATATTAATTTAATATTATTTTTTAATTTTTCGGTACACTGGGTTGGACCACTTTAGTGGCAGGCATGGCTATAGTTAGTGGGCCTCTATTTTTAGGGATGGAAATGCCGTAGGAGAGTTTGTGGGCCTGTTAATTGAGTGGTTAGTGAATAGTGATTGTGCCAATTCTACCGTTAAAAGCATGATGTTCTGAGACCTTTTCCTACCCATACATACACTCTAACGCTGTTTTATGACTCGCCACATTCTTGGCTGCACAGACCGTTTCGAAGACAATGAGTAGAAAAGGCAGTCAGCCTAATCCTTCACCGATCTTAAGGAAAATCCTAGCATCATTTCCATCCTAGAATTTTCTAATGCCACTTGGTACAGAAAAAGAGATGTATACATTTTATACTTCAATTGGTTTAGTGGTCTCTAACCATTCCCTTTTAAAACTTAAGGTGGTTAGCAGTCAAAATACATGCTGGGTCTGTTGGGTCAAGTTCGTAGCACACCAGTCAAGAATAGATGCAGCCAGTCATACTAGACCTAATATACCATATTATTCAATGATAACATTTTTTTTCCTTTTTGAATAATTTCCTTAATCTACACGTGTTTCTCCTGTTCTGTATTTTCTTTATTGCTGCTGAATTTACGTCATTATTTACTTCCGGCGTTGACTTTTTGAAACTCTTGTTGTTTTAGTATCAGCACACTCAAGTTTTTCCTTATTATTATTATTATTATTTTTTTAAGTAAGTTTTTCCTTATTATTAAATCTCAGTTAGTATTAAAGTTTGAATTTGCAACCTTGTTAGCCAAAAAAACATATTGTCATTTGTCAATTCTTATTTAGAGTGTGAGCAAACAAGAAAGCTAATAGTATTTCATTAGGAGAGGCCGAGTGACAATAGTATTTCATTCGGAGAGGCCGAGTGACAATACAGTGAAGGTTGCTCGTATTGATATTAAGCAAGTTAAAAAGTCACTTCTTGATAAATTATTTTGAATAATTAATTTATTGAAAAATGTATTAAACTAAAAAGTTCTATAAAGAGCTAACTGATATTGAACACGAAATTTATTTGGGGAATATTCCCAAGTAACTGGGAGACAATTTGTTTTTTAAATAATAAATAATTTTTTTTTAAAAAAAAAGATAAACTCGTAGGCAAATTTCGCAATCTGCCACAAAATTGGAAATTGACATTTTGTTGGTTTGTAGTAGGAACTCACGAACTCACATCCTCTGTCGCGCACGGCTGGCAGCACTTTTCATCCCGACCGTCTGATCTAATCTGAACGGTCCCTAAAAAATACCGAATTTATAGGCTCGAAAAATATGAACAGTTCAGATCAGATCGGACGGCTCGTATAAGAAGTGCGGCTGGGCCGCGCGACAGAGTATACGAATCCAGGAACTCACCGTTTGTGAATCACCAATTTATCAATAAAATTAGTGAATTGTGAATGTGATGTTGTATTCGAACAAAAATTTCTGACTAGATAATCATTGCTGCGGTCTATGTTCTAAGTTATGAAACTGTGGGCTCCACCAACATCCAACATGGAGTCATGGACTGATGGACCCTTCACAAACAACAACATTTGTTGTTTGTTTATCTTGTCATGGACCGGTAAGAAGAACTGTGCAATGAAAATTTGTAATAGAAATTAAGTAATACTAGAATCAAAGGCGTTTGAGGTCAAACACGGTTCTAGACTCAATTATTAAAATTTCAAATTATTGATTCAAACCGCTAAATATGATCTTCATATTGAAATATTCTTACAGACAAAATTTTATATTTTTCTGAAATTTTTAACTATTTTTTCAGATTTTTTTTAAATTGAAGGGTCTAAAATAAATTAGATTGAAGATACAAAATAAATAGTAAAAAAATTCGAAAAAAATATAAAATTTGATCTCCTCGGATATTTTATTATGGAGAACAAATTGAGCGGTTCGGATCAGCCGTGCTAATCTCAAAAATTGAGATCCGATCGTGTTTGACGGGCCAACTGTCAAACGCGTTTGACTCTAGCATTACTCATAAAAATTTCGACTATGTCTGTGTCTATAGCAATCCAAATCTGGTGGCGCGCTACACCAGGTGTCGCGCACCACGAGCCGTATAATCTTGATCGAACGGTTCATTTTTTACGGACCTATCAATTTGTTACATGCACGGGGTTCCCCTTGTCCATTGAATCTTGATACAGGATGGCGCACTACACCAGATGTCCCGCGCCACAGGATTTCAATTTGTGTCTATGGCGTTGTCATTGTTCGAAACCATGTTTGTGTTGGGTCACATGCTTAATAGGGACCTTGTTTACTTTGGAAGAAAAGTAAGCCTCCGCTTATTTTGAACATATATCATTAACCTATATAGAAGAGTTTTAAGTACAAGATGTGATAAAGAATGTAATAGTAAAACAAAATGAAATCACGGTAAATTTTTTTTTTTTTGGAGAAAAAAATGAGGATAAAATCATTTAATTTCTTTTTAAAAATTAAACGTATGTAGAACTTAAAAACTTATGCAAATTTTTAGATAAATCAGTTTAATACAAGTATTATTATAGTACACTATATACGACATGTAAATTTCAGTAATTGTCAATGAAATTTTTTTTTTTTAAGAATCGCTGAGTGCACTTCATGAATTGATTGTCCCTTTGAGCCAAATCTTGTCCATTTCGCTCTGTCCAGATGTTTAAAAAAGTGACTAGCAGTCTAGCACAACAAAGACTTGATGCTAACACTTGATATCCCAGTTCTCCGTGCTCGCTCCTCCTCCCAATTCTTTTTGGTCATATTTCTCCTTTTCAATGTGAAATAAATTACACGTTATTTGCAAGATACATGTGTTGTTGACTAGCGATTCTTTTATTTTGATAGTTCTTACCATTTGGTGACACTCAATCACAACGTCATCAATCATCATTGTAACAATTACACTAATTTTAAAAGAATGTTTCTATAAGTGATGTGTCGTCACTCGTCAACACTAGTAGTAAACATATACTATTAAATAATAATAAACTAATCACAAAATACCGAATTAGTAATAGCTAAAAAAACTGTATTTAGTGTCCTTAGGTCTATTAAGAGTCGTTGATACACATAACATTGTCCTGCGAAGCACTGTTTCTTGCTCAGAATTTTATTTTTTTCCCCCTTTTGTCTATACCAAATGAGTAACACGTTTTTCCTGAGATTTAAAATTTTATAATAAGGTATGTGAATGTCCAATTTTTCCGGTGCATGCATTTATTAGGCATGAATGAACTCATGTGCTCAGAGCCTCAGATGGCTAAAATAGAGCTTAGTGCAGTACCGAGGCACAGACTCAATATAAAAAAAAAAAAAGGCACAGACTCAGACTGAATACCATACATTCAAAAGTTGAACAGACACATACTATTAATTTAATTAGAATGCAGGTGTTTTTGTATACTTCCTTGTTATGTACCCTAGTATAAGCTACCAACATATACATTCACTAAATAGTTATTAGCTATTAAAATGAAAACGTTAATATCAATATATTTTTAAAATTGAAACAAGCCAAACAAAAATTCTCTTAATCTTGAGAGCAAAATAAAAACTCTTTCTCATTAGGTACTTTTTCTGGAATCTCATTTCTTCTCTAGAGGCTTGGGCACGTCGATGTCAAAATATCTTTTTTGAGGGACGGGTGACAAAACTCCACACCGATAGATTTTATTAATAAAAAAATATTTACTAATAAAGAAAAAAAAGAAAAGAAAATCGAGGTCAAAATATCCAGTTTTGGGTATTTGAAAATTTTAAATTTCCTTATATTATACGGAAACTAATTAAGTCCTGTACAAAATGCAATATTTCTTTTCGATTGACATGATTTATGGACAATGGAAATTTCCAAAAATACCTATTTCTTAACCATGACTTATTTATTTGGTTTACATCACCTCAACTTTCATCTTTGCAATGCTAACAGAGATCTGAGCTATGTTGAGCATCTGATAAAATCTTTCTGTCAATTTTCAAGTGCAATAGTACGCAAACAGCAAAGTGCACATGCACCATATACCTTATTAATTAATTAAATCTCGTGATCAAACAATCGGGTTAGGTAGGAATGTGATTCTAGAGCGTAGGTGGCTAAATCACCCCCACCCCCACAAAACTTAATTATTGATTTGTTCTCTTTACTAAATTATAAACGACAGAGACAGTATCATTCGTTTCATTAACTCAATGTTAAACTGGCAATTACGCAGAGAAACTTGAACCTGGAGGAGATTGTAAATGCTAAATACGAATAATATTTGGGCATCAAATATCAAATTAAATGCCATGTCCTACATGACATCAGACGTAAATTTCTGATATTTGAATTTTAATTTCCAATTATTATCAAATAAAGGACCCCATTATACCAAACACATTGCTTGGAAAGATCCAATCAGTCTTGGACTCTTGGTGGAATGATTTAGATTGGCAGTAACAAAGCAAAAATAAACAAATGTACACTCATTAGTACACAAAAATTACATGGAATTTTTTTTTTTTAAAAAAAAGAACAATTCTTCAAGGTCGAGTCGTATCGGGTATTCAAACGCCCGACGAATTATCTAGTTCTTATAATGATTTTTTTTTCTTTTATATTTATTTATGATGAACTGCCTGAAGAAGAAGCAGAGGTAGAAGATGAAGAAGAAGACCAAGGAGTCATGTCCATGGGGTAGCTGCCTAATACACGCAAAAATGACGTGTACTCCTGCACCTCGGCCAGAGCATTTTGCGCTCTGGGCTCAGCGAGTGATGCCTGAAAATCAATGTAGAACATGTACTCAAAGTGCTTGGCTGTGCCGGCATCGGCATCATCCACTAGTCGTATAGGTTGGCTACGGTGTGGCCGGCTCTCAATTTTGGTCAGGCTAATGTCCCGGAAAGCAAAAGCAGCAAGTACCTTAAACAGAACAGAGGTCCCTTCTCCGTTATGAGCAAACACTATGCTCGTCTTGAACGGCCGATCAGTGCGCGGTACCACTGGCTCCCTTGCCAACATGACGAATCGGGTCACATTTCCTGAGTCGTCTTGGATCCCATCAGCCAACACCTCTAACCCATATAGCTCGGCTGCCCGGGAGGAAGCAATAGCCGCGGTGTCACGCAAACCATTAGTTGCCACGTACTCGGCAGCTCCTGCTGTGTCGTCAAAGGCCTCACGAGCAACATTCAGACCAAGAGAGGTAAGTGTGTGCTCGCACTGTGCAAGTGCTTGCGGGTGGCTCATGACGCGAGTGAGGCACTCCTTGCGCACTCCCGGGAGAGCAAGGAGGCAGTGGTGAACTGGAAGTTGTACCTCTCCGACTATGTGAAGCCGGTGGCGGAGAAGCAGATCATAATTCCTATGGATGCTGCCTCCAAGAGAATTCTCAACAGGAAGTACTGCACGGTCGGCAATCCACAATTCGACAGCCTGAAAGGCCACCTCAAATTGGTCGCACGGGATGGCGTCGCATTTTGGGTACGCCTTGCCAGCTGCTGCTTCGCTGTAAGCACCCGGCACGCCCTGGTATGCAACGCGCAGCTCTGAGCCGTGCATCGGGGCTGGGGACAGGTCAGAGATGCTAAGCGGCCGGGGCAATTTTGGGACTGGCACAATATCGAGGGTCGCCGAAGTATCATGGCCGTTGATCATCGGGGCCTTTGTGTTGTCACTGCTGCTACTGCTGGAGGAATTGTAAGGTATGAGACCGGCCGAGTTGCTGTTGATAATTGCACACATGCTCTGCCAATCTGCCCGGTTCGACCCCAGCCCATTCGGGAAAAACACTGAAGCCGCCTTGCCCGTGGTAGCCGAGCACCGCACAGTCGGGACCTTATACAATTTTTGGTTGGTGAAACGAGATTGTATGGTAGCTTCCATGTCTTCCCTGATCTTCTGCTGCTCAATTATATTTCACCTCTGAGTATCCTTCTTCAAAAATTAATGGAAGAATAGTTGCTAATTCAACTTGATGTTCCTCTCTGAATTCCTTTCCTTGTTTAATTTGTGTTTTTCTTTTTTCTATTTTACTTGTAAGCTTTTGGAAATTGGGGAAAAATGTAGATCCCAAAAGCTGAAGGCAGGGAAGTAGGAGAAGGGTTTAAATACGAGGGGAGGAATTGGGGGTGTTTGGTTGGTAGGTGTGTGACTGTGAGTCTGTGAAGAGAAAGAAAGGAAAGAGAAGGGAAAGAGGAAGGAAATGTGCACATTTGTTTGTAAATTTTATTTTACTTTTTCATAGGGGGTTAGGTCGGGTCAAAACGCCCAAATCTCAAAAGAATCCACCTACCACACATTGGACCCGCCAGCCATTTCAATCGTTACCGTCCCGAAATTATTTTATATAAAAATTTATACTAAAAAAATTTTAATATAAAGAATTATTTTATTTTTTTTTAATAAGAAGAAAGTTCCAACGCGTTTCAGAAGCGAGTATTTGAATTCCCCTCCGTACGCGTTTATAAAACGCGCTCCAGGGCTCCGAACGCGTTTTATAAACGCGTACGAAGGGGAATAAATTCAGCCCTTCCGTTACGCCTTTTGAGACGAGTCAGGCCTTCGTACGCGTTTATGAAACGCGTTGGGAGCCCTGGAGCGCGTTTCATAAACGCGTACGAAGGTCGTCTCTTTCAAAATCGAGTTAGCCGTTTCATTTTTTTTCTGTTCGCCATCCTTTCATTCGCCAGAGAAAGAGAGAAAGAGAGAAGGAGAGAAGGAGAGAAAGAGAGAAAGAGAGAAGGAGAGAAGAGGAAGCAGCGGCAGCCGCGAGAGAAAGAGAAGAGGAGAAGACAGCGGCAGCCGCGAGAGAAATAGAAGAGGAGAAGGCAGCGGCCGCGAGAGAAAGAGAAGAGGAGAAGGCAGCGGAAGCGGCAGCGACAGCGACGAACTTGCGACAGCGAGGTATTGCATTTTGTATTTTGTATTTGAAATTGTGGATAATTAGGGGTTTAGGGGTTTAGGGTTTAGATGAAATTGTTGATAATTGTGAAATAGTGATAATTGTTGATAATTGTATTTTGGATGAAATTGTGGAATTGTTGATAATTGATGTTAATTGATGAAATTGTAATGGAATTGTTGATAATTGATTAAATTGTGGAATTGTTCATAATTAAATTAGTTAATTGATCAATTATTTATTTATAATGGATGATAATTGATGAAATTGTGGAATTATTGAAAATTGATTAAATTGTTGATAATCGAGGCATGATGATAATTGATGAAATTGTTGATAATTGTTATTAATTGATGCATGATGATAATTATGATAATTATGTATAAATGGAATTAGTTAGTAAATTTCCGAAATGGAATTAGTTAGTAAATTGTTGAAATAAAAAGAAATTTATATAGAAAAATTATGGTGCAAATTAACATAGTTTCAAATAACTGGAATTGTATATTGAAAATTATGTATAAATTTATTGGCGTAAATTATGGTGCATGAAAAATTTTAACATATTATGATAAAATTATTTGATTATTGATCAGTAATTATTGTGAAAATGTCAATTACATAGAAAAATAATTTTTGTTTTGTTCGTTTTGATTATTGAAAAAATATTAAATTCATTGTTGTTTTAAATTGTTGTTCTTATATTATTTGAATCAGATGAGTTCAGCAGAAGATGAGGCTGGTCCTTCTGGTGCTTCACCTCCTCCCACCGAAGCACCCCCCACCGAAGCAGCCTCCACCCAGCCTCGGCCAAAAAGACGTAGGCGTCGCGCAGCCCGTCCGAACGCGCAAAATGTCATTCCACCTGTGCAACCGGCCAACGCAGAAAACCAACAGATTTTGTTTGTTACGGATAACGAGCATCTCGTTGGTTTGTCTTTTGAGGAGGTAATAGATTGTTTTATGTTAATTTATATTTTTTTATTTAATAATTTAGATTTCTTAATAGACTTATAAATTGTATTAAATGCTTATTATAAATTGTATTAAAAAATTAATTGAAAATGAGGTTTATTATAAATTTTTATGTTCAATCTAATAAATTGTATTAAATGCTTATTATAAATTGTATTATAAATTGTATTATAAATTGTATTTATTGTAAATGTTTATAATATTTTTATGTTCAATCTAATAAATTGTATTTATTGTAAATGCTTATAAATTGTATTTTTAATACAACGGTTTATGTTTCGTGTTAATGCAGCGTGAAACACATTTGGAGACGAGATCGCACAAGCGAACGATTAAGGTGGACGATCGGATTGAGGGAAGGCTGATCAAACTGGGACTCAGTCACATTACGAAGGTGAAGCATGTCAACGTCGACATGCCATTACTGAAGGCAATGGTCGAGTTTTGGCGTCCGGAGACGCATACTTTCCATTTTCCCGTTGGAGAGATGACCGTTACTCTACAGGTAATTTATTTAAACTTGATATTAAATTTTTTTAATATAATTTTCGTATTAATTTTCACAATTAATTCTAACATAAAATTTTGACTTAACATGACACGAATTGCAATATTAACATGACACGAATTTAACGTATTTTGTAATTGTTACCAGGATGTTGCCTTCTTATATGGTTTGCGCTCAACGGGCATTCCAGTAAGGTCGAATACGAGAGGGCCCTGGGAGGAAAAGATTCGTGCAAATCTTTATCCTCATGAAGATTTGGGAGACTGGCACAGAGAAAGGAGGAGAAGGGAGTAAGTGAAAAAAATAAAGTGCAATATTGATTTTTTGCTATTCAGTATATGCATTGCTTACTTGTATTGATTATTTTAAATTTGTACAATGCAGGGGCGATGTTGTTGTGGGCAACAACATCAAGTTGAAATGGTTGCGACAAAATTGCGGTGTGGCGCCACAGGCAGGTGCTGATGATGAGGAGTTAGACCGATACACGCGTGCAGTTGCTCTAGAGTTATTTGGGACGTTGTGTTTCCAGATATTTCTCAGAATTCCGTCCCAGCATACTATTTGGAGCTTGTATCGGTATAATTTTCTTAACTTAAATAGAGCACAATTAACCAACAATTTAATTTTGTTATTTAAAAAAAATATAAATTATTATAGCAAGACTAATATTATTATAGCACAATTATTATAGCAAAATTGTTTGCATGGTTATTATTGTTTTCAATGTTCTCGAATTGAGTTTGAATACGTTGTTTAATTTAAATGCAGGGCAATTTGAATGAAGTTCCGGACTTCAATTGGGGAGGTGCCACGCTTGCTTGTCTATATCGTGCTATGGACCGTGCCTCCATGCGTTTCAAGGTTGTGACGGGACCTTGGATGCTACTATTGTTTTGGGCATGATCATACCTCCCTGTTTGTCGCCCAGAGGTTGCTCCTATCGGTGGATTAGGACAGCCTAACCTAGATTCATGTGTGCCGTTTGGCAGGTAATAACTTATAATAATTTTTCAATAATTTTATGCAAATTACAACACATCAATCCTAACCTTCAAAATTTTCAGGAAATGGGGCGAAGCTCGGTCTTTCTCACTGAGCCAGCACCGCGGGGCAGTGGAGAACGCACGGGACTACCTAACCGTGTTGAACGTTGAAGACGTCAACTGGTTTCCGTACGTACTCGACAGGGCTGTCATGCCACGGGTAGCACAGGTTGGTTCCATAGCGGAGCATGTTCGGTTGCCGCTGATTTTTTACCACATTGTTGCCTACTACTACCCCGACCGTTGTAGGCATCAGCTTGGACTGTACCAGTTTACTCCTCCTCCACTACCTGTGGTACGTTTGCTATATTTTTCTGATTTATCATACGATCAACTTCAATTTAATTAGAGTAAAGAACTAACGTGTTTATTTTAACAGAGTTGGGACGTGACACAGAACCTGCTGGGTTTCCAGCACGGTACCTATCGAGATCGGCCAGATTTTGCTACTATTTTTGCGAGTGCACATGCTGAGTGGACTGACGAGGCATTACAGGCATGCCAGCTGGAGACTCGATCCTTGAGTGCTACTGATACGTTGCGGTACTTCCGATGGTTTTGGAGATACGGTGCCTCCGAGAGACCCACACCACGAGAGGATGCCGAGGCACGTCTCCAGCGCACTCAGCAGCTGCCTCTTGCTCAGAGGCAGTACACAAACATGGGGTCCAGACTTCGCAATACGGTACATCTTAATTTTTTAAATATGGAATGTATGATTGGTAAATGGAATTGTGCAATATGTCAATATTCTCGTAAATTGCAGGGCAACTCTGCGCTGAAGAATGCACTTCATGCATTGGGACTGGTTGTGAAGAAGGGGTGCGGAAGGGTGGGAAAGGCAATTCTCGCCAACTGTCGTTCGCAGTTGCATGATGCTTTCATCCCTCTGAGGTAATTTTAAATAATTTAATTTTTTGATTGCGTTTTTGCATTTTAAATTCAATAATTTATAAATTACAGGTTGGAGGATTTGTTGGAGCAGCGAGGACTTCCAACAAATATTGAGGACATACCAGATTCTGGGGACGAGTCTTCTTCTGCACGTCCGACTGTACCCACAGACCTTCAGGCGGAGGATCTGATGCATGCGGTTAGTATTCGTTCATATGCAAGTTTCAATTTTAGATACTAATTTATTTATATTGATATTGTTTTTTTTTAATATTATAGGATGGTCGACTGAATACCGGGCGATTAGATGATATTTTAGGACAACGCACGTTCTTTCCTACTCAGTTTCCAGCCTCAGGTCCTACTCCATCCATGCATAGTGCATCAGCATCGACCTCGCAGTTTGCTGGCATTTCTCAGGATCCCACTGGCATTTTCCAGCCTCAGGATCCTCCACCGTACTCCTTTGCACCATTTGGTATGCCTTCCTCTTTTCCTGCATTTACTGTTACGTCAGTGCCTACGCCTTCTTCTATTCCATCATTTGGCACTCCGTTGGGTAGTATGGGAGGGACAGACTCGTTCAGCACATTACTGCGGACGGCCGGAGATGAGGAGGGTGATTATGTATCTATAGCGACTCCTCAGGAGGCTGGGCAGCCTGTTGAGTTTGGGCCCATACAGCAGGAGGCTCAACAGGACCAGCAAGAGGACGATGGGGATACGGACTCCACTGACTCGGGAGATGTTACTGTCCCGGGCATACGAGATAGGCGTGTGGTGAGGGTGATTGATAGATTTTCACCTTCAGGACCTAGGAGGAGGCGGCGGCGTTAGTTATGATGATGGACTGATTTTATTGCTGATGATGACAGTTCTTTTTTGTTTATGGACTGATGATGGACGGATCGTTTATTTTTCGTTTATGGACTTGTGATTGACTTGTGTATTACTGATGTTGATTGACTATTTTTCGTTTATGACTTGTGATTGACTTGTGTATTTATTGGATTGTTTATTATGACTTGTGATGATTGACTTGTGTATTATTATGACTTGGAATTTCGGAGTGTAAAGCACTACTTGAAACATAAACGTTTATGTATTGAAACGCCAATAAATGAAATACTCCAAATAACAACTTTTATCCATTGAACGTCAACACATTAAAACCACAACTTATAGTGCAAAGCACTACAAAAAATAAAGGGAAATAAAAAACAACCATAAAAATAAAACATTGCATTAACAATTCCAACTAAATTACATTAACAACCTTAATAATAAAACACATAAATATTACAATGATATAAATATTTAGAGATTTTGACTATCTACATGTTGTAGAATTTCATCCCACCATGGTTGCTCATCTTCATCATTCGGTTGTTGTTGATTACTCGCACCAGTGTTGTCAGCGAACTGAGCGACTTCGTTCCAAAAAGCAGCATCATCTTCTTGTTGATTACTCGGAACACTGTTGTCAACGAATTGAGCGGCTTCGTTCCAAAAAGCCGCTTCGGTTTCTTCTTTTTCTATCTCTGCCATTCGGCTTGCCGCAATTTGTCGAAGTTCATCCCTCTTATTCATTTCTCTCAATTTTACTCTGATTTTTTGAGCCTTTTTTTTCTTGCCTCTTCTTCCCTAATTTTTTGTTTACGATCCATTTCTTCATTTCTTTCTTTAATAATCCTCTGCGTCTCTATGTCCCGAGCTCTTTGTTCATTTTCGTCGTGACGTTTGTGCTCATGGTAGTGGTCACGCAATATGTTTTCTTTGTAATTGAAAACTTGAGCACACCTTGTACAGGTCACTGTGTGGTCTCCATTAAAGTTGTATATTTTCTCGTAAACGGTCCAGTGAGTTGGTTCACACGAGAGGTAGGGTTTCGGTTGTTGTTGGGGGATGGGTTGAGGTTCTGTGTAATATTTTTTGTACCAGTTATATCGCCTTTCTCGGTTCAGATTCTTTTCGTGTTCCCGCTATCGCCGCTCCTGGTACTCCTTCTGTTCCCTTTCCGGCCCACCATTAATGTGCCATTGGTAGTATATTTTTAACTCGAGCACGTCTCCCTCTTCAGTCGTGTCTTCATGGATGTTGTATTTCAAAGTGCGATAACAAGAGCGACAAATTGCCTCGTATTCTCCGTTTTCTGGTTGATTTCTATTGGCAGGGTAATGGTAGAAAGTTGGCCAATACTCAATGCGGGTTGCTCTTCGATAGTTTGGAACATCATTATTTGAGTTAGAGCTATTTTCTTTGTCCATTGTACTGAATGTTTTAACAAGAAGGAGGTAGTGGGTGTTTGTGCATTCTAATTCAACAATGGCTGCTTTTATAAATAATTTCAGTAGTTCAAAGATGACATTGTAAAATCAAATCTTGTCATGTCTTTTGCAGTCTTTATCAGAGCATGCTTGTACTTTTTTTTTCTAAAAATTAAATAATACACCTTCGAACGCGTTTATAAAGTGCGCTCCAGGGCTTTCAACGCGTTTTATAAACGCGTACGAAGCTCTGACAAACGAGATGAAAGTGGACAGCATCTCTCCTTCGTACGCGTTTATAAAACGCATTCTGAGCCCTGGAGCGCGTTTTATAAACGCGTACGGAGGGGAATTCAAATACTCGCTTCTGAAACGCGTTGGAACTTTCTTCTTATTAAAAAAAATAATAATTCTTTATATTAAAATTTTTTGAGTATAAATTTTTATATAAAATAATTTCGGGTTACCGTCACATTACCTCCAAAGATTTTTACCAACGGCAAAAGAAAAAAGTGATTTGTGCTTTTTCTTTGATTGTTTGTATATTTACGACTACTGTTTTGTTTTGGTTTTAGCGTATATCCTCTGCAGCGCTGCAGCCTGTGAAGTATGTCTTGACCGTCCGATTGCATCAGTGTGGCACATCGTGAGACAATCCAACGGCCTTGATCGATGGAGATCTGGCATCGGACATCTTTTATCAGCCACATATTATACGAGCATTTAGATTATTATCCTTTTCAATTTTCATCTTTTTCTCATGATAGGAGGAATTTACTGGCGTATACGTTGCAGACTTGCAATAGTGCTATTTCCAGATACATGAGCTTAATTTCCATTTAAATTCGTTACGATTCTATTACAAATTGAGATACTTCCATAAAATATCTGGGTCTGTTTAGGAATTAGGAAGGAAAATTGAGCGGATAGATCGAGATCACTTACCTGTTATTTAATGTTTATTTAATTTTCATTTCATCTCAATAAAAATAGATAGAGATCAAACTTCATCAAAATGTAAAACACGTGTTTTTGGCTGCAATTTTTTTATTGTTTTCATTTTACGAATTTATGTAATTAAAATCTTGTTCCACATGTATTCCATCATAAATTCCCGCCATGCGTAATTGCGTTTCTTCTTTCTGCTCTCTTTATAGTTTGGCAAAATTGGGTATAAACTCTAACTAGCAACCGGATATATATAACACCCTGCGCACTTATTGAAAATTGGACATGTAAACTTTAGAGTTAAGGAAATAAGTCCGTTCAATTAAATCCAGTCATTTATTAATTAGAAAAAAATTATTTCAAAATCATGTGACTAAAATATCCTTGCTCGATATCTAATTCCGATTTGATATTGCTGAAAAGAATGGTTTCCTTACTAAATCTCTGGGATATACTCGTGTCGCTCACACAGATATAGTTGTTTCCACTTTTTAGTTTCTCTATTTGCTCTATGCTTCTTAGTTCTTACGGTTCTTCGATAACGAAGGAAGTGAAATTAATAACTTTTTTTTTTCATTGCATATTGTTTAATTCGTACAGATAGATCTATTTAGTCCATGTGTAGATAAATATTTATGTGGAAAATTGTGTTTGACGACATTTACTATATAATCCAAAATATGATCAAATTTGGCTATAATTTCGACTGTGTGTAGATCTATTAAATAATGAGGTAGCTAACTGATAATATAATCCATACTTGCAGATCATTACATTTACTATGTATGTGTAGATCTATATAAATAATTTGTCATCTAATATAATCCGTACTTGCAGCTAGCAGCTTACTATAATTTTTTTTAACGACATTCATCCTCTTAAATTAATTATCACTAGTTAACTGATAATATCTGATCAAATTTGGCTATGTGTCACAGTACTTTTATTAGCGTATTTGCAAAACTGTTAAAAATCTATAGAGACATATCACGCCATAATCTAAACACATTTTTAGATCTACATCCAGCAAAAAGAAAAAAAAACGAATTTACCGTTTTTAGATGTAACTATATATTGCTAACCGCTAATCAAATTGAGTATTAAAGTCACTGAATGAACCTAAATTAGTGAGATTTGTAAATGCAAGCAATCATACAGAATTTTAACATGATTCAGTATAATGTGTACCTACATCTATGAGACTACGACACAAACACACATATCTTTTTTATTTCTTTTTCAATTGTTTTCAACATATCACAGAAGAAGAAGAAGATGAAGTAAGGAGGAAGGACGCTGCCTTTATAGAAATACAGGCATGCCATGTTAATTTTCTTTTCCATAGCAAGATTAAATACACAAAAGAAAACAAAAGTAATTTCAAATTCCATAAATTTCAGCTCTCAGGACCGAAATCCCTAGCATTCGGATCGAATTCACCATCTGTGAATTCGGATCCTCTATGCCTCTTTTCCACACTCCCTCTCAAGTTGGCAGATAGATATCTTGCATGTCCAACTTGTCAATTGCATTACGAAAAATAGTAATGGACGCCCCTTTCATCTGTATATCAGCAACTTGTTCCTCAGTCCTCATATATGGAATGCTAATCACCCTTTTCTTTAAGATTTTTGTCAAATAAAGTGTCGATCCACTTCAATATGTTTGGTTCCATCATGTTGTATTTTTTTGGTGATATAACACCAATAGTCTTGTTGTCACAAAACAACCTCATCTCATCATTGCTATAGAAACTGAAGTCTTTCAACACTCTCTCTAACCACAACAATTTTTGTAGTCCCACAGCAATTCTTCAAAATTTGACTTCAACACTTAACACGGGCACTACCTTCTTCTTCTTACTTCATTAAGTAATCAAATTGCCACCAACAAACGTAAAGTACCTAGATGTAGACTTTCTGTCAATCACATATATAGTCACATCTTCAGCTCAATCAAAATCTATATAACCTTTGATTTGAATATGTTCATTTCTTCTAAAAAATCTCTTTCGGGAGATCCCTAGAGATATATGAGAATTCACATAACAACTTCCATGTGTTTTTCACTAGGAGCATGCATAAACTGACTCACTACAGACACGACATATGCAATATTAGGGAGGGTGTTTGATAAGTAAATGAGTCTCCCTACTAATATTTGGTATTGTTCCATATTTGTTGATGCCTGATCAGGGAATATTTCTAGTTTATTGTTTTGTTTGGTTAATGTATCAACATGTTTGTAATCCAACATTTCTATCTCAGCTAGAAAATCCAGTACATATTATATCTAAGATAAAGATATACCTTTCTTATTGTGTGTCACTTCAATTTCGAGAAAATACTTCAATCTACCTAGGTTCTTCATTTTAAATTTCTTGGATAACTTCACTTCCAAATCTCGGATCCTTTCAACATCATCACATGTGATTATCATGTCATCTATATTCTTAAAATCATAATTTTTCTTTCGTTCTTAAAAAAGAAAAAAAGTATGATCCACATCACTCTGGGTGTATCCATATCTTTTCATGACATTGCAAAATCTTTCAAACCAAATTTGGCGACTATTTCAAACCATACAGTATTTTTTTCAATTTGTACACAAGAACTTGTGCACTTGAGTGACCATATCCTGGTGGAACGTCCATATAGATCTCCTCATATATATCACCATGCATTCTTCATATCAAATTGGTGCAGAAACCAATCTTGGTTTGCTGCAATGGATAACAAAATTCTAACAATGTTAAACTTGGCTACAAGTGAAAATGCCTCTTGATAATCTACCTAGTATATCTGAGAGTAGTCCTTCACAACTAGCCTAGTTTTATACATGTCAGTTGCTATAGTGGACCCATATTTGATCGTAAATTATCCATTTGCAACTTACCATTTTTCTATCTCTCGACTTGCTTACCAAATCCCAAGTATCATTCTTCTCAAGCGCACCCATCTCTATTTTCATTGCATCCACGCACTTTGGATCACTCAAGACTTCCTCTAATCTTTTGAAATAAGAACTGAAGCAAGGGGTTTGTCAAACTCTTTCACAAACTATGGTATGTTGGTCATGCGCATAAAATTGACCATCGCATATCTGTCTTCACCACTTTCATCTACTTTATATCTTTTTGGAGGTCTACCTCTATTAAACTTGTAAGATAACTGATAACCAAAATTAGTGATATTAGATTCAAAAACACTTACCTCTAACTCAGAAGTCTTGCCATGTGGTGGCGGAGGAGACTGTATCATTTTTCATCACACTCGGACTGAATGAGTCTTTTTCCAAATCCAAAGGTCCAGAATTCGGTCCAAGTGGGTCTGGGTTAGGATCGAATTCATCATGCGAATCTTCTTGTGCACTGTTGTCTGGACGCAAAGCCTCATTATTCAGTCTGAGTGGATCTATATTCGAACCGAGTGCATCAAACCAAGGTACATACTCTGTCAAACTCCCCCCCCCCCCCCGTGGATGGATCTTATCATTTACAAAGTACCCTTCATTCTAAACAGTGGCGGATCTAGAAAAAATATCTAGGTGGGTCTGACAACCTCTGTTTAAGTCTTCAGCCCCACTTTCGAGTGCTCTAATGGCAGAAAAAATTAGCTGGGGCTAAAGGGGGCTCCAAGGACTCGACGGCGTGAGGTGGGGCTCTAGCCCCACCCGCCCTGGTGGTAGATCCGCCCCTGATTCTAAATGAATGTCACAGCCCCATTGTGATATACATTTTCTTTGAAACTTGATTCATATATACACCTATATCCTTTTGGTGTTGACCATAATCAAAGAACGCATATTTCTCAACACAAAGATCTAACTTAGAACGTAGATGTTTTGTATATGAACAAAGACAATACATCCAAATACTTTTGGTGGAATGTTGAAGACCAACGAAATTGAGGTGTAGGTTGAGGAACTTGTAACGGTGTTTAAAAATCAAGGACCACAGACAGTAACCTATTCAGTAAATACATTACTAATGTGACTGCATGATCCCAATAAGAATGATGAATATTATTTTCTAACATCATCGCCCGAGTTATTTTTGAAACATGCCAATTCTTTCGTTTGACCGTTTTTTTGTTTCGTGAGGTCAACACAACTTATTTCATATATAATTCTAATGGTGTTAAAGAACTCTCCAAATATTGTTGAATATAGACATGACACATTATTTTTTCTCATAAAGAGATTAAATACAATAAAAATAAAAGTAATTCCAAATTTCATAAATTTCAGCCCTCAATTTTGGACCGAAATCTCTGGCATTCGTACAGAATTTACTAGCTGTGAATTCGGATCCTCAATGCCTCTTGTCCACAAAATTCTAATATAAAATTTGACATGGCTAAAAACGAGAGAATTAAGGCAAAAGTATTATATTCGTTGGGAGCCTTGCCTTTTCTTTTAAGAAAAAAAAAATAATACCATAAAGAATGCATTGTCTTTTTATATTCGTACTTCTTTATGAAAATATAAATGGATTTAATGTTATATTATCAGTTTAAATAAATCGTTCGTTTTTTTAATTATAAAAAGGTCAGTTAACTAAAATTATGCGACTCCAATTCATATTTGTAGTTAAATGGAATAAAATAGAAATCAAATATATAGATTTTTTTTTAACTAGCAAAAATTTCTGATTTCATACCGATCCAGTAAAACATCAATGCTCTTCATTTGATTAAATATTTCGTTTAACACGTCTTTGATTGAACAATTAAGTTTCTCAGATAAACCCAATAAACATTGATTCCTAATTCTCGACCTTATAAATATTGCCGTAGAAATTATATACAAAAATAGCATAAAATTTTTGTAAAACGAAAATGAATAATCTGAGATAATTACTAGTGTTAAGTATGTAAACTTAATACATCAAACTTAAACAATTATTTTACTATTTTATTTATACAAATGTAAACAACTTTATCCTTGGGCTGTTGGGCAGGTAGCTGACTTGAAGTGAAATTTAGCCGAAATTAATTAATATAAAAATTTATACACAAAAAATTTTAATATACAGAATTATTTATTTTTTTTTTTAATAAGAAGAAAGTTCCAACGCGTTTCAGAAGCGAGTATTCGAATTCCCCTCCGTACGCGTTTATAAAACGCGCTCCAGCCCTCCGAACGCGTTTTATAAACGCGTACGAGGGAGAGATAAGTTCGCCCCTTCAGTTACGCCTTTTGAGGAGCTGACACCTTCGTACGCGTTTATAAAACGCGTTCGGAGCCCTGGAGCGCGTTTTATAAACGCGTAGGAAGGTGGTAATTTTTCGAAAACCAGTTCTGACCGTTTTTTTTTTCTTTCTTCGTCGCTTCAGTCAGTCCAGAGAAAGAGAAAAAGAAAAAAAGAGAGAAGAGAAGGAAGAAGAGAGAAGAGAAGGGAGAAGAGAGAAGAGAAGGAAGAAGAAAAGAAGAGAAAGAAAGTTGCGGCCGGAGAAAGAGAGAAGAGAAGGGAGAAAAGAGGTTGCCGTGCGAAGGTGGTTGCCGTGCGAAGAGAAGAGGAGTTCGAAAGACAACGTACGCCGATATCGAGGTTTTGATTTTGCATTTACTGAAAATTATGGATATTATTGAAATTGTGGAAATTAGTGGATTATTATTGTGGATTATTATTGAAATTTGTATGGAAATTGTGGAAATTGTATGGATGATTATGGAAATTTTGGAAATTGTGGAAATTTGTTATGGAAATTATTGAAATTGTATGGATGATTATGGAAATTGTGCATTTACCTATTTGTATGGATTATTATGGAAATTGTGGAAATTGTGGAAATTTGTATGGAAATTTGTATGGAATTTGTATGGAAATTGGACATTTTAATAAAGTGAGTACACAATTTTAGTAACATAAATTGTATGGAATTATTGGAAATATTATTGGACATTTTAGTAAAATGTTCATGGAATTTTTACGGAATTTAGTGGAATTTGTATGGAAATTGTGTAGGAATTTATTGTCAAATTACTGTAATTCGTATGCAAATTGAATGGAAATTAGTCGAAATTTTAGTAAATTGTATGGAATTAGTGGAAATTGTATGCAAAAGTAATTATTGTAAAAATGTCAATTACATAGAAAAAAAATTTTGGTTTTGTTCGTTTTTTGTCCAATTAGCTAAAAAATTATTAAATTAATTTTTGTTTTAAATTGTTGTTCTTATATTATTTGAATCAGATGAGTTCAGCAGAAGATGAGGCTGGTCCTTCTGGTGCTTCACCACCTCCCACCGAAGCACCCCCCACCGAAGCAGCCTCCACCCAGCGGCCAAAAAGACGTAGGCGTCGCGCAGCCCGTCCGAGCGCGCAAAATGTCATTCCACCTGTGCAACCGGCCAACGCAGAAAACCAACCGGTTTTGTTCGTTACGGATAACGACCATCTCGTTGGTTTGTCTTTTGAGGAGGTAATAGATTTTTTTATGTTAATTTATATTTTTTTGATTTAATAATTTAGATTTCTTAATAGACTTATAAATTGTATTAAATGTTTATTATAATTTGTAGTAAAAAATTAATCGAAAATGCTTATTATAAATTGTATTTATTTTAAATGCTTGTAAATACTTAAAAATTGTATTAAAAATTGCAGCGTGAAAAACATTTGGAGTTGAGATCGCACAAGCGAACAATTAAGGTGGACGAACGGATTGAGGGAAGACTGATCAAACTGGGGCTCAGTCACATTATGAAGGTGAAGCATGTCAACATCGACATGCCATTACTGAAGGCAATGGTCGAGTTTTGGCGTCCAGAGACGCATACTTTCCATTTTCCCGTTGGAGAGATGACCGTTACTCTACAGGTAATTTATTTAAACTTCATATTAATTTTTTTTAATATAATTTTCGTATTAATTATCACAATTAATTCTAACATATAATTTTCGTATTAATTTTCACAATTAATTCTAACATTAATTTAAACTTTATATTTAAAATTCAAATTTGAATATTAATTTTCGTAATATTAAATGTTATATTTTCGTAATATTAACGTATTTTGTAATTGTTACCAGGATGTTGCCTTCTTATATGGTTTGCGCTCGACTGGCATTCCAGTTAGATCGAATACGAGAGGGCCCTGGGAGGAAAAGATTCGTGCAAATCTTTATCCTCATGAAGATTTGGGAGAGTGGCACCGAGAAAGGAGTAGCAGGGAGTAAGTGAAAAAAATACGAATGCAATATTGATTTTGCATATTCAATATATGCATTGCTTACTTGTATTGATTATTCTAAATTTGTACAATGCAGGGGCAATGTTGTTGTGGGCAACAACATCAAGTTGAAATGGTTGCGGCAAAATTGCGGGGTGGCGCCACCGGCAGATGCTCCTGGTGAGGAGTTAGACCGATATACGCGTGCAGTGGCTCTAGAGCTATTTGGGACGTTGATGTTTCCCGATATTTCTCAGAATTCCGTCCCAGCATACTTTTTAGAGCTCGTATCGGTATAATTTTCTTAACTTAAATAAATTTTTTTTTCTTTACGAAAATAGTAGAATTCAATGTTACAAATTCAATATTTTTATTTGTTGACACATAATGAAGCTGACACATAATATTTTTTATTTTATATAATTTCGTTAACAGTCTAATTTTTAAGCAAAGATACTTTTGTTAAAACAATGTTCAAATAACAATGACAAAAAAGGAAAAAAAAATTACCAATGAAATGACACATAATACTTTTGTTAATCCATCAATTAGTATTTGTTAACACATAATACTTTTGTTAATACACTGAAATGTTGAAATTATTTTGAATGTTGCAATTTAATTTTGTTATTTTCAATGTTGAAATTATTTTTTTTTCAATGCGTTGTTTAATTTAAATGCAGGGCAATTTGAATGAAGTTCCGGACTTCAATTGGGGAGGTGCCACGCTTGCTTGTCTATATCGTGCTTTGGACCGTGCCTCCATGCGTTTCAAGGTTGTGACGGGACCTTGGATGCTACTATTGTTTTGGGCATGGTCATACCTCCCTGTTTGTCGCCCAGAGGTTGCTCCTATCGGTGGATTAGGACAGCCTAACCTAGATTCATGTGTGTCGTATGGCAGGTAATAACTTATAATAATTTTTCAATAATATTATGCAAATTACAACACATCAATCCTAACCTTCAAAATTTTCAGGAAATGGGGCGAAGCTCGGTCTTTCTCACGGAGCCAGCACCGCGGGGCAGTGGAGAACGCACGGGACTACCTAGCCGTGTTGAACGTTGAAGACGTCAACTGATTTCCGTACGTACTCGACAGAGCTCTTATGCCACGGGTAGCACAGCAGGGTTCCATAGCGGAGCATGTTCGGTTGCCGCTCATTTTCTACCACATTGTTGCCTACTACTACCCCGACCGTTGTAGGCATCAGTTTGGGCTGTACCAGTTTACTCCTCCTCCACTACCTGTGGTACGTTTGCTATATTTTTCTGATTTATCATACGATCAACTTCAATTTAATTAGAGTAAAGAACTAACGTGTTTATTTTAACAGAGTTGGGACGTGACACACAACCTGCTGGGTTTCCAGCACGGTACCTATCGAGATCGTCCAGATCTTGCTACCATTTTTGCGAGTGCATATGCTGAGTGGACTGACGAGGCATTACAGACACGCCAGCTGGAGACTCGATCCTGGACTGATACTGATACGCTGCGGTACTTCCGATGGTTTTGGTGATACGGTGCCTCCGAGAGACCCACGCCACGAGAGGATGCCGAGGCACGTCTCCAGCGCACTCAGCAGCTGCCTCTTGCTCAGAGGCAGTACACAAACATGGGGTCCAGACTTCGCAATACGGTACATCTTAATTTTTTAAATATGGAATGTATGATTGGTAAATGGAATTGTGCAATATGTCTTTATTCTCGTAAATTGCAGGGCAACTCTGCGCTGAAGAATGCACTTCATGCATTGGGACTGGTTGTGAAGAAGGGGTGCAGAAGGGTGGGAAAGGCAATTCTCGCCAACTGTCGTTCGCAGTTGCATGATGCTTCCATCCCTTTGAGGTAATTTTAAATAATTTAATTTTTGATTGCATTTTTGCATGGAAAATTCAATAATTTATAAATTACAGGTTGGAGGATTTGTTGGAGCAGCGAGGACTTCCAACAAATATTGAGGACATACCAGATTCTGGGGACGAGTCTTCTTCTGCACGTCCGACTGTACCCACAGACCTTCAGGCGGAGGATCTGATGCATGCGGTTAGTATTCGTTCATATGCAAGTTTCAATTTTAGATACTAATTTATTTATATTGACATTGTTTTTTTTTAATATTATAGGATGGTCGGCTGAATACCGGACGATTAGATGATATTTTAGGACCACGCACGTTCTTTCCTACTCAGTTTCCAGCCTCAGGTCCTACTCCATCCATGCATAGTGCATCAGCATCGACCTCGCAGTTTGCTGGCATTTCTCAGGATGCCACTGGCATTTTCCAGCCTCAGGATCCTCCACCGTACTCCTTTGCACCATTTGGTATGCCTTCCTCTTTTCCTGCATTTACTGTTCCTCCATTTACTATTCCGTCAGTGCCTACGCCTTCTTCTATTCCATCATTTGGCACTCCGTTGGGTAGTATGGGAGGGACAGACTCGTTCAGCACATTACTGCGGACGGCCGGAGATGAGGAGGGTGATTATGTCCCTATAGCGACTCCTCAGGAGGCTGGGCAGCCTGTTGAGTTTGGCCCCATACAGCAGGAGGCTCAGCAGGACCAGCAGGAGGACCTCCAGGAGGAGGACGATGGGGATACAGAGTCCACTGACTCAGGAGACGTTACTGCCCCGGCTGGACGAGATAGGCGTGCGGTGAGGGTGATTGACAGATTTTCACCTTCGGGACCTAGGAGGAGGCGGCGGCGTTAGTTCTTTTTTTTATGGACTTGTGTATTACTGATGATGGACGAATCGTTTATTTTTCGTTTATGGACTTGTGATTGACTTGTGTATTACTGATGTTGATTGACTATTTTTCGTTTATGACTTGTGATTGACTTGTGTATTTATTGGATTGTTTATTATGACTTGTGATGATTGACTTGTGTATTATTATGACTTGAAAATTCGGAGTGCAAAGCACTACTTGAAACATAAACGTTTATGTATTGAAACGCCAATAAATGAAATACTCCAAACAACAACTTTTATCCATTAAACGTCAACACATTAAAACCACAACTTTTAGTGCAAAGCACTACAAAAAATAGAGGAAATAAAAGACAACCATAAAAATAAAACATTGCATTAACAATTCCAACTAAATTACATTAACAACCATAATAATAAAACACATAAATATTACAATGATATAAATATTTAGAGATTTTGACTATCTACATGTTGTAGAATTTCATCCCACCATGGTTGCTCATCTTCATCATTCGGTTGTTGTTGATTACTCGCACCAGTGTTGTCAGCGAACTGAGCGACTTCGTTCCAAAAAGCAGCATCATCTTCTTGTTGATTACTCGGAACACTGTTGTCAACGAATTGAGCGGCTTCGTTCCAAAAAGCCGCTTCGGTTTCTTCTTTTTCTATCTCTGCCATTCGGCTTGCCACAATTTGTCGAAGTTCATCCCTCTTATTCATTTCTCTCAATTTTTGCTCTGATTTTTTGAGCCTTTTTTTCCTTGCCTCTTCTTCCCTAATTTTTTGTTTACGATCCATTTCTTCATTTCTTTCTTTAATAATCCTCTGCGTCTCTATGTCCCGAGCTCTTTGTTCATTCTCGTCGTGACGTTTGTGCTCATGGTAGTGGTCACGCAATATGTTTTCTTTGTAATTGAAAACTTGAGCACACCTTGTACAGGTCACTGTGTGGTCTCCATTAAAGTTGTATATTTTCTCGTAAACAGTCCAGTGAGTTGGTTCAGACGAGAGGTAGGGTTTCGGTTGTTGTTGGGGGATGGGTTGAGGTTCTGTGTAATATTTTTTGTACCAGTCATATCGCCTTTGTCGGTTCAGATTCTTTTCGTGTTCCCGCCATCGCCGCTCCTGGTACTCCTTCTGTTCTCTTTCCGGCCCACCATTAATGTGCCATTGGTAGTGTATTTTTAACTCGAGCACGTCTCCCTCTTCAGTCGTGTCTTCATGGATGTTGTATTTCAAAGTGCGATAACAAGAGCGACAAATTGCCTCGTATTCTCCGTTTTCTGGTTGATTTCTATTGGCAGGGTAATGGTAGAAAGTTGGCCAATACTCAATGCGGGTTGCTCTTCGATAGTTTGGAACATCATTATTTGAGTTAGAGCTATTTCCTTTGTCCATTGTACTGAAGGTTTTAACAAGAAGGAGGTAGTGGGTGTTTGTGCATTCTAATTCAACAATGACTGCTTTTATAAATAATTTCAGCAGTTCAAAAATGACATTGTAAAATCAAATCTTGTCATGTCTTTTGCAGTCTTTATCAGAGCATGCTTGTACTTTTTTTCCTAAAAATTAAATAATATATACCTTCGAACGCGTTTATAAAGTGCGCTCTAGGGGCTTCCAACGCGTTTTATAAACGCGTACGAAGCTCTAACAAACGAGAGGAAAGTGGACAGCATCTCCCCTTCGTACGCGTTTATAAAACGCGTTGGGAGAGTTGTAGCGCGTTTTATAAACGCGTACGGAGGGGAATTCAAATACTCGCTTCTGAAACGCGTTCGAACTTTTTTCTTATTAAAAAAAAAATAAAATAATTCTGTATATTAAAATTTTTTGGGTCGAAATTTTTATATTAATTAATTTCGGGAAATTTAGACTTTCTGAAAAAAAAAATTGATCTTATTTTCTGATTTTAATGGCCCACTATTCCTTGCACTCAGAATCCAGATAATTCCTGCATGGGCCATGTGGCAGTGCAGTAACGACACGTCGAGGCACCATGTAAACGGTAGGTTTTTCTTTTTTTGTTTTTTGAAAAACATGTAAACGGTAGGTCAGAAGTGCAAAACGCGTCGCACTGGAAAACCCGACACGTGTCTCCACAACCACAACCGTCAAACGTAGTCACCACCTCAAATTCATCCGGGGCCGTAAATGATGCAATGGTTTGTCATTTGTACAATACTTAATTCATTGCAAATCTTTATGTTTGATTTGAAAATAATATTATTAGTAAGTGCAAGTGTATGCTTGGTTCCAAATGGGATCTAGTCCCGCGCGGACCGTCCAGCGCACAAATCACAGCCGTGTGATTTAATCTCAATGGCAAAGGGAGCTCCGTGTATGTAACCAGATTGATAGACTCGAACCGTCCAGATCATATCGGACGGTTCTAAGACTGCGCTGGACGGTCCTGTGCGGGAGCGGATACGGATTGTGCTTGATTCTGTTGGAAGTTTGTAGCTTGAAAATTGAAATAATGCATCGGGGAAGTATCTGCACGCTGCTAAGTATCTATGGGGCCCTTTGGATAAAGGGGAATATGAGGAATTTCATATTTTCAAGCATAAATTTATTATAAACAATCCAAATTTTTCACAAAGTTATACATTTTTCAATAAATTTATACATAGGAATAGAAAATTTTTTAAATTCACCAAATTCCTAAACGATCCAAACTACCCCAGACCCACCGCCTATTTGCAAATGTTACTGGTTTTTTGGAGACGTGAATTATTTTTCTGGGCCCTATTTTGATTTTTGTTCTGATTTTTCCTTATAACGCATTTGTCAGATTGGAGTCAAGGGACCCATTGAGTCGTTAGGATATGCCGAAATGTGACATCTGTTTTATATGTTTTTCTCAAGTACTGCAAAGATAAAAAAAATAAAAATCATAATAAGAAGCGCCACAAAATAATTTTGGGACTGTTTGGATAGTATGGAAATAAGAAAAATAGTTTTTTTTTAGAATAACTTTTTTTTTAAACATCCAAACAAGTTAGGAATAAAAAAAAAATATCTTCTTCTTAGGAATATCTTCTTCCTAAGAATAACTTCTTTTAATGATAATTATATATACATAATTTCAACAAAATTAGCTAAATACTAATAGCTAAATGAAATTTTGTGTGCTCTTTAATTAGTATTTTATTTAATATTAAAATAATAATTTTTAATAATTTATTTAAATTAATATTAATTTTCTTATTCCTAACTCACTATCTAAACAACATTTCTTCTTTTTAGAATAATTTCTTCCCACTCTTCCCAAAAGTTACACACTTTTCAATATTTTCTTTCTAAAATTCTTATTCTTTTCTTATTCCCATACCATCCAAACGAGACCGTTGTTCCTCCTAAATAGAAAAGGCAACGAGAAATGTTGTGCAATTGGATAGATAATTACTTACGAACACGTCTATGAAAGACTTAAAAATATAAAAAATATTTTGCTCGAAATTTTGGGATAGAATGGAGTGCTGAGCCGTTTGGATTAAGTGTGAATTTGGAGAATTTTTTATTTTTAGACATAAATTTATTATAAATAATTCAAATTCTTTACAAAATTACACACTTTCTAATACTTTATGCGTAGGAATTGGAAATTCCTCCTATTCCTAAGCGATCCAAACGCCCTAGAGTTTACACTAGTCCTAAGCAAATACTGCGCATAAAATGTAGAGTAACGGATGCAGAGACGGGAATTTAATTAATTACGTAACGCAATCTGTTCTCTTAGCCGACAGTATCCAAATAGTGTGTTTGGCACTAGCGCCGAACAAGGCACGAACCCAGAACCCACTCGCGAAACCAGCTTTTGGTTCACGCAAACTAGCGTAGTTCGTGGTGCTGCCAAACACACCTAATTTCATTGAAAAAACTAGAATAAAAATTAAGAACAGTTTTGTTGTTGTTTTTGAATAGTTTTTGAATTTATGAGAACTAAAAATAAGAAATGAACAACTGTCCCCATCTTATTTGGATGGGGCACGCACGAATTGCTTGTTCGTGACCAAGCGTTTGTTACATTTCTGATTTAATAGGACACCTGCTAGAAGCAAAGAGAACATTAAATCGTTACAGTTTTAATTGCTGCTTTTATTATTTATTTTGAAATTTTTTTTCTGGGCGTTCATAAGCCCAAATTAATTTACTACACTATACTTTGGTATGATACACAAGGACTTGTATTTTCATCTATTATTTATGCGTAGTATATTGTCAAAAAACCGTATTTGGGGACCTATTAGTCTCCTCAAATTTTTTGAAACAAAAAAACTATGGTGAACTCAAGTACTTTATTTTTTTTAATTCATTACTAATGTTGGAGACCGAAATAACTCTACTTGAATTCCAAACATTAAAAAGTACAAAAATACTCATTCTCCTCATATTTCAATCTAATGGATACATACATAGCCGAATAATTAACGATCTTAGAAAAAAAAAGGAAGACTGAAACGTGATTGAAATATTGTTTTTTGAGGGCTGGTGTTAAGTGATTGAATATTGTTATTGAAAATAATTTGTTTCGATATAGTTTTATTCTTTTAATATAAAATTAATGAAACTGATTTATATTCTGAATTAAAAATATTATAAGTAATTTTTGAAGATCTAAGAGGTTATTTCTGAATTCATATGATTACGAAAAGTTAAACTGAAAATTATTACCTATTAAAATTTCCACTGAACAGATGTTATTATCTATATCGTATAATTTGAAGAAACTAGGCTAAACAAACGAAGTAACAACCTGGCTCAATTCATTGACAACTTTATTTCCGTCATTTTTGAAGTGTCTTTGTTGTTACCGACTTACCGTCAATTTCTTTGTTTTGTCTTGCTTTTGTTTAATAGCGACACTAATCTTTATTTCTTTATTTTTATTATTATACTTATAAAAGCACATAGAGATATTGTTAAACATTTCAGATAAAAAGAGTAAACATGTCATATAAAAAGATGTAAACAATTCTTATATTAATTATGGATCATTGATTTATATAATTTGATTTGATCAAGGTCAGACTTTTTATTAGAAAAGATTAAGTTACTACCAAATTAGTATTTATTTAAAAGGAAAGACTAAATTATTGATTTTAACATATTTTTATTGTCCAACATGTAAATTTCTATAAAAAAAATAAAAATAATACCAATATTTTATTTTTTTATTTGTTCACGTATTGAGTGCTTTTTTTTGCTAAGATCATTATTATTAAGATTTCGTTCATGAACGTTTCGTGGTTTCGCGGTGGACGATTTTTCTATTTTGGTAGATTTAAGTAAAAAGAGATAATAGACAAACGCTGGTTTGCCCGAGTGGTTAAGGGGGAAGACTTAAGATCTTCTGCACATAAGTGCGCATGGGTTCGAACCCCATAGCCAGCAGTTTTGCCTTAAATTTTTTAATTAATTTTGTTGTATTTTTCTTTGGGGATGCTGGAAAGCAGGGGCGACAAGCTACGTGCTTCTTTGTGGGTTCACCTAAAAATTTTTTATTAGAGATAGTAATATTTTCTAAATTAAAAATTTAAAGATGTAAGGATTTATTTTAGAAATTTAAAGGACCCAGTGAACAAGACATATTTGATTTAAATCACATGATGACTCTTGAAATATCGCACATGAACTCATATCGCATTATTCTTTCCTCCGCAATGAATCTTATTATGACAAAACTTAAAATCAAAATAGGAGATTTTTAGATGAAAAATTATCTTTAGCATATACATATATAAATAAATGTGTTCAGAGAGATTCCCACTAAATCTATTATGCAAAATTATCAGAAAATAAAAACTAGTACGGAATTATTGTATTTTTAATTTTTAATGTCTCGGATTATTATTTTTAATATTAAATATATTATTTTATATTTTAGAATGGTATTTTAGGCATATTTGAGTTTTCATCAATTTTTTTATGTTACATTATTTTAGAATTGTCTATTTGGTAATTTTTATTATATTATGTCTATATTAGACGTTATGTCGTGCATATGTTTTCAGAAAAAAATTAGATTGACTCAGCTAACATAAATTTCTAGTCACGCCCTATTGAAAAGTCAAAAGTTTCTTTTTATAAGTCGCTCGTTCAATACTAATTGTGTTTTAAGTCTGCAATTCTCTCTTGCGGTATACTTCTAGTGCAAATTTTGATTGTCGAGATTTATACCAATATACTACAATGCAACTGTTCATTTCAATCCTGCACATATTGTAAAAGAATGGAGGATTTTGAGAGACTGAGAGTGATTGCTAGAATCAAATATACATGACGTCAAATACGATTCGAACATCGGCTGTTAAAATTTCAAATAGCCGATCTGAAACCCTTAATATTACATTTGCTTTAAACTCTCCTTAGACATTGAATTAATTACTATTTTTTTCAAATTTTATTAATATTTTTTGGTATTTTAGAATATGCTCAATCTAAAAAGTCATGCACTCTTCAATTTTTGAAATTCGAAAAAAGTAGTTATAAAATTTGGTAAGACATATCAAATTTGATTTTCAAGGAGATTTTAATACTTCAATCTCTTTGAGAGCGACCCTGTATTTTTGGTCCTTTAGAAAATAAAAATATTCAGTAGGAAGTCCATTAAATCTCATTTCCTCTGCATTTTAATCTTATATATATATATATATATATATATATATATATATATATATATATAGGATTGCTAAAATTCTATACATAGTACGGATGGTCTTCGTGCTACGGATTCGTTTTTGAATTTCATGTTTCAAACAACCGATCCAAACTGTTCATTGTCTGCTACATATTGAAATCTTATAAGAAACCAAATTTTATATTTTTTTCGAATTTTTTTACTATTTTTCTCAGATTTTTGAAAACTCTCCCTCTATGTGTGTGTGTGTGTGTGTGTATATATATATATATATATATATATATAGGATTGCTAATGTGCCATAGATGACACGGAGGGTCCCGTGCCATAGAGTCGTTTTTTGAGATTCAAACTCAAAATTCTCAATTTGAGCCGTTCAAGTTATTCACCACATTAAAATATCCTTAGAGACCAAATTTTATATTTTTTCGAATTTTTTTGCTATTTATTATGATATTTTTAAAAAACGTTATAATTGGAGTATTTCAGACCCTCATATTTGAACATATCAAAATAAATATAAAAAAATTAAAAAAAATGTAAAATTTGGTCTCCAATGGTATTTCAATATGGTGATCAATTTGAACGGTTTGGATCAACCGATTGAATTTCGGATCTTAAAAAAAATATCTAAAAAAGACATCTATGGCACTTTAGCCCACCTATATATATATATATATATATATATATATATATAGCCTGGACCTTATATTATTTTTCACTTTCCAACATAAAAATTTTGCTCAATAATTATTTTGGGAGTAGTTGTTAAATAAAAACTGTTTTAAATGTAGGCCGTCATTCCAAAATTCGACTAGATAAATATTTTGCTTATTTAAGGTTAGGAAGCCTAACTCATCTTTACAATTCAAAAACATAAAAATTTTAGTCACCGTGTTAAAAAGAAAAAAAATTTAAACAATACTTGATATTGTGTCCGATGCATATCATGTTCGTATACTTGCATTTTAGTAGGGGGAAAAAATGATGTGTTATTTCATGTTGTGATATGTCATCTCAGACGGACCTGCACTACATAACTCATCCGGTATTTCATATTTTCGCTGATTTCATTGTTGAGTACTTTTGGGACGCATTTTCTTTAGCAAAATAAATTCACTTGGATATTGTAGAAAATACGTTTCGAAATTTTGAGCTTTCAAATCGCCCATGCAATGTTTGTCAGTTAGGCTTCACAGTTATTGTTTTCCCTGTTAATTTGGAAAATTTTTATTAAAGACAAAAATACTTTCGACATTATTAAAAATGACAAAACATTAATTTTTATTTTAAGAATAGCACAGCTATAGTGCCGCTATAGCAGTGCCTTAAAAAAAAATTGCCTATAGCGGCAATATTATTGCCGCTATAGGACTTCTCTTTTTTATTTTGTGCCGACTGAATTTTTTCCCCCTTTTTTCGTTTTTTTTTCTTTTATTTATTTTTGAGTTTTTTAATATTTTTATTATATTTTAATAAATTGTATATATATAGTGTTCTAAATACGTGCCGTGTCATGTTGTGTTGTGTCAACACGTCATGTCCGGATCATTTATCGTGCTATTAATATTCTTCTATCGTGCGTGTCGTGTCGTGTCAAACACTATCGTGTTGACACGAACTTCTTTTTTTATCGTGTCGTGTCATGCTTAGTGGTGAGAAGAGAAAACATGACATGCATTCTGGCACGACACGACTGACACGATCGTGTCGTGTCGTATTGGTCGTGTCAAATCGTATCAGATTATTTTATTATTTTTTAGATTAAAAAATTATTAAAAATTTATAAGTAAGCGAAAAATTACTATACGTCATAATTTATTATTTAGTTAAGTTTAAATTTTTATTAATATTTTTCATAAAAAAAATAATAATTAGATTAGAACAATATTGTGATTTAAATGATGGTAAATAACATGATGTAGTATTACAAATTGAAATTAAATTATTAATTTTGCTTAAATAATCCACATTAATAATTAAATTTGTGTTGCGTGTCGAATCGTGTCGTGTTGAATCGTGTCAAACTTTCTAATATCCCAACACAACACGAATGTGTCGTGTCAATTTTATATTCGTATCGTGTCGTGTCGTGTCATTTTGAAGAACACAAATTTAATTATTAATGGTGATTATTTAAGCAAAATTAATAATTTAATTTCAATTTATAATACTACATCATATTATTTACCATCGTTTAAATCATAATATTGTTCTAATCTAATTATTATTTCTTATGAAAAATATTAATAAAATATTTTAACTTAATCAAATAATTTATTATGAAGTTCAATAATTTTTCGCTTACTTTTAATTTTTTATAATTTTTTAATTTAAAAATAATAAAATAATCTGATACGATTTAACACGGCTAACATGACACGACACGATCGTGTCAGTCGTGACGTGTCAGGATGTGTGTCGTGTTGTCTCTTCTTACCACTAAGCATGATACGATTGAAAAAGTAGTTCGTGTCAACACGATCGTGTTTGACACAACACGACACGCACGATTGAAGAACACTAATGTCACAACAAATGATTCGAACATGACGTGTTTGACACGGCACGTATTTAGAACACTATAGATTATACAATTTATTAAAATATAAAAATATTAAAAAAGACAAAAATAAAAGTAAAAGAAAAAAACGAAAAAAAAAATCAGCCGGCACAAAAAAAAAAAAAAAGAGAAGTCTATTGCCGCTAAATGCTCAATGAAATCAAAGGCAGCCAGGCAGATATTCTTTTAAGCCCAAAATATGGGTTCGAAATCAAAACGGCACCGCGTACAAAAGAAAACTAAACAGATATACTAAAGCCCAACACATAGATGTCTAGTATCCACTGGGAAAGAAAAATAATGAAAATTTATTAACAACGAATCAATTTGATAACAGAAAAGAAAAAAGCTCAAAATAAAATTTTCTTTTTAATTCACAAACGATGTCTAGGACCTTTTGTTTTCGTTTTAAGCTTCATATTAACAAAAAAAATAATAGAATGGTTGACTGCAATAACATTTTCCAGAAAAATATTTTGATTGTTTTTAAAAATATAATTAGCTAAAAGATGCCACATATACATGGGAAAATAAGAAAACAAAATAAGTGTTTTTTTTGTTTTATATGGAACTTAAATGCTAGACAATAAAGATATAGTAAAATGAATGATTTTTATATATATATTTTTAAATGAACGGTCAATTTGGTAACGACTTACTCTTTTCCAATAAAAATCTGAACTTTTATCTGATATTAAAGTATAGACAAGAAATCAGATGAAATTATACAAATCAACAGTCCATCATTAACATAACAGTTGTTTACACCCCTAGGTGTAATTGTTCATGATGTTTGTTGTAACAACCTAGAAATACCAGACCTAGTTTAATTGTGACGGTTAGGTTAATTCTTAAAATAATATTAGGAAAAATAAAATTTTAAAACTAATGACCTTTAAACCATTAATTAAATTGTAACATTAAAATTTACTCGAAATCAGAATCTTTTAAATTGTGTAGTATCTAAAAATGACTTAAATTATTCTACCAAAATCAAAGCTCAAATTACTAAGTTAATTAAGCTCAAATCCGAAATTTAATCTAATAAGAAAATTAATTAAATTGTTTATATGAGTTGCAGCATCCTTGGCTGCATGAAACATGCCACAGAAAATCCCAGAGATAAATTTTAATAAAAATCCCAAGTTTCGCTGGCATAATCTCTTTCCCCCTCTCTTCTTTTCTCCTTCTCTCTCGATCCGTCCGATCTCTCTCGTCTCTCTTCTTCTCCGACGAGAGAAATTCTCGAAATTTTTGAAGGGATGGGCTGTGACCAGCCAATCCCGTTGCGCCACCCAATCCCCTCCTCTGATTGGCTGGCCTCGTTTGTTCTTATCCGCTCGAGAGGGTTGTGAGCTGACGTGGCTTTAAGATGCGAGCTCAAGGGAATCTCTGCCGTTGACTTCTTCCTCCCCCTCTCCTCTCTCCATCAGCTATATATAAACCTCACTTTCTCCTCCATTTTTGGTTGGCTGGGCGATTAGGGTTTCCACCTTGAAAAGAAAGGAGAGAGAAGAAGGAAAAGAGAGGGAGGTAGTAGCTGCCAGAGATCCAAGGTATATTCATCCCTTTGTATTGCAATCGATTTGATTAAGTTTGATTTCTTGATTTGTCGGCTGAAATTTAGGGGAAAACTCAGAGTATGAAATTCTGGTTTGTGCATGGTGTTGTGCTTTGTTTGAATGTTCTGATTACTCTCTGATAGGCAAATTGACCCCTAAAACAATGAATTTAGCAGTGGAATTAAGTTGAAATTTGAATTTCTATGTCTATGATTCTGTTATGAGATTAATTTAGCAAAATTGGATGAAATTGAAACTGTGTTACTGGTTGGGCATAAAGGAGACTTGTGTGAGTCTTACGACTGGGTTTTAGGCTTGGTACCAGTCTTTGGTACCACTGTGGTACCTCTGGTATCTTTCTGGTACGCTGTGTACGACTCAGGGGCTGATTTGTAAGGAAAAAGGACTTATTTGTAAATTTCTAGGGGCCTATTTGTAAGAAAAAGGATTTGAATGTAAATTATTTTGATTTAGGGCCCCTGGGAAAAATTATGTGATAGCGGGTCGGATCCTGACCCCCTCTTTATCGGATCCATGCGGACCCGTTATGGCTGGCTCAGGTCAACTGGGTCAGGTTGACCTGGCTCAGTCTATTCGATGTTGGGACGAGACCTTTTGGGCCGAGACTTTCTGGGCCAAAAAGAAAATAAAAATTGGGCTGGGCTCAAATTTTCAAATATGGGCTGAAATTTCAGAAATTTAAAAGATAATTATAAAACTTAATCTTTGATTAAGTTAAATTAAATGTGGGTTTATTAATTAATTAATTAAAGGAGAGGCCATTAGAAATAATTGGGTATTCCTTTAATTAAACGGGATTCGATTTTTCAGAAGATGATGAGAATAGTCCGAGTGAGTCAAGAACAGATACAATGACAATTAAATCACCGAATGTCTGATCCCAAACAATTAACCAATCAAATCTTAATTTTTAATGTTTTCTTATTTAATTTCTGATTTCTATTTACTAATATTTATTTCTTATTAAATATTTAATTAAATAAAAGCTTAAACAAATAAATCTTTTATTTCTAAATTATTATTTGCATATTTCCTATTTAAATCTTTTATTTTCGAATTTGTATTAATTGATATTCTTCGATATAATTAAATAAGTAAATAATTGATTATTAAATCAATGATTAAAAGATTAAATAAAGATTTAACAACAACAACTAGCAGTCAAACAAAATAATCAAGGACGAAATTTAAAGAACGAATAACAAACAATAAATCATTTAAAATAATTAACTTTAAGACTTAAATAATAATGAATAAATATAAATAACATGACATAAATTAAAAAGACATTTTAATATTAAGTCAAACTAAAAGTTACTGAAAACACAAGCAATTACCATAATAATAATTAAATGTGAATCAGTCTGGTAGTATAAGTCGGACCTTTTATATTTTTAAGTTAAGCTCAAATGGAAACCGTTTGGTTAAATCTTAACGGTTTTTTACCAACTTACAGGGAACTTGACGAAGACGAGTTTTGACCCAACAACAGGTGCGGATACGTGGATTTTTATAGAGATCTATTCCGGTAACTTTAAATTATGCATGACATGTTGAAAGATTTTGATGAATTGCATAGTTCATTATCATGCTAGTATACAGGAACAAATATTGCAACTCATGTTGATGTTGATCTCATTGGTTCAAGTGATTATGAGTAATCAGGTAAGTTTGTGTATCCTTTTGATTATAAATGAGCTGAACTGTCTCAGTTCAAATTAATTTTACCTGGAAAGTTGGAATTCACGTCACGAAAGGACAATCATGGAATTTTGACTTGGTATGAGAATTAATATCACTCTCAGTAGTCGGCCGGCCCCCGTCTTCGGCCAGTTCAATAGCGCTATGTGGATTTGGAATTCCCTCACGTGTCCAGGGTTAGAGCTTCGTCTCTCACGTGCCTATGGGTTAGGAAAAGGTCTCCTCACATGACCCAACCGGTTGGGTTTAGGTGACCTGAGTGAGATCACGATGATATCACGATAATATGTCATGAGAATTGATTGGTCATTTATTTGATCTGGTTAGTCATGTTCTATTTCATGTTTATTTTTGCGGCATGATGTTGGATATATCATTTCTTGATAAGATGTACAGTATGAAGTTAACTGAAGATTTGCATTTGCATGACCTTTATTACACTGTTTTGTAGTTGATATTTTACTTATTATTTATTATTTAATGTTCACTTTGATTAAACGAGTATTATTTCTGGATTAAGATTTCGACCAGAAATCCACGTCTGGAACTAAAACCCGCACTGAGAAATTTATCCTCATTCCGTGCTTATTTTGCATGTTCCTCGGCGGATGGGGGTTCTAGAGGACGCATATCAATAGGAGACCACCTTTTTGATGGTATATGAGGGTTCATATACGCATGTCGGGACTTTGTTTCCCACCTATATGTTACACTTCCTTAATATGTTTTTCAGCTATAGTTTGTTTTATTTTTCTTTTATGTTAAGTTAGGATTATATTTTGGCTACACAAGACCTAGTCCTTATTTTGATGTATATATATGGACCAGGCTAAGTGTTAGTATATAAATTCTAGTCTTGTGTGTCAGACATATTACCTTATAATGTACTGTTGTGTGTTATGTATGTATGCCGCAGTTTGAAGTTTTGTTTTGATTCGTTTGTTTTTAAATTTTCTGCTTTTAATTTTATTTTTAACTTTTAGTTGATAATATTCTTTTATATTATCTGTTTAGTAATAAGAGTTAGATTTTATTAAGTCTTACGAGAGTACATTCTCATGTACTTTCGTGGCGGAAAACTGCCCCACTCCATTGCGGGTTGTGACATTTGCACAGGTACTTTTATAAGTAGTAAGGACACGTGTTGTCGAAAAATGTTAACATTGAGTAAAATTTTGACATAAATAGACACGTTGTTAAAACTATAAAATAATCTGTAATATAAACTAACTAATACAATAAATCGAGCGAGAATTCCTGAAGATGATTACATACAGAGTTTAGTTATTAAATATTTTGTTATTTTTTTTTGACATATCATACATTTTTTTTTATAGAAAAAGAAGGTTGCGAAAATATGAATCATCCTACTAATATTAAAATTTAGGAAAAATAATTCAAGCAAATTCAAAACACTTCAACCTCAAATATACCATTACAAAATGACTATTTGGTATATGCCAAATAATGTACAGTTGATTCTATGCCATTATTTTTTTTAGAAAAGTTAACATAGTAAATTTGATATTAACTATAATTTTTGTCGTTATTTTTGAAATCTCTACTTTCTTTTCCAACGCTTAAATCTTTAATTAACTTGTATTGCTTATGTAACATTAAATTTTAAATATTTGATGGTTTGAAACCAATTTTTATTAGGAATTATAAGTGCCATCGGTAAATATACCATCTCAGCCATCGCTAAATACAAAGTGAACATATACAGAAAATAAGATGAACATATAGATAATCTAAGTGAACACTTACAAACAAACAAGTGTTGTCATCACTTGTTCAGAAGTTTACATGCATATTCCAACTTATTTTCATTGAACTTATTTGTCTGTATATGTTCACTTAGATCATCTATATGTTCATTTTGTTTGCTGTATATGTTCACTTTATATTTAACGATGGCAGGAATGACAAAACTGCGGATGGTAATAATCAATTTCCAATTTTTATTATTGTTTTGTAGTGTCATAAACTAATTAATTGCTTTGTGATGTCATACTTCGCATTTTAAACATTTTCAATAGCATGAACCAATTTATCTATTATTTAACGTTTCGAAGGGTTTACTACTGGTGCATAAGAATATAAGATAGTCTGACCTAGTGTCACTTGGATTGGTGCCGATATTATAGGCGTAGGATTTTAATTATCCAGTCCATACTCTTGGTGATCCTTAAAAAAATTTGGAAAAATTAATTTTGTGCCACCTTAAAATTTGAAAATTAAAAAAATACCACTTCAAAGTGAAGATTATCGTTAATCAGATTTTGTTACTACGCCTTTGAAAAATTGACCGGGGGCGCACGGCGCACCCGTGTAGAATATCAAAAGGATAATGCTATTATGTCTAAATAAAAAAAAATGTAAAACACATTTAATCAGATTGGTGAATTTAGACGTACATAGCAAAGTAGTTATAATGCTCCATTAATGTCAGCATTTCATTTTCGAACAAAAAATAATTAACATGTATACGCCAACTATTGCTGAAAAAAGTTCCATCTGACAAATGGTTTATTTTGATTTATTATAGTTAATAGTCTTCGTACAGGTCTGCTGCCTTGGCTCTTGGCATAGGGCTGTCTAACGTTTTAAATGGTACGAAATTATCCTCTATCGTTACCGTGTCATTTATAAATGGTATAAAATCAGTATTGCCACTTACCGTTTCATTTATTAAACTAAACGGATTTTTGTGCCATCAACCGTTCAACTTAAAAAATTACACATTAAACGGTTAGAGATGAGATTGAAACAGTCGAAACGGTATAACTAGCTGTGCCACTTACCGTTCCATTTAGAAAACGATATATATTTCTATGCCACAAACCGTTCCGTTTAAGCCGAAACGTGGTGGCGAAACGGCAAACGTATGGCGTTGACAGGTCTATCTTGGCAGCCACAAAAATTCTCTGTTAGCCATAATAGATCGAGGAAGAGGAGGCATAAGGAGAGGGTTTCTTTTAGTCAATATCAAAAATAGGATACGGAGAGGGATGATTTATACATTAAAAATGACACATTTCCAAATTTAATTGAATTTAGAGTTACAATTTTCAAAAACTCGACTTTAAAGTGACAGTTTTCTAATTTTAGAGTGACACAAAACTAATTTTCCCAAAAGAAGTTTTCATTTTTTACACTGTCGACCATAGTCCGGCTCATCAAGCGATATGTTTACAAGTCACTTTTAAATAAACGAAGGAAGTACAATCAAACGGTTCAAAATATAAATAATACAAAATAACTACAAAATTTATGAACTCAGCTGGTTCACCCTAAAATTGCATACTTTATTATGGCATGACCTCCTCCGTATTCATAGACCTCTCTATATATATTTATCGATGATTCCAAATTATTTAAAGTTTAAACCCGAATAATGTGAGATACGGCTGTTTGACGGTGTCCCTGTCATGTAAACACCATGCAACCAGGCCTTAGAGCGTGGGGAAAATTCAGGGGTTGGTAAATACTGTACTAGATGTTGCTCCAAATTGCATCCTGTCTATTAGGGGGTGGTGATGTTTGAGACCTTGACTGACCAGAGACCCATGTAAATATACCCCCGTCCCTGTCCAGACACTAGTGCAGTCATGTAAAGCGTGGTTGGAAACGGTATAAGTCCCGCTATGGTAACGGTTGCCTTACAATCAGATTTTGTGTGTATGTTGCATCATGTATGCCAAACTGAAATAAATTATTGCGTTGTATAATGACATGGTATGATGACCCAAATTGTGACCAAAATGATGGCCAAATTATGCTGTAACGCATGACGGTTACGGTCGGTCTGCGTGTGCGGTGGTTAACGTAGCTGCCAAGTCATGAAATCTGTACTTAAGCATGTTTGGCTGCATGTACTGGAGGTGTCCCATGCATGTTGCACTGGAATTGTCCAGTGGTGACCCTTGGAGCTGGCCAAGGGGTAGTCCAACCTGGTTTAACCAGCCCCAATAGCTGCATGACACCAAGCTGCTTAGTCACTGGGGCAGGGAGAGAGTGGTTTGCTGACACCTGGTCCCCACCCCTTAACCTCTCTCTCTGGCCCAATTTTGTGGACAATTATGCCCTCAACCCTGCCAAATTCGTATTACTACTGTTTCTTACCAAAACAGACCCCTTAAGTTGTTTGTGAGGTGCTAGACAGTGAAAAACAGTGTTGGGATCATAGCTAGTCAGTCAGGAAGGCTAAGAATAAGGTACAGTGCATGATTTTGGCCATGGTTTACCCAAAACAAGCTGGGAAGTGTTAGAGATATGTCCTAGAAGCCAATCAGTTGGTAGCTATTATATTAGTTTATGTTATTGATGATGCTTGATCATTTGTTCCTAGAGATTATTATTGACAGATCATTCAGGTTGAGGATCTGAATTGTAGATCTCTGTGGATCATTCGTTAGAATGACAATAATATCTCTAAAGAGTCCATAGTCTTGATAATTAACAAGGAACATTAATTATCAGATAAGACTAGTATGCAAGTTAAGTGATGATTAAGTTCTGCAAATCATGGGTAAGGAGTTACCGACTTAATTGCTTATGTGTATGTTACTGGAACATAGCACAGGACATGACCCAATGAAATAAATATATGGATTGTGTTATGTGTCATTATTTATTTCATACGTGTTTGATTCTGAGTTTGAGATGATTCAGTTTCTCCACATGAGGATAGGTTCTATAAATATCGTCTAACGTTGATTCCTGATAAGGGCTGCTATACGGACTTTATTTATGTTCTCTTGAATTGTGCGGGGAGAAACTGTTCATCAAGACAACCATATGTCCCTCATTAGTTCACCTAGTGAGTGATGATATCTACTGGGCCCCTTGATGGAGTTGGATCGTTTGCGCGCAACTAGGCGATCAACTCTAGATCAAGAAACGTATAATCTGCAAGAATGACACATTCCTATCTTGGATTATACAAGGATATCATGTGACATAAGAATCAAAACAATAAGATACTATTTCTTATGCAGGATTGAAGTAATGTATTGGTACAGTATTTATTTATGTTAATTGGGAATCATAACGTGTTGCTAGATACCGCTTATGATTATTGGAAATAAATGGCGATTTATTTTCCATGGCCAACATAGCATAAATCCTCAAAGGGTCACACAAATAGGACTTTGACCATACGGTGTATTATTTATTTGATTGCATTAATGAATGCAATAATATGATATGTTGATTAATTAATTATATACCGTTGCGAACCGTTATAATTAATTAAGGTAAATGGATCATATAGAAATAAATTAATGCATATGATAATCCCAAAAATAATTATCAAATGGTTGATAATTAATCTTGTTCAACACAATTTAATTATTGGAATTAAATTGAGCCAACGGGCCTTTATTTAATTGGTAATTTAAAAGCCCGACTTTAGAGCAAACAAGAAGTCCATTGATTATTGAATTAATGGATCATTAACAAAAATATGTTGTAGCACAACATGGCCTATGTCAAGGCCGGCCACTTAGTGGCAGTTTTGTAATTAATCCAAATTTATTAAGATGGAATGGTTTGCTATAAAAGGAAGTAAAAAAGGAAAGAGAAATTCAGCCAATTTTTGGACGTTGCTCTTTCATACTTCTCCCTTGATAGCCGGCCCTAAATCAAATGAGAAAAATAGTTTTCTCCATGGATTGATCTTTATTTGCTCAATATAGAGCTCATGCGTTGAGCGTTTCCTTCCACGTATTAATCAGTTAATCGCACGCGAAGGAAATAGGGAATTAGCGATCGTCTCGGACAAGCTAGCACTTGTCTTGAGACCTTGGTTAATCTCCTAGGTGGACTCGAGGCAACCGAAGGCAGTCGTGAAGAGATGAGCACGCCACCGACTCCAAAAGATTGGACTCAAGCCTTCCGGATACGATTTCGGAAGAGGTAACATCCTACCGTTTCTCCTTTTATGATGTTAATCACTTGAATGACTAGATCCGTTAATCGTGCGTATTAATTCTTTGTTAAATGTTAATAAAAATTAAAATTGCACGTGGACTTGAGTTCCTAACAGTGGTATCAGAGCGCTGGTCGTTATTCAAGTTTTTAACATTTTTAAATCGAGAAATTTGTAATTAACAAAGTTAATTAATGATGTGTGTGCTTGCTGTCTGGAAAAAAATCTGTTTTTCTGTCTTGTTGCTTATTTTTCGTGATGTAAACTTCTCTGGAATTATTTCTATCTTACTGAAGGTTGTAGATCTTTGAGTCGTGGTTCTTTTGGAGCTGGTTTCACTATTTTATAATTAGTTATTAATTTTTAGTGAATTAAACGGTAACGGTGCGCAGATCTGCCTTTCTGCTGCACAGTTCTGTTTGTTGGGCAAGAAATACGTATTTTTGGAAAATACCTACCTGTATCTTTTGGCTAGGGTTAATCTAGACTTGATACTCTTTCTGAATATATGTAATTTGTTACCTATTTCGGATTTTATGTGGATGTTCAAATATGGAAAGAATCGATATCATCAGATCTGTCTTTCTAAATAAGCTGGTTGTTTTGACAAAATAAAATTATTGAAGGACTTTTACAGAAAAGTGTTTGAATAGAGTTATTATATTTCGAATTAGAATTCTGTAAAAACTAGTTTCATAATTTTTCGACAAGGTTTGATGCTTCAAATGGGTCATAACTTTTCGGTCGTCAGTCTGTTTCAGAACTGGACTTGTTACTTGTATGACATTTAACTCGAAAATTTTGAATAGACCTTGCTGTTTCTTTTTCCATGGATAGGTAGCCAACTGTATGTGCTAAGTTTTCAGTATAAATTGTTTATATAAAAACTGTAAGGAAGATGATCCTTTAGACCAAATGGTTGAGATGAAAAACAGAAAATCTGATAACGGTGTTTCGCGCACAATGTCAGAATTTGTCTTTTTTGATTCTCCCAGATGGTAAGTGATCTCTCCTTGAAATTTTTACTGGTAGTTGTACTCATTGTAAGGAGCTCTCTGGATTTATTTCGGAATTTTTGGAGACCGAAAAATTTCTGATTTTATCGGGTCCCAAATTGCTTATTTTAATTAGTTAAAATATATTCTAATTAATCAATTAGTTGAAATGTTAATTAGAACACTCCTTAAACACCCTCCTCTCTGTTTTTGAATTGTAGATTAAATTTCAAAGGTTTAAACAAGTAGTTGTAATGTTAAACCTTTTTGCATTTGAAAAAACGAGCGACAAGCATACACAAAGATTCTAATTAATGAAGTTAATTAAGAACAAGTTAAATCATGTATATTGTTGATATCTCTTATTTATATATATATTTTGACCATACTTGACACCAAAATACTACCCAAACCAATGATATTCACTGCACTTTTGCATTATATTTTGCAAGATTGGACACTGCCGTGGAATTTGACTTGTTTTGTAGGAACTTGGTGGATTGGACACAATAATTGCATAAAATGGTGGATTTTGAAGAAGAAAATGACTGAAAGGAGTCCATAGCATTGTAGAGCTCATCCTAAGCTTTCCAACGATCTTTGAATCACCTCAATCGGAGTCCGGATGAAGAAATTATGGTCAAAATACTATCGATGCTCGATTCTGGAATTTTGGTCCGAAATTTATACATTTCGGACCGAAATTTCCAGATTTCGGTCCGAAATTTCTTTTATGGAAAGTGATTTTTGGTAATTTTCAAAGAAGGAAGGATCCTCTCTTGCCCTAGCCGCCTCCTGGTCTTTCCCTAGGTGTTTTTAAGCACGAATTTCGACCAGAGACGCATGCCACCTTCCATACAATAATTTCCACCTTCCCACCACCGTTCTCACGCCGAAAGGCGTGGGATTCCACCTCTCGCAGCGGAGCACGTCCATGGCAGCAATTTTGGAGCGATTCTGGACGCGACAGCGGTAGAACCGATCCAACCACGACTTCGGACGATCGATATCTTGAGTTAGAAGCGATATTTGGTTTATTCGTTCCTTTTCTCTTGATATTTTGATTTGATGGAGTTTGTATCTTATTTTTCTTGCATGTTAGGATAATTAATGATGTCTTAGTAGTAGTTAGTAGATTAGTTTAGTATTTTGTGATGACTTGATTGCTTTATATTATGATATGTGATATGTTTTGTTGAGAATTATATCTTGCTTGGTTAATTTAATTGTTTGTTTGACTGTTTACCTATTGATGAACTGCAGCACCATTAGGACATTAAACTAGAACAAACAATTAGTTATTTAAGCACTTGAGGTAAGCCAATCGCTCGAAAGAGGAGGTTAGTTTGCGACCGAAAGGTGTAACTTTTACTGATCCGACAGAACTTTAAATACCTCTAGAAATCCAACTAAACATACTTAAATAGCTAAATCAGAACGAAAGTATAGGTTTAGTTGTTTATGTGGCAAAAACCGAGTTCCAAGTCAAGTCAGAACCGAAATCGCGACAGCTGAGGTTAGGACTTAGGTCTGGTCGTCCAGTAGCCTTCACGTAACATTGTGTAAAGATATCAAGTCAAAACAAGAGGTCTAAAGCAAGTTTAGGAACGAAACAACATGGATTTCGGTCCGAAATCCATATATTTCGGTCCGAAATATGCCTCTGTGTCGATGAAAATTGTAGACAAAGGTGCTTTGGAGCTAAACTAATTGAACACAAATTCCTAGGATATTATTTGCATTTATTTAGAGTCCAAAAAAATACCAAAAATAATTTATTTAATTGCACTTTAGATAATTGTCTTTTTAAATCATAAAACTCCAAAAATTAATTGTCTAGCTTTCGTGAGGAAGTAAAGTCTAGTAATCAGTTGTACCGTCCCTTGGGTTCGACCCTAAAGCTTAACTAAAACGACTAGTGAGGTTAGCTCTAGGTTATAAATTTATTTGATATCCTAGGTTTAAAATACCTTCATCAATTGTATATGTGCTAACTCGTTTTTGTAGGAGGATCGTGGGTTTAGTATGGCTTAAGATTCCAATGCCTTGTGTGTTGTAATTGTATGCATGTGTGAATGTATGTAATGCGGCCTTTGGTGCTATTAATTAATTTTGATTAATTTTAATGTAACTTGTGAGGCTTGCATGCCCCTAAGGCCTAGGAGGGAATTAGGACTTTTACACATGTATTTATTTCCATTAATTATTAGATAGGATCTAGATAATTAGTGGGAGGGCTTGAATTAGATTAGTCTTGCTACATAGAGATGCGGCGAAGACTAATATGCAAGCTGGAGCCATACAAACCCACAACGATGCTTGTGTTTGAGATGCTTATTATTATGTGATTGTTTGAATGCTATGAAATATCATAGGATAGGTATGGGTGTATGTTGACACGACCACCAAACAAAGTCGCATAATAAATGTCCTATTAATTTGATTAAGCCGACCGCCCTCCTTCTCTCTATCCCCTTCATGTCGTTTGCCCTCTCATGACGCGGTCCGCCCAAGCGGACGTCATGGTTGTCACTCGAAAGTAGGGGTACAAATAAGATTTGTTAGGAGCAAATAGAGAGAAGTTGCTTATCGATGGACCCAACTAGAGTTTGGACATCGGGGCGAAGTTTGTAAATATATAGATATTCACAAACCAAGAGTCATATGGTTGATATGATTGGTTGGAGAACCTACCTTGTCTAGTTAGGTAGAGTGACGTGCCATAGCAGGCTCTACTTGATGAAAATGGGGATCTTGGAAACCGACTACATTTGGGACATTAAATAAATGTAGTGGGAGTTTTGTTTATCATTATAAATAAAACATTGCATAAACTAAATGACCTTAAATTAAGATTGTCATAGATACTAAATGTGTTAATTTCGTTGCGATCAATCTTTGAATTTGAACTAGCTCGTTTCTAAAGGTATTTACTTAGAGAAGTAACACCGATTCCTAAGACATGTTCTTAGTGAAAAGAAACATGAGCATGTTTATTCCCAAAAAATATATTCCTCAAATTTTTCCGAACGTAGCATCGCGATGATTGATTGACTTTTACGAAAAGTTATTCAATGAAGCAAATGCCGATATCCTCATTTTAGGATCTCTAGACCTTTGGATTAGAGAATTCATACGGACTAGATTTGACTCCTACGCTCGCATCTACTTACTCAAGAATGAGTTCTTAGAGAAAGTTGGTGTTGACTCAATCATTTATGATCGAGTAATGTAGCTTGAATTAAGCAAGAGAAACTTCTTTTAAGAAGGTACATGAAGGTTCCTTTAGCTTGCGAACTGAAAGGTTTGAAAAGCTAATTGGTAACTAGAGATATCAAGATCTCCAATATCAAGGATTGTTGATATTGTCAAACGATCTCTTCCTAATTAAATGAAGGATATGATGTTACATTTCGCAAACTTGTTTGTGTAAATTGTAATTAACTAAGTATTTAAGAAATACTTCGCTTAAGTATGAGTTGAGACTTCGAGACCCTCATTTGTGACCGTATGTCACATGAGATGTTTCATTTGCCGTTTATGGAGGCATTTGAAAGGTTGTCCGAAATACCATGATTATTGTATTGGAAATGTTCTAACCCTTCAAGAGTATTTGTCGTTCAAATTATCTCGCTATTTCTAATTCACACTAGTAACTTGGTACTAGTTCATGCGCTCACATTTAGTGAAATGTGTAAGCAATGAAGAATGAGAAAAAGTTCGAGAGTAGTAGAGTAAACTCCGTATAAGGAAATGGCTTATTAACTTAAACCACTACCATTGGATACGTAGAGATGTCTTTACTAATAGGAATTGTAGGTCGAGTACCTCGTTCCTTACATCCTAAAACTTTATCTCCATTTCATATCGATGATGGATGATTATGTTTTGTAAAGGACAAGCGATGTTCTTTTATTGTGGATTTGTTTATATGATTTCATGTCTATTGCTTGAATATGCTTGAAATGGATAAACGAGTTTTGAATGACAAATAGGATGCGTAAGACTTCACGTAAAGTATTTGACTTTCGTGTGAAATGACCGCTTAGTCATACATAAACGAGAATCACATTATGAGAGTCTACTTAGCGTAGAGCTCGTAGATCAATTCGATTGTGAATCAAATTGAGATATGTGAATCATGTTTGTTAGATGACAAAAAAGTGCCTTTGACCTATAAAGGTTTAAGGACAAGTAACTTGATTGGGACTTATACATATCGATGTATTTAGACCTATAAGTACTTGTGTAATGAATGATTGTTGACACTTTACTACTTGACCAACGATCATAGTAGATATTAACGTATCTATCTGATAAGGTATAAGTGAATCTTTTGACAAGTTCAAAGGAGTTCAAGAGTGAAGTTGAAAGACCATTCAAGAAAGGTATAAGTCTTACAATTGGTCATGGTAAATAGCTAAGTCATATGATTTGATGTATTATCTAAAGAGTGTGAAAATAGTTTCACAACTCACTCCATTAGGAACATTATATTAGTGTAGTGTGTCCAAAAAATGGAGGTATCAAACTTTATTTGATATAGTTCGATCAGTAATAAATCGAATTGACTTAATCGACTCATATTAGGGATTCGTGTTTGAGGACAATATTGTTTACACTGAATAATATTCCATCGAAGTCCATTGAGAAAGATTTCTTACGAGATTTGATCTATAAGTACATTATTTCTCAAAATTTGGTGTTAAGAAGCTTATTTCAAGATTTGTTGACTGATAAGCTTGAACCCAAATAGGACGCTTAATATTTTTGTAGGATACTTAAATTAATCGAAGGTACTACTTCTACGAACATGATAAAAATAAACTAGTTGTTGCTAATCATGACGTAGTCTTGGAGAATAATATTCTCAAGAAGAAGTAGTGGGAGTAAAATGAGCATTAAAGGAGTTTATGCGTCACTACAAGAAGTACCCTTGTGGGAAACTTGTCACTCCATACATGGTGCTTAGTGGGAGTTGAGCGGAACTTCATTCACAAGTCGTTGTGAAAGGAAGAAGTTCATGAGCACGCTCGCTTCTAATGACGACTTAAACATATCACGAGTTGATGATGTTTGAGAAACTCAGTATATATGAGAATCAAGAACTTATTCTACAAGTCGTTGTAAAAGTAGTTCACGAACTCGAGCACTAATCCTACAAAAGGTCAACGAAAGTGATTGTCTGACCGAAAGGTGCATAGACATCATGACATCATCGCACATGGCATATGAGGATCCGTTGATAATTAAAGGACCGATGGAAGAATCCGATTCCACAAATATGGTTAGAACACATGTGATCTTTAAGTGCAATCCATGTGTAACAACAAGGTATAGACTTTTGTTGATATTCATGAAGGAGCAATCCGTCAAGAACATTCATATCTTTAAAGGAAAGATTAACATGGATGACAAGTCGACTATGTACAAAGCACAGCTTCACGTTGTGGCTATGTCTAAGTCGATGACGAGTTGACTATGTACAAAGCACGATTTTTCGCTTGTAGCTATGTATAAGTCAGTCAATAAAGATCATTCTAGTAGTAGTTGCATTTCATATATATTGATATATGAAAAGGTACATCAGAACCGTCTTCATTGATTGAATGAAGAAAGATGTTGTGTGTATGACGCAAATCGAGGTCTTAATTAACGCATTACTAGAAACATATGCGTGCCTCCAGGATCCATTAATGGATCGAAGCGAGCATTGTGGAATAAATATTTTGACAAGGAAGTCAAGTAGTTGATTTTCGTCAAAAATATCTTGTATAGACAAGATATTCAGTAGGAGCATAATTGTGTTATTTGTATTGTACAAGTTAACTGGATATTATTTGGGAAATAACATTGATTAAATTAATATTGTCAAGATCTCATTGAAGAATGATTTCTTGGGTAAGATCACCTAAATCCTAGGAAACAAAATCTATAGAGATAGAATATGATGGATGTTAGGTTTGAGCAAATGTACATATAATGACGAAGTGTTCTAGAAACATGAAAGTTAAGACTTTATGTCGAACCGCGTCATATGGCATGTAACTTGAGTTTGACTCGGTTTATTGTGACTCATTTCGAGAAGAAATGCATGAAACAGTTCAAACATCCTTTCATTATGAGTTTCATTATGTATGTCATATTTATGCACAAGCCCCAATATGTTGTATCCAAGAAATGTGACAAGCAGTTGTCAAACGGATACAAGAAAACACGTTTGGACAATAATCAAAAGATATTCTCGAGTATCTGATGAGAAAGAGAAATATATATTTCATTTACGATGAAAAATGAGCTCATGTAAGTTGTTACACTGATGCCAGATTTGAAAAGATTGATGTAATCACAATCAAGCTACATATTTTGCTTAAAAGTGGTGTTGTATGTTTAGAAAGTGTTCTAAATGGGATATTACAACCGTTTCCGTCACCAAAGCAAAATAGATAGCAACTTGTGAAGTAACGAAAAAGGATAGTTTGGATCAATGAGTTCTTAGTCAAGCTAATAAGGTTCTATGCATCTCGAACCATGGCTTAGTCTTGCAGAACCCAATATCTGATTGGTGATCCAACTATGTTCTATGATAGTATCACGTGATCTCATATGATGATGATCAAGACTATATATATAGGAGTATATATATATGTGTAGGTTCAACCAAAAGTGGATAGTTTCGCGAACACAGCGAAGACTCTGACATAACCTCTACCTTAAGCATTATACGAGATGCTATCGAGCATCCATACGTTATGGACGTATGAGTAACAGGCTTTAAGCGTATTATTTCTTTTGAGGTTTGAGACGTGTATATATATAGATATATGACATCGTTCTCAGTTCTTCACTGGCTAGATCACTGCTGATTGACTCTAGGTCAAGTGGGAGATTGTTAGAGATATGTCCTAGAAGCCAATCAGTTGGTAGCTATTATATTAGTTTATGTTATTGATGATGCTTGATCATTTGTTCCTAGAGATTATTATTGACAGATCATTCAGGTTGAGGGTCTGAATTGTAGATCTCTGTGGATCATTCGTTAGAATGACAATAATATCTCTAAAGAGTCCATAGTCTTGATAATTAACAAGGAACATTAATTATCAGATAAGACTAGTATGCAAGTTAAGTGATGATTAAGTTCTGCAAATCATGGGTAAGGAGTTACCGACTTAATTGCTTATGTGTATGTTACTGGAACATAGCACAGGACATGACCCAATGAAATAAATATATGGATTGTGTTATGTGTCATTATTTATTTCATACGTGTTTGATTCTGAGTTTGAGATGATTCAGTTTCTCCACATGAGGATAGGTTCTATAAATATCGTCTAACGTTGATTCCTGATAAGGGCTGCTATACGGACTTTATTTATGTTCTCTTGAATTGTGCGGGGAGAAACTGTTCATCAAGACAACCATATGTCTCTCATTAGTTCACCTAGTGAGTGATGATATCTACTGGGCCCCTTGATGGAGTTGGATCGTTTGCGCGCAACTAGGCGATCAACTCTAGATCAAGAAACGTATAATCTGCAAGAATGACACATTCCTATCTTGGATTATACAAGGATATCATGTGACATAAGAATCAAAACAATAAGATACTATTTCTTATGCAGGATTGAAGTAATGTATTGGTACAATATTTATTTATGTTAATTGGGAATCATAACGTGTTGCTAGATACCGCTTATGATTATTGGAAATAAATGACGATTTATTTTCCATGGCCAACATAGCATAAATCCTCAAAGGGTCACACAAATAAAACTTTGACCATACGGTGTATTATTTATTTGATTGCATTAATGAATGCAATAATATGATATGTTGATTAATTAATTATATACCGTTGCGAACCGTTATAATTAATTAAGGTAAATGGATCATATAGAAATAAATTAATGCATATGCTAATCCCAAAAATAATTATCAAATGGTTGATAATTAATCTTGTTCAACACAATTTAATTATTGGAATTAAATTGAGCCAACGGGCCTTTATTTAATTGGTAATTTAAAAGCCCGACTTTAGAGCAAACAAGAAGTCCATTGATTATTGAATTAATGGATCATTAACAAAAATATGTTGTAGCACAACATGGCCTATGTCAAGGCCGGCCACTTAGTGGCAGTTTTGTAATTAATCCAAATTTATTAAGATGGAATGGTTTGCTATAAAAGGAAGTAAAAAAGGAAAGAGAAATTCAGCCAATTTTTGGACGTTGCTCTTTCATACTTCTCCCTTGATAGCCGGCCCTAAATCAAATGAGAAAAATAGTTTTCTCCATGTATTGATCTTTATTTGCTCAATATAGAGCTCATGCGTTGAGCGCTTCCTTCCACGTATTAATCAGTTAATCGCACGCGAAGGAAATAGGGAATTAGCGATCGTCTCGGACAAGCTAGCACTTGTCTTGAGACCTTGGTTAATCTCCTAGGTGGACTCGAGGCAACTGAAGGCAGTCGTGAAGAGATGAGCACGCCACCGACTCCAAAAGATTGGACTCAAGCCTTCCGGATACGATTTCGGAAGAGGTAACATCCTACCGTTTCTCCTTTTATGATGTTAATCACTTGAATGACTAGATCCGTTAATCGTGCGTATTAATTCTTTGTTAAATGTTAATAAAAATTAAAATTGCACGTGGACTTGAGTTCCTAACAGGAAGTTCATGACGGTGCATGAGTCGTGTATAGCGGCTGGTTTCCATAACTCAAACAGACCTTAGGGATGATGAATTGGTGCATTACATAGTCTTGTTTGTGCACCATAACTGACCTTGTGCTAATGAGCACCATAGGTCTGGCGTTGGACGGTAGACAAACCATGAAGCGGCGTGGCGAACACCCGCAAACCAGTCACGCAACACTGTTTGGTTCAGTGTCTTAACCACGTAATTGCATGAGTTATAGACAGTTCTTATGCATGACTGTGACATAGGTTTTGTTCAATTGAACTAGACCCTGAGCAAAGTGAATCGGTGGACTTGAGCGGTGAAGCGGGCGCTTCGCAGCAGTGAACGACGGGTAAAGCGGTATAAGGTTTGAGGTGCGGATTTCACCTGGACCCTAACTCTTGTTGCTGTGCTAAACTTACAGTATATTATGCATGTTGCTTGATGTTTTTGCATGACTTAGCATGTAGCCCGCATGTATGAATTGTTATATTATATATATATGCTACATGACTGTGCATAGGATGGATTGTTATCTCATGACATGCATATTGAATTGTTTATTTTATTGTGGCTGAATTGTGATATATGGTATGGCTGTGCTAATTGTGTGATGAATGACATTTACATCTTTGGAAAGCGGAGTCGCGACCGTCATTCCAAGGGCCGTGAGATAAGCGCTTATGTTCCGGGACTCATGACTATGAGGGGGTAAATGTTCTCAGCAATTGAGTACTATTTGGTTGTATTGATGGAAAGAAAATGACTTGGCTGATTGGTAACCAGCCTAGTATTGTGCATGGATAGGTGTCCAACAAGTGCCGATTTTTGTATGAATTGAATTGGCAGATTCCGGATAATCGTTGCTAGCTGGCCTTGCATTGCATAGCATGAATTGCTAACTGTTTTATGAATAAACTGTGCAAACTATGTTCTTATATATCAAACAGTGTGTATTTAGTTCCGCAACATGAGACTCCGGGTTCATGCGTGGCTAGAACTAAATACCGCACTGAGAAATGGTTTCCTTTCTCACCGTACCATGTTTTCATGGGTTCCAGGTTGAAGGCGTGGGCCGGAGTAGTGGAAAAGTAAGCCGTGTACATTATGTCATGCTATGTTTGTATACTTGTGTGTTGTTGCTTGTTTAATTGTGTAACTATATGCTTGTATGTGTGTAAACTTCAGTTGCTAAGTTTACTGACTGTTACTTAATGGGTTTGGGTTGGGAAAAGACATAATAAACTGTGTGAATGTTAGCCTATATGGCTGGATGCAACTATTTTCAGGGGAACCTCTGTCAAATTGTTATTTTGCATATGTTACAAGCATAACCTCAACTCTGAAATATGAAGTGTTGTTTGCCAATTGTCTGACACTTAGTATATTAAAACATGGCATTTTGACTTGTGGCCAAACAGTAAGCCTTGCAGGACGTGCGAAGCACGTGCCTGCGGCGGAAATCAGTCACGCCAACGCTGCGGGGTGTGACAAATAAATCGCCATTTATGCGAATAAATTTCCATGTTCCCTGCAAGTCTACAACTTTACAAATGGTAAACTGGCCGGTCAATCGAATCAACTCACCAATCACCATCTTACATATTGCAACTGCAAAGAATTCTTATCTGCTCTCGTGCGGGACCGTCCAGCGCAGCCTACGAAACGTTCTGATCTGGACGGTTCGGGCCTACCAATCAGGTTATATGTACGGGATTCTATTTACCATTGAGATTAAATCACACGGCTCAGAGCAGTGCGCTGGACGGTCCCGCGCGGACGGGAAATACAAAATAAAATAATCCTGTTCAGTCACGTGCCACTTCATCCATCCGTCCAATGATCACAAGATAAGCACCTGCTGGTTCTATCTCGAGATGCACGCCCCAGGCCTCTCGTTTCCTAGACCCAAAACCTCCATGACTCCATCCCACACATTGGCCACCCCTAATCCTAACTCAAGTAAAACCCCACTCATCTCATTCTCATCTCTCCAACCAAATTGGAATCACCATCATTTCACCATGGCCACCACCACTGCGCCAAAACTCACCTCATCCCTCTCCTCCATCTACACCTCCCGCCTCCGCCAAACCCCAACACCTCGCACCTCCTCTCTCGCACTTGCCTCATCCTTCTCCACTCCTCTCTGCGTCAACTACCACCGTACTACTCTCAAACCCCGCTCTTCCTCCTCCTTATCTCTCTCCATCTCGGCCAAAATCTCTGTCGGAGACAAACTCCCTGAAGCAACACTCTCTTACTTCCCACCAGAAGGAGACCTTACGACAGTCACAGTTTCCGAACTCACAAAAGGCAAGAAAGCAGTGCTCTTTGCAGTGCCGGGTGCGTTTACACCAACATGTTCACAGAAACATCTCCCGGGGTTTGTTGAGAAGGCAGGGGAACTGCATGCGAAGGGAGTTGATACGATCGCTTGCGTGTCGGTGAACGATGCATTCGTGATGAAGGCATGGAAGGAGAAGTTGGGTTTTGGCGATGAGGTGCTTCTTCTGTCGGATGGGAATGGTGAGTTTACTAAGGCTCTTGGAGTGGAGCTTGACCTGAGGGATAACCCGGTCGGGCTCGGAGTGAGGTCGAGGCGGTATGCGCTGCTCGCCGATGATGGGGTGGTTAAGGTGCTTAATTTGGAGGAAGGTGGGGCTTTTACTACCAGCAGTGCTGAAGATATGCTCAAAGCCCTCTGATTTTGTTTGTTCATCTTGATGTTAATTAATAAAATACTGTTATGAAATTTTTTTTGTCCTTAATTTGTGTTTAGGTGTAAGAAAACTGAGGAACTTTTGGAATTTGAAGGAGATACTGTTTAGATGTGGTGGTTTTTTTGTATCTGTAATTATCTTTTCATCAATGTATAAGAATTATCGTTGCAGGAATAATTTAATTAAGTGCTAAATTTCTTGGAACAAAGAATAATTTTTTGGTAAATAACTTTTTCATGATTAGAATTTAAATGTTTTCTTTTTTTTAATGTCTTTATCATGTTTTCATTTTACTATTGATACATGCACACTGCAATTTCAAGCGTAAAAATTAGTGTTCTACTGTATATATTATTTCAGGGAAATCAATTAAGCTTGTTCCGGAACATTTTTTAGAAACGAAACAACCTTATTAATAAACACTAATTTGCATTGATTAATCCCTAAAGCTTAAAAAAAGCCTAAATTCGAACTTAAAACAAAAAAATTGATTATATTAGTCATTTCAAAGGAACAAATTTAATTTGTTTTTGAAAGTTCAAAGGACTAATTTGTTGGTACAAATAACTGTTTTTTTCCTTTTGAAAAGCTTTATCAATTAGAAACTAAAGTATGGATGACGATTCCAGTCTAACTAATAAGTATTTGGTAAAAGTTGGTTTTATAACTTTGGTCAAAGTACACATTGCAGCGCAACACCTAACTCAATTATAAAGCGGAATTACTGGGGTTGAAAACGGGGCGGACAGTAGTCATGCCATATACGTATCTATATTTTTTTTCGGATACGGATACGGCGCGGATGTTAAACAGATACGAATATGATTCGGATATTGTCGGATATGAATACAAATACGGATAATATTTTGCTCAATTTATTTTACTAAACAAAAGACAATATTCGATTGGAAGAGTGTAATGCTTATTTTTTTTCCGACTATTATAGAATTAACTCAAAAAAATGAAGACAACGACAAAAAAATCAATATTTATTTACACATATTGAGACTTCACAAAAAATAAATTTTATCAAGCTTATACAAAAATTAGCACCATATTACAATAAAAAAAAATAATTGTCAATTCTAATGATATATAATTGAAATGGCTTATACCTATATGTCAATTATGATGCTATTTCCTAAAAATGTGCCATTACCATATACAAACGGATATACGTTTTGTATAGAAATACAGATACAGATAAATATCCGTATCCGCACTAATATTGCTTACCATATTCGTATCCATATCCGTTTAAAAAGATCTGAATCTGCATCCGTATCCGCAAAATAGCGGATATGAATACGGTTCGGAACGAGAATTATCCGCTCCATTTTCACCGCTAGGAATTACTCAAGAGTCAAGAGCATGCATCCCCTCCTAAGCGTCTTTTTCATCACTCCTCGGCGTCTTTCCCGTCGTCTCCTGAATGAAGTGTTTGTTTTTTCCATTTTCAGAGCACTTGCCCAGCATCATCATAATTCTTTCAATTTGTCTCTAATTTCATCTAGTACGTATCAAGCATTACCCATTCTACCTCCCATCTAGTGCTTACTCACCCCCACTCCTCCTGACATTATATCTTATGATACTAATTGTCTTGATATATATATTTGTAACTGTTCCAAAAGATAATACTAATTGTTATATATTATGAGATTAACTATCCTCATAAATATTCTAATTGTCATATAAAATAAAACTAAGTATCCTGGGGCCGTTTGGATTGAAGTGGAAATTTGTAGAATTTCTAATTTCTAAGCATAAATTTATTATAAACAATCCAAACTCTTCACAAAGTTGCACACTTCCCAATAAATTTATACCTAGGAATAGAAAATTCTCCAAATTCCTAAGCGATCCAAACGGCCCCTAGTTTAAGATACTAATTGTCCTAAAAAATATTAATTATTCTGAAAAAATGTTTGACTTGACAAATGAGCCAATTATCCCGGGAAAAAAGCCGATTGTACTTAGAAAGTGTTACTAACTATCATGAAAAAAATTAATTCATAGTACTTAAAAAAACTGTTAATTATCTGGAAAAAAAATTTTGTCTTGAAAAAAATATTATTATCCTGAAAAAAAACTAATTGTTTTAGAAAATGTTCCTAACTGTCTTAGAAAAAAATTAATTGTCTCAGAAAAAATGCTAAGAAGGAAGGGAGGGGAGTACGCTCGGGATGGTGAATCCAAGAGATGAAGTGAATGAGCGATAAAAATGAAAAAAATAGTTAGCGTTTAATTAATCATATTCAAAAATAGAAAAAAAAACACGTCATCCAAAAGATGATAGGATGATCCTTATCACCCGATGATAAAGGCGTCGTTTGGTTTTGAATTAAGGGTTGCATAACTACACTATGTCATTTATGTAACCAAACAGAGGTTGCATAGGGTTGCATAAGACTGCATAAATTATTACACTTTGGGATGTGCCTGAAGTTATGCATTGGGTCTCCTAAAAAAATATATATTTTTATCGATATTTCAAACTATATCCTTCAATTTATTACAATAATGAAAAAATAATTAATAATTATTTAATAATACTTAAAAATAATAATACTTTATAATTAATAAATAATTAATAATATTTAATAAGTAACAATTATTATTAAAAATTCATAAAAAATAATGACTAATTATTATAATTAATAATTAATTAATAATAATTTATTATAATTATTTAATTAATATTTCTAAGAATATTTAATTAAAAATACTAATTATTAATGATAATAATAAATTAATAATAATTATTAGTAAACGATTTTGTTATGATACCTGAGAATATTGTGGTCTTTTGACATTAATATATGCATGTACTAAATTACTTTTTTTATTTAATAACCAAACACCAAATTACGTAACATTAGATAAACACTTATGTATCTACAACCAAACGGGCCAAAGGCCTAAGATCAACCCAAGCCTTCATTTATCTTCCCACTGGAAGATCACGTTCCTGAATTGTAATTTTAGGCCTTGATGAGCAGAGAATACTTCTCTGAGGCCTTTTTATATCAGTCTTGTACCAAAATTTGATAGATCCGGTCTGTATGGAATAATTCTAATTACTTGGATGAGCTGAAGCAAATCATTAGGCCACACCGCCACAGGGCATGCGCTTTTGCCTTGTGCTTTTCTATTCTGTGGTTCTAATTGATTCATGCAATCCTAAACAGGACCAAATTAAGTTTGAACGACAAACGATCAAAATTCATGCATCCTGAAACAGGGTCAAATTAAGTTTGAACTACAAATCAAATCACGCATGAGACAAACCGAATTCGGCAAAGAAGGATTAGTGACAAAATAACATACCATGTTATACGGATAATCATTTCTCTGAATGGGCGGGGAATTGATTGGATTGTACAGGGTCATTTGCGAATTAATCTGAACAACAACAAATCAACTATAATGAAAATTAAGATCCTGTTGTGTGAACTCCATAATTAGTGCCCATAATGACAAGGATTTTTTTTTATTCAATTTTATACCATCTCTTTTCTACCTTTTTTTTTCAATTTGATTCGTTTTTATTTGTTCTTCAGTCTACCATTGGAATTTATCAAAGAAAAAAAAAAACAAATGATCGACCAAGCTGACTTTTAGGTTGTAAACGAATTAGGTTCATCAAATTTTTAATATGTGTTCAAATTACTTTATAATTGACCGGTGTCCGGTTATGATACTTTCAACATGTAATTAACTACTAGGGTTGGACATCGAGCTTCGCTCGATACATGAGTTCATTATACATTTAAAGATTTAATATTTTTAATAAATTATATCGATATATATTGTAAGGATGTTTGTTCAGAGATATTATTTAAATATATTTATATTTTGATTTTTATTTATTTTTTGTGGGATTATCTTTTTATTTGTGTATAATTAAATTTATTAATTTGTTAATTATTTACTATAGTGGTGCATAGAACTCCCTATGCACTATGATGCATATTAAATTTTCTCTCTCTATATATATAATTTTAATTACATGACATAATGATATGTGTTTCTAATTATTGTTTCCGAAATAACGTTTGTACGAAGTATAACGTGTTTTTTTAAAAAAACACTTTAAATAATTGGATTAATCACATCATGTAATTTGAATAAAGAGGATCAATTACATTTTTTCCCACATATATCAACCGACATATATCAAAAACACTAATAATTAAATGTATCCTTTGTACGAACGAAAGCACAATGTGATTAATGATATATGTGGGAAAATAAGTTAACATTTCATATTTTTTTTTTGATAAAATTTACATATAATGTACTAATTACATAACAACAATCATTATGAATGGTAATCAATTTAAACAAATTTATCTAAGCATAACATCTTTGTGTTTCCTTGCTTTTTTGTTGTTCTCGCAACGTTGGATCCATAGCGGTCAATCTTATCCGTTTGGATAGGTGTGGGAAGAAGGGAAGAAGTGGGAAGAAGTATTGGGAAGTGTGTAACTTTATGAAGAGTTTGAATTGTTTATAATTTTTTTTCTTCCCTTCTTCCTTCTTCCTATTTCTTCTCAACGCATCCAAACGAAGGCATAAAGCAAGAACAAACAGAGAACAACCTAGCAAAGCCCAAGCTTAGTTGTTGATGGAACGGTGATTCTTATTGTTAGTGGCTTATATTAAACAATCAAGACAGCTTACATGTGCCAAATCATGATGTACACAATAATGAGGTCGAGAGAGACCTAATGTGAAAAAGATGAATCACATCTGATAGTTACACATTTCGTTTTAAGTAGCGATAATAAACATGGAAATGTAGTGCATTTTTTATCCATTTAACATCATCTTTCTCGCTTATGCCAAATAAACAAATCTGAGATTGAACCCCACAAATAGCCTTGAAGGGTACAATAACGGAATTCCCAAAAACTTCACATAATTCACTTGCTCCGATAACTAACAAAGTGTCAAAGTTAAATGGACAGTTCAAATCAAGTAATAGTTCAAAAGCTACATTGATTGAACCAAATATGAGAACATCAATGTTGACCTGATAGCTTGAATGATATTGCAGGAATTAATCAGACCTATAAATGAGATCAATATCACCATCATTGCAACACATGAAGAGAATAAACAAACTTAAAAATTAGAAGGGACATAAGTATAGCACCTGCTTGTAGTAGATAGATTTACCATCGAACTAAACTTTTTAGTGATCATATTAAATAATCTGTATTAATACTACTTATAAAATTCCAACAAAACTAAACTAATATGTATTTTACATGATATTAAAAAAAGAATCTAATATTATACTCACCTAGTATTAAAAAAAAGAATAAAAAAATAAAGAAACAAAGATAAAATAAGAAATTAAGGAATTTTGAAATTAGTAATTAAATTGAAGGCACAATAATGCTTATGAATATTAAGTAAGAAAGTTACACAACGAACATGGTTGAGTAATAGAATAATGGCACCCAACCAAACAAAAGAAATATGTATATAAGTTGTATGTTAAAGATTTATTATTGCATAATTAAACAAAAAAGTGCTAAAATACCTTTCAAAGACATCATAATACTTCCTATTAGGCTGCGAAGGTTGAATTTGGACTGAATAGATGTTGGATCATCCAAGAAGCAATGCAACTGATTTCTTCATTTCACTATACATCATACAGTAAATAAATCAGAGACAAATACACATTAATATCAGAGATGGATGCACATTAAGATACCAGTAACATGTGATCAAAATCAGTCTAGTTAATTTGTTCACATTGACTATTAAAACGCCACTATTTATTAGTGCTAAGCAGCTATATTTATATTTGAAAAATGTTTTTCTTTAAAGTATTTTTAAAATTTTTCTCGTTTTTATGAGCATTGATAATTATGTTTTCATGTTTGTGTGTTGTCAAAGGCATAATAGCATGCACTGATACATCAAGCAAAAGAAATTGCTGATAGACATTTGGTGCATTTAGAACAAAGTATATACCATGAATGAGTAAAAAGAGCAAAATAGTAAACATGAAAAATATGATAATTTTAAATAAAATAATATTTGACTTTGGCATCACTAATATGGCAAGAAGAAGAAATTATTGTAACTGCCATGAGCTCCGTATAGTATTAATGAATTAACATATTAATAAAATATTATTTTGATCAAAAGTAAGTTAGTATGTTATACACACAACAAATTACAAAAAAAAATGAAAGGGCATTATAATTGTATAATCAAATTTATGGTTTTAATTTTAAGAATTTTACTTTATCCAATTAGTTTTAATCACAACTGATTCTCAGCCAAGCTCGTTGAAATCTTGATCCAAGAGTCAGGTGTATTTGTACATAAAAAGCTGCAAGAAAAATTACAATTACTATAATTCAAAATTAAAAATAAAAAAAATTTAATAGAACAAACTGGTTTAAAAAATGATGTATGTGATTAAAGTTACATATTTAGCATAAAGATGCTTAAAACAAATTTTAGATAAAACTTTGTTCAATTTGGTCTTGTAAAATGGGTTTGAACCCACAGGACAAAAGAAAAGGATTTTTCATATATATTACCACAAAATTACTTATTAAATTTCAAAAAAACAAAGAAATGTAATGAATTGAAAGGAGTGAACACATATTGTACCCTGGTTCTGAGATCAGATCAACACCATTATTCTTAGCATGGTTCAGTGCTTGAAGCATTGTAATTAGAGCCGACCTCACTTCCCTTTCTTCATATACACTTGTCAAATAATTATGAATCTCAATTGTACCCTAAAATTATAATGATCAATTAAGCATTACTGGTTTAAAAGGTAGAGGATTGTACAACTTCTAGTAGGTACTATTGTACAAAATATACAGAGCTTTCTTTTTTCTTCATCTTATTCTTAATTTTAAACTATCTGTTAAAGAGCGAAACATACCCTTTGGTCCAGCTCAGTAACATCGATATAAATAAATACTTTTACTAATAGGCCTGACAATTTTGTAAAGGCCTCAAATATATTTTTTTTAATTCCATCACCCTTACGATTTAAGCTCTACAATATGCTAAAAACTATATATATGTGTCTAATCTTAACAAAAAAAAAAAAAGAAAAACTAAGGCGCACATTGAAATAAGAGAAATTACCTTGTGCAAGAAGGTTGCTGGACTATAGGAGAAGAATTTGTAGGCAATATGTCCTAAGAAGGGCAGGGATTGGAGGACTTCCATTGATACATGCGTGCCCTTTGTAATTGCTTATGCAGAATTTGAGAAGGCGAACGGATCTAACTTGAGAGCACGGGAAAATCAGCAAGGAACATTTTATAAATCACTTTCTTGTCGGCATGCCACCGTTGCTCGCCCCGTACCCCTCTATTGTCGATTAAGAATGTATCGCTGATGGGGTTCACTGCTCTACGGCTGACGCCCATTTATTTGTCTTGTTATCTTCCATTACTGAGCAAGAGGCGTAGCGAAGCGAGAGCAAGAGGAGTGAGAACGGAGATCGGCCTAAACGGAGTAACAGATGGAGAGATCGGGGAGGGAGGCGAAAGAATAACCTTACCATCGGAGGCGCTGGCACATCCAAAAATAAAGTGATAAACACAGACGAAGGAGATTTAATCCAAATAAAGCATCGAACGGTCAGGATGCCACGTCGCGTATGTGCTTTAAAATCCGCGCAAAAAAATCACGCGGATTATATTATACTATATAGATATCGAATTTATAAGACTATTCAAACCGTACAGATTCTATACGGCTGGGTGTTGTGGATTTTGTAGATTCCATTTGATAATGCAAATAATTTATTAGGAAAACAAAATAAATGAGCTTGAAATAACAACAACAAAAAAAAATGTAAACTGGATAAACTAAATACAAATATATCGCATTTTCATTACAATAACATCATTAGCTCAGTTATAACCAATGGGATAACATCTATTATTATATTATATACTCAGATTGGATCAGATTTTATTTGAACTACTCACAAACATAGAGGGGATAATGGAAATTCAATCCATAACCAACTATATAATAATTAATTAAAAAAATTGAAGTCGGATTAATCAAAATGATCGAATGGTAAGATTGAACGAATTAGACTTGCACACCTGGCCCCTAAAATTAACGGGCTTCGGTTCATAACAAAATATAATAAATATAAAGTTATGTAGTTAGGTTTGAAGCATTAGGTGAGCGTTGATTGCGGAGTCAAAGCTGTCTAAGTAAATAAGTTTATCCCTTTTTTTGTAACAGCTAATTAAAGTTTATCAGTTAAATAGGACAATATCATCTTTTGGTAAAGCAGCCCTTGCATGTCCGCCGATTAAATAGCTTATCTATCAATGATGTTTAAACATAGAAAAAGGAATCGTCACTTTCATAAAAAAACAAACAATTGTCAAAGTAAATTTCCTAAATAAAACAAACTTTCGCGAAGTAGTTTCAATCCTACAGTCTCCAGTCAAATTCCGGCAATGTACTATCCGAGATTAATCCCTAATGGATGAATCTCGGACGGGCAAATAGACCTAAAATAGTTCAAATTTCGGCAATTTTGTCTTATATGACAATACTTAACTAAAAGAGATGCAAATACCAATTATAACCAACATTATTATGCACATACAAATCGACAAATTAACAAAAAAAATTATTGAGGGTTAAAATAAAAATTACCGTAATTGCCCTTCTCTTGATCGATCGGCCTCTTCAATAAGAAAACCTCAAATGCGAATTTTTTTAGCTCTCTTTTGATCTCCTTTGCTTCCTCCAATGTTTTTTTAATTTTTCTGAATTTTTGTAAATTTTTTGCTATTTTATTTATATGATTTTTGAGAGTAACAAAATTTTCGATTTTATAGAGAGAGGATAATTAGCCATGAACAATATATGACCTTGAGAGGCAAAGGAATAGTGAAGAAAGACAATATAGTTCGACTAAAAGATATCTGCCTATTTTTAGTACCGGTTTATTATAAAAAACCGGTATTAAAAATCAATTAATTAGTACCGGTTTTTTTATAAAAAACCAATACTAAATATATAACGGTTTTTTTCTTATTCTTTAAATGTTTAGTACCGGTTTTTTATAAAAAACCGGTACTAATTAATTGATTTTTAGTACCGGTTTTTTTATAAAAAACCGGTACTAATTTTAAATTGTTTTTTTTATTCCTTCGAACCTTTAGTACCGGTTTTTTATAAAAAACCGGTACTAATAATCATTTATTTAGTACCGGTTTTTTTGTAAAAAACAGATACTAAATTAAAAATATTTTTTTTTCAGACGATTTTTAGTACCGGTTTTTTAAAAAAACCGGTACTAAATAATAAATCTGACAATTACGAAAATGCCATAATTTATTATTAGTAACGGTTTTCTTAAAAACCGATACTAATGAGCCGATACTAATAATCTTTTTTGTTGTAGTGTCATGAACTCTTTCAGTTCGCAATATAATTGTAGCCGAAATGATAAGAGAAAGTGGCGAAGCCAGAAAAAATTTCAATGGAATTTAAGTACTAAACTATATATTAGTATTAATGTACAATATCATATTTTATGCGGTTCAAATATAATATTTCTTAGGAAAATTTCAATATCTTACTAAAAATTTAATATAAACAAGTATATATGAAAAAAAAGGGTGATATTGCACCCCATTCTCTCCACTTAGATTAGCCTATGAAGAGACTAATATGGCTTTTTCATATATATTTGATTTATCTTGTCAATAAACTCACCATATAGTTGCTGAGTGTACGTATTTCTTTTATTAAAAAAAAAACTATATATCGTCGTAAGAACTTTGCAACACAAAAGCAATCCGAGAGGATAGACAACATATATCCTAAAATAGTTCTTTGTAAGTTATAACGTTATACTAGACATAGGAAATATTGAGATTGTCTCTACAAATAATTATAAATTTACTAAGTTCATAATTCTAGCATATTTTTTGGTCTATATTTTTTTATGATAAATTGGGTGAAATTTCCTAACTTATTAAAAAAATATATCTATGAAGGATCTTTTCTAGCCGGCATATTTTAAACTTGCAACCTTCGCACTTAGTGTATTGTCATTTGCTACTAGATCAAGAACTGATTTTTATTTTATAGATCTAAATATATGCATGTTGGCATAATTTAAATTTTATTTATGATCCACGATATAATTGAAGATTTAATGATTTAATTAATTAAATAGCGCTTTTAAAATAAGCCCAAACAAAAACTTTAAATTTGACCAAAACTGATACATACTATTATATATGTAATGGTACGGACGAATTACACAACAAAAATTTAATTTTTTTAATTTGAACATTTTTTTTTGTTCAGTATATATATTAAATGTGGAAGCACTCTAAAGATATGTAATTGCACGCTGCCGAGCTGTTCCTTCTAACTACTTTTTTTTGTTCCTTTCTTTTAGCATACAAAACATATTCCGCAAATCTGGTTGACCCAGTGTTATAATTTAAGTTTCGAGTCTCGAGCCTTGCATTTGATTAACAGAGTTCAAAAATAAAAAATGAAAAGACAACTGCACGCATGAAAGGAATGCTTTTTTTTTTTTCCTTTATTTCTTTTTTTTAATGGAAAAAATTAAAGAAGAGAAGTACACTAACTAATTTGAAGCAGGGAGAGGACAAAATAAAGAAAAATAAAAGCACTCGATATGAGTCTGAACTCTGAAGCCTCCACCGACCGTGATGTTAAAATTTCCAATCATTTTTGTGCAACTGGCGACAAGAATTGGATGCAAGATCATCTCAGTTTCTATCTAAAGATTCCAGTGAACTAATGCACTGCATAAGTTAGCAAAGTAGCAATGGACCGACATAAAGTCTGCAAGGGATCCCACTACCACTGGAGCAGTAAACTTCACCTACCCCGTCTGATTAAGATTAATTAATCATAATTAATTATGATCTAGAAGAAACAAAAAGGAACCAATTACAGATCTGTAGAAAAGGATAGTTTTTAAGCAAAGTATAACCAGCCTCTCGCAGCCTGGTAACTTGAGATATGTAACCCTTTTAGCCCTTTTAATCCAGGTGCTAGTAAAGAGTATTCAATATCAAAGGTTCCAATTAATTAAGATGGTAAATCTATTTCTTGTTGCAATGTTCCATTCGTAATTATATATTGGAAGAAAAAATTAATATGCCTTTTTTTATATAAATATCATTTGTCCAATATGACATATTTTCCTTCAATCTGAAATGATTCCCAGATTAACTAAAGCAAGTACAGAAGATTGTCATAGGTTAGATGAAATATCACCCATAAATTGTGAAAATGAAGTCTTTTACTTTCTTGAAAGAAAAGGTGCTCTAAAAAAAATAAGCTTATTTGGTTAAACTGAAATCAAAATAATGATCCTCAATATAAAATGGAAGCATAATTGTGGCTCCAACTAAATTACATAACCAATATTTGATCCAGTGACTACTAACAATACATCTTGATTAAAATTGAAGTTAAAAATTCGGTTGAGAAATATCTTATATGTAGTTGAGATTAAATGACTTGATTAATATTTTTATTGGATAAGAAATAGAGTATAAAATAGTCGATCTTATCCTTCTCAGTTTATATCATATTTGGTTGCGACTATAATACATCAATACCCTGTATTGTTAAACCAAAAGACGCCCTTTATCGGTAAAAATAATAAATGAAAAAGACAAAAAAACTGCTAATTTATACTTTTTTTTTTAAGATAAATTGGAGCTTTGAGCCACCCAACTTATTTTTAAATTAAATGTCTATGAAAGACCTCACAGCCGGGTTTCGAACCTGCGACCTTTTACTCAAGGAGTCAAGGTGCATTGCTCTTTGCTACTAGACCAAGAGCTAGTTCTTGCTAATTTATACTTCTATTGTAAGTTTTCGGCCAATTCTAAATATCGAGTTGTAGCCCGTTAATATTTTTAACGAAATCACAATCTTGGTGATTGTGAAATTAATTAATTTTGATTTATGCATGAAAACATAAAATCAAATTATTAACGGGTTCTACGCATTAAATAAAAAATAACTTCAATATTTACCTTTTCAAATTACGTATATATTAGGGAGGCAAAAAATTTTTTTGAAAAAAAAGGTCAAAAAATTCATGGCAGTTATAAAAGATGTCTTGCTCAACAGCATTCACAATATTTTCTTGTCAATCTAAAAAGAAATTGAAAATCATAAGTAATTTAAATTATATTGGGTACCAACCAATAGAAATTATTAAAAAGACTTTTCAATAAATCGTGAATTTAAGTTTCAAGAAGAAAATAAAATGAAACGTTTTGAACTTTCTATGTTATAAAAAAGTATATACATTTAGCTGCACAAATATCAGCTTTTGACGTGCAACAACATCTAAGGCTTCTTAAAGCTTTAAATAGTTGAAATTTACATAAATAAGCGTCAAAATTTCTTATATGTATTTTTTCCCCCGTATTATTATGTACGATTATTTTTCTTTAATAACTAAAATAGATAAAATTTACATAAATAAGCGTCAAAGTTTCTTATATATATATTTTGCCCCGTATTATTATGTACGATTATTTTGCTTTAATAACTAAAAGTTGCTACCAACATCCTCCCTCCATGCGTTGCCCTAATTAGCCCACTTGTAAACAAAATATATTGCATGCACGACTTAAAATGGCATATTTTTAAAATCATTTACAACCGATACTCCGTTTCTTTGTGTCCCTTTATCTTTCTCATTTAAATATATGTTGTTAAATGCTATGTTTCAAGAAACACGCAGCTGGTCTCACAACATATATATCTTTATACAATTTATATATTTTTCCCCTTTTTTGGGGCCAAAATCTATACAAATTGCATGATAATCAAGGATAATTAAAGGTAGGAGAAGCGTGCATGTTTATTTTGTCTGCTCAATAGCATTGTCGGGGCGTGTAGGCCTACTAATTAATGGTAATTAAAGGCTCTAGTACAGTACTGCCAGTGCAAGAGTATGACCTTGCTAGTTGTTGTTATATTATCACTTAATTTGTCTGTCTGAAAATCCTCTAGCAAAATTATCTTACAAATAAAACCGATAGAATTATTAGTTGATATTTCTATGTGAATGGAAGATACTAATTTGAAATTTAAAAAACTTTATTGTGCTTCAAAGCACATTAAACACATTCCTTTTGAATGAGATCACAATTGGATATGAATTGTATGACATGTCTAATAAGCTTGTAAATTTTATCCTTCTTTATGCATTTATAATTACTTGCAAAAGATGTCCTCATATGAAGACAAATAAAAAAATAATATAATATTAGACAATAAAGATATATTGTTCAATCTCCCAACGATACATGTAGTTAAATTGCTCAATTTATCTTCTTATTAGACGGTAAATTAAATCAAAATATATTGTTATTTCATCTAGTGATTGATAACCAACCATAAATCAAATCGACGGACCGGCATAAACATGTATTTACATGCTAGATCTAACGTGTAACCCATTTTAGGTCCGTGCGTTTATAAGGATTAAGGAGTATAGATTTATTCAATGAAACCCGCTTAGATCGACCACCAAATTTGGTGTGTCCTTCATTTAACTTGTGATTAGCCACGAGTTAAATTGTTGTAATCCAACGGTAGTGAATCGAATTCACGACATAGATGAAACTATGTACAAAATAGAGATTAAATGAAAAATATATAAAATGTATTGAGATGGGCCTACGGTACTTTACTGAATAATCCATCCGTTTTATTTTGATCTGATTTCTTTTATCTCTGAGTTTTTCAAATGGCCCGTTAGAACCGTTCAATTTATTTTCTATATTAAATATTTTTTATAAACCAAAATTTATTTAATTTTTTCTATATATTGTGATATCTTCGAATTACAAGGTCCGAAAGTTTTCAATTATAATTTTCTTTTAAAAAATCATAATTATAGTTAAAGAATTTGATAAAATGTAAAATTTAGTTTTCAAAGAGATGTCAAAAATGAAAATAAATTGAACTGTTCGGACTGATTATTTGATTTGGAATTTTGAAAAATGAGGAAAAATAAAGCAGACGAATTACCTCACAAAATATCGTAGTCCATCTCAAATGTATCAGTTAAAATATTATTTATGGAAAAATCTTAAAGTGTAACAAGTCTTGGCCATGGATATTTAAATTGTTGAAGTTGGCATATATATTAACTTCAACTGTTACGGTATTAACTTCAACATTTAAATATGTACTGAAAGTGAGCATATTTAAATTGTTGAAGTTGGCATATATATTAACTTCAACTGTTACGGTATTAACTTCAACATTTAAATATGTTAGCCTCAACAGTTAGAATCAATATATAGTGTGCGTGTGAGAGGGGAGGGGAAGGGGGGAGCGTACGTGGGAGGGCTGGGAGGGGGGACGAGCGTACACGGTAGGGAGGGAAACAGAACAATTTCCAGAAATAGAAAACGCGTAGAGCCAAAAATAGAGAAAACGCGTGGGGATGATGGGGATGATGAATATCGAGATGATCCTTATCACCCCCGATGTGAAAATACATAAGTCGCTCTAATTAGACACTGTCGTTCAAGATTTGATTAGTCTTCTATGAACAATTGAACAAACAGAAATAAAATTGTTTCTTCTCGAATTATTAGCAGTGACAAAGTCATGATTTATCCACATGTGACATGTCAAAATGAATGATCGCTTCTAAGATAAATCATCGTGATGGTTTTATCCGTTTAAATGGGCTTACTCCGTACTTTTTTAAATGTGGTACAAGCGATAAATAAATTAAAGAGTAATGGAATGACTATAACTTAAATCAATTGATTGATAAACTAGGTGTTTGACAAGATTTAATGAATTCCAATCCCACAAATTAATATCTAATTCCGTGAAGATTTCAATCTTATTATTTAAGATAGTATATATAGGTAAATAAACTTTTTTGTATTTCCACTTTTCCAGAGATTTCTCAATTGTTCCGATTTGGATCCTCAAGGTCGTAAATTTTTAACCAAGTATATCTTAATTTTTATTTAATACTAAACATTTTAAAAAAAATAAATAAACACCTCAGGGCGCAAATGTCGTGGGGCCACCGTAGCCACGCCCACTGAAAATTAATGGAGCTGCCAGGTTTCATAAAAATCATTTTTAGAAATAATAATTTATTTTTTAATTTTAAAATAGTAACGCGCCACTTCTACGAGTGCTGCCGGACAAATTATTTTTCTTAAATTACTAATTATTCTTTTAAAAAATAATAATTACATTGAAAAAAATAAACTCTACTCCCATTGGCGCTGCCAAAACAAAAAATATTTAACAAGTATTTTCTTTTTTCTTTTTTTTGGTAAAGTGGTAAAACCATTCGGACCGGCCGACGTTGGTAGAAATTTTTTTCCAGAATTAAACGGACACGACAGTACTGTATGACTAGCCGCTCTACTGGTAGTGTGCTTAGCTAGTTACGCCACCGGTACTAGTGTCGCCACCATTGCGTCATAAAATCTGACTCTGCAATATTATTATTAGGGAAATGCTGGCATGAGGGCTGATTAACGCCCGAATAAAAACCCGAATAAAACAATCCGTAATCACAGCCGTTCTAATTGTGAGGGGTATTATTGGAATTGCACAGTTCCGTAATTTTTTTGGTTTCTCCGTTATCCATTCTCCGTTCTAAATGTGAGGGGTATTTTGATTGACGCCTCTCTTCGACAAATCAGACAACTTTACTCGCCGTGTTCCCTTCTCCTCGGATCACCGATCAATATCGCCGCCTCCAGTCTCTCCTCCCCATCACGAACGTCGGAGTTCAGATCCCTCGCGCCTCTTCCACGATTCCGGGTGAGCTTCTTCAACACAGAACCGAAGTAGTAGGTCTAATTGATTTTTCTACTTTCTTTTTCTTATTTTCTATTTCATTGATGAGGTTTGATCGGAGATACTGCAATTGTTGTTCCCAAATAGGCTATTGAACCTCCATTGCTCTAATCAATTTCTGTGATGTTTTAGAAGTCTGGACTTTGAATATTTGGTTTGGTGTGTGTAATAATTTCTGAGTTGTGTTTGCTAATGAGTGAGTGGATAGAGAGTCCCCACCTAAATTCTTAAAGGGATTTGGTACCAGTCTATAAAGCCAAGGAAGAGATTAACAAAAAGGAAACAAGGATGCACATACCAAATTTATAAAGCCCACCATGCCAGTCATCCAATTCACGTGTCAGTGAGACAGCATCACTGTTTTTTTTTTTTTAAATTTCTCTTTCATTGGCTTATCTAGTGTTTCACTGAACTTAGCATGCCATAGACTAAGTTAAATTTCCTTCATTGCAAAAAAATGTCAATTGCATAATTGGAGGGTAAACACAAACAGCATTGTTCACATCTACTAGTCATAACTACCAAAATCATTATCCCTAGGTTATTTAGGAGTTACCGTTTCCATAATCATTTTTTAAATGAACATTACAAGGTGTGCAGATCTCACCTTTAGAGTCGCCAGAAACAACTTATAGTAAAATAAGTGTACACACTTCATTTTGACATTGTATATGCTAAAGTTACTCAATTAAAATATAATTCCTAGTAACATACAGTGGTTAAGCAACACTCACCATCTAAAATCACTTGTAGCACTATGTATACCATTGTATTCAACTCATATAGTTGATGGATTTTTTGGTAGCATCAGATTACTGAGTTATTTACAGGGAACTTCTGTGCTAGTAAACTAGATCTGCTAGTGCTACCACCATGCATGATGAAAAATTATACTAACCATGCTGGAATAAAAATTAGTACCTCTCCTGATCCAATTGTTATCTCAGTGAAGCCAAACGAGTCTTTCACTTGTAGGGACAGTTTTTGCTTCTTGGGATTAGTTACTAGTAGCAGAAAATCCTGAGAAAAAGAAAAAGTAAAAGAGAAACTATTTTGTCAAGTAGGTGGTTTTGTACAAAAAATTGGGCTTCCCGTAGGTGGTTTTGTACAAAGAGGTGTTTGGTCTGTTTGGTTAAGATTAGTTAGCAAGATATTATTGCTCATTGATTGAATCACTGATATGGGGCATTTGCCTTTTTTTTCCCCTCAATTTGGGTATTTTATTATAATGAAATTGTGCCCCTTCAAAAGACTATAGTCTATAACTGAGTTTTATGTCTTTAGCTTTCTGTTATTTCTTTTTTATATAATCATTTTCTTGTAGTTGATATTTGTTGTATGAGGAACACAAACAGTAATTGATATTTGGTAGACTTGCATATTAGATTGTGTGGTACTTCATGACAATTTCTGTTGAATTAGTTTCTTTTTATGTATGTCCTTTTGATTTGTGTTTTGTGAATTGAAGATTACATGTAGAGATAAATGTGATATGATACCTTCATAATCTAAATAATTTATAAGCTTGTAGCTAGTATGCTTTTTGCCTAGTGGTTGGTATGATTTGAAATTAACAGCTGTTGGAAGAAGAATCATTATAAGGGTACATCAGGCAATTTACATATCGAGTATCGAGTTGTTTTTTGCTTAGGTATCGTATGTTCAAAATGTTATTTAGTAATTTGATTAAATATTTGAATGAACCAGATAATAAATTTTTGTTCTCTATTCTTAGTTATTGCTCAGAAATACTTGGTATGATGCTAACATAATTCAGGTGCTGATGTATCAGTAATTGCGTATGTAATTTTTTTTTGTTTTTTTAATAAAAGCAGTCATCTTATGTAGGTCCAGGTCTTTCTCAATTACTCAAATCATTGTGATGTCATACATGTCCTTATACTATTTTGTCTTCAATTTATAGCTCTGTTCATCGTGATGTCTACCATAGAGGATCACAATCCACCGAGCTCTGGAAGCATATCAAAAAAGAGACGAAGGCAGACATCTGAAGTCTGGAATCATTTCGATTCATTACCAGATGGCAAGAGAGCTACTTGTAAGTATTGCAGTAAAAGCTTGTGTGCCACGTCGAAAATGGGAACGTCACATCTGAAACGACACATTGAAACATGCAAAAAACTTCAAGGAGACACAAGCCAAACTCCTTTCATAGGATCAGAGAAGGTTAGATATTTCCTAAAATTCATGTAAATCTCGAAAGTAAAAGGTAGGTGGGGCTTTAGCAGCTATTGCTTGTGTGTCCATCTCTTCATCTTAACATAAATTTCTAAAATTAGTCAGTACATTAGTCAATTTGAATAAGCTGGTATGGATGCTTTGCAAGAGGGGCTTTTCTGTCTTTAATTAAAAACTGGTGGGTGATTACTCACTGGTTTAGAGCAAAGGTGTAATACTCATTGGCTCATTGCTGAAATCATTTGAAAATTGTAATCTCCTTGTGACTTTGTTTAGGAGAAGTATGAGAGGGAGCTGGAGGATGCAAGAGTATTGCTCAAAATGAAAACTGAACAGATTGCAATTTTAGAAAAGGTTTGGACTCGTCTTTTAGTAGTTTTGGACAAAAAAGCGGGTTTATGTTGATATATAGATGTTTACATTATAGGAATTGAACAAAGCAAAAGTAAATGCAGTTACAAGGATCAGGACTGTACAGGAAGCAGAGCAACAAAAGCCGCAAATGGAACAACATCAAAAGGTAAGTAGGTTATATTAGCTTCCCTGAATCCAAATTAAGCACATAGTCTATGAGATTTTATGTTTTAGAATAGGTTACATTTTATACTTTGATAACAAGTGGCTGGTACAAGATGCAATGCTTCATTTTACATTTACTCCATTGCTCCTTGTTATGATAAATTGACAGTTTGGTTTTTGTAGAACACAAGTCAGGATCATGGGTACTATTTTAAATAGATAGATGGTTTTCAGTTTCCATAACATCATGAATTAATTAAACATTTAAACTAGATTCATATGAAATTTGGTGTTGTATAATGGCATATGGAATTTGCTTAATTATTTATAATTTTCAATTATGATTCAGGAAGAAGAAGCCAACGAACAAGTGGAAGAGGTTCAGGAGGAACTAGCAGCTGAGTCGGCAGCTGTTGATTCAATGGAGACTACAGACCAAATAGAGGCAACTGTGGAAGGGAACCTCAATGTAGATATTCTGCTTCTTTCCTCTTATATATTGATGAATTTTCAGCTGTATAATAAAGCATTGGTATATATTACGTTGTATCATCTGTAATGTGCTTTAGTGGTATATTATCATCTCTGCTCTTGTAATTTAAAGTATTAAACCAATTTTTTGCACAATTTTTTTTTCTGCAGGATGAGTATTTCGATGTGGCATCGCTAAGGGAGTATGACCGCATCGTCAACATGACTTTCGCAAGTGAAAATGAAGCTTTTCATTTTTTCAATGAATATGCGAAGAGAGAAGGATTTAGCGTGAGGAGGAGTAGCACTAAGAAAGACAGATTACAGAACACCATCAAGTTTCGTGAGTTCTGTTGTAGCAGACAAGGCTTGAGAGAGAAGAAGTATTTGGAAATGCCAGACCGAAAAAGACCAGCCACGCCAATCAGTCGTTGTGACTGCCCGGTCAAGTTATGCATTAAACTTGACCCGAAAACCAATAGGTGGTGGGTGCAGAATTTCATTAATGACCACAATCATGATTTGACTGCTCCGGATTGCACCCCTTTTCTTCGGTCCCATTGTTCCATTAATGAATCACAAAAGTGCGAGATATCATCTATGAAAGCTTCGGGCATCCGAAATTGTCAGATACTAGAGTATGCCGCACTATGCAGTGGAGGCTATGAGAATCGTGGTTTCCAAGAGAAAAACTTGTACAACTATACCTTGGGGCATGAGCAATCCACGATGCTCGCAGATGATGCAGATTCAGTTTTAAGGTATTTCAAGGAGAGGGAAGAATCTGACCCAGATTTTTTTCTCAAATATGACACAAAGGATGGGTGTCTAAATCGACTTTTTTGGGCGGATGGACAGTCTGTTGTTGATTATGCTTACTTCGGTGACCTAGTTATTTTTGATAGTACATATAAGCTTAATCGGTACAACATGGTAGTTGTTCCTTTTCTAGGTTGCAATCACCATCGTAGCACCATCATTTTTGCATGCGGCATTGTTTCGTGTGAGAATAATGAGACATACCGATGGTTGCTTGAGGCATTCCTTCAAGCAATGTACCAGAAACATCCAGAATCTGTTCTCACCGATGGTGACCATGCCATGGGTAAGGCCATCAAGTCTGTGTTTAAGGGGACGGCACATCGAATATGTTCTTGGCATATGGATCGTAATGCGCAGAAATATATCCACGATCCAGCTGTGCTACAAAAGTTCAAAGAGTTGCTGAGTGGAATTTGCAGTCGTGAAGAATTTGAGAAGAAGTGGATCAGTTTTGCACAGATAGTGAGTCAAAGGGTGCTCAGTAGGCAGTGGCTGAAGAGGACCTATAAATGCAGAGAATCATGGGCTGCGGCTTTTGTGAATAAGAAGATGTTTCTAGGGATGTCAAGTACTCAGAGAAGTGAGGGTCTGAATGCAGATCTTCACTCTCACATCAAGAGTAAGATGTCCCTAGGTATGGCCGTGCAGAAATTCGAGCGGCGCTTAACACACAAGCGCACTAAGGAGGCCGAGCTTGATTGCAAATCCTTTCAGAAAGAACCAGTATTACAAACTCATTGCCCTGATCTTGAAAAGTCTGCCGCAATCAACTACACTCCTCGTGTTTTCCGTATTGTTCGAGATGAGATCAAAATGGCAGCGGGACTTGTGGTCAATGAAACCCTCAGCAGTAGCATGCCATTAAGGTACATTGTTGTTCAAATAGAAAAAGCCGAATCACAGTACATTGTGCATTGCTCTATTGTTGAGGATAATGTGGAGAAACTTGCATGTTCTTGCGCAAAGCTTGAAACTGCCAAACTTCCATGTAGACACATCTTCGCTGTGTTGATACACATGAAGGCCACATGCATACCTCGGTGCTGCATTCGTGATAGGTGGACAAAATATGTTAAGTCAGGGTTTCCTTCTGACAGAAAAGGCGGTGCATTCAAGGTTTCTAGCTATTTGATGAGGTACCATGAGCTGAATAAGATAGCCAGACTAATCCACTCTGAAGTCGCCAAATCACCCGAAGGCTATTTGAGGAAGATGAAATCTCTAAAAGAAGAAATGCAGCAATACAATGATAACCACAAGCATGCTGAGAAGTGTAAAGTCAAACAAGAGTATGAAGACGGTGTGCAAGCATCACCAAGGATTGCCAATCCTAAACCAGTTGTAACTAAGGGCGCACCGAAGAAGAATAAGACGACATATGAGAGGATTAAGTCTGCGATCGAGAGCAGCCGAAAGAACAAATGCAGACATTGTGGTCATCGAGGGCATAATCGGCAAACTTGCAAACTCCTTCGTCAGGTCAGTATTTTGGTTTGCTAGTTAATTAAACTTGTCTTGGTAATTTAAATTGATATTTTATTCTTAATTTGCAGGATAATGCCGCTGAACCCTCACCTGTATCTGAAGGTTATTAACTCACATTCTTAGTATTATGAAGGTTCAGTGATACCTTAATTTCCTCACTAAAAGTGACTCAACAAAGCATACTTTCTAAGACTGGTACCTAGTCTCATGATATCATGTTTATTTCAACATTAGCACTTTTTAATTACTGTATAGGTGGTCCCCGTGCTTTTGATCGGCAGCTGAGTTAGGCACAAACGGATATATACATGGGATGCCTCATGAAGATAATTTTCAAGCTTAAGCTGATGATGATGGGAATGATGGGCGTACATAGAGAGTTGCAAGTACTTTCGGGACATGAGGATATCTTGGGTATCTGATGCGTTTTGGGTTTTCTGTTTGTTTAATGTCTCGAGTTGTTTTGATATGGTGTTGCCGTGGGATGTAATGTTTTCTTTCATTTTTATTTTGAGATGTTTCTTGACTAAGTTGTTGATGCTTAATGATATTTCTTTTAAATTGTGTGTCTCTAAGTGTTGTAAAAAACTTGCTTTTTAGTATCATCCAGGCCTCCCTTTTGGGAGTTTGCTTCATAAAAAATATTATTCATTTTCTTATCTGCATGTGCCTTAAGCCATTAATGCACCTTTATTGTGATATTTATCGTTTCTTAAATTTTTGTCTATGTACGTCATTTTTTTAGTGACATGGATCTTTGTTTATGATTTTCTAAAATTAATGATGAATTTGTATAAAGTATACAATTTTTAGACCGGTAAACAGTGTACTAGTAAAAATGAAAATAATGATATGGATAGATAGAATACTGGTTTGTATTTGTATGATACAATATGCTTCTTGCTAAGGAAACATGAAATAGCACCAGTGAAAGCAGTACCAACTAGGTCAATAAATGAACAAACAATGGTAACCAGTTAAATATGAAAATTCCCAAACATTTAACTACAAAATAAAACTAGGTACCAGCTAATTTCTTTGAAGCTGACAAATTGGCTATTTAGCTAACATTCACAATGCAAGAAAAAAACTATGTTCAAATGCTCATATTTTAGGCGATCCATTTAAAATAAAGAACATAAAGGGGAAAAAACAATTAAGGTTCATTCATACATCGAGAAAAAGAGAACTTCAGTTAAACTTTTGACATTGCATCCCTTTTTCTTTCGATACATATCTTCTAATATAAAAACATATACATCATATTTCTCATCAAAATATGCTAATGAAAATCAAAACTGAAACAGAACTATCGATCTTAATGAAAAAAAAAAGAAATTCTACATAAGTAATACTTTCATAAACAATTTACATAAGTAATACTTTCAAAAAAATATACCAAAAAAAGACAAAAGAAGAAAAAAAAAAGGACAAGAAGAACCATGACCTTCCTGCTTCGAGCAATCTCTTTTATTCCAAATTTGCTCAAATTTCTTTGAACTGCAGCTATTTTTCCTGGATCCCCAGTAACCTGGTGTTTTATAATTGAGTTGTATATCATTAGGAGGAACTACATATCCAAATCATCAAGGAAACAGTCCCAAGTCCTACATAAACTAATTATTATTATAATAACCTTTGTTTAGTCTTACAAGTTAAACCCTCAAGTTCCTTTTATTCAATAACTCAAATGGTACCTCATTGATTCTGGGTTTCATGAAATCAGACTTTAAAGCCTCAAACACATTGTCAGATTGACCTCCCCAACTTGAAAATAGCATAACAGAAAAGTTCAATACATAGGATTAAAAAAACATGCAAGTACCAATAAAAAAATGGACCTATTTGTCTGAGTACTAATCGTACCTTATGTTTTTCGGAATAATCCTCAGCTTTCTCCTAATAACAGTATTCATGACATCATCTGTGCCTCCTGTACTTGAGACCTTGGAAGTAATATAACTAGAATACCTCCTCCTAACTGACTTAATTAATTCCATATTTGTTGTAGATCGATCTGGCGGGTCTTCATTCATGAAATTGTAGCATTATAAAAAATGCTACAATTTAGGTTCAGTGACATCAAGCATGATTCCAAAGAGGGAGAGTAAACCCAACAAAAGGAAGAAAAGATTTCAGAGAAGAGTTGTCAGACAACACCCAACATTGATCCATGTCTAGTACGAAAGGCTCCTCTTTCTCATCTGTAGAAACCATCTCATAACCTTCAATTGCTTCAATTGCTGCCAATCTTCTGACTATATAATTGTCTGATTTCTCTAGATCTTTCATCAGTACCACATCTCCTACAAATGAACAAATAATGTAAGTGGGCGCCAACTGAAGGATTACACATTACTATACAATAAAGATGGTACGGAACCATGTGTATTAAATTGCATATACTGAGAAGTAGATAACATAGGTACACTGGTACGATCTCAGTTGGTACCAATGAAGGGGTTTTATCAATCATTTATTTTATCAATCTCAGAAAAAATCATTCTATTGTAACTATGCACAACAAATATTTATAAAATTTGGGGAAAAAAATCAGAATTAGATTCTGAGGTGATAATAGCGAATCACCTATGCGAATAAGGAGATCGACTTCTATCTCTCCTACCTCTACTGCTGTATCTAGGAGAAGGAGATAGAGAAAATGGTTAGGAATTGAAGAAATTCTCTCCATGTAAATAACGTAAGAACCATCAAATAGATTGACGAATCCTACAATATAGGAAGGGAGACAAACTTAAAACGATCTGAACGAAGAAACCATGGCGTAAGTAAACCAAATATAAGTAAAACGAAGAAACCATGGCGTAAGTAAGGGGAGATCGAACAAACCTTGTTCCCTTCGCTCCAGGGGAGATCGAAACAAGATCATGGCCTTCGTCAGAGAAAGTCGAAGAGACAATCACGCTCTCATGCGACTAAAGTCAGGAATTTGACATGATAACTGCTAAATTTTAGGCACCGCAATTTTTTTTTATCGATAGCATCCGAGTAATTTTCCCACCAAAAAAGTAAATTTTGGTACTAATTTCCGTATACTTAGTTTAGATAACCGTTTTTTGAAAAACTTCATAATTTTTTTATCACACATGGCATTTCATGATTGGTTGGTTTTAAGAGTCACGGATCATACCCATGTATAGATGACGTGGACAACTATGCTGCATAGTTTTAACAGTTTTTAGTTGGTATATTTTGATTTTATCGTCGAATTATTATGCATGAAATATTAAATTTGAAAACCTAAACTATTGTCCAAAATATCATCAATTTTCTTTTATCAATTTTTAAAATTGGAAATATTGTCCAAAATAAAATATTTTTTTTTGTAAAACTCAAATTTGTCCTAAATAAATTTTTTTTTAATCGTTTCTATGATTTAATGAAGAAGTAATTTGTTTTAGCAAGTTAATAGCTCCTATGCTTGTATTGTATATTAAACTAAGGAGAGCTGCTTTGACTAATCGCTCTATCAAACCCGAAATAGATCTTTAATTCAGAAGTTCAAATAAACAATCCAAACACGTAAGGTGATTTAATCACCAAATATCATTGTTCATATTAAAATATCATCAATTTTCTTTTATCAATTTTTAAAATTGGAAATATTGTCCAAAATAATTTTTTTTTTTTGTAAAACTCAAATTTGTCCTAAATAAATTTTTTTTTAATCGTTTCTATGATTTAATGAAGAAGTAATTTGTTTTAGCAAGTTAATAGCTCCTATGCTTGTATTGTATATTAAACTAAGGAGAGCTGCTTTGACTAATCGCTCTATCAAACCCGAAATAGATCTTTAATTCAGAAGTTCAAATAAACAATCCAAACACGTAAGGTGATTTAATCACCAAATATCATTGTTCATATTAAAATATCATCAATTTTCTTTTATCAATTTTTAAAATTGGAAATATTGTCCAAAATAAAATATTTTTTTTTTTGTAAAACTCAAATTTGTCCTAAATAAATTTTTTTTGAATCGTTTCTATGATTTAATGAAGAAGTAATTTGTTTTAGCAAGTTAATAGCTCCTATGCTTGTATTGTATATTAAACTAAGGAGGGCTGCTTTGACTAATCGCTCTGTCAAACCCGAAATAGATCTTTAATTCAGAAGTTCAAATAAACAATTCAAACACGTAAGGTGATTTAATCGCCAAATATCATTGTTCATATTAAAATATCATCAATTTTCTTTTATCAATTTTTAAAATTGGAAGTATTGTCCAAAATGAAATATTAAATTTGTAAAACTCAAATTTGTCCTAAATAAAATTTTTTGAATCGTTTATTTGGCATATGAAGAAGTAATTTGTTTTAGCAAGTTAATAGCTCCTATGCTTGTATTGTATATTAAACTAAGGAGAGCTGCTTTGACTAATCGCTCTATCAAACCCGAAATAGATCTTTAATTCAGAAGTTCAAATAAACAATCCAAACACGTAAGGTGATTTAATCACGTTATTTCGGTGTTATAACGGCGATATAACGGCGTAGTATTTTTTTCAAAGTTTGACACACATCAATTCTACAACTATCAATTTATATGTTTATACATCTCCAATACTCCATACAAATAGCATACGGCCATACCAAATTCAATATATTGCAGTGTACCAATATTGAGTAGCAGTAGCAGCTTGTACCAATTTAACAATAGTTCAATATTGAATACACAATTTAACAATAGTAGCAATAACAGCTTGTTATTTCGCCGAAATAACAGAAATAACGCGTTATATCGCCGAAATAACTGAAATAACGCGTTACGTCATTTTCTCAACTAAGATTGTAACGTTCATGCGGTTTGGCACAGAATACCGCTATTTCTGTTATTTCGCCGTTATTTCGTCGAAATTTAGAAGCCTGGTTTGAACTAATGTGTCATATAAAAATAACTATCTACTTAAAATGTCAATAAATGTAGAACAATTATATTGCTTAGTGATTTTAAAAAATATATATTTCAGAAAAGAATTTCAATTTTTTTTCCCTGTCGAGCTTTGGAAAAGAAAAATTCCCAAATAACTATCTACCCCTCATCTAGTGTTTAATTAAACTCTTTCTTAGATCTGTTCGTTTAATTTTGGACTTTTCGATTTTTAAAAATACGAAAATGCTAATTAAGTGAAAATATTTGATGAAAAAATTTTACGTGTCTGCATTCCCTTATTAAAAACATCACATTGATAGCTATTTTTAAATGACGCAATTGATAGCTATTTTTTTTTGGCATATGCAATTATACAATGCATGCCCTTTAATTTCTGGTGCGAATTCCTAATTCTAATTTGGACAGTAACCACTCTCAAAATTGCCTGATGTGTCATTCCTTTATTGGCCGATATTTCTACTGGGTGGTTTTTTTTAGTGGACACCTTTTTTTTTAGCGCAAGCAATAATAACCAAAACAACCAAATTGGTACTGAAAATATAAAAGGATAAATCGAAGCAAAAATGATTCTCCCAATTAAGAATGCATTTGGCGGCCAACCGAAGAATCAATATTTCGGGCATAGCGTTTTTGTCCTTTTTTTTTGGGTGAATCTTATTTATTCCAATATGTAATTGGCATCCCGTATGCTATATATTCATATTCCCTTCTATTGTCATTCACAATTAATTCACTTTAGTTGCAGGGTTAGAGAGAAGGTTAGAGTTGAAAGTGATGGAAACTAACGCTACAATGGAAAACAAACATCATCAATCTGCTTTTAGTGTACGTTTTTTTTCCTTTTTCACCATTCAATTTTGAAGGGAAAGCTAGAAACTTGCTCTCATGTATAGGAAACTAAAGGTGCTATATATGCAAGTTTTACGAGAAAATACGCATGCATCTTTTTAAGAAAAATACGCATGCATTTGTTATCACTAAATTTCAGTTTATTGATTTATATCCTACATTTACATTTTTTCTAACTGATATTTTTGAAACTACAAAGGCAATTGATCTAGCAGGCCAATTTGCGAATTTGCTGGCAAATTTACATCCTGCACAAAGGAGACAAATAACTGAATTAGGTTTTGGAGATTTCTTTGAAATGCACTCAATACAACTCTCTCGCGCATTAATAGTGGATATGGTCGATGTCTACGATTCCACTTCTCAGACTTTCTACATTGGAGAAAAACATGTGCCGATAACACCGCAAGACGTGTCATGTATCCTAGGTCTGCGTGACGAAGGAAAAATTGTTAGATTCGACAAAAAAACACCCAAAGATGAATTAGTCCAGATATTTGAAGATCCATCCAAGGGAATAGTCACATTTGACTACGTAAGAGATCTAATTCTTCGTACCGACGCACGTGATGATAACTTTACTCGAATGTTCATTATCTTGATGGTTGCTGAGGTTCTAGCCCCACCATTAGTCGACTATATACCATACCATTATTTGAATTTTGTGGACCTGAAGGACATCTCGCAGGTTTCCAAAATAAATTGGGCTGAATTCACCGTTCATGTTCTTATCGAGGGCATAGAAAAACACTTGTTAGATAAGACGAGACGTATTCAAGGAAGCATGTTCTTTCTTCAAGTAAACATGGAACCCTTCATTACACTTTTCTATTTTTTTCCCTTTCTTTTCACTATTTTATGCTAAAGTAATACCCTTTATTTCTTTTATTGTAGTTATTTTATTACGAGCATGTTCGGGTTGGCGACATGGATGATGATGCTCATTTCCATCCACTAATGTCTAAGTGGACTCGTGAATGTGTGCGGATCAGAAATAATCATCACCGTATGAGAGGTCGATTCGTTGGCGAAATTTTAGTGCAATTGAATTGCACAGGAAAGAAAGGTAGCACACCGCCTTCAAAGACATCAATCAATAGAGGTAGCACCTCAAAGAGGATAATCGATGGAGCTAATGATGGCCCAAATGTAGAGATCCTTAATCAGGTAACTTATTGGGTTTATTGAGTCATGATTCACATAGGCGTGCATGAAATTTGATAGTTTACAAATGTATAGTGAATAGACCAACATCTATATGACAATTGACAAATCATTGATACGTACACAGAAGCCGAGCTAGATAATTTACAAATGAGCTTGATAAGTGATAACCACAATCCCTACAAACTGAAAGCCACAAAAGCCAATAAGATGTGCATACACTGAAACAGTAAATTAAAAAAAAATTAGAGAAAGATAATATGTACATGGTAGAGAGAAAAATGAAACAGCAAGTAGCAATATCATACTAAGGCTTTCATCGTATTAATTCAAGAAGCAAACTATTTACCATGCATATTCATTAGAAATATAATAACTAGGTTTATTTCTCTCACTAATTAGCCAAATTGTATGCATTATACATTTTTAATATTCGACTCTCATACTTATATACAAAAAAAAATATGAGATACATTTCCAGAAAAGAGCAAAGATGTCGAACAAACAGCCCGGTAAGACACCTCAGAAAGAAAAGGAAACAAAATACAAGCATGTTGTTGATATTTTGTCTGATGCAAGTGACACGGAAGGTGTTATTGAAAATTCGGATGCAAGTGAAACAGACAGCGATGCCACTGACATTTCTGACCCAAAGTCCACCGATATGCCCACTCCTCAACAACTAGCTGCCATTTGGTATTTAGAAGACGCAAAATTAGATGAAGAAATAGTACGAAATGATAAGTTAGATGTGATACTGACCGTCAAAAATATAAAAAGTCTCATTCAAGATTCAAACAAAAGCAGTACCGCGAAATGGATACCAAGTCAGGTACACATATTTTTATTAAACAATCATCATTCAGCTTGTATGAAAATTGAAATGAAAATTACTGTTTCTAGGTGCAAAATTACCATCGTCCAGAATTTCCCTTGCAAGAAAACTAATCCGTTGGACCCTACTTGCAAATACCTAAATACTGGAAGTCAATGTAAATTGAAAATTGAGGTCCTATTAGTAATCTATTGCTTATAAAAATAGAGATTTTACCTTGATATAAATTTCGCCAGCTTCAGCATCGAGAATATCCTTCCATACCTCATTTAATTCATTACATTCAGCAACTGGATAGTTATAATTTAATAAACTAGATTTCAGCTTATGAATTGTGTCAACAATTTCAGTGCTAGATTTTCAACCTGCAAATAAAAACACAAAATTTAGAAATGGCTAAAGATAATTTTATAAACTGTTTGTGACACATTTAGACAAGTTCAAAGTTTCCAATTCAACTTTTGTTCTTAACAGGTTATAAACTGCTATATTGCAACCTTGGACAGTGACCGACATGCATCTTTAAAGGTGATGGCAGTAACAACTCATACCACCGACATATATTCTAGATCAGTCATTGAGCACACCATGAACAATAGACGTAAAAGAAATTATATGACAGCCGGCAAAGAATTTTTGGAACACGACTTGGTAAGTCTAAATTGAATATATGCGTATCTCACACCTAGAAGGCTATAGTGGGAAAACAACTGATTTATAATTTCAAATTGTAGGTCTTTTTTCCTATAAATGTAGAGAACTCACATTGGCTCATAGGGGTATTAAATTTCAAGAAATCAACATTTCAAATACTGGACTCGCTTTTAAAGCGCAATCAAGCCTATTATGAAGATCTCACGAGAAATTTGGTAAGTGAAAACAACCTTATTATGTTGTTAATTGTGGGTTTTCTTTTTTAACGCGCTGACATGTTCCAATTGTTGTAGCGCGCTGGAATCCAACAATGTATCACCCTAGCAATCCAGTCTAATGACAATCTTTCAGCTAAATATCAGTCACTAAATATTACTACATGGCCTGTAAATGTAATCAACGAGGCACCACAACAAAATGATTCTTGCTCGTGTGGTGTGTATGCCTTGGCATACATCAAGTATTGGAAAGGGTCGATAGAGATAACCAATTTTCCAAAGGTGATTTCTAATTACTGTAATCTTCATGTAGTTAATTTTATTTGCACCGTACTTATTGTGCATTTGCGTTACATTTGCAGGTTGATATTGAACAGTTTCGAAAAGAAGTACTTGTTCGAATGATATTCTCGAAGGTCAATAAAAATGAGAATATAAAAACAGAAATCAAGAACAGGTACAAGCGCTATTGTGAAATAACAGGTATTCTAGACTTTCCTTTCTTTAACAACCTGATTGGCACAATTTCAAATTAAACGATGCTAAGTTTCAGCTTTTGTTTCAGGATTGAAGATGGAGGAATTCGACGAAATACTTTTTTAGAGCATTTGAATTTCTGTAATTTTGGTTTTGAACTAAAGAATGATATGTAATTTTGAACTAGTAGCTTCTGTTATTTACTTTTTTACGAAAGCTGTGTCGATGCCTATTTGCATTTGAGAAGAAATTAGTACCACACAACCTGTACAGTATGTGAGAAGTAACCACAAATGAAAGAACTAGCAAGTATTTTACTTGAAATGTGACTGAACAGTTTTCTGACCTTGTAAGGAAGGCTTTGCTTCAAGGATACGTGATTTTACCTTAGCAGTATCCAGAACTATACAAATTATACAGGTCTAGTTCCAGTAAAATGATAAAAGTAAGACAACTACATTAATAATTAGTGTGATTATCACAGGCCTAGTTCCAATAACCTTTTGGTCTCATGTCATAGCAATATTTATTAGAATATAAGTCAGAATGAAGGTAAACCAAAAACAAAACACAAGGTACATAACTATTTATCAGAATATGAGAGGTCACCATTCACCAGTGTGCTTCAATAAAATAATAAAAGAAACCTGGGCAAAGTAGCTCTTGTCAGTTAACATGAAGTTTGCCAATGTAGAAAAATAATTCGTGAGGAAATCTGTTGCCCGTTTTACGAAAATAGCCTTGAGTTTTTCCAGCTCCTCATGTCGTTCTCTGACCTATAAAGATTTTAACCAACATGGCATCAGTGTGGTACAGTACTATGATAAAGAGTTATTTAGGAATAAGATTGAACTATGTTCTGTCACTTGTATTGTACCACTCGATACCATGTTGTATTGCCTTGCCTGGTACAGTGATGCTTGATGATATTTAATTAGATCAGTGAAAACAAAGAATAGTACAAGAATTGGAAGTTTGACCTAATTATGTAAGAAATGTGATTTATTAGAGATGTTATATTTTATTCAATATAAATGCTGATTAAGTAAATGAAGTGACTAAATTCAAACCTGGGGTAAATTTTTCCAGCATATATAGGTGAATACTTTGATTAGATCTGCAGGAGAAACAGATAAAATTGAGAGTGACCAAATACATTTTTTTTTTTTACAAAATCAGAATAGAAATTGGGTAATTTTAGATACATACTCATGACAAATAAGGAGTGCTTCATAAGGTTGGTCCTGATTAGACCAGGATGAACCGAATTCACTGTAATATTTGCACCTTCTTCCTTTCAATCTCAACACTTAAGCTCTGGAATCAAAGGAAATGCAGCAAAATGAAAAGAATACTTTTAAAGGATGATTCAGAATGATTGATGCTGGATGAACCGAATTCACTGTAATATTTGCAGCTTCTTCCTTTCAATCTCAACACTTAAGCTCTGGAATCAAAAGAAATGCAGCAAAATGAAAAGAATACTTTTAAAGGATGATTCAGAATGATTGATGCTGGATACGGCATTACCTTTTGTTCTGATACTTGTGAAGTCACCATTGTTTGAAACAATCTGTATTGATTTAGGCAACATGTATTTTTGTAAATTAAGAATCTTTCCAAGCTTAGATCCAAAACCCAATGGTTTATTCATTAGGTCAGTTCTAAGCAGATCCAAAACCCTACCACTATTACAAACTTAAAATGATTTGAACTCAAATCGAGTGAAAAGAGACACACAAACCTTGTACCCTTCGCTCCAGGGGAGATCGAAACAAGAGCATGGTCTTCGTCAGAGAAAGTCGAGGAGATATTGCTCGAAGGAGATCGAAACAAGAGCATGGCCTTCGTCAGAGAAAGTCGAGGAGATATCGCGCTCTCTTGTGACAAAAGTCAGGAATTTGAGAAGATAACTGCTCTGAAAAGTTTAGGCACCGCTAATGTTGTTTATCGATGCCATCCGAGTAATTTTCCCACCAAAAAATTAAATTTTACTGGTAGTTTCCGATACTTGGCTTATTCTAGTGATCAATGAGCAATCAATTTTATATTAATTTAATTTCATCTGAGCCAAACAATGATAAGTGCATTAGTAAACCCATGCAGTAGCTTCAATTATTTTGACCACAATTATCAAATCGAGCACATTAGCTTTGAGTGTGCTTTGGAACTTAAACTCTTAAACTGATTACAAGGCCGCAAACTGCAAAAGATATTTATTTTTCTACAAAGTTATTCAATTTTGGCTGTGAAAAGTAACCCCATTCCAGTAATAAACGATGATAGTGTAAATTATTATGGTCAAAATAAAGACAAAGAGAAATTACCTATAGATGGGGTCACGATCTCCAGGGCTGGCATCGAGACGTTGCCCAGGTGGTAGACAGAAACACAAAATAGGAAAAACAAAAAACACAAAGTGATGAACTTAAGAAACAAAAGTAGAGAACAAAGGACAGAAACAAAAGAAGAAGAAGTAAAGATGTGAGACCTAGTGGGGTTTCCGATTGAGAGGAGTGGTCTGGTCGGATTCGGAAGGTGGGACCTCTTGCCACGTCAGCAGTCGGCGGTGTTGGTGTGTGATTTCCTCACTGGAGTGCTTCTATCCATCTCAATCTCTCTTCCTCAGACTCGGACTGGACACTGGACACCTCTTCTCTTCTTTCCTTCACTGTCTGTCTCTAACCTTGCGCTTTGTTCTCCCTCTCTTTCTCTGGCGGACAGAAAGAGGCGAGGTTTTGGAGTGCAGAGTACAGATGCTAGAAGATACATGGAATAGGATAGATACGGTTCATTCTAAATTGACTCTTTTGCCCTTCCTCTCTGTTAAATCTAACAGAGATCATTTTCCGATTTTCAGGAGCGAGGGTGTTTTTATGATATGTGATCCGTCCGATTCATAACACATGGATGGTCAATATTGATCGGCCCGCATAGCAGCATTTCCCTTATTATTATTAAAATTCTTCTTTAATTATGCTTAAAAATAAAAAATAAGTTATGCGTATTAAAAAAAATGCGGTTCTTTAGGTGTTCAATATAAGCACTCAAGTCGCGACAATAGACAATGTACAGATCCAAAGATGCGATCGCGTATGCTGCAAATAACAACTTATGTTGGACGTTCGTAGGCCTGTCAATATTCCGTTCGGGCAACGTTTTATGTTCGGTTCTGTCTAAACGGAACGTTAAACGGAACAAATTTCAGTTTCGTTTCTGAAAACAGAACGGAAACGGAACTTTTCAAATCTATAAACGTTACTGAAACGGAAAATTGAATTCTGCAGAAATCAATGGTAAATGAAGGACGGAACGTTAAACGGAATGAAAAACTGTTACGTTTGACGAAACGGAACATTAAACGGAATCAATTTCAGTTACGTTGACTGAAACGAAACGGAAATAGAACATGCATGTTTCGTGTTCCGTTTCAACGTTTGACAGGCCTAGACGTTTGAGTAGAATTTCCTAATATAAGTTATGAAAATTTATAAACTGTGGCTGAGTATTATGTGGAAAAATAAAAATGCTTAGTAAATTGTAGATTAAAGTCATATACATATATTATCATTAATTGTGAATTCCGATATAGCTAAATACCGCATAAGTGATACTTGATATAATTTTATATGTGCTTAATTACTTACACTTAATATGTATATGTTGTTTATTTGATTAGTACATAGTCTATGTTTTTTTTATCCCTTTTGTTGATTTTTATGGGCCAGCCTAGTTGAAGTTCAAATTAGATAAATATTTTTTTTTCTTAATTGCTAAATAGTCAATAGAGATTAAAATATTAGTTTTTGAGTCCATTGATATTATATTTTTAGTTCAATATATTATATATACTAATTATGTACCGTACAGTATACAAATAAGATGACTAATAAAATTATTAATAACCCGAATAATAATAATTTATTTGCAAGTAATATGTAATCACCATATCTGGAAAGTAAGTGAATGCGCCAAACCCAGTTCGATCCGATACCATTAAGCTACCCGTTTGCCGCTGTACAAAATAAATTAGAAAATATTGCATGGAGCAGCTGCCTCTTACGCCTTCAAGGCACGGCGACATCTGGCTAGAGCTGACCTAATGCAACTTGTCTTATAGTATTCAATGCATGCATATGAATTTTAACCCCTATACTACATGGAGATGACCTTTTTTTTTTTTTTTTAGCTTGCTATGTCTCACCTGCATGCTTTTATCGCCCAGAGATAACAATTAAAAGAAGTATCTTTTTCGATTTAATAAATAAGTTAATTAATTTATTTATTTTGGTTGAAAAACTATGATTCTCTGACAATTTTGTAACTTGTGATATATAATCTTCACATAAATCTCGAAATTGGTTGTTAACAGAAATTGAAAATTATTAATTGTTGTCGCTCATCACCCATATAGTCATTCGATGATTCGTCAACTAAAAAAATGGGATAGTTCTTAGAGGCATCAATATATGTGTTATTTAGCACATTTAAGGCATTCGATATAGACTCTAGAACTATATTGAACTATATCAAATACAAAATGCAGCCTACAAAATTATCCCACAGTTAAATGTTATTTTTTAAAAAAGGTATGAATATATATATATATGTGTGTGTGTGTCGGTGAGGAACCTAGCAAAAAAAATCACGTGTGATACGTTTAACATATCATATATTCGTCAACATATTTTAATAATGTGTATTACGTTAATGTTAACATATCATACCTTTCGTCAACATATGCTAGAGAAATTCTAGAAAATATTTTGTTGGACTGTCAGACGAATTTCCTAATCATATTTTCCATTTTATATAATTTACACGGAAATGGCAATATGCAAACGGTTTCAAAACAAACTCGGGGATAATGTCAAAAAATCAATTAAAAAGGAGCTTGGAAAACCGTTTCCAACATTAACTAAGATAAAATTTCAAAGAAATAAATGAAAAATGGGCTTGGAAATACAAACAAATGCATGACCCCGCGTGAAACGCACCTCATTCCTCTCCGACGTGTCCCGTACCCCTACTATCCTGCTGGCTCTTTTCCTTTTTCCTTTTCCTTATTTTATATGTTTTAATTCAAAACATTTAATAAAGCCAGGAGCTGGTTTTCGGTTAGTAAATACTGAAAAGTACCTTATGTATCCGATTTTTGATGCTGCAATGGTTTTAATTCCGCGTCACTGTTTCTTCCCCACGCTAGATTTGCTCTGCTTTGCCCTTTGTACAGTTGAAATTTAAATGAACAAGTTCTATATTTTGGTTCGTAGACCGATGTAGGGATCCTGATGGAAGTTGCTATAAGATAACATGATTTTTGCTCTTGCAATATATATATATATATATATATATATATATATATTAAATTACTCTTTACGGCTAAATTTTAAAATTTATGTGCAATATTCCCTTTAAATGAACAAGTCCTATATTCAAGAAAATGTGCACATATATTTTAAAAAATAATTAAAGGTAATTCAGTCATTGGATTAAAAAAACACATATTGTCTATATATATATATAAAGGATTGCTAAAATGCTATGCAATGTACGGATGGCCTTCGTGCTACAGATTCGTTCTTGCATTTCATGTTTCAAACAACCGATCCAGACCGTTCATTATCTTCTTCATATTGAAATCTCATTAGAAACCAAATTTTACATTTTTTTGAATTTTTTTACTAATTTTCTCAGATTTTTTAAAATACTTAATCTAATAAATCATGGACCCTTCAATAACCGTGATTTTCAAAAATCTGAGAAAAATAATAAAAATATATATATATATATATATATATATATAATTTGGTTTCTAATAAGATTTCAATATGTAGAAGATAATGAACGGTTTGGATCGGTTGTTTGAAACATGAAATGCAATAATGAATCCGTAGCACGAAGGCATCTGTACTATTCATAGTATTTTAGCAATGTACGGAAGTTTCGGTGCATACTGATCCAAACTCTTGGATCTGTTTCAAAATGACCAATCCAAAACCGTCTAATATGATCTCTCTATTATAATCTCCTTACTGACCACATTTTACATTTTTTTCGAAATTTTTAAGTATTTTTTTCAAATTTTAGAAAATCGCTAATCTAATTTTTTCTGAACCGTTAAAAAATAGCAGTTTTAAAAAAAATGAAAAATATTTAAAAATATCGAAAAAATGTAAACTTCGGTCGACAAGGAGATTTCAATATGAAGATCATATTGGACGATTTGGATCGGTCATTTCGAAGGAGATCCAAGAGTTTGAATCAGTATGCACTGAAGCTTCCGTACATTAGTATGCACCATAAGTATTTCTCTCTCTCTCTCTCTCTCTCAATATATATATATATATATATATATATATATTGGCTAACGCGCCACCGATGACACGTGCCATCGATTTTCTATCGATTCGTTTTTTGAGATCCAAAATACAAATGTTCGATCCAAACCGTTCAAGTTGATCACAATATTCAAATATCATTGGATACCAAATTTTACATTTTTTTAATTTTTTTACAATTTATTATGATATTTTCAAATTGAAGGGTCTGAAATATTCTAATCATAATTTTTAAAAAAATATCATCATAAATAGCAAAAAATTTTGAAAAAAAATATAAAATTTGGTCTCCAAAAATATTTCAATACGAAGAACAACTTTAACGGTTCGGATTTACCATTTAAATTTTGGATCTCAAAAAGTGACTGGATGGCACGGGACCCTTCGTGCCATCGATGGCACGTTAGCCATTGTCTATATATATATAGAGTTTTGCTATGGTGAGTCGCGACTCACAAGAGGGTCCGAGAGTCAGGATCAAAACTTCTAAATCTTATTTAAAGTAACCGATCCAAACCGTTCAATACGATTGTCCTATCGAAACCTCCATGCTGACCAAATTTTACATTTTTTCAAAATTTTTAAGTATTTTTTTTAAATTTTAGAAAATCGTTAATCTAATTAGTTCTGAACTGTTAAAAAATAATAGTATTTAAAAATCTGAAAAAATACTTAAAATTCCAAAAAAAATGTAAAATTTGATCACCATAGAGGTTTCGATAGGGAGATCGTATTGAACGGTTTGGATAAGTCATTTTAAACAAGATTTAGGAGTTTTCAGCCCGACTCACGGATCCTCTTGTGAGTCGTGACTCACCATAGCAAAACTCTTATATATATATATATATATATATATATATATATATATACACACACACACACACACACATATAGAGTTTTGCTATGGTGAGTTGCAACTCACCAAAGCGTCCGTGAGTCGCGTTCAAAATTTCGAAATTTAGTACAAAATGATCTATCCAAACCGTCTAATACGATCTCCCTATTGAAATCTCCATGCAGACCAAATTTTATATTTTTTCGAAATTTTAAAGTATTTATTTCGGATTTTTAAAAACTGTTGTTTTTGAACGGTTCAGAACTAATTAGATTAATGATTTTCTAAAATTTCAAAAAAATACTTAAAAATTTCGAAAAAATATAAAATTTGGTATGCATGGAGATTTCAATAGGGAGATTATATTAGATGGTTTGGATCGGTCATTTTGTACTAAATTTCTGAATTTTAAGCGCGACTCACGGACGCTTTGGTGAGTTGCAACTCACCATAGCAAAACTCTATATATATATATATATATAGGAAGAATTCCATCAAAGTGCTTTGACTGGAGTCCCGGTTAAAGCTCGTCAGATCTCAATATTGAAAGTTCAAATGACATATCTAAACTGTCAAATATGATCTCCATATTGAAATCTCCTTGTCGACTAATTTTTTTTTCATTTTTTTGAAATTTTTAAGTATTTTGTTCGGATTTTTAAAAACAGCAATTTTTGTAAGGTTCAAAACAAATTAGATTAACGATTTTCTAAAATCTGAAAAAAATACTTAAAAATTTCGAAAAAATGAAAAAATTAGTCGGCAAGGAGATTGTAATATGGAGATCATATTTGATAGTTTGGGTCGGTCATTTGAACTTTCAATATTGAGATCTGATGAGGTTTAACCGGGAGTCCAGTCAAAATGCTTTGATTGAAGGCTTTCTCTCTCTATATATATCAAAATTGCTAACGTGCCATCAATGGCACGGGAGTACGGGACCTCGTGCCATCGAGTCATTTTTTGAGATCCAAAATTCAAATGGTCTATCCGAATTGTTCAAGTTTTATATTGAAATATTCTTGAAGATCAAATTTTATATTTTTTCAAATTTTTTTTGCTATTTATTATGATATTTTTAAAAACATTATGATTAGAGTATTTCAAACCCTCCAATTTGAAAATATCATAATAAACAATAAAAAAATTGACAAAATGTAAAATTTGGTCTCCAAGGGTATTTCAATATTGTGATCAACTTGAACGGTGTGGATCAACCGTTTGAATTTTGAATCTCGAGAAATTACTCGATAGAAAATCGATGACAAGGGTATTTTCATTTTGGACAAGCACGCATTGATCGAATGGGGAAACCAAGTCTCAAAATAAAAACCTCGTGTCTACCGATCTAATCGTTTGTAGAACAGTTTGAGGGTCGAATCCACAGGGACGGTGTTGGAATATTAGTCTTTTACTTTACTAAACTAGCTAGACGGTTCAACTCTTATATGAATTGAGGGTTGTAGGTGGTCCTAAATCTTAAGTCTAATTTCGAGGTCAAAACAAGAATTAATGAGAGATATTCAACAAGTCATGAAATTCTAGGGTTTCTGGTTGCTAACACTTCTCCTTAGTCCCAGTTCCAGCAGCCCGCTAAAAGAACCTAGGTCGCTAATCTATTAGACTGGTCGCTAGCTACTTGGCGGGCATAGACAACCTCGCTGGTTCACTCAGCGGCCCGCTAGGATTAGCGATGTGAATGCAAATTGACTTAATTCAGTTGATAATTGTGCAGGGATAATGGCTTAATTAAGGTCCTAGATCAAACTCTCGTTTAGGTCTGGTTGTCAATTAATTAACCCAATTTCCCTCGTATAGAATCTAGATTTCAACTAGCGTTTCTTGGTCTAGTTTCTACAAGTTTATACCTTTCTAACCTATGAAATCCTTGAGTTTTCACTCTTGGAAAGGACTTAACTCTCGTTAACTAGTCCTGGTTTAACCTTTCAGTTTACAACCTTCATGTTAATCATAATCATGCCTAATAATCTAAGTTTATTTGGACTTAACCACCTAGCAATTAAGCGAGCTCTACTTAACGGGTGTAAACAAATCTACTTAAATAATCATGGCATAATCAATTCAAGCAAGGTATAAAACACAAAGATATCAAATAAACTAAATAAACATGCCATCAACAACTAAGAATTCGAGTTTACAACCATAGCCCTAGAACAAACAATCAACAACTAAGAGACATCATACAAACACAAGAGAAAATGAGAATAAGGAAAGATTACAACCAATTGCTCTTGCGTGTGTCGAAATCTCTTATCAAACACGTCTCTTGCTGTCGCAAATGATTTGCTTGGCGCTGCCACGATCTGGACTTGAGACCTAACTCTCAAATAACTCAATATCTAACCCTAACTTGACCTTGGATTTGATCTCCTTCTTGTTCTCCCCAAAACCTCCTCAAATTGGTCTTTAATAGGCATTGGGAAGGTGTAGAAACGTTGAAAATAACTGAAGACGTGCTCTAGATGCACCTAGAGTCGGTAGAAACCGCCATCCAAATATAGAATTGCTAAATTGGGCGATTCTGCTAAATCTGGTAGTTCCAGGTCTGCGGGCCGCTGGAACTATCAGCGGATCGCAGGAAAATGTCAGCACTGCGTCCTGTCAGTATTTTGGGCATATCTCCTTCATCCGAACTTCGTTTGAGGTGATTCAAGATCCGTTGGAAAGCTTAGAACGAGCTCTTCAACTTTATAGACTCATCCAAGACATTTCTTGTCCAGAATCTGCAATAAAATTAGAAACTATGGTAGTAACTCATTCTTGACACAAAACTCTAATTAAACTAACCTAAACTCATGTAAACTATGTAAACTCAAGTTAATTGGTTTAGTTTGGAGACAAAATGGTATCTGAATATGCATATAAAATCCGCTCATCACGCATACCGAAATTTCTCATTCAACTCTCATCCAAACACACCCATATATCACTTGTACTTGGAATTTGAAAATTTAGGTAGGTTGATTGATTTTTATCTACCTCCCTAACTGTACCTAAAAAAACAATCTTATGTCACAACCGTAATAACCTATTAATTAATATCAAATAAAAAAAATTATAGATATCTTCTTTTTTTTTTTGAAGAAAGAGGGAGGTTTTTGCTGTCCAACTTTTTTGAAATTAAAAGTGCATACGGGATTTGAACCCTTGACCTTATGGAGGCCAGCCTAATGCTCTTACCACCCTTGACCTCAACTCGGGTATAATAGTCACAATTTTTTTTTGTTTTATTATTTATATTATTAAATATGATAAAGTGGCCATTAAGAAATAAATTTAAATTTTAGGGTGATAAAAACAAAAGATTTTAGTTCGGTTGGCAAATTCTCAAATTTCTCATTTTGAGTGACACAGAAATTTTTTCCCAATTATAAATGTAGTTAATAAAAAATGGTCGTACAAATATTTGGTTGAGTGGGATAACGTTCTCGTGTGATATGATTTTACCCAAACTTCTTAAAGAGAGGTCCATCATCGATTTTTTATTTTTTTATCGTTTATTTAGCTACGATAATACTTGCGTGATTTGAAGGGAGATCAATAAGTATTTTATTGTGAGATACTTAAATTGTGATTGTTATAAAGTGCGGATGATTGGTATTTTTATCATTTTTTATGTACTAGCATTTGAAAAGTCATTGTACTTGACATGCTAGAGTTTGAGGTCAGTTCAAATCATACAAAAAGTCGCATTATAAAATGTAACATCCCATTAAGATATAAAATTGACCATATCATCAATTTTGGTTACAACCTCAATTTCATGAAAAAAATCCATGTGTTTGAATTGCTTTTCCATTGAGTTATGAAATTGATCTAATACATAAAGAAGTTCGATCAAGTATTTTGATTTGTGATAGTAACGTTTTGTTGTGATGTGATTTGACCGATCCTTCAATTTCTTAATTAAAAAGGTACATCATTAAATTTTCTTTTATTTTTTGAGCTACCAAGATTTACTAACAATGATTTGACTACGTCTCAATTTCTTCAAAAAGGTCCATCGTTGAAATTCTTTTAATCGTGAATTTTGTTACAAAGTCTACATAATAAATGTCATGCTTTTTTTTATTTTTTTTTGATAAGCTAGGTAGCGACTACCAAGGCCAATAAATGTGATACTTAAATAAAGAAAGGGAGAAGATAAAGCAAATATTCGGATTTGAATTCAAAACGGAACTACAAGTGTTACCATTACCGTGAATGATTTCTATTAATTTTCTCCTTTTCTATCAGATACATTGGCCTATTTGTATATTTCTTAATTACAAGAAAGTACCTCATGTAGATGTAGTCATGTATCCGATTTTATTTTATTCTTCTTTTTGGCATTTTTATCCGATTTTTGACACTCCCCTGGTTTAACTCCACGTCACTTTTTCTTCCCACTTCCTAGATTTGCTCTGCGTTGTCCTATGCACAGTTATACTTTAGGATGAACCCGTTCTATGCAAAAGTTCATGTCGGTGTGAAATAGGGAGTGCTTTCGACGCATACATTCGCTGGTGGATTTGCCTTATTTTATTTTTACGGATATGCCCTTGCGCTGTAAAGGAAGGCAATAGCTGCTTCGTAATTCCTCCTATAATTATGTCTCATATAAGAAGTTCCTTAATTAAATTCTCTTTTAAACATAAAAATTTCTTAGACCAATTTTTAGTCACCACTAAAAAGGCAATTGTCTTAAAAAATCATTTGCACTCACAATTTTCTTGTGCAAATTTAGTTCTTAGTTATCAATTACTATTTTGGAGACTCTCGGTACTTTTTTTTATTTTTTTATGTTATTCACAAAAATCATTGTGTTTTCTTATCGACTTATGAGGCTCTCTCTAATGTACCATGAAAAAAAGACAAACATTTGTTAACAGTATAAATTGGTACTTTTTATCATTAATGCATATCTTTCATGTACAAATATTAATAGACTTTCACTGGTGTACAAATGAACAATCTTGCTATATTTGCTATATCATTTATTCATAAATATTTGTGAAAAATTTTCAAGGTCTGACAATGTTCTATTCGTCTTTTCAAATCACAAAAATATTTAAGTTCAATATAAACTTGCATATCACATAATATTTTCAGCATTTATACACATCATAGTCAATTCACCATTGAATATAAAAATCAATAATAAAAATATAACATACATCTTTCTAAAAATGACTCGTACATCACATAATATTTGCAACATTTGTACACGCCATAGTCATTCACGGACGAAAATAAAATCCACAATAAAAATACATCACACTCCTTTCTAAAATTAGTAGATTTGTTAATCCTTTTTCTCACAACAAATATATTTAAAATTTCTGAAGAACGGATAAGATCTATGAAGAAGCCCTCATATTTTGGCGGTGCATTTAGAAGATATTATTAGTTTGGTGATTGTATTTAGTAGTGCGAGTATCTGGGCAGTTTCTAAATATATAGAGTTAAGAGAGAGTGAGGGTATATATGTCTAAAATAAATTAAAAGAATGCCCAGTGAAAATTAGCGTGTCCAAAGCATGCGTAATCCTGACCAGAAAAGACTTGATAAAATTGTACGGTACCCGTGCAAGATTTATGGGTAAATATTCCGAATATAGTACAGAAATATTTCGCAAACTTAGTTGTATTTAATATCATTCGTAAATGGAATTTGAAAAATTAAGTCGGATGATTGGTTTCTATCATGTAACTAATTAAAATTTTACTGTAATAAGATTAAACTAAGTTTTTTTTTTTGAAACTTGGTAGCAACTACCAAGTTAAGATTGGAATAAGTTATATATTTTAAAAAATATATTATTTTTTTTTTTTGAAACTTGGTAGCAACTACCAATTTATCTTAAATATATATATATATATATATATATATATATAATTTGACTACTACGGTAATAAATTATCAATATATAAAAATAAGAGATTAAAATTATAAATACCTATAATTTAATAGTTGTGTATTAAATTTGGTCAATTTGAATATTGACTAATTATTCATTTAATAAGAATATCCACATTTAACTCTAATTTAATTTTATTAGTACTTATTTAATGACCGATAAATTCTAAAATTACTCAAACTAAAAATTTTTTATACACACATGTTACGAAGATATGCTATCAATGTAATTAATTGTATTTTTACATTGTACATATTTTTATAATTTAATTGCAAATGATAGTTCACAGGAACACGTCAGTTTAATCACTATGTCCAATATGATACAAACAGAGTAATAATATTTAGTAACTAACTGATACAAATTTATTAAAATCTTTATCAAATTCGAATTGAATACTTCTGATTATATATTATATAATAATCATAACATAATCTAGCAATAAAAACAACTGCAAACAATAGAAATTAATACCCATAAAAACTCAGTGGCTTTTCCTAATTGCACCGCACCGAATGATTGTTCGTTTCACTGCACATGTTCAACTGTTTAAAAGGAAATTGTGAGGTGGAGAAAAAACAGAGAGAGCGCATAGCCGTAAAAAGGGACAAACTGATTAACCCCCTTGGATTGCATTGCATCAAATAAATATATTCACTGCTATACCTATATATATACAAATTGGTACCAAACCCTCGCTCCCTCCATCTCTTCCTAGTTTCTCCAATACTCCATTCCCCTTACCATTTCCTCCTCCTAATTTCATTTCTTCATGAGGGTTGGAGTTTGAAACAAGGGTTGACAGAAGCAATTTCGTTTTCTTTCTTTCATAATCATAGCGTCTTGTCTTTGGTCGCTTGCTAAAGAAAGAGTAGTTCTTCCGCAATTTTTTACATTTCATACCCACAAAATAAATTATAAAAAAAAGGAAGCTTGAGATCAAGGGGAAGCTGAGGTGTGCTCCGTCCACGGTGTGCTTCTACTATCAGTGACTTTTTCCTCGTACAAGAGAAAGGGTACAAACCAACACACACATCAACATCACCAAACCCCTTCCCACCTTTATAAAACCATCCCTTTCAATTTTGAGTTTCCTCAGGGACCTTTAGCAAACAAAAAGAACTATACAAAACCCAGTACCGCCACCACCTCCCCTTGGCTACCACCTCTCTTCTCCTCAATTCTCTTCTTTATTTTTTATAGAGAAACAGAGAGGTGAAAGGGAGAAAGAGAGGGCATAAACAAATTTACAATGGACCGGCTTTCGACAACGACACTTCTACCGGAGACATTTCAAGGTGCGAGGGACGACATAACGGAGCAAATAGCGGTGATATGGCAGCAAATAAAAGCACCGGTCATAGTGCCGCTTCTCGGCCTTTCGGTGTTTCTATGCCTCATCATGTCCGTAATGCTGTTGGTCGAAAAAGTGTACATGGCCATTGTCATTGTACTCGTAAAGCTCTTCAGCAGGGGGCCGCACAAGCGGTACCGCTTCGAGCCCATACGCGACGACTTGGAGCTCGGCAATTCGGCATATCCCATGGTGCTAGTTCAGATTCCTATGTACAATGAAAGAGAGGTAACCCCACATAATTAACATGAGTTGATAATTATTAGCTAGCAAGCATCTCAGGCATGCTTCATTATGTCTTTCTTGATTTCTCCCATGTTACCTCTTGCTTTCTTCTATTTGGGAAATAACCTTGAGAACCGGTACACATGCAGGTGTACCAGTTGTCAATAGGAGCAGCATGTGGGCTGTCCTGGCCGTCGGATCGCATCATCATTCAAGTACTCGACGACTCAACTGACCCTGTCATTAAGGTAAATATTATTAATTCAGAGCATTTTCAACTTTCTGTCAAATTCTTTTTGGTTGAATCGATCAAGTTAATTTCTTACCTAGGGGAGTGAAATTGGGTTATTATTATTTTAACCTCCTCATTTGTTTGTATTGGTACGATACAACTACAAAGCCAACGGTGCTTTCTGATAATTGATCTGGAATTTTGTCCTTTTGCATTGCCACGCCATATCTCGAGATAATAATCTTACTCGTGGCATTAAATCCTAGTTCCATGAGAGAAGTGACAACATGCCAGTTTGCCACGGGTACCGAAAAAATGCATGCATGTAGCCAAGTATTACCCACTAAAATACATAATCCTTTATTTGGACAAAACATAGTAACTGTTTCTTCATTCCCAGCAGTTATTATAGATAATGCTACTAGTTCATTTATGTTTGATGAGCATCCAACTATTGTGATGGAATGTGCTATGACATGTAATCGATCTGGTCCGTTCTTTTCAGTAATTAAACGGTCCTGATCAACATCTTCTCATTACAAAATTTGGGCTTTTGTCTCATACAAGTCCACTTAAGTACTCTTTAATCAATTGCCTTCCCTACAGTATACTGAATTTGGAATAAATTAAGTTATGCAAAACGTTATGACAAGGTAAAATATTGAGGGTGTGTTTGGATGTAACGGAATAAGCCGGGAATAGGGAATAAGAATAAGAAATTTCGGTTTGCGTGCTTATTCTTATTCCTTATTCTTATACCATAGTTTTGTTAGTATAGGAATAAGGGCCTTTATTTCTTATTCCTATGTTGTTTGGGTTGCACAAAAATAAGAATAAACACGTAAATCGAAATTTCTTATTCTTATTCCCTATTCCCGACCTATCCAAACACACCCTGAGTATGTTGCACAATGCAGGATATGGTACAGTTGGAATGTGACCGGTGGGCGAGCAAGGGGATCAACATAAAGTACGAGATACGCGACAACAGAAACGGGTACAAGGCCGGAGCTTTGAAAGAGGGTATGAAGCATGGATATGTCAAGGACTGTGATTACGTGGTGATTTTCGATGCAGATTTTCAACCCGAACCCGACTTTTTGTGGCGTACCATCCCTTTCCTGGTACATAACCCTGAAATCGGTCTCGTCCAAGCCCGCTGGAAGTTTGGTATGTGGCTCTCTTGTTTATTATGTTTCTCTTTATTTTGTTTTTTTTTTAATTAACATTATCATTCCATGTTGGACCAATCCTCATAATGATGGCCACTTAAAAATCGACTGGATCCTCAAACCATAAATATTGTTCATGCACGCTTGACCCCTTAATGAAACATTAATTAGTATCAAATAATTCACAATGCTAATCACTTTGTTATTAATTAAACCCCACTTTTGTCAAACAAGAATATCAAATAAAGCCATAGAAGGGGGAGTCTAAGCTCTTCATTGGGTAGATGACTTATGCAAGATCCATGTTCCTACCAACCAACTTTTAATTTCTTTTTTTTCCACTTAACTTGAATATGGTAATAGGGGAGGTTGGAGTGAAATCTGCCTATTTGGGACAAATATGATAACAAAAAGGCAGTTGGAGAGAAATTTTCCTATTTAGGATTCTACAACTTGACATGCTTTGTTACAATACAGTGATCCTGAGAAGGAGGGTTTTGTAACTACATCTGGTTCTGCCCACACTTTATGACAGAGTAGTTTTTGTTTTTGTTTTTGTTTTTGTTTCTTTTTATTTGGGGAAAAGTGTCGGTGGACCGGTTGCCTCTTTTTTGCCACATTTTCTCCGAGCAATTTTTTTTTTCCGATTTTAATCAGAACATGGTAGGGTCCAGGAAGCTATTCCATCTCTTGCATTTGATCCCTCTTTTGTGACTTTGATGTGTTTTCTTTTCTGTTCGTGCAGTTGTGCCATTATATATTCTAAATTATTCAATTAAAATCGATGGGGTATTAACAATCATTATAAATCTGTTCATCCCTAGCTGTTTATCAATGAAGATCAACTATATTTTCCACACTCCATAAGTACTAATTATTACGTTAAAATGAAATATGTACATAATTAATTCACAAATAACATACAATTCATATTTATATAGTTGCAAATATTCTGTCACTTGTCAGTTGGGTGAACAACATGTACAATTGGTTGACATTCCACTATTTTTCCGACGATTAACATTCCTTAAGGAGAATTGAGTGTTTGATCCGATCTGATGTATACTAATTATTGCACATCCTGGATTTTAAAATGTCAATTATCCTATAATTATTTAGAGTGACAACTAATGCAAACGACTTAGTCATAGTCGCCTGATAGTTCTACCATCTAGTAGTAAAAAGTTCAATTCTATTTTTTCCCCCTCTTCCTGCCCTTTCTTCTTTTTATCCCTTTTTTTTGGTGTGATAGAGTGTTGCATGTTCGTTTTAGTTGAGGAGAATAAAATATACTAGATCACATATTATATCAAAACAGGCTTAGGTGAAGCTTATTTTATTTGTGTGAGTTAAGGTAGTGGGTCCCAACAAACAGAGAGATTAGAAAAGAGCGGCGTGGAAGCCGGCGCGAGCTTCTCGGCAGATCCACGTTTTAGACTTTGTGGGGCCCACTTCATCTGGGGCCCACCGAACCAATCACACCGACAAGAAACTCAATAGAGGCTCCTAGGCACTTGCAAAAGGAGCCCACCTATTATAGTTTCACATTTCATTATTGTTACTTTTTCCTTCCTCCAAGGCTCCAACACAACCCAGTTCAACTGGAATTACTTCAATCATACTCTTGTGGATTATGTTAATTACATTTCCCTAAGAGGAAACTTAATCCATGTTTTTTGACAACTAAGAAAGTGATTAAATATTTATTTATAGAGACATAACCTACTCTTTAAAATAGAGTTTACCTCTAGAATAACAGCGAAACACTGACCATCTGTGCCGGTGACGTTCATTAAAGATTTTATAAGTGGGTGACATAATTTGTTTATTTTGGTTTTAAATTGAACTTATTAAAATGCTTGTAACTTAGCTAGAATATTTCGTAAATACTATATTCGTAATCACTAAAGTAATTAAATACTATATTCGTAAGTGGAAACATATTTTTTTGGCAACTAAGAAAGTAATTAAATATTTTTATAAATAGGTGATAGAGTAAAATATAGTCTCTAAACAAGTTATTCGTTTAAATTTGTTACTTTAATTTTTGAATTGATTACAATTTTTTTAATTCAAGTAATCAATTTAGTCAACTAATACAATACTTGTAACTTAGGAAATTTTTTAATAAACACTAATAATGTTTAATAATACATATAATTAATATGATATTTTAATTTTAAGTTAATAATTTGTTATTTGCAGATTTAAGTTTTTATAAACTCATTTGTTCAACAGAACACGACAAACATTCGTTCATCTCTCATTCTGTTTCTTTTATCAATTCTATGAATTTTTATATAAATTATAACAAAGGTTGACTGAACGGTCTTACCTCTACGCCATCACATGTATGTCCATTTTTCAATTTGTGTAACTTCAGTTTCATTTGATTTTAGTTTACATTCATTTTGTTTGAGAAATTTACACTTCTGTTGGGAAATAACAATTTTTAACAAATCCATTTCGGAAAGAGGAGGGGAAAAAAAGGGAATTTACTTGCGGAGAATACTAGGATTCTTTAGGACTTAGGAGAGTTTTTATGCATATTAATCTCCATTTCCAACTTGGGATTCTTTAGGACTTAGGAGAGTTGCTACAATAAAAGACAAATTATATTATAATTACTATTAGATTCCCAGTTGGAACCATCTTAAATGACAAAAACAGTCTTTGAAGTATTCTACAGACAACTATTGTAGAGAATTTTATAATTTATCAGACTGTTATTTTACATGATTTGTCCCCAGTCAATTCAACAATATAAATATTCAGTCAACAACTTGCCTTTTAAGGCGATGGTCTGTTAGAGTCTTATAGATAGTTAATCCATAAATACACTATGGCATGGCAGTAAATTTTTGGAAATTGACTGCCATCACTTTCCGTCTTAAGAGTTAAGAGTATAGTTTGACCATGAAGTTATTATTGGAAGCCCACTTCCTGAGAAAAACAAAATCACTTAGGGGTCGTTTGGATGCGTCCCAAATTCCGGAAATAAGCAATTCCGGACATAAATTTTAATATAAACAATTCAAATTCTTCACAAAGTTACACACTTTCCAATAAATTTATGCCTAGGAATAGCAAATTCCCCCAATTCCTAAGCGATCCAAACGCCCCCTTAGGTATATATCTTGACTGTTGCAAAAGATAGAAAATAGGTTCTCTTAAATTCGGAAAAAGCCAAGTCCAATAATTAAAAATCAGTTGGAGGAATGCAACTATCATTTTAGGTTTTCATTCCGGAATTGCATGTGTTATGTTATTGCAAATACTATTCTTCATTGTTTGGGTGTGTTTGGATGAGGGATTGAATAAGAAATTTCGAAATGCGTGATTGTTCAAATTTTTTTATTCTAATTTTATAGTTTTGTTAAAATATGGATAAGAACTCAAATTCCTTATTCTTGTGTCCTTTGAATTTCACAAGAATAATGAATTTGGAGCTTACCAATTTCTTATTCTTGCTCATCCAAACACACCCAAAATTATGTATAATCATCTATATATTTAATTGTGTCATCTGTAAATTATATATATAATTTTTATTCGGTTGATAAGAATCATCCTATAATTTATCATCTCTATCATTTTTATCATCTCTGGAGATGACGCATTTCTTCTTTTTTATTTTCGAAACATAATTAATTAAGCGTTAACTATTTTTTTTCATTTTTGTCGCTCATCATCCAAAGTGTACTCCTTCTCGCTTCCTAGCACCTATGTTTCTCACACTTCGCCCACCTCATTTTTTTTAGAACAATTAGCATTTTTTCCGGAACTTCCTAGGACAGTTAGTAATATTTTTCATGACAATTAGTTTTTTCCCATGATAATTAATAATTTTTCTAGAACAATTAACATATATTTTTAGGACAATTAACTTTTTCTCCCAGGACAGTTAATAATATTTTTCAAGTCAGTAACTTTTTTTTTCTAGGACAATTAGTTTTTTTTTCAGGTCAGACATTTTTCCCAGAATAATTAATATTTTTATGATAATATTATTTTATGGGACAATTAGTTTCATAATATATGATTATTAATATTATTTGCTAGGACAATTAGTATTATTTTATACGATAACATGAGGTGGGGAGACGGAAGAGGCAGGGAAATGTAGGCGTCAGATGTGTTGGGAACTTGGGATGGGATGAGGATGTGGATCAGAGGTAAAAAGAGAAAGTATGCTGGACAAGTATTCTGAAAAATGATAAAAATTAAAATGTGTTGAGGAGGGAATGATGATAAGCGATTCCAATTTGTATTTATAGTTCACACCTTAACAAAATTAGGTTTAGCTATTTGTAAGAGATGCAGTACAATCGTGCCTATTTTATAAAAAAATTCATAATATAAAATGTATTTGGCGGGTGAAATCATTTTCTAAAAGGTTTCACAATGAAGATTAATCTTGTGTCTACTGCTTTTTTATCCCTTTATGGATGAAAAGGTTTAGGGTCCAGCAAAGCTAGGAACAAACTCACGTGCTTAGATTTGGAAGGCAGTTGCTTCAACAGCGATCCTACCTCTCAATATAAAGAGAGTAAGTTCCATGTGAGTCATACAGATGGGAAGGGTTGCTTTCAACCTACACTGTCCCTATGGTTTTTAGTTAGGTATGTAACAGTTAATACAAGCCACAAATCACTCCTAATAGAAAGGCAGGCCATATGAGGCTCTAGTAATAGCATTCGTATACTTTCTTCTTTTGTTATATGCAATGTGGCATTGTAGACTGTGTCATATATCTCTCTTTAAATTAAATTAAAGAACTTGATATGTGGGGTCATTATATCTCCTTTTGTTTTCCTAACCACTGATCTCATGGCCGTATTAAATGTACTACTAAGAGCAATTTGTGGGGTATCTCGGTTTGAAGCTTTGTTATATTTACCTTTATTCCATTACTTTTCTACCTAACTTGCTCGAGCTTTAATTGAAATTTTGTGTGCATTTCCTACTACATTCATGAAAGAGTCCTTGTTTGTAGTAGTAGAAGAGCCTCTGACTCTCTGGGAACGGTTGCATTGGCAGAAGAACCAGTTGGGAGTTGTTACTTGTCACACTTTTTTCCTTTATGACAAGATCAGGTTAATGCTAAATTAAGAGGATAAAAAAATAATCAATAACATATACGTGGTGCAATGAGGACCAAAGGACCAGAAAGCCTGACCAGTGACAAATCTTCGGCTCCCATGTGCATTTTATGCTGCTATGGTCTCTGCGCTTTATATAATAAATTTATTTACTCACCAAACCTTATTACTGTTTCTTATACTTCGTTGGTGTTGAAGTTGCCACTCTAGTAGCTTTTAAAGCAGTGGACCTCTCTGCCTCCCTCTTCTCAGTTCTCACCGACACTTTCTTCTTATCAGTTTCGTCCCTAATTTTTCTTAATATTATTTTTTTAATTAAATAATTCTCACCGACACTAGGTTTACCTATCCCTCTTTTTTTTTTGTAAAGAAAAAAAAGAGAAAATTTTGTTATACCATAACCCAGCATTGAGTAAATCAAGTACCGAACTGCACATTGCACGTTGTTGTTCGTGCAGAGAGTCAAATAATTGGAGCCTTCTCGCAACTTGGTGCTTGTCTGCTTGTCTGAAATCTGAATATATATATAGAGTTTAGCTACGGTGAGTCGCGACTCACGGACCTTCCGGTGAGTCGCGACCAAAACTCCTAGATCTAGATCAAAATGACCGATCCAAACCATCCAACATGATCTCCCTATTGAAATCTCCGTGCAAACCAAATTTTTAATTTTTTCGAAATTTTAAGTATTTTTTCGGATTTTTAAAAACTGATGTTTTTGAATGGTTCAGAACCAATTAGAGTAACGATTTTCTAAAATTTCAAAAAAATACTTAAAAATTTTGAAAAAATGAAAAATTCGGTCTACATGGAGATATCAATAGGGAGATCATATTGGGCGGTTTGGATCAGTCATTTTGATCTAGATCTAGGAGTTTTGGTCGCGACTCACCGGAGAGTCCGTGAGTCGCGACTCACCGTAGCTAAACTATATATATATATATATATACATATATATAGAGTTTAGCTACGGTGAAATATGATCAAAACTCCTAGATTTAGATCAAAATGACCGATCCAAACAGTCCAATATGATCTCCCTATTGAAATCTCCGTGCAAACCAAATTTTTTATTTTTTCGAAATTTTTAAGTATTTTTTTTCGGATTTTTAAAAACTGATGTTTTTGAATGGTTCAGAACCAATTAGATTAACGATTTTCTAAAATTTCAAAAAAATACTTCAAAATCTCGAAAAAATGAAAAATTTGGTTTGCACGGAGATTTCAATAGGGAGATCATATTGGACGGTTTGGATCGGTCATTTTGATCTAGATCTAGAAGTATTGGTCTCCGTGAGTCGCGACTCACCGTAGCTAAACTCCATATATATATATATATATATATAGAGAGAGAGAGAGAGAGAAGCTTTCAATCAAAGCGTTTTGACAGGATTCCCGGTTAAACTCCGTCAAATCTCAATTTTGAAAGTTCAAATGACCGATCCAAACCGTCAAATATGATCTCCATATTGAAATCTCCTTACCGACTAAAATTTTCATTTTTTTGAAATTTTTAAGTATTTTTTTCGGATTTTAAAAAATCGTTAATCTAATTTGTTCTAAACCTTACAAAAATTGCTGTTTTTGAAAATCCGAAAAAATACTTAAAAATTTAAAAAAATGAAAATTTTGGTCGGCAAGGAGATTTCAATATGAAGATCACATTTGATGGTTCGGATCGGTCATTTGAACTTTCAAAATTGAGAACTGACAGAGTTTAGCCGGAACTCCAATCAAAGCGCTTTGATTGAATCCTCTCTTTCTCTCTCTCTCTCTCTCTCTCTCTCTCTCTCTCTCTCTCTCTCTCTCTCTCTCTCTATCTATATATATATATATATTCAAATTTATAGCTAGCCCAACATCAACATGGAAAACCTCCATGTTCAATTCAATATTATAAATGAAAATCACGTTGTCCTGATTCATTGACTATAGTGTTTTGGTAGATGAAAATAATTCAAGGAACAATTAATGCAAGGATATGATATGATAATTGGTAGTCTTAATTTCGCATGATGGATCTGATGAGATGTAGAAATCTAGTAGAACAACTACCTGATGTCTTTGATATTTATAATGTACCTATATAATCCTGCCGCAGAAGGAACTTAAAATATATGCAAGTTGCAGTAAACAAAAGGGATGAATTGTTGGAGTGATTGTTGAATATTTTTTTTATTTTACAATGGGAAATAAATTTTATCCTTAGTAATAAATAAAGGGGGGAAAAACACTTGAAACTGAGATTACATTTTTTATATTCCATAATAAATTAATTTTCTAAATCTGAATATAATGGATGCAGTGAATGCCGATGAATGCTTGATGACAAGGATGCAAGAGATGTCTCTGGACTACCATTTCACGGTGGAACAGGAAGTTGGATCATCTACTTATGCCTTTTTTGGTTTCAATGGTACGCACTTAAAGATTATTCAACACTGACCCATCTCGTATTCTCTAGCTCCTATTTAAGATGCAACAATATTAAATAACAACAATGCTTGTATTTTGCACAAATGCAGGGACAGCAGGAGTGTGGAGGATATCAGCTCTGAATGAAGCAGGGGGATGGAAGGACAGAACCACCGTTGAAGATATGGATTTGGCTGTCCGTGCTAGCCTCAAGGGTTGGAAATTTGTTTTTCTTGGTGATATCAGGGTACCAATCCTACTTGCTTGATCTTATCACATCATTAATGACTTCATACTGATTTGCACAAATACTGGGGTCTGTCCCCTGCTTTCACATGCTAACTGATTACACCAACAAATAATATAATCCTTTCTTTGAAGTTCTTAATTATTTCAATCTACTTAATTAATTTGTGCCCTTTTTAGGTTAAGAATGAGTTGCCTAGCACACTTAAAGCATACAGATATCAACAACACAGGTGGTCTTGTGGACCCGCCAACTTGTTCAGAAAAATGTTGATGGAGATCGCTAGAAACAAGGTCAGTCCATTTATTAACATTTTAGAATCCAAGAACACTGCATAATTTAAAAAAGGCATATCTTGCTTTGCATTAGTATTATTTTTTTTCTTGCTTTAGCATCATAAATTCATAATCACTTTTAAATTTTTAACATGCAGAAAGTAAATCTCTGGAAAAAAATGCATGTCATCTACAGTTTCTTTTTTGTGAGGAAGATAGTGGCACATATCGTAACATTTGTATTTTACTGTGTGGTAATTCCCGCGACGGTGCTGGTTCCTGAGGTGCAAATACCAAAATGGGGTGCTGTTTATATCCCTTCTATGATCACCATTCTAAATGCAGTTGGCACTCCAAGGTATAATTAATTTTTTTTCAATTCAGATTACATCATTAAATGAGTAACAAAAATAGTTTTCCATATCAATTACATCGACATCCTTCAATTGCTGCAGGTCACTTCACTTACTGGTATTCTGGATCCTTTTTGAGAATGTAATGTCATTGCACAGAACAAAGGCTACATTTATAGGCTTGTTGGAAGCAGGAAGAGTGAATGAATGGGTTGTCACCGAAAAGCTTGGTGATGCTCTCAAAACTAAAGTCAGTGTGAAAGCTGCCAAGAAACCACGCCTTCGTGTAGGGGAGAAGTATGCATACTCTTGCTCTCTTCTTTTTTTTTATCTTTGACATGTTTATATGCATAATATAAAAACATATTTTAATTTTTCCTTTTTTTTCTCTTGCAATTATGTGATATAAATATAATGATATATATATTGCTTACCCATATCATTAGGCTGCAGCTGTTGGAATTGGGAACTGGAGCATATCTCTTCTTCTGTGGATGCTACGATGTGGCATTTGGGACGAACCATTACTTCATATTTCTCTTCCTTCAAGCATTTGCATTTTTCACAGTAGGCGTCGGTTATGTTGGCACGTTCGTACCACATACTTAGCCAACCTTTCTGGCAAAGCGTACATCTTGTACACAGCCTGAGAAGGGTATCAATTTTTTTCTGCTCGCAAATAATAATAGTTCAAGTTTGTGCAGCCCTTGTGTGATGTGGGGTATATATGTGTCTCGTGTAAAGCACCATCAACTCTGCGCTGGTGGAGAAATCAAATAGGTGATAGGCTTGGCTTCTCGGGCGAACCGGTGTCTGAAAGAAGCACAAGTGCATATTAGTTTTTTAGGATTTTAACTATGTTAAAAATATGTGTAATTGAGGTCAACTGTTAAGAACTAGTTAAAGCAGTTTTTTGTAAGCAGCTACAAAGGTAGATAGTTGTTAGTACGTACACTGGAGTTTGTTGTGTGGAATGGATCAGCTCCTGTTGTTTGTTTTTAATTATGTGTATTTATTTGAATGTTTTTTGAAAAGGGAAAAAAAGAAAGAATAAAAGTTCTTCGAATGGTGGATGAGCACACATTTATTTCTACATTGATCCCTTGTGCTGTGTATTTGCAATTTTGTGAATGTTGGAAATTTGGCATGGAGACATGTTTAATAATTTCTTATAGGCAATTAAATATTTACCGGACCATTTGGATAAATATCGGATTTAGATGAAATTTGGGCCGAAAAATATATCTTCACATTTTTAAATAGTATTCATTCATTTATTTATATATGTGCAGATATGAGGCAATTTATATTTGAGACTTAAAATTGATAGAAGAAAACTTAAATGACCAATCTAAACTATCCAATACAATCTTTTTGGAAACTAAGTTTTATATATTTTTTGAATTTTTTTTCACTACATTTTCAGATTTAATGAAAAGCAGTGCTACCCGACCCAACAAAAATTCTAATTAATATACGGCCCATATTCCTTTTCTTTTGCCCCTCATCGGCCCATTATTGAACCATCCGGCCTAGGCCCAACAAACCCAATTTTCCTTCTCCTCTAAATCTTAATTTAATCAATTTTTTATAATTAATTAACGAATCCTTTAAACGTACACATACATCACAGACAAGGGAAAATATCTTCCGATCTCAATCACAATCTTCCTTTCCTTTGGAGGAGAATCAGTAAACAGAAAAAAAGAAAAAAAAATATCTCAAATCTGAGAATCAGTCTGTCAGACAGCTAGAAAGAAGAATCGGCGTAACTCCGAAGGTGAGTCTCTTACCATTCAACCATTCTTTGTTCTCTCTCAAAACTTGGCCAATCGATTTGGAAAATCGCCTGATAATCGGATCGGATATTGAGCTTCCGATAGATTTTTCAGACAATTTTCAATGGATTATTTCTCTTCACAAAGAAGAGAGTGAAGGTCTGGCTGAAGCACGACTGCTCAAATGCAAAAAACGAGTATATAAATGTCGATCAATGTTTTGATCCAGATCTGAACTGTATGGTTGTGTTCTAGCTGGTACAGGATTCAGATCAGAGATTGTTTTCCTTAGTTGAATTGAAGATAAGGTCTAGCGACCATTTCTAGGTTGTAGAAATGCTCTTTGTAATGGTAGTTTGGCATTAAAAGTTTAGAACTTGTTTTTTATGGCCTTTAAACTTGAAAGTAATAAAAGTTGTTGAGTAATTTGCACTATAGTCCTCTGATTGTCACCCTTAAAAGTAGCTTTTGGTCCTTGAACAGTTTATTTTAACCATATCAGTCCTAACTCTTTTTAGCAGACAAAAAAAGAGGATGAATGAATGCCCTAACAGTATATTTGTTGAACTATATATTGATGAAATGGTTAATTACTTAATTTCCTAACTATACCTTTGGTCCATAAAAAATGGGTCCATACATGGATTGTTCAGGGTTGAATGACAGATTTGAACTTTTGGGGACCAAAACTGAAAAATGGGTACTTTAAGGATCCTTTGTTTAATTCACTTTTGTTATGTATTGCACAATTAGTGCTTCAATAGGGACAGGTTTGATAATGTAAAATTGACTGGGTTGTATGATTATATAACAGAGATTGGTGAAATGGCAAGGATCAAGCCCAAGGCATTGCTTGCTCAGAGCAAACAAAAGAAGGGGCCTGCTCAATTAGGCATCACTACTATCATCACCTACCTCCTTATTGTCATATTAACTGTGTTCGCACTCTATGCTGGCTACAAATACTTCCTTCAGACAACACCTCAAGTGGAGAATTAGTTTCTTGGTGCTTCTATGCTTAAATGCAATTTTTTTCAGTGTTTATGTTTTTTCAATATATTGACAGTAGCTCCCAAATTATGATGGCACTTTTGCAAGCTTTGCTGTATTGTAATTTTGTAACTTAAAACATCCTTTCTCTTGCTTTGTAGAACATTTTTTATTGTATTATGCTTGGGTTGAGATGAGATTAGTTTTCTTTTCTTTATATCCGTGTGCTGAAAGTATAATTAGCCAATTCGTTTTCTTTTTTAATCAAATTTTGTTTTATGATTGAGCAGAGGTCAAATCAAATAGGCACTCTAGCTCTCTATATCTTCTCATATAATTATTAGATGACTACTCGGTCCAAATGAGGTAGCATAATACGCAGTAGTAATTAAAAATATATTTTGGAAAATCGGCAGTGCAGACTTTAACTTAAAAGAATTTGGATATCAGATATTAATTTAGGCCAGCGACTGCTCAATTAGTATTATATGACAAGATGAAGGTGACAGAACACAAAAATTTAGCAGGAATACAAAGTTACACTGTCACAAGTCAAGTCATGTTATTGAACAATTAGTATGAAAGCTTTGTCTGCAATCAGTATCTTTATCATTTTGAAAGGGGCTTTCTTTAAATTTTTTGAAGCTAAACCCCAGCTAATATCATATTTGCATTGACAAATCTATTCGCTGTTTACAAGTATTATCTGAGAAAGAATCTCAATGATCATGGCTATTTAACTCGTACAAAAATCATTTGAGCCATTTCTGGATTGTCAATCCCTGAGCTAAAAACAGAAGAGTGTCAGAATCAAACTTAGAATTATCTTCCTTGAGCAATAGGTATCTTTAGGAAAAAAGCATTTTGAGTTCTTGTATACGTGCTGTTCGTACTTCTTGATCAGTTAATGCTCCACAAATCATTCTCTGCTTTCTAGCCTGTATTGCTTCCATCCTCTCTTCCACTGTGCCCTGCACCCCAATCAAATCCAACATATACATTTCAAGATCTTTTTGTTTTTTTGGAATGTATGCACTCTCCTCACATTTAGCAAAACTTAAAAGTGGCATCCCCACCAACCATAGATCTGGAGACACTTTTCTGCCTTTTAAATTTACAACCAAATTAAGAATCAGGCTCAAGCAGCACTGAAGACAACTCATCCAGTAGCAAATTTCCCAATTTATCATTCTGTCCTCAAGTCAATAAAATAAAAGCCAGGGAAATAAGCCCAATACACAAGTAAATTCCTAAGAAGAAATAATTAAAGGGGCTGTAATAAACAAGAATAAATGAATGAAGTAAATATAATGTCTTAAAAAAAAATGAAGTAAATATTAAGAAATATAACCTTGACAATAAACCTCTTGATAGAGACAGATTTTGTTTGACCAATACGATGTATCCGCATCAACGCCTGTTCCTCAACTGCTGGGTTCCACCATGGGTCCTACAACCATTTATTTCGATAATTATAAAACTATATATATTTTTGAAGTTGATATAAATGTATCCAATTGCAAACATACTAGCTTGGTTTCTATGTACAATTGACCTTGACGGAAAGAAAATTGAATCTCAAGGTCTCAATTCAGCAAACTCAAAATAGTCATATCATACCATGAGAAAGGCATTTGATGCTGCAGTTAGATTTATTCCAACACCACCAGCTTTCAGTGACATCAGCAATACCTAATAAGTTACACAGCTATTCAGAGACCATGATATATGTCTTCACAACATAAAACATCTGGGAGCACAAAGAGAATAAACTGACCAAGATATTCCTATCTTCTCGGAACTCCTTGATTACTCTTTCCCTCTGGTTCTGATTCAAAGTCCCATCTAATCTCACATATGCTATGCTACGTCTAGCACCAAATAGAAAAATAAAAAGTGGGTTAATTCCCTAAAAACATTCAGGAAGTACCTTTTCAAGTAGAAGGTCACATTACCGTGAAAGAGGGATTTCTAGAAGATCCAGAAACGCAGTCCATTGGCTAAACACGATGGTTTTGGCCCCGTTGTCACCAGATTGCAATTTGGAGTCACGAAGCAGCTCCAGTTCTTTCAGGAGAAAAGAGACCTTGGATGACTCCACCCAATTACTCTCAACATCAATCCTGAAGCGGTTACTCGTAGGTGCAGTGATCAGTTCCTGCTTGCTGATGGTATTTCGGCAAATGGGGCAAAGACCAGCTGAAACGGATGAGGAACCAGTGCGCCAGCTGGAGAAGAGGCACTCCCTGCACATGCGGTGTGCGCATGGAGTGAGCACCGCATCCTCTAAGGCTTCGAGGCAGATGGGACATTCTCCACGTTCCCCTTTCTCTAGGTCCTCTACCACCTCCTTTATATATGCCTTTGATGCACCTTCCTCCCCTTTCAGCAACCTTTTTGTGAGCTTATTCAGGTCTGAGTACTCTTGTGTGTCTCCACGACTGCACACCAAAAAAAAAAAAAAAGATCACGTGTTATGCATAGAGGAAGTATATTGAGGATGCCAATTTAATTAAGGAATGGGTTATATTGAAGTTGCTTGGCAACTGCCACAACTGATCATACGGACACTAAATCACCAAGATAATGTCATAAATATCTTCTTTATAGTTTAGATAGATAGTGTATCAACTTTAGAGCAACTTGAAAACTGATTGGTCACCCATCAAGAGGCCTGATATCATTTTTATAGGCACTTCATTGATGACCAAACACCTAGCTTGCATCAAACTATCCTACAAAACCTATCTAAGGTAAAGAGAAGATATCCATGATTTATTTATTTTTAATATGAACATTATATTGGTTTTCGTGATTGTCAATATACCCCAACCTCATTTATTAAAATCCCACTTTTTGTTATACATGTCTACAAAAACAAACCTCAAAACAAGAAATGGGTGATCACAACATTGTCGAAGCCGTAAAAGCAATTCCAGAATTGATGCATAGTTATGAAGAACCTTGCCTTGCTCAACAAACTGATCGAACTTGACCTATAAAATCATCCAAAAAACATAACTATGTCATCCATAAATAATTAGTGCATAGATTATACGAAGAAAACACTAATTATGTTAAAATCAAAGTAGCACCTTAGATCTGTGAAAGAGAGCCTCGTAGAAGTCCTTTTCGGCTTCTGACAACTCACAATAAATAACTTCTGTATTAGCTGGAGGAAGGTCCAGAATTGGCCTGTAACAATTGATGGATCACACATATGAGCAATTACATTTCCTTTTCTCTCTTATAAACAAATAAGGGAAGAAAGAGAACAGTTCAACTGTCTTTTTAATTGTTTATACTGTACCTGCCTTCCTTATCAGTGCTTGATTTGGTCCTTCTTAACATGATGGGCTTCAAAATAGACTGCACTAGCTGCAATCCACGTTCGTCTCCTTCCTCATAAGGTTTTTGTATGAGTTTGATCCACCTATTTGTTTATTACAAGAATGCATAATCAGATTTATATTGTTCTAATATGGAACATTTAAGTCTGGTTAAAGTTACAAAAGACAATTTGTGTTGAGTTATATTTAGTAGTATGTTATTATCTCTGGTATTAGTATGTTATTTGTAGAAGTCTAGGGTCCTATTTGTAAAAGAACAGTTTTTTGTTTAATATAAAAGAGAGCCTCTGACAACAAAGGCCATAATCCCTAATTTTACTCTAATTCTTACCCTAATTCTTGCCTAAACCTTCAGTTTCACAGTGACATTTACAAGTTGACATAGTGAATTTACTAAGTCACTGTTATAACATAATATATATAATGACCTTCAGTTTCACAGTGACATTTTATATTTTTCTGAAATTTTTTAGTATTTGTTTGGTATTTTACAAAATTCTTATCTAAACAATTCTGGACCATTCAATAACTATGATTTTTAAAAATGTCAAAAAAATAGTAAATAAAATCAGAAAAATGTAAAATTTGGTCTCCAATGAGATTTCAATATGGAGAACACATTGAACGTTTCAGATTAGCCATTAGAACCTCAAAAATTGAGATATAATTGCAGCTGACAGGTCCATCCGTCAATTGTGGCTGATTTTAGCCCATCTCATATATAATTGAGTTACTATAATTAATAAATTATTTTGACTCCAGTTGGAGCTGTCTCAAATCTAAACTGCTATTATCTATGGAACGGAATAAAAACAGGAATACTGAAAGAAAGCAATCTGTTTTCCAAAAATGGAACATTGTAGTCTGATAACAGATTTTATGGAAAGTTAGCAAATGGTGTTTAATTGACAAAAGCAAGGATCAGCAGATAGGAGATCAGCAAACTTACAATCCCCAGTTCTTCCATGGCTCAATCCTCAAAAAGCGCAGGAGGCTATATATATCCTCCAGCTTGTTCTGCACAACAAGTGCATAGTTCAGAAACAGAAAGAAGTATAAATAAAGTATTTGTTTTTTTCCCCCCTTGATGTCAAAGCCCATAGGCATAAAGAAAGTATTTGTAATATTACTATCACACGCAATGCAGTAATTACCGATATTACCATGTCATGTGACACCCGACGGTCAATTCTAAATGAAATATAGTTAAATTTCTTTCTGTTGTTTGATTTCTCTTATAGGATACAAAAAATTTCAATCATTTGACTATACTATATAATCAAATAACTAACATAATTTGGCCATATCATGGCATTAACTCACACAATAAATTTCTGGTTGTTTTGCATATAAGAATATTTCTAAACTTGCAGAAATATACCCTACATTTCAAATATTTACACCGAAACCTTACTTTTTACATTCTAATCAATCTCTTAACAAAAAACATTAAACCACAATGCCTTTAGCATGATATAAAAGGCACAGTCCATTGATGACAATTTTGCAGGACTAATCAAAAGGATATTTCACAAAAAAAATTTTGCTAAAAGCAAAGAAGACAATGTAGAGCTTGCGAGTTCCTATGTATGGATCCAAAAACAATTTGTTTGAAGTCAAGACAAAACTATTCAGGGATAATGCAGTAACTTTTGGTTTGCTTAGATTTTCTTTCTTACAAGTATGGTGTCATTTGCACATGTGAGCCAGAAAATATTGGTTGTGACCAGAAATTATAAATTTTCATCAGAGTACTTTGGCAAATTATTAGATTGGGTATACATTTCTCCTTATATTGACTCTTATTGAACAAAGTTGACAGCATAGCAGCAACGTAGCAGAGTAACCTGAATGGGAGTACCAGAGAGACACCAACGCCGATCAGCAGAGAGAGCTGAAGCAGCAAGCGAAATCTGGCTTTTTGTTGATTTGATGACATGGGCTTCATCTAGGACCACTCTGAACCAGTGTACCGAGTACAGTCCTCCATTTTCAGCTGCATCCTAAATCCATCTTATTCAGTTATTAACTAAATCATTTGTTCATTCAATGATTCATGGCTCCTTTTTATAAGCAGTAGCCAAAGCTTCTCATATACACATAATTGGATTACAAAAATAATTTGATATAAAAAGAAAAACTCTTTTAACAAATGGGATATGTTATAGTGACAACCTAATTATGTGACAAATGACAATTGAAACAACTGTCTCAATGTTTATCAAAATAAAAAAATCAAAATTATAGGTATGTTCTCTATGATTCAGATATGCCATGTAATCAAGTTTGGTGCAAGTTCAAAACCCATTGATTATGCATCGAGTTATTTGAAGAGTTCACAGTATTTTTCTGTTGGCATTTGACTGGTGGCCAAATGATTTTGAAATTGCACCAAATTTGATGTACAACCTATCTAAACATTGGTAGCGAACACATCTGCATGGTTGTGAAAGAAAGTTGGTTGCCAATATACCCCTTCCCTTCAAAATTATCCCTCAATATGTTCTGCAAAGCAAAAGAACTTTTTCTTTCTTTCTTTAGGTTGTTTGTATAAATAAACCTAATAAATTTAATGCATTTTAATCATTATTCATTTTACCTAACCCTCATTATTCAGTAAGTGTTATCTGAAAATAAACACAAAATGATAGAACAGGCAGAAGTGATACGATTAATGACGCATACAGTAGAAGGTTGCATGCAATTTGCTGAAAAAACCTTTGTTCATTGTTACCTTACCAACTGTTAGCAGTCACGTAATTATCAAGCACAACAACAGAATATCACTAGACATGAGGGCCTACCTCTGCTGAAAATTCAGATGCTAAAACACCATAGGTAGTGAGAACAATGTCGCTCTGAGCTAAAAATGTCCCATCCTTTGCTCTGCTCTGTCCATAATGTGTGTAAAGAGTCACAGCTCCAGGCTTCACATGGGTTTCTATCTCTGCCTGTCATTTTACGATACTAATATCAATGATGATAATAGTTAGATACTTTAAATCTATGTACCTTTTTCTAATAGGCCATGGACTAGTGAAATCCAATTCAGATAAACATACATAAAAATGCCTTAAAAACCAATACAAATCAGATAGCAACCTTCCATTGACCCAGCAGTGTCATGGGACACACTATGAGGTTGCCCCCTCCAACATAGGCAGCAGCCTTTGGTTTTCTCAATAGCTTAGTAAAGATTGAAGGACTAGCTGGTTTTTTTGAAGACGAAGAAAGTGAAAGAGACTCTTCAAAGGCCTGAGAAGAAGAAGGTGAGGTAGACAAGCAGCAACCCTTGCCAGATTCTGAAAGCATAAGAGATATCGTCATTATTGTCTTTCCAAGCCCCATTGCATCTGCCAGAATCTAGCATATATAATTATACTAATTTAGTCAGTCAAAATTGTAAATTCATCAACAAAATCACTTGTAGGAAGTTAATATAAAAGACCAGTCAATGATTACTCTTCTTTATACTGCTTTCTATTGAAATTGATCAATTATGTGCAAGAAAACTAAAAGAGGCAAGAAAAAATAAACGTTTTGAGGGGCTGAGAAAAAAAGATTATTACCCCGCCTCGAGCAATTTGAAGGGTGCTGGGGAATTCAATGGTTGCATCTCCTGAGAAAGAATTCAAATAAACAACAAGTCCTCTCCTTTACAGGGGCATGCAAAAGAAAGAAAACATAAGCATTCACAAGGCATAAGAAGAGAAAGAAAAGAAGTGAATATGACCAAATAGCACAAAAAAAAGGCAGGCAAGGGAAGTCATACTCATCGGCTAGACGATATGCATCCCAATAGGGATGCAGGGTGGTGGCCGCATCCTCAGAGGAAGACGGTGACTCTCCTTTGTCATTCTCTAATTGAAGCATCCAGTGAAGTGCCTGTTTTTGGTAAGGTCTCAGTTCACATAGCAATGTTTCTGGTTCACCTCTTTCCTACAAATGTACAAATTATTACACAAGAAATAGCACACTGATAAGACATGTGGACAACATTTTTGTTCTTAATTACAAGTTAGTTGCTCCACTAACCTGTAGCTCAGAGTTTTCCGAGGTTCCTATTATTTTATCTACATCGGAGTCTGAAATTGACTCCTCATCTGCCTCCTCTTCACCAGCTTCATCTTTACTTCTACCTAAAGTTGTTTTCCTGCATTTCTCCAAATGTCCTAATCCTGTCACAGGGTCCCCACTGCTACCCTGTACATGCACTGCTAGATGTAAACAGGTGTGATATGACAAGAGGGAAGTAACGTCACAAGATCACTACTAGATAGAATAATACCAGTGCATCGGCAGGCCTCTTCCTTGAGTAAAGGTCATCAGGAGTGAACTGTGCCTGATGTCAGAAGGAAAATGTTAGTGATCGGAAAGTGCATGACTGCACGTATTTAATTAAGAGTGGTGAGCAGCTAATGCTCACTTGTTTCAAAACAAAAAAAAAAATTAAGAGGCACTTATTGAAATTAAAGGACTCTCTTGTAATGAAGAAGTGAAACAAGATAATATACAAAATTCGTAAATATAAGTAATAATGTTGAGAAAGCTAAAAGCTACCTTCTTAAAAGGTACAAGGGAGAGCAATCTAAAGAGGGCAGGGAATGGATGGAGGGTCGACTCCTCACTGGCAGCTTTTGCAGCTTTATACTGTGATTGATGTGTTGATTGAAGAATCTTGATATTGATATACACACTACATAATCATCATTGTAGCCAATCAATAAGGAACAATACAGAACAGCCCTACCAAATACCTATACTGAACATGCAAATAATAATAAAAGATCAAATTTGTTGAAATTTGAGAGGCAATCAAACCTTATAGTGAGAGTGATGCTATCCATAATGGAAAGAACTTTGGGAGCAGATTTACAGAAACCTTGAAGCATAACCTTGTCATCTCTGACAAGAGGCAGCAAGCAGCGAGCCCACTCATTAGGTATCCGGCCGATCTCCCCATGCTGGCTAGTCGAGAAACGAACAATCTCAGAGCCAAACCCTCCTCTTCCTCGGGCAAGGGGAGATTTAAGAGAAGCAGCCGCAGGAGGAGCAGGAGGGAAGGAGAAAGCAACAGTTTCGCCAGGCTGGATGCGTCTGCCCTTACAAGTGGAGAGACCTGATACATCAGCTCTCCCAATTAACCACCAATCGTCCTTATCTTTTCTAGCCTCTTTCTTACTGGTATGGTTGTCTTTAGGAAGAGGAGATGGTGGTGGCGGAGTGGAAGAGGAGGAAGGAAGAGGTGGCGGAGTGGAAGAAGAGGAAGGAGGTGGTGGAGGTGGTGAAGATGAGATCGGAGGAGGAGGAGGAGGGAGAGTTTGGGAGTGGGGAGAGTCGAAGATGATGTTGATGGCGGCGGTGGGGTCGTCATTGGCCAGGTGCAAGGCGCGGATTATGTCCATTTCTCTGACATCTGGACCCACCACCGACCTTACGACCTCTATCTGCTCTTCTCTCGCCTTCTTCGCCATCGCCCGCGTCGATCTCCTCTCTTTTGATGCTAATTCTGGGTCGAGTCCCGCTGGGAACTGCTGAGGTTTTTCGGGCTAGGCGGGAAAGAATGATGACATTCCCCGCGCTGCGACTACAGACAGGTGAGTATAGAGCGGCTTCCTCGTTTCATCAAATCAGAGAAAAAATCAATCAATACATCAATCAATCAAAACATATATAAATAGCCGTTCCACTCACCTACTGTAGTTAGCACTATTGAAGAACAGTTATTCCATCTGGGCCGTCGGTTCTCTTTGTTGCATCCTGTCCGTTTGATTCGATTCCTATCTCCCGTCAGATTAGCATCTTTCTGGAGAGTTCCGATCTGCTCCATTTTTTTAGTCTTTCTTTTTCTATCTCTCGAGAGTGCCTTGGACGGACCGGACAGATGCCATCGCCCATGTGGCCTGTGTACAGAGTCTGGTCGGAGGATAAACCTGGTCTGTGCGCCGCACTGTCTCTGTCGTTGTTTCTCTCCCTATGCTCCTCCTTTTCCGGTGTATTTCTTTGATCTTCGTTTCTCTCTGTCTACGCGAGGCTTTGTGCACCAGTGATTTTGTGTTGCCCGATTTACTGGTGGCTCTCAGTGGTCTGAGTGCAGCTCTCCCATCTTACCATCATTTTTTTACTCCATCTGGAGAGAAGAAGAGAGAGAAATTGAGAGATAGATAAGGTCGTGAGTCTCTTTTGTTCCTCAGTGATTCTCTCCCCTTCTCCATTTATTTATTTGCAAAAATAGAAATTAATTTGTTGTTATTGATTTGGCTTGGTTACCAAAATTTTCTTCTATATTTTTAGCTTTTCTTTGTTATATCGCAATCAATTTGAAAATTTTGTGGAGTTCCTTTTATTTTTCTAGACTGTTTTGCAAACTATGAATTTGTAGGAATTCAGTATAGTTTTAGATCTGTGTTTTTTGTTAAAATTGAAATTTAATTTTCTTAAATTTCTGAATTTTAGACCTGTGTTAATTTATTTGAAGGTGGAGAGCAGACAATGGGAGGTAGGTAGACTTTGGCTATTGACCATGCTGAAAGGTGGATTATTCCCTACAGGTGAGCTTTCATATATAGTTAAATAAGCTTGATATATTTTCATTTTTAGAATTTTGCTTTCTCTTATCATTTTGCTTTTATTCACTTTTGATGCATATGGGTTTTATTTTCCTTTTTTTGTTTCACTTGCAGTTCTGGCAATTCAAGATCAGGGATTTTTGTCCTTCGATTCTAGCTATTACGTTCTTCTAAATGTTTAATTTAGAATCTCTATTAAATATGATCGACAAGATTATTTTTTTGTAGTTCTTCCTTTGATCAGTATAAACTGTTGTACTTTCTTTTTAATCAACGTTAATGGAGCTTATTGAAACATTTACTATGAGCTTCATGAGAGAAATTAGGATATTGCAAGCTAGACTGGTCAGTTTGTACAAAAAGTAAGTGATATATAGATCTAGATGTACCAAGTTGCAATCTAATTAAAATTGTGATTGTTTTTCTCTCATTCTTATGTTGTATGATTTTGACATTATCTTATTATCCAGATTGAGAAAATCATGTAAGACCGCTCTGATGTTCATAGAAAAATCAAATGAACTTACGGCAAAGATGGTGATCTTCAATGGAGTACAGGTAGATTCAATACCTTGATTTTCTCAAAACTAAATTAAATGAAAGAAAAATGTTCAAATTTGGCCAACTTAATGCTTCTAGATGCTCCTCCACAGATGATAGGTTTTGTACTTCAAAATCCCTAAAATATCATGTATCGGGTAATCATTGCTTAAATGTTACTATTTTTTGTTCATTACTGAAATGGAAAGTAGATAGAGCTTCTTCTTTACTGTCTTTGTGATAAAAAAAAGAAATTGATGATAGTAGAAGAAATGTCATTTTCATTTTCATAGGTTTTTATGACGTCCGCTGCATCTTAGAAATCACAAGAAGCTCCTAATTGATATAAGAATACTATCAATTCTCTCGGTTCCATTTTATTTCTACGGATGCTATATTTGTGTTGTTGCAGAATGCTACGGTGGAATTATGTGGGTTCTTCTTTCTAATTTTATCCATATTCAAATGCAATCCCAATTTAATCAAATTACTGGTTATTTTTCTCCATATCCACTACCCCTTTATGGCAGGATGACAAGGGGATCAGAGAGGACACAGGGATCAGAAAAGAACATAAGAGACATGAGAGCAGTAGATATCAGAGATAGATGGATGGATGGATGGATGGATGGACGCTCTCTCTGTTTTGTTGGATTTCACTGATTTAAAGAAGAACCCATTGTCTCCTCTTAAGTACAGAAGGTTTAGACATAGCACTACCTGTCGGCCCCTACCATTTCTATAGGTAAATCAATCCTGATAATTCTATCAAGGGCAAAAAGTGAAAAATAATTTTTATGCATGTCAAATTGCAGAAATAAATGTCTTCACATCCACACATGTCGAAGATTTAATGGGTGTCAGTAAAATTATTCCAATGAGTAACACAAGGTAATGAAAATTAGAAACTGAGTGATGTCATCAGATAATGGCAATGGCAAGGTACAAGGGAAATTTAGCCTTTCTCAGCTATACCCAAAGGCTGGATATTTGGTGCAAAAAAAAAAACGTGTAGCATGCATTAGGGAAGTATACAATACCCCTTTTAACATTGTTTTGGATTTCTCTTCCCCTTCTTTTCTGCTTTCTCGAATAATCATATTGCCACTTTTTCCTTAGCTCTCTATGAAAAATTATTGCCTTCTAATTTTGATTTTCTTTCTACACTATTAAATATTCTAGGCCTATGATAAAAAAGAATTCTTAGAAGATCACGCAAGATAAGATCACTATTATTTATTAAAGTTTATACTGCTCTCACTATTATTCATTGGTGTTTCTATTTTCTTTATCTTTAATATTTTTATGAATTTTTCTTTAGTTTATCATTGATATTGAATGGGGTTTCCAATTTAAATTCAGTTCCAGGCTGATAAACTTTGTTTCCCTCTCAATTGCAGGTCCACTGCTTGCAGGTTAAACAATTGCCATCGGCTTTCCAATGATCTGATGTGAGTTACACTTGAAAATAGACATAGAATTATCAACAATAATTGTATGGGGCCACGTAGATGAGATTTTCTTTCTGTACTATGAACTTTTCAGTTTGCAGACACTACATACAGCTGGACCTGCAATTGTTGATAATCCTCGCTTGATTCCGGAAATCTCCAAGCTTGCCTCGCATGGCGATCTGCAAAGACGGAACCATTAGAAGCTCCTCTTTCAGATGAGTACAGCTTCTGCTTTTCAATTTCGAGTGCTTCTTCATATGTTTTGTAACTTTCCCCTTTTTCGTATTTTCTTCTCTTTGCTTTTTTTTATCGATTTTGGTTTCTGATTTGTCTTCAATTTGAATCTGATCAGCTTCATTTTCCTTCAATTTCAGGTTTCGTAGTTGGAAGTTGAAGGATTGCTATTTCCTTCCTGATTTCTTTGCCTTAATCTTTATGAATAGTTTAACAAATAGATTTTCCCTTTTTTGCTTTTTCCTTTCTGCGGTTTATTTGTATCCCTGATTTTGTTTCTTCTGCCTTTTTCACAGCTCTAATATTCTTGGTCTGATTGCTTTCTCTCTCTATTACAGCAGCAACTGGCTTTCTTTCCTACTCTGCGCTCGGCTGGTCCTTCCCTTAGGTAAATTTTTTTCGATTTGTCACTTATTTCTGTCACTTTTTATGCACAGTTTTTTTATTGTGGTCACAAATTGAGAAAAGTCGTTTAACTGAGATTTGAGACACAAACCGTAAAGTGTCAACTCCTATTGTTTCTTTTATTTGGCGTTCTCATCTTTCAAATTTTTCTTTGGATTTTGGAGGTTAATTATCAATTGTTGTGTTTATTCGATTAAAGATTTGTTTTTCTTATGCTTGCTCATTTTGAGTTTGGCAATATACGAATTGAAGATGGTCAGAATGACAGCTAGAAAAAAAATTGAGTGATGGCTGAATTAATTCAGATCAAAAGAGGAGAATATAAAGGTATAGACGGTTAGTCTTCCATCTTATAAAATTTAGATTAAACTTTATTGTTATTCTCTTTGTTAAATAGATTATATATATTGTTGTATTTTAAATTAAACATTCAAGCTGGCTATGAACGCAGCCTATAATTTCAGAATTAAATAAGGATTGCAGACTATAATTTCAGACTATTTCTGCGTAGTAAATCATATCAGTTGAATGGCTCTGTATGCAGAGATTGCGAGATCAATCCTGGTAGTAAAATAAGTCCTTATTTAGTAAATTCATCTGAGCTGGTCAATCTTATATGGAGCCGTATGCAGCTCATCTGAAGCCAATATTATGTGTGCAGTTTGAGCACTACCAAGATGATGATAAAATTCATCTGAAGCCAATATTTTGTTCTTCTTGTCTTTCGATTTTAATTAGATTTGTGATTCCTAATTCTCAATTTCGATTTCTGTTAGGCTGAGATTGTGATGAATGTGAGATCTTTGTTTTGATTGGTATGGAAAGATACGCAATGCAAAATGAAGGTAAATTGTTTTAAACTCTTATGTGCTTCATGGGATGCTCAAGACAAGATTGTGTGGAGTCTGAGCAGGTACCAAAGATAGCTTATGTGCTTATAGAAATGGTAACATAGCATAAATATATGTGTGCTCAAATTGTTTTTATATTACATATGAGGCTCTAAAATGAAAGAATACCATAACATATGAATTTAAATTGGAAGATGGAGTTTAAAGGGTAATTATACCAAATGAGAAGCATATATTCTACAAATGGAAGGAATAGCTTTGTATGTTTTTTCAAGCTTGCATATGTTTTCTACTACAATGCACAGGTCAGGTTTTAGGATGACTTTTGAACCTCTTCTCTTTGTCTTTCTTATGAGTTCTTTTTTTTTTTGCCTTCTTTTTTTTGCTTCATTCATCTGAATGTTAATTATTAGTTGTTAAAATCGTTATTGTAATCTTTATATTTAGATTCCTTTCATGCTTAAAGTTTATTCCAAAATATAGCGCGCTTTTGATATGGTGCTTCCTTAACATAAATGAAATGAAAACAAATTCTATTGTTGATGTCAACATGTATAAGTTGGTCTTTGATGTTGTTAAAATGAAACCTGAGATAGTTTGGACTGAGACTTTCTTATCACAGTCAGAAGCTTTCTTTTTCTTTTAATCTTAGTGACCCTATGGATTGTTACCAATCATACTAATATGAACTGTTATCTGAGAACCTTTTTAGATTCTTGATTTTGAAGCAATATATACGAAGGGTCTTGAACTGTATAGTATATTAATGAATCAGTGAATTTAATATGTTACCATTACTTTTAATAATAACACTAATGAGAGCAAATCAACTGATATCAAAGGAAATCAAAGCCAGTCTGCTGATGATTTGGGATATGATGGTCGATCATAGCTGGTGCCGTTGCTTAGCGTGCAACAGACTATCCCTTGAGGACTCTGCTCTTCCAATTCGCTCTCTAAAAGCTGGTATTGTTCTCACTAATTTGACTATATTGATTAGGCTTCCAATTAGCTAATATCTTTTCTCTATTATTTTCATAACAGATCTATTTGTCGTTTTAGCTATTGTGGTTGGCCATTTTTTTTTTAATTCGTCTAAGAATTGGTGCCATGTGACAACAAAAGAGCTCATACTTTTCTTGCTTTTCCATTTTTGTTTGTTTTCTTTTACATCTAAATGGTTGCTTCATTCAATTTATTTCATTACCATGAATATGGACTGATGCGACTCATATGCTGTGAGAAACATTTATGTGTTGATGAAGGGTTTAGATTTCTGTGTTACTTGCTAGAAAATGACACAAAGCCCTCAGATTTCAAACTTGACTAAGCTATTGTACCAGTGAAAAATAGAATCTGCAGGAAAGCAATTCTCAAAAAAGAGATGCATTTAAAACTTCAGTAAGCTGCTGTACCAGTGAACGATATTTTTTTTTCCTTTTGAGAAACTTTCTAATTATTTCTGTGTATAAATCGAGCTGAAGATATTTATCTTCAAAAACAGGATGTTCTGTACATTCCATAGTACACAATAATGTTATACTCCCTTCCACAGCTTCTTTTTTTTTCCCATATTTTTACTGATTTATTATTATTTAATATAATTGTAATATTTCAACTATGTTATGTCAGCTTGCAAGATAAGTGTGGAAGAATAGAAATAAAAGCAACGGTATAACTTAAAATTCAATTAAAAAAATAGATCGCGCAACGCGCGAATGCCCACTAGTACATATATAAATAGGCGTTCCACTGACTCACTGTAGTTAGCACTATTCAAGAACAGTGTGGCTGACAGGTGGGCCCCACTTAATTTTTTTTTCTGTGATCAACCACTAGCTTCCAAGTGTACAAAAGGCTCTCTCATTTATGGGATTTTATGTGGTATTACAAGTAAATTCCAAACACATACAAATGAGGACTGTCACAGAAAATCTTCTGCCAAAATCGGCCATGTGGGTGGGCCACGCGCTTATAAAGTTTCAGGATTTTCTGCGGTAGTTAAACCAAGAATCAACCGTATTTGAAAAATAAATCACCACAGAAAATCCGGTTCCTAAGTCTTTGTTCCCTGCACATGCACATGCATGGAGAGTAGAGACTAAACATCTCCAAAAAAAAACCGGCCAATCACTCCACATGTATTTTTTAGCTCTCCATTTTATTTAGAAATTGAGGCCTCCATTTCTAGAAACTTACAAATTATATGTTGTCTTTTTTTTGTTATTTCAAGCCCTTAGAAAATTTATTTTACCATAAAATTTTGTGTGCATGCTTGAAAAAAATAGACACAATTTTTGGGAATAATTTTTTTTGTTATTAACGTTCAGAAAAGATAATTTTACAAGCAACATCATATTTTATTTGTATGGTTTGAAAAATATATTTAGCTTTTGAATAACTTTTTTCCCTTTCGAATTAAATTTTTCAGTGAATTTTAAATGTGTACTCACAAAATTATTGATGAAACTTTTTTCGTTTTATGGTTTTCAAATATTTTAGATTGTTTTTATATTTTGATGAATTTTTTAAAATAATTAGTATGAATGGTTTTTTTCTTTTTTTTTTCCTTGCAGAAGGAATCCAACTGCTCAATTAAACATTATATCTAATTATAATTACACCATCAATATAACAACTATACTATCATTGTAATATGAATAATTTTTTTTCGTATTTACAATGCGCGACACCAGTTTATTATTTTTTTTATTGATCCATAAACATCACCTAAAAAAATAAATCGCGCAACGCGCGAATGTCCACTAGTATAAAAATGAGGCGTCGCAAGCTAATTCTCTGGAGAAAAACAAAAATGAAAACTACTAAGATCCTAGAAAAGAGCAACCCCCTCTGCTCGTTATAGATTATAGAATGATACACGATCACAGATGACTATTGTCTATTGATTTTTGGGAATAGAGATCCAGAGAAGTGAGAATTTATTGGTTAGAAAAGTCGCATCAACAGTATATATATTAATAGAAATGGAGAAAATGTCAATATCTTTCATGACAAGCTTGTTAATTGTTCTTTTTAATTCTTCCTCACAAAAAATTAATTTATTATGTTGTTTCCTTTATATATCTGACCACTTATGCTTTTCATTTCTCATGAAATGATAAATCATTAGCTATCGCATTTTCTAGTGGTAAACTAATAGCCTAATAAGCAAATTATTACTTACTCTAGCAACGGATGCTCATGCTGTGATCTCACAAATGAGACACAGAAGAGGCACAGCAGCACGGAATCACATCCTCTGCCAACCTTAAAAGGTTGGTAGAGTGCCGATTTATGATCTGAATCGTTAGATCTAATCTCAACGGTTAAGGGAGCCCCGTGCATGTAACTAGATTGATAGGCCCGAAAAATTTTTAACCGTCGAGATTAGATCTAACAGCTCGGATCTAATGTTACCACTCTACCAACCTCAAAAAGTTGGTAGAAGATACGGACCCCAGCAGCACAGCGTACTGACCATCCCCTCGAGCCAATCCAAAGCACTTATTAATGTTTTAACATATAAAACTAACAATAATAATATCTGTTACAAATTGTCCATCTAAAAGGGTCAGCTCTGTCTACTTCCTGCTCTTAGGAGCAAGGTAATTTCCAACAGGAACTAATATCAAGTTTGGGACGTCCTCAGTTAAACATATGGAAACAGGAACTGAATGTCGCAGGTGCATCCCATAGGCATTTCCATAAAACAACGAATAAACATAAAAAGATCCAGATAGTACTAAATAATTTTAAAAGAGCTAATAGACAACAAATATCTTGATATGTACAAGCAAATAAGAAGCATATCAATTAACTGAGGTGAGCAGATTCGTTGGGGGAGCTTAGGAGATGAAGGCCTTGGTAAGGTCAGAGAAGCTGCACTCAAAGCCAGTTCTGGGACAAGTAATTTTGCCACTATTTTTCTTTGCCATTTCTTCTAAAGCCTGTGAAAAAAAAATAAAAATCAGACTTGTGACGCCCTACTATATTTTGCTCCTCTTTGGGACTCAAGTCTGAGGTGAGGGGAGGGGTGTCCAGATTTTTGACACCCCAAAATTGGGGATTACAAATTGAGGGTTAACTCTTCTAAGAAATAAATCTTAGTTTATCTTCTCTCAGCTCATGTTGTGGAGCAAGCAAAACAATTCGAACAGGTAAAGTCCTCCCCAAATACTGGACCAGACCCTTAGTCCTTTGATACTCACTATTTTGCTTCTTTCTTTTAAATCTAGTAATGCAAAAGACCAAATATGTGTGATCTTTTTAAAAATGGTACGTTCGCAAACATCTCCTGCGAACTAACCAAAAAATGAGCTTTTTAAATAGGAAGTTTGAAGAGACATTACAAGCAAATAAACCATAAAATCCAAATTATGCGAAGTTTGCAAACATAGCCTGCGAACCCCATTTTTCAGTTTTCACCCACTGTATTGTGTGTAGTGGGTTTGCAGATGTTGTCCACAAACCAAAAAAATATGGTTTGCAGCTATTGTATGCAAAATATCCAGTTATAAAATTTTTGCAGTTTCAAAATCCATTATCATTTTTAAGTTTAGCATAATCAAATAAGCAATTAGTGGGGGGGGGGGGTTGAACCTTGCTGCTATAAACATAGCCATTTGGCAAAACAAGAGGTGGGTTCTCAGTGTCCATAAGCTCTTTGGTGATGAAGCAAACAAGTTTGGAATGATGTTGCTTTGAAAATGGCAATGGATCTGCTAGTCTCATGAATGTAACCTGTGAGAGCGGATCTTCTATCGGACATTGCCCTTGGGGGCATGATCTGTATTTTAATTATATGTCACCAGGTTAAGTTCCAAAAATCAGACTACATAATGCAAAACATATTAAAGTGAAGAAAATAAATGAAAAAGAGGAAAGCATACGGGGTCTTAAGAGCAGATAAACCAGCTTGGAGGTAGATTTGCAACAAAGGCTCAAGGGTCATGCCAAACATTTTACAGAACTCTTGCTTGAACTCGTCCACTAGGTAGTCCCATCGGCAGGCATCAAATAATACCTGCTTGGAAGAAAAAAAAGGAAGATCTCAACTAACAACAAAAAATAATAACAGAACTTAGAGCAAACGATGGACAGACCTTGTAAGTAGTACAGTTGGTGCCACTCTTGAAAGCCAAAGTAGCAGTGACATGTTGCAGTTCTTTTGTGTAGGTTGGACCCCAGGGAGCAAGGTACTTGCGAGCATATGCAATGGCTTTCAAGTAGTCATTCACTTTTACCATCTCAATAAACTCTTGAAGCCTTAGAAGGAACTCAAGCTTACTCTGCATAATGCATAACAAAAAGAGAAAATGAAACCAAAAAAAGGGAAAAAAAAAATAATGTCTGCTCTGAATGAAACTTCACATTTTAACAAAGAATAACTGACCGAACCAACGTTAGGTAAATATCTAAATCAGATTCAAATCCACAACCTTAGTTTTCTTCAGCCTGGACTTGTTTTCAGCACACCAGGCCAAAGCAGGAGCCACCTTCTTATTTTGCAGGGACTCCACAACTTCTCTTGCTTCTATGAACACATCAATATCCACTAGTTCCTGTCAAAATGACAAACCAACCAGCAGATTTTATTTTCTTAAGCGAAATAATCTTAGCAAATTCCTAATTGTCAACATGAATGCAATACAACATGACAGCAAGGAGAAAAGCAAATCCATGTATTAACTCACAGACATGAATAAGAAAGATATTCAATAGTATAAGCAGCTGATGATGTAAAATTCTGCAACGATATCTAAGATATCCATATCATGCAAGCTTTAGAGAATTATCAGGACCACACTGTAGGAAAAGGAAAAGGACCCATCCAATCAAAGTCAGATGGTCGGGATAGCACGCCGAAAATGTGACCATTGTTGTTAAGCTAAACCGTCTATTTCGCAGTCAAAAGCAACAAAATATCTAATCACCGTGACAATTGGTAAACAGAAACGACCCATGCAATTGAAAATGCCCACAACCAATAAAATAGTCCAATCAGTCTGATCCAATTGAACCCTTTTCTCATTGTAACCTGTGTCTTCCTTTTTAAATGTCTTATCTGGTTTGATACTATCTATCAAACCAGATAAGACATTTTTAAATTTTTGTTGATAGGTTGGATAAGACATTTTGCGACTAATCCAGAGAGACTAGAGGTTGGATTATAAATTTTTTAATTTGATGGAACTGGTAGTTAGGACAATAGTGCTGATAGGTTAAGCACAATATTTCCAGGGTTCCATCTATATCAGACCATTCAGTTCATTTTTTATTTATTTTTATTTTCTGGGTTTATCCGAATGCTAGGTTCATTAAAAAATTCGTGCTGTCAAGACATATTTGTTATCAGTCCAGACTCCCGAGGAGCTGCCATAGTTTTAACTATGGTACACAATCTGTACCGCCTTAATTTAATTCATCGAATAAAAGTATGATTTTCTACAGAGAAGTTTTTGAGACTCAAATGACTCTAATCAGATTGTTCAGATTGCATGGCATCGAGACAATTATAACAGTACAGGAATTTATCGGAGGCCATATTAGTACAAGAATGCAAGACCGCATGACAGCGCAGACAATCCATACATACCCGAATATTAGCAGAATCAGCAAAAAGGGAGGCTGAGTCATAGTACGACATGCGCAGCATGTAATCCAGAATGATTCGGTTCAACCTGGTGCTGTTCCAGTTGCTGTTGCACTGGCACTGGGGCGAAAACTCCTCCAGATGGTCGATCCGAGCACGACACCGCTGCACCTGCCCAGCCTCGGAACGGGTGAAGTCCTCAAGCTTACGCTTCATGCCGTGGAGACGGCATACCAAGTTGGTGAGAGAGCTCACAGGTGGAGCAGCCGCTGCGGCCGGAGGAGCGGCAACGGAAGAGATGTCAGCGAGCACAGCGGAGAGCTCCTTCTCGGCAGTACGTTGCGTCGACCTCAGCGTCTTCTTCAAATGTTCAACTGGGACCCTGAGAAGTTGCAACTCGAGCTTCATAATCTCAGTCACTGGAGTCTTCTTCTTCTTCGTCTCCCTCTGCTCCTCTCCGCCACCGTTGTTAATAGAAGACGCCTCTCCGGCACCTCCGGCGGCCGGAGCAGGTGGATCGATGATCATGTCCATGGCTCCTCTCGAGTATCCGACGATGAACGGAGATTGTACTGCGCCGTTGTACAAGTACAACCTCGATTGGTCCGATCCGATTGAAGCCCCCTTTGTTTGCTTTCTCCTCGCGACCTTTGGGTTGCTTCTAATCAAGTCTATGTCTATGTCTATCTATCTGGTTTGAATATAATTATCAAATCGACTAATCTTATGGAAAGCTAATTAAGTGACGGAACGAAAGTGTTCAATTGTTCATGGGCTCAACCTGAACCCAATCTTTTTTGGGTCCATATTTTAGATTTACTGCTGTCGAGACGATTTGACATCTGTCGTCATGAGCTGTTATTTTGGAACGGAAATGACAAGTGTTCAATGCTAAAGTGCCTAATTAACGTCTAATTGTGGACCAATTTCATTTTTTTTTTCTAATCGTAATTTTTTAAAATAAAAAAATTTCCCAAACCAATGTGCTGCTTTCCCCTGTACTGACTGGTTGTACTACTCCTTAATTAAAATAATCCTACTTTTCAAAGTGCCTAAAACGTAATTTTTGAAAACAATAATATTTTGTGCAAACTCATGTATTGCATTAATTAATATGTACTGGATATTCCAAAAAAAAAAAATATATGTACTGCTGTCCCTGTACTAACCGGTTGTGCTACCGCTTATTAATTAATTAAATTAACAAATATAATAATAATAATAATAATAATAATAATAATAATAATAATAATAATAATAATTCCTTGACACCTATTTACTTTCTTAACTTAACGTGGCAGTACGCCTCTTAAATCTCCTTTTACCCTTTAAAAATATCCTATCTACCAATTAAGCGCTCTCCTAAATCCTAATTCGTGGTCTCTCGGTTATGCAAACCGAAATACACAAGAAAAAAAAAATAATTTGTTTAGAGATCTTGTTATTATCCAATTAATTAATTAATCAGTCCACCAGTTGAAAATTTAATTCTATGTTATGTTCTGATGAAAGATTTACATGCATATATTCCAACTCAGTTTAGGTCCTGATAGGGCTGGCCTGATAAAGCTCGGCCTAAATAGAAGAATATGGAACCCAGCCCAAAAGAGGCCCGCAATGGAGGTAAAGAAGCGGGAAAAAGTAAAATTAAACAGCGCGCCCAAATGATGTCGGGAGGACAGGCTCTAACAAACTCATACGGAGCGCCCCACCGAACATAACTCGGGAGAATCTAGAGGCACCAAGTTGGCTAACGGCTGTCGGGTGACGTCAGCATTCTGTTATAGGAAATAGGTCTATATATAGAGGGGCTAGACGATTGTACAGGGGGTTGGCATTTTGATAGAAAAGAGCTTGTTGAATACAGATTGTAATCCTCAAATAATCAATAAAATACATTTTTCACTCATTCTCATCTCTAAATTCTCTCACGTTGTTAATCTCTACCAAAACTGAGCTTATCAACTGGCGCCCACCTGAATTCGACCATTGGCAATTCAAAATTGCATTTGGTAACCTGAGAAATGAATGAGAATAGGAGTGTGATTCAACCCAGGCGTTTGGATCTGGAGTTTGCTACCAATAAACTAAGCAAGGAGAGACACTTTGTTCTTCACGAAGCTAGATCTGAATCTCAATCCCAGATCGATCTCTCCACACCTCAGGCAACAGGCGATGCAGTTCATCAACGACAACCAGATCTGATGAACACTGAGCCTCAAAACAAGCAGAATGCTGAAGTTTCAGGAACACAAACAGTAGTTGGCGATCTAACTACGCGGCCAGTCAACCCCGAACAACCAGACAACGATACACCATCAGATCTGGTATCAGAACAAGCAGTGCCAGCTGTGATACACCCGATATTACAGGCTGTACAATCTCGTGAAGAATCAGAGAGAGCAACACCAGTTACAATACACCCGATCTTGCAAGCTATTCAACAACCTCGTGAAGAGCCAAGATTAGAAAAACCCGAAACATCTACAGCAAAGCAGAGAACCACCACAAATTTAGAGAACCAACGCTCTCTCTCTCAGGCAGATCTCACAAATCTCGTAGAGCAAACGTTGCAAGCAGCCTTCACATCAGCCACTCCAGCTCCAACAGTGCAGTTAAATCCACCAAGACCGGAGATTCAGGATCCGCGACATATGCCAAACGTAACGCAACCTCCTCAAAGTTACGGATATATCGTTGATCCTCGCCTAAGCGTAGCATGGAGAGCAGAAGGAACACCGCAAATGTACAATCAAGGACAACCTCCACATATGTTCCAATGGCATCCTACGGGATATGTTCACCACACAATACCACAAGCTCATATGACAGACTGGTATCCTCCCCAACATAATACTTATGGTTTTCCTAGACCAGAGGTTCCATCCACTTATTTTTCATGGGGCCATCCAGCTCAATGGGGCGTACATACTTCATGGAACACCCCTAATCCTTACTCATGGACGCGAACACCTCAACAACCCGAACATCCTAGGCCACAAACTATTCCCAGGCCTCCCGAAAACATCATCCCAACAAACCCAAGTCCATTTCTTGCAATTCCTGCGCCGACATTACCTATCCCACAAATGAATCAGGAGCCCTTAGGATCTCGGGTGGAAAGAACAAGGGCACCACAAACGGGTGAAGACAGAGAGGTATTGTCGGGAAGAAACCCGAATAATGAAAGAAGGGAACGCGAAGAGAAAAGATCTCCTAGGGGCCGTGCGAAAACAAGGCAGCGCCGCGAACATAGTTCAAATAGTGCACGTGAATCAGAAGGATCAGGGTCACCACCTGTCGGTGCCTTAGCGCGAAGGTTATACCAAGGGGCGCGGATTGACATGAAAAATTACCCCCATCTTGATAGATATCCGGGGGGAGAAGCCAAGGATGCTCAAGCTTTAAGATTTACATGATATTATAATGACTGTTTAAGGGATGAATTTTTTATATGTCATGATCCAGTTTGACAGACAATAAAAGATACTCCCAAATATTTCATTTATATCTGCATGATCAAGCTTGACATGATTTGATATGACAAAGACTCGATGGATACTCCAAGATCAATTCCATAAAAATGAGCATCCACCAAAGCAACTTGATTCACATATCCTACAGACCCAATACGGAGAACACCAAATCTGCAAAATCATAATTCAGAAAGCTATAAAATTACCCTTCCTACACTCCTCAACATTCTTCACAAAGAGCCCACAACAAGAACATGACCCATACCAAACTTAAAATGTTCCGAATTGGCATGATCAACATGAACAACCTCTTAGGAAATATAAAAAGATGCTGAAACAACAATCCCAAAAGCTCTTCCAAGTACATATCCGATGTTAAAAATCATATAGCAGATACAAAACTATTGGGGCTGTTTGGATTCCCTAAGGAATTTGAGGAATTTCATCTTCCTATCATAAATTTATTATAAACAATCCAAACTATTCACAAAGTTACACACTTCCCAATAAATTTATTCCTAGGAATTGCAACTTTTCCAAATTCCCCAAATTCCTAAGCGATCCAAACGGCCCCAAAAAGTCTAAACGAAGTTAAGAAAATAAAATTTCAAACTACAAACTTGCATCATAAACGATCTGATGGTTGATTAAAGCACTTCATGAAATGCAGATACCACTTTTCATTTTAGAATTATATGAGCATTCGAATGGTTTACCTAAGGATTCATCATAAAAAAAAAACATTCGAATGGTTTCTTTCCTTGAGGTGCTCCAGCTGCTCCCTAATTTCAGGTTCCACAGGAAAGGTCCCTTCACAGCTTAATGTAATACATTCTAATGCTTCTGCTCTCTCCATAACGAAACCAACAAGGCTCATGTCCATTGCATCCCCCACAAAACTGTTACCTTAAGCTCTTTCAAATGGCTATGACAAAAGTTAGAAGGTTGCTCCAATGACTCCACAAGATATTCACTGAAGTATTTTCGATCTATCTGTATCACAACAAAAGTTAATTATTAATAAGATTCAATTATTCAAACAGAAAGATAAAGTATTATTTGTCTTAGAATTTTAATATATACTACTAAAACCTGGCAGAAGTTTTTGTTATCTAAACCTTTTCCATACCAGTGTTCTAAATTGTACTTGCTTCATAATAGTTGTAATGATAATATTGTATTGGTGCTTAATTGAGGCACTTAATTTATTTTCCAGAGAAATCCAACGAGATGCACAAAAATAAAAATCATTAAAACGTATAATTGCAGAGCAACTCCTCAGTATGAATTGAGATAAGTATGAATTAGCATGATTGAATGTTTTAGAAATCCATTAGTGTGAACAACATACTCTTAACTCGAATATCTCCATCACTGGAGCCACTTCCAGTATAAAGCCAATCCAGAACACATTGCATATCTCAGGTCTTTTGGCATCTAATATAAGGCTCTTTTGCTTTTAAAACGGAAATGAACTTTCACCTGGATGAAGTCGAACCTGCCAAAAGGAAAATAAAATCCATATGATGTTATCTCCTACTTCAAAGAATATCAATATGAGATAGCTTGTTTATGTCAAGTGATCTAGCAAGTTCAAGAAGCCCTGAAAACATTTTGCACTGTTTAGTCGAAATTTCTTTAGGTTTTTTCACTGATATCATATTCTGGGGTAAATTAGCATTAATCGTAAGAGATTTATTTAATAATAATAAAAGAACCTGGCAAAATTGGATGATAGGTCTATGAAACCAATACAATACTTTTCGTATTACACCTGTTGGGTCGAAAACTAATACCTAAAAAAATTGAAATAAATGTTATTTGCATTAGACTAATCCATTCATAAACTGAACCAGCTCACCGTTTCATCTGCAAAGTGTAGAACAAGGGTCTCTAGACAAGGAGCCTTCATTGATATGTTGTTTAATCCAATGATCAAATGTGTATCTTCAATGAACTCCAATTTAAAATGCTTAAGACATGGGAGCAACAAGAGGAAGAATGGGTGTTGTGTGGTGCATTCCACTCTCTCAAGTTCTGGAGCTTTATATATTGCAACCTCATTAAATACACAACGACTGATTATCAGTTGTTTGAGGTGTGAGCATGAGCTATCAATCGTCAGGGCTGGGAATACCTGGCAATCCTCAACGGTTAAGTTTTCCAGTAGAGGGCAACTACTCAACAGATCAATGAATCTATTTTCAGCCAGATTTCTTGCTCAATAATACGGAAACAATTTCTTCTTCTGAGTCTTCTGGGTCTTCTAATTCTTCCGAAGATTCTCCTCCTACAATCTTGTCATAGAAATAACAGTTGTATAGAGCAAGAATCTTCAGTGATCTGAAGGTTCGGAAGGCCTCAGCCACAGGTGAAGGGATTAGCAAGCATTACGAAAGGACTATGCTCTGAAGACAAGAATCTTCTACATGAGGGGTGCTCCCGAATGGAATAGGAAAATACAGTTGACCTTGATTCAAGATCTCAAGATATTCCATCTTCTTCTTGTTTAAGGCAGCTACTATGCATCCACGAAGATAATCATCATAATCGGTCTCTAAAAGATCAAATTCTACAACTAGGCTCTTCAGATAAAGGTGCTTACAAATAATATTAAACAATGAATCCAAGAAATTGAGAACTTTGTTTTTTGCCTCGTCAAAATCTTCAGGCGGATTATTGAAATCCAAAGTATAGCGGACATAGGATAGATCTCTATATAGTTTTCTCCATCTGTTCGAAAGGATACTAGTTGCCACAGCATTTTTAGTTTCCAAACGGTGCAGGGTGTTTACCAGAATATCATCCGGCAATCTGCTCATCATGTCTCCATCAAACAACAATTCCTGACAAAAGAATGAAAAAGTTGAGCATTTAGAAGCTTTACTTTCAAATACTGGAATTGATTCAAAAAAAACCTTAACAAGGTAAAATAAGGCGTCATCCTCTCTTCCGGTAGGAGGTGCCGGAAGAAACAAAAAAAAACATAAAAAAGCCCCACTCTTAATCCAATTGTTGCTAACTTTACCCTTCCTAATGCTTTTTGATAAAATAATAGAAAACAGTATATTGGTGATATAGGCGTTAGCAAAAGGAAACCAACAGAATTTGATAATTTCTAATTATTTCCATATTATTTATTTCCAAGTTTTAATATGTTGAATTAGGAATTGTATTAGGGTTTTGATTATTATGCAACTATATATCATTAGTTCAGATGTAAGGAAAAGGCAGAAAAGAAATAAAGAATTAGCCTTCTTCTCAAAGTCTCTCTCTCTCTCTTGTATTCTGTTAGGACAGAACCACTGCGAGGAAAGGAGCTCGCCGGGGGAACGACTCAAATAGTCAACCCTCTACCCACAATTATAACCTAAGATCAGAGAATCACATCAATTTGGTATTAGATTCCATCTCTGCTGTTCCTGGAGCTTCTGACCTCAAAGAAATCAAAGATATGTTGGCAACTTTGCTCAAACGCCAAGATGCACAAGGCCAGAAAATAACAACAATTCAGACCCATCTAGCAGAGTTAGACTCACGCATCATCATCCCTGAAGATACTTTTGAATCGACAGGTGCAGGCAACAAGGGTCCTACGAGCGTTGGTGCTGTTGTGCCCCCACGTTACCATCGTGTGGAGTTTCCGCTCTTTGACGGCTCTGATGAACCACTTGAATGGCTCTGTCATTGCGAGGAATATTTTCGAGGTCAACGTGTCCCTGAGGAAGAGAAAATTTGGTTGGCAGCATACCACATGACAGATGTTGCTCAACAATGGTATTATAAGATAGAATGTTGCTCCATGTTGAGGATCTAGGGCTTTACTGGAAGGTCCCTATGAACCCTTTCTAGAAGGCCCCTTTGAACTCTTCATGTGGATCTAAGGCTCAGTTTCTCCTCGATGATTTTCATCTCCTTAGTCTAAACTAATCTCATACTTTTACATGTAAAGTATGTATATAATATATCATTTCGTATTTGGTTTGTTTCTTTATGGTCTTTTATGAAAGGAAATGATTAATTCAACTTCAGCAATTCTTCATTGTTTAGATATGGTAATGAACCAAAATGATAAAATTAACTAGAATTCAAAACTTATATCGCATCAAACCAAGAAATCTGAAAAACCAATTGATGTGATTCTCTGATCTTAGGTTATAATTGTGGGTAGAGGGTTGACTATTTGAGTTGTTCCCCCGGCGAGCTCCTTTCTCGCCATGGTTCTGTCCTAACAGAATACAAGAGAGAGAGAGAGACTTGGAGAAGAAGACTAATTCTTTATTTCTTTTCTGCCTTTTCCTTACATCTGAACTATTGATATATAGTTGCATAATAATCAAAACCCTAATACATTTCCTAATTCAACATATTAAAACTTGGAAATAAATAATATGGAAATAATTAGAAATTATCAAATTCTATTGGTTACGTTCTATCTTATAATACCATTGTTGAGCAACATCTGTCATGTGGTATGCTGCCAACCAAACTTTCTCTTCCTCAGGGACACGTTGACCTCGAAAATATTGCTCGCAACGACAGAGCCATTCAAGTGGTTCATCAGAGCCGTCAAAGAGCGGAAACTCCACACGATGGTAACGTGGGGGCACAACAGCACCAACGCTCGTAGGACCCTTGTTGCCTGCACATGTCGATTCAAAAGTATCTTCAGGGATGATGATGCGTGAGTCTAACTCTGCTAGATGGGCCTGAATTGTTGTTATTTTCTGGCCTTGTGCATCTTGGCGTTTGAGCAAAGTTGCCAACATATCTTTGATTTCTTTGAGGTCAGAAGCTCCAGGAACAGCAGCCATGGAATCTAATACCAAATTGATGTGATTCTCTGATCTTAGGTTATAATTGTGGGTAGAGGGTTGACTATTTGAGTCGTTCCCCCGGCGAGCACCTTTCCTCGCAGTGGTTCTGTCCTAACAGAATACAAGAGAGAGAGAGACTTCGAGAAGAAGGCTAATTCTTTATTTCTTTTCTGCCTTTTCCTTACATCTGAACTATTGATATATAGTTGCATAATAATCAAAATCCTAATACAATTCCTAATTCAACATATTAAAACTTGGAAATAAATAATATGAAAATAATTAGAAATTATCAAATTCTGTTGGTTTCCTTTTGCTAACGCCTATATCACCAATATACTGTTTGCTATTATTTTATCAAAAAGCATTAGGAAGGGTAAAGTTAGCAACAATTGGATTAAGAGTGGGGCTTTTTTATGTTTTTTTTTGTTTCTTCCGGCACCTCCTACCGGAAGAGAGGATGACGCCTTATTTTACCTTGTTAAGGTTTTTTTTGAATCAATTCCAGTATTTGAAAGTAAAGCTTCTAAATGCTCAACTTTTTCATTCTTTTGTCAGGAATTGTTGTTTGATGGAGACATGATGAGCAGATTGCCGGATGATATTCTAGTAAACACCCTGCACCGTTTGGAAACTAAAAATGCTGTGGCAACTAGTATCCTTTCGAACAGATGGAGAAAACTATATAGAGATCTATCCTATGTCCGCTATACTTTGGATTTCAATAATCCGCTTGAAGATTTTGACGAGGCAAAAAACAAAGTTCTCAATTTCTTGGATTCATTGTTTAATATTATTTGTAAGCACCTTTATCTGAAGAGCCTAGTTGTAGAATTTGATCTTTTAGAGACCGATTATGATGATTATCTTCGTGGATGCATAGTAGCTGCCTTAAACAAGAAGAAGATGGAATATCTTGAGATCTTGAATCAAGGTCAACTGTATTTTCCTGTTCCATTCGGGAGCACCCCTCGTGTAGAAGATTCTTGTCTTCAGAGCATAGTCCTTTCGTAATGCTTGCTAATCCCTTCACCTGTGGCCGAGGCCTTCCGAACCTTCAGATCACTGAAGATTCTTGCTCTATACAACTGTTATTTCTATGACAAGATTGTAGGAGGAGAATCTTCGGAAGAATTAGAAGACCCAGAAGACTCAGAAGAAGAAATTGTTTCCGTATTATTGAGCAAGAAATCTGGCTGAAAATATATTCATAGATCTGTTGAGTAGTTGCCCTCTACTGGAAAACTTAACCGTTGAGGATTGCCAGGTATTCCCAGCCCTGACGATTGATAGCTCATGCTCACACCTCAAACAACTGATAATCAGTCGTTGTGTATTTAATGAGGTTGCAATATATAAAGCTTCAGAACTTGAGAGAGTGGAATGCACCACACAACACCCATTCTTCCTCTTGTTGCTCCCATGTCTTAAGCATTTTAAATTGGAGTTCATTGAAGATACACATTTGATCATTGGATTAAACAACATATCAATGAAGGCTCCTTGTCTAGAGACCCTTGTTCTACACTTTTGCAGATGAAACGGTGAGCTGGTTCAGTTTATGAATGGATTAGTCTAATGCAAATCACAATAATTTCAATTTTTTTAGGTATTAGTTTTCGACCCAACAGGTGTAATACGAAAAGTATTGTATTGGTTTCATAGACCTATCATCCAATTTTGCCAGGTTCTTTTATTATTATTAAATAAATCTCTTACGATTAATGCTAATTTACCCCAGAATCTGATATCAGTGAAAAAACCTAAAGAAATTTCGACTGAACAGTGCAAAATGTTTTCAGGGCTTCTTGAACTTGCTAGATCACTTGACATAAACAAGCTATCTCATATTGATATTCTTTGAAGTAGGAGATAACATCATATGGATTTTATTTTCCTTTTGGCAGGTTCGACTTCATCCAGGTGAAAGTTCATTTCCGTTTTAAAAGCAAAAGAGCCTTATATTAGATGCCAAAAGACCTGAGATATGCAATGTGTTCTGGATTGGCTTTATACTGGAAGTGGCTCCAGTGATGGAGATATTCGAGTTAAGAGTATGTTGTTCACACTAATGGATTTCTAAAACATTCAATCATGCTAATTCATACTTATCTCAATTCATATTGAGGAGTTGCTCTGCAATTATACGTTTTAATGATTTTTATTTTTGTGCATCTCGTTGGATTTCTCTGGAAAATAAATTAAGTGCCTCAATTAAGCACCAATACAATATTATCATTACAACTATTATGAAGCAAGTACAATTTAGAACACTGGTATGGAAAAGGTTTAGATAACAAAAACTTCTGCCAGGTTTTAGTAGTATATATTAAAATTCTAAGACAAATAATACTTTATCTTTCTGTTTGAATAATTGAATCTTATTAATAATTAACTTTTGTTGTGATACAGATAGATCGAAAATACTTCAGTGAATATCTTGTGGAGTCATTGGAGCAACCTTCTAACTTTTGTCATAGCCATTTGAAAGAGCTTAAGGTAACAGTTTTGTGGGGGATGCAATGGACATGAGCCTTGTTGGTTTCGTTATGGAGAGAGCAGAAGCATTAGAATGTATTACATTAAGCTGTGAAGGGACCTTTCCTGTGGAACCTGAAATTAGGGAGCAGCTGGAGCACCTCAAGGAAAGAAACCATTCGAATGTTTTTTTTTTTTATGATGAACCCTTAGGTAAACCATTCGAATGCTCATATAATTCTAAAATGAAAAGTGGTATCTGCATTTCATGAAGTGCTTTAATCAACCATCAGATCGTTTATGATGCAAGTTTGTAGTTTGAAATTTTATTTTCTTAACTTCGTTTAGACTTTTTGGGGCCGTTTGGATCGCTTAGGAATTTGGGGAATTTGGAAAAGTTGCAATTCCTAGGAATAAATTTATTGGGAAGTGCGTAACTTTGTGAATAGTTTGGATTGTTTATAATAAATTTATGGTAGGAAGATGAAATTCCCCAAATTCCTTGGGGAATCCAAACAGCCCCAATAGTTTTGTATCTGCTGTATGATTTTTAACATCGGATATGTACTTGGAAGAGCTTTTGGGATTGTTGTTTCAGCATCTTTTTATATTTCCTAAGAGGTTGTTCATGTTGATCATGCCAATTCGGAACATTTTAAGTTTGGTATGGGTCATGTTCTTGTTGTGGGCTTTTTGTGAAGAATGTTGAGGAGTGTAGGAAGGGTAATTTTATAGCTTTCTGAATTATGATTTTGCAGATTTGGTGTTCTCCGTATTGGGTCTGTAGGATATGTGAATCAAGTTGCTTTGGTGGATGCTCATTTTTATGGAATTGATCTTGGAGTATCCATCGAGTCTTTGTCATATCAAATCATGTCAAGCTTGATCATGCAGATATAAATGAAATATTTGGGAGTATCTTTTATTGTCTGTCAAACTGGATCATGACATATAAAAAATTCATCCCTTAAACAGTCATTATAATATCATGTAAATCTTAAAGCTCAATAATGTATTGGGCATAGTTATGTCGAATGCATATATAGTTATCATTTTAATATAAAAAAATTCATGCATTACGTACAACTGTCAATAATTACCATCATCATACTAGGCTTTTCGATTTGCACATCATAGGCCACTGAACTTACGGCGTCCCGCGTCCTTCTCCAGAGCTTTATTTCATTTCAGATACAAAATTTTGTTTCCGAAGCGCCTGTATTTGGGTCTTGAATTGATAAATGATACAAAGAACTCACCGGAAAGTATGTGGTGGGCCAAGAGCCCAAGTTTCTTCAAATAATTACCATGATATCAAACTTAAGAATGCTTCAATACCAAATAGCAAAAAGTCATGTCATCTATCGTAGTTTTGGATTTATTTTTTTTCCTCGGAAAAAGGTCTCCAGTGGGATTTTTAACACTTCGGAAAAATAACGAACTCTCTCAAAAACCCAGGGAAAAAATAGATCTCAGAATTTATTTTTTTTAAGATAAATTGGGTGTTTAAATCACCTAACTTATTTTTAAATTAAATGTCTGTGAAAGATCCTCCAATCGGATTTCGAATCATAGCTCAATATTTAATTTTTGAAATTCAATTTATAAAGTGTGTCACGCACTTATATTTAACAAAACTAATCATATTAATTATATAAATAAAGTAAAAACTATTTAGGCTTAAAAAATGTTAAAAAAATCTTAACTCGTTGAGTCTAAAAAAAGAAAATTATGAAAGAATAATAATTCTGCTGTTGCCATGCTGGAAAATTTTATTAACTGTATAATAACAAACTTCAAAACAACAATTCTCACAGAAATCTAAATCATTTTATTACATGATATCTTTGGTAAGGAAAAAGTAAGCCTTAAACGATGATTAAAAATTCTTTTTAGTATTAGACGGCAAAGTTTTTGTAAAAGACAGACCTCATAAGCTATAAAGAGGACTTTACACATGTAGCAAACAATTTATTATCCGAAAAGGCCGAAAGTTGGCAGACTCGGTTCATAGATTAGCCCCTATAGCACCGTATCACGCCAGTAATAAATTAACAGTAATTAACTAGACTTCAATGCCTTAATTTCTTTACAATATAGAACTCAGATCTCATTTCCTTTTAGTTGGTTCGTTTGAACGCGAGATGAGTTCCATGAAAGGTGTTAATTTATCGCTCACCATGCCATGTGCATCTCGGTAGGTTATTCTCGGAATATTATCTCCATTTTTTATGTGCAAAGTGGTCAGATTCAGTACGGCTTTCCAGTCGAGGGAATCTCAAGACCGAGATTCCTTTTTCTATGTATGTACCGCAGTTTTACCTCCCAATACAACTATACAAAGACAAAAGACTTCTTGCATTTTTTATTGGTTGGACATGTTGTTCTTTTTTAGTTATTTTAATTAGAAGGTCTCTGTCAAATGCAGTCAAATTGCTTTCAAGATCCCACGACCAATGTCTCCAACACTTTACAAAATTCAGGCATTTCCATTTTTTTATTAAGTTTGGTTGTTAAAGGACCTACTTTTCTGTTTTGCATGCTAATTAATTAATTATATATCTTGGAAATTGATCCATTTTCTAATTTCCCAAAAAAACAACCAGCGCCGACATATGCTACCAGTTTACCTTGTTTGTTGGCCGTAAAAAAAAAATTAGGGATAATACGACAGGATTACTTTTGGCTAGGTGTGCAAACGGAACTAAATTTTCGTTAAATCGTTTCATTTTGTTCCCACGAAACAACTAATGAAACTGACCTTCTTGATTTCATTTATTTTTCTTTAACCTTTTATATCATTTACTCATTTTTGATATATTTTTGTTGTACTTTCTTAAGGCTCCGTTTGGATTGCTTAGGAATAAGGGTTGTGTTTGAATGAGGTGTGGGAATAAGAGAATAAGAAAATAAGAGAATAAATTTATTATAAACAATTCAAACTCTTCACAAAATTACACACTTCCCAATACTTTTTTTTTCACTTCTTCCCTTATTCCTCTTATTCCCACACCATTCAAATGGAGCCAAGATGAATAACCTATTCCTAGGCGGAAAGTATTGAAAAATGTGTAACTTTGTGAAGAATTTGAATTGTTTATAATTAATTATGTCTAGGAGAAGCTATTCCTCCTATTCACATACGATCCAAACGGCTGTGTTTATGAACAAATTTTGAAGAAATTGTTAATATGATATTCAAATGTATTTTTGTGTATTAGTAATGATATTCAATGTGATATTACATTCATAGATTACTAAGTAACAATTGAAAAAATTGATCGTTTCCATTGTTGTTTTTTTTTTTTTTGAAAAGAAACGATCAATAATTTTTTTTTACTTGCATTCAAACAACGAAACAGTTAAAAGAAAATGAATTGGTTTCATGCCATATTCAAAATGATCTACTAAAATACCTATTTTCGTGATTGTTTTCTAATGCTAAACATGTCTACTTTTGACAAACACACATATATATACACTATAATTCTCTTGTAAGAATTAGTCGCTATTCACTACCACAAAAACAGGCTTTTGCAACGGGTCATCTGTAACGCTTTCTTTAAAATCCGTTATAGATCTGCGAAAAATAAGCGGGTGAAAAAAGTGGATCTAACCTGTAACGTTTTTTATAAATTAAGCGTTACAAATTTTTCATAAAAAAAAAGAAAAAAATTGTCAAAGCTTCTGTAACATTTTTTATACAAAAAACGTTACAGATCTGTAACGTTTTTTATATATAAAACGTTACAGATTATCATTTTCCTTCTGTAACGTTTTTTATATAAAAAGCGTTACAGATTTTTCTGATATTTTTATTAGGGATTCTAGGTCCGACTCCTATATACCTATCGACTCCTCCTTTTTCCGAAAAATTTCTAAATCCCCTCTCTCTCGACTCTCCTTCTCGTTTAAACCCTAGCCGACTGCACTCAGCTCTCCTCTCCCTCTCGTTTTTTGGCCGGCCAACTCAAAGCTCCTCTCGACTGCACAAGCCGACCCCCTCTTCTCTCGACGGCACTCAAATCTCCTCTCGCCGGCCTCCTCTCGACAACACCCGAAACTCCTATCACCGGCCTCCTATCCTCTCTCTATCTCTCTCTCAATACCTCGAATCGAAGCTCCTCTCATCGGCCTCATCTCCTCTCTCTCTCAATACCTCAAACCCTAGCCGACGGCACCACTGTCTCCTCTCGACAGCCACCACAATACCTCAAGAAGAAAAAGGTAATTAAATTAATTTTTGCAACATACATCGCTGAAATTGCAACATACTGTCTCCTCTCTGAAGTTGACTACGCAGCTTATTTCTTCTTACTTGATGCACCCTTTCTTTCTCATTGTTTTTTTTAAATTTTAGTTAGCTTGAAATAGTTCTTTTGGTTGATTTACTCTTTGGATTGTAATATGTTGTAGTATACACTTGCCTGAAATGAATAATTAAGCTTCAAAGTGCAGTTCAGGAATTTTTTTTTAAACTTGGATAGTTTAGTTTGATTCCAGTACTTTTATAGAATGCTTCTGAAAATTACAAATGCGGAATATGTACTTCTATCGTTCGTTTCAACGTGAGCTTTTAGACTTGGTAGTAGCCCCAAATTTACAGTCTTAGCCAAAGCAGAGAGATTTAGGCTATTGTAACAACCCATAATGCAATTTTCATATCTGCATAGATTGTACTTGCTTAATTGAGAAAAATGATTGATCGTATTGTAATAAAATTGATTGTTATTGATTTCCATCTGATGCTGGTACAAATAATAAGCACATTATATAGTTGGATGATACGTTATTTGCATAGAATTCATGCATACAATTTAGTGAGGTAATGATTGGATAGGCATTAAATTGCTGCATACAATTTTCAGATGCAAATAAGAAATGGTTAGCAATTTCCTTTTTAGCACGCATTGCCAAAGAGATATAAACCAGTAAATCTAAATAATATTGTGCCAAGACATTTTCTGACAATATTCGACTAATATTAATTTTTAGTTATTTGTTTGCATGGGCCAATCGTTGCCGGTAAACACAACTAATCAATTCCTAACCCAATTTATTTATTGATATTTCCTCATGGTTTCATTGTAATATCTGACTGATATTTGAGAATAGTTAGCTGTGCAGTAATTTGTTATTTCTCATGTGGTTAATACTGTATTCCTATTGTCACAGAGCGAGCTGCTAGGCCAATTCGAAGATGCTACTCTTTTGAGGAAGTATTACTTCAGATTTTATGCCATAGGCTCTATTGTAAGAAAGGTCGAGAGCCCCTCTCCGAGTCTCTGTTGAATAACAGTTCAATTTATTTTTAGTTGCAATGCAATGGAGAATGTTAAAACCAAAAGCATTGCACTTGCTGTCTTCATCTTACCAGATATTATTAGCATGTATATATAAAAAAGACTTTATCGAGCGAAACTCGATGTCCAACCCTAGTGTAAATAAATTGATGTATATTTGTTGAAAATAATTTTTTATTCTCATTTGCATGGCTTGTTTGTTATTTGTATATGAATGTGTTTGATATATATGTGATATTATGTCTGTGATATGCATATTAAATATATATTTGTACCAGTTTGTACGGCTAGCAACATGAGCTAGCCACAGAATACCTGCTATATAAAAAAAATAAAATAATTTTGCAACGTTTTTTTTCAAAAAAACGTTACAGAATCCCATATTCTATAACGTTTTTTTCAAATAGAGCGTTACAGATTTATTCAAAAAGCTGTGTGTAAAATATTAATTTAATAATCTGTAACGTTTTTTTTGAAAAGAATGTTGCAGATCTGTAACGTTTAATTCTTTTTGCAACGGAGCCTACTGTAACGTGTCCATAAACGTTACAGATCCTTTTTATAGAACGTTACAAAATCCCATATTTCGCGTAGTGATTGTACTTGATCTTTAGCTAATATGAAAACTGCTAGCCTATTACTATGTATTGAACTATATATGTCAATTATGAAAATATTTCGGCACATCACTAATATCTAGCAATCTTTGCCACATTTCAACTAGTTTCATTTTTTTTTAATTTGTCTAATTAATAGTTTATATAATTTTAATTAAAGCATGGCTACAACTTTCAAATATAAACTACCGGTGATGGTAGCTAGCTAGGCTCTAGATGAAGCACTTATGACGAGAGCAAAATTTTCATATTTCTATTTAGAAGTCAACATCGGATCCTGGATGCAGCACAACAATGGATTGTGCATGAGCATGAGTCTACACTCATGAAATTCTGCTAGCGTCTAGTTCTATCTTGTTTTTTTTCCCCCTGTTTTTCATTTATCTTTTTCTTTTTATTTTCTTTCTATGTTTTTTTTTCCTTCTTGTAATCTAGATAGCCTCTATCTAGAATATAAGAATATCGAATTTTTTTTTTCTATTTCTATTATCAAATATATATGATATTAGTCGATTGCTTTTAGCTAGGATCGCAGTGGTGGATAATGAATGGCGAATAGTTGGGATTGGGTGATAAAATTATTATTTTGATGACTGAATATTTTCAGAAAATCAATCATTTGTTTTAATCTAGCTAGTGGAATTAAATTGTAGCTGGCTCTGGGCTTGGATACAAAGCAGCTTTGCCATATATACAGTTGACTTCCGAGATAATGCGAGCGAGGTTAATTGACAATTTCAGATATAATTACTAATAGTAATTTTGTCAAAACTAACTAGTAATTATGTAAATTTTCCTATATAAGAAGTCATTATTGGGGCTATATAAAGCATCATCAACTAGATAGGAGGGTGGCGCCTCCATTTGTGATAACTAATTATTATTTGGTTGCTGGGGTGGTTGCTCAAATTGAGTATATATATATTAGGTCAGATTTTGCTTGAACAGAGGATCTCATAGAATAGTTCTCTACTATTCTAGGTCATGATCCTCCCACTACTAGCTAGGTTTACGGCTTCTTGGGAAAAAAATTTAAAGATCTTTTTAATTTTTATATATTGAGTTAACGAGTAAATCACATCAGCATTATATTAGTTGAAATGTATTGCTTGGAAAATATTAAAATAAAAATTAAATTTAAAAATAGAAAAGTAACTTCTATGTAGAACTTTTCTCCACTATATATGAATGTTAGAGGAAGATAGCTGGCAGCGGTTATCGCTCCCGCCATTAAAAAGAGTCTGTATATAGGACAACTCATAATGCCATAACCTTTTCTTAATTTGTAAACTTATTATATATATATATTTCAAGTACAACTTTTTTTGAAAGTAGCTTTTTCATAACTAGGGGACTAATAGCATGAAAAGATTCTTCCGACTATTGGAGTTATCATATTAAACTCTATCGATCTTAAAGGCGGCATGATTAAACCTTTAACAGAGAGATCAAGGCTGCAAACAGTCTTGTCGACCATAATTAATTCTTATTGCTCTCTTGACGACCGTTCAAATAATCTAAAGACCAGTTTGAACATTGCTTAGTGGGAAGGTGCAATATATTTATCAAAACTTATTATTTAGTTAAGTGAATCATGTGGACGTACATTCTAGGGCTTAGGAATTCATATACTTTTTAATTCGTTTGTTATAGGGATCTATAAATACAAAACACAACTTGGTACCAGTTTCGTCAACCAATGAAGTTGAGCATTGTACCTTTATATTCTGTATATCAAACACACAATATGCTTATGAGTTATGAATTATATTGCTCTTTGAGCCTGTTGACCCAGCTTATGGTACCGACCCGTCGTCCTCCACACACGAAATAAAAATCAGTCAGCACCGCAAAAATGCATCTGCATTCATGCCAAATTGCAAATGCAAACCTGACTGAGCTATGTTATAAGGAAGCTTCAGCACAGGGCTGACAGAAGGATTGAGTGCCTAAGTTAGTCCGATGAAAATTCGAACTCCATAGTGTCAGACAGTCAGTGCAGTACAGGGTTGCACCAGTGCACCTTGCACTCTGCCCCTTCGTGATTCAGGTCTCTATATCAACACTGTACTATGATATAGCCAGGAGCAATGAGAAGTTACATTGTGATTCAGGTCTCTATATCAACAATGTACTAGAAAGATATGTGAGCTTAATATCATGGCTTGAAGTAAGGTATTGTAATAGCACCGTAATTAGTAGCTAGGGTCATAGCAATCTGATTCACCTTTAATTTGTAGTGTTATAGCAATTAATGAAAAAAAGAGAGTATATATGTAAGAAAATAACAAACAATTAATGGGGATTTCCATATTAAATAGAGTTTATTCTTGGCTAATTTATGTCATAATGATCTGAATCTGTCAATGTTTCATAATCTGACCTGAATCTGATAATGTATCGGTAGAGTATTATCTGCACTGGCAATCAGGGTTTATTCCAAACAAAATCGGGATAGGAATATCAACCGAAAACATGAAATATATATGGCAAGCAACATAATTGCATGAAAAGGATTATTTGACATAATGCAGGAAAGCTTCAATACTTGAACAAAATAAACATAGAAAATAATTTGCAAAAGCTATGAAGGAAACTTAAAGGTTTGATTTTACATTTGCAGAATACACAAGTCCGTTATATTGTTGTAAGGAAACCATTCAAATTGCAGTTGGACCTAGGAGAAAGAAAAGAAAAACAACAAAATTATGCAGAAGGAAAATATACAAAGAAAAAAGAAAGTTGAAGTCACTGCTAATTGAAGAACTATTATAATTAGCTTCTTCCACATCAAGACGTCAATACGGAAACAATTAATGTAAATTGTATAATAAAGCAGAGGTTCGTAGCTCATCTACGAGACCAATAGTTTGCAGAAAAAAACGAAAAAAAGAAGAACAAGAATAATGCTAATTGCCATCGACAAGTTGTAGCTGAAACGGATGGCCAAAATATAAGAACACAGTGATCAAGTTTAATTTAAGTTAACAGAAACAAAATAAGTACGTTATGATATTAACAAGTTCCTAAAAGAAATTTTAATTAAGATATCAATTTGGGCTAGGTATTACTCTTTATATAATATGACCTCTTTTTTTTTGGCGAAGCACGACAACAACCAACTAAAGTACAACTATAGTATTATACTCAATCTGTGATAACATTTTAATGCCATAGTGTAGCCAAGCACTTTAAGAATAAAAATGCAACCTCATGCAACATGAAATCTAAGAGTAACAATATAGTGAAAACACTTATTCTTGTTGTTTAATATTCGCCGGCCAATGACACTCCTATATTTAGGCCTGTCAAACGTGGAAGATGGAACAAAAACCAACCATTTCATTTTCGTTTTGTTCCAGCCAACGAAACATTAAAATATTTCATTTTAACGAAACAAAAAAGCATTTCGTTTTCCGTTCCGTCCTTCATTATTTACCATTGATTTCAGTCCATTCTGTGTTCCATTTCAGATATTTCTGTTCCGTCCTTCATTTAGGCGTTCTGTTTCTGTTCCGTTCACAAAAACGAAACAAGTTTTCTCTTCCGCTTCCGCTCCGTTTCAGACGGAATGAAACAGAACGGAAACGTGCCAAACACAACAAAATTGACAGGCCTACCTATATTTCTCCAAAGATTCCATTCTTAAGTTCCTGGCATTATCATTTTGCACGCCAGCTAATAAGATATCAAAAAAACAGCAACTACCTCCATGCACTACTATAAATAGCCCATTATACAATGAAGTGACTTGCATATTATAACTGCGCGAACCCTTCCCATCTTCGCTCTTCTCAACCCACTTCAACACCAGCAACACACTACACTCTCAAACCCAAAAGCACAATACGTACCCATCAAGAAGCAGCATGAACCTTAGGACGTTATGCATCATAGTGCTTGTTGTTCTTACTTACCAACTAGATTTGTTTAGTGAGGCAAGGCCATTGGTAGAAGTTAAGAAGACTAGCATGCAACGGAGATGGCTATTAGCACAAGCCAGCACATATATTAAAGGTGCACTGGAAGCAGTTTCGCCTTCTGCAGCAGGTATACTGGTTGATATCGAGGATGTACGACCAACAACCCCAGGACACAGTCCTGGTGTAGGCCATAGATAGCTTGCATATAGATGAGGGCTCTTCAATTATGCACAATGCATGCGTGCGTCAAAAGTTTCTAATTTGCAGCCTAAAAACAAATTTAATTTTAAGCGCAATCAGATCAACCATGCATTGTAGTGCAGAGGAGCGGTGTGTGTGTGGGGGGAGGGGTTATGGGGGTTCGTGGGTTGCAAAGTGGTACATAGTTTGCATTGATGGCGCGCGTCATTTGAATTCTTGCAAGTTATTCTTAGTCATTTGTTATTTCAGTACTCTTTGTTCAATCAATTCGGTTTTTATTTTGTCTTTTTTTTTTCATTTTTTGTGAAGTGATTTATGTATATTTGTTTTATTAATTTGTGGCAGCTTATTGTGTACTTTAATTACTGGTTGGATTCATGTACATTAATCTAATTGATTTCACGAATGCCGGCCTCCATTTTATTATCACTGAAAAAGGTTCAATGTTCCAAAATAAATAAAACTTTCCGTTCTATTCATGGATCAAGGGCATGCAGTACTCCAAAATAAACATTAAGCAGCTATATGGATGATGCTTGCACCTCAATTTTGATGGGTCAATTAATGGAGCAGTATCCGTTTCATTATTGGCTGCTGCACCTCAATTTTAATTGTCCTTATGATAACAACAAAATTTCCTTATACAGACATATATGGATGACTAAGACTAAGAAAGTGAACATTTAATTTTTTCTCTGCCAAGCATGGGAAAAAACCAAAAGTTGTCCCATGATATATATATAGATTCAGTGCATGGTTGAAAAAACAACGTCATTCACTGGAGTACGTCGTCGTAGCATATTGTGGGATATACATGCACGTAGAGATCGCTAATTGTAACCATGGTACGTCGTACACAATTAATCAGCATGATGAATAAGTGAATCAATGGTCACTCTTTGAAGGAAATTTATTTAGTACGTCGTACATATCATGAATGAAGTTTCATATACTTGTGACTCTTGTTGTCTCTAATGGAGACGGCTTAACCAAGGTTTAGCGGAAGCGATTAAGGTTTTGGACCGGTTTGGTATGAACTATCTTAACACAATTCAATTGGTATCCAATACAAGCAAGCACACAAGCAATTCAAGTATAGCAAGATAATAAAGAGAGAAAGAGAGAGAGAAATTGAACACGCGATGTGATTACGGAGTTCCGACCCACTAGAAGAAGCTAGCCTTAGTCGTACGTCTCCGGGAGTTCCGCTACCACGAAAGGGCGCGCTTCGTTCAATTCCAATAAGAACGGGACTACAACTTCGAACCGAATCACCTCGTCACAAGGACACTCGAGGCGGATCGGCCTAACTCGAATGGCACAACGGCCTCAAGGGAGAAGAGCTCTCAACCTATTCCAACCTACACCTAGCGACAATGTCGGGGCGGTGGTGTTTGAGGCTACTAAATCTCTCAAGATGGTCTAGCTATGAAAAGCTCAAGTGGGAGAGTATCCCTATGCTCAAAGACTCAATTCTGGTCTAATTTTGCAAAGTGAAGCCACACCAAGAGAGAGAACAAGGGGTGGATATATATAGGGCTCGAAATGAGCAGTTCCCCAGCAAAAACAGGCCACAGCGTTGTACAACGCTGAATAGCGTTATACAATGCTGGAATATGACCGTTGTAAATTCTAACGGCTCTTTAATATAGCCGTTGGTCTGTCAGAGCGTTGTGCAACGCTATTTGCCGTCGCACAACGCAGGAGTGTAAAACCAAAGGAAAGCTCCGACAATTCCGTTGGAAATTGTCAGAGCGTTGCTTGCCACTGAATGGCGTTACACAACGCTAAAGGGAGACAAAAGGAACAACTCTGACAGATTCAACAGAGCGTTGTACAACTCTATATGCCGTCACACAACGCTAACGTTACCCAACGCTGAAAGACGTTGGCTAACGTCTCCAGAGACTTTGCATGTAAAAACAGCACAACTAACTTGGGATTTTTGTGGCGTTGTGCAACGCTATATGGCGTTGCACGATGGTACTCAGGAAAATTTCCAAATTTTTAACTGTAGCGTTGTACAACTCTACTGAGCGTTGTACAACGTTGTGACTCAGCGTTGCCTAACTCTATATAGCGTTGTGCAACGTTGATTCACAAAAGTATGAATTTAGCTGTTCTAGCGTTGTGTAACTCTATCTAGCGTTGTACGACGCTAGGTCACAGAAAACAGGATTTTGCTGGTTTATTGAGCTTTTCGCTATCTAGACCATTTTAAGGATAAACAAGGACTAAAGTATACCTTCTATCCTAGTATAAACTAGCCTACAAGCTCTCTAATGACTTGATTTTGATCTTTTTTAAAGTTTTTATCCAAGTCCTCATAAATTGTATCTTCTTCCTATAAAACTCAAAGAAGATTGTTAAATGCCAAATGATATTGTTTTGCAATCGACAAACCTAGAGACGTTTAGTACAACAATCTCCCCCTTTTGACGATTTGCAAAACAATATCATTAGTAAAGCGATTAAATTTTGGCATTTCACAAGCTTTACTACAATTCTCCCCCTTTTTGTAAATCGACAAAAAGTGAAAATTGTACCAAACCTCCCCCTAAATTTATGGCTCCCCCTTAATTTTGGAGAAAAAGAATTGGAGAACCAATTTAGAGCACTACTCAAAGTAGTGTGACCAAATTTAACCTCTCAAACAAAAATAAGATAGAAATAAAGAGGCTCCCCCTAAAAATTTGGCTTATAAGACCGGGGGTAAACTTGATATTTAGGCCATATTGGTTACCATACCACTAGTTGTATCACTAGAGGTACAAGTTTTTGAAACCCACTTACCTTTGGACTCACCATTTGGTTTCCTAAGTTTGCATTCCAACGAGATATGACCATTTTGACAACAATAGTTGCAATATGCATTGGTTGGTTTAGGCATGGTAGAACCCTTGACAAAATGAGAATAGTAATGAGTTCTAAGGTATTCGGTCTTCTTCTTAGGATCATAGGATGAGGCATTAAAATCCTTTTTGCGATCCTTTTGGAAATGTTGGGAAACATTCTTTTTATGCCCATTGGATTGAGTTTTGTGGTTTTGAGAAGAGTGTTGCTCTTTAAATTCATAAAACCATCCATCGGGTCCTCAAAAATAAATTTTATTGGACGCCTTTGGAACAAAAACTTTCTTTTCTTGATTTTGCAAATTCTTTTCGTTTTGCACTCTAGTGTTTCTAGGTTTCCTTTGGTACATATATGCATGACCACGAGAATTCCTAGGTTTTTGAAATTGTGTGGTTTGTGCAACTTGTTTCCCATTATTGTGTGACAAGTTCCTTTTCTTGGTTTGATAAGGCTTTTGGTAACCAAGACCGGACTTGTCATGAGGCTTTTGACCTTTAAAAAGATTTTTCAAATTCGTTTTAGGAACTTGAGCTAAAACCGGTTTTTCAAGTTGTTTTTCAAGCTCCTTAATTTTAGCCTCATACTCACCCATCATAGAAGTAAGCTCATCTACCTTGGTTTTTAAGGTTTCTATGGTATCGGCTTTCCTAACCAAGGCATCATGGGTAGCATCAAGAATAGAATTCAACCTATCACAATCAACACATTTGGTTGAACAAGTTGGTTCATCATCACTCTCACTATAACTACTACTAAGAGATTCATTGAGAGGAAGATATACCTTAGGAGAGCATGCCTTTGGTGATGTGGATGGAGTGGAATGATTTGAAGGAATAGAGGATTCCATTTCTTTGGCAACAAATGCATGTTCTTCGCAATTGTCCGAATCGGATGCACATGGATCGAACTCCGAATTCGTATGGACTCCTCCCATTTGGCTTCCTTCAAAACAACTCAAGGTGGCTCTCCATATGTCCCTAGCTATATCAAAATTGCAAACAAGTGTGCTACCAATTGATTCATGTACCGAGCTTAGGATGACATTGACCGCATAGTCATTATCCTCCATTTCCCTCAAGGCCTCGGTGGTAAGCTTGTTAGTATTTGGTTTAAATTTAGATTCATTTGCCACAATATATCAAACACCCATGCTTTTGAGGTAGTCAACCATACCATTTTTCCAAATAGAGAAATTTGTGAAAGTATGGTCCAATTTACCCGGTTTTTCTACAATTCTAGCCGCCATGATCGAAAACCGAGATTAAGAATAGCTTAATCGAGGTTCCCGCTCTGATACCACTTTGTTGTCCCTAATGGAGGCGGCTTAACCAAGGTTTAGCGGAAGCGATTAAGGTTTTGGACCGGTTTGGTATGAACTATCTTAACACAATTCAATTAGTACCCAATACAAGCAAGCACACAAGCAATTCAAGTATAGCAAGATAATAAAGAGAGAAAGAGAGAGAGAAATTGAACACGCGATGTGATTACGGAGTTCCGACCCACTAGAAGAAGCTAGCCTTAGTCGTACGTCTCCGGGAGTTCCGCTACCACGAAAGGGCGCGCTTCGTTCAATTCCAATAAGAACGGGACTACAACTTCGAACCGAATCACCTCGTCACAAGGACACTCGAGGCGGATCGGCCTAACTCGAATGGCACAACGGCCTCAAGGGAGAAGAGCTCTCAACCTATTCCAACCTACACCTAGCGACAATGTCGGGGCGGTGGTGTTTGAGGCTACTAAATCTCTCAAGATGGTCTAGCTATGAAAAGCTCAAGTGGGAGAGTATCCCTATGCTCAAAGACTCAATTCTGGTCTAATTTTGCAAAGTGAAGCCACACCAAGAGAGAGAACAAGGGGTGGATATATATAGGGCTCGAAATGAGCAGTTCCCCAGCAAAAACAGGCCACAGCGTTGTACAACGCTGAATAGCGTTATACAATGCTGGAATATGACCGTTGTAAATTCTAACGGCTCTTTAATATAGCCGTTGGTCTGTCAGAGCGTTGTGCAACGCTATTTGCCGTCGCACAACGCAGGAGTGTAAAACCAAAGGAAAGCTCCGACAATTCCGTTGGAAATTGTCAGAGCGTTGCTTGCCACTGAATGGCGTTACACAACGCTAAAGGGAGACAAAAGGAACAACTCTGACAGATTCAACAGAGCGTTGTACAACTCTATATGCCGTCACACAACGCTAACGTTACCCAACGCTGAAAGACGTTGGCTAACGTCTCCAGAGACTTTGCATGTAAAAACAGCACAACTAACTTGGGATTTTTGTGGCGTTGTGCAACGCTATATGGCGTTGCACGATGGTACTCAGGAAAATTTCCAAATTTTTAACTGTAGCGTTGTACAACTCTACTGAGCGTTGTACAACGTTGTGACTCAGCGTTGCCTAACTCTATATAGCGTTGTGCAACGTTGATTCACAAAAGTATGAATTTAGCTGTTCTAGCGTTGTGTAACTCTATCTAGCGTTGTACGACGCTAGGTCACAGAAAACAGGATTTTGCTGGTTTATTGAGCTTTTCGCTATCTAGACCATTTTAAGGATAAACAAGGACTAAAGTATACCTTCTATCCTAGTCTAAACTAGCCTACAAGCTCTCTAATGACTTGATCTTGATCTTTCTTAAAGCTTTTATCCAAGTCCTCATAAATTGTATTTTCTTCCTATAAAACTCAAAGAAGATTGTTAAATGCCAAATGATATTGTTTTGCAATCGACAAACCTAAAGACGTTTAGTACAACAACTCTATTAATTTTCACTAATTTTTTAGGGCATAAAATAACTTACTGGTTTACGATTGTCAGACACAATTAATCAGCATGATGAATATTCCTCAATGACAACACCAACATTCCAGATAAAACATCCAAAAACATCCTTAATTAATTTGTATTTATGAAATTACTAACAGATTGATACAAATTGATTTTTTTTTGAGGGACGGGTGGCAAAGCGCCACACCGACAGATTTTATTAATAAAAAGATACAAATTGATTAATTGAACGAATGTTAACAAGTGTTTCTTATACCCTTAATCAGTTTGCTGTGAAATCGTATAACCCTTAATTAATCAGACTGAAATGTGAAATCGTAATACTATTGACAGTACTAGCTAGCTAGCTACTTTTAAATTAACAAGTTTTCTTTCAATTCATGAGATAGGGCCAAGGAATCAGTACATGTGCTAATCGGATCGTCCAACCACATCACCCGGTATGGTCAACAATATCTCTAAAAAAGTCTGTTTTTCTAATCTACTTAGCAACTCCTTAATTAATAACTAATGAGAGTATGGTCTCTGTTTGTATCTACACAGCAAGTTTAAACATTGGTCTGCAAGACCTCCTAAAACAAACAGATAATGGTACATACCTAGCTGTTATAGAGGCTCTATCAACAATTGGGGTGCTGCTCCGGCGATAAAAGTAGGAGCATCTACATCAGATATAGCTGGACAATTATAAAATTGGACAATATTTGTATATTTTGGGTATACATGTAACTATGCATGTGCATGGTGTATATTTTTGGATGTAATTAAGGGGGTTAGACAAATAATAATGTTATGTTTATGTTACGGGTATATGTATGTTTTTAAATAGTTGTGTTGATCTGAGATACACGAACCGTGTAAACGTACAGATACTATTGTTGGTATATTTTTGGTGAATTATATATGTTATCTATATGCATGTTGTTATTCATGCTTTTGTTGCTTTTGATTATACTCTATTAATGCTTTTATTTCATTGTGCTGTATTAAACAATAAAGGGCCCACCCGTGAGAATTTAAAATTAATCATGTATAACCATGTCCTTATTTGTTCCAGTAACGTACGCTTGCGAATAAACAAGAATGACATATGTAAGAAAGAAAAATTTATAATGCGTACACAAACAACAGTAATCCGACGTTTACACTACAAAATATGCTTGCAAACAAACAACTGATACGCTTGCAAATAGAAAACATGAGCTACCCTACATGTAAGAATGAAAATTGAAACATGCGTATAATATACAACTGTAAGCACTCGCAAATAAACAATGGACCCAGTAAAATACGCTTGCAATACTCCTTGAAAATAACCTGAATTCTAGTAGTGTTTGGTCTTCCAGGATACAACTGCTTTATGGTACTATGAAAACCAATAATCTGGATATATACTTGTGCCTTACGGATTATAAGAGGCCTTTCTAGCTTCAACCTTTTCGTTTTGGATGGAAACCCCGTCTCTACTTGGAATGGATTGCTAGTGGGTTTTACGTCCTCCTCCAATGCCTACGTTATCCTCTTCAATACTGATATTATTTCTAAGTTCCACCTTGCCTTATGAAAAACGAAATCGTCTCCGAGGGTTAAAGTCTTTCTTTGGCTGTTGCTTCAAAACAGACTATGACACAACAAAATCTTATTTTACGAGGCTAGCTTTCTTCCGTCTATTGTCCCTCTTGAAACATTGGTTCCCTGGAGTCTACCAAACACCTTTTCTTATAATGTCAGTGCGCAACAGTTGTCTGGTCTTTGGTGCAAATTCGATTCAAGCTCCCTATGCTCAATCTCACACTTGTAATTGGTGACTTCTTGCTCTATCATAGAAATCATGGTCTAAATTTGTGGGATACCATCTTGGCTGCCGCAACTTGAAACATCTGGAAGACACGCAATAGATGTATCTTCTCGAACTATAGCACACTTTCTGAACTTTAATTTACTCAAAGAAATTTTTTGCGTGTGTACAATCTTGGAGGAAGCATGCCTACAGAAACTTTCGGGTGCATGTTGTTTGGATGAATTAGGAATAAGGAAAGAAGAACTATTCCGGAAAGAAAAATTAGGAATAGTGTTATTCCAAGAAGAGTAGGAAGAGTGCTATTCCGAAAAAAAGAAATGTTGTTTGGATGGTGAATTGAGAAGAATAATAAAAGAGTTGAATTCAAATAATCATTTATCTTATTTTTTCCAACCAATTTCCGATTTATTATTCTTTCTTTATTTATTTTAATATTTAATATTGTAAAATAAAGTAATTATTATTTAATACTAATAATTAGAATAATAAAATAAGTAATAAAAAATAATATTATAATAAAATAATTAATAATCATAATAATAAAATAAGTAATAGAATAATAATCAATATTGTAATGTTATAATTTAATGATGATGATATTAACTAAATAAAGTAAGAGGGAAGTGAATTATTATTGAGTAAATTATTATTATTAAACACTAATTATTATTATTTAATACTAATTATTTTTCTTTTTTGTTCAAATCTCTAATGAAAAATGTACACTTTTGCTTGTAAGAAACAGGTGATTTGAATATATGCAACAAACTGAATGAAAATCACACACACATCTCGCAGCAAAAGGCCCATAAATGCACAAAAGAAAACTTGATTTTGAAAAAAAAAATTACATTTTTTTTATGTCTGAATATTTTAATACTTATCACTCTTCCGATCTTTTCTTCTTCCCACTCTTCCACCTATTTGTTGGAATTAACTCTTCCTGAATTTTTCCACTCTTCCTATTCTTTCAGATGTGTTTGGATGATATATTTTTTTCTGGAAGAACGATATTTCTGGAAGAGTGCTTATTCCTACCCATCCAAACAACTCATATTTTCGTATTTTTAAGCTAGTTTTCTCTTTTTTTTTATAGGTTTTAGTTTTTATTTTTTTCTTTTCTACATGTAAATATTTTTTTATTAATAAAATTTTTCGGTTTGGCATTTTGCCAACCGTCCCTCAAAAAAAATTATAGCTTGAGGGTCGCTATTGGCCAATACATGCATATGAATTAAAATTGTGTATTTTTGATTTTTGAGGCACAAATATTTGTGTATTAATTAAATATATATTGAAGTTAATAGAACTTTAGTCATTTTCGTCTTCTATTTTTACCTTCTCTCCTTCTCGTGAACTTAACGGAGTGCAAAAGGTATTGCAAATTGCAATTTGCAATTACTATCCAGAAAGATTTACGCTGGCTAATTAGCCTGATTTTATTCTCATCGTAGCTGGCATCGCACTAGCTAGGACCAATCTTCACTAATGAAAGGTCAAAATGAAAATGACAAGTAACATGTGGTTTTCACTTTTCAGTTCCGAGACCTGAGGAGCCAAGGCCACGCTCAAGCGCGTGGTAGAACCCAAGTTTCTATTATAAAAAAAATTCTGGAATATTTGTCACTTTCTATCATATGATTCGGATCATTTCTTACTGTTTATTATTTATAATTTCTTTTCTGCAACAGCTACCCAAATCACACTGTCACTTGTTGATCTCCTTAAGACCAAAGATAATATTTAATTTATGTATGGCAGAATAAGGCCCTCGTAGCTAGACCTAGTGTGCTTCGCCCGATGCATGGACGTTGCCTCTCATGCAGTTAATGTTCTGTGTCTGGTGCTCAAATTAAACCGTCGTACACTCGTACTACCTACTACGTACCAAAGTTCACCTTGAAAATTTTGGCAGCCACGTTAAAAAATCTCAGAAAAGTATCACCTTCAAAATCCTACACGATCAGAAATTAAATTAAAATTTTTTTAGTGATAGTCAAAATTTCGAATATTAAAAATAAATTTAAAATTTACGATAGACGCATAACGTATTTCAATTTAATTTGCATACATATTTCGGTACTCACGTGATTTCAAAATTCCACTTGTAAGTTGGTTTTGTTGATTAAGTCGATACATCTATTAACCTACGTAGCAAGAAATAATTATATGAAAACACTAAAAAGAAACTGCGCGCAACATCAGCAAATAAACCTATGCTTGTCGATGGATGCATCTAAACGACCGACTCATTGCACTATATATGCCTGATTCGTTTCTCGAAATTCAATCTTCAAATAAGCAGTCCGAACAATTCAATTTGTTCTCTATATTGAAAATGTCATTATTTTAAAAGATTTAACATATTATTAAAATTATTATTATTTTTTTCTAATAATTAGAAAGATTCTTCTTATGAGAAGTATTTGTGATTTTCTTATCATTTCTTTTAAATCATACAAAATAGAAAAAAATAACAGATGTAAATTTCATTTTTTATCAATTTTCAATAAAAAGACAAATTAAACATTTCAAAAATTAATAGTTTGAAACTTAAATTTTGAAAATCGAAATTGAAATATCAGTACCTAATTATTAGAAAGATTCTATTTTTATCCTCACAATTGCACTAAATTCTTGTAGTGTTAGAAATATTCTTCTTATGAAAAGTATTTGTGATTTTCTTATCATTTCTTTTAAATCATACAAAATAGTAAAACAATAACAAATGTAAATTTCATTTTTTATCAATTTTCATAAAAAAGACAAATTAAACATTTCAAAAAATCAATAGTTCGAAACTTGAATTTTGAAAATCGAAATTGAAATATCAGTACCTAATTATTTCGCAGGGTATCATGGCCTATACACACGGGCCTACAAACGTTCTACTTTAACACTTTTCAATAATAATAAGACAAATTAAACATTCAAAAAATTCGGTAGTTTGAAACTCGAATTTTGAAAAACGAAATTGAAATATATATATCAGTACCAAATTATTTCACGGGGCCGGTATATATATATACCATAACATACCCACGGGCCTACAACCTTGAATTTTAAAACTTCCGATATAGTCCAAATAACACATGGAGCCTATGTATAAAGACCCGATGCACCTGATACGCATATCGGTTTGTCGATTGACCAAGTCAAAGTGTCCCCTGAAGTATCTGAATGGCCAATTGGCCATGCAACATTGCAACTAGCTAGCTTGGTAGCTATATATATACTAATTAATTAATATACATATGTACTCTAGGATCTGGCGTGATTATTTTAATTTATGTAATCTCTTCAACTGGCCTGCACGTCCTGCACGGTGCACCCGGCACCCCTCCCCAGCCGCCATCCATACCAGTTTTCTGTAACTGCAGTCATGTGCTATCTTCACGCGTTCATGTGCCATGTCTCGGATATTCTCTGGAACCCCGGTAGCAAGGGAGAATCTCTGCTCATGCGAGATTCTATTTGCCTCTTTTTGATACCCTTTATTTTGTCCATTGCATATGTATTAATTGAGAGATGCTTTGGATGTTAGAAATTTAATTATTTCAAACATGTAATTTACTTTTTAGACAAAAATATCTTTACTATATTTTCCAAAAAAAAAAAAATAAATAAAACATACAGATAATTTTTTTTTTTGAAAAAAATTGATTGTTCACAATTAAAAATTATTCTTACAACATGCAAATTATAAGTGCTACAATCAAGTATTGGAACTGGCAAAATATCAGTATCAGTATTAATTTCTAATCACCGAAATTAATTACTGGTACTTAGTGGACCTTCAATAAAGAGATGGCGATCACGATGTCGTTGTTCCAGAAGATGAGAGGTTAACTCATGTTGAAATTTAGGTCCAAATTTGTTCTTCTGTGAGAGAAGAAAATACTACATCCTTTTGGTGATTTTTTCAACTTTCTATTTGACTCAATAACAATATGGATTTTTTTGAGATCAATTTTTGACTTTGGTCTAATAACAAAGATCATCTTATCTTAAATAAAGGTCATAGGAACGAAATCCGATTAGTGATTTCTTGTGAGTATTTCAAAATAACTTGGAAGACTCACTTACCCTATCAACTATTGATTGAAACAGTGATCATACTATTATATTGTATGTATATATAGTCCATCATTTAGTTTAATTGCTTCTTCATTTGGTGATGAAGTTACGAACGACTTGCTGCACTAGCTATTCAGCTGTTTCGGGCTTTTGGAATTCCCTTACCAGTAGCCCGTAGGGCTTGTCCTATATTCACTACGGGAAAAAGGACTTTCTGTAACGGCACTTTTGTAACGGTTATTGAAATAACCGTTACAGAATAGTGAGGCATTAGGCGGGAAAATTGGCGCCACAAATCTGTAACGGTTATTATGAAACAACCGTAATAACATTTCTGTCATGGTCAGGGAAAAAAATGCATCAACCTTCTGTAACGGTTGTTGGATAATAACCGTTACAGATTTCTTATATTCTGTAACGGTTATTATCCAACAACCGTTAAATAGAGACAAATAATTTTATTTTTATTTTTTTAGTGAATAACCGTTACAGAATGGTTATGTATAAATAAAATATCATCCTCACTCATCTAACTCTCAATCGCGCGCACTTTTCAACGGATTCAAACGGATCAGAAGTTCAAAGTATATTTTCATGAACTCCTCTTTATTTAAATTATTTTGCATTTCGTTAATAATTTGCATATATATAGGCATGAATTTCGTGTTGTCATATAGTAAACGTCATCAAGTAGTAGCTAGCAATAATACACAGATCAGGTGAGAAAAGAAAGAGAGTGAAGGCAAAGTAAAGAAGAATGCTCTTTGTTGATATTCCAAGAAGAAAATTTAAGGATTACAGCCATAAAGCATACAGAGCTAAACAAAAAATTTAAGGATTAGAGAAGAAGCACTTAGAACTGCTGTACATTAAAGGAGGCATTAATAGCATTAAAGAACCAATGCAGAAAACTTGAAGAGGCAATAGCTAAAAAGGGATCACCAGTAGCACAATGTACTGGCAAGGAAACACCAGAAGCTGATCCAGTAGGAGGAGCAACAGAAGCTGATTCAGTAGAAGTTGAATCGGTGTCAGTCGATGGTGGTGGAGGAGGCGGAGGAGGCACCCAAGGCCTGCCGGGGCCTACAAAATGTGGTTCAGTGGGCCCTCCAACTTGTTCAAAACCTTCAATATGTACCCTAGCTCTTGCAGCTCGAGGGTCTGCAGAGATAACCAAATGATGAGGGATCTCTGAGGGATGAGCTCCTTTAATAAGCAAACACAAATGAAGGAAGATCCCATCAGAGAAGTGAGGAGCAGTGAAAATTGGATAACCAAACCCAGACACCAGCATGTTAATGGCACTTCTATTCCAGAGATGAAGAGGGGGACCAGTAATTCTGATTCTGGTACGATAAAGAGGAGGTTCATAAACTGTACCAGCACGCTCAGTCCACCTTGTTAGGACCAATCTAACATTCTGCAGGTAAATGACACCTAGGCTGCAAATTTCATTCCTGACCCCTTGATTTGGGCAAACCAGAAGAAAATCTCCAGAGGTTGGGTGCACTGGAGAGAGACGATACTGGTGAACTGCAAAATCAAACTGGCGTGCAAGTCTGAATCCCAAGCGGTGCTCAAGATCAGGCGGAAGTAATCCTTCTGCTTGGAATGTAACAATCGCCGCTCTGTGCAGAACTTCATTTTCAGGGTCAAGATCTTGTAAAGGAGAGTAAAACACATTTAAATGATCAGGTCTGAGATCTTCAAACTCAGCAGCACTGTTCATAGGCACAAATTGCCAATCATGAAGGTTTGTCATATCTGAAGAAAGAACTAAAAAGGAGGAGAAGTGGAAGAGGCAGCAAGAGGGGATTGAGTATTAATAGATGGGGGAGGGAGATGAGAAGGCAAAGAGATTAAAGGAAGAATTGAAGAAGTTCTCTGACAATTATGACCAAATTTAAGACAAACCAAGCACCTCTTCGGAAGACTACAACTTGATTCAGGTGTTCTGATATTGAGATTCTGATATTGATGATTCAGGTACGTTCTGACCAAATTTAAGACAAACCAAGCACTTCTATCTAAGCTATTAATGATATTGAGATTCTGATATTGTACGATTCTGATATTGAGATTCTGATTTGATGATACTTGTGAGGCAAACTAAATACTTTGTTTATTGTTTGTGTGATATGCATGATTATATATATGTTTGATATATGTGTGATATGCTGCATGTGTTTAATGTAAATTGGGTACCAATCTGGTACCAATTCGGCTAACAAATTGGACTATCCAATCAAAAAAACGAAACAAAAAAAGGACCTTCTGTAACGGTTATTAAGGAATAACCGTTACAGAATATTATAGTTTCATTTTTTTTTATTATAAACATTATCTGTAACGGTTATTACCTAATAACCCTTACAGAAGATTGGCTTCTGTAACGGTTATTATCTAATAACCGTTATATGTTCTCCAAATAGTTCCATCCACAGAACATGTGTAACGGTTATTCTCTAATAACCGTTACAGAAGCCAATCTTCTGTAATAAGTCTTCTGTAATGGTTATTTATAAATAACCGTTACAGAAAGGTTATGTATTTAGGGTAAGTCTTCCCTGCCGCATTCTTTCTCTCTTCATTTATTGCTATATCCAAAGAAATATCTCTCTTATCCCTTTTGTTTCACTCCAAAAAATAGCAAAAAATTTGTAAAAATTCTGAAAAAAAAAGAGAACAAGAAGGAGAGCAGATTTGAGTTAAAAAAATAAAAAATTTGAATCGTATTTTTTCCTTATTTATTTCGGTTTTTTCATGAGAACGAGAGCAGATTCAACGGATCGATCGAAAGAACGAGAAGGAGAGCAGATTCAACGGATCGATCGAAAGAACGACAAGGAGAAGGAGAGCAGATTCAACAGATCGATCGATCGAAAGTCATGCTTCGACTGGATAATTTTATATTTCTTCGGTACTTTCATAAACTCCTCTTTTTTCATATATATGCGATTTTTTTTAACTGCTTTTTTTCTTTTGCTTTTAAGTTGTAATTGACAAATAATTGAGCTAAATAATTGAGCTAAATTACGATTGACAAACAATGCAATTTACATAGGCTGACAAACAATGCTATGGTCAATAGTGTCTGCCAATTGCATACCAGAGGTGTACATGAAGGAATTTTGTGTGTTAAGTTTTGAATTTCTCCTTGCATATGTACTATTGACCTCTGGTATGCGCATGAACCAAATTACAAAAAAAAAAATTGCCTGTTGGCCACAAATGTCAAATGTCAATAGAAACATTTCTACTCAAGAGCAATTTATATTGTTTCAAGCTTGATTCTATATCAAAACATCACAAACATACATCTAAACATCACACAATTCACACAATTCTTGCCATTAACAATAATATTAACAGTACAACAAACATACTAGAGCTTGTAGAATTTAAAATAAATAAATAACTGAGAAGTAAAAAAAAGGGCAGCATCTAGGTAGAGGATGTGTCATCAGTGGAGCCATAGCTCTTCTTTGCTGCTTCCTGCTTCTTTGCCAAATCCATGAAGGTTTTTTCCATGTCTGTTTTCAAGTCAGTGCAATTATTGAAAAAGTTAAATGTATATTTATGTAGAGCTATTCTCTAAACTAGGATTTATGTAGAGCTATTCTCTAAACTAGGATTTATGTATTCTCTAAACTAAAGAAGTTATTTAGGGCTTTTGAACATATTGTCTAGAAAGAAGCTATTCTCTAAGCTATTCAGGACTTCTGCACATATTGTTACTAGAAAGAAATGTAGAGTTACCTTCTGTGGAGAATGACATCTTGCTGGGCTCCTCTGAGGGTGTCTTCATGAGTTCATCGACTGATTGGTCCTCAGTAGGGGTTGTATTGTCAATCTCTCTGTCAGTTTTTTCATCCTCAGTATCAGTCTCCTGAGAGTTTAGGTTGAACCCAGGGGGTACACTGGGCCCACTGGTGTGCCCTGGGCCCTCATGTTGAGCTCTGTGGTTCTCTTTCCTAGCCTGTTTCATCTCCTTCCTGAACTGTGCCTCAAGATCTTCTTGTACTCCTTTTCCTTTAGAACTAGAGCTTGTAGGTTTGATTACCCTGGTGTCTCCAATGAGAACTCTTGTCTCCTTAGTTCTGCTTCCTCCCTTGGTTTGTGATCTAGTAATCATTGAGGGGATGACCTCATCTATCTTCCTTTTTTTGCTTGAGTATTATTGGGGGTTGTGGTTTTTGCAGCCTTTTTCTTTGCTTTTCTCTTGCTCTGTCGCATGGTTGTAGTACAGTCAGAATCAACCCTAACAGGTGGATTGATACTTTGCAGTCTTGCCTCATCAGCAGGGGACCATTCAATCCTAGGCAAAGCTTTGATGTATTCATGACGTGGGTTTCTGATTTGTGGTTCCTCAACTACGTACTGAACCCGAAGTAGGTCAATTTTTCCATTTCTTCTGTATAATTCAAATGCACGAGAGGCTGGTATTATATCCCTATGTTCAACCAATACTTCAACTCAAGCAAATCTGGCATCTATACCCATATATGTTGGTGCATCAGCATGTAAAACTGTACCAAAAGGGAAAAAGATGTTTGCTCCATACCATTAGCACCATCCAAATGGAAGATCAGCAATTCTTACCCATAGCCTCACACTGTCTGCTCTGGGGTCTAGTTCCCTTGGAGGATCAATGAGGATGGGAAATGGCCGCCTCATGTTGTTTCCATATGTGATTTCAATAGTGCCTTTTCTAAACATCTCATCGCGCCATTGCTCAGAGGGGCCGATGATGAGAAATCGGTTTTCTAGGAGTGTTATCACTCTGTGTTGTCCTGCAGGGAGGCGTCTTCTCATCTCTATCATGACATCAAGCAAAGTTACACCTTCCATGGTTTGGATGACAATGGATTTGGTGATCTCTGCACTGGCCGGAGCAGTGATGTCGTCTTCATCAACTCTGATGGGATCAAGGTTTTCCATGGTTGGTTTTTGAGTAGAGAGATAGGAGGGAGAAGTGAGAAGTTAGTTTGAAACTGAAAAGGCGTGGGGTTCTACAGTTTGGTCATTTATATTACAAATGAGTTTGAAACTGAAAATATGAAGAGTTGCGTGCTTTAATTTTGAATTGTTAATCATATGAAGAGTTGCGTGCCTTAATGAGTGTTCAGATAAGCATCTCTTGGAGTACTGGATTGTAACAGTATGCTGCATGTGTTATCTAATGTAAATTGGGTACCAATTTAGTACCAATTCGGCTAGCAAATTGGGCTAGCCAATCAAAAAAACGAAACAAAAAAATAGGACCTTCTGTAACGGTTATTAAGTAATAACCGTTACAGAATATTATAATTTCATTTTTTTTTATTATAAACATTATCTGTAACGGTTATTCTCTAATAACCGTTACAGAAGATTGGCTTCTGTAACGGTTATTATCTAATAACCGTTATAGTATTATGCAAGGGAAATCTGGTACAGCTTTTTGGAGAACATGTGTAACGGTTATTCTCTAATAACCGTTACAGAAGCCAAAAAGCTGTACCAGATTTCCCTTGCATAATACTATAACGGTTATTAGATAATAACCGTTACAGAAGAGGAGCTACTGTAACGGTTATTTTCTGATAACCGTTATAGATCTGTAACGGTTATTAGACATTCTGTAACGGGGGCTATAGTAACGTTTCGTGTACCGTTACAGATATCTTTTATTAACCGTTACAGAAGCCAAAATTTCGCGTAGTGATTTTTACTTTGTTATGTTGAATTACCAACCGAATTTCCTAATTAAACTGGTCCAATGTGCAAATTATCACGGATTCTATGTTTCTAACTTCTCATTCGTATGAGACTCGAGACGTCATATATATTACCTTCTTTCTTTCAGCGGGCCGGGGGAATATTTAAGTGTTTGCCTTTCTTAAATGCTAGGAATATCAGACATCTTATTTTCCAGTATAGGTTCATCGAGAACCTTATTAGTAAATTTGTGATATTACTTATCTTTTGTATAATTAAGGACTGTCAACGTTTCATGACACGTTTTTTTTTACTGTTCTTCCTTATATTCACTTATTATGACCAACAGTTTACAAAGTATTAGTTAAATTCTGGCATGATTTTTTATCAAATATCAACGACATTATTAAACAGACATTTTATCATCCAATTAATTACTTCACTTCATATATTGCTGTTGAAAATAAAGAATAAAATAAGGGAAGATATGTAAATTTTGGAAAAACATGTACTGGACAATTAAAGGCTTTGAGATTGTAACGGTACAGTGGTTAGGTACAACATTAACAACAGTAGGTAGCTAGGAGTAGCTAGGTGTAACGTTACACTTCTGTATCTTTATATATCATTGCAACTCCTTTGTAAAATATAGAAGTAATCAATAATAAGAAAAATATCCAATACTCAATATACTGTTTCTTCACATGGTATCAGAGCAGTAGTTGCTCTCCTCAGATCTCAAGTAAACGGTGAAAACACAGAATCAAAAGAAAACTTAGAAAAGCCATGGGAGATGATACCGGAAGCACTGGTACCGGCGGCACCGGCCCCAACACCGAGGCCACTCCACCATGGAGCAGCCTTCAAGGAGTCGATACCAGTACCGTCAAGCTTACCACTATCCTTCTTAATGGCCTGAATTATCAGCAATGGAGTAATGCTGTAAGTATTTCTCTTGAAGGGAGGGGTTGCTTGAATTCATCACTGGAGAGTTTGTAAAACCAGACCAAGCAACAAAACCAACAGAATACAAGCAGTGGAGGAGATTGGACTGCCAAATCTTAACTCTACTCCAAAATTCAATGGATCCGAAAATAGGAGAAATTTTTTTCAATCATAAAACCTCAAAAGATCTCTGGGATGCTGTAACAAAACATTACGGCAAAAAGAGAAATCACTCACATATCTACCACCTCAAAGAAAAAATCCAACAAATTACTCAGAACTAGAGACCGATTTTAGAATATATAACTGACCTGAGAAGAGGTTGGGAAGAAATGAAACTCTATCAACTGCCTACCTCAGATCCAAACATGCTCAGAGAAAGAGAGAATGAGCAAGTGTACAAATTCCTTGGGGGCCTTGATGATAGCTATGACGCAGTTCGAGCTCAAATTCTCCTTTCAGCCGAGCTGCCTCTCCTTGACGATGTCATGGCAACCATTGAGGGGGAGGAAACCAGGCGTCTTCTCATGGCGCGTAGCTTGGCTAATTAGGAGAAGGTGGAGGCTCAGGCGATGGTGGCACGAAACTCTAACCCGAAATCAGGGAAAGGAGAGAGCTGGTGTGATAATTGTAAGAAAGAAGGTCACCCAAGGGAAAAATGTTGGTTTCTCCACCCTCATCTCCGGCCAAAGTGGTGGAAGGAGAAGGTCGACGGAAAATTCAAGGCGGTGGAGAACACAAAGGGAGAGAAGAAGGAGGTTTTTGGGGCGGCTGTTCGTAGCGGAGACGAAGAGAGAAATAAAATCTCTCGTGTCGCGTCTGGAGCGGATTCGGGTACGCAGGGAAGCAGATCTAATCCAACCCGCAACGAACTAGGCTCTCTTCTGGCCCAATTAAGCGAATTCCTCAAGCCTAAAAACTCAGGTTTTTTATTTTATGATGATAGGCCCAGTAGTATAAACGGTTTAGATATTAATACGAACCAGACCAGAGCTAAATCGAACCAGATTAAATATATCATTCCAAATAAAAGGACCAATCAACCGAATAAACCAGTATATACTTTTCTTGGTTATCATAAATATGATTCTCATGAAGATTTTTGGATTTTAGATTCTGGTGCCACCAATCATATGACTGGAAATAAAAACTTGTTATATAACTACCATGCCATTGAAAATAGAGATTTTGTGATAGTAGCCAATGGTGATAAGATGAATATTTGTGGGTATGGTTCAATCAAGCTTTTCTCTAAGGAAATTTCAAATGTACTTTACGTAGAAAAATGCACTTCTAACTTGTTATCGATTGCAAAACTTTCACAAGAACTTGAGTGTGAAATTATTTTCTCTTCCAAAAATGTATTATTTCAGGATTTGAAAACCAAGATGAGGATTGGTGAAGGTTTCTTGAGTAATGGAATCTATATTTTGAAGGAAAAAAGACTTAATTTCTATACAAATGCACAAGATTTTGGAAGACTTTGGCATAAGAGAATAGGGCATCCATCCGATAAAGTCTTGAAATATATTTTTGATTTTCCTAAGTTAGATTGTAGCAATTGTGATGCATGCAAGTTAGCTAAACAAACTAGATTGCCATTTTACTCTTCAAATTCTAAAAGCGAAAAATCTTTTGATCTTATACATTCCGATGTGTGGGGTCCCGCTCCCGTTGATTCTTATAACGGTTTTAGATATTTTGTTTTTTTTATTGATGACTTCTCAAGAGTTACTTGGTTATATCTTTTAAAAAATAAGAGTGAAGTTCTTTCAAAATTTCAAGAATTTTCAAAAATGATTGAAAATCAATTTAATACTAGAGTAAAAATTCTTAGAACCGATAATGGAACCGAGTTTGTGAATCATGCTTTCACGAACTTTCTAAAAGAAAATGGGATTTTACACCAAACAACTTGTGTTTATACTCCTCAACAAAATGGAATTTCCGAAAGAAAAAATCGTCATCTCCTTGAAGTAACTAGAGCTCTTCTCTTTCAAAATAATGTTCCCAAGATTTTTTGGTCGGATGTCATTCTCACCGCCACCTATTTAATAAATAGACTTCCTAGTGTGGTTTTAGAATATAAAAGCCCTTTAGAAGTTTTGTACAAGAGAAAAATTAATCTTAGTCATTTGCAAGTCTTTGGTTGCATTTGTTATGTTCATAAAAACAAGTTAGATAAATTAGACCACACCTCTAGTAAAACTATTTTTTTAGGATATTCCTCTCAAAAGAAAGGTTATAAATGTTATGATCCAAAAAATCATAAATTTTATATTTCGAGAGATGTTAGTTTTTTTGAAAATGAGCCTTTTTTTCAAAATAATAATGAAGAGCTTGATAACCGTATTCCTACAAATGACTTTGTTCTTCCCATAATTCCTAATCAAGTTAGTGAGAAAGATTTTGTAGGGAATGAACAAGAGGAACATGACCAAGGTGATATCGATAACAACATTCAAAGTGAATCCGAAGAAGAAAGATGCACAAGTGTTGAAGAAAGCGAGAGTTCGGATCAAGGAGTTTCTTTGCGAAGATCCACGCGTTCCATTAAACCACCGGCAAGGTTACAAGATTTTGTAACCTACGATGTTCAATATCCAATTCAAAATTATATTTCTTATGATAAAGTAACCAATAAGTACCGCACTTTTTTAAGTGCAATATCAAAAAATGAGGAGCCTAGAAATTTTGAGGAAGCCGTAAACCAACCGGTGTGGTGCAAGGCTATGAAAGAAGAACTTCAAGCCTTAGAAAAAAATAATACTTGGACAATAGTATCATTACCAAAAAATAAAAAGCCTGTTGGATGAAAATGGGTGTATAAAATTAAATACAATAGTGATGGTACCATAGAAAGGTATAAAGCTAGATTGGTTGCTAAAGGTTATACCCAAACATACGGTATTGATTACCAAGAGACCTTTGCTCCCGTTGCGAAAATGAATACCGTGAGAATTTTACTTTCAATCGCGGTAAATAATGGTTGGAAATTGTATCAAATGGATGTGAAAAATGCTTTTCTTCAAGGGTCTCTTGAAGAAGAGGTGTACATGACTCTTCCACCGGGTCATGTAAAAGAAAAAAACACTAATCTTGTTTGTAGGTTAAAGAAATCTATTTACGGACTTAAACAATCTCCAAGGGCATGGTATGGAAAATTGTCTCACTATTTAATTTCTTGTAGTTTTAAAGCAAGTCATTCTGATATGTCACTCTTTTCAAAACATGAAAATAATGACACTACCATTGTTCTTGTATATGTGGATGACATAATTGTTACCAGAAATAATTTTGAAAAAATTAATTATGTAAAAAAACGATTGAGAGAAAAATTTGAAATAAAAGATCTAGGTGTACTTAAATATTTTTTAGGCATTGAAATAGCTCATTCTACCAAAGGTTTATTTATTTGTCAAAGAAAATACACCTTAGATCTTTTGAAAGAAACCGGTAAACTTGGTGCAAAACCGGCCTCTACCCCAATTGATAGTAATACCAAATTGAATTTCGAAGATGGTGATCCGTTGGAAAACATCAACCAATTCCAATGTCTTGTAGGAAAATTAATATATTTAACGGCAACTAGGCCGGACATATCCTATGCGGTAAGTCAAATAAGTAAATTTATGCATGCACCAAGAAAACCACATCTAGATGCCATTGATAGAATTTTGAGATATCTTAAGAAATCACCCGAGAAGGGTATATGGATGAAAAATAATAGATCTAATGATGTGTGTGGCTATTCCGATGCAGACTGGGCCGGGAGCTTCGATAGAAAATCAACAACCGGCTATTGCACGTTTGTAGGCGGGAATTTAGTCACATGGAAAAGCAAGAAACAAAATGTTGTGGCACGATCAAGTGCGGAAGCGGAGTATCGAGCCATGGCATCCACCGCAAGTGAGCTCACTTGGATCAAACAAGTACTCAAAGATTTGCATATTCCAATACATGGTCCAATGAAGATGTTTTGTGACAACAACTCGGCGCGACATATTGCTTCAAGTCCGGTGTTTCATGAAAGAACGAAACATATTGAAGTTGATTGTCACTACATAAGGGAAAAGGTTCAAGCGAAGGAAATCGAGACTCCTTATGTGAAGAGTGAAGATCAATTAGCCGACATCTTCACAAAGGGACTCATTCCAAAGGTGTTTGAAGATATAATTAGCAAGCTTGGATTAATAGATATCTATAATCCAAGCTTGAGGGGGAGTGTTGAAAATAAAGAATAAAATAAGGGAAGAAATGTAAATTTTGGAAAAACATGTACTGTACAATTAAAGGTTTTGAGATTGTAACGGTACAGTAGTTAGGTACAACATTAACAACAGTAGGTAGCTAGGAGTAGCTAGGTGTAACGTTACACTTCTGTATCTTTATATATCATTGCAACTCCTTTGTAAAATATAGAAGTAATCAATAATAAGAAAAATATCCAATACTCAATATATTGTTTCTTCACAATTGCATGCATGATCGTGAGAAATGTCATACTGATAGATCTCGTCCTGACACCATTTACATTTAATGGCTTGTTCTCGATTATTTCTTCCAATTCTTTGTACGGTACAACAACTGGTCGATGTACAATGTTTCCTACATGAAAAATAACGCAATTCTAGTTGAATACGTCTCTACTGCTTAGGGTCTACTATGTATTTTGTAGACTATTAATCTATTAAATATATATAAAAATTTAATTTTACAACAATAATTTTATAGTTTCTAGGACCTAGGAAGATATTTTATGGAAGTCATAAACAAAATGCAATTAGCATTAAACATGTACCTTCATCAGAAAATAAATAAGCACATACAAATTTCTCATTGGTAATCTCGCTGAAGGAATCTTTCCATTACTGTGAGGCTGTGCCTCGCATGGAATTAATGTACACATTGACAGAAAAGTAGGTAATCTAACATTATGAACTCAGGCACCAAACCAATCCTCATTAATTCCACCATGCATATTTAATTTAACTCTGCCGGAGAACTCCAAGTGAAACTGTTTTTAACTTTTTATCTATATATATTAAATTATTAATTAAGGAGTTTAGGTGTACAGTGCATCTGCATGTCCTAGGAACGTACTTTTGAACCCCTTACAACCAAGTTGTGTTGGGTTTTTCCTTTCTGAACTCAAAAGTTTATATCACATCGAGTTCAAAAAGGAATAGTTCAAGTGGGGTGAGGGTGGCTTTATATACATTAAATTAATTCAATTAACAGCGGTGCTAATTACGAGATGACCGACATCAAAGTACAGTTTGCATATTGTTTATTATCCGCCACGGAACTAATTATATACTGTAAGTTACATACAAGAGTAGGTACATCGACGAAAGTAAACTATAAACGAAGAATAAACAAATCAGGTCTAGTCTCGTCAAAACAATTGAGTTCATTAGAACAAAACATATGGAATATATAGGTTCAACTCCCGTGGTATCTAAAAAAGATGATATATTAAAATATATCGGATTATGTTTTTAAAAAAATTGTAAAAGAATAAAAAGAGATTTTTTTTCTTTTTGTATCTTTTTTAAAATGAATATGTATCTGTTTGGATGAAGAGCCAGAATCACCAAAAATAATGATAAACAAGTGCTAAATATAATTTTAGACGACTTTACAATAAAATTTATTTCAACTGCTATTTATATTTAATTTCCAAATCTGAGCTGAAAGGTAGATGTTATATGAAATAGAGAGTATTTCGCACCCACATGTTCATACCCGTAGTTGTTTGCATATTCCTTCATTTTCCACCAATTATAAAATAGCCGAAACCCAAACATAAGTAAAAAAAAAAGAAGAGGAAAAGTTTCAGAAATGTTAGTAATAGCGTTCAAATATATATATATATATATATATATATATAGAGAGAGAGAGAGAGAGAGTTTAGCTACGGTGAGTCGCGACTCACGGACCCTCCGGTGAGTCGCGACAAAAACTCCTAGATTTAGATCAAAATGACCGATCCAAACCGTCCAATATGATATTCCTATTGAAATCTCCTTGTAGACCAAATTTTTTATTTTTTCGAAATTTTTAAGTATTTTTTTGAAATTTTAGAAAATCGTTAATCTAATTGGTTCTGAACCATTCAAAAACATCAGTTTTTAAAAATCCGAAAAAATACTTAAAAATTTCGAAAAAATAAAAAATTTGGTTTGCACGGAGATTTCAATAGGAAGATCATGTTGGACGGTTTGGATCGGTCATTTTGATCTAGATCTAGGAGTTTTGGTCGCGACTCACTGGAGGGTCCGTGAGTCGCGACTCACCGTAGCTAAACTCTCTCTCTCTCTCTCTCTCTATATATATATATATATATATATATATATATATATATATATAGTAAATCTATTGTGAACCATGAGTCCATGATGCATAGAGCGCTCCGTGCACCACGACCGTTTGATCGGTGATTTTGTAAATTGACAAATCCAAATTAACCAATCCAATCTATATATTGAAATCTCATAACAAACAAAATTTTACAATTTTTAGAATTTTTTTACTATTTTTTCCGAATTTTTTAAAACTTGTCATTTTTGTCATATAAATTAGTATATTTATAGCAAAAAATGGCAAGTGTTAAAAAATTCGAAAAAAATAGTAAAAAAATTTTTAAAAATTATAAAATTTTGTTTGCTATGAGATTTCAATATATAGATTGGGTTTCTTAAATTAGATTTGACAATTTGTGAAACCACCGACCAAAACGGTCATGGTGCACGGAAACTTATATGAACCATGGTTCACAGTAGATTTACTCATTCTAATGTTTATGAAATAGAGTAGAAATGAAGTAGAAACTAAAGTCAGACCGCAGTCAACGACAAATATTCATTAAAGATCAATTTGTGCTGAGGGCCCCTGATTTTCTGTGAGCGACTCTCTCAGTAGTCTTGCTGTGAGAGATTTAACTTCTCATTCTAATGTTTGACCCTTTAAAGTTACGTAGCTTAAATATTTGTGCCATCCCATAATTTCTAAGGCCCACCTGGGCATTGAGAAGTTAACCTATAAAGATTTTGTGGGCACTGAAGATCTAATTATATATGGGGGATATCAAGAAAAATATTATAAACTCATCTAGGGGAATGTGGACCCCCCACTTCCTCGCACCTATATGGGCATTACAATTTACAAACATGTCACGAAGAGGTCACCTGCACGGCTGCACATAATCACCGATTCATTCATTCATTCAATTCACCTGCAGATAATCACCAATATTGTTTGCACCTTAATCATAAGCTACCAACATTGGATAGCCTCGAAAAAAATGATGAAGTATAGCAAAAGGTTGTGTTTTATGTGTAGCTAATGTTGAGATTGTAGTGCATTCTTCTTAAGTTCGTCACTTCTTCTATTTGGTTTGTTTGGATGGTACGAAAATAAAAATTTTAAGAAGAAAACATAGAAAATAGTATAATTTTTGGGAAAAACCGGAAAGAGTGTTATTCTGGAAAGGAGAAATGTTGTTTGGATGATGAGTTAGGAATAAGCAAATCAGGGCTGATAAGAATCATCCCCACCATTCCCAACAGTTACTAACGCGTTTTCTATTTTTGGCTACCATCTCCTGCATGTTTTTTTTTCCGTTTTTGGAAATCCAGCTCTCATTCTTGCTTCGCTCCGCTTCTGCAAGATTATTTTTCGCTCCCCTTCCTCGCCCTTTGTGTTCCCTCGGATACAATATTTACTTCAACAGTTATACATATAATTGTTGAAGTTAATATATATATATAACTAGAACAGTTATATATATAACTTCAACAGTTACGATATTAACTTCAACAATTAGTATTCCAAATGCAACAATTACTCATATTAACTACAACAATTAGTATCTGAACTACAATAATTATTTATAATAACTAGAACAATTAGTAGTCCAACTACAACAATTATATATATTAACTACAACAGTTAGTATTCGAATTAGGACAGTTATTATATTACAGAGAGAAAGGGAGGCGATGGAGATGGGAGTGAAAACTAACATGGAGTGTGTGTGGGGGGGGGGGGAGGGAGGACAACGTATGGTAATGAGTTAGTTGCATTGTGTGGGAGAGGGGACGGCGTACTTCTTTAGGTTGGTAAGGAGTTGGGATGAGGATCGAAAGTAAAAACGGAAACAACGCTGGATCTATTTTTTCCAAAAATAGAAAAGCACATCGCTAGAGATGTTAGACGCTGGATAACACTTGAATGATGGGGATGATAGAATCTTAGGGATGGTCTTAAGCAATTCCGTAAGAAAATTAATATTAATTTAAATAAATTATTAAAAATTATTATTTTAATCTTAAATAAAGTACTAATTAAAGAGCATACAGAATTTCATTTAGCTATTAGTATTTAGCTAATTTTGTTGAAATTATGTATATATAATTGCTAGAAAAAGTTATTTCTAGAAAGAAGTTATCTTTTTTCTTATTCCTAACTTGTTTGGATGTCTAAAAAAAAACTATTCATAGAAAAAAGCTATTCTTTCTTATTCCCATACCATCCAAACGGCTATAATCAATAAGCTATTCCTAGGAATTTTGTTAAGATTTTCAAATTGCATCCCAAAAGTAAGGTAAGCAAAAAAGAAACATATATAAAAAATAGAAAAAAAAAAGTCCATATGAAATTAAGAGACATCCTTTGTAGTTTGGAGAGAAAAATTTGTTAGAATCTTGAGAATTTTTCTAAAACCTCCTTGTGACTGATGAGACAATCAAAAATTGAAAAACCACGTATATAATTCATTGAACTCCCATGCTCTTTCTTCACCTTACTCCAAGTTTACATGTTCTTTCTTCACCTTACTCCAAGTTTACTTCTCCCTTGTTGTAATCTAGAAAGAACTTTTTTTTATATATATTTTTTACTTTTTAAACCTTGTTAGGTTCTTTTCCAGAATCGAAATTTGTAATTTTTAACTTCTTTGTTTATTCAATTCTAAGTTATGGTACTTGATTCTAATTTTTTTTTAAAAAAAAACGAAATTTATTCGTGCTTTATACGTTGCAAGCTAGTTTTGGACAGTTGTTGAATTGCAGTTACTGAAAATTCACATGTTTTTCTCCATCTAAAAGAGCCAACAACATGATGTCTAGATCGAATCTAAAAAATATGTTTCCATCTCTGTTTATGGAATTTTTTTTCACTAAATATTAATGATTTTTTCACACCATACAAGATTTTTGACTCCATGATGAGTTGAAACCAAATTATTTTTGCAAAATTACGTTCCACGAACAAGTGACCCTTATCATGGTTTCTCTTTAATTTTTTTGCCTCTATAAAGTTCGGTTGTGTCCATCGTACATTTTCAGTCCCAATCATTTTTATTTTCTATCAGCCATCGAATGCCGTGCCGACCAAAAGAGATAGTGGTCGTTTATGAAAGAATTAATTATCTAATTCGTTAGTTCTCTGCAGAGCGAACTTTACAACTGTATAAATAACTATATTAATTGAATGTATTTTAGAATGAGGAGGCATGCGAGTGCAACTAACCATCCCCTAGATCTTTGGATTCGCCGAAACACCAAGCAAAACACCTCTTCGTTCTCATGCAAAGTCACCTTTATCATCATGCATATGGTAATTGAGGAAACTGAAATTCGAACAAGAATTAGTTAAGTATCAATCTAAATAAACTAGTTTGGAGTGCAGATGAAGTCCAAATGTTTGCATACTGATAGTTCCTTTCTTGAAGTAAAGCACAGTAATATTTCAACCCCAATAGAGTAATTAGTTAAATGGTCATCTAACTTGGTGAACAGAGCTGACAAAATCAGATCTAAAATGAATTAAAAAATAATTCAAACCAACTCAAACTTAATCTGACGCATGCAACTCAACATAAGCCATGTATATATGTGTAACATTAAGGCTTTGATCAAAATGATTTTAACGCGACCCTCAAAAAAAAAAAAATTTAGTGCAAGATTTCGTTTCAATGCAATTGATTTCTCAAGATTTCGTTGGGTCTAATAATATGAAAATTCCGATAATATGACATCAAATCCATCCATTTTGATTAAAAATTTTCTAATGAAATGAAATGAAATTCCATATAAAAAAATCACCATTTTGATCATCGCATAAATGATCCGAAATTCGAGCTGATTTAACCCGATTTGATTTGTTACTAAATAATTAGTTTTTAAGGTTCGCTACTTAATTAATAATTTTTTTTGAAGATAAATTAGAGGTCTAAGCCACCCAACTTATTTTTAAATTAAATGTTTATGAAAGACCTCCTCAGCCGGATTTCGAACTTGCGACTTTTCACTCAATGAGTGAAGTGCATTGCTCACTTAATTAATAATTATAAAAGCCAAACTAGTCTAATTCGATTTGGCCTGATTAGAATCCAAACCCACCCATCCAATTGTCATTTCAGAAATAACAAAACTGGAAATATTAATCCACGCAACCTAAATATTTTTAAAGTTCAAACCAACCTGATTGAGCCATAACTTAGGAATTTTTAAAGTTCAAACCAACCTAGAAGATGGGAGTGATGTTATAGGTTTTAGGTCATATGTAGTTTTAGCTCACGTTGAGGATGTAGATTTTATATCATCATCATCATCATCATTTTTATGTTTTGGTGACCTTTTTGCTGGGTTTCATTTCTAGCTTATTCTAATTTGTTTGGTAAAAAAAAAAAAAAACTTAGTTGTGGTTGTTATTGTTATAAACCGACCTAATCGAGGATTTCAAGCAGTGACGGAACCATAAAATTTTATAACGGGTTCAATAAATTTAGAATACTGATATTATTAAGATAAATTAAAATAATCTTATAAGAATATATCTATGATCTATAGATGGGGTTCAACAATGGCAATCTCAAATATATTTATGGGTTCAAATTGGTATGAATATATTTATAAATGTAATTTTTCATATGCATAGAAAGTATTTTTTTTAAAAGCAATGAAGGTTATTTGATCCCCTTTCACACAACGTAGCTCCGCCTTTGATTCCAAGCATACTTAAAGCCGAACAATTAGAAATTTGACCTTACGTACTCCGCTCGTAATCTCACAATTCTTTGAACTCAAGTCCTTTTTTTTTTGTGAATGAATAAGTCCTTTTTTTAAGATAAACTGGATCAAGCTTTTCAATTAATTCTTAAATTAAATACCTATATAAAAACTTTTCTAACCTGCGATTTGAGTGAAGGTGCGTTGTTATTTTGTTTAAACTCAAGTTGACATCCTTCCGATACTAATTACCGAAATAACAGTCATCGAATCTAAACTAGTATTTTGAATGTCATATCGGAGCGTGAACCAGCCAAGCCAATGGATCAGTGGTTTAACCATGCCAGTTGCAAAACCGACAGTACAGGGGGAGGATGGCGATTCTGACCGATGTTCCTTAAATCCGATCTATACGGGATTATGAAAGGGAGAAAAAAAAAATGGAGTACTTAAAATTATATTGGCCTGCACGGAAGAGAAATAAACTCTATTTCACATAATGAACTATGCCTTATAAATAAATTGCCTTATTTCAACGGGACTATCAAAGATTAAAAAGTGAAATAACAAAATTTAGGCTCTATGGAGCTTGGAGTTGGAGTTCGCTCATATTACATGATTTAATTGGTGGATGATCATTTGGCGACACTAGTCTTTTTCGTGTCGACTCATTATATCTATAATAGTAAGGGCCATGCAGAGCAAAAAGAGAGAATAAAGAACACGCGTCGACCATGTTCTTTTTCATCGCTGCATTGATCCATTTGCAGAGCTATGGCATGGAGGCAGCACTCATAACATGGCTATTTATTTTAACTCGCATGCCAGGTACTGCATATAAAAAAAAAACAAATCATTTCTATTATAAATACTCGAGCTTATATCACAGGAAGGAGTATCTCCTTCATTAGTTTGTAACTTCCACTCTCTCCTGACCTCTTACACACTCTATTTGTAACTTTGTATTAGCAATATATATAAACATGAATGCTAATTGCAGTTCCCTAATCACATGCCTGTTCCTTCTAATGGTTCTACTAAATTCTCAGTTGGTTTTCTTCACTCAGGCTAGGCCACTAGTAGAAGAAAAGCATACCATTACTAGGAGATCGTTATCTGCACAAATCAGCTCTGTTCCAAAAGCGGCAGTGGAAGGCATGGCTTCACCAACTCCCTTTCCTGGTATAGAGGATGTTCGGCCAACACAGCCGGGCCACAGCCCAGGTGTAGGAAACAGGAAGAAGAAATAGACAAAGACAAGTATTAGTGTTGAAAAAAGAACGCTTTCGAGTTATATTCATCATTTATGTTCATCAAACTTGTGCTTTGAAGGTTTTCAGTTAGAATCCATCTCTCAAACCATTTGTGCTGAAAAATTTGCTTAGCCATTTGGTACTTTGTGATGCTCTTTGTGACCGGTTTAATGTAGAGTTTCAGAGTTTCTAGTTCTTTATAACTTTCATTTTTTTCCTGAATCTAATTTTAATGTACTGATAAAGTTTTCTTTGTGTTAGATATCAATTAATTAATGAGTTTTTTTTAATTGTCAAAGTGCTCTGCGATGGATTTGATTTGTTCACTGTCTTGCACAAAACCTTTCTGTTATGTTATAAAAGTTTTTTCGTAAACATATTCATTAATTTTGACATTCAAGTGGCCACTTCTATTTTTCTTAAAACAAAGAACATCCACTTGCTAATGAAATCTTATTTAAAAGTGTATTGTCCTTTCATCAATCTCGATAGAGGAATAAACTGGGTTTAATTATGTTGGACCTTAAAGGTTTTTTATTTCTTCAAATAATATATTCTGTGGTCCTTTCTGATGGAGATCTCTTTTATGTCTGCATACAAGAATGGTTTCCCTTAAAATTTGAAGTCTGACTTGGCATGCAGTTATGTCCAACTCAGCTAAGCAATTTTTTTATAAGCTTCAATCCGTTTCTCTGATCATAAATCCTTTGATAGTATCGAATGGTTGCGGTAAATGCACAATGTACCAGCTTTATTGGACGACGAGAGTAACGTATAACCCAAAGGGGCAAATTAGATTACTAGTTCCCCAAACAGAAGTTCAGTAAGCGGGGACTGGTACTTTGGTACGTTGGTACCAGTTACCTCATTTGTGTCAATCCAGCATGTACCAGTATTTATTGAAGACAAAACCTTATCTTTGTTTATCAGTTACAAGTTCTCACCGAATTTTCAATTTCAATTGTTTCGTGCCAATTTGTAGATTAAAATAGAGCATCTTAACCATTTAAAACCATTCTGAAGCCCACGAAAAACTCAGTTCTCTCAGAATGTCAAAATCAACCCTGAAAAAATGCATCTTGGGCTGGATATTGGTCCAAATTAAATAATAATTCCGTGAGGTGAGCCCAGTACTTGGTGTCAATAAGGCCCTGATCAAAATGGTTTTTTCATGGGATTTCAATTCAATTCAATTCAATTCAATTGATTTCATATGATTTCGTAGGATTTTGTTGGATCTAATTACATAGGAATTCTAACCAAATGACACCAAATCCGTTCATTTTGATCAAGAATTTTCCAACGAAATGAAATGAAATGAAATCCCATGTTAAAAACATGAGATTTTGATCAGGGCCTAAATCTGAATCAGAAATGATAGCTGTGATGTGCAATTTTGTCATCTCTTGCCATCATTTAAATAAATTTTTTATAAACAAAATGAACACATATAAATAAATAAGTTCAATAAAAATAAATTAAACATCCATATAAAAATATAAACAACAATACAAAAAAATAAAATCTAAGTTATAATTAAATAAAGTAAACACAGATTAACAAGCTGGACATATAAATAAATAAATTGAACAAATACAAACGCGATGATACGAGATGGTTGATAGTAATTTCCAATCTGAATTACTTTTTTTGACTTATGGCGTCAATAAATCTGAAGTTATTTTAAGCTCTGAGTTTTATTTTACTCGAAATTGCTCTTCCATTTGTTATCTCAAGTTAGCCGGAGCGAGGCAATATTATCATTTAAAAGATTATAGTGTCGTTCAGCAAAAAAAAAAAAAATTGCTGACCGGATCACACAATCGTTATTTTTGGTGAAATTTTTTAAAAAGGAAAAGTAAGAAAAGAATATTGAAAAATTTCAAAAAAAATATTTTTCTATTTAACAATATATATTTATTATGCCGTTTTTCATAATTATAAGGGCTTTGGTTGAAATTTCATTTCTAGTTAAAAAAATTAGAGAATCTTTGAAGATTTACTTAATATATATATAGAGAAAGTTTAATATGCACCATAGTGCATAGAGCATTCCGTGCACCACGGCTTTTTTCAGGAATATTTTTGTAAATTGACAAATCTAATTCAACCAATCTAATCTACATATTGAAATCTCATATCAAACCAAAATTTATAATTTTTGAGATTTTATTACTATTTTTTCGAATTTTTTAAAACATGTCATTTTTGGAATGTTGTACTCTTTACAATTTTCCAAAATTGGCATGTTTTAAAAAATTCGAAAAAAATAGTAATAAAATCTCAAAAATTGTAAAATTTGGTTTTCTATGAGATTTCAATATGTAGATTAGATTGGTTAAATTAGATTTGTCAATTTACAAAAATACTCCCGAAAAAGTCCGCGGTGCACGGAGTGCCCTATGCACTATAGTGCATATTAAACTTTCTCTCTCTCTCTCTCTCTCTCTATATATATATATATATAGAGTTTAGCTACGGTGAGTCGCGACTCACGGACCCTCCGGTGAGTCGCGACCAAAACTCCTAGATTTTGATCAAAATGACCGATCCAAACCGTCCAATATGATCTCCCTATTGAAATCTCCGTGCAAACCAAATTTTTTATTTTTTCGAAATTTGTAAGTGTTTTTTTTCGGATTTTTAAAAACTGATGTTTTTGAATGGTTCAGAACCAATTAGATTAACGATTTTCTAAAATTTCAAAAAAATACTTAAAAATTTCGAAAAAATGAAAAATTTGGCCTACATGGAGATTTCAATAGGGAGATCATATTGGACCGTTTGGATCGGTCATTTTGATCTAGATCTAGGAGTTTTGGTCGCGACTCACCGGAGGGTCTGTGAGTCGCGACTCACCGTAGCTAAACTCTATATATATATATAGAGAAAACCTATTGTGCATACTAATGTATAGAAGTTTCGGTGCATACTGATCCGAACTCTTGGATCTGCTTCAAAATGACCGATCCAAACCGTCCAATATGATCTCCCTATTGAAATCTCCTTGCCGACCAAATTTTTCATTTTTTCGATATTTTTAAGTATTTTTTTCGGATTTTTAAATACAGCTATTTTTGAACGGTTCAGAAAAAATTAGATTAGCGATTTTTGAAAATTTGAAAAAATACTTAAAAATTTCGAAAAAATATAAAATTTGGTCGGTAAGGAGATTATAACAAGGAGATCATATTGGACGGTTTGGATCGGTTATTTTGAAGCAGATCCAAGAATTCGGATCAGTATGCACCGAAGCTTCCGTACATTAGTATGCACGATATGTTCTCTCTCTCTCTCTCTCTCTCTCTCTCTCTCTATATATATATATATATATAGAGGATGACTAAAGTGTCATCGATGGCACGGAGGGTCCCGTGCCATCAAGTCATTTTTCGAGATCCAAAATTCAAATGGTAATCCAAACCGTTCAAGTTGTTCTCCATATTGAAGTATCCTTGGAGACAAAATTTTACATTTTTTCGAATTTTTTTGCTATTTATTATGATACTTTTAAAAACATTACGATTAGAGTATTTCAGGACCTCCAATTTGAAAATATCATAATATATAGCAAAATAACTTGAAAAATTGTAAAATTTTGTCTATAAGGGTATTTCAATATAGTGATCAACTTGAACAATTTGGATCGACCGTTTGAATTTTGGATCTCGAAAACATGAGTCGATAGAAAATTGATGGCACGTGCCATCGATGGCGCGTTAGCCATCCTCTATATATATATATATATATATATATATATAATAATAAATGTGGCATAATGGCATCTCTTTCTAATTAACTTTTGTTCACAATCGATAATTTCACAAACTTTAGTCTTTTGAAGGAATGAGGATCCACCAAATAAGTTTATCGTAAACATATGCTTTGTTGACCAACTGGACCTCATTCGACGCGTGTAAAGGAACATATCATCCAGAATCCACATTCGCATAATAATTCATTAAATAAAATTTTTATATTTATAAATATGCTATCTATATCATGTTTTGTAACTGATGGAGAAATAGATGAATAATTTATGTTTTTTTTAATTCAAATATCTGATTATCAAAATTTTTAGGGAGCATATCAATTTTTATTTTTCTAGTTTAAAAATACTCATATCATGAAAATACTCAAGTATTAATTTTGAATCAATACTCGAATCATATTCATTAATTATTTTTTTTAAGTTAGATTTGTTTATTGAAGCACATTTAATTTTGAAATTATCTCTCTCAAATATTCATACCCATTTTAATACCAGCGCTATATATCCATTTCATTTGCGTCCCTGCTTTACTTCATATCTGAATAACTCAGCAGCTCCGTCCCACAGACTGGAATCATAGGTAAATTAACGAATGTAATAAGAGTAAGATTTAACCAAAACAGGTAAAAAAAAAATGTAGAACGATCACATTAGACGGGAGCAAAGAGAAAAATGCTGGTTATTATTTTAGACTCTCGTTATGGAAGACAGGAAAAAATGGTGTCCTATATTTTAGAAAGAAATTACAATATTCTTCTGTTGCGTATACTTGAAGCCATAACTTAAGTTTGATTATTTGCAAGTCCACTAACACTTTCATAATCCACCAAAAGTGGGCTTTCTTCTTTTCCTTTTTTTTCCTCTATCTTTCTTTTCTTCTTTTATTTTTCCTGGAAGAGGAGGGCGGGGTCCATTTTAATTTTAAAGTTGGTAGCATATTAAATGAAAATTAATTTTAAAAACCTTTAATTTTTTTTGTATGATAAGTATGTACTGATCACGGAAAAAAAATGTTTATTAAGAAAACTGAAATCCTGATAGGATTGTCTTCAGACATGAAATCGAGTTGTTGATCATGATTTTCATTGTTGCGATTTCTTTTTTTTTTAAAAAAAAAGAATTCAATAGAAAAGAGGTAAAAGTGATGACAGGCAACTCCATTTCCCCAACTTTCTTGTTCTGACACATTTGCAGCCATCGTCAAGGGACACCAAAAGAATTTTCTTATTTTGAGAGCTGATTTGCAAATATTTACACTTTTAGTAAAATTTAACCAAATATCTAAAAGAAATTACCTCATTACCTCACTGACAATAAAAGGCATTTGAAACATTCTCTTAATTTACAAAACAGCCGTAGCTTTCCTAATATTTTCCCCATATACTTTCTTATTAATTAATTGTATGGCGAGTTGAGCCTTGCAGAAGGCATACTTGACTGACCATATGATCGGCACATATATTCCAGGTTCTAATCCATATTATATTAAAGAAAGATGTCATCAACATAAGCCGGCCCTATAAATAGCCAAGTTTACTAAGAGAAAGCAAGCAACTCGATCTTCCCTCAACTTTAGATGGCAGATGGTTACAATTTCCCCTCATGAGATGTGCTTCCTTCTTCTAATGGTATTACTTAGTTCTCAATTAATCTTCTTTAGTCACGCTCGATCCCATGCAGAAGAAGATTTATATGTAAATTTAGTAGTACCATTAGAAGGATGGAGCGCATCCGTGAAATTTAATGTACGGTGTAATTATATCTTGTTATGGGAAGTTGGGAACAGAAAGTCCAAAAATTATTTATAAGTGTGAATATCGCACAGATGAGGTAAGATATTTTGATAATAATTGTTGAGCTAAGACGTGAACTCGGTAAGCATTCACGCTCTTCTTTAATTGCATATATTGCTTCTTTTTTCTTATGTTGTGATGGAACAACATGTCAATATATATATACTGCTTTTTCTTCCTTATTTTTTGTTTTCGTTGCAAACCAAAAGTCCAAAACCAATTTGAAACCCAGTTAAATTTTCTTAAGTTACTTAGCATCCTAGAAATAGACAAAATCAATCAAATAGATTAAACCAAAATATATAACCTCCATTAGTATTTACTAGAAAACTTTTAATTCCAACAAAGATCCAACATTGATCAAATTAAGTCTGGTGATGAGATTATGAGAATCTTATTAGGGGTCTGCGTGGGCCGTCCTAGAAGGTGCATTTTTATGGGCCTAGACTAATGCATCGCTGGACTGATTCTCAGATTCTGATTTCAATCTGGGAAGTTAATTAAGTCAGTCCTAGTTTGCGTAACAAAAAAGTCCTTCAATCAAATATCAATACATGCTGCTAACATTTGCCGCACCAAGGACACTGGCACACTGCTTTTCGTTGAGTTTGGGCTATTTTCTATGGGCTGTTTGGATCGCTTAGGAATAAGGGGCTATTTGGATCGTTTAGTAATAGACTGTTCCTCTTATTTCTAAGCGATCCAAACGGTCCCAAGAAGAATAACCTATTCCTAGGCGGAAATATTGGGATGTGTGTAACTTTGTGAAGAGTTTGGATGGTTAGAAATAAATTTCCGTCTAGAAAGAAACTATTCCTCTTATTCCTAAGCGATCCAAACGGGCTATATGTATTTTCAGCCTATGGTACTAAACTAATAATCATTTTGCTCCTTAATTTCCCTTATTGCAAAGTCATAAATAATTTGCAAAAGTTGAAGATTGTAGCTAGGTTGTTTCCGAAGAGTTGAGTTATTTTTGTTATTAGTTTAGATGTTTAGATAAAATGAGTAATTTATTCAACTTAAAAATTTCATATAAAAGTTATATAGAGTTTTTTAATCTGTACCTCCCAAAGAAAATATTGCTCTCAATAATTTGATAAAAATTGGTACTTTTTGAGGAGTTAATTAATGGTTATTGATTGGACTGTTTTAAATTAGACTTTAAAATATATGTAATTTGGCAATTATAATTAAGTCAGTTAGATGAATATCATGACCCAGAGCTCGGATTTCTCTATAGGTGATATTATGAATGCGGCGCTGTATTTTATTTGGAGCAGTGTTCTACTGTAACCGATTTTTGTTGCCACAAGTTGTCACAACTTCATATTTTATCAATATTAAAAATTTTTTAAATTCAAATGCTGAATCCAAACTGTTGATCTTGTTCAATTTAATGAGCGATGAGTTTCTATAAAAGTTTTATAAAATTTGAAGTCGGTTTTGATGAGAATTTCAGATTGAGAGAGAATCATTTTTATTATCTCATCTCACTGTTTACAATGTATCAAGGGGGTATTTATATACACAATTAGTTTCTCTCACTTCTAACTAACTGAGCAGTTCCCTCATTAAAATGCCTAACAGACTTTCATTTATTTACATTCTCTCCATTATCTATACTACTGGAGTTCTCCATTTCATCAGTATTTACAGGCCCCCTCAAGCTCAGCTGATTGGGACAAACAGTGAGCTTGTCCCTGAGTAAACCAAATCTCTGTTTTGCCAAGCTCTTGGTGAATACATCTGCCACCTGGTCGGCTGAACAAAGGAAGTGTACAGTAAGGTGCTTATTTGCTAATTGCTCCCTGACAAAATGATAGTCAAGTTCTATATGTTTTGTTCTGGCATGAAAAACAGGATTGGCAGCCAAAAATGTGGCACTGAGGTTATCACACCAAATTGAAGGTAATTGGGATGCTTTGTGGCCTAATTCAGAGAGTAAAGATTTGAGCCACATGACTTTTGTTGTTTCCACTGCCATTGCTCTATACTCAGCCTCAGTCGATGATCTGGAAACAGTGCTTTGCTTCTTTGATGACCAGGAGACAATGTTATTCCCCAGAAAGACTACAAAGCCAGTTGTTGAACGCCTATCATCTGGGCATCCAGCCCAGTCAGCATCACAGAATACTCTCAAATCTAACTGTGATGACTTAGTAAATTGCAAGCCCATGTTGATGGTTCCTTTCAAATATCTAAGTATTCTCTTGACAGCTTGCCAGTGACTGTCAGATGGCTGTGCAAAGAATTGTGAGACCTTGTTAACAGCAAAGGTTAGGTCAGGCCTTGTGATTGTAGCATATTGTAGCATCCCTACAATAGTCCTGTACAATAATGGGTCTGACAAGGGTTGACCATCAAATTTGGACAATTGTACCCCTGCTTGTAAGGGAGTCTGACAAGGTTTGACCCCCACCATTTGTGCCTTTTCCAGAATAGTTTGAAAGTACCTTGTTTGAGATAGGTGTAGTCCTGTAGCTGAATGAGATACTTCAATTCCCAAGAAGTATGATAGTTGACCTAGGTCTTTGATAGAGAAGTGACAGTGTAGTGTTTGAATAAGTGCTTCTATAGCTCCCTTGTTGCTGCCTGTAACAATTATGTCATCCACATACACTAGAATGTAGATAGTGATATCATTGACCATGTAGATAAACAATGAATGATCAGCTTGAGATGGCTTGAATTTCTGAGAGATAAGAAAGTTTTTGAGTTTCTGAAATCATGCCCTTGGTGCTTGTTTGAGTCCATACAGTGCTTTATTAAGTTTGCACACAAAGTTAGGTTTGATTAGATCTACAAATCCTGGGGGTTGTTCCATGAACACTGTCTCTTGCAAGTCACCATGCAAAAAGACATTATTAACATCTAGTTGATGTAAGGGCCAGCCTTTTGATAGAGCTATGGAAATGACTGTTCTGACTGTTGTAGGTTTGATGACAGGACTGAATGTCTCAAAATAGTCAAACCCCTCCTGTTGAGTGTATCCTTTGGCAACTAAACGTGCCTTGTATCTCTTAATTGTCCCATCAGATCTTTTCTTGATCTTGAACAGCCACTTACATCCAACTGCATTGGTGTTTGCAGGTAAGGATACCAGATCCCATGTGGCATTTGCAGCCAGTGCAGATAATTCAGCTGTCATTGCTTCTCTCCAGTGAGGATGTAGCTTTGCTGTAGTGTAACAGGTGGGCTCTACTTCATCAGTGGGTGGGGTTAAAGGATATTTTGTGGTTGTATAAATCTGATGCTTTTTAGTTTTTATAGTTTTGGTCTTTTGTCTGGTCAGCATGTGGTGAGTATTGGTATTGTTTGATGGCATTGTTTTGGCAGGATGTGTATTTTGATGCACATCAGTTTGAATTAATTGTTCACCAGATGTGTTAGTGGATTCAATTGAGGGTAGTATGGCCAAGGTAGTAGATGTGGCTGATTGAGGTTGCTCAATGACTTCAATGGCACTTTGTTGAAATGAGAATATTCCTTCATTGAATGTCACATGTCTGGAGATATACACTCTTTGAGAAGGTATGTGATAACATCTGTAGCCTTTATGTTGTGTTGAGTACCCCATAAATACACACAATTCTGATCTGGGTTACAACTTGTTTATGTTGTAAGGTCTGAGCAGTGGGTAGCAGGCACAACCAATCACTTTGAGGAAGTTGTAGTCTGGTGCCTGATTAAACAACTTCTGAAAAGAAGTGTCTGGGAATGTGTGATGAGATGGAAGCCTATTAATAACAAAATTTGTGCTCTCAAATATCCAGTCCCAGTATTCCAGAGGAATATGAGCATGATACATTGTTGCAAGACCCAATTCAACCATGTGTCTGTGCTTCCTCTCAGCAATGTCATTCTGCTGGGGTGTGTGAGGACATGACATCTGAAATGTGATTGCTGGATATTTGTGCATCAGAGGTCTAAATTCAAGGCCACCATCACATTGAACTGTTTTAATTGAGGCTGAGAGCAAATTTTCAACCTTCAGTTTGAAGACATCAAAGATTCTAACCACATCAGACTTTGAAGCACAAGCATAAAACCAACTGAATCTTGTATAATCATCAATAAAATGTACATAGTATCTATTTCCATTATTAGACATTACTAGAGATGGTCCCCACAAATCTGTATGCACTAGTTGCAAAGGAGCTGAAGTTACAGACTGAGAATGAGAAAATGGAAGCTTATGAGCTTTTGCCTTATTACAATCATGACAGAAAAGAACATCTGAGTTTTTGACAGAAATAGAATTATTCTTGCATAAGGTGCTGAGTACAGAAGAAGAACAATGCACCAATCTTGAGTGTCAAATGCTTGAAGAAACCCTATCCACTTGATATACTTGATGATTTTGAGACTGGTGTAAAGCATATAGGCCATTATGAAGAGTACCATGTAGCAGGGTCTTTCTTGTTGTTGAATCCTTAATGAAACATTGATCAAGTGAGAATTCAACTATAATACTGTTATCTTTGATTAACTGGGATACACTGAGTAAGCTTCTTGTTATTTGAGGCACATGTAAGATATTGGTCAGATACAAGGGTACAGAATTGGTAGATAAGATAGTTGAACCAGTATGAGCAATATGCAAACCTGCTCCATTGCCAATGTGAACTGAGTCATTGCCCTTGTATGGTTGATGGAAAGACAGATTGTTGATGTCTGGTGTCACATGAGTAGTGGCTCCAGAATCAAGAAACCAGGTGGCTGATGGTGTTGTGACACTAGCTGGTTCAGCCACAAGTGCCTGATGTTGTGGTTGAGCTGCAGTTTGAGTATTTTGCTGGGAATTGTTTGTGACATGGCTTTGCTGAGGTGTGGGTCCCACATATCTGATGTCAAACCTATGATAGCATTCTGTTGCTGTGTGTCCCCAATATGAACAAATCTAACATTGTATGTCAGAGTTTTGATTGAACTGTCTTCCCTTACCTCTTCCTCGAGATCTACCTCGACCTCTGCCATTACTGGGAGGTCTGTAGTTTTGCTGAGGAAACTGACCTTGATTGGATCTATTATACTGGTTCCTAAATTGAGGACCAGTAGTATAATGTGTTTCATTAGGTTGTGAGGTCAGTGTATTACTGTTATTCTGAGAAGTAGAGGTAAAGAGAGCAGTATTAGGGGACAGTGATTTCAACTGTGCTTGCATTCTTGCCTCATAGGTCAAGAGAAAGCTTTGAAGTTCAGCCATAGATGTGGCATCTGATCTCATTGAGAAAGCAGTAACAAAATTCTCAAATTCAGAGCCTAGGCCCTGTAACGTATACACAACCAGATCTTGTTCTGACATAGGAGCTCCAATACTACGCAACCTATCTGCAATTCCTTGCATAAGCTGAATAAATTGAGTATAGGTATTACCTCCTTTCTTGAGAGTTTGCAATTGTAATTTGAGCTCCAACACCTTTGCCAATGATTGAGATGTATAAATTTGGTTCAGCTGATGCCAGAGTTGTTGAGACGACTCAGCATGCAACACTTGAGCAAGAATCGGAGACGAGATCGAGCTGAAAAGCCATGCCAGAATGAGTTGATCCTGTTGATGCCATTTTGCAAATTCAGGATTTGGCGTTTCAGAATTAGCAGTAGTGATGGTGCGAGACGGAGCAGATCTTGATCCATTGATAAACCCTACCAGATCATAGCCTCTAAGAACTGGTAGTACTTGTGATTTCCACAAGAGGTAGTTTTCTTGATTCAAGATTGTGTGAATTTGGTGTGAGAATTGGATTGGTTGATCCGATCTGACAATCGCCATGGTGGATTGAGTAGATGTCGACATTTGGAGAGATGAATTGTTGAAATTTCACCTCTTGATTTGGGATAAGTTGAGAGACAAAGTGGAAGAGAGAGAAATTGGATCTGAAAAAGAGCGTGTGCTCAAATGGCTCTTGATACCATGATGAGAATTTCAGATTGAGAGAGAATCATTTTTATTATCTCATCTCACTGTTTACAATGTATCAAGGGGGTATTTATATACACAATTAGTTTCTCTCACTTCTAACTAACTGAGCAGTTCCCTCATTAAAATGCCTAACAGACTTTCATTTATTTACATTCTCTCCATTATCTATACTACTGGAGTTCTCCATTTCATCAGTATTTACAGGCCCCCTCAAGCTCAGCTGATTGGGACAAACAGTGAGCTTGTCCCTGAGTAAACCAAATCTCTGTTTTGCCAAGCTCTTGGTGAATACATCTGCCACCTGGTCGGCTGAACAAAGGAAGTGTACAGTAAGGTGCTTATTTGCTAATTGCTCCCTGACAAAATGATAGTCAAGTTCTATATGTTTTGTTCTGGCATGAAAAACAGGATTGGCAGCCAAAAATGTGGCACTGAGGTTATCACACCAAATTGAAGGTAATTGGGATGCTTTGTGGCCTAATTCAGAGAGTAAAGATTTGAGCCACATGACTTTTGTTGTTGCCACTGCCATTGCTCTATACTCAGCCTCAGTCGATGATCTGGAAACAGTGCTTTGCTTCTTTGATGACCAGGAGACAATGTTATTCCCCAGAAAGACTACAAAGCCAGTTGTTGAACGCCTATCATCTGGGCATCCAGCCCAGTCAGCATCACAGAATACTCTCAAATCTAACTGTGATGACTTAGTAAATTGCAAGCCCATGTTGATGGTTCCTTTCAAATATCTAAGTATTCTCTTGACAGCTTGCCAGTGACTGTCAGATGGCTGTGCAAAGAATTGTGAGACCTTGTTAACAGCAAAGGTTAGGTCAGGCCTTGTGATTGTAGCATATTGTAGCATCCCTACAATAGTCCTGTACAATAATGGGTCTGACAAGGGTTGACCATCAAATTTGGACAATTGTACCCCTGCTTGTAAGGGAGTCTGACAAGGTTTGACCCCCACCATTTGTGCCTTTTCCAGAATAGTTTGAAAGTACCTTGTTTGAGATAGGTGTAGTCCTGTAGCTGAATGAGATACTTCAATTCCCAAGAAGTATGATAGTTGACCTAGGTCTTTGATAGAGAAGTGACAGTGTAGTGTTTGAATAAGTGCTTCTATAGCTCCCTTGTTGCTGCCTGTAACAATTATGTCATCCACATACACTAGAATGTAGATAGTGATATCATTGACCATGTAGATAAACAATGAATGATCAGCTTGAGATGGCTTGAATTTCTGAGAGATAAGAAAGTTTTTGAGTTTCTGAAATCATGCCCTTGGTGCTTGTTTGAGTCCATACAGTGCTTTATTAAGTTTGCACACAAAGTTAGGTTTGATTAGATCTACAAATCCTGGGGGTTGTTCCATGAACACTGTCTCTTGCAAGTCACCATGCAAAAAGACATTATTAACATCTAGTTGATGTAAGGGCCAGCCTTTTGATAGAGCTATGGAAATGATTGTTCTGACTGTTGTAGGTTTGATGACAGGACTGAATGTCTCAAAATAGTCAAACCCCTCCTGTTGAGTGTATCCTTTGGCAACTAAACGTGCCTTGTATCTCTTAATTGTCCCATCAGATCTTTTCTTGATCTTGAACAGCCACTTACATCCAACTGCATTGGTGTTTGCAGGTAAGGATACCAGATCCCATGTGGCATTTGCAGCCAGTGCAGATAATTCAGCTGTCATTGCTTCTCTCCAGTGAGGATGTAGCTTTGCTGTAGTGTAACAGGTGGGCTCTACTTCATCAGTGGGTGGGGTTAAAGGATATTTTGTGGTTGTATAAATCTGATGCTTTTTAGTTTTTATAGTTTTGGTCTTTTGTCTGGTCAGCATGTGGTGAGTATTGGTATTGTTTGATGGCATTGTTTTGGCAGGATGTGTATTTTGATGCACATCAGTTTGAATTAATTGTTCACCAGATGTGTTAGTGGATTCAATTGAGGGTAGTATGGCCAAGGTAGTAGATGTGGCTGATTGAGGTTGCTCAATGACTTCAATGGCACTTTGTTGAAATGAGAATATTCCTTCATTGAATGTCACATGTCTGGAGATATACACTCTTTGAGAAGGTATGTGATAACATCTGTAGCCTTTATGTTGTGTTGAGTACCCCATAAATACACACAATTCTGATCTGGGTTACAACTTGTTTATGTTGTAAGGTCTGAGCAGTGGGTAGCAGGCACAACCAATCACTTTGAGGAAGTTGTAGTCTGGTGCCTGATTAAACAACTTCTGAAAAGAAGTGTCTGGGAATGTGTGATGAGATGGAAGCCTATTAATAACAAAATTTGTGCTCTCAAATATCCAGTCCCAGTATTCCAGAGGAATATGAGCATGATACATTGTTGCAAGACCCAATTCAACCATGTGTCTGTGCTTCCTCTCAGCAATGTCATTCTGCTGGGGTGTGTGAGGACATGACATCTGAAATGTGATTGCTGGATATTTGTGCATCAGAGGTCTAAATTCAAGGCCACCATCACATTGAACTGTTTTAATTGAGGCTGAGAGCAAATTTTCAACCTTCAGTTTGAAGACATCAAAGATTCTAACCACATCAGACTTTGAAGCACAAGCATAAAACCAACTGAATCTTGTATAATCATCAATAAAATGTACATAGTATCTATTTCCATTATTAGACATTACTAGAGATGGTCCCCACAAATCTGTATGCACTAGTTGCAAAGGAGCTGAAGTTACAGACTGAGAATGAGAAAATGGAAGCTTATGAGCTTTTGCCTTATTACAATCATGACAGAAAAGAACATCTGAGTTTTTGACAGAAATAGAATTATTCTTGCATAAGGTGCTGAGTACAGAAGAAGAACAATGCACCAATCTTGAGTGTCAAATGCTTGAAGAAACCCTATCCACTTGATATACTTGATGATTTTGAGACTGGTGTAAAGCATATAGGCCATTATGAAGAGTACCATGTAGCAGGGTCTTTCTTGTTGTTGAATCCTTAATGAAACATTGATCAAGTGAGAATTCAACTATAATACTGTTATCTTTGATTAACTGGGATACACTGAGTAAGCTTCTTGTTATTTGAGGCACATGTAAGATATTGGTCAGATACAAGGGTACAGAATTGGTAGATAAGATAGTTGAACCAGTATGAGCAATATGCAAACCTGCTCCATTGCCAATGTGAACTGAGTCATTGCCCTTGTATGGTTGATGGAAAGACAGATTGTTGATGTCTGGTGTCACATGAGTAGTGGCTCCAGAATCAAGAAACCAGGTGGCTGATGGTGTTGTGACACTAGCTGGTTCAGCCACAAGTGCCTGATGTTGTGGTTGAGCTGCAGTTTGAGTATTTTGCTGGGAATTGTTTGTGACATGGCTTTGCTGAGGTGTGGGTCCCACATATCTGATGTCAAACCTATGATAGCATTCTGTTGCTGTGTGTCCCCAATATGAACAAATCTAACATTGTATGTCAGAGTTTTGATTGAACTGTCTTCCCTTACCTCTTCCTCGAGATCTACCTCGACCTCTGCCATTACTGGGAGGTCTGTAGTTTTGCTGAGGAAACTGACCTTGATTGGATCTATTATACTGGTTCCTAAATTGAGGACCAGTAGTATAATGTGTTTCATTAGGTTGTGAGGTCAGTGTATTACTGTTATTCTGAGAAGTAGAGGTAAAGAGAGCAGTATTAGGGGACAGTGATTTCAACTGTGCTTGCATTCTTGCCTCATAGGTCAAGAGAAAGCTTTGAAGTTCAGCCATAGATGTGGCATCTGATCTCATTGAGAAAGCAGTAACAAAATTCTCAAATTCAGAGCCTAGGCCCTGTAACGTATACACAACCAGATCTTGTTCTGACATAGGAGCTCCAATACTACGCAACCTATCTGCAATTCCTTGCATAAGCTGAATAAATTGAGTATAGGTATTACCTCCTTTCTTGAGAGTTTGCAATTGTAATTTGAGCTCCAACACCTTTGCCAATGATTGAGATGTATAAATCTGGTTCAGCTGATGCCAGAGTTGTTGAGACGACTCAGCATGCAACACTTGAGCAAGAATCGGAGACGAGATCGAGCTGAAAAGCCATGCCAGAATGAGTTGATCCTGTTGATGCCATTTTGCAAATTCAGGATTTGGCGTTTCAGAATTAGCAGTAGTGATGGTGCGAGACGGAGCAGATCTTGATCCATTGATAAACCCTACCAGATCATAGCCTCTAAGAACTGGTAGTACTTGTGATTTCCACAAGAGGTAGTTTTCTTGATTCAAGATTGTGTGAATTTGGTGTGAGAATTGGATTGGTTGATCCGATCTGACAATCGCCATGGTGGATTGAGTAGATGTCGACATTTGGAGAGATGAATTGTTGAAATTTCACCTCTTGATTTGGGATAAGTTGAGAGACAAAGTGGAAGAGAGAGAAATTGGATCTGAAAAAGAGCGTGTGCTCAAATGGCTCTTGATACCATGATGAGAATTTCAGATTGAGAGAGAATCATTTTTATTATCTCATCTCACTGTTTACAATGTATCAAGGGGGTATTTATATACACAATTAGTTTCTCTCACTTCTAACTAACTGAGCAGTTCCCTCATTAAAACGCCTAACAGACTTTCATTTATTTACATTCTCTCCATTATCTATACTACTGGAGTTCTCCATTTCATCAGTATTTACAGGTTTGATAATTGATCAAGCGACCAAATGATGAACGTATTAGAATTAATTTGTCATAATTAACTAGATTCGTTCATTTATTGACCACTTGATCGAGTATCAAATTGACTTCAAATTTTATAAAACTTATATAGAAACTCATCCCTCGTTAAATTGAACAAGATCAATGGTTTGGATTCAGCGTTTGAATTTTAAAAATTTCAAATATTGATAAAAATATGAAGTTGTGGCAACTTGTGGCAAAAAAAAAAATTGGTGGCATTAGAACGCTCTTTTATTTGAATTATTTTAAATAAAGATTTTTCTACTTCTTTTAATCAGGTTGAATAGAATTCATACCTTCCTTTTTCTCTTTAAATTATCTGTTCGAAAATTGGATATTGGATTTGCACAGTCAAATTCGGTTAGGTATATTAAGATTATTTGGGCATATTTGGACTTAGTCCGACACCGGAGTTATTGTTCAGATTCGCGTTTTAACTTATTTGGGGCCGGTCGTGGCCTTATTTTCAGGTTTGGATCAAAAATTGTGCTTCTAGAAGAAGGAAAATTGTCGATAGAAAAGCGAAATGCGAAGATCTTTAAATACAATCGTGGAAAATTATTTGGATGGATAGCACGATATAACAATAATTCAAACATGGTGACATCACTTGACAAATCAATCGTTGTCCATAAAGTGAGAAAACTTTCTAACTTTTTTGTTATATTTGGGTTTAATTAATACATCACTTGCATGTGATAATGTGCGCCGGGTTAGGATCAGGTCGCCAACATTTAAGTGTTATACTGTGCGCTAAAAGTTAAAAATAGGTTCTAACTTCTTACATTTAAAAATGAAGGGATTTGTCACATTTTTCTAAGTAGTTTTGTCAAATAAAAAATAAATTTAAAATTTATGATTTCTATTCTGGAAAATCTTGTATATAAAAGATGATGAAATTTAGTACATGTTTGTTCACTTATCAAATATAATTGATTTTTTAACGGTTTGATTCAAAGATTCTTGACACATCACGAAACAATACTAATTATATAAAATTAAGTCAATATTTTATCTATATGTTTGAAACAAACTTATAAATTTATTCTACCTATCCATGTATCCAGAAACATTAGTTATTAGTCATATTAAATAAATTGCTATACCATTGGTAATATGATTGTGCCTCAAAGAATCACTAATATTTTGTCTCTATAATGCACTTATGTTCTATATGAGGGCATGGACTATGTGGTAAATAATGTTGCTTGGTGCCTGAAACAAATCACGCTAGATCAAGTATATGCGATCGACTTGATACCTTTAAAAAAAAAAAAGATCGACTTGATTATTTATTTATTTTTATTTTTATTTTTTTACAAACGATTCTTTATATGCATCCATTCATTTGAGACCGATGATTCAAAAAAATAAAGCACTGTGCTATTTTTTTGGAGGATAATATACATAGAAAATTAGAAACCTTTTGAACTATAAACATATATGGTGAAGTACTGAAGTTAGTTCTCTGGCTATACAATTTTTTTAATTTATTAATAGTTTAAACATAAATATTAGCTCTTAAATAAATTTTTTAAATTAACTTGAATCCTATAAATTTTTACATTATATATATAGTTCACTACAATATATATATAGTTTAGCTACGGTGAGTCGCGACTCACGGACCCTCCGGTGAGTCGTGACCAAAACTCCTAGATCTAGATCAAAATGACCGATCCAAACCGTCCAACATGATCTCCCTATTGAAATCTCCGTGCAAACCAAATTTTCAATTTTTTCGATTTTTTAAGTATTTTTTTCGGATTTTTAAAAACTGATGTTTTTGAATGGTTCAGAACCAATTAGATTAACGATTTTCTAAAATTTCAAAAAAAATACTTTAAAATTTCGAAAAAATGAAAAATTTGGTCTACAAGGAGATTTCAATAGAAAGATCATATTGGACTCACCGTAGCTAAACTCTCTCTCTCTCTCTCTATATATATATATATATATATATATATATTGTGATGAGCACAATGAGAATTTAGCATGTGATTTTTGTTTCGATCGCTATAACATTTTAAAATTGAAGCAACTACTTTACAAATTATGAAATCTGAATGTAAAATTGCATGGATTGAGTAATTTACACGTGATGCCGACGAATATGTTGTCAAAAATAATTTTGTAAAAAGATAACATATTAACCGATAGATGGGAATTGCTCAGGGTACGCCATCCTTGTTCAATCACTTCTAATTAGACCAAAATATTTTTGTCTTTCATTTAGTTTTCTCAGAATTTAGCGTTGAACATGAAGATATTTTAATCATTTTCGAAAAAATAGAGAAGTAAATGAGCAAGGAGAGCGTGACTTGAGCAATTCCCCGATAGATACATGCTGGTTTTATTTATTTTATTATTATTATTGGGATAGAACTAGAGACTGATATGTCTGCTCAATTGAGAAATATTAATGTAGGATTTCTTATATTGAAATATATATACAACAAAATATAAGTATTGATATTGAAATATACGTGAAAAGTACAGTCTGTCAGAACCTTTCCACAGAATACCACACAAATATAACTTGACAGAAGAACTACAATACGGTTGGAACTCCCCATGTGGTTCTCGTTATTAATCAAATCTCCGCCTGACATTTGTTCCTTCCTTCTCTGTTCATTTTAAATAGGCTCCCCTTGTTTTAAACTAACTTTCATCTTCCAACTAACTCGTCCCCAAAATGCAAACACCTCTGCATGACAAGATAGCCTCCAAGTTTGAAAGCCAGCCTCCTAATTTATATTTGCTTTCCCTATCAAGCTCTCTATAATTTATTTATTTATTTATTAATTCACCTATTGTGCACATTGGTCAATCATTCCTCTCCCATTCCTAGCTTCCTTCTACTTTCCTCTCCTCCTACCAACTTAAACATACCTTATTTCTTCTTCATCGTCCTGCCATAAAGCGTTTAAAACTCTCAAACACAGAGAATAAAAGAAAACAAGAAAAGGAGAAATGGAAGTGGTGATACCTATGGAGGCAAGCCAAGGCTTGCACTACCTAAGTGCTCCTTCGAGCCCAAAAAGCTTCGGATATCCGTCGCCACGGTTGGACTACTACTATTACACAAGCGCCCCTGCAAGCCCGTCACGGGTAGAGTTTTCCTTTGATCAGGCCTTTGGTTTTAGTGGCCAGCTCCGGAATGATGACTCGGAATCAGCGTTCGCAGCTGCCGATGAGCTTTTTGAAGGCGGCATGATTCGTCCGCTGATCGCCAATCCTCCTCAATCTCACCCGTCTTTATCTTCTCCTCTACTTGATGTAGGAGATGAAAGAAACGCTCAAGTAAGAGGGAGATCTGCCTCATCTGTCGCTGCCACCCATCGCATAGGAGCAAGATCTCTCTCGCCAATTAGAAATAATACGGAATTTCATCAATCACAGGCTCCTTCCTCCCAAACAGGATCTTTCGCAAGAGGCGGCGGAGGGAGTAAGAAGTGGAGGCTGAGAGATTTCTTTCTTTTTCGGAGTGCCTCAGAAGGCCGAGCCAGCGGTAGAGGAAGCAAAGACCTGTTACGCAAGTATACTTTACTTTCCTCTACATCGTCGTCCTCTGATATAAAGTACAGCGATAACAATAATGGATCAATGAGGAAAGGAAGAGGCGCGGCAACTTCTTCCCCGCATGAGAGGCATTATATGATGAATCGAGCAGCGACAGAAGAGATGAAGAAGAAAACTCCACTGCCGTTCCACCGGAACACACTATTTGGGTACTTGCGGTCCAACCCGGCAATTCATAGCATCAGCCGAAGGTGGAATGGTTGCTATAACAATCAAGGCCGGTCATAGGAGATTAATAAGTATTACTTCTTGAAAGTTTTAGTACATATAGCAGGGACAATTCATTGCTTTTTGTTTGATATATATAGCAAATACGTCCAAATTTTAAATTTATTCTTTACTTTTTCTGTATGAAACAGAGATGTGAAATCAGATGCATCTCTTGCTTTCCTGTTTGAGTATGTATATCTGTATTTCCGTAGTCTTGAAACCTATCAATTAAATAACTGTTCATATCAGAGCTTTTAGTACATATAGCAGGGACAATTCATTGCTTTTTGTTTGATATATATAGCAAATACGTCCAAATTTTAAATTTATTCTTTACTTTTTCTGTATGAAACAGAGATGTGAAATCAGATGCATCTCTTGCTTTCCTGTTTGAGTATGTATATCTGTATTTCCGTAGTCTTGAAACCTATCAATTAAATAACTGTTCATATCAGAGCTTTTTCCTCAGAAATTAAGTAACTATTTACGCTGCTGCCTACATACCAGATTATTATTTTAGTTATTTTCTCCAACTAATTTTTCAAAACCTGCTTAGAGTTCTCAGCACACAAGGAATTGAGGTTCTGATTAGATGTGTGTTAGTATAAATGGAAAAAAAAACATTTTCCACGGTTCCTGTTATCCTAAGTCTCGGGAACTAATTAAACAATTAACAATACTGTTATCCCTTGAAAGCATGTAATTAGAGCGTCAACTTCAGGCTACTGTTTGAAGTAGATACTCAGCAAGTCAGCATACTAATCCAATGCATGATCAACATGGAAGCCACGTGCTTGCTCCTTTCCTTCAATTATTTGAGTTCTGGTTACGGGGCTATCAGTTACCGGACCCACCAAAAGTGAAACCATTTTAACGGTAATTATGAAGTGTCAGCTTGATTGATTCAATCAAGGTTAATTATTTTAATAATTGTGCATGTTTAAATTTAGTTACAGTGGCAAAATAAAGATCTGCTCTTTGCGGAATTGCGGTTTTATCGCAAAAGTGCAACGCTATACAGAGCGGCCTAACACTACGATAATAATTAAATAAATAAACCCAATTTCTCTGTCGAGAAAGAGAAATATCAAATATCCAGACCAAAGTTACCGGCTTACTGCCTAACCTAAAAACAAATGGGTCAAAAGGCTGCCATATTCTGGTCAGCATCACGTGCGTGGGTCAAAGAAGAGAAATTGGGTAATATATTTTCGGCGTGTCTATTTCCAGAGTGGTCAGTGGGTGTTTTTTTTTTTTTAAATACCGCTGGCGCGAGGTATATAAAAAAAAAACTAGGGTTGTTTGGATCGCTTAGGAATTTGGAGAAGTTGTAATTTTTAGGAATAAATTTATTGGGAAGTCTGTAATTTTGTGAAGAGTTTGAATTGTTTATAATAAATTTATGCTAGGAAGATGAAATTCCCCAAATTCCACTTGGAATCCAAACAGCCCCTAAATGTATCTTTTTCTTAATAATATATTAAAGTTTGCGTATTTCATAACATCGTGTTTGATCTTTGAACTCCTCGCTTTCAAAAAGTTTAATCGAACATAAGTATTAACTTAAGAGAAATAAAAAATTAAAATAACACATTTCTTTAATTACAGGTACTATCTTTTATAATAGAGAGCACACATTTAAATTCACTTCTTTCCGTTTGATATATAGAATTTCGTGTTTCAAATTTCCATACTCATAGCAAATTTATTCAATTAGAATTGTCAAACGTATATTAGACAAAGCACTACCTAAAATGAGGAAAAAAAAAGTGATAATATATATCTAAAACTAAATAATGTAAGGGTTAATTAGGTTCTTTAGAACATCAATTCATTGTTTCGGCATTCAGGAGTACGTGTCACAATGTGTGTTTTCCCTTGTATTCTATATATGCTATTAGTATTACTCCTTTGATAATTGACAATAACAAATAAAAAAGTTAATTTGTTGTTGTGAAATTTATATTCTTAAACGAATTAATTGTTCTGGCATATAACGAGTCTATAAATCTAGAAATTAAAATTAAAATTGAGAAATAGTATAACTATGTATTTTGATAATTTTGATAATCGTAAAAAAGAATATTAAAATCTGAAATGCTTTATGAGTAAGTTCTGTATGGCGCACATATTTTGTGTATAATGAGATTTGACATATATTTATCATTCGTAAGTAATACAAATTTACAACGATTAAAATATTACTCTTTGTTTCTTAAATTTTTTAGATAAACTTGATAGAGGCTGCCAAGATATCATTGATCTTGTTGCATCACCAAATAATATCTAAATTTAATAAAATTTTGTTATAGGTATCTACACCGCTACACGTCTCTAAAATTTATTTATAAAATTATTTCATAATATTCTTAGTTTTGGAATTGATTTAAAAATTTTTACTAAAATTGTTAAAGATAAAACAATTGTTAAACGCTTAAAATCTGACATCTATATACTAATATCTAATGAAGATTGAACAATTTAATTTTTCATTTTTTTTTTGGAACATGTATCCATTTACGTTATTTTCTATTGTTTAATTATATGTTCACTAATATTCTGCTTAAATTGCGATGGATTACGTGACCACCTCCCCAACCGAGAGCCTAATTTTAAAACATCGAGAACGAAATATTTGAACTCGAAAATGGCCAGCCTTGAGTTTGGTCTTCTCAAGATGGGACGGAACATCTAGGAGGTAAGTATAGGTCCTTGTATGAGTTCATTAAATTAGGCAGAAGTTTACAAAATTAATTCCTCCAAAGTCTTATTCCCTTCCGATTTTACCGACCGAGGCATGTAGAAATTAATTAGATATATGCATCTCTGTAATCTAATAAACATAAAATTAAACAAATATCTTATTGCACCTTTCTATATTGAATTAAAATTAAAAAAAATTATTTTGGTTGTATTTGAAAACTTTTCCATACCTATATCTACATCACTAGATGCGTCAGCTGCACATCTAATATTTTTCCAAACGCCGGTATCGGCAAGCACTAACAACACAAAAATATCTATACACATATACTAAAGGCCAATAGCCTTTTTGACACGTTGGCCACTGTTAACCAACAGTTGTAAGAATAGTAATTTTCACTGGATACTGGTCGTTCAATCTCGGCGCAGATAATTTGGGAACTGCATTCAGAGGATGGCCATCCACTAAATATATTTTTATCTCAACTGTCCGATTTAATATCAACGGTTATAGATACTTCATGTATAATATTAGAATTGATAAGTCAGAAAAAATCTAACCGTTAAGATTAAACCGAACGATTCGGATCAAAAGACGTCCACTGAATGGTTGTATTGAACCATCCAGAGAATACTTTATTAGAATATTTAATGCGGCCTATGATAATTAATGTGAGCCAACTCCATTTAAGATAATTAACTAAAGAGTGCATCATAATTTGATGGAAATTCTGATGGACCAGATTCATTATACTTGATCCCTTTGATTGCCTCAGCATTAAATGCTCTCTAATCTGAAAATTAAAGGAACCTTTTTCCATAATTTAGTCTTTAAGAAAATTCAGATTAAGAAGAGAGAAAATGCCATTATTGACCATCATTATGGCTGAGGAAAACTCAAAGAAGATCAGTACTAACGCCTCCGCCTAAGGATTAACGATTTCTGCTCTTCAATTTGTAAGTTTTATACTCGTATTTTTGTTATTTTATATAATTTACGGATCCTTAAAATTTGTGTTATTATTTCTAAACACGCTAAATTAATGATTACGTCTATCATTTGGTATCCGAGCCAATTGTAAATTCATATTAAATACAAACTTATTTATGGGTATATATATTTGTTTTGTTTTTACTCGAAATCTCGGCGTAATGATTCTCCAAACTATTTTTTTTCTAAATTCTCTCGAAATTAAATTTGTAATTTGGGATAAGAAATATTTTTATCAATTTTTATTAATAATCTTGATCGCCTGAACTTGAAAATTATGATAAGTTCCATTAATTTTATTAAGTTCGCCAATTAGGGAACATGAGTTTTTCTCGTGATCATTAAGTTTAAGAATAAAAAATTGATAAAGATATATAAAGTTTAGTGCACCCGTTTAAAGGAATGAAACTTGTTATCTAAATAGATTGCTAATTTTCTTTTCTTTCCTTGCTTTAATGACTCCTTATTTCTTAATCCAACAGTATTAAGTTTTATTTGATTAAACGAAGACTTTAATTAATTAAGGTCATAACGGTTTAAACATTAAGTTGAGTTTAATAATAAATCGTATATACGATTAAATGGGTAAATAGAGTACAACTTATGTTGTATAATATATTTTTTCAAAACTAATTGGAACTTTTAAATGCGCCAACAATTAATTTGTTTGGACAGATATTGGCTTACAATTGGTGAGGATGGATATTTTTATACCTCAATTTAGAGGATATTTCCTTTGCGCCTTTTGACCTCTCTGTTGTGATTACGCCTTTACGCTTTTTGACCTCAATTTAGAGGATATTTTTATACCTCATGGCATGGTGATTACGACAAAATTTAGTTAATTACATAAATTTTCTTTAATTATACACTCTGTTGTTATTCATAGGATCTGTCGATAGGAATTTTTACGCCATGAGATTTCATTTTTTTGAAATTTTTCTTTTTCCTTGTACCTGGTCCCTAATTAACCAATATCATATATTCAAGAACGTATACAAATAGAGAAATAACTAATCATTCTCTGTGCACTAGTTTTTGTAATGGATTAATTTTAGTAATTGCACTAATTTTGTTACGTGCTATTAGGGGTGTATACGAGCCGAGTTTGAGCGAGTTGACATCAACTCGAACTCGAACTCGAACTCGTCACAACTCGATTCAACTCGTGACTCTGGCAGCGAGGCAATTCCGAGTTGTTCAAGCTAACTCGAACTCACATGATTTTAGCTTGAGCCAACTGGTGACTCGATATCTAACTCGTGACAGAAAGTTGAGGGCCGCCTTGCTCGAATATTCGCCAGGAGAGAGAAGAAGATAAGCCATGCGAGCCATTAGAGTTGGAGAGATGCAACTTTAGTGGGGAAGAGTGGGGTGTGCGTCATTTAATGATTTTATCTCTAGTGGAAAAAAAAAAGAGCGAAAGAAGTGGCGATCTATCAGTGCTCCAGTCTTGGAGTAAGAAGTGGGGATTATACCATTAAAGAGGGAGGAATGAGAGATTATGGTTACTGAAGAAGAGGGAGGAATGAGAGATTATGGTTACTGAAGAAGAGACGCGCGCTGGGTAGGCAAGAAACTCGGGAGGGAGGAGTTTTTGGTGACTAGGGTTAGACAGTTAGTGAGGAAAATAAATGGGCCGTAGACTAATATAATTGTTGGGCTGCATGTTAATGTAAGAACAATTATTTTATGTGGCCTGTATAGCTGACTCGAGTTGGGCCGAGTTGAGTTGGGCCTAATTCGAACTCAGCTCATTAAATTAACGAGTTTGCATAACTCGAGTTGTTAGAACTCGAGTTTCTTTGACTCGAGTTATCATCGAGTTTTTTCCGAGTCGAGTTCGAGTAACTCACGAGTTACGAGTTTTTTGCTCACCCCTACATGCTATTATTCTAAGGCCATATTGATTTATTTGTTTTAATTTGTTAACAAATAAAGAAATAATTTATGGGTCACGCTATACTATACTGATGTAATCAAAAGTCTTTGGACTTTGAAATTTCATGTCCATATTAAGAATATTTGTAGTAGATTTTATATTGTCTATAAAGGATACATTAGATTATTATAATAATATTATTGGTTTAACAATTGTATTAACGAAAGGTTCAATTTAATATTGAGTCTAAACAAATTATGTTTCGTTTGTTACATGAGTCACTCAGATTAAGCCGTGTTAATTATATTTGTTGTGTTACATTTAAACACAATTTGCTGTGTTTAAGTCGATTATCTTGTTTACGACTATATAGATAATTTCATCATGATTTGGACAATACTTATGCATCCAATAAATACATACATATATATAATTTTTAATTTATGGTTTAATATGTACTTATGTATACAAACGGTCCAACGAAAATTTGTTAAAATTTTTGCATATGAATAATTAACCATATTAAGTTACTTTTAATAATTTGGTCATTAATAATTTTAACAACTTTAATTGTAATTACCATTTTATTAAAGGAACTGTGTGATATTTCTATTTATATATATCACAATAAAGTTTTACATTTAATAAATTATGATGGTCAATTTTAACAATTTTAATTGCCAGTATAATTTATAAAATCATACATAATGTGGTATATTATTATTTTCACATTTAATAAATTATAAATGTCAATTTTACCAATTTTAATTGACAATTTTAGTTTATTAAATGGAATTTCATTTATGATTCAATTTGTTTCTGCCCAACGGTGATGAAAATTGATTTTTATGGACCAACTATCGTGTCAAAACTGAAATTTTGGGCGTTTGATTATTGATTTCAGATTGACGATTTTTTTTATTCCTTTTATAGTTGTTCAATTCTATTATACAATTTGTGATATTTTACTTTACATATCACTATAATATTTATATTTAATAAATATTAAGGATGTCAATTTGAACAGCATTAATTGACATTATAGTTTATTAAATAGAATTGTCTCATTGTCTTCAATTTATTTTCTACCCAACGGTGACATAAATTGAATGTGAAGAACTATTATGTTAAAACTGAAATTTAATTGGTGTTTTATTAATTATTTCAGTTTAATTAATTATTAGTTCTTTAATTATGCTATGTGAATTTTAGTCGACTATTAACCACTTTATGTTTCCTGACTTTTACAACATTGAATAAAACTATTTTTTTCAACTTGAAAAGAATGAATTGAGATTTGTCTTGGTATTTTAAAACTGGACTAGACATTATGAATAGCATTTTCCTTCTACTATGAATTAAAGTAGTAATAATGAAATACTAATTTTGCTAAATTATATCTCAAATTCAATGAGGTCAAATTTGAATTTAAAAAAAAATATTATAAATCAATGTATATATCTTAGGATTAGTGGGAGTAATTTTTCATTCTCATTTTGTTCGTGGATGATATTTTATTAGTCAATAAAAAATTCACATTAGGTTATTTATTTGTGCTTGTATATATAATGATTAATTTTATGGAAGAGTATTGAGCAGTTATAACGTCATCTTCCGCTATGCAAGCAGAATTTTTGTGGCATATTGTAAGGTCACTTATCTTATTTTTTAATAACATGACTGCTATTTTGTCCTTTAATAACAACAAATTAAGTAACATGTCTAATGAATTGACATTAAATATCTTGTTGTTAATGACAAAGTCAAAGATGATATTATATCAATACAACATATTAATTTGAGAGTGATGCTAAATGATTATCTCACTAAAGTATTACCACCCATTTTTGCCGGCATGGGTTTGGTCGCTAAATTTTGATTTTGTTGTATTGAATTATATATTAAGTTATGATGTGAAGCTTCAAATTATGACTTTGACTTTGAATTATGAAATTTGCTTATTTCTTATGCTGTGCATTATGTTTAATTTAAGCAAATTTACTTAAGTGGATCAAATGAATTGTATCATCCATTTGTTGGAAAAAAAATATCATTTCTATAATTAATAGGGATCAAATAACAGTTATAGTTATTTTGATTGTATTAGTTTAGTTTGGTATTTCTAACTAAACAAGGTTTAAGATTATGTTGGCCAATTTTGAATTTGTGATTAATTATGATGTTTTAAGCATAGGCCAAGTGGGAGAATGTTAGAATATTTAATGTGGCATATGATAGTTAATGTGAGCCAACTTCATTTAAGATAATTAACTAAAGGGTGCATCATAATTTGATGGAAATTCTGATGGACCAGATTCATTGTACTTGATTCCTTTGGTTGCCTCAACATTAAATGCTCTCTAATCTGAAAATTAAAGAAACATTTTCCCATAATTTAGTCTTTAAAAAAATTCAGAATAAAAAGAGAGAAAACACCATTATTGACCATCATTATGGCTGAGGAAAACTCAAAAAAAGATCAGTACTAACGCTTCCGCCTAACGGCTAACGATCTTCAATTTGTAAGTTTTATACTCATATTTTTATTATTTTATATGATTTACGGATCCTTAAAATTTGTGTTATTATTTCTAAGCACGCTAAATTAATGATTACGTCTATACTTGATCTCTTTGGTTGCCTCAGCATTAAATGCTCTCTAATCTGAAAATTAAAGGAACATTTTCCCATAATTTAGTCTTTAAGAAAATTCAGAATAAGAAGAGAGAAAATACAATTATTGACCATCATTATGGCTGAGGAAAACTGAAAGAAGATCAGTACTAACGCTTCCGTCTAATGACTAACGATTTCTGCTCTTCAATTTGTAAGTTTTATACTCATATTTTTGTTATTTTATATGATTTACGAATTCTTAAAATTTGTGTTATTATTTCTAAACACGCTAAATTAATAATTACTGTTGAACCACGAAAAATTATGATAAGAGAAAAGGAAGTAAGAAAGAAATGCATGGTTTATTTATAACAAATGAAACAAATGAAATGGCGATAAAACAAATGATAAAGGGCCGTAATGTATACATGGCATCAGTTACATGAGATCAACCCTTGGAATACATGAAATATGAGAATAGGTGAAAATGTGAATGAGAAATGAGAAGATGATAATGCACAGGAAAAGCCAAAATCATCAAATACTAATTCATATGGACAAACCGGACTCCTCCAGCACTGATGAAACGGAGAAGAGAAGCACGAAATTCAAATCTCCCTCCGTACAGTGAACAGGCCTTGGAAGCACGCGGTCTACAAGAACCGCAGATGATGGATCGAAGGGGTTATGCACGGCTCACAAAGCACCAGGCTCACGCTGAAAAAACTGAAAGAATATCGCTGGGTATATTATCTCAGTTGAAATCCGACCTCTTCGTGCATGCGAGATGGCTGAACGTGGAACTCATGAAACATAAGAAAGGGAAACGTGTGGAACCCACAGAACATGCCGTGGTGTACCAGACGCCGTGTGTAGCCAGAAAAGAGAAAATAAGAGAGGAAAAGGATCCCAACAAATTCTGTTGAGATGAGCTGCAGCGTAACCGCCGGGCCAAGGTGCTCTCGACCAATAGGAAGCAAGGAGCATTGCCTATAAATAGGGGCCAGAAGCAAAGAGGAAGAGAGCTCCAAGAGGCGAAATTCCAGATCCAAGATTACACACCCACACACTACACACACACTAGGATAGAATAGAGAAAGAGAAAAGGCATTTTATCAGATAGTTGATAGGCATAGCGAGAGATCAGAAATTAGGAAAAGAGAGGAGTTCAAGCTTGTAATTGACAAAAGTTCAGGTATGAAATCGATGTTCTTTTGATGTTGAAACAGCGAATTTGAAGGTTCTTCAATCGAAATGGTTGTATTTGAGTTGAAATCGTGGCTTTCTTGATTCGTTTTACTGTGTGCATTTGAAAATTCTAATCTTGCATCTTGGATTGATTTGATCTCTGCCTTCTTCTTTCTTAATTCCTTGATAGGATCCGATTGCGCACAGCGCATGAGAATCCGATTCAAGTGTTGTACATCTCTAATCGATCTTTAATAATGCATGTGCAATAGAGAGTAAACAGCATAGTTTCAAATTGCTCGATTGTTTCCTTGATTGCGCCCAGCGCATGGGAGGAGCAAGAGAGATTTCATAGTTGTGAATCGGTTCAGCAGCCCTTATAGGATAGATCACCAGGATTGTGCTTTATTGAATAGATTTAGATATGCATGTTCTTTGCTTTTTGATAGGCAAATCTGAATCTTAAATTTGACATTTAGAATTTGTACTTTGACTTCCTCATGATCGAAGATTGAAATTGAGTTTCGACTGCGCCCAGCGCATGAGAGATCTCAATTAAATCACTAAAATCAATAATAGTTAAAGATCGTCGATGCCTCAGTTGTACTCAGACTGCGCACAGCGCATGAAGAGTTCAATTGAGATGAACTTGTGTAAGATAGCTCCTTAGCACTAGCTTTGGAGCCCTTATGCAAGTAGTGTTGCTTTAATTGAGCACATGATGGGCATAGGCAGTCATGCTCGAGATATGCTTAATTAAATATACACTACATTATTCTATACTCTCTCCAAATTAGAAATAGTAGAATAAAGGACCTGTTTGTAAATGTCAGACTTAAACCCGAGGAGATGACGATAAATTGGCAGTTGGTTAAGTGATTCAGTGAATAAGGTTATAAGGATGTCCCTGTTGCATAGCCCAATTTTAGAAATTTTCAAAAAAATAAGGGACCTAAGTGGAGTTTCTGGTCATCATTGATTGAGGATAAACTTTACTGTTTTTATTTCTTTCAGAATTGTAATTGTTGACCTTACCTTGACATTTTTAGAATTGCTTTGACTAGGAGATAAAATTTCATTTTCACCTCTGTATATGATTTGTACTCAAACCAGGAGTTGACCAAAGCTTGTACTGTGAAATTCTGACAATACAGGTAATAGTTGTAGATTCAATTTGAGGTGTCTTGCTGCTTTATCCCTTTCCTGTAAATCATGACTATAGTTGTTGGAATTCCATTTTGGCTAATACTTGTTGCTTCTGTACAGTTTACGTTTGAATAAGGAAAATATGTCAGAGGGTAAGTATTATAATAAAAAGGGTTAGCAAGCTACTTGGATGAATAGTTCAGCTTAGAATGTCAATTAAGTGTTTACCATTTTCTGTAAATAAAATTCTTGCAATAGGATAAAATGTATGGACTGACTTGCAAAATAACTTGATGACTAAAACTAGCAGGGCTTGTTGTACCAAGGTAATTTTAGGATGTAGTCGTAAATAAAAGTTTCATTTCACTTCAACACCTTTTATTTCTGTGAACAAGATTGAGCCTTGCAAAACTGAAAATGTGGTCCCTGAAAAGATTAGTGACTCTTAATTAGACGTGTTGGTGTCCTGTAAAATCCTTTGTAAAAAAAAAATAAAATAAAAGTATGAACTTGGGATATGAAGGACTGCTGTAACTTTGGAATGGCATCTCTTACTTGCATGACTAGTGTACTTCTCGAGTAATTAAGTTTGTAAATGATTTGCATATATAGTGTTGCCTAATTTCCTTGGCCAGGAAGTCTGGTCCCAAAAGGGTCAAGCACGATTTATGATGCTGAATCAAATTGAAATTGATGTCTTAATCTACGTTTAATTGAACATGGTTGCATATGTACACGGCATTAGCATGAGTAAGGAAATGGTATAGGATTTGTGTAAGTTAAACCCATATGTGTACCATTGGTATTGTTCCTATACCGCTGTACCAGCAGATAGCTCCACCATCAAATGGATCTGACGCACTCCAAACCAAGACCACCACTGTCTTCGTCTCAGTCTCATGATGTTGTAGGACTTGCTACCTTACCTCGCAACGGGCAGAAAGGATATCGGATCCAGATTCACTATCGGGCGAAACCGCCAAACAGAACGAGACCCGTCTTCTTCGTTTGAACCTCAGCGCCGAAGACTCTTGATCTTTTGTGGCGAAGCAGTAGTAAAACCCACGAGTTTGACTTCTGTCAACCACAACAAAACCCAGAAAGAAAGGATAAAGGGGAGGCCCAACTGAATCTATTTTGCCTTCGCCACCTCAGCCCGTTACGATGATGTGGCCCAATAGGAAAAAGACACGTCAGCAGAAACTTTAGAAAATCAATTAAAAAATAGTAGAAAACTCAGAAAATTACAAACGACACATCTATAAAATTCTAAAAATCAAAATAAACCAGTTTCACTGATATTTTGATATGAAAATATGTCAAGGTAGCGGCCTTTTGTATTTTTGAAGTATTTTCGCTTTAAAAATGAATTTTATAAAATGAAACCAACCCTTTCATAAAATGCTAGATATTTTCAAAACTAAGATTTCAAATATACTACCTTCAAATGCTAAATATAATATACTTGAGTAAAAAGAAAAGGGTATTTTCAAAAGACTAAAAGATTTCAAGTATACTATTTTCAAGATTTAAATATACCCAATTATGGATATTTTCCAAAGACTAAATGATTTCGAGAATGATATCTTCCAAAGTCAAATATCTTCCAAGATTAAGTATTTTGAAATAGAAAAGTGCTTTCAAAGATCAAAAGTGCAAAAGGCCAAAGTGAATAAAAATTACCAATATCCCAAGTGAAATCTCAGAAATTAAAAGTCCAAACACGAAACCCAAAGTCAAAGCTGAAACCTCTTCGTTTGAGGAAAAGTCCCTCACTAGGGTTGAGAGCAACCTTAGATGACTTAGAAATTGAATTCTTACGGGCCCCCTCGTCCAAAGAATTCCATTTTGTTCTCACAAGAAGACCGACCAAGATGGTCCCGAGAACCGACTCTTATTAAGAAGACCGATGAAGATGGTCCCTAGGGTTGTTAAAGAACCAACTCTTATTAAGAAGACCGATGAAGATGGTCCCTAGGGTTGTAAAAGAACCAACTTTCGTCGAGTAGCCATCAAAGAGGACCCGAAAGTTGTAAAACTTCTCTTTTGTTCTCACAAGAAGACCGACTAAGATGGTCCCGAGAACCGACTCTTATTAAGAAGACCGATGAAGATGGTCCCTAGGGTCGTTAAAGAACCAACTCTTATTAAGAAGACCGATGAAGATGGTCCCTAGGGTTGTAAAAGAACCAACTTTCGTCGTTGCCGCCCAATAGGCCCCGAAGGTTGTAAAACTCCTTTTCACTCTCACAAGAAGGCCAGTCATAGCCCTGAGAGTTCACCATGAATAACCTCAAGATAAGCCTTCTCTTTCATCAATCAAAACCTCTTCTAAACCAAAAATCCATTCCCTTCTTTTGGTTAAGTCAGAAATCTTTTGTCGATCCTTAATTGGGTCCCGTCCATTGAGTTTGGTACCATCAATTAAGTCCTCCGCGATAGCACTCCATAAGTCTATTTCCTTAGCCCATTATGTCAATACCCTTTATGTCCCTTAATCAGAGGTTCTCGTAGGCAACTACGAGGTAATTAACAGTAGGGGCTTGCGCCTACTGGAAAGAAAGGACCCGCTAAATTAAGAAACTTCTTTAAGTAGCGACTCTGTATAGGGTTCTCTTGTTTCGAGAGATACCCGCCATAGAGATCGAAACCTTAAGGGAGGTGAATCTAAGGCTATGTTCCCATTGTTCTTCGAGAAATTCCTTCGAGGAGAATAATGACGAAAAAGCCGCGACAGATTCTCTGGCACGCCCGGTGGGACATCTTTTTCCTCTCATCTTTTGGATTTAGAGGGTAACGTAAAAGGCTAGGGAAAGTAAAAAAAAAAAATATATAAATAAAATAATAAAAAAAAATATATAAATAAGTAAATAAATAAAAATTGTGAAGTATATTGGTATCAACAGCCCACCTCGTGCCACACAGATTCTCTGGCACGCCCGGTGGGACCTCTTTCTCCTCTCATCTTTGGGATTCGAAGGGCGACGTAAGGGCTAAGGAAATTTTAATGAACACTCCTAACGGTAACATTTAGTTGGTATTATTGCAGGTTGAAATGGCATTCGCACCCATCCACGCTTTCACGCCGACGGGAGTTCTCCAGATCGGAGGAGTGCCGATTTGCTACAATGACGAGTTCACAATTGGAGGCATGCCTTTCGGACATTCGTATGTCCCCGTCGTTCAAGTCAGTGATGGTACTTTCCAACTGGCAAAGGTCGTGATGGAGGAACCGCTTGAGGAAGTGACAGAAGTCTCCAACACCGTGGAGGATCCCATGGAGATTGACGTTGCCAAAGAAGAAGAATGGTCCATTATCCCTCACAAGCGGGCTCACTCGAGCTCAACTCCCTTTCCTCAAAGACGCCAACCCAACCGTCGCTCTCCTCCCAAGAAGATGGTTGTGAAGAAGGTGTACGCGCCAATCTCCCAAAGTGCAAGAACAATGAGGAAGGTTCAACGGGCCTATAAGAATGAATTGGAGCCAAGGCCCAATTTGCCAGTGAGCAATCCTTTCGCCTCGCTCCGTCTGGTGCGAAAGAACTCACCTGTGGCCATACTCAAGACCATGGAAGAGTTCCCTCAAGAATACCAAGCACAATTTAGGGGAAGAAGTCCGCAAAATCGGCAATCGGTGAAGGAAAGGTTAGCACCCCCACGTGCGTCAGTTCACGATCGACTGGGGCCCAAAGGTCAAAAGACGGGATCTTCCTCCGTGCACCAAAGACTGGGGCAAAGGATCAAGCCGGTCAAAGAGAGATTGAGACCCAAGAAGATATGGGTGCCCAAAGAGAAAGCTCAACCAATGGAAGTGGACCAAGAGCCACGCCACAAAAGGAGACATGTGGCACGCGAGGATGGTCAACTTGTGGTCCACGCTCGAGTTAACATGGTGGAGATAAGCGAAGAGCATGAGATGCACGCTTTTGTGAATATGGCTAGTGATGGAGAAATCCCATTCACTAAGAAAAGTAGCAAAGATAAGCAAGATCGCGCCTCTTCAAGCCATCTTCTAAATGGAGAAGGTCCGACAGAGGATGAAGCAAGAGATGTGAATGGTGAAGATCGTTGGAACGAGGGCGAAAGGCCGAAGTTGATGAGTATTATAGAAAGGAATGAAAAGAAGATGGCGGCTATGATAGATGAAAGAGAAAAAGAAAGAAAAATATTCAAGAAGATGTATAAGCTTCTTGAGAAGAAGAAATTGCTTGAAGATCTTGAGAAGGAGGATTCTTCTAGTGAAGAAGAAGAGGAGTACAAAGGGAAAGTACTCAAGGAAAGAAGAAGTAAGAGTAAATACGAATACTCTGATGAAGAAGGAGAAAGGCCTAAAGGAGGACACTCTAAAGAGAGAAGGAATAGGCACAAGTATGAATCATCAGAAGAGGATGAAGAGAAGGCATACCAAAGATATATCAAAGGAAGAAGAAACAAAGCGAGGTACGAATCAAGTGAAGAGGAAGTGCCCGAGCGTAGGCGTCGCACTGGGGCAAGAAGGCCCGAGTCAACCAAGCAAGTCATTCAAGAGATGATTAACCTACAGCTCCAAGCCACGGGAGCGGGCCGATTTGCTAATTTGCGCAAGAGATGTGGAAGGCCATATCCTAAGGAATACGAGCACATTCCTTATCCCCTTGGTTATCAAGTGCCGAAGTTTAACCTATTCGATGGAACGGGTAAAGAAAGCATCACGCCCGATCAACATCTGATCCAATTCCGCAATGCATGTGGAAACACTGCGCATGATGAGGCTCTATTACTCAAGCAATTCTCCCAAAGCCTCACTGGGGCAGCATTCGAGTGGTATTCATCTCTCGAGAATGATTCCGTGGACACATGGGAGGAGATGGAGGATTTGTTTAGAGCCAAGTTTGCCATGGTCAACCAAAGGCTCCTCGTAGCCGACGTCGCGTGCGAAAAGCCGAAGCCGGGTGAAGCACCACTCGATTACATCAACCGATGGAGAAACATGCACATAAGGTGTTCACATCAGATGCCCGAAAGGGAAGCAGTTGAGTTCTTGATAAGGAATCTCGACGATTGGATAAAGCGACCTCTCTCGGGTAGCGATATCTACACATATGAAGATCTAGTCACAAGAGTTGCAAGGATAGTGCACATTGGCCCTCCTAAGGAGACTTCAAGCTTTAGAGGCGAATCAAGAAACAAAGTGCAAGGGCCCATTAAGATAGCGGGTGCAAACGAAGCATCGGCGAGCCAAGAGGGCGGTCAAAGGAACTTCCGCAATAACAGAAATAACGGCAACAATGGCAATGGAAATGGTCGTTCTACTACCCTCAATGAACGATTGAGTAGACCTTACTCATTCAAGAAAGAGAAAACTGCGGCTCTTCTCAAACAACTCTTAGATGGAAAGGCCATAGAATTGCCAGTATGTAAAAGAATAGAAGAAATGCATAAGACCAATGACCCAACCTATTGTGCTTTTCATCGAGTCCTAGGCCATCCAACGAGCGATTGCTATGTTTTTAAGAATATAGCGGAAAAGATGATTAAAGAAGGCGACCTGGTCTTGCCCGAGAGTTATAAGCAGGTGCCCGCTCCACATGCTCAAGCCAACGTAGTAGCACAAAGAGGCAATCCAAAGCGAAATGTGGAGTGCAATGTTATCGTCATAATAGATGAAGATGAAGATGAGAAGGAAATGCAAAAAGTAGAAAGAGTGAAGGAGAAGAAAAATGAAAATAACAAGGAGAGAAATGTAAAAGAAAAGAAGAATGAAGGTGAAAATAAGGAGGAAAAGAAAGGCGAAGGTGAAAAAGAGAAAGGCAAAGAAGCGGTGTTAAGGATTGAAGAAACAAAAGAAGAAAAGGAAGAAGTGATCACTTACTATTATGATGATGACACGGAGGATGAGAATGAAGCACCATACCAAGGTCTCTTTGCTAAGGGCATGTTCAAAGAAAAGGATTGCCACGTGAACCTGCGATCGGGCACGAATATTCCCGAGAGACAAGCTCCCAAGGAAGGCGAAAAGGCGAAGGGCAAGATTAGAATTCAAGAGGTGGAAGACGAGCCCAGGCCAAGTCACAAAGCAAAAGAAATAAATGGAGAATACAATATCTTGGCTCACCTAAGGCGCACACCAGCATTGATAAGCGTGTTTGAAGCGTTAATGATGTCCAAGGACCTGCGAGAAACGATGATGGAGATGCTCAAAGAGCCCGAGAAGTTTCAAGCATATGCAGCCGAGAAGTACATGACCGAGGCCCTTTACATCGAGCCTCAAGACCAAATCACCTTTACGAGCGATGACCTAATGATGGGAACCGCTTGTCACAACAAGCCATTGTACATTACGGGCAAGACAAACGGAAGTCAACTAAGCCGAATGTTGGTAGACCCCGGGTCCTCCATCAACATTCTACCACTCAACTCATTGAATCAATTGGCCTTAGGTGGAAGGCGACTTTCTGATGAAAATGTGTTCATACATGGCTTCAATCAGAATTCCGAGCGAGCCTTAGGAGCTATCACGTTGCCTATGAGATTTGGGGAACTTGAAACATTAGTGAAATTCTACGTCATAGATGCCGATACCTCCTATCGGGCTCTATTAGGAAGACCATGGTTACATGAAAACGGCCTTGTACCCTCCACCCTTCACCAATGCGTCAAGTACATAAAAGATGGTGAACAAAAGATGATTAGGGGTGATGCACAACACTACGGTGTGCATGAGGTAGAATTGGAAGAAATCGATCGATTTTATGCTCCAACTTCACAAAGAAGCACTTCCCCAACTCTAAGAGCAAGAGCGGTACCTCGTGAAGAAAAGGAAGAGAAAATAAGGCTAAAAGAGAGGTCAAAGGTCGCTTGTGCTGTGAAAACTCCCATCTACATAAAGTCATCCGATGATGAGGATGAAAGCAAAGGCCGACAAGGGAAAATCTGCATAAAGAGCGACTCAGAAGAGGAAGAGCAAGAGCCAAGAAGGGTGATTCATGTTTACGACACCGAATCGGATGAGGAGTTCTACGAATGGGGAGAAGATTCGATGGCCATTGAGCAAGTGCCCATGGGCTATTATAAAGAGCTTACCCCAAGAGAAGTATACCAAATTAAGGAGTTGAAGACCTTTTACGTCCCGCCACAGGTGGAGAAAATGAATGGAAGAATGGTATTTCATAAAGGGATTCTATTCTACAAAAGTGAAAGTGCAGACTCAGCTGGTAATCCTCTTAGTTCGGAGGATTGGACGAAATGGTTAAAAGAAGAAGAGGAAGGGTATGAGAATATAGAGGTAATGGGGCACTATAATCAAGGACTGATTAGTCTCTTCCAAAGAAACCGTTGCTTAGACCCGATCTCGAAGCAAAGAGCTAAGATATTCCATGACTTGTGGAGTGGAAAATCTAGGCGAGTGATGGGTGTAGATGGGAAAATAAGGAACACTAAAGGTTTAGGCTTTCAACCACCTCGAAACGAAGTTATAATAGCCGAATGTCATGTGGTAGAAATGAAGAGCGAAGAGCCAGAAATGGTAGTACCCGAGGAAGAATTGGAGGAAGGAGAGATTACCCCTGTGGATGTAAACATGGATGATATATCATTGTTGAAGGAAGTGGAAAGGCGATTTCAAGAAGCAAGACAGTTTCAACGAAAAGCGGGGCGTGAAGCAGCTCTCCTCTGGGTCGACAACGCCACCCTACGACATGAACTTGATACCAGGGAGCAAGAGAAGAAGGTGTATAAACAAAGAGAGGATGAGCTCCAACAAGAAGTTGAGAGGAAAGGGTCGGAAGTGAAGGCCTTACAGCAAAAGAATGAAGAGTATGAACGGGAAATAAGTGTGTGTCGAAAGGCCGAAGTGAAGTACCGTCAAGTCCTAGATCGATGGAAAAGAGAAAAGGAGAGTAGTAAGAATGAATGGTGAAAGAAGGTTGTGGAAATTCAACGGAAACTATCATCCCTACGAGAAGAAAATGATAAAAGCAAACACGAAGTACTTGGCTTCATAGCACTATGGAGAGATAATTGGCCAAAACTAAATGGGTTGTATCTAAACAAAGAAAGCAATATCAAGGAGTTTCAAAGAGAAGAAGAAAAGAATGAACAAAAAATGACGCCTGATAGAGAGGGGATACTTGAAAGCATGAGGGATGCTAAGTCTGAAAGAAGAGTGATGAAGACAGAGTTGCTAAATGAAAAGCCTAGAAAGAAAGAGACTGCCTCTGGATATATCAGTCGGTGGAGGTCGATGAACCTTAAGTGTAATCGCCAAATACCAGAAGAAGACGGAGTGGGGATTATGTTGCAGAACCTGGAGGGATGGATGAAATGACATCTCGTTGTGGCTGATATTCATACATATGAAAGGCTTGCCAAGAAAGTGCATGAGTTAGAAAAAGTAGGACCTCCGCAAGAAGTTCACTCCTTGAGAAGCCAACAGAAGAAAGATAAGAGCAGCCATGGTGCCAACTCGAAACCTCCTTTGTCATTAGCAAAACTAACCAGTAAACCATACTCCTTTAAGAAGAGGATAGTCCGAAGAATATTCGACGATATGCTGAAGGAAAATTTGCTCGAATTGCCACGGTGCAAACGTGAAAGCGAGAAGGAAAGATCCAGCGACCCTAATTTTTGTCACTATCATAGGGTTCTTGGGCACAAAATTGAGGATTGCTGGGTGTTTAAAGACTGGATTGAGGAACAATATCAAGCGGGTGTGTTGTCTCTTCCCCCGCGAGATCTACAAGAGCCAGCATCTCATAAGTAATGGAGTACTCCGTCCGCAAACCATCCCCAAAGGCACGTTTCAAATCCAAAACCCATCTTATCAAAACAACCAAAACCTTTATCTATTTCTTAGCTACAATAAGGCCTACTCCACTAAAAACCAAAACTCCACTAAAACCCAAAACCCTACAAAAGCTTATAATAACCAAAACCTATTAAAGCCCAAAACCACAAAACCATGTACATAGTCCAATAAAATCTTAGAATAAACCCCAACGAAAACGTTAGGATCCAATAAACCCAAAATCCAAAACCTTAACTTAACCTTTTAACCCAAAACCCGAAGAACAAGGTATTATGTCGAGTCGGGCTAATGCTTGTAAGGGTGTTTCGTTCTTTTGAACATCATGGAACATTCTTTTGCAAGGCCCAAAATAAACAAGGCAATTGTAGATAAATAAAGTCCAATAAAAATCCTCAACCTTTACAACATGTTATATAAGAATTTGTCCCGCCGGGCCTAAGTGTAAAGGAGTGTCCTTGTCCTTTTGGACGTTCATAGGGCATTTCCAATACAAAGGCCTACATTATTTTTACAATAAATCACACAAGAGTCCCTTTTGCAACCGATGATGGATTCTTATGATTCTCGAGGGTGCAAAGTTATGCTACTAATATTGTTCGCATTGTGGAGATAGTTACAAGAAAGAAGGATCACACTGGGGCAAGGATGAGCAATCAACCATGTTGTAGTGCCAGATGGGGGACAACCACACTGGGGCAGAGACAAGCAATCAACCATGTCGAAGCGCAAGACGGTGGACGACCACACTGGGGCAGCCGTAAAACACACGAAGTAAGTAGAGAAGAAGAGTAAAGAGAAGACAATGCCATGGAAAGAAGAAGATAGAATTTCATTCATTAAAAAGAAGATACACCGCTACAACCATTGCGTGAAGAAGCCTAATTCAAGAGAAGTTTAAACAACAACTAATGACAACTAAAGGGATACAAAACAAGAGACATAAAGGCGCCCTAAAGCTAACACTGGGGCAAGGCACATCAAGAGGGTCGTTTACTCTGGGGCAGCCACGACTTCATCAACAACCGCAGCTCCCCCGCCGGCCAAGTTGTTAAGAGTGACGGAGATAGCTTGAATCATTCCTTCCAAAGTGTCCAAGCGGGCATTCAATTCTCCGAAGCGCTGATCAATTAAACCCCGAATCGAGACAGGGGCAGGGTCATCAAGGGCCATCATAGCAGAATTATCATCCGGCGGAGAATCAATACCCATAGGACCATACTGATTGGGGGCCGCATTGGGAAGCAAGATATAGTCATTCACTGGTTGGTTGGGATCGGGAACTAACATGTCCATTGAAGATTCAACCCACCCAATAAGTGGCAATGAAAGAAGAAGGTTGAAGGGATGTGCCACATCAGCATCAGAAATACGATTGCCCCATAGCATGTCAGGCATATGGATGCGAGCCCTAAGCATGAGAGCTTCGATAAGATGGCCATAAGGAAGCGGCTCTCGATCTGAGATCGCTACTTGGTGCATGTGGAAGAGGATCATGTGGGCCAGATTGATGGGCCACTGCTTTTGGATCAGATTACGGAGGTAGAAGAGACTTCCAGGTTTGGCAAGATGGGTCATTGTCCCTTGTGGAAAGATGATGTCGTTAACCACCAAGAAGAGAAACCTAGGAGTCACGACAAGAGATGTAAAGAGGAGTTGATGTGGAATGTGATCAAAAGAGAAAGCGATTAAAGGATAAAGAGAAAGAAGTAAATGAAAAGAAGAAAGCACCTATGAAGAGCGGGTAGATGGAAAGTAGGCACCCTCTCTGCATCAGGAGCCGCCGCCCGAAACCATTGGCGACATTCCTGATAACTTCCAAAACCTTGAGGCCATCTCTGATAGGCATAAATAGTGGAACCATTGGCAGTATTGGCAGCCCGCAAGTAGTTGGCCAGATCCCCGGCTGTGATATGAAAGAAGCAGCCAAACAGATAGGAAGAGGCCGAAGGAGTTCCATAGTGGTTGAAAGAGATCCTAAGATTGGCGTAGAAGAGGCGGGTAATTCTAGGATGATACGCGTGATCACAGTCGGCTAAGCCGGCCAAGCTCCATGAATCCAACCAATCCCTAATAAGATTCACTTGCTCCACTGGAATCCTTCTCATAGGACGAAAGAAGTAGCAATCAGCCACAGGCCGCTCTTCGTTGCCCATGTCATTGTAATAAGAAAGGAAGGCAGTCTCGTCACGGAAAAGATAGCGGTTGTCGGGAGTAAGGGACCAGTCTGGAAAAGTGGAATCCAGACGCAAGATAGAAGAACTAGAATCTCCTCTGGCACGTTTGGATGAAGGAGTAGAGGACATGGTGATAAGTGGTTGGAAAAGTATAGAAGAAGATGAAAGGGTACGGTGAATTTGGATGAAGAAGAGAAGAGAACAAAAGTGTGCTTATATAGACATGATAAGAGGAAGGTTGTAGTTGGAGTTAATCGCGAACGCGCGAACGTGTGAAGAAAGTTAAGGCTGTAGTGGCAAGAAGTGGAAAGAAACCGTTCAATTTAGTGCTTGAAAGAAACGGTATGAAGTTAAAAAGGCATAGAAGAGGTGGAAGTACTCAAGGCCGGTGTCAGAAGAAAACAACCCAAAGAAAAAGGAGGGAGTCAAGGCCCATGTAGGTTCAGGCCCAAGGAAAGACAGGAGCGGGCCAAATACCCTAACCTAAATTGTGGAGTGAATCTATGTGCGTTCGAGATTCTAAAAGAAGAAAGAAAAAAGAGGGAAGGAAGATGAGTATGGGCCAAATTCCCATATATCTCGAAGAAGCGGCGGTAAGAGTAAGATTATTCGAACCTCGCGAGACAAGTAAGAAGAAGGTCTTGAGTGCGAAAGCCCAACCAATGCAAGAATGATGAGGTATTCGTTCCATTGCAAAAAGAAGAAGAAGAAGGGATACCTTGAGCGCGGAAGCTCAATCAGATTGGAAAAGAGAAGGAAAAGAATTACTTGTTGCATCGCAATCAAGTACGCAAAGAAACCTCGAGCGCGAGAGCTCAGTCAGGCGCAAGGTCAATCAAACATCACAAGGCAAGAAAGCGCAATTCTCCAACAAAGCTTATCAATTCCAAGGCACCCAAGCATCACCAGATCAAGTCAACCAAGTTCAGCACATCCATACATACAAGCAAACCAACCAAGTCAAGAGTAAACCATCATGCCAAACAAGTGTCAAGTATCACCATCCAAACACATATCAAACAAGCTCAATCACAAAACATAACCATGATAGACTACAAGCATCAACAACTGCGCCAAACCACAAGTATCAACATCCAGGGCGTCAAGAGCATAAAAGAGGATGAAGAGCAAACTTGCTAGGCGGCCCCATGAGCGGCAATGCTCCTAGCCCTAGCGCGGGCCAATAGCTGAATAAGGCGCTCATAATGCTCACGGGCAACATCTCTGCGCCTACGGATCTCAGTGAAGAACCGACCCACACTGCTGGCCTCCTCCTGACAACGAAGACGAGCAGTATCTAGAAACTCTCCCCAAGTGTCCAGGAGTAAGGAATAAGTCGTCTCCAAGGGATCCGCATAGCTCAACTCCTCTCTAGTACGACTAGCCTCTATGTTCTGTGCAAAAGATACACCACCTAGAGGAGCAGCCTCTGTGAAGGCAATAATGAGAGAGGAAAGGTACTCACCGATGGCATGGTAACGAGTAGCTAGATCACCATAGACGAGAGAAGTGGACTCCATAATCTGAGTGGAAGCCCGGATGCGAGAAACGAGAGAAGTGAACTCAGGAACAAGGAAGTCCCATCGAAGAGTGGCTAAGGCAGCATGGCATGTCCCTATGAGACCCGCCACCTGAGCGGGTAGGCCAATGTTGGACGGAGTGGCAAGGGAAAGGTGAAGAAATAGCTCATCAGTGACGATGTCAAGGGGAGCGGCGGTATGCATGCTGGCCGCCTGTAAAGCCGTAACGGCATCCCTCAGAGTCTCCACCGTGACATCTATGAAAACGCAAAAGAGAAGCCATGAGTGGAAAAGAAGAGGCAAACACAAGCAGTCAAGCGAGAAAAGAGAATGAAAGTAAAAGCATTAAGTCTATAAAAGAAAGTCACCTGCATAGATAGGAGGAGGTGGAGGCGCCATGAAGTCAAGCCAGAATCCAGGAAGGTCACCATGGGGTGCGTTGTCATTGGCATTGAAAGCGGGGTCCATGTCATGATCAGCCATCTCAATCTAGAAATACAAGAGCAAGAAAGATATGCACAACAAGCCAAAGGAACACAAAAGGAAAGCAACACAAAGAGCCAAACATAAACCAAGCAACCACAAATAATACATCCATCATAACTACTATCCAGATGCTTTAAAAACAAGAAATACATAATCTCATAATCCCACAGACAATTGAAGACCCAAGACACTAAACAAGCTACAAAACAAGAAAAACATAGAATTCCAAAACAGTTTGCTAAACAAGTAAGATACAAGGCCATAAAGAAGACCCACAAAACCACTCAGCACTAAAGACTAATAAGGACGAGGGCGAACAGAAGTGTCCCTATGAGACCTCGCCATACGCCTAGAAGAACTAAGAAACTGATGGAGTTCAATAAGCGTTGCGGTCGCATGGGCAATCAGTTTGCGAGCCTCCTTGGTGTGCTTCTCACAATCTTCCCAAAGGCGGTTCATACGGTTCACCGCATGATTATGATCGGCCCACGTGGATTTCATGAAAGCGGTGGTGTCTGCCAATCTGGCAGGAAGGCCTTCCAATTCTTCTTCAAGACGGCGAATTTCAGACGCCACTAAGTCAATCTTGGAGAAGTCATGGCTTACCCTAAGGAGCTCAAACTGGTGACGACTGGTAGCAATCATCAATGGAAGTTCCTTCTGAAGCTCAAGGATTGAGAAAACCTTGGATTCTGCGTGACCCCTCTTCAAAGTAGCTGAGGAAAGAATACGAAGCCTCTTGGAATATTCCCATTGGATATATTCTTTGGTGATGAAGTGAAGGTGAAAGCGTAGAGGCACTAAAACCAAATTGGCAAGATTTTCAAGGGTTTCATTGTGATCGGCCTTTTGCAAATACTGAAAACAACCATAGTCAAAGAATTGGCGACCCAAACAAGTCTCACCACAAGTTTCAGCTAGCCTCCAAAGGAGTCGTGCCACGTCATCAACAGAGAAAACTACAAGCATGCATAAAAATCAAGGTTGGAGGAGATAATTCAAAAGGAACATATAAGAAGGGACAAAGACTTGAGAGAAGCGCATATACCTCCAGGAGGATTCAAAGACATTGGTGGAACTGGATCGGGTTCATCACTTATTTCAATAATCTCGGGTTCTTCAGGAAGCTGGATATCAGAGGGAGCCATGCTATGGGCCGTGGGCCTACAAAAGCATTAGAAGGACCAGGAGAAGAAGCGAGAGGCGACTTAGAAGAACTAGCAATGGCTGGGAAAGAAGGTTTTTCTACTTCAACAGTTGGGAAAAGACCTAAGATAGAAGTTTAGAAAGAAAGATGAGCATCGAAAGTGCCAGAATTGATAAAAAGAATCAAAAGAGAGAGAAGTAGAAAGCACCTTCTTCAGGAGATATCTCGAAACAAGAATTAGCAAAGGTGTTCCCTTCTTCAGCAAAAGAATGCCACTCTTCATCCACAGGTTCCGCCTCGACGGGTTCCGCATCGATGGGTTCTTCTTCGACGGGTTCCTCCTCGACGGGTTCCTCCTCGACGGATTCCTCCTCGACGGGTTCTTCCTCGACGGGTTCTTCCTCGACGGGTTCCGCCTCGATGGGTTCTTCTTCGACAGGTTCTTCCTCGACGGGTTCCTCCTCGACGGATTCTTCCTCGACGGGTTCTTCTTCGACAGGGTCCACTTCGACGGGTTCTTCCTCAACAAAAGTAGGAGTTTCGTTCCCTACGGACATAGCGATGAAACGTGATAAGGAGCCAACATGATTGAAAAATAAGGAAGGAAGAAGAGGGAAAAGAGATAAACTTACTCGGTGGAGTAGAAGAAGTACGAGCAATGGGAGGTTGGCGTGAAGGGAACGAATCGGAAGGCACTGCTATGCCATCAAAACCCCTAAAGTCAGGTGGAGAAGAGATGGCTCTAGGAGCCTTACTTGGAGTGTATTTCCTTCCATGTTGCTCCTCCTTGGGAAAGATGAACCGTAGGAGTTCCACATGAGCTCTATCATGGAAAGCCCGAGTTAATTCACGATGCTTCCAATAAGATTTGGCAGAAATGGTAACATGACGAGTAGGATTGGGGATGAGAAATTTCACACCCGTGCCAAGCCTTTGAAGAAATGCCCAACACTTTATAAAGAAATCCAAATCCTTGGTGTGACCTTCAAGAGATAGATAAGACCCCACCACAGTTTGGTCATACCCAAATTGATGCGCCACTCTTTGAGGGTAATAGGGCTCAAAAGTCAACCGTTTACCTCTGCGGGTAGGCAAGAAGCATTCACGAATGCTGATGAGGTGTTCGGCATCACGATAGTTCATATAAGAATTGCGGGACAAGGGTGAAGCGGCCTTGTCATGAAGGCGAGGTGTATCTGTGACCATGTAATCTGAAGATCTAGGGGCTGATTGAGATAAAACCCGTGGCCGAGCCTCATTTCCTGGAGGTCGACTCCAAATAAAAGTAAGAAGGGCATCAAGAGGAGTTGGAGATCTTACATCGGCACCCGCGATATGAGATAAGGCGGGGAGATGTTTGCTCAAAGAATGAGGGAGTGCAGGTGTATAGAATTGAGACCAATGTTGGTGAATCCAAGCATCTATCCAATGAAAGGGAACAACTGCATGGCTATAAGAAGGATCATGAGAAGAAGCAACCAATCTCAAAGAGGTATAAATGTTGGCCAAGGTTGGGACGGCCAAGGAGACTCGTCGCCCACGAGCCAAGAAACTAGCCATCATAAAAGTTTCGGGCCTAATCACATTGCAAGGATCAGAAGGAACTACCATATAACAAAGCCACCACGCTAGATAAGCCGTCAGAAATGTCTCACGGCTCTCTCCAAGAGAAGAAAGGTCAGATAAATCAGGACCCCAATAGTCAGCATGGATTGACTTGGCACCAGTTCCTAGGGGACTTGTGACATCAGCAAAGGAAGCGCAATGGTCAGGGTCAACTCGATCCATAAAATGTGCTATCCAAATGGAGAAAGGAACTTGGTTGTCTCTATTACGTCGTTGCTTGCGAAGGTCGTAGTAAATCCAAAACACCCTACGAAGAGAATCTGGAAACCAAGGAGACCCGTCAGGGCGAGTCCCAAAGAGATAGACATCATTAGGGCAACACTCCTCATAAAAACTTCCCAGAATAGGCAACCCGCCTAACTCACGCATATCTGCAAGAGTGGGAGTCATCTCACGGTCTTCCACCCACAAAGTGTTGGTCACATAATTCCAATTGGTGACGAACCCCTTGAACAATGTTTGACTATTGGAATAGTTAAACAGGGCCAGATAAACGGGAGAGAAAATATGTGCAGCTTCTAAGATTTCTCTTTCATGAGTAAGAACATAACGGGTCCACTCCATTTGACCCGCATTACACCGTAACCTACCTTGAATGCAAAAGGTTTTTGGACACCAACCATAGAAAAGTTCAGTGTCAAGCATGAGAGGACCAGGCAACCGCAAAGAAGGGTTAGTTGCACGCCAATCATGAGGGCGAAGAGCTGTAATTTGAGCTTTCTCTACCCTAGAAAGTCGTTTATGGGAATTGCGGTCCGGATAGTAATCAAAGGTTTCGGCCCAGATTTCCTCTGTTAGATTTTCAAAATCTTGTTCAGGATGAAATACAAGGGGTTCTGAATCAGCAGAATGCTTGGTTAACTCGTGACGAGGCACCCGGCCTCCAAAGATGTTTCGCCCTTCCAACAAACGGGCACGCCATTTGGAGATGGTCCTTTGAGAAGAACCCTTAGCCTCTAAGCGCTGAGTAAAATCAGCGATAAAAGCATCTGATGGTTCATCTATGGGGGTATCAGGGGCACGCTCCCAATAAGGCTTCCATGAAGAAGACATGACTGAGATAAATGACAAACAAAAGCAGAATAAAGAAGAGAAGTGGATTTATTAGAGTAAAACAAGATGAGGCTTTAATGAGTTACGCATAGAAGGGAAGCGTAACTGCATCCACCATGGATTAATCATAAAGCGGAAGATTGAATATACCCCAGGCAGAAACTGCAAGAGGAATAATCAGCTCATCTAATTATACTTCTCATGCGCAAGCGCGCAGTCAAAGTACAATCAGGGAAGTGCTCGATACGAACGAAGGAATGCAGTTACACCTCTCATGCGCTGTGCGCAGTCAAGGCATAAACATCCAGAACTAAAAGAGAAACGACTGACGGAGCTCAAAGCAACCAATCATGCGCTGGGCGCAGTCAAGGCCGATTCAAACCCCATGGTCATATGAAAAGCAACAACCTCAACAAAAATCTACCAGGCGACATAATTAAACTTGGGATGCATACTAAGCCTAAACAGAAGCAAAATAATGATAGCATCATGTCATAAGGAGGCATGTCAAGCATTTCAATTTCCTTGCAAGCAACGTCAAGCAAGCCATCCATCACAACACATCAACAAGAGAATCCATTTTTCCATGCAAATAAGGATGAAAAGTAAACTTACCTTAATGAGGAAACCTGAAAGGTACTACCGAAAGCTTCACCTACGATCCGGAAATTTCTGCTGCAATACACAAAAATAAATGAACATAAGAAACCAAATGAATATTTAAATCTCTATGGGCCTATAAAAATCAGAGAATTGGGCCGCATCAGAGCCGAGAAAAAAAAACCGAGCCCAATATGCTTGATGAGCCAGACCATAAACATATATGGCTTCAAGGTTAGTAAGCCCAACAGAGTTGCAGCAAAACATTTTATGTCATAATCTCTTTCATTGCGAAGCCCAATCCCAGAGCCAGGCAAAACCAGTAAGACTGGAAATGAACTTAGTGATGACGAGTGTGTAAGGTGATGAAAGAAATCTCTCAATGAAGTGTGTCAAGCTTTAATAAAGGCATCACAGGCATATAAAGGATGCATGACACGATGTAACAAGAGAATGGCAGTAAATGAATCATGACCAATGTGACAAAACAGCGAAAGGAGTGATATTGAGTAAAGGGGGGGTTGGCTCACGAAGCAATTACACGAGAAAAATAAAGCAAACCAATAGCTTTGCACTCTATTAATATTAAAGGGATGGCTACAATTCAAGCTCAGTCAGTTGCGAAATGGTGTATGTCAGAGTGGCATTTTAATTAAATCAATCAAGCAGTTCATTGTGCCTACATAATCCATACACATGCTTGATAAATGAGGGTCACTCAAACTGTCAAGTGGGTCCCCACATAAACAAAAGAAGAATGGAAACTAACCTCAGGCAAGGAAACTAAGAAAGCACTTCTGAAGAGCCCCAACACTTGTTCCAGATCCCCAGCAGCAACAGAAGCAGGCTTTTGCTGAAATTTATCAATAAAGTCAGGAGTTAATAGAAGGAATCAACCAGATGAGTTTCAAGAGGAGCAAGAGAGTAAAAGGGATAACACAACTTGGGGTTGCGCAGTTATGTGAAGAAAGAAGGGTGGCTTTCCAAAATACAGGTCTTTTGAGAGAAAGAAAAGCAATTTTGCATAAACAGGAAGAGAGGATACTGTAATACTGAATACAAACTGAAGAGATTGAGAAGTTGTAGACTAAAAGCTCAGAGTATCTGATTTCAAGTGAAGACAAACAACAGAGAGGCTTAGAACTCACGCATAACCTCAGAATTTTCCTTATGCAACAAACAAGAGACTTGAACTCCAGAGGGGGGAGAATAGATCTACACAAATGCTGATAAAAAAAAAATGCTTTGGTAAATGACCAGCGAAATAGAAAGAAAAAAAAAGAGCTCAAAACCAAATGAAGAAAAGAGCAATACTACCAAGCGAAGCTGGATCTTCTGAAAGCACAAGCCTGTTGAGAAAGCGAAACAAAAAAAAGGGGAGGGAATAGCACTGGAGTTCAGAATAAATGAAGGGCACGAGTTCATGGAAAGTTTGGTAAAGCAAAGAAGAATGAGAAATAAATTCAAGTATATAGATGAAGAAGGAGGGCATACCAATGCCTGAAACGAGAGAAGCAACAAAATTGGAGTGTATTGAAGGAAAAGCATAGAACTTTCGATCAAATCCTAGGGAAAAATGCAATAAAACAGTCATTTATAAGGAAAAGCACATGAAATTTGTTGTGTGCAGAGAAGGTATCTCAAAAAGATGGAAATGCAAAGAAGGATGCAGTGAAAATAATCACTTGTAGCTAGTAAAATTGAAGAGAAACAATGAAGGAGAAAGAGCAACCTTTGAAATGAGGTCAAGAAAGAGACGATCTCTCTCTCCTCTGAAATAGAAGTGAAGACAGATGACTCAGTAAGGAGAAATGGCGTGAATATGAAGCCAGGGTTTAGGGTTCTGTCCCTAGGGGCCACGTGCCCTGAGGTGAATGGATAAGGAATGATGTTACACTGGAATGTGGGACCCTATGAGCATATTCTCTCGATATCCTGTGAGATAAAACGGAACAGATTGGACCGAGTCCACGAGCCAGTAGAAGAGTGCAATGATCAGTGAAAGATTCAGGGATGCACCGAGTCCAAACGAATTGTGCCATGGTACCAAATGGGTATGTGTGCAGCTGACAGCAGAAGGTTCTTTGGCTGTATGCTAATTTGGTGATTTTACTCAATTGACCATCAGATAAAGGCAGAAAGAGGGCTTACCAAAACCCAGAGGGAAAAGATTGGATGGGATCTCATGTGAAATCGCTAAGGTAAAGGGCATATGTGTAATTACACCAAACACAGAGGGGATTACGAGAGGCACCAAAATACACCGTCCATGGAATTTACCAGCGTTAATTCAATCATGCCCAGTGAATTTTGGTGGGGGCATTTGTTGAACCACGAAAAATTATGATAAGAGAAAAGGAAGTAAGAAAGAAATGCATGGTTTATTTATAACAAATGAAACAAATGAAATGGCGATAAAACAAATGATAAAGGGCCGTAATGTATACATGGCATCAGTTACATGAGATCAACCCTTGGAATACATGAAATATGAGAATAGGTGAAAATGTGAATGAGAAATGAGAAGATGATAATGCACAGGAAAAGCCAAAATCATCAAATACTAATTCATATGGACAAACCGGACTCCTCCAGCACTGATGAAACGGAGAAGAGAAGCACGAAATTCAAATCTCCCTCCGTACAGTGAACAGGCCTTGGAAGCACGCGGTCTACAAGAACCGCAGATGATGGATCGAAGGGGTTATGCACGGCTCACAAAGCACCAGGCTCACGCTGAAAAAACTGAAAGAATATCGCTGGGTATATTATCTCAGTTGAAATCCGACCTCTTCGTGCATGCGAGATGGCTGAACGTGGAACTCATGAAACATAAGAAAGGGAAACGTGTGGAACCCACAGAACATGCCGTGGTGTACCAGACGCCGTGTGTAGCCAGAAAAGAGAAAATAAGAGAGGAAAAGGATCCCAACAAATTCTGTTGAGATGAGCTGCAGCGTAACCGCCGGGCCAAGGTGCTCTCGACCAATAGGAAGCAAGGAGCATTGCCTATAAATAGGGGCCAGAAGCAAAGAGGAAGAGAGCTCCAAGAGGCGAAATTCCAGATCCAAGATTACACACCCACACACTACACACACACTAGGATAGAATAGAGAAAGAGAAAAGGCATTTTATCAGATAGTTGATAGGCATAGCGAGAGATCAGAAATTAGGAAAAGAGAGGAGTTCAAGCTTGTAATTGACAAAAGTTCAGGTATGAAATCGATGTTCTTTTGATGTTGAAACAGCGAATTTGAAGGTTCTTCAATCGAAATGGTTGTATTTGAGTTGAAATCGTGGCTTTCTTGATTCGTTTTACTGTGTGCATTTGAAAATTCTAATCTTGCATCTTGGATTGATTTGATCTCTGCCTTCTTCTTTCTTAATTCCTTGATAGGATCCGATTGCGCACAGCGCATGAGAATCCGATTCAAGTGTTGTACATCTCTAATCGATCTTTAATAATGCATGTGCAATAGAGAGTAAACAGCATAGTTTCAAATTGCTCGATTGTTTCCTTGATTGCGCCCAGCGCATGGGAGGAGCAAGAGAGATTTCATAGTTGTGAATCGGTTCAGCAGCCCTTATAGGATAGATCACCAGGATTGTGCTTTATTGAATAGATTTAGATATGCATGTTCTTTGCTTTTTGATAGGCAAATCTGAATCTTAAATTTGACATTTAGAATTTGTACTTTGACTTCCTCATGATCGAAGATTGAAATTGAGTTTCGACTGCGCCCAGCGCATGAGAGATCTCAATTAAATCACTAAAATCAATAATAGTTAAAGATCGTCGATGCCTCAGTTGTACTCAGACTGCGCACAGCGCATGAAGAGTTCAATTGAGATGAACTTGTGTAAGATAGCTCCTTAGCACTAGCTTTGGAGCCCTTATGCAAGTAGTGTTGCTTTAATTGAGCACATGATGGGCATAGGCAGTCATGCTCGAGATATGCTTAATTAAATATACACTACATTATTCTATACTCTCTCCAAATTAGAAATAGTAGAATAAAGGACCTGTTTGTAAATGTCAGACTTAAACCCGAGGAGATGACGATAAATTGGCAGTTGGTTAAGTGATTCAGTGAATAAGGTTATAAGGATGTCCCTGTTGCATAGCCCAATTTTAGAAATTTTCAAAAAAATAAGGGACCTAAGTGGAGTTTCTGGTCATCATTGATTGAGGATAAACTTTACTGTTTTTATTTCTTTCAGAATTGTAATTGTTGACCTTACCTTGACATTTTTAGAATTGCTTTGACTAGGAGATAAAATTTCATTTTCACCTCTGTATATGATTTGTACTCAAACCAGGAGTTGACCAAAGCTTGTACTGTGAAATTCTGACAATACAGGTAATAGTTGTAGATTCAATTTGAGGTGTCTTGCTGCTTTATCCCTTTCCTGTAAATCATGACTATAGTTGTTGGAATTCCATTTTGGCTAATACTTGTTGCTTCTGTACAGTTTACGTTTGAATAAGGAAAATATGTCAGAGGGTAAGTATTATAATAAAAAGGGTTAGCAAGCTACTTGGATGAATAGTTCAGCTTAGAATGTCAATTAAGTGTTTACCATTTTCTGTAAATAAAATTCTTGCAATAGGATAAAATGTATGGACTGACTTGCAAAATAACTTGATGACTAAAACTAGCAGGGCTTGTTGTACCAAGGTAATTTTAGGATGTAGTCGTAAATAAAAGTTTCATTTCACTTCAACACCTTTTATTTCTGTGAACAAGATTGAGCCTTGCAAAACTGAAAATGTGGTCCCTGAAAAGATTAGTGACTCTTAATTAGACGTGTTGGTGTCCTGTAAAATCCTTTGTAAAAAAAAAATAAAATAAAAGTATGAACTTGGGATATGAAGGACTGCTGTAACTTTGGAATGGCATCTCTTACTTGCATGACTAGTGTACTTCTCGAGTAATTAAGTTTGTAAATGATTTGCATATATAGTGTTGCCTAATTTCCTTGGCCAGGAAGTCTGGTCCCAAAAGGGTCAAGCACGATTTATGATGCTGAATCAAATTGAAATTGATGTCTTAATCTACGTTTAATTGAACATGGTTGCATATGTACACGGCATTAGCATGAGTAAGGAAATGGTATAGGATTTGTGTAAGTTAAACCCATATGTGTACCATTGGTATTGTTCCTATACCGCTGTACCAGCAGATAGCTCCACCATCAAATGGATCTGACGCACTCCAAACCAAGACCACCACTGTCTTCGTCTCAGTCTCATGATGTTGTAGGACTTGCTACCTTACCTCGCAACGGGCAGAAAGGATATCGGATCCAGATTCACTATCGGGCGAAACCGCCAAACAGAACGAGACCCGTCTTCTTCGTTTGAACCTCAGCGCCGAAGACTCTTGATCTTTTGTGGCGAAGCAGTAGTAAAACCCACGAGTTTGACTTCTGTCAACCACAACAAAACCCAGAAAGAAAGGATAAAGGGGAGGCCCAACTGAATCTATTTTGCCTTCGCCACCTCAGCCCGTTACGATGATGTGGCCCAATAGGAAAAAGACACGTCAGCAGAAACTTTAGAAAATCAATTAAAAAATAGTAGAAAACTCAGAAAATTACAAACGACACATCTATAAAATTCTAAAAATCAAAATAAACCAGTTTCACTGATATTTTGATATGAAAATATGTCAAGGTAGCGGCCTTTTGTATTTTTGAAGTATTTTCGCTTTAAAAATGAATTTTATAAAATGAAACCAACCCTTTCATAAAATGCTAGATATTTTCAAAACTAAGATTTCAAATATACTACCTTCAAATGCTAAATATAATATACTTGAGTAAAAAGAAAAGGGTATTTTCAAAAGACTAAAAGATTTCAAGTATACTATTTTCAAGATTTAAATATACCCAATTATGGATATTTTCCAAAGACTAAATGATTTCGAGAATGATATCTTCCAAAGTCAAATATCTTCCAAGATTAAGTATTTTGAAATAGAAAAGTGCTTTCAAAGATCAAAAGTGCAAAAGGCCAAAGTGAATAAAAATCACCAATATCCCAAGTGAAATCTCAGAAATTAAAAGTCCAAACACGAAACCCAAAGTCAAAGCTGAAACCTCTTCGTTTGAGGAAAAGTCCCTCACTAGGGTTGAGAGCAACCTTAGATGACTTAGAAATTGAATTCTTACGGGCCCCCTCGTCCAAAGAATTCCATTTTGTTCTCACAAGAAGACCGACCAAGATGGTCCCGAGAACCGACTCTTATTAAGAAGACCGATGAAGATGGTCCCTAGGGTTGTTAAAGAACCAACTCTTATTAAGAAGACCGATGAAGATGGTCCCTAGGGTTGTAAAAGAACCAACTTTCGTCGAGTAGCCATCAAAGAGGACCCGAAAGTTGTAAAACTTCTCTTTTGTTCTCACAAGAAGACCGACTAAGATGGTCCCGAGAACCGACTCTTATTAAGAAGACCGATGAAGATGGTCCCTAGGGTCGTTAAAGAACCAACTCTTATTAAGAAGACCGATGAAGATGGTCCCTAGGGTTGTAAAAGAACCAACTTTCGTCGTTGCCGCCCAAGAGGCCCCGAAGGTTGTAAAACTCCTTTTCACTCTCACAAGAAGGCCAGTCATAGCCCTGAGAGTTCACCATGAATAACCTCAAGATAAGCCTTCCCTTTCATCAATCAAAACCTCTTCTAAACCAAAAATCCATTCCCTTCTTTTGGTTAAGTCAGAAATCTTTTGTCGATCCTTAATTGGGTCCCGTCCATTGAGTTTGGTACCATCAATTAAGTCCTCCGCGATAGCACTCCATAAGTCTATTTCCTTAGCCCATTATGTCAATACCCTTTATGTCCCTTAATCAGAGGTTCTCGTAGGCAACTACGAGGTAATTAACAGTAGGGGCTTGCGCCTACTGGAAAGAAAGGACCCGCTAAATTAAGAAACTTCTTTAAGTAGCGACTCTGTATAGGGTTCTCTTGTTTCGAGAGATACCCGCCATAGAGATCGAAACCTTAAGGGAGGTGAATCTAAGGCTATGTTCCCATTGTTCTTCGAGAAATTCCTTCGAGGAGAATAATGACGAAAAAGCCGCGACAATTACGTCTATCATATTTCCTGATAATTTGGTCCGTTCATTCTCGCTATCAATTGGCTTCTTGCGTTTTACTTTTATCTGCAATTTTTCATCTCTTTCATCATGCAGGCCCTCAATTCAATCGGCTTGATCTGTGAGTCAGGGGCCGAGGCACGTGTTCTCCAAACTGGGTTATTGCCCCCCATATTTTCAAAATCACCCCTTAAAGAGCAAAATTTACATACAATGCAGTTTGATTTATTCAACTCGCCCCCCTAAAAATTCTAAAATTTCAATATGGTATCTCTTTGCCCCCCTTGTTCTTACATTCTGGCTCCGCCCCTGCTGTGAGTAGTGTAAGGAATCAATATTCTCTCCATTTGGTTGGTGTATTCTCCTCCCACATATGTTTCTGGATTCTAATGTTTTGTGGAACTAATTCATGCAGCAATGATTTTATCACAATGTGTTATTTTGATAAGGACTATAAATATACTTACCTTACCTGCACTCCAATTTACCAGTAAGCATCTTCACTTTGCTACGCATTTTCAACAATAAAAAAAATATGTACGATTGGCCTTATTATTTTGTTTGTTGTTGCCTTGTTGGTAATACAAAATATAGTTGCATTTTATTAAAAAAAAGGAAAGCTAAGTCTTTTTTTTTAATTACTATAATATCACTATTATTATATATCCTATTATTTTACCATACACTTTTCGTTTCAATTTTTTATTTTTATTTTTTTTTCTCATACCTGGCCCAAACTGGATTACGTTCTGTGATTTATGAAATTAGCTCTGTGGTTTCATGATAATGTCTATGGTTTGCTCAATAGTCAAGGCATAATAAAAATTGTCTTGAACCTCTTCAAATTTTGCTTCGGTTAATGATTTCGATTCTGCTGCCGTGCAAAAATTATACCAACAATTTTTCACAAACATTTTAGCATATTCGCACAAATATTTTTCTTATGCAATTCATATATTGAATAAAAATAAATAAATCGCGCAAACGCGACGCACGCAATAGTCTCTCTTAAATCCTGCGTTATGCAGGTATTGGCAAGACTATATATTTTTTATTCTGTCTTTTTTCCCTTTTTCTCTTATTTTTTTTCCTTTGTAATCCAAGTTGTAGAACTACCGTAGAAGTCCCAATTGAGTGCCCGACTGCCCGTGCGTTTAGACTTTTGCAAAAAGTCGGGATCATGCTACAAATATTGTCTGTGGCGTGCAAAGATACGCTGCCGACTATTTATGAATAAGATATGGACACTTAAACGGCACCAACTTGGGTTAGATTGGAAATCCAACGCCATTCCTAAATCCCAATTGATTTACTAACCTGATTCCACTATGTAATGGGTCTAAATTTTTTTGCTTTTTTGAAAGTAAATTAAAGTGATCAACCGTTGCCTGCCCCCAAGCAGTCCGGCTGCTTTTTGCGGCTTACAACAACTGGGGGACTTGATCGACAAGTATATTTTGAAGATCGTTTAATTTTGACAATTTATAGATAATTAAACATAGAAAAAATAATTTAAAATTTTAAAATCTAACATTTGATATATGTTCTATTCGGTGCAAATAATTATTTTTTGAAAAAAAATAATAAGATGAATTCATATTTCACCGTTCAGTAAGTGCCTTAATTTTCTTTAATAGTAATGAATTATTGAAATTTATCTATATATCCATCCGAAAAATCTATAAATTTAAATTAATTCGAGATTTTTTTTTATTTTCAACATAAATCATCATCAAGTGATCCCTCTTTTATAATCAATCAACTGTTATGTCAAATAGAATTTTTAGGCTCTAATCGGAATCAAAAAAAATTAACGCGAGAAACGGAAATCACTTTCTCCAAATTCACTGTCATAATCGAGGAAGGAGAGGCAGGAATTCCCTTTCGGCGAGAATTTGATGAGAAAATTTTGACGCTGTAAATTTCCGTCCAAAACCAAAAAAAATTGATGAAAATTTTTTCCCTTTTCTTTTTTTTTTCTTTTCCTTTCTCGCTAATCTCCGGTACAAATCAGAAACTTAGAAAGATCAATTAGTTTATACATTGTATCAAAGCTTAAAAGCTTATTAAGTATAGTCAAACCTCTATTTTTAAAATCTTAAAATATTATTAAGTACAGTCGAACCTATATGATAACACCGAATAGCATATTGACAATTTACGATAGTAAATTTCTTGAATAGTTTTAAACTTTTTAAAACTGATCTCTTAAGTTTTGTTAAAGATTAGAAAAGTGTATCTTAATTTGAACAATTTAAATTTTGAAAATAAGTAGTTTCTATTAGATTAATATATTGTATGATGCAATATGGTCTCCGCGCACACTTCTTAAAAATGGTCTTAATTTTTTATCCAATCGTCGGATCAGACTCAAATTTTGACAAGAGATTCGTAACAAGAAAGGTAGCTACATTATAGTTGGCCAAGTTGTCATCCCGGATTTGCGATCTGAACTTTCCTTGATTGACTTTTGAATTTTTTTTATAATTTTCACAATTTTAAGGTTGTTTTAGTAATTTTTATGTAATTTTATTTTTTTAGGATTTTTGTATTATTTATTTAAGACAACCGTCATGGCTTATAATAGTTTAGTCATATTTCGAGAATTACAATTTTATAAAAATTCTGAATTTGCGTGATTTCAGAGCCAAAATCTCTCTATTTTTCGCACTTTCTACCAATTTTTTTTATAGTTCGTGCAGCATTGTAGGTTAAAAAAAGAGAAATAAATGCAAAATTTTTTTGCCTTAAACTTTTTTGAAAATTGTGGAACTTATTCATATGCTTTAAAAAAAAAACACTTTTAGATGTGCCTACCCGGAAGGCCGGAACCACGATAGATCCATAACACCAGCAACTTTGAATACAATAACTCATTAATATCGAAACTGAATTGAGTGATTAATTCATGACATGAAAGATTGAAAATAGTTCATTGGGGTTCGTTGATGTTTAGTGGATAGTTATGTTCATATTGACTGCGATCAGGGGCGAAGGCAAACTTTGATTGGTGGGTCCAGGGACCCACTTTGAAAAAAAAATTTACTTTGAGTAGGACTTGTATGTAAATAAAAAAAATTATATGGATCCATCTAAAAAATTCAGAGGACCCATCTTAGAAAGTCAGAAATTGATTTGTTTCCTCCTTCTCCGACTTGCCTGTTTGCCTTCTTCTGTCTCCGTCGTGAAGGAACTAACGAGTAGCGAACGGACATTTCAACGGTGGCAACGGCATATGTCGAACGGGTATTCTCAGCAATGAATCTTATTAAGACAAAACTTAGAAATAGAATGAGAGATAGTTGGATGAATGATTGTCTTGTAACATATATAGAAAGAGATGTGTTCAATGAAATTTCAAATGAACCTATTATGTAAAATTATCAGAAAATAAAAACTCGTTATAGATTTTTACTTTATTGATTGCCTTGAATTATTATTTTGAATATTTGATATGTTATTTTTTTGTGTTGTTGTTATAGATTTATTCGATTTCTGATGAATTTTTTTTAGTTACATTATTTTAGAATTGTTTGTTTGAAAAATATTGTTATACTATATCTATATTAGACGTTGTAATATATATAATTTTTTTAAAAAAAATTGACCCTCCTTACGTAAAATTCTAGCTACGCCCCTGACTACGATATAGTGGCTTCAAAATATTATTTGATGCTTACATGAGTTGATAGATGTTTACAATAGTCACTATTATTTTGCTATTTTAATCGGACTATTATGACATTTCGAATTAGTACGTTAATCTGTCGAATCCAACTCATTATCCAACTAACAAAATTTTAAGCACTTGTTCAGACTACACATCAGGCTCATCAATCACACACGCATTATTCGTACATTATCGCACTATAGCGCCCAGTACGTACAATAAGTTGGTTTAATATCTTGTAATACATATTTAATGCGGTAACTAATATCAACAAGAAGTCCTTGTTCTTAAAACTATTCATTCGGAAAAGACTTTTAACTTGCCTGACGTTGATCATATGGTCCTTTTTTAGATTTATATATTTTTTAAATTTTGAAAATTTAGCCAAAATTTATATGAAATTATGAAAACAACCAAGCTTTGAATGATTTTAGGTTTAATTAAACAGCGTTATTTTGTAGTAAAGACGATTGAGTTTATAAGTTAGCATTCATGCTAAGGTTTGCAATTTTAGAGAGGCGAATGGTTATCGGTGTTCAATACATGGTTTATATTTGTATTGACCTTCCGAAAGTAGACATCTTCCATCTTTGTTACAGTAAAAAATTATTTTCTTTCACGACACATCGTCTCCATTGGGTTAAGAGTCTTGATGTGTTGAACAAATAATTGGTGTTTATATTATCGATAAAAAAAAAGGAAACAGTAGTTCTAGGGGAAAAAAAATCTAATTATGTATTTGAAATCGATTTTATAATTTTTTTTATTAAGATTGGACATGTTTCCATTTTATGAGCTTGCTCGCACTCGTTTGCATTCTGCATTCATATCCGTAACTCCGTAAGCTAGTTTTAAGTCTATGGAACGATCCAAATGGCAAATGCCAATTGTGGGCCTGTTAGAGACTTAGCTTCTGCTTGGGTTTGGTTTATTTCTAGGCCCAATCGATTTTCATCTAAATATTTAAATGCAGAAACTAAATTAAGAATCACGTCTAGAGCTACATAACGACTAAAACGACCACAAAAACGGTCGATTTCCTTAACCGTTTCATTTTAAAAGGAAATTAATCATCAGCTTGCATTAACTGTTTCGTCTAAAATGAAACGGTCGAAACCACGAAAATACACATGAATGAAACCGTTTCAAGCTTTCGTGAACCGTTTCGTTTTAAAAACGCAACAAAAAATCTTTAACCGTTTCGTTTCATTTTGGACGAAACGAAACGACGGTCGAAATGGTGACCGTTTTCACCCCTAATCAGTAATCACGTCTATTTTTCTATGTTTTATCCTTTGTCAAGTCTTTGACAAGAGATTGTGGTTTAACAACAAAGATGGTGAAATTTGAGGAGATTAATCACAAAAAAATTAAATACTTATCTCTCCAAAATGGGAATATATTTATGATTCTAATTAAGTTCAGAAATTTTTCACATCGACTCATTCTCTTTTTTTTTAAAAAAAAATACAAAATGCCTAATTTATAAGTAACAGTTAGTACTTGTGAAAATATCTGTATCCAAAATACAAATTCAAATTATAATACTCTCACATCTTTATCTTTCCCAGGAGTTCACTAGAGACAAGCTCAGCCGAATAATTTTGTCCCAATTTTATTTTGTGGTTCCTGATCAGTCCTGAATTCATTATGCATTAGTTAGATAGATAGCTGTAATTTTTGAAGCTTCAGATCGAAAAATGTGTTATTTTGGCCTTTTAGAAGTATGTGTATAAAATTCCAAAGACAGAAAAGGAAAGTTTCAACAAAACAGACGTTAACTGATACGAAAGGTCGTATCTAAGCATGTTTATCTGAATGCTCACATATATTAACGGAAGAGTATTAATTAATAATAGAATATAATCACATTAATAACAAGAGACAGAGTAAATTATTAAACAAATTCGAAAAAAAAAATAGCAATGAATAAGTATCCGAACTAATTCAACACCCAAATGGACGAATAAAATATGCACAACTATTAAAATGTGGCAATCAAAGTAGAAATTTGTTCAATTGACCAATAATTAATACATACTACATAAAATTGTTACAGGTTATGGTGTCCAGGGATTGAATTTATCCCAACAGTTTCAGCTATAATTAAATTTCCCTTCATCAAATGGTTTTTCGCTTTATTTTTTTTTTCCATTTTTGAATTACAAATCGTTTTTTTCTTAATCTTTTTTATGGTTTCAATAAATATAGGTCTACCTTATTATCTCTGAGAAATAAAATTATTTCAACTATGAAAGGAAAAAATAAAGTTTTCCATTGAAACATATTGAAAGAAAAACATACATATATCAATGAAAATCATAAATTTGACAATACAAGACTGTCCAGAAACGGCTGTTCACTCTAGATGTTCAAGCATAATGATAAAACCAAAGCACACAAACATTGGAGTACGAAGCTTAAAATCACAACTGAACGGCAGCAAGAAAAGATCTAAACGTGGTCTTACTCGTTCATATTCGCCATCCTTTGCTTTCTCTCATCTGATAATCTCTTTGCAAATAGCGCGAGAGCCTCTTCATTAGTTCCTTTACCATCAACTGGCTCATATACACCTGTCTCTACATTCACTTGAGCTACAGACTTCTTCAAGAGATCCTTTCCAATCTGGATCAAATCTTGCATATTCTTCTGTGTTGAGATGTCCACAGATGCAGTATTGCCCATCAACGAATCCGTCTTTAACAATGAAACCATAATATCAGGTCATTTTCTTAGCATTATTTATCATGTAAAAAGTTTTAAAAATATAATATTATTTGAATTAAAAAATTTTACCTGTATCCGTAGGTAATTTTTGTGAGAGTTAAGTGTTTCGAAGAATACGGCTAAGTTTGCATCAACAATAGCAGATGTTGCATGAAAAAAGATGTTGACCAAGGGGGTCATTCCATTGTTAAACAACCATTCAAGTGCACCCCATTTGGCACTATCCTTTGCATTGTAGTTACCCTCCTCCTTAGGATTGCCGGTACCAAGTGAGATGACGATGAACTTTCCATAATCCATGGGTGTAGTTACAGTAAAGTCTGGATTTTTCATGAAAATTTGTTGTGTAATGTGGGAGATTGCCACCAAAGTCTGTAACGGTGAATCATCAGAAACTTTTTTACAAAATGCAGGGATTCTTGTGTACTGTTTTATATATAGTTATATTATATACAAAGGCAGTTTGAAATCTCTGTATCAGTTGACAAGCATGGTCAATGCCCATTATCACATAATAAAAATTAACTCCATCATTTGAATGCAATGTAAAATGCCGAAGGTGTACGGCAAGATCTGATAATTGGCTTCAGTCTTGGCCTTTCGGTAAAAATGGTTTTCTGATTCAGGTAACTGTGAAGGGGAAGCTTTTCTAATTCATCCTGAAAAATGAATCTTGATTTCAGGATTCCAATGGGTTTTTTCAACTTCACTCGGCTGGCGCTATCAAGCCAAATATGTGTTCTTTCATAGGTACTGAAGTCTTAAATAAAAGTTCTAAGATTAAGTGCCACATTTGTGCTAAATAGGAAATATAGGGAGAGCTTGATATTTCTTTGTGATTCGGAAGCCTAAGTTATTTCATTGTATTATTTATTTTTCTTATTTCAATTGATGATTGATGTAAGTTCTATTGCTCTGGAAATGAGTAATCCATATATACTTACAGGATTATTAGCTGCTAGACCACCATCAATAAGATTAAATTCCTTAATATTTCCCTGAGAATCCTTTGTCTGAAAGTAGTGTCCTGGAAGAAATGTTGGCGCAGCAGAGGTACTGATGCACACATCTGAAAGGAGTGCATTCTTCAATGGTTTTCTTTTTCCCTTTACACAAGGTAGGCACAAAAAAGGGGAAAAAAACCGAAGTTATTTGGAAATTAATTAAATTCATTTTCTGCTTATTGCGATTTGAAATAAGAGTCTTTAACTAAAATTTAAGTTCTTTCTGATGTACGGAAAATGGAGAACCAATTTTACACTCACATCAATAGTCGTGAAGATCATCGGTTCAAGAGACTTGATGTCAAATGTCGGGACGACCAAGTTGGTCAATGTTTCACTAATGGTTGTTTCTCCGAGCAACTTTTGTATTATTGAATGCAAATAATTGCCATCATATTTTGGCCCTTCGACGGAGTGTATCAGAGTAGTTGCTTTACCAAATGGACCCCTGTATGATAAAAACCAGCATGACATATGTTCTTTTTGTTATGATGAAGATGTTCTTTCACCGATTAGATAATAGGATTGTGTAGCTCAACAATTGCATATTTGATCATTCAAAAAAAAGTTGCAAATTAAAAAATCAGAATTATTTCGTTACGCTAACCAATATATATATGCAATAAAATTCAATTTAAATATTTGTTTTCTTTTCAAACATGGGAGGTCAAAGTCATCTAACTTTTTGTTTGTTTTTTTTAAAAAAATTAAACTCATAAGAGACATGAACTCTTAACCTCTTTAAGATTTGCTTAATTAATACTTTTACCATTGGGCTACTAAGTCACATGCCAATTAAAATGTTGTTATCCTATTTACCTTCCCATCTGAATGGTAGATAATGTAATAAAGCAGTACTAGCTTTTGAAATTTTTTCATAAACCATTCTTTTAATTTACTAACTTACGATTTTTGAGGAAAAATCCCAGGGCCGTTATCCACATAAAACTGGTTAATTTCTTCAGCAGAGAAAAGTGGACGATTTTGCTTGTTAGGAGCTGTCAACATTGTGGCGATCAAACCTCCAGTGCTTGTCCCGGCTATAACATCAAAGTAATCAGCTAATCTCGCATCTGGTCCATCCAGCTCCTACAGAATTAAGTAAAATTTTTTAAATTGTTGCTTTCTTTGAGGTTGAAGATAGTACAGCTATGTTCTACAGTTACAGACATTTATCTCAAAAAACTTTTGCAATAATAATACAGAAAGGATTCTAGCTAGTTTAAATCAAATTTCTAAAGTAGTTTCTTAATAGGATATCAGAGATGTGTTCTTTATCCTTGGTTATTCATGGGTTATAATAGTAACATATATACCTGGAGCTTGGATTCAAGATAGGCAAGAATAGTGCCTGGAATAAGTCCCCTTATACCACCTCCATCAATGCTTAGTATTGTGACTGTATTCCCCATAGAAGGTGGCGGCATGGATATGCTCATGTCTTCGTTGCTAATTTCCATTATTAGCTTGTCCTGTAAAGAATTTCTCCAGAGCAATGGGGAAGAAAACAGAACCAAGTCCCTGAGAGATTGATTCGTCTTTCTTTATTTTATGTTCAGTTGTTGCATTCTTTCTTCATTGATCAGACAGCATTTATAGAGCAAAGAGTTGAAGAGTTATTAAGAGAGGCAACTGAGGCAGTTATAAACTATATATACTTGATTAATTAATGACTATCATAATCACGTTCCAAACAAGTTTATTGATATTCGTTAGTGTTGTTCCTTTAAGCGAGTCACTGGTTATCTTGGCCCTGACCCCTGACTACAAAGGAAAGTTGCTTCATACAAAAGGTAAGGCAATTAATAAATTGCATTATATTTAAGAGGAGAATTCCGGTGTCCACAGTTTCAACGCCCCAAATGTCTGAAAACATATTTTTTTTTTTGACTATTTTTACAAAATATAAAAATTTAAATTTCAAATTCAAACCATTTATCTTATTAGATATAACTAGCGATGCATTTTCATATAAGTTTTATAAATTTTGAAGTTTATTTAATACTTGATCAAGAGATTGAATATTGAACGAATCTAGTTAAATATGATAGATTAATTATAATATGTTCATATTTTTGTCTCTTGATCAAGTATCAAATAAACTTCAAAATTTATAAAATTTATATAAAAATACATCGCTCATTATATGAAATAAGTTCAACGCTTTGGATTCGAAATTTAAATTTTATATTTAAAAAAATAATTAAAAAGTGAGTTTTGAAGTGTTTGGGCACTAAAACCCTCCTCTGTATTTAAATAGAACAATTTGTAAAATGGCCTTCAACGTGTGTACATGCTTTAGTGACAGAATTATTCAGATTTTTTATAATTATAAGTTAACCGGAGTTATAAAATATGTTTGTCCTCAGTGGAGTTGCATATGTACCACCTGTGTAAAGTCCAAATTGGTCATTTATGAGTGGTGGTCTGGTGGAATATCATGATTTTGTTGGGGAAACCGGAAACGTTACCTAAATTAAGTTATTTACGCTGGATTTTTAAGATATCTTAATTAAAGTTATATAAATATTCAACTTTTTTTTTAAAAAAATAGAAATATTCACAAAAACCACTAAGGAAGGATATATTTTAAGAGATGATTGACACTGTCTGCCAAATTTTCTTTTTAAATAAGAAAACACTTTGGAATAATTTTGCCTAAAGTTACTTGTATTGCAAATTTATAATCGCTTATCATAAAACATTCATAGTTCACTGACCCAATCTACAGGAACCTCCAGATCAACGCTGGCCGTTAAATTTGTGCATCTTTGCGATGGATTTCATCAAGTCCATCCGTCTCCGCTATTAGATTTGTCGAGTGGATTTTCTGCGCGTTATTTGTTGTTTCCTTCTGTGTCGCACGCAATTTCTTAGCTGCCTTTCTATTTAGGTTCTTTCAGTCGCGCGAACGGCTACAGGGACGTCCCCACTATCGATCTATTCTGTGGATTTTCTTAGCGTTGTCTGTTATTTCGTTCCGTGTTGCACAAATTCCTTAGGTGGCTTTCTGAAACCCTTGCAGACTCACGAACGGTTACATGGATCAAGGCATCAAACAACTTACTCTTCAGCGCATGTGCTTCTGGATCCTTCTTCCATCTTTGCCTTTTTGCACGGAGCCAAAAAGGAAACCAGAGAGAGAGACCTCCATCCTTCTCCCGTTCAACACAGACACTTCTGCACCTTTCTTCGTTCTGCGTAGAGCTAAAATGGAGAGGTCGAGAGCTATACAGTGGAGGAGATAGGGATCGTTCCCACCAAAGAAAGAAAAAATCGATCCTTCAGCCTCTGCGAGGGATCGTCGATAGCTGGGCTGGCGTGGGGTCGATCGATTGCTGGCGATCGAGAAGTGATGGAACTGCCAGCGATGCCAGGTTTTCTTCCCATCTCTGGTTGCTTTGCTATTTGTTTCTTTAGCCTTGCAATTGGAAGAGAGAAAACCCTAGCTGTGCCTCTACTACATCTTCGCTGTGACTCTCTTTTCTAAGTCAATTATGCTCCTCTTTCGCTTCATTATTTTTGGCATTTCAATACTTTTTTTTTACAAACTGTATTTGCTTTTATTTGCTATAAAATGGTGGTACATCTATAATAAATAGGTGGCCAGATTGTTCTATATGGTTTTCTTTTTTAGGTGAAATTAAAGTTTTTTTGTTTGCATATGTATTTCGGTTTTGAGTGCTTTCAAATTCTTGACGAATGGTCCGCCAATTTGAAGCACCTCAGAATTTCGGTACTTGTATGTTTCAAATTCATCTTGGTTTCCTACTAAAGACTCTAGATACAATAGAAAAGAAGATGGTTTAATCTTCTCTTATTTCATTTTGGAACTTTTTCTGGTATTTGGGTTACACATCTATCTATCTTAGTTTGTTAACAGTAATGAACTCAATGCTATGAGAAACAAAAAATCAGTCATTATTAAATTTGCCAAAAATTATGTCGGTTCTTCAGATCAATTGTTTTATGGCTTATTTTTATTCTTAGGCCTAGGGCAGCAGCTACAAGGGTTGAAGCAGTAGCCTCAAAGGAGCTGAGGCATTTTTAAGACCTTTGAACTTATTCAAAGTCTTTCGTAGAGGTATTTAAAATTGTCATTACTATAAATATTTTACTATGTAATAAATTCATAATTATGTTAGGATGTGGTAGTACTTGGAGGTGATTTAATTTATTTTGTTTATGGTTTAAATCTATGATTGTAGCTGGAACACCATAGTGATAAATCTAAACTTTGCTGTGATACAGACGACATAGGTTTTAGACTAGAGATGGGAAGCGGGTCCAGCAAGAGCTAACTGTGAGGCTGACTAATACCTACGGATTCGCTTAGAGTCGCATTGATTGATCGATGCATCACCTCGCTTGATGGATTCGAAGCTCCGCAGATTCCTGATCTCCTCAATACTAGGTATTTTTCTATGCAGATTCACATCGGTCTTAAAGTTTTTTAACTCTGTGATTTAATATATATTTTTTACTTAATATTGGCTTTTTGGATTTTTCCCATTAGTATTGCCTCCAAAATGGATGATGATTTTAGACAAAATGGCGGTCAGGAGGTGGGGTAAATTTTAGTCTTTTTGGGTTTGATTACTAATTAGCGTTGTTCTTTAGTTAGTATTTCAATTCTGAATGCATTGTTTTTTTTTTAGAGAACCAGGTAGAGGCTACCAAGTAAGAAAAGAAAAGAAAAAAAAAAGCAAGTGAAGCAGAAACAGAGATCTACAAGGTAGACAAGGGTCAGCTCTTGTATCAGTGAAGCAAAACGGCACACAATTAGCAATGCTTAAGAAACAAACTCTGTTGGGAAGTAATCCAGTGCAACAGAGCCTCAGTGCTTCTGGAAGCCCCTCTGAAGATGCGATTATTTCTTTCCAGCCAGATGGCCCACAAGACAGTTAAAGAGACAATTGCTTTATGATTTACCCCATTGATAGGCACACTGCCAACAGCATCAAGGATGAGCTGTCTTAGGTCTGTGTGGCCTAGGAAAACAAAGGAGGGGAAGAGGCTACTCATTCTATTCCAGAGTTCCTGAGAGTAGGGACAGAGACAGAAAATGTGTGTAGCCGTTTCCAAGCTCGTCGAATCACACAGGGAGCAGCCTGGCTGAACCTCAATATTCCTTTTAACTAGTGCCTCTTGTGTCAGTATCATGTCCTGGAATAGAAGGAAAATGAAGAGTCGAATCGAGGGGGGTAACTTTGTACTCCAAATCAAGGTAGCCTGAAACTCAATTTTACCAGCAGAAACTAAGGCACTGTAAGCTGACTTGACAGTAAAATTCCCAGAGGAATTACATTTCCAAGAACATGTATCCCTAGTGTCAGATGGAGTGAAAGAAGAGAGGTGAAGAATTGCATTATGAACATCTCTATTCCAGGGCGCCTGCAGTGAGGAAGAAAGGCTCTGACAAACTTTTTGCACTGTCAGGTGGGGTTTAGACGGGAGTGGTTTGCAATCGAAAAAATTCAGGAAGCCATTCCCCCAATTTGAGAACCAAAAAAGCGTTTCTCTGCCACTTCCCAAGTCAAAGCGAGTGAGAATGGAAAAAATGTTCCTCAGCGTTAACAAATCCTTCCAAAAGAAGGAACCCCTAGCTGTCCAAGAGAGCGGTGAAGTAAGAACTCTGGAGGCAAACATTGATCTAGTCAAAGTTGACCATTGAGAGTTTGGCAGAACAAACAAACGCCATAGCCATTTGAGCAGTAGAGAGGTGTTGAGAATCTTTAAATTAAGGACCCCCATTCCTCCAAGATGCTTAGGAAGACAGACTCTATCCCATGCTAGAAGAGGAATACCAGTAGTACTTCCTGTTGAACGTCCCCACAAGAAATTGCGACGCAACTTGTCTATTTCTTTTATCACCCAAGATGGCAGCTTAAACGCCGACATGAAAAAGATTGGAATGGAGGACATTACAGAGGATACTAGAGTCAGACGGCCAGCTCTTGACAGAAGCTTGTTCTTCCAGCCCGCTAGTTTGTGCTCTAGCTTTTCAATTAACTGTCGGTACACTTCCTTTGACGGTCTACTGGATGTAAGTGGTAGGCCTAAGTAGGTGAGAGGAAGCTGTGCCACATCACAGTTGAATATGGACGAAATTGAAGAAATCTGTGTAGGAGAGAGGTTGAAAGGGACAAAAGAAGATTTGTTTAGGTTAAGATTTAGTCCTGAAAAGAGAGAGAAGACCGTGAGCACAAACTTTAGAGAATGTACCGCTCTTCCTTTTGCAGTGCAGAAAATTAACGTATCATCCGCATACTGTAAAACCTGGAAGGGGTAACGGAGCCTGTTAGAGAGGTGGAAAGGGATAGACAGCGCAGTAGCTTAGCACATCTTGGATAGCACATCTGCTACCATGATAAAAAGAAACGGGGATAATGGGTCCCCCTGTCGCAAGCCTTGATGATGTTGGAACACTGTCCCTGTCTGATTGTTTAGGAGTACGGCAGAAGAAGCCGTGGTAAGGAGTAATTCCACCCAAGCAATGAAATTTGAGGGAACTCCAAAACATTTCAGCACATTAAGTAGGAAAGTCCAATTTACTGTGTCAAACGCCTTGTAGAAGTCAAGCTTGATCATAATAGCTGGTTCTTTGCATGAACTGAGATGTGCTATGATTTCTCTAGCTGCCATAAAGTTTTCATGTATAAGTCTGCCTTTAATAAACCCTGTCTGAGAAGGAGAGATCATCTCATTGATATGCTGACCCAATCTAGAAGCTAGAACTTTGGCAATCAGTTTCGGAATGTAGTTGATGATACTTATCGGGCGAAAGGAGGATAAGGAAGTTGCATTCGGGGTTTTTGGAAGAAGGATTATGTGTGCCAGATTGACATCAGTTAAGTTCAAATTTAAGCAGTAGAGATCATCAAAGATACACATGATATCCTGCCCAATGACATTCCACTTCCCTCTTGCAAATTCATTTGGTAGGCCATCAGGGCCGGAAGCTTTATTATTTGCAAGAGCCAAAACCGCATGATGAACTTCTTGTGAAGTGAACCGCTCTCCAAGTTGTAAAAAAACAGGTTGGTGGCCATACAACGACTGCAGAGAGCAAGGGAAAGCAGGAACCGATTTGCCAAGCAAATTTTCGAAGAAGTCAGTGAAGGTCTGCAAAATAAGGTTTGGATTGGTTATTGTTTCCCCATCAACTTCTAAGGAAGAGATGAGCTTTTTTCTCATCTTGGCAGAAGCAGTAGCATGGAAAAAGCGAGTGTTACGATCTCCGCTTTTCAACCATTGAATTCTTGCTCTTTGATGCCATCTGCTCTCTAGAATACAAGCTAAAAGATAAGCTCTTTCTTTGGACAGAACTCTGACTCGAACCTCTAAAGGAGAAAGAGGCCTGTTTTCCTCAATGGAGTCAAACAAAGCGATGAAGTGCTTAGCATTTTCCAAGTGTAAGTTGACAGAAGGGAAACTGGATTTATGCCAGGCATTTAGCCTCTCTTGCAAGAGTTGACTCTTTGAAAAGAAACTTTGGGCCGACGGCAAGTTATTTTGTGCAGCCCAAGTATCCTGAGTTATGGAATGAAAGGCCTCGTGATTGAACCAAAACAACTCCATCCTTTTAATCTTTGGTGTCGATGCCATTTGCTTACAATGAAGACATATGGGAACGTGATCGGAGACAGAAGAGGAAAGATCTTGTAAGGTGAGAACAGGGAAAGAAGTCAGCCAGTGAGGGGAGAGAAGCACCCTATCAAGACGAGATTGTATAGGAACAGGCTGTTTATTAGACCAGGTGAAGCGCTTGTTCGACAAGGGAGTATCAAATAAATGTAAATCCCTAATCACATCATTGAACAGCTGCATTTGAGAAAAATCAGTAGCTAGCGTAGAGCGTTCACACATCCAACGGACTATGTTGAAATCTCCTAAAATTACCCAATGACAATTTTCTAGAGTAGCAATGAACCTGAGCTCTCTAAAAAAACTAGCTCGTTCAAGAGAAGCATGGGGGCCATACACATTAGTTACAAGATACTTAACCTCAGTTCTCAAATCTAAGAGAAGCACTGAGATGGTGTGTCGAGTAGCCCAGGAGGAGAGTTTACTGAAGAAACGCTTCCACCCAATAACGCATCCTCCCCTAGTTTCAATAGAATCTAACACTGCAATGTCCCTATCAAAGAAGCTGGGAGTAAAAGAGGAGACAAAAGAGGAAGTGGGGCAGCTTAACTTAGTCTCTTGCAAACAAAAAACATCACACCTCGAAGTGCGAATAACATCACTTACTACCAGTCTCTTACCGTCTTCACCCAGTCCCCGAACATTCCAAGATAAGAATTTTAAAGGTTTGTACAACATCATAACAAAAAGGTCACAACAAGAAGCAATAAACAAAAAGAGCTCCTAAAAAGGCAGCTTAACAGGCAACAGACGGCTGACAAATACTACTCCGACGAGTAGTCCCCAAGCTCCTCATCAGATCCTGGAACCTCCACTCTCTCTGAAAGATAGCAGTGTGAAGCCCCAGTTGTAGTTTGCCTACTGGAGGAAGTTTGCCCCTGAGTCACAGTAACAGAAAAAGTTGACTGAGCAGGCTTAACTTTGACTCGTGACTTACTCATGCAAAGCTCAGGGACATCCTTTGAAAACTTATCTTTTTCTTTGAGTAGTAAGTTTGGGCTTACACCAATCAAGTTAAGCATATCAACAGCCTCAACAAGTTGTAATGGCACATCAAGGAAGTCACTAGTGTCAGTGTGTGCCAATAAGGCCTGCTCAGTCTTTTTGATCAATTTCCTTTGAGCTCTTGTTTTACAACCAGATTTAACCTTACAAGTAGCAGGTTTAGCAATTTTAGCAAACCGGGAACGGTTTTTAATAGAGAGCGGGCCTCCTTGTTCCAAAACAGGGCTAACAGAACTTACAGGCTGGCCATTAGTCAAGTCAGTTGCAATTAAAGCTAGTCTGTTTGAGGACGGTCCCAAAGCTAGCCCGCTAGAGGACTGGCCCAAAACAGAATTAACAGGCTCAGGTAGAACAGACCCATTAACCAAAATAGGATGACCAGACCCGTTACCCGTTAGAACTGCCCCCACAAATTGACTGGACCCGTTAAGTGCTGGAGGTTGAACAGAACCGTTAACAGATTCAACAGGACCCGTTAGAATCCCCACAACTGACGGGTCGGGTTGAAGCAGAGGTGATTCAAAACGAGTTTGAAGACAAACAGATTTATCTAACGATTGGAAAACCTCAGGAAACAGACAAGCATCAGCAGGGAGGTTGGTTGTATGCAACAGAGAGGGACACTGAGGCTGTACCTGGAAGGAAGAAACTGCCAAACGTTTCTCATGTGGAGAACATTCCAGAACAGAGGCCTGCAGCTCCATGACATCAATGGATGACAGCCTTTTGCTATGGGATAGGATCCTTTGTGGCACCTGGTGAATGTCCAAAGGTAATGCAGGTTCTTCTTGCTCAGCCAAAGTGAGTTCCCTTCGTCGGAGAACCACTCCCTGATCCCCCTTGGCATGGTCAGAAGGAGTGAGCAAGGAAACTAGCTCAGAAGGGATGCTGGAAGGAGGTACACCTCGAAAAATCTCCTGTAACGAAGAGATTTTCAAGGTGACAGTGTCTCCCTGTAAGTGGCAAGCATCCTCACCGGAGGTGGTGGGCGGTGTAGGCGACTTAGGTTGTCGGTGGCTTGGGCAAGGTATAGGTGGCGGTGGTGGTGGAACTTGGAACATCGCTTCAGGCGGCAGCTGGACCCAACAATTAATATGTACTGAGACAGAGTACTTATATCCATCGCCAGTCATGAGGATAGAGAGAGGAATACGGCGGAGGTCTGGAGTAGCCACGGCTACATCCCAAGTGGCCATATTGTTCAAATCTCTGGAAGGAATGGTGCCCAGAAAGGTCGCAAACCTACTGACAGCTTCAGCGACATAGCGTTCCCTCCAGTGATGAGGTTGAATACCAGACAGGGTTACCCAGGCTTTGAAAAAAGGAATCTCGATGTCAGCGTCAATCGCCGGAGACCAAAGGGCAGCCTGATATCCTTTTTCCCACCAGGATTCAGACATGGCCATACCCAATTGACGTGCCGAAATACCTTTTGGTGGAAGAACCAAATGCCTGTTTTTAGTGAGGTTTGCTATTTGAAGACATTCTTTCTTCACTAAACCTGTGGAGGCAAGCTGAGCAGCAACCACATCAGCAGTGAAGGGGATCTCAGTATCAGAGGGAGTGGTTATCAGTAGCGCCTTCGATAAACGCTGCACTTCTTGGTTGTAGGCCATATCCCTTGAAAGGTGATAATAAACCTCCTTGGGGCGTTCTGAATCAGAGGGTAAGACAGTACGCAAATTGGGATTGAAGCTATCAAGCAACTCCTCAAAAGCATGCTCAGCTAGCCAAGCCTTAGGTGAAGGAGCCTTGTCCAATGGCTGAAGGGATGCGTCGGGGCACTCTTTGTAGTCGTGTCCTGTCCCCCAGCAGAGAACGCACCGACGAGCGTTCTGGCAATCGTCAGAGAGGTGACCACGCTGGAAACAGCGGAAGCAACGAAGGTGCCATTCCTCAAAGGACGGAGAAGGAGGGAATCGGAGAGTGGTGGGGCTCTCCGGCAAGGTCACCTCAGAGGGGACCTTGTCAGTCGCCTGAAAGGAGGCCTGACGGGGTTTTGGAAGCCAGCGGCGGCGGGGCTTTGTCTGATGGTGATGCTTTGGTTGGGAACCAGCGACGGTAGCAGCTGACTGGTGGTTGGAGCGGTAGGAGCTGTGTTGCTTGGTAGACTGGGGAGGGGGTTGGGTCTGACGGGGAGCAGGAGGGTTACGGAGTACCTGAGCATAGGTAGGGGCGGCGTTGTAGGTCGAGAGCTGATAGGGAGTGGAGGTTGCAGTGGTTGAGGTGCGGTGGTGGTTGCGACGCCGCCTAGATTGAACACGAATCCAATCGCCTTCGTTCGCCATCCTCAGTCCCGACTTTATTTAAGGCCAATTCTGAATGCATTGTTGTTTACTCAAATTCATAGCAATCCTCTCCTTAGCCTGATTGTGAACCATATAGAATTGATGTATCTTCAATTTAACTTCAGTGTTGTTCATGTTGCGTTCTTTTAACTGATTATTACTATGTGCACATATTCTCAAGTACTTTTGAGATTATGGTTCAGTCAATACACTGACATGGTTTCCTATATCTAATTTCAAATTTGGAAATGACCACATCCAATCTAAAGAATGTTTGCATAGATGAATGAGATCATATTATTTTCTTCAGGAATTCCTTTTAGTTAAATGGGACGACCTTTTTAGAGTTTTCATTTTTTTAAAAAAAATTGTTCTCTATAGATCAAAGGACCGCACAAAGTTCATAATGGACCTGCCGTGGAATGCTTCAAGGGAAAAGAATGTTTCAGATAGGATAGACCAGACTGGATTGTATAACATGACCATGTACTCATAAATAAATAGATTTAAATTTGCAAATATACCTATTGTAAATGAAAATAAAATATGAGCTATAGGGCTTTGAGTCAAGTTGAAAGTAGAAAATTCTATAGGTATATAATTTCGGTGATGAGTAACAAACATGATTGCATATGTAACAAGTTTTTATTGCTATGTGTATACATTTACTGCCTACTTTTCTCTCAATTTGTAGTATTATTTTTAGGTGCAACGAAATTTCTACATCTACATGTTGACCCTAAAAATTAAACCCTGAAAACCAAGTTCAAAATCCGAAAACCTAAGGCCAAACAACGAAGATCAAATTTCCAATTTGCCAAAACTCAAAACTAAATTACCAAAAATACCAAACAAACTCCAAAAATTCTTAAAATTTACCCAAAAATTTCTTGAGAATTATGATGAATTATCATAATTTTTAAATCCCAAAAATATCAACACAAATTCCAAAATTTGCAAAGAAACCCGAAAAATCCATAAAATTACCAAAATAAATCTTTGAGGAATTTACCAAAACCATAAAATTAGATTCCTTATATTTTTATAAACTTACCCATAAAATTTCATCCAAAAATACCCAAGGGAAGGCCCCCAAACAATTTATTTTGTTTCAGCCATAAAGAAATAAAAAGAAATTGGGAAAATCAAATGAAATTCTCTGAAAATTCCATGAACTTTGGCGCGTGCATACAATTGCAGCGGATCCAACAGGGGCCAAGGATGTCGCTGCCCCTCAACAGAAATTACTATACTCCATTTGATTTTGTGTGCGCTGGGATCATGCACCGGAAACCTTGACACCATTTAAATGTTCATTGGTCCACAGTAGACCGCCTGTGTCTATCTCCTTGTGTCTTATTTAACCCGACAGGCGGGGCCCAGCTGCAGGATCGTCCCTTCCCTTAGTAAAAAGAAACAACAGATAAGAAGTTCCGACTTCTTACCGTGAAGGTCATGTAAAAAACGAGTGAAGGAGAAAAGCTCAGCGACGTGGCCATCCTCTTGGCCACAGACACAAAACCACCAGTCCCAGCCCATGGTTTTCCCAAACTAAACCCTAGCGCAGTCGACTCCTAGCCATTGGATGAGAATTGGATGATGGAGATGCACACGGCCAAGAAAAGCGAAACCCTAAACACAAGTCTATATAAACACCCAATTGAAGCAGGAAGGGAGAGAGGAAGAGAGGGGGTTAAGGTCGGCTAGGGTTTAGCTGCTGTAATTCGTTTTCAAATAGGCCAATTAAGAGCGAATTGAGGTGAGGCATTGTATCAAACAGTTTTGAAAAAGAGAGAGGAGATAAAAAGAAAGGTTCTATGCTTGTAATTCTTTGTTTCCAAATCAAAAAAAGTTGATTTGAAGTTCAATTTTGCTGTTTGCCTCTCTTCCATCAGCCTCCAACTCTCCACCTCTCTCCGTTACGGTTTTCATTGAGGTCTCCTCAATTGAAGACTGGAGAGAGGTGCCTATCTGCTTACCTTGATGCCATGCTCAAGGATAGGCAAAAATAATGGCTTTGATTGGGGTCTCCTCAATTTAAGGCCAAGGTTCCATGGTTTGAGCTCAAAATAGCTCAAATTGTGAAACCTTTGTATAATTTAATGCTACTTAGGTGTTATGCTGCCAAAATAGACCCAAGTGCATAAAGGAACATAGAATCTGTATACTTGTACATGCCTTAAGCTAGTTCCATAACATTACTAAATAAAAATGTTTATGTACATGAACAAATCTGTCCAAATAAAAATAAACAAAAAGGTGAGGACCTCTCTGCAAGAATACATTCTTGAACGATTTGTCAAGATATTAAAGAATATTCATGCTGATCTGCAAAATAATTGGATAATTAAAGTGATGCTTCTTGGACCAGGACAGAAAATGAATGAAATGGGATGTTTCCTCATAAAACAACAAGATATAACTTTGAATTGTTGTGACCTCTGTAACTGAGCTTACTGCATTCCAAGCAACTCAAATAAAAATCTCTTTAAAACAGTGTCAAAATTGCATAAAACTAAAAATTGAAAATGGTGAAAAGTGTCAAATGCCTCACTCTTACTATCTGAGTAATTTCAATACATAAAACAAGTTTAATTTGACCTAAAATAAACATTAAATCAAGCCATATTGCTGTAAGTCGAGTTACATGCAAATGAAATTGAAGTAAAAATGCAATTCTGTCCCCTTTGGCTCTCACACTAAATTGTGACGTCTCAAGTCAAAATAAAAGTGTGAACAAACTCAAATCAACTCCCTGGTTCTCTCTAAGCCATGTCTGGCATAAGAGAAATGCTCCGTGGGCCCCACCAGTCTTGCTCAGTTCTGCTCAAACTGAAGCCGATTGATCTCAGCCCAGTTCACTCCATTGAAGCCATCTTCAAGTCAAATTAAATGAATAAAAGTCATCAAGACACCTCCATGAATTCACACAACCTCAAGCTGGCACAGAAAACGAAGTAAAAAGCTTCGAGTAACCATCAATGGCGCTCGAGATCTCTGAGGTTCTACAGACCAGCATGAGCCTCTCTAGAAAGAATGGGTCTCATAAAATTGTTCTCCTCATCTCCACGATTCAAACAAACCAAATCTCAATCAAAACGGTGGTCGGAACAGCCGCCACATCGCCGGAAAAAATACGAGGGCTTGTCTGCAAAAACGCCAGAGCCAGGCGGGGAAGGCGGGTTTAAACCCGCGCCACACGCGATCTGCTGTTGACCAGATAACTTGTAGCGGGTCACTGACAAAGCCATGACTCGTTACACCCAATATTTTTAAATAAAAAATAAACCTGATACGTGGGTCCCACTTGTCAGAAAATAAAATAAAAAAATATAAATAAATGCCACGTCAGCAAATCCAGTCAGCGCCAGCAGCAAGCCCTCTAAGCGCCAAATCATGCCAATTCAAAGCCACGTCAAACCTCTTTGCCTTCGTGGAACAATCAGAAGATTCCACATCAGCGGAAATTTCGAAAATCCATTAAAAATAGTAGGAAACTCAGAAAAATTCAAATAAAATATCCATAAAATCCTAAAAATCTAAATAAACCAAATTAACTGATATTTTGATATAAAAATCTGTCAATTTATTGATCTTTCCTATTTTTGAAGCATTTTCAATATTAAATAAATCTTATAAAATTATAAAATGATGTTAAATCAATTTTGTAAAATTCTAAATGATTTCAAAACTTGATTAAATCCTTCCAACAAATTTTCAAAAATAAACATTGATATCATTTTAAAATAATAGAAATGATTTTAAAAAGAAACACATTAAATATCAAATATATTTTCAAAATAAACATAATTAAAAATATAAAAAGAAGTTTCAAAAGTCTAAAATTAAAAATGAAAATAAAATAAAACTGTGAAAATGGTAAAACCCAAAGAGAAACATAAGGAATTAAAAGTCAAAACACGAAACCCAAAGTCAAAACCGAAACCTCTCCATTTCAAGAACGAATACTCTTCAACAGATCGAAATGTCCTCAATTGGGTCCCTTCAACTAGGTCTGGTACACCAACCGAGTCCGGTCTAAACCAAAAAAAATAAACCCAAAATAAACATAAAACCAATGATTTTCCTTAGCCTTTACATATAATTCTTTAGAGCCCTTAATCAGAGGTTCTCGTGAGCGATCATGGGGTAATTAACAGTAGGGGCTTGCGCCTACTGGAAAGAAAGGACCCACGAAATCAACAAACCTCTTTAAGAAGCGACTCATGTTTTGATTCTCTTGTCGCTAAGAGATACTCGAACTGAGATTGAACCTTAAGGGGGGTGAATCTAAGGCTATGTTCCCGTTTCTCGAGGAAACCCAATCCATTCTTCGAGAGATGACGAAAAAGCCTACACACAACATATGATAGTTTTCTCATATATGTAACAGCATTGTGGTTGATATATGTAACAGCATTGGGAACCAAGATTGCTGCATCGCTAACAAAGAAGTATAAAGGGGTATGATTATACTGACAAGGTATTCTGAGCCCCATAAGAAGTTTATTAGATACCTAATTGTATTATGCAGCTTCTATGTAATTGGCAGTTTCTTCAGTTATCTGTTAGCAAACCTCGCCACATGCAACATGTGGGCTAGGTGAACCAGTGCAGTATCATGATTAAGTAATTAGTCAGTATGTCAATAATCTAAAGTCTGCAGATTAATCATTGTTGAATGAAAATATACACCAATTAATATTAGGTTTGCAAGTTACATGGGCTCTTTTTGGAATTTTGGAGCATATATCAGTTTTTTCAAAGTAAGTGCTATCAACATGTCTTTTATACTTGCATGCAGATTTGTTTAAATAACATCTTATGCGCTCATTGCTTTATATCATCGGTACCTCTGGAGCTCATCGTGGGCTGTCCAATCTTTGTGTTATGTGATGGATTTTATCATGTTTGTCTACCTCCTCACCACTTCTCGATCCTTCTCAACCTTTTCTACACGAAACCAGAAAGTAAAAAAGGGAGGCAAAAGAGAGACGAGGCATGGCAATGAGTATCTACGTTTTAACCAGCATTCTCTATTCAGATGTTTATTGGTTCTGTTTTAAAATTATTATCTTCTCTCTCCTTTTTGATTTTCGAAATAGTTGATTTAATACCCAGAATTATCTTATCAATGTAGTTCGTTATAAACAGTTAGTGTTTCATTTGGACTCAACAATAATTGTGTGATCATTTCGCTTGCTTTTTTTATTGAGGTCCATTTATTATTACTTATTTCTTTCTTCATAGTTTTGCCAAGGATTAATGTTTCTCGAAGCATAGAAATTCTGAGACATACAATTCACAATTTATCAGCACCAATGTGAACCAGGTTAGATTATAAAATAATTTGAATGTGCTATTGAATTGTGTGAATATGTGAAATTGAGCAAATGTATTATTTTCTGGCTTGGTCCTAATTGTTTAATCTTATTGAATAATGCTGCTTTTGACCGAACATGTTATATTTTGAAAATTATTATGGATATTTCAATTTTTGACAGGAAGGACTTGAACATATTCTACAAGACCTGTTTCGTCATAAACTGCAATCCAAACTTCATTGCGCGAAGCGCGATGAGATATCTAGTTTGTCTCAATTTTAACCTTCTAATGTGTAACAATTCGCTCGAGTAATTTTTTTCCACAATAATAATTTATATTATTTGTACCTTTTTTTGTGTGCATGTCATGCTTTTACGTACTATGTTATAATCACAATTTAATCTAGCTGCAAATATAGTTTTCAGGTGCATTCGTCCAAAAATTTCAACTAATTATAATAAGCAGCTGCGCGCCAGCGTATATTCAATTTCAGTATTTGTCCAGAAGAAATGATATATATACAAAGTCTTACCATTTTCCGGTGGCACATTGTCTTGAATCCAGATCCTGTGTCGCGCGGCACAGCGTGTAGCGCAGCACATAACCATCCGATCAGATCTGAATAGATGAAGGAGTCCCGTGCATGTAACAAGATTATAAGATCTGAAAAAAAATAAACCGTTGAGATCTAATCGGATGGTCCAGATCCTGCGCTACACGTTGTGCCGCGCAACACAGGATCCGGATCCCATTGCCTTCTGCGTTGGAGTAATTTGGATGCCTTAATTAGCGTTAGTTTAATATCATCTTCCTAGATAACTATCCCACAAATTCTGAATTATATATTCTAATATTAATGTGTTTGGATAAGGTGTAGACAAGCTACTAAAATCTTTGAGAAAATAATTTAAAATTATATATTAAGTACTGCGTTTTATTGACTGACCAGAACATTTCCTCTAATATCCTCTAATATATAATTGCATGTCTATAGTCAATTTTCATATATTTGCTGCCAATCAATTTCCTAATTGTACTGTTATTCGAATACAGAACTAACAAAATAACGATTAATAAAGGCATCCGCCTTTTTTTCTCCTCCTCTCAGATTTTTTATTTTATTTTATTATTTTTGTGTGGGTAAGTTATGCATGGTTATCCCTTGTACAGAATTATGTTTATTCCGTTGAGGTATTTAAACCTATCAATATCGTTTCTATCGTGACATTATGGAGAAAAAAAAAATGTAGAAATGGTTATTCGAGAAAGACCTTAACTTTTAATATTCCCGGTTCCTTCATGTATGGCAAAGTAAGTGGTATTTATAGAATAAGTTAATTTTAAGTTTTATTGCGTAATCTCTATCTCCCAATAAATATATCAATTGTTCAATATTATAGTGATGGCTCAATTATTTTGTCGACTGCCCATCCGTCAAAGGAATTGTGCCGTGTCCCCTTGGCATTAGCAGTTATATAATTAAACCCCATGTTACTGGCAATCCAATTAATCTATTGAGAAGGACAATTTGAATGAATATATCATTTTACAAGAACTGGAATGAGAACTGAAGTTGGTCAAAATGTTAGTTCAAACAAATTGATTGTCCTTCCTCTAAAAAAAACAAATTGATTGTCAATTGGGAGATAAATGAACTATCAACTTAATATTTATCAAGTGCGAATCCTGGTTGCAATCTGAATTATTTAAACTCGAAACTTAAATCTCCAGTAAATTTAAACACCCCCCCCCAACCCCCACCCACCCAAAAAAAAAATAAAAAGAAAGCCAAAAAAAAAAAAAAACAAAGAAAAGGGAAATGAGCTGTTGGATAAAATGGCAAGGTTAAATTAATACTACTTCAACATTTTCAGGTTTTAGTAGCTGCATATTTCATTTTTCTTTTGCCCTCATGCACTGCCACCTAGAATTATGATGATACAAAATTATCCTGTTTTCCTTCTAGTTAGGACTGAATTTTTTTTTTCTTTAATAAGAAAAACCAATATTTCAGGTATCCGGTTTTCATCATTAAAAACCTGAAACCAGCCCACAGAAAGCTAATTGAAAACCATAAAACAGAACAGGACCTCCTCCAATGAACTGTCAGTTGACCTCTGTATTTATCCCTAAATAGAAACAAACTTGATAAATTAGTTGACTCAAAGCTCGTGGACAAGTATATTCTGCCAATTTGGGATATTAAGACTTTAAAAGGATTAAACCATCTGCAATTATCTCCTAATGGTACCGCATTATCTCCCACAAAAAGTGCCGAACCTTATAAAATTTGTCCAGCTACTTAATTGTTTTATTCGTAGTATTTTATTTATTCATTCGTATTTTTAGGTTTCTTTTTCCTTTAAATGTTGAAAGCAGAGACGAAAATCTTCATGCTTAACATTTGAGTAGCTGGCGTGGAGTAATTTCTCATTAAACAAATTATACTGGGGAAAATTATTGGTTGAACTCTCTCAACTTATTCAAAACGAGAAATTGTGGAATGGGGTCTGAACTCTCAAGCCCCTCTTTTTTTAAAAAAAAATAATAATAAGAAAATGAAGATGTGTATTAATTTGCATTTTGATTCTGAACAAAACCAAAATGTACGTATCAAAAGTAGGCAACACCAAAAAAAGTAGTTAAATAGGATCTCAGCAAACGTAATACTAATTTACCTCGCTGGCATGGCTAAGTTTTTGGTTGATGCGCTTTAAGCAGATGTTTTTTCTTTAGATAAACTGGACAGTGGCTGGATTATCCAGGGAAAGAAAAAACAGAAACAAAAACAAACTAACATCGACCTAGCAAAAGTTTATCGGCCCTAACAAAGCTTTAAAAAAATAGAAGACTCCTGGACAATCCAATCATAAACTGCATTGCGGCTTCTTCTATCATTTCGAAAGACCCTGTTATTTGTTTCTAGCCAAATCCCCCACAAACCTGTTGCCAGTCGAGATACTAAGGAGGGGTTATTATACTGACAAGAACACAAGTGTTGCAGTAACTTAAAGAAGGTTGTCAGTAAAAGGGGGTCAACTCCAAACCGGTTCCAGATCCACTTAGAGTATGTACATTCACAAAACAGGTGATCTGCTGTTTCTAAAATGTCATTCTCGCAAAGAAAACAGTGCTGGTGAACCTGTATGTTACGTCTCACTAACTGATCTTGTGTCAGAAGCCTTTTGTGAGCCAATATCAGTAATAAAACTTTGATATTTGGTGGAACCTTAAAATTACAGATACTTTTAAACGCAAATTTTGCCTTCCCTGTAGAAACCAGAAATTGTACATGGAGGAACAGGAGTACTATCCGTCTGTTCTCCACTTCCACAAAATTTTATCAGTACCTCTGACAAATTGTATTCTCTGAGAAGCTGTGAAGATGTGACTCTGAGGAAAAGTCATGGGTGCTTGGATCAGGTGATGTCATCTATGGATTGCCTCCCTAACTGACATTAACTTGTTGTAAACAGGTTCCTCTTTCTCAGTGTAGAACACTAAAGGCGGTCCTTCATAACAGTCATACCAGAAAAGAGAATTGCGCCCACTTTTGATGACAGTTTTGGTTGAGATTTGAAAGTATATCCTGATGGATTTTAGTTGCCTCCAGAAATAAGAGCCATTAGCATTCCGAGCCAGTGGAGGAACGTTTTGATTTCTCTTATCATATAACTGTTTGGCAAAAGTGAACCACAAAGAATTATGTTGACTGTACAATCTCCACCACCACCTTAGCAGCATGGAAATATTGTGTAGTCTAATATTCAGCAAGCCAAATCCTCCTAAATTCTTTGGAAGACAAACTTTGTCCCAAGCCAGCAAGTGTATTCCATTTGAGTTTGAAAGTGAGCCTTTCCAAACAAAATTGCATCGTATCTTGTCTATTTCCTTAATCACCCACGAGGGAAGAAGAAAACTAGACATGAAGAAAATTGGCATAGTTGAAAGGACTGAAGAAGCTAGCACAATTCCTCCAGCTCTGGAAAGAAGAGAGCATTTCCATCCTGCTAGTTTGTTCCTGACAACATCAATCAGCTTCTAAAAGCATTCCTTGGTAGGCCTCTTGTGAGTTAACGGCAGACCCAAATAAGTCATAGGCAAGCTGTCTCTTCTGCAGTTTAAAATTATCTCAAGGTTCAAAATAGTGCTTTCAGGTGGATTAAACGGAACAAAGCAAGTTTTAGACCAGTTAATATCTACTCTTGAGACACTGGAGAAGGCTTTCAGAACCATATTGAGTGTAATGATGGATGTGCCTCTGAAAGTGGAGAAAAGCAAGGTATCGTCCGCGTATTGAAACAAGCAGAAAGGGTCTGAAATTCTAGCTGAAATTCCATGACCAACAGAGCCAGCGGTTGAATGTAGCATACGGCTAAGCACATCTGCCGCTAAAACAAATAGAGCAGGGGATAGAGGATCTCCCTGCCTAAGGCCCCGTTTATGCTTTAACGCAGGTCCCGCCTGGCTATTCAGTAAAATCGAAGAGACGGCAGAATTGAAGAGGGTCTGTATCCAGGCCACGTATTTTGTTGGAAAACCCCTTGTGTGCATCAGGTTGAAAAGAAAAGGCCAAGTAACCGAGTCAAAAGCTTTCTTGAAATCCAGCTTCAGTAGAATTGCTGGTTCCCTGTTAGAGGAAATGTTAGCTATAATTTCTCTAGCTGAATTAAAGTTTTCTGCGATCAAGCGCTCCTTGATGAAGCCAGTTTGAGAAATGGAAATTAATTCTGGCAAGAAAGGAACCATTCTGTTACTAAGCACCTTCGAGATCAATTTTGGCAGGTAAGAAATGATGCTAATAGGCCTGAAACTGAATTGTTTGAGCATTTTCCTCTTAATGAGAACAATATGTGCTAGATTGGAGTCCTGGAAGTTAAGTGTTTGGTCATACAAATAGTCAAATAATCTGAACAGATCAAACTTGACCAACTCCTAGTTTAACTTGAAAAATTCATTTGGATACCCATCTGGTCCAGAGGACTTGTCTAGTGTTGCCAGAAGGGAACAGCTATCAGCTTTAAGCAGATGTTATCTACGAATGTACAAAATTTGCTGGAATTCTGAATTTGGTCAAATCAACTCTTAGTTCGATTGCATCTCTTCTTTAACGACTCTTTAGTTCAATCTATTGTCTACCTAATTAATTCATCTTTGATGAAGGTCCATTTTATATAAGAATTTTTCAACTGGACCTTTTCACCTAATTTTGACAGCACCAAGGTAGCAAGACATAAGAATCAGCATTGACTTGTAATGAAATTTTCAGATAAAAAAGTTTCCTTTCATACGAGTTATACGTCTAGAAAATAATATTTATCAAACATATATATCAGATTGAGTAATAGACAAGTCCGGAGCAATTTGCATTATATGCAATGTAGAATCAGATTTTCAATCGATTTGCTCGATCAAATTTCAATTATCTGGTTGAAATTAAGAAGAAAAAAATAGAAAAATAATAGGTTCTGTTGACTGGGTCAAAGACGAAGACGAACAAAAGAAAAGTCAGCACCATTTATGGTCTGGGCTCTACAACAACAACTAAGCCTTTCTCAGCCTGCCGACGGTATACCGTTTACCGTGTACCGTGCACGTTTCGTCCAAACAAAACGAGTGACGAATCACTTTTCAGCATACGTTTCCGAAACGGAACGGTAAACGGAATGGATTTCGGCATACCGTTGTGTGAAATACAGTGTAAAATGACTCGTTCCGCTACGTTCCGTCCATTCTGTTACAAACGGAACGGATAACGATTCATTCTGGTGCATACCATTGTTGAAACGAATCACGCAATTGACCTGTTGCGTCCTGTGACCTGTGAGACAATTTTTTTGCGTCTTGCGTTTCGTTTTATGAACACGGGAAATAATTGTTGCATTAATCGTTTTGTTTAGGGTAACGATCAAAGCCGTTTTAATTGTTTTAACCGTTTTTTCATTTTTATGATAGAGCCAATAATAAGTTGTGAGTCCTAGAAAAAATATCAATATAACCAATAATAAACATAAGTGCTAATAAAATACACTAAAGTTATTACATCCTTGCATAGTTGATTAGGAAATTACATAACAAAATACCTACATGGCAATGCCATGCAAACAAATTACATAACAAAAAACTCAAAAGCCTACTTGATGCAATGAGCCATCTTGAACAAGTGTTAACCTGGCCCTGCAATAGAAATTTTGCAGCATGAAAATTACACAACAAAATACCCGAATCCACTAAAATAGAAGTTTTACAGCATGAACATTTTCATTAAATAAATACCTCATTGTGTTTAATCTGGCCCTGCAACTTTTCTGACTTAACAATTAGGTCCCTGAAAGCCGTACCAGTGCCACAAAACCAGTAGCAACAATTGGTACAATTATGTCCCACTCCCAAAGTCATATTAAGCCCCTATACTTTTGATCAACAACATCCATAATAAGCGTCTAAATACACTAAAGCAGCAACACTAACTTGATTATATATCAATCTTCAAAAGAATAACAGATACATATTGAATGGCTCAATTCATCATCTTTTATAAGAAATCACTATTCTGTTAAAGAACTTAAGGAGCCTATATTTCTAAATGGCTGATTGCACACAGTAATAACTGAACTACATTGGATATAATTTTCAAATTGTAAACTAGATAAACATCACAGAAAGACACGAGGATTTTTACATGGTTCAGTACAAGTTGTACCTACATCCACGACACACGCACACCACCATTCTTTTTTATTTTTCCAATAGTTTAGTACAAGAGAGAGAGAAAGAAGAAGAAGTTTATAACCCGAAGGAAGGGACGCACCTTTATAGAAACACAGGTGGCCGTAATTATTTCTTTCTAATTTTGCTTTAAATCAAAATAAGGAAATAAAATATTTACAAATTTCTGACGGATTTCGGACCGAATTCGGATTCGGTCCGAAAAGTCGCCTCTGGCTCCACACCTTGAAAGATGTACTGGATACCCCTTTGGTTAGTATATCTACCAATTGTTCATCAGTTCTCACGTGAGGAATGCTAATGACTTTATCTTCTAAATTCTGTCGAATAAAGTGCCTATCCACTTCAATGTGATTGGTCCTATCATGTTGCACCGGATAGTGAGAGATCGCAATAGCTGCCTTGTTGTCGCAAAACAGTTTCATCTCCCTGTCATCATAGAAGCCAAGATCTTTGGGTACTCTTTTTATCCACAGTAACTCTTGCAAACCTTTAGCAATTCCTCTGAACTCTGCCTCTGCACTTGACAAAGTTACCACCTTTTGTTTCTTGCTCCTCCTGGTAACCAAGTTACCTCCAACAAATGTAAAGTATCCAGAAGTGGATTTCCTGTCAGTCACGTCTCCAGCCCAGTCAGAATCTGTATATCCCTCAATTTGGAGATGACCATTTTTCTTGAAAAAGATACCTCGTCCTGGGGATCCTTTGAGATATCTTAGAATCCACATGGCAGCTTCCATGTGTTGCTCACTGGGAGCATGCATGAACTGACTCACCACTGACACATCATAAGCAATATCAGACCGAGTATGTGACAAGTAGATGAGTCTCCCTACTAATCTCTGGTACTGATCCTTATTTGTAGGTGCCTGGTCAGAGAACGCACCCAACTTGATGTTCTATTTTGTTGGTGTATCAACAGATTTGCAATCCAACATACCTGTTTCAGCATGCAAGTCAAGTACATACTTCCTTTGAGACAAAGAAATACCTTCTTTACTGCGTGCAACTTCGATTCCAAGGAAGTACTTCTACCCTCCTAAATTCTTCATTTCAAACTCTTTAGATAATTTCTCTTCCAGATCATGGATTCCTTCAGAGTCATCACCTGTGATTATCATATCATCAACATAGATTATCAAGATAACAATTTTACCTTTATTCTTGAGAAAGAATAAAGTGTGGTCAGTATCACTCTGGGTGTATATATCCATATCCCCTCATAGCACTGCAGAATCTTCCAAACCAGGCCCTAGGGGACTGTTTCAGACCATACAAAACTTTCTTCAACCTACACACAAGAAGTTGATTGCTTGAATGACTGTATCCTGGTGGAATATGTTAGAGATATGTCCTAGAAGCCAATCATATTTGGCTACTTCTATGGTTTTATGTTATGGATGATTTTATATCATTTGTTCCTTGATTTATGTGTTGACAGTTCATTCAGGTTGAGGATCTGAATTATAGATCACTGTGATTCATTTAGTAGTAAATGACAACAATAAATCTAAAGCGTCCATAATCTTGATAATTAACAAGGAACATTAATTATCAACAAGATTAGTATGCAAGTTAAGTGTTGATTAAGTTCTATAAATCACAGGTTAAGAGTAACCAACTTAATTGCATATGTTTATGTTAATTGAACATAGTACAGGACATGACCCAACGAAATAAATATATGGATTGTGTTTTGGTGTCATTATTTATTTCATTATGATTTTGATTCTAAGTTTGAGATATTTATCTTTTCCACATGAGGATAGGTTCAATAAATATCGTCTACCGCTGATTCCCGATAAGGGCTGCTATACGGACGTTATTTATGTTCTCTTGAATTGTGCGGGGAAAAGTTAAATAGTCAAGAAAACCGTATGTCCCTCATTAATTCACTTAGTGAGTGACGATATCTGTTTGGGCCCCTTGATGGAGATAGATTGTTTGCTAGCAACTGATACAATTATCTCTAGATCAAGAAACGTATAATCTGCAAGAATGACACATTCCTATCTTGGATTATACGATGATATCGTGAGGCATAGGAATCAAAATAGAGATATATTTTTATTCTCTTATGCAGGATTGAAATATTGTAGCTGTACACTATTTATGCGAATTGGGAATCATAACGTGTTGCTAGATACCGCTTATGATTATTGGAATTAAATAGCGATTTAACTCCATGTCCAACGTAGCATAAATCCTCAAAGGGTCACACAGAATTGGTGTTTTAACCATGCTTGCATTATTTATTTATTTGCAATAATTGGTATTGCAAAATATGATGAGTTGATTAATTAATTAAATAGCGTTGTAGACCGTTATAATTAATTAAATCAAAGGGATCATATAGAAATAAATTAATGCATTATCTAATCCCTAAATAATTATTATTAAGTTAATAATTATTTATTTCAACACATATGCATATAATAGGGCTTTAATTAAATAGTTAATTAAAGGCCCAATAGGGAGTCAAATTGGGAGCAACAAGAAGGGCCATTTAATAGTTGATTAAGTGGACCCAAGAGGCAAAGCACATAGCCCATAAAGGGCCCATAATGTGGCCGGCCATGATAGGTGGTAGGTGGGTGGCAAAGTTGTAATTTGATGGTGTGAGGTAGGTAGGGTTTATGCTCTATATAAAGGGGTATATGGTAGCAAATCCCACTCTCTTCTCTCCCCACAAACCCTAGCCGCCCCCCCCCCTCTCTTGTGGCCGGCGCCTCCCTTCTCTCCCTCTCCATTAGCTCATGTGTTGAGCCCCCTCTCTTCCTCAAATCAATTAGTTCATTTGCTAGAAGATTGGGAAAGCTAGGGATTAGGCATTTCCTCCAAGTTACTAGCATAACTTGTAGAGGATTTGGTTAATACCAAGTGGACTCGAGGTGATTCGACAAGGAGGCGGGAGCTAGACGCGAGCACAACCACCTACAACCTAGCCGGTTCGAGCCTCTTGATTACTACATCAAGAGAGGTATACCTTGAACCTTTCTCTCTTGTGTGAATGGCTTAATGCAAGATCCGTGTTTGTGCATGATTGTTTATGGATAATTAGTAGTATTTAATCATAAAATGAAAATTATGCACTTAACTAACAGAATATCCATGTAGATTTCTTCTTCAATATCACCATGCAAAAAGGCATTCTTTACATCGAATTGATGCAAAGGCCAGTCTCTGTTTACAGCAATGGACAATAAAATCCTCACAGTGTTTAGCTTAGCTACAGGAGAATAGCCTACTCCATATGTCTGAGAATAGCCTTTTGCCACTAGTCTTGCCTTGTACCTGTCAATTTCTCCAGTGGGTCCATATTTGACTGTAAACACCCATTTGCAGCCTACTGCCTTTTTTTCTTTTGGCCTTGTCACTAACTCCCAAGTATCATTTTTCTCCAGCGCTTTCATTGTATCCACCCATTTCGGATCGCTAAGAGCTTCATTTAGGCTGCCTGGAATGTGAACTGATGCAAGGGTGCTGTCAAATTCCTTCACAAGCTCTAGCATGTGAGACATAGTCATGAAATTTGCCATTGCATATCTGCCTTCACCATCCTCATCTGGTCTGTATCTTTTAGGTGGTTTGCCTCTATTAATCTTGAAAGGTAACTCATAACTAGAGTTATTAATAGCAGGTTCAGAAATATTTACCTCTAACTCAGAAAATTGATCATGTGGTGAAGTAGGAGACTGTATCATTTCTTCATCTTCACTTTCCAAATTGTCTTCTGATGGACCCGAATTCTCTAGTGGGTCCATTTTTGGACTCAAATTCTCATCCTCACTCTCAGAATTCGGACCGAAATTCATAAAATTCGGACCAAAATTTTCAGAATTTGGTTCGAAATTCCCTAGTTCAGGTCCACAATCTTCATTCCTTGCTGTATCAAACCAGGACTCATTGTCTATCATATTCTCCCCCTGAGAATGAGTCTGGTTTGTGCAAAAATATCCTTCATTTTCAACAAATGTCACATCCATGGTAGTATAGACTTTTCTGGAGGTTGGATTCAAGCACCTATAGCCCTTTTGATGTTGACCATAACCAATGAACACACACTTTTCAGCACAAGGGTCAAGTTTTGAGCGTTGATGTTTCTGTATGTGAACATAGGCTATACAACCAAACACTTTAGGTGGGATATTGAGAACAGAAGGGATCACAGTGTAGGTTGAGAGTTTCTGTAGAGGTGTTTGAAATTTAAGAGGTGCTGAAGGTAATCTATTTATCAGATACACTGCTGAGGTAACTGCATGATCCCAATAAGAATTAGGAACATTATTTTCTATCATCATTGCTCTGGTCAATTCTAAAATCTGTCTATTCTTACGTTCTGTCCTACCATTTTGTTGGGGAGTACCAACACAACTGGTCTCATGGATAATCCCATTGTCTTTAAAAAAAAAACTCTCCTAGTATTTTGTTGACAAATTCCTTACCATTATCACTCCTGAAAATCTTGACATTTTTATCAAATTGATTTTTAACCATGGTAATAAAGGATTTAATGGCAATTGGTACATCAGTTTTTTGTTTCACCACATTGACCCAAGTCATTCTAGTACAGTCATCAACAAACAAGACAAACCATCTATTTCCAACTAGAGAGTCAACCGGGAAGGGTCCCCAAACATCAGAGTGAATCAGATCAAAAGGAAGTCTATCATTATCATCATCTAAAATCTTAGCAAAATGAGCTCGATGGCTCTTAGATTTGATACAAACATCACAATCAAACTTCTCATTTTCAAAACCAGAAAATAAACTAGGATAAAGTTTTCTTAGGTACCCAAATGATGGATGGCCTAATCGCCTGTGCCATATCCAAATAGAAGACTTCCTACTCAAGTTCGATCCAGCTGATAGATGTGCTTATCCAACAGCCAAGTCTTCTCAATGATACAGTCCTCCTCTTCTAGTACCACGACCAAGGATTTCCTTCGTCAAGAGGTCCTGAAAAAGACAAAATCGAGGATACATGAGTACCACACAATTAAGTTCTTCACATAATTGTCCCACAGACAGAAGTTTGGATGAGAGAGAGGGAACCAAAAGTGTATTTGAAAGAGTTAAGGAAGAGAAAAATTGGACTTCTCCAGCCCCTGTGACTGGATAGGATTCTCCATTTGCATTAACAATCTTGTTCCTTCTTGGAGCGGATTCCCTTACCAAGTCTTCTTTGTCATAAGTCATGTGATCAGTCGCCCCTGAATCAATAATCAAGAGCAGTCAGTAGCAGGTGTATTCAAAGCAAAAATTTTACCTTCATTTGTCTCAACGGAAGGCAAAACAGAGAGGTTTTTCTCAAATTTCGGTCCGAAATTTACAAATTTCGGTCAAAAATTATCACTGCCAGGACTTAAACCGGCCAAATTTGCCGCTGGTAGGGTCTTCCGTTCTGTAGTCATGGTTTCTGCTACATGTGCCTTGCCCTTCCTCTTCTTCTTATTTTCCTCCCACCAGTCGGGATACCCAATCAACTTGAAACATTGCTCCACAGAGTGTTTTGAATTTTTACAATGAGTACATCCTCCGGGTGGGACCGGTTTCTTATTATTTGGTTTTTTAGGATAGTTGGACTTTTGGAGAGTCAAGGTTTGGGTTTTTGCTAGCATGGCCAAGGAATTGTCCACAACTTCACCCCCGTTCAACATGACCATTTGTCGCCTCTCCTCCTTCCTTACCAAGGAAAACGCCTCTTCTACTGTAGGGAGGGGACTAATTTGGAGTACACTAGCCCTAATCTGGTCCAACTTATCATCTAAGCCATCCAAAAAGGTCAGTACCCTATCTTCTTGTACCATTTTCTGGTATTTTTCAATATCATGTGGACATTCCATGGGATTTGGTCTACGAGTGTCTAACTCCTTCCACAATCCTTGGAGGGTACTATAAAAATTCTGGACCAATTCACCATTTTGTTTGACTTTACTAATTTTTCTTTTGAGGTCCAAAATCTAAGACAAATCACTACCATCAAAATAAGAGGTGTTGACAGCATCACATACCTCTTTTGCAGTGGAGTAGGGCAAGAAAGTACCTATCAACGATGAGTCCATAGAGTTGATCATGAAATCTTTCACCTGAGAATCCATCATAGACCACCGCTTATAAGCCTCCTCGTCCGATGGTTTTGGCCGAGTCGATCCATCAAGATGACCCAATCTGTCTCGCCCATTGAGTTTCATCTGCAGCATTTGTGACCAAAGATAGAAGTTCGTCCCATCTAACTTGATCGACATGGCAGAAGTGAACCCCTCTTGGCTATGGATATTTGGTGGAGATCTCGGTTGTGTAAGCAACTGGGACAGAGTGTTGTTCAGGCTTTAGATAAGGGCCATGACATCTAAAGGATTAGGTTCAGGGATAGGTGTCTTGGAGCCGGGATCAGATAGAGAACTCATGGTTTTAGATCAGAATAGGGATAAATTTCGGTCCGAAAAAGGATAATTTCGATCCGAAATTTTAGGGTTTCGTGGAGGTTTGGTGAGATCCAATCAAGGAAAAGGATCAGTCACTCATGCAGTAACTCGCACAAGTAAGAGGTCGTCTGTGCAGTAACTCGCACAGAGAAGAGAGGAAGAGTCGAGTTGCGCAGTCGTTCGCACAACTATCAAACCAACATGTTTCAGAATCTACCGCTCTGATGCCATGTAAACTAGATAAACATCACAGAAAGACACGAGGATTTTTACGTGGTTCAGTACAAGTTGTACCTAAATCCACGGCACACGCACACCACCATTCTTTTTTATTTTTCCAATAGTTTAGTACAAGAGAGAGAGAGAAAGAAAAAGAAGATTATAACCAGAAGAAAGGGACGCACCTTTATAGAAATACAGGTGGCCATAATTATTTATTTCTAATTTTGCTTTAAATCAAAATAAGAAAATAAAATATTTACAAATTTTTGACGGATTTCGGACCGAAATGGCTCCGAATTCGGTCCGAAAAGTCACCTCTGGCTCCACACAAATCAATTAAACTAAAAGGATAGCAGATACCTGATCAGCAACAACCAACCTATCAGCAAGAAGAGATGTGGCAAGCCAAACTTGTAAACAGAATTGAAATGTAGCCATTGGTATATATTGACCCCTAGTGTTCATCCATGGATGAAGATGGTGTCACATAGAAAGTTACTATTATCATTCTCGCTAGAAGTAAAAAGCCTTTAAAAAAAACAATGAACATCTAAGTGTGGAGATTAAAGATATGTAACTTTTAAGAATCAAGCTCAATCTGATATATTCTGAACAGTCAGTAACATGAACTTTTTTTTTAATAAAAAAACCTGACCAAAAATTTCCCAAACAGAAAATTGAATATCCTAATACCAGAATCAACAGCTTGATTTAAATGTAGCCTTACACAAACTGAATAAAAAAAAAACAACATACAGGTTCTACAATATTATGTCTACAAGAATGTATAATGAGCATAAACCACCACATGAAAGCAGAAAAAGCCAAAATGGCACATTTACAAAAAAAATGGTAGAATTAAACAAAAGTTTAAAACCAACTAACCATTTTTCAAGAATCGACTGTACTGTAGGTCCTTCAGATTTGGAGGCAATATATCAACATGGCGAAATAGTTAACAAAAAGACTCGTCAAATAACATTTGCCTAGAACTCAAACTAAAAGAACATGGAAAAATTCTACACTTACAATCAATCACGGCAATAGGTCTAGAAATTAATAAAGAAAAGAAGTAAACAACTTGGTTAAAAGAAATAAAAAACCTTGAGGAAAAGTTAGTGAGAAAAAATAAAAAATAAAATCAAATCAAATTAAAACCTTGCGTTTAAGAACCTGTTTGAGATTTACACATTAGTCTCTAAAGCTTTATAATATTACAACAATTGAATAAAACTATATGAGGAGGGAATCCAACATATACAAAGTTCAATTATCACACAAATTCCAAAAAATTAAGAATAAATATGCATCATAATCAGCACCCAAATGGACGGAATTAGAGATGAACAAATATTAAATGAAGCAATCATAATACAAATTTGTTTAATTTGACATAAAATTAGTCAAAGGTTAAGATGGGTAGCAATTGAATTTGAGAAATGATAACTGCCATTGCTTGAACAAAGTGAACACGTAAAATATACAAGATGAACACATACAAAAGATAAATTTTGTTATCCTTGTTCTGATTTGTATATGCATATAGAACTTGTTTTCATTGAACTTATTTGTTTGTATGTGTTTACTTTGATTATCTATATGTTCACCTTGTCTGTTATATATGTTCAATTTGTTCAAGCGATAGCAAAATTGCAGATGACAGTAATCAATTTACATTAAATTATGCACTAACTCTATATTTAGCGATGAAATTACCCTCACCCAAATCTTTTTTTTCTTTTTTCTTTTTTCTTTTTTCGTTTCCTTTTTCACAGTACAAATTGTTTTTCCCAACTTATTGTGGGTTTTCATTAATTGGTCTACTTCTGGGATATAAAATTATCTCAACTCAGAAAGGAAGTGGAAGAGCGTTTTTATTTGGCACATCCACTCTACTCTACTCTCTCAACATACTATTTCCTTCGAAATACATAGAAACAAAAGATACATTCATACATATGTTTTTTTCATTAATGAAAATACATTAAACTGTTCCACACAATAGATGTATGAGCATAGTCCTAGACACATAGCGCACAGAGACATATATATTAGCGCTTAAATTACAATTAAACCACATCAAGAATATAACTAAAACCTGCTCTTACTTGTATTTCATATTCGCTATCCTTTGCTTCCTCTCATCTGATAATCTCTTTGCGAATTTCGCAAGAGCTTCTTCATTAGTTCCTTTACCATCGACTGGCCCATATACACCTGTCTCTACATTCACTTGACCTACTGGCTTCTTTAAGAGATCCTCTCCAATCTGGATTAAATCTTTTAAATTCTTTTGTGTTGAGTTGTCCAGAGATGCAGTTGCACCCTTCAATGTATCGGTCTTTAACAATGAAACCATAAAACCAGGTCAGGTTATTTAACTTTAGATATCATATACAGTTTGAAAGAAAAATAAATTATCCATTAAATTAAAAATTATACCTGTATGCGCAGGTAATTATCCTGAGAGTCAAGTGCTTGGAAGAATACTGATAAATTTGTATCAACTATACAAGAAGTTGCATGAAAAAAGATGTTTACCAAGGGGGTCATTCCCTTGTTATACATCCAATCAAGTGCACCCCATTTGGCGCTGTCCTTTGCATTGTATTTATCCTCCTTCTTAGAATTGCCAGTACCAATTGATATGACGATAAACTTGCCGTAATCCATGGGTGTAATTACATTAAAGTCTGGATTTTTCATGAAGATTTGTTGCGTAATATGGGAGATTGCAATCAATGTCTGCAACGGTGTATACGAAATTTTAAGTAGTGCAAGGTAAAGTTCTTAGAGAGTCAGATGTCCTTTAAGTAGTGCAAGGTATGTTTATTCCTGCTTCTTCTTTTTTTTTTCCCTTTTGTGCATATAATTTGATGTATTTGATATACTCACAAAAAGGTGTTCGACGAAACGATAATAGCATTTTAATTCATTGCTTCTTTCTGCTGGATTTTAAAGTATCTCACAAGTTATATTGAAGTTGAAATTTTTTAAACCTGAAATTTCTTCTTTAAGTTTTTTCATTGTATCAGTTTTTTCTTATTCAATTGATGTTGAAAAGTTCTCTTGCTGTGAAAATGAATATATGCATGTATACTTACAGGATTATTAGCAGCTAGACCAACATCAATAAGATTAAATTCTCTAATATTACCCTCGGAATCCTTTGTCTCAAAGTAGTGTCCTGGAAGAAATGTCGGTGCCGCAGAAGTACTGATACACACATCTGATAGGAGTGCATTCATCAAGGGTGTTTTCTTTCCCTGTACAGAAGTAGATACAAATAAGAGAACCAAAGTTACTAGAAATGAATCAAATCAGTTTTCTGCTGATTGGCTATTTGAGTTAGGACTCCTGAAATAGTAAATTCAAGTTCATTCTGAGGTATGAAAAATGGAAAGCAATGCATAAACTCACATCAATAGTCGTGAAGATGGTTGGTTCAAGAGACTTGATGTCAAATGTTGGGATGACTAAGTTGGTCAATGTTTCACTTATGGTTGTTTCCCCCAACATCTCTCTTACCAGTGAACGCAAGTAAGTGCCACAATATTTTGGCCCTTTGACGGAGCTGATGAGAGTAGTTGCTCTACCAATTGCACCCCTACATGATTAATTAATTGAAAAAAAAGCAGCATGATTCATATGCTTGTTGAGAATATTTCGTAGAGTACTTAATTTGTGGACCAAACTAGTAATTCAGTCTCTTGCCATGGTTATTGTTTATCAACTCTGCAGCATAGAATAAGATACGACAGTGTTTCTTTCCCCCATTTGAATAACAAGATTGTGTAGCTTAAGAATTACATATTGAGAAGCGCTGAAGCAGAGTTATTCTCCGACATTTACCCATATATATTTCTATATGATGGCAATTAATTTGAAACTTTTTTCTTATACCTATTCACATTTCTATCTTAATAGTAGGCTGCTAGTTAATAGGACTAGTCATTTCTTTGGCAAGACAACGTAATAAAGCAGTTGAAACATAAAAAGAATTTTCAGAAACCATGCTAATTATTAACTTACGATTTTGGAGGAAAAATTTTAGTGCAGTGATCCAAATAAAACTGGTTAATTTCTTTTGCAGAGAAAAAGGGACGATTTTGCTTGTTAGGAGCTGCCAACATCGTCGCAATCAGACCTCCAGTGCTTGTCCCAGCTATAACATCAAAGTAATCAGCTAACCTCACATCAGGCCCATCCAGCTCCTACATAATTAGCAATTAAAATATTTGAAGAAAATCCATAAGAAGTGTTTGCTTTCCCTAAGGTTGAAGAGAGGTACAGCTATGTTTATACAGTTGCAAACATTTATAACAGCAAACCTTTGTAATAATAATAAAAAAACGTATTTAATTTAGATAAATTCTTAGAGCGCTTTCCTAATAGCAAGTCAGAGATGTATCCATTATCCTTGGTTGTTCATGGGGTTTTATCTAATAGTGACATACCTGGAGCTTGGATTCAAGATAGGCAAGAATAGTGCCTGGAATAACTCCCTTTACACCACCTCCATCAATGCTTAGTATCGTGACTGTATTACTACTCCCCATAGAAGGCGGCGGCATTCGGGGCACGTCATTGACCGAGTCTCCATTGCTTTCCATTAGCTTCTCGCTTATACTGTAGAAAATTTTTCAGAGGTCAGAGCAATGGGGAAGAAGACAGAAATAAGTTCCTGAGAAATAATTTCTCCTACTTTAGTTTTTATCTGGCTGTTGCTTTCTTTCTTCATTTTCAGACAGTATTAATAGATCAAAGATCAGAACAGTCGTTGGGAAGACAGCTATAAATTATGTTTGACTTGTAAAAAATGTAATTTTAATATTTTATTTACTCTGGTTTGTTAGATGGTTTTCACCACAGAAATAGTTCGGAATCATACGCATCTCTAGAAAAAGAAAAAAAAATAATATCCAAGCGACTGCAAAACAAAAAATATTATATTTAAGTCTGTACTCCCTCAGAGTTGTTTTCTAAATTTTTATATATGGGTAGTTAATTATAAATTTTTTTTTAATCAATTGTTGTCACATGGACGTGCACGCCTATTATCCTACAGCTTTTCATTTTCATACATAAATATCCTATTCATTCAGAAATAAATGCCACACTATTCCGATAATTAATATGTTTCAAAATGTGTTAAATGCGACTAATTAAGATCTGTGAGAAAATTAATTTTATATTAAAGAAAAATTAAATATTACCAGAACATTGCACTGTTATCAGCACTTCTATAGTTCTATAGTCAGTTTCCATGTATCGACTGCAAATCGATTTCCGAATTGTATTGAATCTAAATCATTCAGATATTGACTTTGAATCTTGGACTAATAAAATAATTATTAATACTCACTCACAACCGTTTTTCCATTTTTCTATAATAATAATTATTATTACTATTATTTTAATGTAATTTCTTCCTTTCCCTCGTGTAAAATGATGTTCATCACGTTGAGGAATCCAAACCTATCAAAATATTCCATTTATAATATTTAGTAATGTCAAAGAGGTGACTTGGCATTTTCAAAGAAAAAATAGAAATGGTCATTTAAGATGGTTGTGCCTTTTATATTCTTGTATTCTTCGTGTAATGGCTCTCCCATGTGTACAGGAAGTGGTATTATGGAATAATTTACAATAATTTTTGTTGTGCAGTCTCTATCTGTCAAAATTAAAGACATATTGTGTGATAATTTTATAGCAGTGTTAGAAATCACCCGTATATTGCAGACTGCTCATCCGTCAATGAAATTGTGTCTATGTCTCCTTGTATTTGCGGTTATTTATAACCACATATGAGAGCCAATCCAATCTGTTGAAAATACATTAATAAAAAACTATCGTTTTAGATCAAGTGTAATGAGAACTGAATTTGGTTAGTGAGCGAAATATGTATACAATGATGGAAACTAAACATTTTAAATGATTTCAGGTGAATGATCGTTGCTGAGGATACTGATCAAATTAATTTCTTAAAACCCAATACTAATTCGTTTGCAGTACAGTTTAAGGGTCAAATCTCAGGGATGGACTATTTTTTTTCTAAGTTAGACAATTCGTATTAGATTACTCTAAGATTTACACAAACAATTCAAGTTTCGAATAGGTTTAAACAGTAAGTAAATTGCAAGATAGAAAATCTAATTAACCAGAAAATTAAACTACTAAAGAGATAGATCAATTGACGAACGATTAGGGGTTTAGGTTATTCAACTTTTTTCATCTGTTAGGATTGGAACGGACCGTCCTGTACCCTGTCAGATGGTTGGAACAGCTTGTACCCGTATATATGTTTGACTTGTAAAAAATGTGATTTTAATATTTTATTTACTTTGGTTTGTCATATGGTTTTCACCACATAAATAGTTCGGAATCATACATATCTCTAGAAAAAGAAAAATAATAATATCTAAGCTACTGCAAAACAAATATATATATATATATATATATATATATATATATTGAGGATTGCTAAAATGTTATCCATAGAACGGATGGCCTTCGTGCTACTGATTCGTTCTTGTATATTATGCTTCAAACAACCGATCCAAACCGTTCATTATCTTCTACGTATTGAAATCTTATTAGAAACCAAATTTTATATTTTTTTAAATTCTTTTACTATTTTTTCTCAGATTTTTTAAAATCACTGTTATTGAAGGGTCCAAAATTTATTAAATTAAGTGTTTTAAAAAATCTGAGAAAAATAGTAAAAAAATTTAAAAAAATGTAAAATTTGATTTCTAATGAGATTTCAATACGTAGAAGATAATGAAAGGTTTGGATCGGTTGTTTGAAGCATGAAATTCAAGAACAAATCCGTAGCACGAAGGACATCCGTGCTATGCATAGCATTTTAGCAATCCTCTATATATATATATATATATTATATTTAAGTTTGTACTCCCTCAGAGTTGTTCCCTAAATTTTTATATATGGGTAATTAATTATAAAATTTTCTTTAATAAATTGTTGTCACATGGACGTGCACGCCTATTATCCTACAGCTTTTCATTTTCATACATAAATATCCTATTCATTCAGAAATAAATGCCACACTATTCCGATAATTAATATGTTTCAAATTGTGTTAAATGCGACTAATTAAGATCTGTGAGAAAATTAATTTTATATTAAAGAAAAATTAAATATTACCAGAACATTGCACTGTTATGAGCACTTCGATAGTTCTATAGTCAGTTTCCATGTATCGACTGCAAATCGATTTCCTAATTGTATTGAATCTAAATCATTCAGATATTGACTTTGAATCTTGGAGTAATAAAATAATTATTAATACTCGCTCACAACCGTTTTTCTATTTTTCTATAATAATAATAATTATTATTATTATTATTTTAATGTAATTTCTTCCTTTCCCTCGTGTAAAATGATGTTTTTCCCGTTGAGGAATCCAAACCTATCAAAATATTCCATTTATAATATTTAGTAATGTTAAAGAGGTGTGATGAACGTGAAAATGACATAATATTTGTGTCCGGTTAAGCCTAATTATTTTCCTAAGTTCTATCTTTTTCATATTCATTTTACATCATTTTGTTCATTTTGCACGAAAGATAGAGATATTGCCGATTTGTTGTTTTTACTCTATTTCAGGTTTGAGGATGCACCTGCATCTCCAGTTGCATCATGGCGCAAATTAGGAACCCAAACTGTGTTGCATTTCTAGTCTAAGAGTGCACCCGCACCATAGGGTGCATCCTGGCGCAGATTTGAAAACAGATCCGGCTTTTCACCTCATAGCTAGCTAAATCTCTCAAATTTCGCCCTGTATTCTTGTCTGGCTGAAAAAAGAAAAGTCCAGCTCTCTCCCTCCTGTGATTTATGGCAAGGAAATTAATTATTAAGGGGGAGAAAAAGAGAAAATCAGCATAAAAGGCAGCCAAGAGCTGTTGTCCAGAAACTTATCTCACCTCTGAAATTCCAGATCCATATCTATTCTTCCCCCTCTCTCTCTGGTCGAATTTTGACCTAGGGCTTCGGCCCTGGTCTCTCTTGGAGGCGTGGCTGCATCTCTCTTGGTGACAACAATGAGAAGACGTGCAACACTCAAGCCTAGAGATGAAAGCCAAGGAGATTGGTTGCATCTTTATCTTTTTATTTCTTGTGATTTTTGTGTTCAAACTTGTAGTTTGTTTTTATTTTTTTATGAGTAGCTACACTTTAATTAGGGTTATGATGTAACAATTGAAATGCTTGGTTTATTGGATGCTTAGTTTATTTTATATCATGATTTGGTGTTAATTCTTTCTATCTTTTGCTGAAATTGTGTTGTGCGATTTATTTGATCACTTGCACGCTTGTTTAAAGTATGTTTGGATTTATCTTTGAGTAGCTAGACACAAAGGTGTAATTGATTTTCTAACTTTCTAGCAATCCGCTTAAACTATTTGTTTATAGTTTGAGTAGACCGATTCTAGAGGAAGTTAGAATAAATTATTACCAAACAGTCCGCTCAAGATTAATGTATTTCAGATTTTACACAAGTAGACATGCACAAAAATACTTATAAACCACTTATTAACACTGATCTATTAAATCATGAGAACAAAATAAACGAGCTTCATTAATCCAAGTATTACAAAGTTGTGAAGTCATAACCCTAGTCCAAAAACATATAAATACATTCAGTCTTTATTTTGAGTCTTTTCTGTCAACCTGCATCCAGTCTTGAACTAGTTGCATCTCAGCTTGCATCCTATTTCAATACTTCACCTGCATCTCTGGTTGCACTCAGTCCAGTGCGACTGCATCATTTCCCTGCATTGTCATTTAAATTCAGTTATTTACTTTACTGTTTTAACCATGTAGTTTAAACACCAATCCAACTATTTGCCAGGTCTAGATTACCCAAAGTTGTTAGTCCGGTAATTCTAAACCGCCTTCCTATGGGATCGACCCCTAAGTACTACGCAGTAGGATAGTGCGCTTGTATTCCGACCAAATAAGGTTAGGATTTTTATTTAGTCTTGTGTACCCTAAAAGCACACATCAAGGTGGCTTGGCATTTTCAAAGAAAAAATAGAAATGGTCATTTAAGATGGTTGTGCCTTTTATATTCTTGTATTCTTCGTGTAACGGCTCTCCCATGTGTACAGGAAGTGGTATTATGGAATAATTTACATTAATTTTATTGTGCAGTCTCTATCTGTCAAATTTAAAGATATATTGGGTGATAATTTTATAGCAGTGCTAGAAATCACCCGTATATTGCAGACTGCTCATCCGTCAATGAAATTGTGTCATGTCTCCTTGTATTTGCGGTTATTTATAACCACTTATGAGAGCCAATCCAATCTGTTGAAAATACATTAATAAAAAACTATCGTTTTAGATCAAGTGTAATGAGAACTGAATTAGATAAGTGAGCGAACTATGTATACAATGATGGAAACTAAAATTTTTTAAATGATTTCAGGTGAATATTGCACATATTTCATTTTCTTTTACTCTCCTCTTTGACAACCTGAAATCAGGGCACAGAAAACTAATTGAAAACCACTAAACAAGACAGGACATTCTCACATGCCCCGTTGACCACCTGATAAATAGTTTCTTTTGTTTTATTTCGTTCTCACTTCCTTGTTAGAACTTTTTTTTTTCGAAATCTTGACAGAAGCTATCAAAGAGATGTTAGAACCACCTTACTATTTTAGAACAACAGAATATTCAGTTGAACCAAAGCTGAGGACAGCTATCTTCACACAATTTGGGACTTTCACCATTGAAGTATTAATCTTTCCGACTTTTATCATTTAATGGCACGCATTATCTCCAACTAAAAGTCGTGAATATCCAGCTACTACCTTGCTTTTATTAATTTGTTTAATTATTTATTATATTTTCCTTAACAAAGTACCCTGGATGAATTTGTCAAACTCGAATCTGGATCCACTAAAGAAATAAAAATGTAAAAGGGTAGCAAAAACATTCTTCATCAATAATAAATGAAAAAGACGAGTTGTTGATAGGGGCTTACCAGATGAATGCACCTTGCTAGCCTGATTGATGCAAAACCACTTCAAACAAAATTCAGAACCACAAATTTGCTGGAATTATCAATTTGGTTGAATGAACTAAACGAATTTACAGAGCTTTTTTAAGGGACAAACAAGAAAATTTCGTTTACCAAAATAAAGTAGATCTAGCAAAGTACGAAAATAATCCAAAAAAATATTGTTGTGGTCCCAACAGAAAATGGTGAAATGGGATGTTATAAACACCACAAAAAGTATAAACAAAAATTTTTAATGAGGAAAAAAAACTGTACCAACTAGAAATACTTGAGTCAGTACAATTGCCTACAAGCCCTTATATTACATGAGTATTACACCTAATTAATATCGCCACACAAACCATGGAAGAGAAAAATGAAAAAAGATGCAAGGAAAGCATTTCATTATACTTGTGACTTTAATTTGTGAAAAAACGAGAACTGCCTTCATCCAAGCCTTGCTTCTCTGCGTAATACCTAAAGAAGAAAAAAAAAACAAATGATTTTGTTATATAGAAGAGTTGATACACCACACACCGACCCGCACACACACGAAAGAAAAAAAAAACATTACTCCCAACAAGAATTATCCTGCATATCACAGAACACATAGAAATTAAGTTTTAAGACCAACAAAGCATATGGTTCTACTGTCATTTGTGCATGTCATTTTTATACATAAAGCTAGGAATTTAGGGGCCTTTTGAAGAAAATAGTAAAGACAAGCTCATCCTATACACCACCTCAAAACGAATAAATAGTACAAAAGGGGAAAAAATGCGAGTTTCCCAGTAGTTGAGAGCCCTACCCAAAAATCCTGAAGAACTCATATTACAAGGGAGAAGAACATGTTGTCTGATTGACATATGAACAATAAAGGTTATCTGGGTGCTTTTGGAGAGTAGGGATAACATCATGGATTTAAGTTCAGAGAATACAGTACACATGACATCCTCTATCCTTCTTTGGGGATTTTTCATGATATTAGCGATATTTTTCTGTTATTTAGCAATAGCTATCTTTATTTCTAGCAAAAACATGATTACCTCTTCAGCAAATTTAATTAAGATGGTAGTTCTGGGCCTCTGTTGGCCTTCAATTGGTACAAAATGAGCCGTAACTACAGCAGGGAAACCAGCTCCATCTAATACACCCTACATTCCACAAAGCAGGTATAGATATCAACTTTCAATACTTAGATTTGAGATGGCTGGGCCTGACGTACTACTTGTGCAACAAGGAGATGCTCTGACAACCTCTATACAGTTGTTTTTCGTTATTAAGCATGTATCTTTTTTAAAGTGTTTTCCTTGTATTATACCCCTTATTACTAACGTTTATGAATATTAACCATTTTATTCTCATACTTGTAACAGAGCCCTAAATTTAATGTAAAGTGTGTAAACATACCAGAAGCAGAATAAATTGCCCCAGTATCTTCTGTATAACCGGAAACCAACTGATTATAAACAATTTTCTACATATTGTTTGGTATGATTTTTTTTAGTCTATTCAGGCTTAGGTAAAAACATGCATCAAAACCAGGATAAAAATTCAAACATCTAATAGCATCGGCATTGCACAAATTCGGGGGCATCTATATTGCAAATTTCTCAAATGCAGGATATAATCGGCAATATGGAAAATATATAAGGAACAACTCCAGATCATATTGAATAATGTTTTTATTATTTTGGGTTTGGATATTTTTTTCACAAAGGATTAAAATGTGAAGGCATAAAAAATAGAGGCAATTCAAGCGTTCACATAGAAATTATACTTCCTATGTCATTTTAATCAGTGTCCATTAGTAAGAAATCTAAGAGTAAAGAAAGCTCAGCATTGTAACCCAAAGACAATCAATTTTCCTACAAAAACAAGTCAATCAAATGAAACAGAACAAGAGCTAATTTTTTCACTCACCCGGACTATTCCAGCAACAAAAGCTCCACAATTGAATGCACCCATGTCTTTTGGTACAGATATAAACCTTAAAACCAGAAAAATAACTTCATGTTCAGTCCTTTCAGGCTCACATTCAGGTAAGTCAATATAAAACATACTTTAACAAGGGAAAAGGAAAATGCAGAATCTGATTTAAATTGATAATTTACTGAATTTTTTTTTTCAATTAGGCACCTGATGTTTCGTTCAATTAGGTTCCCTTTGTAAATTTATTTCATTAGACCCTTTGCATCCAAGATTTTAACATCACTGAGGTGGCAGAACAATTGTTGATTGAGATGTCAGGATAACTAGAAGCAGATTTCATGGAAGTATGATCTAGTTCCCAAGAAATTTCCTGTCCTATCCCTCTTTTCTAACTATGCTCAGCTCCTGACGCCCCTCAAGAATGAACTTCCCAAACCTATGTGCAAAGAGAACAAAGCTCTCTTCAGACATCACCTAGTGTTATATAGAAAGATTATACCAAAGAAAGCCTAATAGTGACCAGAAAAATATAGAACAAATCAAATGACAACTGACCAGTAATTGAATTCATCCCCAGGTGCAAAAGAATTACAGAAAGGATCTAATTCACAAATAATATGTTATGCATCTTCATAAGCAAAATATACATATATAGGTTTTGTTAAACATTTCGTTGCTATCAAATATATGGTTACATCTTTTTGCAGTGACAACTGACAAGTAATTTTTGCTCTATCAAAAACTTCACTCTGGAGTTACAGAATCTGATTTTGGTCTCCTTTAGTGACACATCTTTTTCAAAGAAAAAGTAAAAAAGCTGAGACACTTGGGAGGATATACTTGGTAGTGTCCAACAACACTAGCTTAATTGCATTTGAGAGAAGCTTGCACGATTATGTGAACAGTGCACAGAAATCAATGCATTTGAGAAAGATTTCACAATTCTGCAAAGACATCTATACTTAAGCATTCGCAGAAAAGGACCATCACAGTAATAAAAAGATTGGCTTTGCAGTAAAGACAGTATGACTGATCAGCATTTCTTTCTATGGCAGAAGATCGAGATAATGCGAGATTAAGGAATTGGTTTTTTTGTGCAAACATTTCATGCCCAGCCAGGACCACTTGCATTATCAGCAATTCATTTCCAAACAAATCAGAACTAACTGATGAAATATTACCAACATTACTAAGACCTGAACAAAATCTGACTCAAGGAACCTAAATGCAAAAGTTAAGGGCCAAAATCAGATCTTTTTCCCAAAAAAAAAAGACCTTTCAGTAAACATCAAAACATCTCACAGATGAAAATTATTCAAGTCTGTTTCAGTCAAAACCAGCAAAATAAACCCAAAAGTAACTACCTGACAATATATTTTGGTTGACTACAGTAAAATAAAGAGAAAAAGCAATAATTCTCATGAAAGTAAGATTATACAGATGTTGATCACATGGTGCTTTTTGTAATTTAAAGCTGTTTTTTTTTCACCTGGTGCTGATATCAACACAGAAAAGCAGCAAGGATTTCTGTTTTGGAGAAGTTTCTCATGCAAAAAAGTGGCATTACCTGTTAACAAGAAGCTCCTTTTCACTGATCATGTATTCATCTTCATGTTCTGTTCCCTTCTCAAGAGAGTCAGCTACCTATCACAACAGTCCAGGAAACATTTTCAACAAAATCAAATCCAAATCTGGTCAAAGTCTAACAATTAAAGTAGATGAGGTTGAAATCCAATCCCTTTGATTAAGATAGGACAATCATCTGTTTACTGAAAAAAATTTAGAGTTACAAATTCATGGTCAACATATAACCAGGTAATTTGCATCAAAAATTACATTTTCTATTGATGTGTGAACATACTTCAAGATCAAGAATTATCTGAATAGTAACCAGAACAGTACAGTTTTATGGGACCTCAAAAAATATGGCCACATATTAGGCACAATATAGAAAAATTTGTGGAAAAATGCAAGAGAACCTTTCCAAATAGAACCTTCCAGACAGTGCTGTGAATGAATGATAGGATACCTAACAATCGAGTCTCCCTTCTGTTTCCCTAAATAGTTGTAATCAGAACAAATAAATACTTTTAGTTGTCAACAGTAATTCCTGAACAAATAGTCATATACTGAGATGGCCAAATTTTCAACTGACAAAACCAACCTAAAAGCTAAAAACTAGCATGTACACAACATTTCTCCTATCTCCAAGGATTACAAGAATTGGCTGAGATTTTCACAACTGACAACATAATCTCATCTACATTCTTAATTGGATATTTTGCAAGTTATACAAAAGATCTACGGTACTAACTGGACCAAAATGGCCGAATGGTCGCTGTTTAATTCTCACAGTTATTTCAGTTTAATAATGGCATACAAAAAAGAGAAACTTTCTAAGTGGAAGGGAAAATATCAAGATTTAACTTAAGTTCACAGCTATGTTCCAGTCACTACTGGATGTGTGTTACTTTCAAACAACACTAAAGCTCAGCTAGAGATAATCACCAAAAGGCAGGCTGGGTGCTTGTATAAGCACTAAAAGACAGAATAAAAAGCAATCACCTTGTCTCTATGGCAGAGAAGTTCAAGTACTCTGGCACCAACAGCATAACCTGCGTCTTCTAACCTGAGAAAGCATTTCTCAACTCCAATTCCCATCCACAGATGACAACATAACAAACTCAAAAAGTAAAATAAAATTAGACTAACCTCCTTTCCAACTCAGCAATGTTGTCGACCTGCGTCTGATTGTACTGGACCAGTTCCGAAAACAAAAATGCAAATGCACTCAGACTCACCTAAAAACAACCAACTTAATCAGCAATTGTAAAATCAGATATAGATATCATCCTCACTCCATCTAATAAACCATAATGCCTGAACTAACTAAACGAATTCTCTTGCAAAAGCTTCAAAATTAAAAAACTTCATACTTAAACAGGGATTAACTGCACTAGTAGTGACACATCGAGCTTAACTATAATCATTTCCTCAGATTAGGTTCCGAACCATGTATAGTGTTTTGTACTACTAAGAAAATAGTAAAATCTGGATCCAAAAAAAGGGAAAAGGAGAAAGGAGATTTGGAAATACCTCTTGTCGACCCCGACTGAGAGGCTTGTCAAGGACATTTCCGTACTGCTTCGGTTTTCCCACTCCGATCATAGCTTTCGCTTTGTTTTTTCTTCTTCTCTGATGTCGACTGAGGAGAAGAAGAGAAGAGTCGCTTCGGATCTACAACTACAAGACTACAATATCAGAGAGAGGTGACTCGGTAATGGTAGCTTCATGGATCGGGTTGAGAAATTTGTGGAACCCGATTTGAATTCCAGTCCTTGGATGATTTGTTATTTTGTTTGGGCCTAAGACTAAAAGGCCTAAACTGTTCTCCAACATGCTTTTAGAGCCCACGAGTATCATATGAAGCCCAAAATTCAGAAGAAATTCAATAAATGGCAACCACTTAACCAGTTAACTGTTACTCTCTTAGCTCTAGCTCCAAAGACCAAAGGTATACTTCCAATTTTCTATGAATGAGTACGTTGGCATATACATTATTCCAGAACGTCTGTCTGCTGGCAATGGAGTGATGGTTAGAACCGCCTGATAATAATCAGCCAGTACATAATTTTAATTAATTTTTTTAATTTAATTATTTTTCAGATTAGGCCGTGTTAGGGCCGGCAATGTATTGCATAAGGGTGCAATCGTCTTAACACCGGCACCATATATAGATTCATTATTCTATGTCGACGCAGATCATCCGGCCGACTTACTTTCCCTATCAGCATTGTCTTTTAATTTCTAATTATATGCCATGTAAGACTAGATTTTTGCCCTCGATTGCACAACAAATACGTACACGCTGGATAGTATTGAATTTTATGGAGATTTTCATGCAGATCTCAATAGGAGCTACACGAATTTTGAAGTGATGTGTGCCTTCTGATTCTTATGCATTGCAATATCTGAATTTATGCAAGGCTAAAACACTACGTACAGCAGGCCATCAAACAGTAGCAACTAAGTTATGCAATTTGACTAAGTCAAATAAATCAATAGAAAATGTAAAAATTCACTTACTGTAATGACAATTATTGAAACAATTATCTCAATTAGATTAAACAAGACGAATAACCATACTGAATATAGCAAAATATAGTACTCGGTACATATTTTGGTGTAAAAATTGAAAGTTGAAAGATAACTTCAATCACACAGAATTGGACCTAAGCCATTGGATTGTGCTAGTTGCACAAGCCTACAAGCAATAGGTCAGTACGTATGAGTCTATGAGATAAGTTGATAGTGTGAAAATCATTAATTGCGGTCATGTTGTTACTTAGTATCTAAAAAAGGACATTGTTTCCGTGCCTTTTACATTGCCAACTTAGTAAGGAACAATCCATGGGGATCACGCAATTACAAAAGGATATGTATTGTGGGTTGTGGGTGGACCTCATGTCTGCTTGGACACGTTAGATTCATGAATCTATCTAGCATAACTAATAATGATATCTTTCAATGTGATGAGCCCCTATGCGGTTTGGTTTTAGCACCAAGCTTTGCTATATCGCCTCTTTTTCTTTGAAGTAGAAAAGCCATAGTGTACTTGTTTGTTTCTCTGGTCAGATTTTTTTTTCTGTTTTTTCCCCTTGTGAAGGAGGAGATATTGGTACTTAGGAATGGCAGTGGGTATGTGTTACTGGTTATCTTATCTCCAGCTTTAATTAGATATAATAGCCATGTGCCGAGCTAACTATACTCTAGATAACTAGAATTAATTTCTCCTATTACTCCTTCCACGCACCACCTATTTGGAACATCTCCATCAATGTTTTCAATACCCTATAGGCATCCATATCGGTCAGTGGTCGAAATCCGGTATTCTCCCGAAATTTTTCATATTTCCTGCCTTAGTATTGGATAACGCCATTTCAATCGCCATTCCAATATATGATATTACCGGAATTTTCCGGTAACCCGTAGGTAGTGAAAACAGAGACAGGATAACAGCCAAGAAAGAAAGACCAGGTTAAAAACATCTCCATCCCATTTCCAAAATTATTGTATATATTGATTGGGACAAATGCCATTCCAATTGTAAGAATATGAAGCAATTACCAATTTGGCAAACTTGCTATGTTAACAATTATCACTATTCACTATTTGTAATTGCTTACTCAGAGATGTATTCATCAAAAAAAAAAAAAACTAAGGCCCTGTTTGGATAGTTAGGAATAAGGGCTATTCTAGACTAAATAGCTATTCAGGACTAAGAAACCATCCAAACAGTCCAGGATTAAGAGCTTATTCTTAATCAAATTAAGATTAGTTAATCCGACATTTTGTTAGAATAAGAGTTGAGATTAGAAAGAAAAGCTCATTATTTATTCTTTCCTCATCCAAACAAAAAGTCTTAATCTGAGATTAAGCTTATTCTTAAGAATTTAGGATTAAGAATCTTAATCCTGAATAGCTAATCCTACCCTTAATCTCATACGATCCAAACAGAGCCTAAGAGATTTAATTATCCTCATTTATTTTAATCTGGGTATTTCCATATTTGCTATACTATCCAAATTCTGATTATCCAATATATGAGGTGAGGTTTGGCAATTTGCAGTTTTTTTTTTTTTTTTGAAAATGCAATTTGCAGTTAAGCTAGGGCTGTATTTGAGCTGAATTCGAGCGAGTTAGGGACAACTCAAACTCAACTCAGCTGTAACTCGAGTTGAGTTGAGCTAAGTTATAAATACTTTCGAGCTTTTTAAGCTAGCTCAAACTCGACTCGTCCCAAACTCAAGCTTGCTCGTGGGCTCACGAGCTAGCTTGAAATAAACATATATCCTTCAAATATTTATTTATTTAATTCATATGTTATTTTAGTATTAAATTTTTTGACATATACAATATTGTAAACAATAAAATTGTTGTCTTTTATATTTTTTTTATTGATTTGAAACAAAATATGTCTTGAAACTCAATCTATCATATGTAATATTATCTAAAATATAAATATATAAGAAGAAAAAAAATTTTATTAAGCTATAAATTTTTATTACTCATAAATTATGTTAATAATATACATTTGAAATATAAATTTATTATGTCACGAGTCAGTTCACGAGTTGCGAGTTGAGTTGACATCAACTCAAACTCAACTTGTCAATCAACCGAGTTAGTTCAGCTCGAGTTCTACCAACTCGAATTTCGTTAGCTCGAGTTGCAATCGAACTTTTCTGAGTCGAGTTCGAATTACCTCACCACTTATGAGTTTTTTGCTCACCCCTAAGTTAAGCTAACAAAAAGAACGTGTGCCGACCTAGATTGGCCATAAATTCTGTGCAACACAAATATTGAGGAGCTAACATATTTCTTTTGAGATTCAAGAATGAAAATTTTGCATTTGTTTATATCTAAACAGTCAATTTAAACTTGTAATGTGTGTACCAAATTTTACTATTTTTAGAAATTTCATTTTTCTTTGGGATTTTTTATAACAATTAATTAGTTTAATAGTTTCTACAATCATAATGGGTGTGTTTGGATACATTGAGAATAAAGAATAGGAATAGAGATAAGCTTATTCCTTATTCCTTATTCAAATACCAAGATTTTGTTAGAATATGAATAAGGACCGGAATAAGCCCAAATTCCTTATTCCTTCGTTGTTTGGTTTTCACCGGAATAAGGAATAAGGGGCTTATTCCTTATTCCCAATGTATCCAAACACACCTACTTTTAATTTTGAAACTCGATATTTTATACAAGTTTAACTATTTATCACTTTGAATTTTGCAATGATCCAAACTTAATAGCATTTGATGAAATCCCAAATGAAATTTCATACACAACACCAATCTATAAAGTCAACAATATATTTTGTTATTTTTTTTCATTTTTAGAGGTTTTTTTATTTGATTTGAAACAACATTGTTAATATTATGAAGATAACAATTATAAATGAATCTTCGTGAATAATAAAACGGTACAAATGTTTGCAAATATCACAGAGACATCTTTGAAAACATAAAAAAAAATCAACACAAAAATATTTTTAATTTATTTATGGTATAATAAAACATATATATGATGCAAGCCGTTAAAAAACTCCGTTTTTTTCGTTTTATCCATATTTTTGTTTACACCTTATAAACGTTTTATCCGTTTTATCGCCGTTTTATCACCGATAAATGCAAAAATCACAATCCAACCGTTAAACCGCACAAATTACATTTTAAAACCTTGATATGATGCTTGCTTTGGTTTGAGGCACTTCTTTTACCCACGAGAGTGGCGTTTGTTTGTTACCTTTCTGTTTTCATAAACTGAGGGCATGATATGCCTATATGTTACTAGAAAGTGAAATTTTCTATTCCCATTGGAGTGATTTCAAGTCCATGGAATATATGGCTTTTAAACTTGTCATAAAGGAAATAGTTCGACTAGATTGATGAGGTTAAGCATGTCTAGCATACGTTTTTATGTAATGTGGGCCCTACACTGTTGCGGAAAACTCTACACTTGTCTGTCCTTGCAGAGAACAGTATACTATGCTGCCAAGCAACCTTCATGCCTTAATAGTTGGACAGGACTAGACAACGGTCAAGGAAATTAGCAGAGAAATCTGTAGAAGAAATATGATTGGTAAGTATTGTCAGCTTGTCACCTTTTCTCTTTTTTTTTAATAGTAGGATGCTTTAATATGTATTGTCACCGGGCCTCCCTATTTATTGCGCATTACGGATACTATCTAATTTTTATTAGCAGTCGACGGTAGTAATAATAATGAGCATTTTGTGAATATAAAATCCAGAACTTGGTCAAAATGAGAAGGGTAAGGGTTTTTGTTTTTTTAAATGTATATTTTATTAATTCTTCATCTTTAGAACATTATTAATTCGAATCTAGAACTCAAATATATAAGTTAACCGTTAGATGTGAACTATACGATTTTTTCAACGTGTTTGTTAAAAATTACGACAATACGACACTCTTTTTATAACCATCAAAATCTTATAAAGCACACTGATGTGGATAATTTCTGGAAACTGATTCAAGTAATTGAATCTTACTAAAATAATATCAAAATGTGAGAATTGTTTATGCACATGTAGGAACATTAACCATTTATGATATAATAAATAAGAAAGGAAGGAATAAAATATTAATTTTTTGGCATGGTTCATCTACATGATAAAAATAACTATTTATTTAATAAATTTGATTGATTAATATATGTTACAACAAACGTGGGAGTCCAGCACAGATGATAAGTGACTATGTCGTTATTCTAGAGGTAACGAGTTCAATTTTATATTGAGGACTATGCCTCTGTAAATAAATAATCTTGTTTAAAAAAAAACAAACAAACAATGAACTGATGAAACATTTGCTTTAACAACGACTTCGCAGCTGTAAGAGCTATATATTACATGCATTGAGCCCTTTTATATTCTTAATTTAAGTTGAAAATATTTTGTTAAACAAAAAGTGAAGATAATTTGAACCTTTCCATTGAAATTTCCATTTAGGCCGTAATTTCTCCTGTGAACAACAAAAGTAAAAATTGCACGCACACGAAACAGTGAAATCACTACACCAAAAAAAAGCTTTAGTACCGCTCCATTAACATCTGTTTTTAAGAAAACCGGTATTAAAAATAGACGGTGGCAATTTCGTAATTATCAGGCTTTATCTTTAGTACCGGTTTTTTAAAAAAACCCGTGCTAAAATGTTGGCCTAAAAAATAAAAAAAACGGTTTATCTTTAGTACCGGTTTTTAAAAAAAAACGATACTAAAATAAATTGTTATGTATTATTCCCTAATTATTTCACCGTTCCCTCCCTAAAATTTTCGCCATTCCCTCCTATTTTTTCGCCAAAACCCTATCCTCTCTCTCTCTCTCTCTCTCTCTCAATCACTCAAGTTCTCTCCGTTCTCTCCGCCAAATCCCATACAGCTCAACCTCAAGTTCTCTCTCTCAACCGCTCAAGTTCTCCATCGAGCACCCGTCTCTCAGTCTCTCTCCGTCGCACAACACTCGGCCTCTCTCTCTCCGTCTGAGCCACACAGGAAGTCTCTCTCTCTTTCTCCCTTTCTCCACTTGTTTCTGAGATTCTAAGTTCCTTCCTTTGATTGATTTTGGCTTTTTTTTGGATTTTAGGTCGGGAGATGGAATGGTCACAACTCCGCTGGAGATTATGATAGACCTAGAGGGAAAAGGTTAGATTTTCTCAATTTGGAAATTTTGCTTTTTCTAATTTTACATCTAAGATTGCTTGATTTGGGTGAGGTGTAATTTTATGACTGGCTATTAGGTGAGGTGCAATTTTATGCTATGTAGCTTGGTTAGTGAGATTATGGTGATAACTTGGATTTCAGAATACTAACCTTGCTAAATTGGGATTTTTGGAGTAGTCACTATATTAATTTTGGTTGAAATAGTTGAATAGCACGCTTAGCATTTAGTTCGAACATTTACCAACCCATCCAAATGCTGAATTAGTTTTTGGAATAGATGCCAATATGGATTATAGCTCCATTACTTATGAATCCAAACATGCTGCCTGGCTAGTTTCTGATATTTGCAAATTAATAATTGCGAATGTTATTCTAGGAGGAAGAAGACATAGCTTGGGGATGACATTTTATGAGCTTACTGTTGTCTCTAATGTAAATAGGGACATGCTACTTTTCAAGTGAAAAAAATATTTGAATATTCATATTACACGAATCAGCATAATTAGTCTTGGTAACATTGCATGCAAAAAGTATGGGACCTGACATAGTACTTCCTTTTCTAATTACATTTACCAAGTAGTTGGCCTTATTCAATCTTGTGCTGTGTATAAGTAATTTGACCGACATCTCTTATTTCAGGTATTATTTTAACTCACATTTACCTGTCATTTAAATTTCTGCAGAGATGAAGTGTTTGGCCCTGTTGCACCTGTCATTTAAATTTCTGCAGAGATAAATTTACCTGTCATTTATAGGTATCTTCAAATTGCCTCTTGTTGAAGCACGTGTGCATGTATTTTACTTAAAATTCTGTAACTTTATCTTTCAATAATGATGTAAAATTTTGAATGATTTTTACTAGATCATTGGTTAAATTTGAATTATTAATATTTGTTGTGTTCTGAATGCGATATTATGATTTCTTTTAATTTACATAGTTATATATGTATGATGCAAAACGGAAGTAAAGAGATGATCTGGCAGCAGCTGCGAGGGTGTATATAAAAAATAAAAATACAAACCTTTAGTACCGGTTATTAACCTAAAAACCGGTACTAATAAAGATAGTAAATTTTAAATAAAAAATGCAGAGATTTTTAGTACCGGTTTTTAGTAAAAAACCGGTACTAAAAATGATATCTTTAGTACCAGTTTTTTACTAAAAACCGGTACTAAAAATCTCTGCCATTTTTCCCACAATTTTCAGTGCATTTTTAACACCGGTTTTTTAGTACCGGTTTTTAATTATCTTTAACACCCCCTATTATTAGTACCACTTGACAACCGGTATTAATAATCATTAATTAACCGGTACAAAAGATAAAAAATGGCGTAGTGAATGCTGACCATATTTAAGTATCAAAATTAAAAATTGTTGAACAGTTGGGGAATATTTATGCTGAACTTAATTATCTGTCTACGAGAACATTAAAAAAAATTCTGTAAAGATCAAAAATTTTAATTGTGTTCGCCCTCACTTATCAGCCATGACACACACAGCATATATTTAATTTGAAGAATTTGAAAATTATTTACTAAAAAAATAATAATTCGTTGTATTTAAAAGTTGCTCAGCGAATATTAATCTTAGACGCATGAAGAATTTTTAGTGGAGAACATATTTAAAAAAAATGTAAGTTTTTATTTTTGTTTTTTTTTGTTAATTAAGTTGTCAATATTTACTATGTGATGTTATTTTAACTTTTTAAATAATAAGTAATTGACATATATTCAATACTTGTAATTGACATTGTCATTGGTTTTATAATTAATCAAGAAATTTCAAATTTGTAAGAAAATTCAAGTTCCATATTCTGCATAAGCACAGAACATCGTTGAATAAGTTTATTCGGAAAGGTAATATACAGATTGAATCTCATGTGGGGCAGTCGGGAGCAAATGTATATTTCCCGTATAAAATATGGTTATCCTCCTATACAATTAATAACTACCGTCGCACTTCTTGTCATTACATGTGTCATTCATCTCCAGTTTTACCTTACTGGAGATTTTTTTTTATTTTGTCAAAATATAGCATCCAAGAATAAGCGAACATCTTTTAGGAGTATATAAATGGAGAGGAGACGACGCATTTAATGAACTCTAAGCTATGCACCTCTCCTGTTATAAATAGAGACAGGGGAGCATTCTTCAAGCCAGCTTTTTCAATCTCTTTCAATTGGCTGATGAGATGAGTTAGGTGACCGCTCTCTCCAATATTTTATAGTATTTCGTTCAATTACCTCCTTTCAAATGGTGAAATGTTGTGCTTCTGTCTTTCTTTCTCTTCTCTTTCTTTCTCTGCTTTCCATGGACTCCTCCGAGAGTTATGGCACTAATGATGGATTGGAGCAATGGGGCTATGTTCAAGTTAGACCAAGTAAGTTTTAATTAGCATCTCTCCTCATCAGGTCTTAATTTTAGTTTTGGTATCTGTATTTGTATTTTATGTTAATATTATATTTTTCATGTCAATACTTTAGAGGCCCATATGTTTTGGTGGCATTATAGGAGCCCCAAACGAGTCGACAACGGTCCAACGCCATGGCCGACGGTACTCTGGTTGCAAGGCGGGCCGGTGAGTATCTCAATATTTGGTTGATTTACATAATTAAGTCATAATACATTCAGCATTATTCTGTTGAATTTTGGACTTGTCAAATTCTGTTACAAAAACAGGGTGCTTCGGGTGTCGGCATTGGTAATTTTGAAGAAATTGGTCCATTGGATTATAATTTAAAGCCGAGAAATTCAACTTGGCTGCAGTTTGCTGATCTCCTTTTCGTGGTAAGTTTCCTTCCTCTATGTTGAAGCTACTAAATGTATTATTTGGTCTTTGTACCTGTAATTTGGTTTGTACCTCTTGTTTTAATGTCCTTTCTACCTGTCAGACAACTCAATGTATGGACCATTCTTTACCTGTCACTGTTTAACAATTGTATGTGTCGTTTGTCATGTCAGTATGTGTTCATCTTTCATATGACGCAGAAAAAAAAAATATTAGCTCAACTTAGGTATTAACTAGGTTGAATTTAATATGTAACTGTCATTACCACATCATCACCGCACCTTAGTTATACAGTCATAAGTGTTTTTGTCTGTTCCCAATTTGTATAATCAGCCAGCAAATGTTGATAGTAGCCAGTCTCGCTCTAGACATAACTTTCTTCTTGCCGAAATCTTAAAAATTAATTGTCTTATTTTTATTATTTTAATTTATGTATATTTTTATATCAATACTATGTTCAAGGATAATCCAGTGGGGACAGGGTACAGCTTTGTAGAAAACACAAGTCTTTTAGTTACAACAGACGAAGAAGCGGCAAGCGACTTGACAGAACTTCTTAAACAGCTCTACAACAAGAATCCAGAAATGCAAAAGAGCCCTCTTTACATTTTTGCCGAGTCTTATGGTGGAAAGTATGCCGTCACCCTCGGTTTATCGGTAGTAAGAGCTGTGAAATCTGCTGACTTGAAGCTTAAGCTTGGAGGTATTAAAGAAACAAAAGAATCCATTGTCGTTCACATGATTGAGTTGATAACTTGTTTGTTTTTTAAATGACACCCAATATTTTTCGAGTAATGCTAGAACCAAACGCGTTTGATGTCAAACACAATTTTAGACTCAATTATTGAAATTTCAAATTACCGATCCAAATCGCTCAATATGATCTTCATATTGAAATATTCTTACAGACCAAATTTTATATTTTTCTAAAATTTTTACTAATTTTTTCAGATTTTTTAAATTGAAGGTTCTAAAATTAATTAGATTGAAAATTTTCTAAAATACAAAATAAATAGTAAAACAAATTGAGCGGTTCGGATCGGCCGTGCTAATTTTTTCAGATTTTTTCATTATGGAGAACAAATTGAGCGGTTCGGATCGGCTGTGCTAATTTCAAAAATTGAGATCCGATCGTGTTTGACGGACCAAGTGTCAAACGCGTTTGTCTCTAGTAATACCCATATTTTCCAAACTAAAACCAGTATTCTCATAAAAAAAAACTCATATTAAAAATGAAAATCTATCTTTATATTTGTTTAATTGAGAAGATGTCATATTATGTTAAATATGGATATGCCCATTTCTCCGTGAATGATTCTATATTAGTCCCTACAATTAAAGCAAATAAAAAAATCAGGTTAGATTTAGACAGAACTTCAAATTTGTGTAAGTTTTTTTGGGAGAAACAACGCTGAAATTTCAGGGGTAAAATCATCTTTCCTCTTGATTAAATTAGCTATTTAATTTATTTTTGTTTTTGTCTTTAGTAACCTAAATAAATAATTGGGTTTAAGTTACCCAAATAACAGTTGTTTTTCATGTACAGTAAATACCAGTGCAATTCTCGATATCTTTTGAACTAAAATTGAATTTTGCAACTTTCTATTTTTCAGGGGTTGCTATTGGAGATAGTTGGATTTCGCCTGAAGATTTTGTGGTGAGATATATGGAGCAACTTATTTAGAATTATTTTTTATGTACTTTTTGTTGGGATCTGTTAAGTGGTTAAGCTTACGTCAACTAACCCGAATTGCTAAGATGTTATAGATACATCCTCATATTATGGTCTTAATCAATGATATTTGGAAGTAAAATTATCAACTGCAAGTTAATTCTCTTGAAAATGATTGTCTGAAAGCTTTAAAAATATATATTATGATGTAACTTTAAAAAAAAATGTAAATCATATAGTGAAATATTCAATAAATTCCACAGTAACAGAGCATCATCTGGTATAACTCAAACTAACCATGTATTTCCAAAGAGATATTTTCAAAATTGCTGGTCAATGGAAGGGTCCTAATATCCATGGATTAATACTGTAGTTCTCATGGGGACCCCTCTTGCTGGATTTGTCAAGGCTTGATAGCAAAGCTGCAGCAAATTCAAACAGGTTGGTTAAAAAACTTTATTTTATCATAAAGTAGAAAAATTAATGCTTGCACTATTGTTCACTTATAATTGAACGATTCAATTTGGAGATTTGAAAAGGTGACAATTTGGTCTTGTTCCTTAATTGCAAGCATGTGCGAGTTCAACTGTTCCAGTCAACTGTATATCATGTTAATTAATTGTTTTGTGCTGGATTGCAATGGTTTAGACTTTTAGTCAACTATAGATACTCCTTTTTGAAAAATCGAATCAACTGGACCAAATTATTCATTGGATACAACTGTAAACTATTCTGGTCCAAATTAGTCATTTATGCAACAACATTTTTTTTTCACCTCCTCTCTATTTTCTTTATATTGTTGTTATTTTGGCAGAATGGCTGAGAAAATCAAACAACAAATAGAAGCAGGAGAATACGGCCAGGCAACTAATGGTTGGGGTGATCTGGAAAATTACATCATTTCCAGCAGCAACTCTATTGTATGATATTTCTTCTCAGTTTTCATGAACATTTTGGAAATTAATATTCCATAGTTATTTAAGGATCAGTCATATAAAGATCTCTCCTCAATAGAAAGCCAAAAGAATGATTTTTAAAAAAGAAATTAAACCGGTTAAACCATATAGTATCTGGTACCAGCCAGAATGTCTTAGATATATTCGTGTATATCAGTGCCAGAATTTTTCAGGCATCCAAGGTTGAAGTGTTGAAAGAAATACCCACTTGTGCAATAGTCAATCTGTCACATCTATATACATCTCCCTAAATATTCGACAAACGGAATTGCTTAAGACCGTCTCCAATATTCTATCATTCCCATCATCCCTGGACTTCTATTAATGAGAAAGATGGTTAATTAATGAGGATGATAACGTATTTTCTATTTTTGGCAAGGAGGCGCCTTCTGCTTCGCTCCCGCTCCCCACCCTTGTGCTTCGCTCATCCTTAATATGTAACTTCAACAATTACATATTAATTTCAACAATTACACATCAACTTCAACCGTTACATTAAGTATCATTAATTATCCAGCCCCTTCGTTGAAGTTAATATTCATAACTGTTGAAGTTGATATATATAACTATTGAAGTTAATATATATAGTTGATCTATTTATATATATTAAATGTTGATATATATAACTGTTGAGGTTAATATCATTACTGTTGAAGTTAATATTTATAATTGTTGAAGTTAATATCACAACTGTTGAAGCAAATATATATAACTTTTAATATATATAACTGTTGAAGTCAATAACGTAATTGTTGAAATTAATATTTATAACTGTTGAAGTTATATCGTAACTATTTTAGTTATATATATTAATTGCTGAACTTAATATGCTAGTGTTGAAGTTAATTTATAATTATTGAAGTTAATCGTAATTGTTCAACTGAGCGAAATAGAAGGGCGGGGGAGGGGAGCGAAACAAAGAATGAGTATTGGATTTCCGTTTTTGAAAAACGCGTGGATAATTCTTGCCTAAAATAGAAAACGCGTTATTAAATGATGGGAATGGTGGGGATGATGAATATCGGGGATGATCCTTATCACCTCCGATTCAACAAACTATGTATTCTATTCCACATGAACTCTGATATTACTGTATACTACTTAATTTTAGTAAATTATTACAGGATTTTTACAACTTTTTGCTTGATTCCGACATGGATCCCTTGGGAACAGCCGCAAGCAGCAGTAATAATGGGTTGTCCTTGAGGCGTTACGCAAGATATCTAAGTATGAAAGGAGAATCTCCATCAGATACCCTAACTAAAATCATGAATGGCGTCATTAAGGATAAGCTGAAGATAATCCCCAAAAATATTACGTAATTATCTGTCCTCTTAAGAAAATTAAGAAATCTATCTCTTGCATCGAATTTTGTTCATTCAACCTAGTCTGTACGGTGGAAAACAAGTTTCCAATAAGATAATGCTGCCACAGTTTGAAATGGCATTTACGTGATATAGAGTTGATGTTGTTGCATGATAGATTCACATCATGAAATGGATGTTTACCTGTGACGCTCTTTAGCCATTAATTCCTGTTCCAAAGCTCAGAAATTAGCCATCTGAATTCGAGATAGGACTCCAATTAGGATATCCAAAGTTTGTTCATACAATAGTGCCCATAGCCTCATTGTATTAAACATAATTTATTTAACTTCCCATGTTTTCTACTCCTTTAAGCTGGCAAGAGCAATCAAATGAAGTATTCGTGGCGCTATCAAATGATTTCATGAAACCAAGAATCAATGAGGTTTGCAGATTCACATTCAGATTTAATTCTTAATTAACAATTCAACCTGTCATTTGATTATGCTGAAATGGAAATAATGTGTCAGGTTGATGAGCTCTTATCTCTTGGTGTCAATGTCACCATCTACAGTGGGCAGGTGCATATCCAATATCATTTTCAATTTTCAATAAAAAACCACTCGGGCACCCACGAATTAGTCAAATAGTAACACCTAATTATACCAATAAGTATCAATTTTGTTAGAAATTAATTGTGGACTTCTAATAAATTGACTCAATGAACCCATTTTTTAGACGTTTAACATTAGTCCTGAGCATTACTTACACTATATGTTCTTAATGGCCCTTAAAATAGAAAAAGACAATGGACGTCGACATGGTTACTATATGCATTTCAAACCTTTCGTTGTTGACAAATGCAGTAAGATTTGGAGGCACTCTATGTTCCTGAAATTCTCGAAATCTTTTAATCTCTAAATTTTCTAAAATGGTAATGAAATCTTTGTTACTTCCAAGGACTAAAAAAAAAGCAGTGCAGAAATATCTTCTTACTGTGTAAATCCAATAATTCCAAACTCAACCTTTGTTTCCTATATATCCAATTTGTGAGGGAGACTTGTATTTCTATGCCCATAACTTCATCCCATTGTGATATGGTGGTTGGTGCATCATCCAAAAAAAAAGAGGCACGGTTGGTAGTGAGAATAACCTCATATGGTAAAGGACAAGGAGTTGTGAGTTTTTTTAGTGCATTTGTGGTCCAATTAGTCTCATTCCATACTGTTATTTTCACCCATTATTTGCCAAACCTATACTTAATTTTCTTTAGTTCGAATTTAGGTTTTCCTTTCTCTGTCAGAATACTTTTGTTTTGATTTGAGCAAGATATGTTCTCTTTAGAAAAAAATAAAATATCACTTGTCAGCATCCTCAAACAGAAAAATATGTTCGTATTTGCATACATCTCAGTAGAAAAATAAGCATCATACATATAAAATCTCTTGCTGTTCACAGAGCAAGTCTGGCTATGTTAGTGACCAAAAGGTCCCCCTTAACAAGGAGAAGAAAATTGTAAATTAGAAATGATCAACATTAAAAGCTGAACTAGTTTTCTTGGGTTTAGATATTTATCTATTTCTTATATTTATGCAGCTCGATGTAATCTGCGCAACAAAGGGTACTGAAGCATGGGTTCAAAAGCTGAAGTAAGAATGTTCTGATATTGGCATGTCCTTTCAAATTTTGCATTGATAACATAGAAACTTTTTTAGGGAAAACCGGAAAAGCTAACTTCCATATTGTGTTCAGATGGGATGGACTGAAAAACTTTACAAACTTGGCGAGAACACCGTTGTATTGTGACGGCAGCGATGGGGGTACAAAAGGCTTTTATCGATCTTATCGGAACTTGCACTTTTACTGGGTTCTACATGCAGGGCACTTTGTAAGTACATGCAACCTATTATTACCAAAAAATAAACATCACTTTTGTTAACATATATACACTTATCAAAAGATTCAGAATTTTTTTTTAAATTATTCTTAATTTCCTTCTTGAGCAAGATCTTACTAATTTTATGCAATATTACAGGTGCCTTATGATCAGCCCTGTATCGCACTTACGTTGCTAAAGGAGACGACTCAATCGCCGGCTTCTAGCTAAAGGCATACATAATTGTTTTACATAATATAGTCAAATAAAAATGAAGGGTCGACAAAAATAGTCGCACACCATAATTGTTTACCTGTTTATATTTTTTTAGACTTGTCAATTTTTTTGAATAATAATAGATGCCGTTGCTAGAGATTGAGCACTTCAATGACATATTATTTGGATGACCTCATAAGCGGGGGAAGCTAACAAACCAAATGCTTTATCAGCATTTCTATTTCTATTACTCATCTCAACGATCTGCGAGGTTGAATTGAAATATTGGAAAAATGAGCACAACTGTGGAGTTTATTTTAATGCCAATATGATGCATCAGCGATTTTAAGCTTAATATTGAAGTTAAGTCTTATCCATAAGGAAGCTTGAGGTTTGAAATGAATCATATATCCTAAACCCCAAAAAATAAAAAAATAAAAAATAAAAAAGGTTGTCGGTTGTAGTTAACATTCAATGAGCAGGTAGCATGGCGACTATCGACACTCTAATACAAATATACAAATACAAATAGAAAAAACAATGGAAGAATGTGGAATTGGATGTGATCGAATCGAATCGAATCGTGGAAATAAGAAAAAGTGAAATTAGAATGAAATCTAAACGGTCAAATCTCTCTATTGTTCAATTTAGCCCATCTTAATTTCACTATTCTATGTGCAAGGTTACTTTTCAACTGTCTAACGTAATTTCAATGTCCGAATTCCATCAATCTAGGTAACTCTAACTTCTATTTACATGTCAAAATTTTCTAGGAAACCAAATATAATTATTCTTATAATTTTTTTTTAATATTGTTTTGAAATTTCGAAAGATTACACTTTTCTCTTTTTTTATTATGTAAGCAGGTTTTTGTGTCGCGTGGATAAGATTACTGTTCTTGCTTCCTATGGAAAAAGAAAAACCCAGAGGAAAAAAATAAAGGAAAGAAGAGATCAACTGATTCAAGAACTCATAAATTTACAAGTTCAATGTTTTTAAGTCCTCAACATTTGCATGGTACTAGGAATGCAAATCAAGTAAAACTCGCACTCATAATTATAATTAATTACATTTTTTTTACTATGTTTGAATCAGATAAAACCACAAATTTTCACATATTTTTCAATTTAATTTGAAGTTTTTTATATAATCAAACTAGCCAAAAATCAAACCCACACAATTAAAAACAGGAAAATTGCTAGAAAACAGAGGTCTTCGCAGCAAGATACAAAAGGGTAAGCTTGTGGTGTGTGGTACGTAGGTTCTTGTAACTCTGTACAAATGTGCGTATATCAACATCTTCTTTCTGCAACTTTGTCTGAAGCATCTCTGAATCCTCATCTGCCTTGTAAGCAGCTTCTGTGAATTGAATGGAAGACAATTATCCAAAAGTATCAATTGTTACACAAAGACAGCTATTAAAATTAAAACTTTTATTTAACCGTCCCGCATTGTTGAAAGAATAACAGTAATATTCAAAAGTTCTAAACATTTGAGAACCATATTCTCAGATTTGAATGCACATAGACATGCAGGAAAGCATTCAGATCTGCCTAAAAATATAGGTTCGTTCATTTTGTACATAGAAAATTTTTTTCTCCTAAACACAAACCCTAACACAAATGTTAAACATGTGTGTTCAGATTTCGGCGGTGTTGACAATGTTATATCTTAAAATATGGGGTCCACAAATAAATATTTCCTAAATTTATTCATTCAAATGAAAATAGAAACAAACACTGAGCCTCAGAATTGTTTACATATAGATATAGCATATGCAAGGCATATCAAATCTAACTTCTATATGTTCCTATCAATTTCTACAATTAGGAAGGTGCAATTTTAAGGCGGTTTAGAGAAATCAAACCAGGACTGCACGCCGTTTGCACCACTCTACTATTAAGTTTGGTACTTAGAATTTAATACTATTTCTTCCTTGTTTGAATAGAGTGTGAGACTAAGAATAAAAACTACAAAGTATATTTTATACAATACTATAGATGTACAGTATAAGTGCCTATTCATCTTAAGTAAGAATTAATACCCTTTTAATGTGCTTCTTTTTGACTTGTTATCTCACCATTTAACATGACTAGTACTAACCATTTAATTTGTCAAGGAGACCAGAGCGAGAATACGAATGGACAATTCCATCCCTTTGCCTCGATAGTTCAGCTAACTTCTCTTGTGCAGATGCCAGCTCGCTTGTCCTTATTACATTGCACTAAAACATCAAACAGTGTTAACTAGTTAAAAAGGTCTCCACTACTTAGTCCCAATTCTTGCTTTAGTTTTATGCATTTTCATGTTGGTAACCAAAACGTTCTATTTCATTTAATACCGTACCTGGTTCTTGAGTTCTACTAAGCTTGGTTCTTTCTCCAAATTTGACTCTGAAGATTAGCATGCTCACAGTTAGCCAGATTAATTATAAGGACTTATCTACCATGGAAAACAGATAGCTCAGAACAGAACCTCACCAGCAAGTTGCAGCATTTCTTTTCGAAGATCTCCATATGTCTAAATGGTCAGGAACAATCAGGTGAATTGTTGGTAATTAGAAATTTTCACAAGAAAATATGCAAAGTCATTTTAACTTACATGATTTTGGATTCTGACTTCGTCGAGAGAATTGAAAAAAGCCTTGTATGCAGCTTTGTCAGCTAGAAGTTTTTTCAACTCATCAACACTTTATTTCAGCAATAAGAGGAAAAAGATACAGCAATTATACCAAAACTATAAGATATGAAACAAAATATAAGTTTTCTTTTCCAATTTTCTTTTTCTGATTTTCCTTTTTGTAAGGACAAGTTTATAATAGATAGCACAATGACCAATTCATAGTTCACAAAAACATCAGTCAGCAATTACCAGAACCAGCATGGATTGAATTTACTCATCTAGCCAAGGCTGGTGGGAGTTGTAAAGATTTGACAAAACTCTTTCTTTGCACCAGAACATGTATGATTTGGGCATTATACAAGCAACTATTGAAGCTAATATAATCTTAAGGTCACCAAGATATTTTCCTGAGCTTAAATTTAAATATTGATTGGATTGGCTTCAAAGGACAATCCAAACCATACAAGTTGATCCACTTGAGTACTACTATATTACATAAAAAGACCATTAGTCAAAATCATTATAATTTATTTAACAAAAATATAATATTAAAATTATAAAATCATGGCATGACCCAAGCCCTGGCTGGGCATGACCCTAGCCCTGGCTGGCCGATCCCTATCTCCACCTCTCAGCTTAATCTTGTACAAGCTTACTTGCACAAATATTATCGATGTCAGTTGTATAAAAAAATAGACTTTTAAATCACAAAGTACAGAATATATCACATAAATTTGCCAAAAATTAGTAGAAATTTATATGAAATAGCCCTCGCACATAAATTTGAGCCCACAAGGGTCATTTAAATATCTTTCTAACAGAAGGATAATTTAGGCTTTTAACCCTATTATTTTATAATTTACCCAAAAAATGAAGAAAACAAACCTCTTGTACTTTAACTGTGAAACAATTTCTAACAGAAGGATAATTTAGGCTTTTAACCATATTATTTTATAATTTACCCAAAAAATGAAGAAAACAAACCTCTTGTACTTTAACTGTGAAACAATTCCAGCTGACTTAGCATCAGCACTCAATGACATAAGCTCACTACTTGAGGAGGTGCTGTATGCAGAGGATTGAGTGGAGGGAGGTATTACAGAGGGAGGGTACCATGATTGGGTTGGTACACCATGTGTACTTGATGGGGTCTGTACCTGGTCTGATCCTCTGCATAATTTGAAAATCATGGTTATAATTTACCTTGAGAACAATCAACTGTAGAACTTTTAAATTGGCTAAGAAATGATGCTGAAACAGGTTGCACAACCTTTGATCATGATCACCTAATGCCTCCCAAACAACCAATTGTGTTTAGAAGATGGGGGTGCACATAAGTATTCTAGCTACAAAAACTGGTTTAGCAAAGAGTTTTAATTCTACTACATCCATCCAAAAGAACATATCTTCTGAGAACAATTTTATTCAAGCTTTCCAAGGATGAACACAAGAACAACAATTACAAGCACAATTTGGCAGCATGTTAGATTAGATTTTTGATACGTTAGAACAAGCATATCTAGAATATTGGAGCAACAGAATAGATGCACAGATACAAATCAGCCTTTCCAGACCAAAACATCTTGAAATATAACCATTGATAAAACTTGTAAGTAATATAAAACCAAACTTTATTTTCAAAACTTACGCGAAGAAAGGAATTCTCCAGCTCATATTGGCAGGATGAACCTACAAAAGAAATTTTATATCTGAGGATACAGTGCTTATGAATTATGATGTTAAGCTCATCATTACAAAATAGAAATGTATACAATTATATTCGCAATATATTCTTATAACTTGCCAATGTACATCTTGTCAACTGATTAATTGTGCTTCATCGAAGCAAATTAACTTTCTGAAACAAGTTCAGTGGTACTTCACCACTTTATATTGAACAAAAGAAAGTAATACACTCTGATCACATAACAGTTTAACCGATACCAGAAACCCGTTCCCGAACAACTTTTAACCTAAACTGAACTGGTCCAACCATCTATTATGTATCATAGTCATAGAACAAAAACATTTCATATAAATCGGTTAAATTTCACTATACCATACAAAGTAGAAAACAAAAATGTACTCATCGAGACCCTTGGGACTGCCAAAACAAGAATAGCAGAGAGCCGTTGACAAGGAGAAATTTCAAATGTTAGAGAAAACCAAGCAAGATATTGGTTGCGAAATTACACTAGCTATTTAGGATTGAGCTAATTAAAATACTTGGTACCTACCTTATGACCTTTTTGCAGAATTCCAGGTATGGTTTTGATTAGACCTGAATTGCAGGAAACGAGAAGGAAGAGTTTATGAGGGAATGGGAAGGAAGAAGGAAGATAGATCGAGTGGGAGGACGCGAGGGAAGGAAAAGGAGACGCCAATGGTGAAATTCGTCGCGGACTCGATGAATGGGGATGTCAACGGGGATAGACAGGTCGGATCGAGTTAAATATCCGTACCCGTTAAAGAATTGTCGTCATTATTTATTTATTTATTATTATTATTTATTATTTCACTAAAAGGTCAACTGCTTCTTGCAGCAGCTAATTTTCTTGGTATAACATTTGTGGACAGAATTGCCCCTCTAACTAGGTATATTTATTCTAATACTATGTTTTATAATATTTTTTTATTTTTAATTAAATGCAATCAATTAAAATTATATAAAATATGATTTTGAGGAAAAATCAAGTTTATAGTCTAATAAAAGTATATAATAAATTATTTTATCCAAAATTGCTAGTGAAATTAAAAGGAAAAAAATTGGTGCAAGCAAATTCATCAAATATATTTCTAGTGCCTTGATGTATATGATACACAGTCTAATTTAAATAATGTGGGCTTATGTATGACCAATAGTTTAATTGTAAATTCAAACATAAGGTTAAATTGCTTTTGGTTCGTAAGAGGGTAATATTGTCCATTAATATTGTGGGGGAGAAAATTAGCCGCTGCCCGAAGCAGCTGCTCACTAAAATCTTTTACGGTTCTACATAATGAGATGCGTGTATTATTCTAACTATTAGGCCAGGCCATTGTCAGCGATTAATCGGTCTTGGCAACCATTTTTATAATACTGGAATTAATGAAGAAGGATAGATAACCCCTCCATTAGTAAATTTCGTATATAAATTCTAGGGGCCGTTTGGATGGGTTGGGAATTGGGGGAATAGCCAATTCTAGGCATAAATTTATTGGGAAGTGTGTAACTTTGTGAATAGTTTGGATTGTTTATAATAAATTTGGCATAAGAAATTCCGGGAATTTGCAATTCCCACCTATTCCAACCTCATCCAAACGCCCCCCTAGAGCTTTGTATCTTGTTTGAGGAAGAATAAATGCACACAGAAGTGATAGTAACCAGCAAGCTAGTTGACGACGCTCTCGTCCCAAATCACCGTTCCGGTAGTGGCGGGCGGCGATAACTGGTTTAGTAGAATTAGAAATCACAAAGAAATACTAAATAGCAAAGATGAACTCTAAGAGTTCAAAGGAAAATTTCATTAATTAATCAACTAAACTTTTTACAATGACAAACACCCCTTTATATAGGGAGGCGGCGGCTTGAACTACAAGTCAGTACAATTTCAAAAATGGTACCCTAAAACAAATTTTGTAGAAAGAGAAAGAAAATATAAAAGTTACAAATATAGTAATGTCCTAGACTAAAGATAGGTCCTCGTCAGATGCTGAGTCAGGCTTGGGTGAAGTTCAACTTATGTTGTGCTCGGATGCAATATCTTTTAGTAACCTCGGGGAAGCCACACTCGGGTGAGGTCTTGGTGAAGTATCCTCGGGCGAGGTACCCTCGTCACTAGTCGTGGTTTTGTCGAATGTTATCCTGGTTTAATGGAATAATCATGTACATTTAGGCATATGCTAAACATGCACTAAGTAAAAAATTTACTCACCGAACTTCTGGATTTATAATTTCAAGGATTTTTTAGACAGAAAAAGGCCGCTGACATTTTCTATTTAATTAATAATTTAAATTCAAATTAAATCAATAGAGTAATTGTCACACTCTAAACCAAATCGCAATCTGGGGAGGACGGTCCCATCACATATGCACACTCTACTGTACACACGTAATGCTCTAAAATAGTTATAAAGCATCATTTGAGCATTTCGATCATTTCTAAATTCATTCTAAGTCATTTCATCACAATAATTTATATTTAAACTCTTTATATTGTCTATAATATGATTAATATCATAATATGTTATTTAATCAGAAAGATTGGATTACACACGGTAATTACGCATATAAGATGCAAATAATGATATTATGAGCATCATTTGACCATTTCAATCCTTTCTAGATTCGTTCCAAGTCATTTCATCACAATAAACTACATTTAAACTCTTTACAATATCTAGAATATGATTCATATGTTATTTATTCAAAAAGAATCGATTATACAAGATAATTAAGCAAATAAAGTGCAAATAATGCAATTTAAGCATCATTTGAGCATTCCCGATCGTTTCTTGATTCATTCTAAGTCATTTCTTCATAATAATCAATTTTTATATCTTATTTGTTCTGAAATATTGGATTATACAGGGTAATTACACATATAAATTGAAAATAATGCAATTCTGAACATCATTTAAGAATTTCAATCGTTTCTGCATACATTCTAACTTCTAAGTCATTTCATCACAATAGTCGACATTAAAACACTTTATATTGTCCAAAATATGATTCATATGTTATTTGTTCAAAAAAAATACATTAAAGATGGTAATTACGCATATAAAATGTAAATAATACAATTCAGAGCATCATATAAACTCTTTATACTATCTAGAATATCAACAATATATTATTTACATGGAAAGATTGGATTGTATATGGTAATTACGCATATAAACTGCAAATAATGCAATTATGAGCATCATTTAAACATTTCAATCATTTTTGGATTCATTCTAAATCATTTCATCACAATAATCTACATTTAAACTTTTTATACTGTCTAAAATTTGATTCATATTTTAGTTATTCAAAAATATTGAATTATAAATGGTAATTACGCATATAAAATGCAAATAATGCAACTCTGAGCATCATTTGATCATTTCAATCGTTTCTAGATCCATTTTAAGTCATTTCATCACAATAAACTGCATTTAAATTCTTTATACTGTCTCTAATAAGATTCATAAGTTATTTATTCAAAAAGATTTCATTATAGATGGTAATTACACATATAAATTACAAATAATGCAATTATGAGCATCATTTGAGCATTTCAAAAGTTTTTGGATTAATTTTAAGTCATTTCATCACAATACTCTACATTCAAACTCTTTATACTATCTAAAATAACATTAATATGTTATTTATTCAAAAAGATTTCATTATAGATAGTAATTACACATATAAAATGCAAATAATGCAATTCTGAGCATTATTTGACCATTTCTATCGTTTCTGGATTCATTCTAAGTCATTTCTTCGCAATAATCTACATTTAAACTCTTTATACTGCCTAAAATATGATTCATATGTTAGTTATTCAAAAAGATTGCATTGTAGATGGCTATTACGCATATAAAGTACAGATAATGCAATTCTGAGCATTTCAACCATTTCTCGATTCATTTTAAATCATTTCGTCATACTAATCTACATTTAAACTCTTTATACTATCTAGAATATCATTAATATGTTATTTACTCAAGATGATTGGATTATAAAAGGTAATTACGCTTATAAAGTGCAAATAATGCAACTCTGAGCATCATTTGAGCATTTCAATTGCTTCTGGACTCATTCTAAGTCATTGCATCACAATAATCAACATTTAAACTCTTTATACTATCTAAAATATCATTAATATGTAATTAAATAAAAAAAGATTAGATTATTAATGATAATTACGCATATAAAGTGCATATCATGCAACTCTGAGCATCATTTGAGCATTTCAATCGTTTCTGAATTAATTCTAAGTCATTTTCATCACAATAATCAACATTTGAACTATTTATATTGTCTAAAATATGATTCGTATGTTATTTATTCAGAAAGATTACATTACAGATGGTAATTAGGCATTTAAAGTGCAGATAATGCAATTCTGAGCATCATTTAAGCATTTCAAACTTTTCTTGATTCATTCTAAATCATTTCAACACAATAATCTACATTTAAACTCTTTATGCTGTCTAAAATATGATTCACATGTTAGTTTTTCAAAAAGATTGTATTATGGATGGTAATTACGCATATAAATCACAAATAATGTTATTCTGAGCGTCATTTGAGCATTTCAATCGTTTCTTGATTCATTGTAAGTCATTTTATCACAATAATCAGCATGGCATTTAAACTCTTTAAACTGTCAAAAATATGATTCATATGTTTTTTATTCAAAAATATTGCATTATAGATGGTAACTACCCATTTAAAGTGCAGATAATGCAATTTTGAGCATCATTTAAGCATTTCAAACTTTTCTTGATTCATTATAAAATCATTTCATCACAATAATCTACATTTAAACTCCTTATGTTGTCTAAACATGATTAACATGTTAGTTTTTCAAAAAGATTGCATTATAGATGGTAATTACGAATATAAAGTGCAAATAATGCTATTTTGAGCGTCATTTGAACATTTCAATTGTTTCAGGATTCATTCTAAGTCATTTCATCACAATAATCTACATTTAAACTATTTATACTATCTAGAATATCACTAATATGTTATTTACTGTGAAAAAGATTGGACTACACATGGTAATTACGCATATAAACTTCAAATAATGCAATTCTGAGAATCATTTGAGCATTTTAATCGTTTCTGGATTCATTCTAAGTCATTTCATCACAATAATCTAAATTTATACTTTCAAGAATATGATTCATATGTTATTTATTCTGAAATATTGGATTATACATGGTAATTGCGCATATAAAGTGCAAATAATGCAATTCTGACTATCATTTGAGCATTCCAATCATTTCTGGATCCATTTTAAATCATTTCATAACAATAATCTATAATTAGAATCTTTATACTGTCTATAATATTATTCATAAGTTATTTCAAAAAGATTTCATTATAGATGGTTATTACGCATATAAAGTGCAAATAATGCAATTCTGAGCATCATTTGAGCATTTCTACCATTTCTGGATTCATTCTAAGTCATTTTATCACAATAATCTACATTTAATCTCTTTAAATTGTCTAAAATATGATTCATATGTTAGTTATTAAAAAAGATTGCATTATAGATGGTTATTACGCATATAAATTGCAAATAATGCAATTTTGAGCGTCATTTGAGCATTTCAATCATTTCTGGATTAATTTTAAGTCATTTAATCACAATAATCTACATTTAAACTCTTTATACTATCTAGAATATCATTAATATGTTATTTACTCAAAAATATTGGATTATAGATGGTAATTATGCATATAAAATTCAAATACTGCAATTCTCAGCATCATTCAAGCAATTCAATTGTTTTTGGATTCACTCTAAGTCATTTCATTGCAATAATATACATTTAAACTCTTTATACTATCTAGAATATTGTTAATATGTTGTTTACTCGAAAAGATTGGATTATACTATGTATTTACGCCAATAAAGTGAAAATAATGCAATTCTGAGCATCATTTTAGCATTTCAATCGTTTCTGGACACATTCTAAGTCATTTCATCACCATAATCTACATTTAAACTCTTTATACTATCTAGAATATCATTAATATGTAATTTATTCAAAACCTTTCGATTATTAATGGTAATTATGCATATAAAGTGCAAATAATGCAATTCTGAGCATTATTTGAGCATTTCAATAATTTGTGGATTCATTTAAGTCATTTTGTCACAATAATATACATTTAAACTTTTTATACTGTCTAAAATTAGATTCATATTTTAGTTATTCAAAAATATTGCATTATAGATGGTAATTACGCATATAAAGTGCAAATAATGTAATTCTGAGAATCATTTGAGCATTTCAATCGTTTCTGGATTCATTCTAAGTCATTTCATTACAAAAATCTAAATTTAAACTCTTTATACTGTCTAGAATATGATTCACATGTTATTTATTCAGACATATTGGATTGTACATGGTAATTGCGCATATAAAGTGCAAATAATTCAATTCTGAGCATCATTTAAACATTTCAATTGTTTCTTGATTCATTCTTAGTCATTTCATCACAATAATCGGCACTTAAACTCATTATACTGTCTAGAATATGATTTATATGTTATTTATTCTGAAATATTGGATTATACATGGTAATTACGCATATAAATTGCAAATAATGCAATTTTGAGCGTCATTTGAGCATTTCAATCATTTCTGGATTCATTCTAAGTCATTTCATCACAATAATCTACATTTAAACTCTTTATACTATCTAGAATGTCATTTATTATGTTATTTACTCAAAAATATTGGATTATAGATGGTAATTACGCATATAAAATTCAAATAATGCAATTCTGAGCATCATTCGAGCAATTCAATTGTTTTTGGATTCATTCTAAGTCATTTCTTTGCAATAATATACATTTAAACTCTTTATACTATCTAGAATATCGTTAATATGTTGTTTACTCGAAAATATTGGATTATACTATGTATTTACGCCCAAAAGGTGCAAATAATGCAATTCTGAGCATCATTTTAGCATTTCAATCGTTTCTGGACACATTCTAAGTCTTTTCATCACCATAATCTACATTTAAACTCTTTATACTATCTAGAATATCATTAATATGTAATTTATTCAAACATTTTCGATTATTAATGGTAATTACGCATATAAAGTGCAAATAATGCAATTCTGAGCATTATTTGAGCATTTCAATCATTTGTGGATTCATTTAAGTCATTTCGTCACAATAATATACATTTAAACTTTTTATACTGTCTAAAATTAGATTCATATTTTAGTTATTCAAAAATATTGCATTATAGATGGTAATTACGCATATAAAGTGCAAATGAAAAATGCAATTCCGAGAATCATTTGAGCATTTCAATCATTTCTGGATTCATTATAAGTCATTTCATTACAAAAATCTAAATTTAAACTCTTTATACTGTCTAGAATATGATTCACATGTTATTTATTCAGACATATTGGATTGTACATGGTAATTGCGCATATAAAGTGCAAATAATTCAATTCTGAGCATCATTTAAACATTTCAATTGTTTCTTGATTCATTTTTAGTCATTTCATCACAATAATCTACATTTAAACTCTTTATACTATCTAGAATATCATTTATATGTTATTTACTCAAAAATATTGGATTATAGATGGTAATTACGCATATAAAATTCAAATAATGCAATTCTGAGCATCATTCGAGCAATTCAATCGTTTTTGGATTCATTCTAAGTCATTTCATTGCAATAATATATATTTAAACTCTTTATACTATCTAGAATATCGTTAATATGTTGTTTACTCGAAAATATTGGATTATACTATGTATTTACGCCCAAAAGGTGCAAATAATGCAATTCTGAGCATCATTTTAGCATTTCAATCGTTTCTGGACACATTCTAAGTCATTTCATCACCATAATCTACATTTAAACTCTTTATACTATCTAGAATATCATTAATATGTAATTTATTCAAAAATTTTCGATTATTAATGGTAATTACGCATATAAAGTGCAAATAATGCAATTCTGAGCATTATTTGAGCATTTCAATAATCTGTGGATTCATTTTAAGTCATTTCGTCACAATAATATACATTTAAACTTTTTATACTGTCTAAAATTTGATTCATATTTTAGTTATTCAAAAATATTGCATTATAGATGGTAATTACGCATATAAAATGCAAATAATGTAATTCTGAGAATCATTTGAGCATTTCAATCGTTTCTGGATTCATTGTAAGTCATTTCATTACAAAAATCTAAATTTAAACTCTTTATACTGTCTAGAATATGATTCACATGTTATTTATTCAGACATATTGGATTGTACATGGTAATTGCCCATATAAAGTGCAAATAATTCAATTCTGAGCATCATTTAAACATTTCAATTGTTTCTTGATTCATTCTTAGTCATTTCATCACAATAATCGACACTTAAACTCATTATGCTGTCTAGAATATGATTTATATGTTATTTATTCAGAAATATTGGATTATACATGGTAATTACGCATAAAAAGTGAAAATAATGCAATTCTGAGCATCATTTGAGCATTTCAATCATTTCTGGATTCATTCTAAGTCATTTCATCACAATAATCAAACTCTTTATACTGTCTAGAATTTGATTCACATGTTATTTATTCAGAAATATTGGATTGCATGTGTTAATTGCGCATGTAAAGTGCAAATAATACAATTCTGAGCAACATTTGAGCATTTCAATCGTTTCTTGATTCATTCTTAGTTATTTCATCACAACTAGCATATATACACACCCAATGTGTGGGCAAAACAATATTTAAATAAATATGTTGGTTTTAATATTGTATGTTTCTTTGAAATGACATGCAACATATATTAATTCTTTTTTTTTTTTTGAGAAAAGCAATCAAACTTGATTGCCTGCTTTCATTAAAGCCAAGTTTAGTACATGAAAAACAAAACCAACACAGCCAAAGCAATCAACATATATTAATTAATAATACTATTTGTGTGTGAGTTTATTTTGATTCTGTTAAGCAAAAATATTATTGTGCATACGTTCAGCCCCTTTGTTGAACACTCATATTATCAATTGTAAAAAAAAAAAAAAAAAATCTGTGATACCATAAAACAACAAACTGACATGAAGCAAACAAAAGGAATAACTAGACCAATAAGATTAAAAAGAAAGACTAAATGATTGAGAAATAAATTACATGACGAAAAATATAAAAGGAAAATACACTGCGGCCTTTGGATAATTGAAAATGATATATTGCTATAATTGCTTAATTAAATTCTAATAATTGCCTATCAAAAATATCATCTCAATTTCTTTGAAAAAGGGAAAGATATCGCCAGTGAGGACTGCTGCTGAATGTGCTAAAAAATAATTATCATATTTTATAATCTATTCGGACCTACGCCAGTCAGCTTCATACCAACATATTGATATTCTGTCTCAATTGAAAGTATCTAAATACCAACCTCATGTAAATAAATTGAATTCCTCGCTTGATAAATGTAAAAGACACATTTAATTCATGAAGGCGTTGCTAAACAAAAGTGTAATCCTACAAATTAGAATACAAAAATGAGAATATGAAAAATAAAAAGGAGACGTACTGCATGGCAGAATTGTGAAATACCTAAATATTTATTTGAGCAAAGTACCTTATTTTATTTTGCTGTACAGCCATTAGTAGGATGAGAAAAATTTCATTTCAACCACATAAGAAATAAGTTGTCCTCGTCAGTGGGCATGTCAAGGAATTGATCGAGCTCGACTCCCTGCACATTTTCTCTTCTTTGGCGCTCCTCTTCTTTGGAAATAGGTGTACCAAACTTGTTAAATGGAACTATGGAAGTGGTTGAGTTTATAATCCAGTTGTTTCAGAAAAGAAAAAATCAATACCTACAAGGAACCAGTAAATGGACCTGATTCCCAGTAAATGTATGGAAAAAAGCACCTCAGGCAATAACCCACTTAATACCATGATTGGTACCAATGCAGAGATTAATCTGATCGTACAACTAATGTGCTAACAAGCATGCACCGTGCACCAATGCACCAAGTATTCTGGATATATGTATATTTTTTAATGTCTTTATAAATTATTCAATTATTTTTCAATTCGCCAGCTAGGTTTTAAACAAAACAGTTTATTAACCAGTATTATTGACTCGAACTACATAATCTAAAACCAATAAAAAAAAATACCAGTATTTTGAGCAGTTCAGTTTTCCTCCAAAATATGAAGACGGGGCAATTTTAACATCTTTTAACACTTTCCTCCAACAATTGAAAAGAACAATTGCTACCATGATTTTGCTTATGAACTTAAGGAAATGATCCTCAAATTTTCTGTGCAACTCAATTTGTTCACAATAATTCATTCAATCCTGATAGAGGTATAAAGAAGGATCTATGTAGTGTTACCATTACGTGTACCAGAATGTACCAAATTGTTACTGAAGCCTCCTAAAAGAAAGGGTTTAGAGAGAGATTAACATGATCATCATGTAATTGGAACTAAAATTGAAAAGAAAGTGCATGAGAGAGAGATTACTGATTGCCGTTGAGATTTAGTACTGAGGAATGAGCAATAGACGCCATCTGTCTCTTCTCAAATTTGAAATTCATGTTGAAATTCTCTTCTCTCTCCTTCCACAGCAATAACAGCGAATCAACCTCAATTCGCACTTGATCTCCTAAGAAAGGAAAAAATAAAAAGTGAGAAGAACATGCTTGTGATCAAGGTTTTAGTGGTATGTGCTTACAAATCAAATAAGAGAATGACTCAAGGAGGTCCAAATAGAGAGAGAGAGTGTGGCAACCCTAGGTCGCCAATGATTTTAGCAAATCCTCTCTCATCAATACACACAGAGGAGACGAAGGAGACGAAGAGGTATCGTGTTTTCTTTCTTTCTTTTTGGAGAAGAATTTAACATTCGCTCCATCTGACCATCCGTTTTGATCGAACAGACATCGCACAGATATAGGTATAGCAGAGTTGAAAGAAAAAAGCGATAAAATTTTAAAACGACTGAGCGAAGAATCGAACCGTGGCACGGAAGAAAGTCGCAAAATTCCAGTCCAGCGACTCGACACCTTCAGATAAAACGTTAACCTTATGCGTAAATCTGAGCCACATATCATATCAGATTAACTAAATCCATATTCAATATTAAAGGTTGGATACAGCCTTTATATGACATGTTTTGTCACACCCCAAACCAAGCCGCAATCTGGGGAGGACAACCCCGCCACGTATGCACAATCTGCTGCGCACACGTAAGGCTATAAAACAGTGTCACAGATACAAATATCACAAATAATATCACATAATAATGGCATTGTTTGTTCATACAACACAAGAGACTGGTAAAATAATCATACATCAAAATCTCCAGTCATCATACAAACAAAACATAAGTAATAATGCACAGCGGATAACTACTATTCCAGCTCGGCTTGGTCTTCTGGCAAAAACTCCTCTGTTAAGTCTACCAAAGCTGAACCTGCGCCACAAGCAATTATGTGGGCTGAGTACGCGAATACTCAGTGGTGGAACAAGGATAGACTTAAGGCTTTGGTTAAAAACTAGTTAGGAACTACACCATACTTAAGTTGGATCATTTTAATTCCTATATTACAATTTCTAAGTGTAAGTATAAATTAATGATATCTCTAATCTACAACTAATGACATGCCCAAAAGTAAAATCTGAAAAGTATCTGGAGAAGCGGATAATAGTAGAATACTAATGTACGGAGTTCATATAATAATACGAGAGTGAAGCACCCGCACTCAATGGTCAAATCATAAGTCACATAAAATTCAGAATCAACTCACTAGTCCCAATATATATATGTATGACATGAACCGTGCCTACAGATCAACCTAACGCATAGATGCTCGACAACTCATAGGTGCCCCGTTCCCACATCCCCGCTAAAGGAGTGGGCAGTAATACTCGGTACCGGTAAACTGAACGCATGGGGGTCGAGAGGCAGTCTGGTATAATGACACACGCAGGACCCTAAGGTCGTGGGTTCAAGTCAAGCCAAAGGAATATAATAACACAAGTCAAATGGATATAATAATAATACAAATAACCATCAAGTGACCGCAGTACCGCCTGACGGTCGGTCTGCTGAGTGATCATCAGAAACGCGTTGCTCGAGATCGCTATCATAAGGAGCCCACCGGCAATGGCTGAGGTACCACTCCCGATAATGGAGATCGCGTGCAAAACGCTCTTATCTCACTCGGTCTCACTATCCTGATCCGCACCAGATGCAAGTGTTGATTTAAGGCACTTTTAAGTTATTAATCATTTTATTAATATGAATGCATATCCTATATTTATGCAAAACTAATCTTTAAGCTAATGATATGCTCTTAACTGTTTACTTAATGTAGATGACATGATATGCACACATTTAAATAATGATCTAATTACTAACTAAGAATTAAACAAAACCTAAGGCATCCATAATAGTCATGAAAAGACAATCCACACCTGGAAAAGTCAGAGGCAGAGCGACTACTCCTCGGAAGGATCGATGGAGTACTGACCAGCTCCTGCAGTCTCGTGCTCGGAAAAGAAGTTGTCTACTTGTCCAGAGGAGCCTTGCGGTGCACCTGACCAACGGAACTTACGTCAAAAACTATTCTAACGGTCTACCCCATTTCTGGTTATTGTTATACAAAACCATACTTAACTCTAGACATTTATAAAGGATCTCAGATTATGATTTAATGGAAGTTAGACTTAAGACTTCTGAAAAGGGATTCTGTTTTAAAATATATGATTATTATATTTATGGAAATACTTTATAAAAATTTGACAAAGTTTCTTTTAGAAGGTGAGTGTGAAGGAAGACGTTTGGGATGAGTTCATACAGTTCATTTTAGAGTTATGTTATATCATAAACTATTTTAGTTTAGTAATATTTCTAATAGTGTTTTGCTCAAGTATGAAATTCAATAACGATTTTATTTAAAGGATTTTAGTAAATAAAGCGTGTTGGTATTTTTTTATCTCTGTTATTAATATAGGGGTTTAGGAAAGATCTAATTATAGTTTACGGATTTGTCTTGTCATTCGAAGATGATAATATTAATTGAAAATATCTATAATGGTAGTATAGTTATATAACTGATAATTAATTTGCGTCAATTCTCATGTCTTATTAATTTTAAAGAATCTTTAAAAAGAATAGTTTATGGTTACTGTAACATTGATTTTATTGTGCTCCTCGTGTATTACTTATTTTACAAGTTCATGTATCATTTAAATAGTGTTCCAATCCAAATAATCTTTATAAAAGAAAATACTTATACAAAATTTGTATTTCTACTTTACTAGACTTATGTACCTAAAAATGTTATTTTTATATCAAGTCTGTTAAGTTCACGTCATAAACCTACTTAAATATTTTAAGATATTTAAAGATAATTACTTAAATGTTTTGATGTTTTAGGTGTTGGTGTTTTAATTAAGTATGAAATTATTCTAATTTTAAATTTCCAAATTTAAAACAATTTAAAAGAGAAAAGAAAAGAAAAGAAAATAAACTCAAGTTAATTGATTTGGATTTGGGGATCATATATTGTCCGATTATATCATAGCATCTGTAAAGTATTATTTTGTGGACATTTTAATCATCTCCCATTTGAAAGCCAACGAGTTAAATTTCGAATATGACATAATTGTTTCTCGACCGAAAGCATTTACTTTAATATTCAGCCTATTCCTTCAAGCCATTAATTAGTTCGAGTTTCATTTATCAAGTTCTAGTTTTATTCTCAAAATCTATTTAATTAAGTCCATCCTTAAGCTTAAATAAAACAGAAACAGAGTTTGGGCCAGGTAGGGATAAGTCACAAAGTCCACGAGAAAATCCACACGGATTCAAACAGAGGAAAAAGGCCCACAAGGAAACAGGCCGAACGGCCCAGAGACAAGCACACAGCCCACACGGAAACAAAGATCCAAGCGGATCCGGATCACAACGGGTTCCGGGGATCAAATCCGAAACCCGACAGAAATTCAAGTCCGACCCAAAAACACAGAAATTTTGCGTTAAAGTCCCAGAATTAAATTTATTTACTTAACAATTACCAAACAGACCTTAATAACAGATTTTATCATAAACAGTTCCTAAAGTAGTTCAAAATGTTTTACAAACGAGTCCCTGACAACAAAAACATCTTACAAAGAGGTCCCTATATAGAGTTATACATGTACCAGACTGGTACAAGGCCTGAACCAGCCCTGTACCATATACCAGAGGTAACAACAACAGCATTACACAAGCCTCAAAAGAGCTTCACAACAATCACACAAGTCTAAACAACTAGTATTAATTTCTAAACATATTTTTGAGTGTCTAAACTACCAAGCAGATCCATTACCCGCACAAGTCTCCTAATCCACATTCATAAGCCTCGACAGGACACAAGAATCTCATGAGACAACCCAAAGAGACACACATAGCATATCAAGGACAACTACACACCCGGATATCAACCATAAAAATCAATTTGAAATGTCTATCCATCAACAGATCAGGCATCAACCCCCAACACACAAACTCAACAAAAGAATAGTGAGCCATCTCAAGCACAAACAGATCACAAGCTCAGATGCGCAAATCAGATTTGAGGCATTAATCAATTAACAGATCACACTAGTCATCAATTGCCTCAGTCAAGCACACAATCAAGCAAGCACACAGAAACGAAGGGCAAGGAAAAAGGGGTTACCAACAGAGAAGGGAAATGGAGCAAATGGTTCAGCACAGCACATCACTGCACCTCCCTTCAGCTCCATCATCTAGCCTCATCGACCGCCGCCGTCTCCACTCCAGTCGCTAGCCTCCACCTTTCTCTCTCTCTTGCTCCTTTTCCTTTCTTTGTATCTGTTCTCTGTGTTGGGTCTGAGTAGAGAGAAGAGAGAGGGGTGACTTAAATGGACTGGAGATGGAGAGTGGGGGCAATCGAGCTGCTGAGGTGGCAGAGGGAGAGAGGGCAAGAGATGTGATGGTAGGGTTTTGGGTCAAGGGTGAATTTCTCGGTTTGTGAGAAATTAGGGGACAAGACCAGGCACCATGTGGGGGCTCCAATCGGATTGGACGAGAGGAAGAGGTGTGGAGCAGAGAGGGGACAGCGCAACAAGCTGTCGAGAGGGATTCGAGTGGGGTCTCAGCCAATCGACAGGAAGGGAGGAGTGGGGTCGAGTGTTGCTAGGAGGGACAGAGAGAGGGAGAGCGCGGCTTGGGGAGAGAGCCAGGGAGAGTGGGGTCAAGAGCTCTGCCAGAGGCGAGAGAAAGAGGGAAAGAAGAGCGGATTTCTCGGATTGGTGAAACACGAGAGAAGACGCGGAAAAGAGGGGAACGGGTGAAGGAGATGACCCGTTTCGGAAAATAAGGGAGAGAGGAGAGATAAAAGAGAGAAAATGAGATGGATCGGACGGCTTAGATAAATCAAGATTTGCTAAACTCAATCAAACGGTCCAGAACAAATGAATATTAGGAAATTGATAACAATAGTAGTAGAAAAGGAGTTTCAACACAAATTTCAACTCATAATAATTTACAAAATAGTTAATTGAATTCCTATAATATAAACTAGATATTTGGTTAATTAATTTTCATGAAAATTTTGTATATGGCCGAAATTTAATTTTTATATCAGATTCGAAACGAACTTGACTTCTAATTTTTTTATGGGAGTCGATTATCCGCTAATTAATTGAGTTAGATTTTTAATCGTATTTATTTGTATTTATTTGTTTGCTTGAAGATTTTCATTTTATTAGATTATCTTATAATTAATATTTCTGGGTTTTCACATGTTTACTCTTTTTATATGGGTGCTTTTATAAGTAGTATAGATAATCGACATTTAAAATTTTTATACTGTCTCGAAAAAGATTCATAAGTTATTTATTTAAAAAGATTGGATTATGCATGGTAGTTGCGCATGTAAATTGGAAATAACGCATTTCTGAGCATCATTTGAGCATTTCAATCGTTTCTGGATTCATTCTAAGTCATTTCATAATAATAATCTGCATTTAAACTCTTTACGCTGTCTAAAATATGATTCATATGTTAGTTGTTCGAAAAGATTGCATTATAGATGGTAATTACGCATATAAAATGCAAATAATGGAACTATGAGCATCATTTGAGCATTTCAATCGTTTCTGGATCCATTTTAAGTCATTTCATAACAATAATCTACATTTAAACTCTTTATACTGACTATAATATGATACATAGGTTAGTTATTCAAAAAGATTTCATTATTGATGGTAATTACACATATAAAGTGCAAATAATGCAATTCTTAGCATCTTTTGAGCATTTCAATTGTTTCTTAATTCATTCTTAGTTATTTCATCACAATAATCGACATTTAAACTCTTTATACTGTCTAGAATGTGATTCATATGTTATTTATTAAGAAATATTGGATTATACAGGGTAATTACACATATAAATTGGAAATAAAGCAATTCTCGGCATCATTTGAGCATTTCAACCGTTTCTTGATTCATTGTAAGTTTTGTATCACAATAATCGATATTTAAACTCTTTAAACTGTCCAAAATATGATTCACATGTTAGTTTTTCAAAAATATTGCATTCTAGATGGTAATTACGCATATAAAGTGCAAATAATGCAACTCTGAGCATTATTATTTCAATCGTTTCTGGATCAATTTTGTGTCATTTCACAACAATAACCAATGTTTAAACTCTTTATACTGTCTAGAATATGATTCACATGTTATTTATTCAGGTACATGGTAATTGCGCACATAAAGTGCAAATAATGCAATTTTGAGCATCATTTGAGTATTCCAATCGTTTTTTGATTCATTCTTAGTCATTTCAACACAATAATCGACATTTAAAATCTTTATACTGCCACGAATAAGATTCATATGTTATTTATTCAAAAAGATTGGATTATGCATGGTAATTACGCATCTTAAATGCAAATAACGCATTTCAGAGCATCATTTGAGCATTTCAATGGTTCTGGATTCATTATAAGTAATTTCATCACAATAATCTACATTTAAACTCTTTATTCTTTCTAAAATATGATTCACAAGTTAGTTTTTCAAAAAGATTGCATTATAGATGGTAATTACGCATATAAAGTGCAAATAATGCAACTCTGAGCATCATTTGAGCATTTCAATCATTTTGGGATCCATTTTAAGTCATTTCATAACAATAATCTATATTTAAACTTTTTATACTGTCTATAATATGATTCCTAAGTTAGTTATTCAAAAAGATTTCATTATAGACGGTAATTACACATATAAAATTCAAATAATGCAATTTTTAGCAACATTTGAGCATTTCAATCGTTATGGGATTCATTCTAAGTCATTTCATCACAATAATTTACATTTAACTCTTTATTCTATCTAAAATATGATTCATATGTTATTTATACAGAAAGAATGGATTATACAAGGTAATAACACATATAATCAAATAATGCAATTCTGAGCATCTTTTAAGCATTTCAATCGTTTCTTGATTCATTCTAAGTCATTTTGTCACAATAATCGACATTTAAACTCTTTAAACTGTCTAAAATATGATTCAGATGTCAAAAAGATTGCATTATAGATGGTAATTACGACTATGAAGTGTAAATAACGCAATACAGAGAATCATTTGAGCATTTCAATCAGTTCTGGATTGATTCTAAGTCATTTCATCACAATACTCTATATTTAAACTATTTATACTATCTAGAATATCAATAATATGTTATTTACAGGGAAAGATTTGATTGTATATGGTAATTACACTTATAATCTGCAAATAATGCAATTCTAAGCATCATTTGAGCATTTCAATTGTTTCTAGATAAATTCTAAGTCATTTGATCACAATAACCAACATTTAAACTCTTTATATTGTCTAGAATATGATTCAGATGTTATTTACACAGAAATATTGGATTATACGGGGTAATTACGCATATAAGGTGCAAATAAAACAACTTTGGGCATCATTTGAGCATTTTAATCGTTTCTTGATTCAAGGTAAGTTTTTTTTTATCACAATAATCGACTTTAAACTCTTTAAATTGTCTAATATATTATTAATATGTAATTATTCAATAAGATTGCATTATAGATGGTAATTACGATATATAGTACATATAATGCAATTCTGACCATCATTTAATCATTTCAATTTCGGGATTCATTCAACATCATTTCATCTCAATAATCTACATTTAAACTTCTTTTATAGTGTCTAAAAATTGATTCAAATTTTAGTTATTCAAAAATATTGAATTATAGATGGTAATTACGCACAAAAGTGCAAATAATCCAATTCTAAGCATCATTTGAGCATTTCAATCGTTTCTGGATTTTACTCTAAGTCCTTTCATCACAATAATCTACATTTAAATTCTTTATACTATCTAGAATATCATGAATATGTTATTTACTCAAAACGATTGGATTATACACGGTAATTACACATATAAAATGCAAATAATGCAATTATGATCATCATTTGAGCATTTCAATCCTTTCTGGATTCACTCTAAAGTCATTTCATCACAATAATCTACATTTAAACTCCTTATATTATCTAGAATATCAATAATATGTTATTTACAGGGAAGATTGGATTGTATATGGTAATTACACAAATAAACTGCAAATAATGCAATTTTGAGCATCATTTAAACATTTTAATCATTTCTGAAGTCATTCTAAATCATTTCATCACAATAATCTGCATTTAAACTTTTTATACTGTCTTAAATTTGGTTCATATTTTAGTTATTCAAAAATATTGAATTATAGATGGTATTTACGCATATAAAGTGCAAATAATGCAACTCTGAATTTCATTTCAGAATTTCAATCATTTCTGGATTCACTCTAAGTCATTTCATCACAATAATCTACATTTAAACTCTTTATACTATCCATAATATCATTAATATGTTATTTACTCAAAAAGATTGGATTATACTTGGTAATTACGCATATAAAATGCAAATAACGCAATTCTGAGCATCATTCGAACATTTCAATCGTTTTTGGATTCATTCAAAGTCATTCCATCACAATAATCTATATTTAAACTGTTTGTACTATTTAAAATATCATTAATATTTTATTTAATCAAAAAGATTATACATGGTAATTACGCATATAAAATATAAATAATGCAATTCTGAGCATTATTTGAGCATTTCAGTCCTTTTTGGATTCTTTCTAAGTCATTTCATCACAATAATCTACATTTTAAACTCTTTATACTGTATAGAATATGATTCATATAAAAAGCAAATAGCGAATTATACATGGTAATTACGCATATAAAAAGCAAATAGTTTCCATATTCACTCGTTTCCATATCTACATTTTAAAAAGCAAATAGTTTCCATATTCACTCGTTTCCATATAAAAAGCAAATAGTTTCCATATCTACATTTTAAACTCTTTCTATGCATTATTTTCGCATTTCAATCGTTTCCATATTCACTTTAAGTCATTTCGTTGCATTAATCTACATTTTAATTTTTTATACTATCTAAAATATGATTCATATGTTATTTATTAAAAAAAAATGATTATGCTTGGTAATTACGAATATAAAGTGCAAATAATGCAATTCTGAGCATCATATGAGCATTTCAATCATTTCTGGATTTTTTTTAAGTCATTTCGTCACAATAAACTACATTTGGACACTTTATACTGTCTAAAATTTAATTCATATTTTAGTTATTCAAAAAAATTGCATTATAGATGGTAATTACGCATATAAAATGCAAATAACGCAATTCTGAGCATCATTTAAGCATTTCAATCATTTCTACATTCATTGTAAGTCATTTCAGCACAATAATCTACATTTAAACTCTTTATACTGTCTACAATATCATTCATATGTTATTTACTCAAAAAGATTAGATTATACATGGTAATTACGCATATAAAGTGCAAATAATGCAATTCTTAGTATAATTTGAGCATTTCAATCATTTTTTGGATTCATTCTAAGTCATTTCTTCACAATAATCGTCATTTAAGCTTTTTGCCACTGGACGTGTTATACAAGGTAATTCCACATATAAAGTGCAAAAAATGCAATTCTGAGCATCATTTGAGTATTTCAATCGTTTTTGGATTCATTCTAAGTCATTTTATCAGAATAATCTACATTTGAACTCTTTCTTCTGTCTAGAATATGATTCATACGTTATTTATTTAGAAAGATTGGATTATACATGGTAATTACACATATAAATTGCAAATAATGCAATTATGAGCATCATTTGAGCATTTCAATCGTTTCTGGATTCAATTTAAGTCATTTCATCGCAATAATCTGCATTAAGCTCTTTGTACTATCTATAATATTTTTTCATATGTTATTTATTCAAAAATATTAGATTATACATGGTAATTATACATATTTCAGTGCAAATAACGTAATTCTTTGCATCATTTTTGCATTTTAATCATTTCTGGATTCATTCTAAGTCATTTCATCGCAATAATATACATTTAAATTCTTTATACCGTCTAAAATATGATTCATATGTTATTTATTCTGATAGATTGGATTATGCATGGTAATTACACTTATAAAGTGCAAATAATGCAATTTTAAGCATCATTTGAGCCTTTCAATCTGGATTCATTCTAAGTCATTTCATTACAATCATTTACATTTAAACTCTTTATACTGTCTAGAATATGATTCAAACATTATTTATTTAAAAATATTGGATTATGCATGGCCATTATGCATATAAACTACATATAATGCAATTCTGAGCATCATTTGAGCATTTCAATCGTTTCTGGATTCATTCTAAGGCACTTCGCCGTAATAACCTACATTTAAACTCTTTATACTGTCTATAAAATGATTCATATATTATTTATTCTAAAAGATTGGATTATACCTAGCAATTATGCTTATAAAGTGCAAATATTGCAATTCTGAGCATCATTTGAGAATTTCAATTGTTTCTTGATTTATTCTAAGTTTTTTCGTCCCAATAATCTACACTAGCAGGATCTGGCACATTGCGCAATCTATCTTTTTATTTTTATCATTCAATAATATAATATTTTTGATAATATATAAGGATTATATATCACTGCAAATATTGTGGAAAACAAATAATATTATAAATACAATGTTGGTTGTTATATAAATCTCTCTGTTTTTTGTTATTTTTACTTTGTTTCTTGAGCAAAAGGATGAAGAAATAAAAGGAAGTAACGTTGTGTTGATGATTTCGTAGCAGTCCTCTATACTATAAACTTTTTGGTCCAATTGCTCCTCTCTATTCCTCATGCACTCTAAAAATTAATTTGCAGATCCTCGGCTAATTAATTACTAGTCCATCGCACATCGGTCTTCAAGGAAATAAAATTAGGTAGTGTGAACTGACACGATAATATTATTTTACATAATCAAATGAATAAGCAAGTGGTCTAAATTTGAGTAAAAATTATTATCTGGTAGATATGCAGTGGCTTATAATACATGATGTATGTATGATAAGCTAGCAGTGTCGGTATATTGACACGAATCTGCTGAAGCATTAGCATACCAACATAGAAAGTTGATTTTTATCAAGTACTAGTCTTTGGTAATATTTGTTTCCTAATTTATATATGTTATATTTTTTATGGAAATTATAGAATAAAAAACTAATTATTATTATAGGCAGTATTGTATTAGGAAATATTTTTCTTACTATGTAATAGATGTAATAGTAGTATAAAGTAATGAAAGAAAATAGAAAATGGCTAGCAAGATTTACACACCACAAAAACATTCTCTCTATTCTATCTATGATCATTGAAAATTTGAGTTGATTACTTGAGTATTTCCAACAATTGGTATCAAAGAGCAGTGTTATGGGAGACAGTAACACCGAGATGAAGAATACTCCACTATCGAAAGTACTGGTGAGAGGATGTGGTATGCCGATCCAATACCCTATGTTAAACCATGTGAATTATGGCATGTGGGCTATACAAAGGAAGATCATAATGCGATCCCTGTGTGTATGGGAAGCAATAGATGGTAGCACATCAGTCGATGTAGAGAAGGTTCATGGTGCATGGCAGTGATCTCTCAAGTCGTGCCAGATGATGTGAAGTTGGCAGATGTTGGAAAGGAATCAGCAAAGTAGACGTGGGAAGCAATCAAGAAGATGAGTATAAGTGGGGATCGTGTCAAAAAAAAAAGCAAGGGCACGTGTCAAGAAGCGAAGCCAAGTTGCACAATAGGCGCTTGGTCTCAAAGGAAAGATGATTGAGAAGCAAAACTACAAGGAAAAGGAGCACTATGGAAAGCGGCTCGACCATGACGAGCGCCTGCGCGAGAAGAAGACTTGGAGGAAGAAGAGAAAGTACGAGCTTCGAAGGCAGCCAAAAAAAAAACTGTATTACTAAGGCATGTGTTAAAGATGGCTATTATATTAGTTTTTGTTATTGATGATACTTGATCATTTGTTCCTAGAGTTTATTATTGACAGATCATTCAGGTTGAGGATCTGAATTGTAGATCTCTGTGTATCATTCTTTAGAATAACAATAATATCTCTAAAGAGTCCATAATCTTGATAATTAACAAGGAACATTAATTATCATATAAGATTAGTATGCAAGTTAAGTGATTATTACATTCTACAAATCATGGGTAAGGAGTTACCGACTTAATTGCATATGTATATGTTACTAGAACATGGTACAAGACATGACCCAATAAAATAAATATATGGATTGTGTTATGTGTCATTATTTATTTCATACGTGTTTGATTTTGAGTTTGAGATGATTTAGTTTTTCCACATGAGGATAGGTTATATAAATATCGTCTAACGTTGATTCCTGATAAGGGCTGCTATACGGACTTTATTTATGTTCTCTTGAATTATGCGGGGAAAAATTGTTCATCAAGAGTCAAGAAAACCGTATGTCCCTCATTAGTTCACCTAGTAAGTGATGATATCTACTAGGTCCCTTGATGGAGTTAGATCGTATGCGCGCAACTAGGGGATCAACTCTAGATCAAGAAACATATAATCTGCAAGAATGACACATTCCTATCTTGGATTATACAAGGATATCATATGACATAGTCAAAACAATAAGATACTTTTTCTTATGCAGGTTTGAAGTACTGTATTGGTACAGTATTTATTTATGCGAATTGAGAATCATAACGTGTTGCTAGATACCGCTTATGATTATTGGAAATAAATGGTGATTTATTATGGCCAACATAGCATAAATCCTCAAAGGGTCACACAAATTGGACTTTAACCATACGTGCATTATTTATTTATTTGCAGTAGCGAGTACTACGAAAATATGATAAGTCGATTAATTAATTATATACCGTTGCGAACATTATAATTAATTAACTCAAGAGGATCATATAGAAATAATATAATACATATGCTAATTTCAAATTAATTATTAACATGTTAATAATTAAATTCGTTCAGCATATATTAATTATATTGAGCTAATTGAACTTTTATGTAATTAGTTAATTAAAAGTCCGATTTTGAGATTAATTAATGGAGTGGATTAATGTGCTAATATAATATGTTGCGTAGTCCATAATTACCCATGAAATTTCGGCCCTAAGGGGTAATTTTGTCATGACAAAATTTTGCAAGAGAGAGCTAGTTTTGGAAACACGTTATATACAGTAGTGTCGTTTATGGAAACGACCAACTCTAATTATCTCTCTCTCTTCTTCTTCCCTGGCCGACGGCTCTAAGAGAGGAGCAGAAATTTTGTTTCTCTCTCTCTTGTGCGCCTCCATCTCTAGCTCATGAAGGGCAGCCGTGAAGGTGACGAGCATGCCACTAATTCCTAGAGAAAGGATTTGAGCCTTCCAAATACGATTTTGGAAGAGGTAACCATCTCCAATTCTCACGAAGTGTTTAATAGACTTAAATAACTAAATTCGTTTATGGTGCTTGTTAATCGTTTGTTAAATTATTAATAAAAATTAAAATTGCACATGGAAGTAGTTCCTAATAGCATGTGGTGCCACCATTGTTAACCGAATTAAGGAGTTGATGTGAAAGCCGACACGACTAGCTTAGGAAAGTGAATATTATGGTAAGCTAGTATTGTCAGTATATTGACACGATTTTGCTGAAGCAATAGCATACCAACATAGAAAGTTAATTTTTATTAAGTACTAGTCTTTGGTAATATTTGTTTTCTAATTTATATATGTTATATTTTTATTTTATGGAAATTAGAAAATAAGAAACCAATTATTATTATAAATGTAACAGATGTAATAGTAGTATAAAGTAATGAAAGAAAAAAAAATTGCGTAGCAAGATTTACACACCACAAAAATATTCTCTTTATTATGTCTATGATCATTGTGAATTTGAGTTGATTATTTGAGTATTTCCAACAATATAAGCATTACGGTATCATAATCGCTACAGTTCTTTACTGCACACAGTGGGTGTGTCTCACTGCACCTTTTTTCGTAATCGGATAGAGAATTTCAATCGGACTGGTGCACCTCACTCGACATTAGACCCAAAACTCCTTGCAAACCTTAAGCAAACTTGTGCCTCAGTTCAAAAGCCATTGGATCAGGACAGTTCTGCCTTCTTGGACCAAAACATGTCATTTATAGTCGACAATAGCTACTACCAGCAGCTCCTAATTGGGAGAGGTATTCTACTGTGTGTTTGGATGAGCATGAAATAAGGAATAAGAATAAGGAATTTCGGTATGCGTGCTTATTCTTATTCTTGTGCAATCCAAACAACACAAGAATAAGGAATTTGGACCCTTATTCATATACTAACAAAACCATGGTATAAGAATAAGAAATTTGGATAAGCACGCATACCGAAATTTCTTATTCTTATTCCTTATTTCATGCTCATACAAACACACCCTCAAATAAATAAGGAGTTGACAATTCAACAGCAAACTTCGTCAAGATGCTGGCAAGTAATGCGACCATCTTCTTTCAACTTTTTGTTTTAACTATTTCGATTCTCTTTGCCTCAGGGTTTGAATCATATAGACATTAGAAGTATTCGCATAAGAATACAATTAATTCAGATGTAGATATGAATGATTTCCCTTTTTTATTATAACTGAATAATTGGATTTCAATATGTCAATGATTTAAAATAACAACCGTAATGATCATAATAGTGTCGCTATAGCGGTGTAACTTGGTATACCGTTATGTTGCTAAACTAAAAACGCCGCTATAGCGGTATTTATTAGTATATCGTAGTACTACTTAAAAAGTATCTACTTTTAACATATAAATATATTTAGTGATATTTTAGTGAAATATTACTACACAATTTTCTATTTGCTGATATATAATTAATATTACAAACATATCTTTGACATATAATATCTGCGTATATAAACTTGTATATGATATCTGCATATACAGCAACAAGTTATCCATCCTTAACTTACAATATACAAATTCTTACATCATTCCTTTTATAAAATAAAGTATGAGCCCAAACTATACCAAAATAGCTACTCTAATATTAGCATTAGCCTTTTTTACAAAATCACCCTTGAAATTTTACTAATCACCAACGACTCTTGTTCATATTCTTCTTCGACATCTCTTCTCGATGGTTGTCCTCTTCTATCTTTTTATTTGTTGTCTTCTTTTTTCTAGTAAAAGTTGAAATAACATAAATGAAAAGTGTGATAACCAACAATTATCGGGTTTCCTTATGAATTCATCCTAAACTCTATACGAATCTTAATCAGATTTCCTTAAGAATTGCATCCTTCCATACTTTTTTTTTCAAGGAAAAAGCCCGTAGGCTAAGCATTTTATTAATAAAATCTTACAACCATCTAATCTATTAATACACATGTAAAAACACACCTAAGCAAATAAACTATAATTACATCACACAATTATTGAAAAATAAAAGAAAAAAAGAGAAAAAAAATTTGAAGATTCAAAAGACTTCCAACATGGAATATCTTCTTCATCATAGGCTTCTTGTTGTTAATGTCACTTCAACATCGAAAAAGAATAATCATTTCGTTGTTGTTAAGAAACCTGAAAAAAAAACAACCACTAAATCATAATATAATCATGAATGATATATTTATATACGATATATATAAATATATTGTTCATGTAAGAAAAGGAGAGAATATTAGAAAAGAATAGTAGAAAGGCGACAAGTCAAAAAATAATAGAGGATAAGAGAAACGTCGAGAATAGAAGATGAGTGAAAAGACCTCATGAAACATAACTAACAAATCAGTGAAAAAGAAGAAAAAGAAAAGACAAAAATAAAAATAAAAAGAAAATTTAAAAAATAAATACTATTAAAACAAATCAAACGACAAGAAAAATTATAGAGAAGACCTAAATTAAAGATGTGGTGGCGGAAGAGAGGCGTGAGCCTCTTCCCACCGGTGGTAGTGCTAGGTTTTGAGGTTTTTTCTTCGCTCGTGTTTTTCTTTTCCGAAGAGGTGCGAAGCCCCAATCTAATCTTTGTTTACCTTGCATCCTTCCATATATGTTTAATCAAACAGTCCATATCGCAAAGGTGATCACGTGAACTCGGAACTCCCCTCAAAGTGCTGTTAGGCTTATCGGGTTTCGAGTTCCATTTATAATTGTTACTCCTCCCACTCCTAGCACTTGCTAGCAGGAACGAGCTCCTTTGGTCGGTCGACCAGAGATTTTTTGGACGTATTTTGATTTGAGCTGTTCGATTTAATCTCAACGGTTAATGAATATCTCAGGAATAATAGCAGATTGGTTGGCCCGAAAAAATTAACCGTTGAGATTAAATCAGACGGTTCATATTAGAAGACGTCCACTGGACGTTTTTTTTAAACAGCCAGAGGATCCGGACCCCCTTGCTACCAAAACCAAATCCTCAGCAGCCAACTTAAACGGCTGTACCAAACAACCGTGTCTTATTTTTTAATATTTAAAAATTTTAAAATTCAAATGCTGAATCCAAACTGTTGACCTTGTTCAATTTTACAGGCAATGCATTTTCATATAAATTTTAATATGAACAATAAATGAACAAATCTAGTTAACTAACACCGATTAATTCTAATATGTTCATAATTTGGTCACTTAATCAAGTATCAAATTGACTCAAAATTTTATAAAACTTATATGAAAATGCATCGCCCGTAAAATTGAAGAAGGTGAAAGGTCAGCATTTGAATTTAAAAATTTTTAAATATTAAATAAAAAAGAAAAACACGGCTGTTTGGTACAGCCGTTTAAGTTGGCTGCTGAGGATTTTTGGTTCCCTTGCTAGCAGTCTATCGAGTAATCTTGTCCCATCCAAGTATTCAACGTTTGTCGTTGTTTTGTCCCTCATTTCTTCCTCGATTCACTCCACCCAAATCACTCTCTCGTTTTACCATGGCGAACGCGTCCGGCGGCGGAGGCCGTGCCGAGGCGGAGCGCTGGCTCGAGATCGCCGGACGCCTCCTGGCGGCGCGCGATCTGGTCGGATCGAAGCGCTTCGCCGAGCGTGCAATGGAGGCCGATCCCTTGCTCGAAGGAGTCGATTTTGTTCTTGCCGTCGCTGATGTTCTTCTCGCTTCTCAGCGCCGTATTGGGCCTCATCATGTCGATTGGTATACATTCTTTCTTTCTTTCTTAATTTGGCAAATTTTGCTGGTGCTGGGACAATTGGTTGACAATTTACATAGGATTTTTTTTTTCTCTCTTTCTTGAAATTTGGAGAGCTGAGCTGCTGATTTTTTTTTGTTTCGTTAACCTGAGTGTGGTTTTATTATGAGCCAAAAAGAGCTGAGCTTTGAATCTCTATAGACTGAGCTCAATTGTGATCTCTTCAAATTTCCAGATTTAAAGAGAAAAAAGTCACTCAAATTCATTAATAGCATCTCTCAGATTGTATGCATTTAGCTAAGCTGTCATAGTGTCATGCAATCATTACTTTTCTAAATGGTGCACTCCCAGCTGAGGGAAGGGTTTGATCGAGTTCGGTTTAATTAAGGACTAGTTGGTAAAAATTTTGTATTCAGGAAATTAATGGTATTTTTACAAATGGGTCCAAAAAGATGATCCTTTTAAGTTCTGAATTACTTTAGCTGACTAAAACTGTCCTTTCTCATTTGAGATTTATACTTCAAGAAAGAACGTAGTATGAACTTCACTGTAGCTTAACAATGGAGCACACCATATGTGGGATTGGTGTTATTTAGCAACCATATGCCATGTGATAATTAGCATTACCTTAATTAGTTCTTCTGCTATCAGTTCAATTTTTTTATAGTGCATCTGTAGCACAAATAGATATTAAAGTCTGTCTATGTTGTCCATATACGACAACTCTATCCTTATTAAATATGTATTCGTGTACCACCTGGCATATCCCATCTTAGTTTTCAGCTGATATATTCATGATTCGCATAGATATTTGTATTCTTCCGAGAAAGACCCACACATTGGCTCATGCAAACTGACAGATTTCAAGTCCCCCAACCCTATGTTGTAAATTGATGGGAGAACTTTGGGCTATTGAGCTTTTAATTTGGGACTAAGCAAACTATGGGTCTATACTGGGCTTTTTGAACAAACTGAGAAATTTGTGGTTTCCCCTCATACTTTTGTTGATTTTTTTTTTTGTTAGACTTCCAGATCCTCGCCTCTTAACAGTCCCATCGTTTGTTTTGGTTTCTTTTTGTGTTATTGCTATTTCTAATCCGTCCTTAAATTAGTAAATTTATTTTTATATATGGTTAAGTTTTGTTATATTCTAAGAACAGAAGTGATATAATTTTTTGTTAATTAAACAAAGTTTAATTCTAATTGTCAATATAGATTATGTATTTATATATAGAAGTTTTACTTTGATATTTGAGTATCTTAGTTAATGGAGGCATAATAGTGGCACCAAAAGTACAGGACATTGAATCCCTTGAATCATTAACTGGATGTCTTATTCCTGTTATCTAGTGGTAAATCTTTACTCTTCTCCTTTTATTTTATTAGTCGCTAAATCATGACAGCAGAAATCTGTATTTTTTAGATTACAGGATCTTATATAACGAACAGGGTAACCATCCACCTACTTATTTTGTGCTATTTTATTCAAAAATGGAAATGTTTTTACTAATTGTTAATGTTTATGGAAGGAATAGCACATACTTTTATGCCCTGATTTACTTTCATACATGTTTTCGAGCTTCATACTCAGAACCAAGGACGTTGCACATATATTAGGTTCATGTTAACTTACAAAAGCTTCTTTCAAACTTTTATTTCTCTGCTTTGGTGTGCATGTCATGTCTATTGATGTCTAGGCAATTTAATTTGATGTGGCATATGATTGTTTTTGCCTTAATAGCAATGCATGTAGATACGCAAACTAGGCATGCATAGTTGAGGATGAGCTGAAGGCATTTCTTCATTTGTTTACATTTTACATGCATTATTTTGTCTTTGAGCAGTAAAATTTCTATCAAAAAGAACATAAAATATTGTTTGATTGCGGTTGGCAGCATGACAGGATGCAATATGCATCCTAATAAATTCAATAATTGTTGGTTTATTGGTGGTAAATTCAGGCTTATGAATATATTTGAGTGCTAAGTCCTAACTAACCACAATTCAGTAGTTATTGTTTTTCTTTGACTGTGTTCTATGTATATTAAAGGATAATATTGAACAAGTACTTAATTTTCACTTAATTGCTCTTCAGAATGAGAAATGGTTGGGTTTTGGTTATGTCAGCAATTTATTGATTAGAAGTATGAAAAACGTTCACACTCTTTGGACCCAATCCTATAGCATATCACATGGACTAGACCTAATAATCAGCAACCCTTTGAATCAGTTTAAACTGTATCAGGTCAGCTGACTTAATAACTTATTTTAAACTGGCTCAGGTCTGCTTGATGATGTTTGGCGAGATTCCATTATACCCTTCAATAGGAAATTATGTTTTTATTCTCTAAAAAATTCTCAAAAGGAGAGTTCTGAATTTGTTACATCCATTGGGTCACTCTTTGATCTGAAATCCATGCTGACCCTTGCCCAGATTTAAATTGCTGCTTGTAAACCTGTGAAGTCAGGTCGGTTTACTTGGTTGATTCTGGGTCATTACTCATAAACTTATAAATTCCAGTCTTTGCATTGTCAATATTTTCCATTTAAAATATACTTTCAATAGAAAATTAGAAACCCTAACAAAACTCTTCTTGTTACAGGTATGCAGTATTAGGTGTGGACCCAAATGCAGATGAGCCAACAATAAGGAGACAGCACCATCGCCTGGCTATGCTTCTACGCCCTGAGGTTAACTCCCATGCTGGCGCAGAGGCCGCATCACACCTCGTGGCAGATGCCCTATCCTTTCTCACTGACCCCTCCAAGAAAACTCTCATTGACAATGAAATCAGGAAACAAAGTGCAAAATCTAACACCTCCCCCACCCGTGCCAAAACCAATTCTGCCACCCCAAAAACCCCAGCCCCTGCTGCTTCAACCCCCAAAACCCCAGCAACTCCTGCCTCTGCTTCTGTTCCTACTTCTGCTCCTGCTTCTGCAGCTACTGCTGTTGCTGCTACCTCAATAAATGTCTCAAGTGCTTCTGCTTTTTGGACCGCCTGTCCTTTTTGCTGTCATCTTCACCAATACAAGCGCACTTACAAGGACAGATCACTTCTTTGCCCTAATTCTAACTGCCGTCGACCATTCCATGCTTCTGAGCTGCCAGTTCCACCACCAGTTGTCCCAGGCACTGATACATACTACTCTGCATGGGGTTTCTTCCCCATGGGGTTCCCTAAACCGTCTGAGCTTGATGAGAATTGGAAGCCATTTCATCCTGTGTTTCCTTGGAACCCAAACCAAGTTCAGGCTGAGCCAAATGGCCATGCTGAAACCCTAGCTGGTAGTGGGGCAGCTAGCGAGTCTGCTGCTGGAGGTAAGAAAACTACGGCTAGGAAGAAGGTTGGTCGTCCGCGCAAGAACCCGCTTCAGTCTGAGCTGACTGCTGGGGCTGGCAGTTCAGGAGGAAATGCTGAGCAAATTCGAGGAATTAATATAAATGAGGAGGCAAAAGGACCTGATGGGGGAGGGCAAGCGACAGGTGGAGATATAGACGAGACGAATTTTCAGATGGAGGTGGATCCAACAGATGAATTACTCAGTAATTTGCAAAATATTCCCTTTTTGAGGGAAGATGGTGTACCTGGTCGGATGCTGTAGCTGTAGTGAAGGTGTAGTTCTAGCTTTTGGTTTGGGCAAGATGCCCTGTGTTGTTGTACTATTTGACAGCGCATGACTGCTGCTATCCTGTGCTATCCTGTGCTGAGGGGAATATTTGTTTCATGTGTCCAAAGTGTGTAATATATGGAGATCATATTCCCAGTACTTTTTATTCAGTAATGGTAGGCGCTTAGCTTTCACTTTCTTTTCCATTTTTGCTTCTATATTTCATTTTCTTCTTTTGATTTGTAGATGATCAATTTCGTTTGCATAATGGAATGCGTCATCAAAATGTGCTAAAATAGTGAAATCATGGCATACTATTAGCTTTTCCTTAATGTTTTGGTACCTTTTATTACGGACTTGCGGTATATATTCATGATCATTTGTGTATTGCTTTATTGTTAAATGCTCATCAACGATTAGCTGTAGATTTGGTTTTCAGACTGCGCGTGTCATGTGTGGTTAAATGGTTTCCTCGTCAAAGAATTTATTTTCCGGAAATGCATCTTTTATATTTAGAACTAATTTTTGAATTACGAATTTTGTAGCGAGGTCAAAAGATGAAACTTTGGTCTAGACTCTAGAGCTTGTATTTCAAATGCGAAGGTTTCGAGTCTTGTAGTCGAGTCGAGTGTTACAAAAAAATGCAAAATTAAATAAATATACGCAAGACGGCAAGTCGGCAAGAGGATAACAGGTGGATAAGAATGAGGCCCAAGAAGAGCCCAGATATGGATTCTGAAAATGGGCCGAAATCCCTTGCCACAGTTCATGTGCACATCACGTGCAGCATACTATTATTTGGTTATTTCGCCTCTTCTCTGCACCTGTGTCTGTTTCAGCGAGGAAGTTGAGAGCAAAGCGGAGCCATGATCTCGCAATTCTTCGTGCTGTCCCAGCGAGGAGACAATATCGTCTTTCGTGACTGTACTCTTTCTATCTCTCTTTCTGCATTAAATTCCTTTTTGCAATTTCCTTAACCTTGAAACCTGTCGGGATTGGAAATATCCAACTGGATCTAGAAAACCTCTTGAATCGATTTTAACACAGCCTACGTTGGATAGCTATCGATTGTTTCCTACTAGATGAAGCATTTTGGTTTACTAATTGTTGAATTGATCTGAGATCCAATTTAGCTCTAGATCATTTCTCGAGTTGTTGTTGCTCAATTATGCTTTCGATTCACTCTCTTGGTTCACTGAATTTGATGTGTTAGCTACTTTGATCATTAATTCTAAAATTGTGTACTTTTATGCGTGCAACAGATCGAGGTGAAGTAGCCAAAGGAAGTGCTGAGATATTTTTTAGGAAAGTCAAGTTTTGGAAAGAGGATGAAGCTGAGGAGGCACCTCCTGTCTTTGTAGGTATCTCCAAATTTACTGTAGCAGGTTTCAGTACCACTTCAGTTATTTGGTACTGGTTCTGGTATCCACAAGTACAAAATTTATTTTAAAAAATGTTCTGGCCAGAGGAACCACTACCTCAAGATACCCTTGTTGCGTATTACTAATTCCATGAGAAAGAAGAAAAGCATGATATGCTTTAAAATTTCTAAAGACTAGCAATTGGATTTCTCATGGTATTCATTATGTAGTTGCATTCATGATGTTTAGAATTCCTAGCAGCTTTAATTTGGCGATCTTTGGTCAACTCAAGGAATAGTAGAGCAATGCTATTTGGAATTGCAAAAGAGTGGTAGAAAAGTGGTGAATTGAAAATAGTCTTAGAAGAATGCTTTTCCCTCTTAGTAGTTCATTGTTGTCACCAATCAATAGTTGGAAGAGAATGTAACTCCTCCAGAACACTCGTTCTTTCTTTTACTAAACCAACCAATAGTTTTAGAAAAAGTTCAAACCCATAGTTGGAAAAGCGGCTGTCCTTGTGTTTTGAAACAGCTCAGATTGGTTTGACATCACACTCTTATGCTCATAATATCTTCCATAGTTTTTCATTTAAAAAATGCAATTTCCTTTGAACTATAAATCTTTTTTGCTTATTTTTATTGTATGTGCATGTGCAGAATGTGGATGGAGTCAATTATATACATGTGAAAGTGGTTGGCCTATTTTTTGTGGCAACTTCAAGAGTAAATGTGCCGCCTTCTCTTGTCTTAGAGCTTTTACAAAGGATTGCTCGTGTAACTAAAGATTACCTAGGGGTCCTTAATGAAGATTCCATTCGTAAAAACTTTGTTCTTGTGTATGAACTGCTCGATGAAGTCATTGTAAGTATAATTTTTGCTAAAACAGCTCTGCTATTCTAAGGGGCAATATTTCTCAAGTTATAACCTTATTTGTAGAAAATATGAAACATTTTTTTACATGCAAGTAATAATTAACTACTTTGAGTGAGTTGTAATATTACCGAACTATTGGGAAAATTTTTATATCAACAAACATGATTAAATAGCTGTATGCTCTGCATGTACGCATTTGGAGTCCCATAGTAAATCTTTTTTTTTTTAATTTAGTGCAATCTTGATTTATACAAAAAGATGGCACAGGAGGAAGTCTGTTCAAATTGAGCTGGGTATAGTCATTCTATAGCCTAATGCACAATTTTTGTTGCTATTTACACATCCTTAAAAAAGTTTTGGTGACTTATCAGTGTGAGAATTATAGGGCTATCATCTAAAATTGCAAAATTTGAAATAGATCCTAAAAAGGGCATCTTTAAAATAGCTAGAGTGAGCTTTCAGTCTCGATGCATGCTTCAATGCAATAATGAGTTGAAGTTCTTCAATTCATTTAACCTCATTTCATATATTTTAGGATTTTGGTTATCCACAAACGACTTCTACAGAGGTTTTGAAATCATATGTATTTAATGAACCGATTGTTGTTGATGCTGGACGGTTACCTCCTCTGGGCCCTGCAGCTATATTCATGGTAGTTTTACCTTAATTTTTTATATAAAGGTGTAGCTTGTTATTAGAAGTGCTTGTCTAAACTGTTTTGCATTTGATTGACAGCAAGGCACTAAAAGAATGCCAGGAACAGCAGTGACAAAATCAGTTGTTGCAACAGAACCAGGTGGTAAAAAGAGGGAGGAAATATTTGTGGATATTATTGAAAAAATAAGTGTCACGTTCAGCTCAAGCGTGAGTACATTTACTAATTGACCATTTTCTATGAAGCTCATTTATTTTTTTCTTTAAATAATTATTATTTGTGCTTAGTGGGACAACGTGGGTGATTTGTGTCTTAGTTAAGTTGCCTTAGATATTTCCAGATTAATAATCATATATGTATTATAATTACTTCAAACTAATATACAAGGAATGAACATGCAGGGCTATATACTGACATCTGAAATAGATGGTACTATCCAAATGAAAAGTTATCTGACTGGCAACCCGGAAATTCGCCTTGCACTTAATGAGGATTTAAGTATTGGTAGAAATGGCTCCTCCCTGTATGGTACGCTACTTTCCTAGCTTTTTCTTTGCCCTTTTCTCCTCTCCTTTTTTTAATATAGATTGTTGCAAGGTTACACATGGAGTGTAGTACTGGTATTCTCCCTGATTTGTTCTTCCAAATGGTTGCGACATCATTTACCTTATTAGAACCAAGCCAGGAAAAAATAAAAAGGAGCTCGCACATTTACTACCGACTAAACCTAAATGCTTATAATAACTAGATTATAGGAGTTCCTCCGGCAGCGGGACTGTAATTCTTGATGACTGCAATTTCCATGAGTCAGTGCATCTTGAAAGTTTTGACGTTGACAGAACCTTATCCTTGGTGAGTTGCCTTGCTTCTGAGGACTGTGCTTTATTTTTTTGTGATTTCTTCGATTATAGTTCATTTTGTTTAATTATGTGACTAAGTGGACCTCAAATTTGAAATATGCATCCTCAAGTTTATTAAGCCTCACATATACTTGTTAAAGAAATCTCCTAGCACTGCAATAGTTCAAGGTAAATTTATCTGGTCAATATAATATCGATACCTGACAATACCACCAAGCAAGTGACAACTTGCCTGCTAAACAAGTACAATGACCTGGAAAAATGTAATTTAGCATGATTATAATGTCCATAAGTGGATCAGGGTTTATTGCAAATTTCACCCAATTTTATTGGTTCTCAAACTATGACCCAGCATTTCTACTGTTTTTTAACTTTGCAATAGTATTTAACCTAAGTTGGATCAGAAGAAACCCAATGTAATATGAATGTAACAGCTTGTTTTATGCCTATTTTCTATAAACTTAGACCAAATTTAGAACCAATGAAGAATCTGCTAGTCTTGATTGTTGTTCAATTTGCACTTAGCAAAAAAGATAGTTGATTTGTTGGGATATAAATGTTCTATGTTCTATCATGCAGACTAAATGGCTATTTTCCTTTGCAAACATCTTAATAATTGTAGGTGATCCAGGCTGAATATCATTTGTAAATCTAATTGTTGCTCTAATCTGTAATAATATGAAGAAATGTGTCCCGTGCAAATTTGAATATCAATTACACATTTCTGAATAATGCTAGTTATTTTTCTTTGCAGTTAGAACTAATTAGAATAACTTTTAATGTTATTAGATACCACCAGATGGAGAGTTTGCAGTGATGAATTATAGAATGACTCAGGAGTTTAAGCCTCCTTTCCGGGTTACTGCTTTAATTGAAGAAGCTGGATCCTCGAGGGTATATTTCTTCCAACCATATATCTAGAAAGAAAAAACACAAAACTCTTTTGTTGAATTTACTGCTATAGTGTAATGAGGTATATAAACTTGGGAAGGGATTGCTTGCGCCCATCCCATTAAGAAGAAAAATATGTGTACTCACAAAGTTCTAATGAGAACTGACTTCATTATTTGTTGAATATCCCATATCTTCTTCAAGAAATCCAAAAGTAGGTCTCCTGTTTTTATCTTTAGTGCTGTTGTTGTTGTGGCCTTCAGTGGGCAGTAACTGTTGGGTTAAAACTCAATTAGTTCTTTTAAGGCCAATTGAGTCATCATTTGTCGCTGATAACATATGAAGTTTTTAAAGACTGCGAATTGTTATAGGATAATCTATATTCTACTTTTCTTGAGACATAAAAAGTGGACTACCAGGTGTCTACAAGACGACAAGAGGAGTAAGTTCTTGTGAAACTACTGAAAGAAAGGGACTGTTGTAGCTTTTAGATGCCATAGGGCCATTTTGTGTCACTTTTCATGAAAAAATAACATATTGTCTAAAACTCCAATTACAGAAGTTCTATATAAACATAATTTTATGGAACTTTCACATGGTATTTTGCTGGATTGTAAAGCTCTATCATATTTCCTTCTTTTGATGATTAATGAGTGGTTGTGTTTTGTAATAATAGGCTGAAGTTATCCTTAAAATTAGGGCTGATTTTTCTCCAAATGTCACGGCAAACACTATAACAGTACAGATGCCAGTGCCATCTTATACAATGAGGTTCTCTCTCTCTCTCTCTGTAATATTTTCTGTCATATAAGAATAAAGAGGTTCATATGATAATGCATGATGATAATGACATTGAAAAATATAACAGGGCTAGTTTTGAGTTGGAAGCCGGAGCAACAGGGCAAACAACCGACTTCAAAGAAGGATCTAGGAGGCTTGAGTGGAACTTGAAGAAGGTAAGTTATTAGTTAAATTTTTTGTACTACTTTTATGTTCACATAGATGTTATGGTGCTCACATTTACCAAAGAACATTTGTATTTTGGGTTATTTGCAAATAAGACGGATACTTAAATTTTAATGTAATACAGAAGTAATATATGCCAAATGTTGATGAATCTAGCCCTGTATTTGATGAGTGCTCTTTCTTTTTGAGGGAGTGCATGTCCAAATCTAACTCACCCTAGAATTCAATTCAATTTCTGCTTCAGTCTAATTAACAAACTAAATCGCACTTAAATTGCTTCTTCAGTCTAATGAACAATAACAGTATCAATTTATTCTCTTTTATGGGGGAACTTGGTTCTCATTTTTTTTTTTCCCCTCAACTTCTGTGTCAATGCTGGGTTTGTCAGATGCTGGTACTAGCTAAATGCTGGATCTTGTTTTAGATACTGAAAAGATTAATTAATTCTGAGTTGATTCTTTGATCCTTTCATAGAAAACTTTCCTTAACTACTGTTTGCTTGATAATTTTAATTGTGCATAACTGCATAGTTCATACTACTTTATTTATTAAATTTTTTTGTATGTCAGAAGAAAAAAATTCTATCATCATCTTTTTTAAGTTATAGGTGCATGAAATTCAAGATATTTGAGGGCATTTATTTTCGAAATTAATTTTAAGTTGAATATTGTCAGATTGTTGGAGGAGCGGAGCATACTCTTCGTGCCAAGCTCACTTTTTCTCAAGAAATACATGGTATCAATTTTCGTTTGACTGATCTCCTATTTTTTCATGTATAGATTTCTAGGTTGATAGTAATTTTCCTTAGGTTTTTGCATCATAAAATATAATTTTCATCTCTTCATGCAGGAAATATTGCGAAGGAAGCTGGACCTGTAAACATGAACTTTACAATCCCAATGTACAATGCTTCCAAGCTGCAGGTAACTCGGATATTTCCACTATGTTCGACAGTTTACTAATCTCTTATATCTATGACATCATGTAACACTACTATGATTTGAGCACGTGGTTAACAGATAAATGGGTCTAGATAGCAGCTACCTAAAATATTTAGTAGTTTAGAACACTGTTATGGATCTTTCTCTACATATTTTCAGGTAAGATATCTGCAAATAGCAAAGAAATCAAAGACATACAATCCTTACCGCTGGGTTAGATATGTGACGCAAGCCAACTCATACGTTGCTCGTCTCTGAAGCAGAATATCTCCTGCAAAAAGAAAATCATCGTCATACCTTTACCTGGAGTATTTTGGGCATTGTTTTACCTTCTTTTAACCCTTGTAAAATCTTCTGGCTTTCTTTCATTTGATATATATGTGCTGCGAATGGAATTTTGAACAAATGAGGGGATTTATGACAAGTAGTCTTTGAATGAACCTTTTTGTTAGACATTGGTTCAAAAGTTTCTACCGCATCTCATTGGTTCAAAAGTTTTAAGACACCCAGACAAATCAGGTTAACTTTTTTCGCGTTGTCAGGTGATGTAGGCCATTTTATGACCTATTTGTTGTGAACCAAGCTGGGATTCAGCAAGTAAATTGCTTTAATGGTTCTACTTATGCCCGAATAGATTACGGGCATAACTAAAGATTGTCAATGGGAATACTAACGTCAATAAATTATGCTCCTTGTTGGATGATCTCGATCTTTACATCTCAATAAGCGCTGCAGAACATTTTAAACCAACCAATATTTTACAAAGTTTTAATGCACATGACAAGTCTATTAAATGTACACTAATCTACTTGAAAACCGAACTTAAAAGCAAGTTTTTTTTTGTCTTTAATTAAGTTTGGCAAATTTTGTATAGTCTTACCTATTGTTTCTTTTTTTAAAAAAAATTCAACTCAAGCTGATTTTTTCTTTTTTTGTTAATCCCTACTTGTAAAAGCACCAATCCAATTCAAGGGATAAAACCATTAGATTAAGGTCATAAACAATTGTTTATTCTATGCATTCTTAACCATTGATCGTTTGAATCAATGATTGAATTTTATTGACAGATATAAGTTTATTAACTCTTCACTTCAAATAGAAATAAATTTATCAATGGATCAGTTATACATTGTGTTTGGAAAGAGAGCACAATGAGAAAGAGAGCACAATGAGAGGACAACACACAGAAAAATTTTTCTTAAAATAATAACATTTTTTTCATTTTGGAAATAGACACATGTGTAAAATTTTCTCATACGTAACTTTTCAAATAATTTCACTTTTTAAAAAATAAATATTTATAACAATTTAGTTAGACTAGGGCTGTCAACGGTACCCTTTTAATCGTTTACCCTACCCGTATCGTATTTGATAAGACGGGTATGGGTAAGATTTTATTTTCGTTAAGTTATCGGGTATGGGTATGGATAAGAAAAATTTTTCGTTAATTTATTGGGTAAGGGTAAGGGTAACGCTATTTCGTAACCGTTATTTACCCATACCGTTATATATATAATATATAATTGATAATCATTAATGGGAAAAGATATGATTATAATATCCAATTAATATGTTAATAAATTATAAGTCAATTCAATTGGTAGATTTAACTGAGACAATATACTACATTAATAATTTATAATTCATGATGATGAGTAAGTAAACTTTTAATTATTAATTAGTTATATATATTTTTCATGAGAAGATATTATATGATTTTATTATATTTAAAGTATTATTCAATTTTGCACTTTATTATATTTATTTGATATTATTTATTCATCCATATTGTACATTTTTTTATTGAATTATTATTATCATTATTATTCGATTTCTACTATTACCCTACCCTTATCGTTAATTCATAACGGGTAAGGGTAGGATACGGGTAAGTTAATTTTTAACGGGTACGGGTAGGATATGGATAAAGAAAATTTTAACGGATGCGGGTAACGAAATGTCTCTACCGTACCCTACCCTACCCATTGACAGCCCTAAGTTAGACCAAGCGACAACGCTTGCCCGACCCGACCCGTTAGTAACTAGAATCCGTCGATGGATTCGGATTTGGATAAGTTCGATAATGCAACCTCCTAGTATCCCCCAGTATCCAGAACCAGTAGTAATATCCTTATCCTACAGCAAGAACACCAGCAATCCAAGCCTACGGGCATTTCCATTTCAAAAAAAGAACACCAGCAATCCGAGGGAGATAATCCCATCCCGGAATCTCTCTCTCTCTCTCTCTCCATTTATCGGCGATGGCGATATCGCTGAGTAACACCCATTCCGTCGTCAACATAGGCGCTCCAAGTTGTTTGAACTGGAGAGTTCCGCTACACACCTCTTTACTGGTTTCATGCCCTCGTAATGTCTCTGTGAAAGGTATTTTTTGTAACAAAATGTTCCTTTTATGTTAATTTATATCCTTTTTTTTCTGTTTGAAGTTTGGGAAGTCCTAGTTGGTAATTATGTGTTATGCCATGGCTTGATTATTCCTAACTAGGGAAGTCCTTATTTCTCCTAATTATTTTGCCTCATTTACCTTATAATTTTTCAATTGTACTCTACTCTGTGCTCAATTGACTCAAAATGTTGCATGTAAGAACCGAACAATTAGAGAAAAGAGAGGATTATAGTTGGCCAAGTTGCAAATGAAGTAGTGGCTCCAGTGGTGAGGTACTAGGATGACTTCCAAAGGTCATGGTTCAAGTCACCATGAGCCCAAAATATGATAGGGGAATTGTGAGCCTACTTATTCATATCAACATATTGAAATTGGTCCAGTTATTAATAAGATATGTAAAGGAACCGAATCCTGCATTCTCCACTCCATTTGCTTATCATGATTGGCTCTCCTTTGATTTTTTTACATAGATGTCTTCAAATTAACCTCAGTACTTCTTTAACAAATATAATTTTGACAATAAAAAATAAGTAAATTAATTTAAGTGCAGATGTCACCAACAAGCTAGTTACTTACGCAAGTGCTGAAGTGGAACAGACTACACCAGTGAAGGTAAAAACGCGAAAGACTTCTTCAATATACCGGCCGAAGAAGAAGAAGGGGCTTCAAGGTGCACGTACCACTCCTGCTGTATCAATAGCACTAGACCCATTTTCAATCTTAAAGCGACAACTCATCACTGAATCAGCCATGAAAGTGATGCAAGATGACAATACACTGGTTTTCATGGTTAACCCAAAGGCCGATAAATTTATGATTCGTGATGCAATACAGCGGATGTATGATGTACGTGTTGACAAAGTAAACACCTCGATCAGGTAGTATTTATTTTTCTTTTATCTACCTCCTACTTTATCTGATAATTGCATTTCTTATCTTAACGAATTTTAAAGACACACTGTTAACGCAAGGAACCCTAAATTGTTTGAGATAGTTAAGAACTTGTTATCAGGTAAACTGTTGGAAATCTAGCACTATGGAGTGATGGAAAAATATTCTAACAAAATGATAAAAGCAGCCTTTATTGATATAGAATGGCCATTTGGGTTTTAAAAGGGATGCATGGTTGTTTTTGTTATTTTTCTCGAAAGGTAAGTATGTTTTCATAGTAAGAAGCAATATTACAAATATACAACATATTCTGCGAAAGAACTTCAGTTATTAGAAAATATATATTCTTTTTTTCATAAAAGAATCAAATTCTATACAAAAATAGAGAAAAAAAGATAGAAGCAAATGGGATTTTCTTTTGGTGGAAAATACTCATATTAATAACAAGGATTTTACAACAACAACTAAGCCTTTTGTCCCAAACAACTTGGGGTAGGCTAGAAAAGAAAACAAGCAAAAAAAGTCACCAAAAAATACTAATAATAATAATGCAAGTTCAAAAGGTTATTTGTATTTGAACAAGGTACCATGCAATTATGGTTATGAAAGATATTCTAAGAAGCATATTGCTCAGGGATCTGATACAATGCGGGTAAGGCCTTTATATTTGAGAGTGCCTAAATAGTTTCTCTACTTCATTTCTTTGTCTCCAATTCTTGGAAGGCAGGCATTTTTGAACCAGTAGAATAAATCTTCCTCAAGCAGAGAGATAGACTTAGTTTGTTTCCAATACACTTGTGACAGAATATTCTACTGGGCACACTTTCAAGTTAGAGACTTATTCTGCAAAATGTTGTCTTTGCAACCTTGTTAAAATGCCTCAATTTCAGATTTTGTCTGTTTCCAATACACTTATGACAGAATATTCCAACGAGCACACTTTCAAGTTAGAGATTTCAAAATGTTATCTTTGCTACCTTGTTAAAATGCCTCAACTTTTGAATCACTTTTAGGAACTGTGAAAGGTGCTATTATTCCTAAGTGAAGATCTGATTTAGCCTTAAATTATTGGTTTGTGCAACAAACATAAAATGACAAGACAATCTGACACCTAAAGTTGAAATCATAAACTGGTATGGCAACAATACTCGCTAAAACCTACTGATATGGTGTTAAAAGCAGCAGCAATGATCAGGAAAATCTGACTGTGTAGCTCCAGTGATTACATACTGGCTCATTATGTGGCTTCATTTCCTAGTAAAAAAAACCAGTTTTATTTGAAAAGAGGGTAAGACAGGTAGAAATGAGAGAGATTTCAGTTTTGTCTATTTAACCACCTTAATGTAGGAGAAATCTGGTTTGAAACTTTGCATGCATACGTCCTTCTATCCATTTGGTTTTGTAGTAGTGTTCCTTGTTGTGAAATTTGGAATTTAGTTATAGTTTGGAACACTGAAACGCTAATTTTCAGTTTCTCGTGGAATTATGTGCAAAGTAAAACCAATTGAGTCTGGAATTAAGGCATTAACTTCAATGATTTGCAATTTACAAAAACTTTTTTGCGTACAGGCTCACTAATACATTTGTACATATATCTGAATCTTGAACTTCTCTTGAACAGTCCTGATGGGAAGAAAAAGGCTTTCATAAAACTATCCAAAGAGAACAATGTAAATGACATTGCAAGCAGGGCTGGTATCATATAATCTGCAAGTGGTCTTCCGATGTTTCCCAATCAAATATTTGCTTTGCTTAGTGTCTGTTTATTGCATCTTGTAAAGACAAGCCCAGGCCTTTGTTTTTCGTATTTAGATATCTTCTCAACAGGATATTGAGTGCCCTGGTTTTGGTTTTTTTTAAGGTAATTTATGTTGACAATGCTGTTTTATTAATGTTATGTGCCATGTTACTCTTTTTCAAATTTGAGAAGAGAAATATCTCAATGAAATGTAGAGCAAAAGCAGAGGTGGTAAATTCTTATTGAAGATATTTCACATGTGTGTGGTGGGTTCTGTCTCTCTCTCTGGCATGTCAAGTCTGGGGTGGAGGGATATAGTTTGAATTTTGGTCCTTATATTACTTTTATAGATGAACAGAAGAAATATTTGAAAGGGAAACATGCGGCCTATTGGCTACATAAGCAACTGGCCAATTATTTTGGGCTCGAAGATAAACCCCTCAAGTGATTGTCGGTTCGGTAATGAACTACTGTTCTAGACTTCTAGTCATGCGGTAGGGCTGCAACAGTCCAAACGATCACGCAACTGCATTATTGCGTTGACCGTTTCGTCCTATGGGACGAAATTTATTTCATTTGCGCCGGTCGTTTCGTTTTATGAACGCAAGAGAAATTGTGTTGTGTTAACTGTTTTGCTAATATAAACGGTTAAGACGGTTTAACCGTTTTAATTGTTTAATTGTTTTTTTTATCTCTTTTAGACTATAATAACACAATCGTAAACATGAAATTTAATCTATTCAAAAACATGCAAGCAATAAGAAATGAAAACAACACACAACAGTTACAATCGCAAACAAGCCGTCCTTCTAACAGAAAACGACACATCAAAGCACACTAGTATATGTAAAAAAACTGCTAGAATTAATACTAACTAGCTGTTATCTACAAGTTACATCATGCCTTAATCATTTATCATCATTTAATTAAACTAGCGCCTAACAACCTTATCTGATTCTATTACATTTACACAGAATCAAAGCAATCAGAATCAAACGAGTGAAAAACCAGAATCAAAATCAAAATCATTAAAATCGGGAGTGGAAAACCAGAAAAATCAAAATCAAAATCAAAGGAATCAGATTTAAAGGAGTGAAAAAACAGAAAACCAGAATCAAAATCAGGAGTGAAAAACTAGAAAACCAGAATCAAAATCAAAGGAATCAGAATTTAATGAGTGAAAAAATACTGGTATACTGGACAAGTATCATTGGATTTAAAGTATGGAACTGCACTGGAGCAGAAAATACTGGTACAGCCAGCTTGATCCACATAATTTGCTGCAAGTTACTCCCAACTGCAGTTGCAGGAGGCGGGAGTGGAGGGGCATAGAATACTGGCACAGCTCTCCATACAGCGACAAGTGGTGCCGTGGCATGGGATATGGTAATGTTGGACTGGAACATACAGCGAAGCACCGAGGGTAGGGAACATAAGCCTCGGTGAAGTTGCTTGCGACATGTCAGTGGTAGTGGACTTAGGTCGCAGTTGGGTGTCCGATTTGGGGCAAATGAGAGGGAGGATTTTGAAGTGATTGCTTGTGCTGGTTGGAGGGTGGATGGATTGTGGCCGATGGCTCGAGTCAGCAGGAGGTTGCATTGGAAATTTCTCATCCTCGGCTTGAGAGAAGAAGGAGAGGTGGTACTGGGTTGAAAGGAGGAGGGGAGAGAGGTGGTACTGGCGGAGAGGAGATGGTGGTACTAGCAGAGAGGATAAGGAGAGAGAGGTAGTATTGGCGGAGAGGAGAATGAGAAGGTGGTACTGTCGTACTGGCGGGGAGGAGAAGAGAGAGAGGTTTGGGGTGAAAGAGACGAAGATCAGCGGCGCAAAACCTAATCTTCTCCATCGTTTTCTCCGCCTCTTCTTATCTGCAATCTATTCAATAACACTGCCGGAGAATTATATAACGAAATGGGCGAAACAACGATCACCAAACAAGTCTGTTCCGTTAACTGTTTCGTTTCAAAAACGAAACAGGTTTTGAGTTGCGCCTTCTGTTTCGTTTCTGAAACGAAACCAAATTCCTTAGTCGTTTCGTTTCAACCAGGACGAAACGAAACGAAACGACGGTCGAAACGACTTCCGTTTTCACCCCTTGTCATGCCCAATTACAAACAAACTCGGTTAGTTACGACTTAAAATAGTTTTAAGCTCGAAAGAGATGCTGTATTGCACAGAGTAAATGGTTAATTTGATGACCCATCAGTAAATAATGGTTAGTTTGATGACCCATCAGTAAATGGCTAAAATAGTTCCATTGTGGATTTATGGTACACTGGTACAGAGTATCTTTGTTGACGATGGTTTGTAGTAGCTCTCTAAAACTACCCTATCAGAATTGCAAAATGTTTATTTTCAATTCCACTGCATTTAATGTGATCTTCACTCAAAAATAATGTCATTTAGCTTTAATCAGTAAAACCATTGTAGAAATGTGCACTTGCTCAAATTTGCCTTAGGGAAGTAGCACTGATTCACTGATTATTGGGTGTGTTTGGATAGTTGGAAGAAAGAAGAAGAAGAAGGAAGAAAAAGAAAAAAAATTATAAACAATTCAAACTCTTCACAAAGTTACACACTTCCCAATACTTTTTCCCACTTCTTCCCTTCTTCCCTTCTTCCCACACCTATCCAAACGCACCCATTGTTAAAATAAGCATCCGAGTTTAAACCTAAATATGAGAGTCAATCAGAAGTCGTAGACGGAGTTCCAAACTTTTGTATAAGACACAAGAGAGCTGCCACCGTTTTTGTGCCACAAGTTACCACAACTTCATATTTTATCAATATTTAAAATTTTTAAAATTCAAACGTTGAATCCAAACCGTTGATCTTGTTTAATTTAACGAGCAATGTGATTCTATATAAGTTTTATAAAATTTGAAGTCGGTTTGATAATCGATCAAGTGACCAAATGATGAACGTATTAGAATTAATTTGTCTAATTAACTAAATTCGTTCATTTGTTGACCACTTTATCGAGTATCAAACTGACTTCAAATTTTATAAAATTTATATTTATATATAAATGCATCGCTCTTTAATTTGAACAAGATTAACTGTTTGATTTTAAACATTAATAAAATATAAAATTATGACAATTTGTCGTATCAAAAAATGATGACAGCGGAAAACTGCTCAAAACACAAATCCACACTTGCCGGTAACACCAAACATTCTCGAAGATTGGATACATGGTTTGTGCTTCCTTCACAAAATATTACTTGTACAGTTGTACGTACGGTAATTTTTCTAAGTTGATTGATTTGGTACACGACAATTTAATAAAACAAACAAATGTTACTCAGTGATTTTGAGAACCAGCCTATTCACAAGTTAAAAAAACCAAAAGATTCTTTATGAATGTTTAATTTAAAAAATAAGTTGAGAGACTTGATCCAAATTTATATTTATGAATTATTTTAAATGGTACCAAATAAACAACCTAAATATTTAATATATGATGTTTTACTTCAAGGGATGTTGTAGCAACAACCTATACCACCAACAAAATTATGCTACAAAATTTCCTTTTTGTTGAATAATAAATGCTTGTTTATATATATGTTTTTTTCCCAATATTACCGTCAAAGTAAATTGCGCAAATGGTCCTTATAGTTCTTATTCTATCTTTAGATGTAAAATATCACTATGATCATTAAACATCTCTCCATTATTTTAGCATTGCAAAAAAAAAGGGCAAATTTTGAGTTCTTATAACAACAAAACAAAATCGTATAAGTTGAAATATTTTCAAGAATATTAATACATAATGAGCCATACTCATTTTCATAATAAGGTTACATTGCAATGCACGATTCCGATTGGCATGTGCTACGTTTTAGACTTTGTTTTTTAATATTAAAACACGATCAAAACTGCATATTAAAATCTTATAGAAAATCAAAATCTACAATTTTCATATTCTTTTTTTTTTTACCTTTTTCGATATAAAAGTTGGATAGTAGAGTATTGCAAATATGTTGTTTAAAAAATGTGCGGGTTAGAACTCGTGTCGTGTCGATTTTTAATGTGTCATGTCGAGTGAAAGAATTGACTAACACAACACTCATTATGGAACAATGTGCTAACATGACACAATACGACATGTTAAACATGTGAGAATTTTTATTTTAATTGAAAATTATTAGAAACTATTTCAAAATGGCAAAAATATTAATAATTATGGCGAAGTATAGGAATTTATTTTTATTTTATACATTATGATTAAATATAATGTTTAAATAAGAAATATTATGTGCATTAGATTTATAATAGTAACTCATTTTACTTTAATAAATTATTAATTCTAGTCGCGTCACGTGTCGTTTCATTTACAATAGTAACTCATTTTACTTTAATAATTTATTAATTCTAATCGCGTCACGTGTCGTTTCGTATCGTATTGCGTGCAACTCCTGTCGTGTTAAAACAAATCAATATTCAATTGTCTTCTACACGACATGACGACACATCAACCCAAACGTGTCATGTTAATTTGGTAAATGTGTTGTGTCATGTTATTCCAACACGCACGTGTGTTGTACTAGCACACTCATCTCGTGTCATTTTGAAAAATGATATTGGAAATTGTTAAACTTAATATTTCTTTTCTCCAAAAAAATTTTTTTTCTTTAAAATGTAAATTTATTATATATATATAAATATGTGGATCGAATAAAGTAGTATGAATCCATGAATAAGGTTATATTGCTATGTAATTCAGATTGGCATGTACTACGTTTTAAACTTTGTTTTTTTTTATATAAAAACAAGATCAAAACTGGTCAATTGATCTGCATATTAAAATTTTATAGGAAATTAAAATCTACAATTTTCATATTCTTTTTTTCCTTTTTTTTTCGATATAAAAGAAGTATCTTCATTTGATAGTCCAAAATTGTTAAAACTTAATTTTTGTTCCTCCAACAAAAAAAATAATACAAAACTTGAATAGAGTAGTGCAAATCAACAATTTAATCTTAAAAATTAAGATTCATATAGCACCACAATTATTAACGAATTATATCATAGACCTTGCAAAAATATTATCAAGTTGCCACATATATCCTTACTAGACCATTCCCACAGAGAACCGAAACCCTCAGATAGTGTAGCAAGAGAGCAGCTATATAGCACCCAAAGAGAAAGACCCCTTTACCTCTCTCTCTCTCTCTCTCTCTCTCCCAGTCTCACTTCCTTCACATCCGCCCCCATCAATCCATCATCAGTCTTTATTTCCCAATAATATTTCATCACTCTCTCACTCCATCCAACAGTGCATTTATCTTGAGAAACCCCTTTCCTCTCTTCCCAACACAATACACAGCACACGCAACAAATGGGTATCAGACAAGACTTAGCTTCTTCGATTCTCCTTTGCTCGGAGGAGAACAACAGTATCCTTTTCTTTGAAGATGGAGGTGAAGGAGAAATCGGTTTAATCGAAGACCAAGTAAATAATTTCTATTCCGATTTTGTTGGGTCTTTCCCAATGCAATCGGAGGAGTGTATAGAGCTTTTGGTTGAAAGAGAGTCGCAGCATTTCCCAAATCAGAGGTATCTAGAAAGGTTAAAGAACGGCGCTTTTGAAGCATCTTTTAGGAGAGACGCCATTGAGTGGATTAGTAAGGTGGGTATTTTTGTTTTTTTCCCCCATTATTCCTAATTTTTTTAATTTGTTTTGCGACTTAAGTATCACAATATTATAGAAAAGAAAATATGAGAAGTGTATAATGCAAAGCTTATATTTCTTTTGACATCTGTTTCTTCTTCTATATAGAAAAATTGTTCTCGTATTATATTTGCTTTCTAATATATTATTTTTTTTCTTGAAATACATATATCAGGTTCACTCACATTTCAATTTTGGACCACAGACACTGTATCTATCGATAAATTACTTTGATCGGTTTCTCTCTGCATATGAGCTGCCCGTAAGACTTCTATCTTCTATCATGAAGATTCAACATTGTTTGGTTTTGTTTAGATATTTATTGTTCTCATTAATGCTATCATTATTTTAATAATTTGTTCTTTAAATATTATATAGAAAGGCGAAATGTGGATGCAACAGTTGCTCTCACTTGCATGCTTATCTCTGGCAGTCAAAATGGAGGAGTCAATTTTAATGTTCCCTCATAATCTACAGGTAAAAAAAAAAGTACAAAAAATTATCGATAGCCCTAAAAATTAGTTACTGTTGCAGTTTGGTCCACATAAATTACTTGAAATATTCTACTGATTTGGTCAACAAGTGCTGTGTTATACATTTTGTCTTTAGTTTTGTTTGAAAGCAAAATCGATAAAATGGAAAATAGCAGAACTAATGAAAGAAGAAAAGCAGATGCCTTTTTGGGACCATTTGATTTGTTTTTGCAAAATAATGCATCCTATTGTTCTACTCTGGATTTGAGCTTACTTTTGTTGCAATTTTATTGATAGATTTGTGAGGCTAAGTATGTTTTTGACGCGAAAAACATTCAGAGAATGGAACTTTTGGTGCTAAGCACACTTAATTGGAGATTACAAGCAGTGACGCCTTTCTCATTCATTGATTATTTTCTACGCAAACTCAATCAAATAAATTCTCCATCAAATCATCTTTTTTCAAGGTGCATCGATCTCATTTTGACTACAGTAAAAGGTTTGTCTTACAAAACCTTAAATTTTGGAATTTCATCAGTACTTTACAAAATCCCATAGCATCACATAAATGCCTCCATGACCATTACCATTTACACCTCAATAATTGATAAGAGGACGTCTCTATTTTCGTATGAGAACCCACAATTCCATATTCTACAACAAATGGCTATATTCAATGTTGGTGTAGTTGAGGTACTCCATAGAGAATTTTGAGTGTAGTTATGTACTTCCCTCTTTTAGGGGCATATAGGCTCTTTTGCTTGTATGCATCTGTTTGATAATGTGAGTTTTGCAAGGGACAACTCAAAAGTTTTCCTATCAAGAAGAAAATTTAGTATTAGAAGTTAGGAACTCTTATGAATCATAAGCAACTCTATACTTATGTGAGTTTCCTGGATTTGTAGATGCTGAATTTCTTCAATTTAGGCCTTCCGAAATTGCTGCTGCAGTTGCATTAGCAGAATCATCAATTAAAGATGCAGGAGACATTGATAAGCTTTTGAGTTCTTCTATACATATAGAAAAGGTGCCTTAAAAGCCCATCATTTCAGTTAAATTTAATGGCAATTTTTACCCTTTTTTCTCCCCTTAAATCACAATGTTTTGTACCCTGCTTTTCAGGTATTGGGATGCTATAAAATGATTCAAGCTGCTGAAATGGAGGATAAAGATAGCTTAAGTGGGAATGATAGCCCATTTTACCAGTTGATGCCGCAAAGTCCGGTGGGGGTATTAGATGCCATAACTGGTAGCTACATTACTGATGGTTCTTTAACAAGTGTAAATGCGAATCCAATTGCAACATCATTTCAAGACTCTCCAGCTCCCAAGAGAAGGAAGCTTTGACTACGAGTTCTTATTCCATATCATTAGATTTGAGCCCACTTTGGTTTAAGTACCATGTACTTAGATCGTCAAAACATGATATATCATCCTGAAAAATAGAAATATTTCATGATCTGATGGAAAAAAAAATTGAGGAATATCACATCAGTACCTCTTTATTTCTTAAGAAAGAACAGCAATTAATTTTTATCTTTTTTTGCCTTAGTCAGAGAAGATTTAGGAGGGTAATGGCAACTGGGGAGGTACTTTCAGCTTTTGCTGGGTGATGTTTTGGGGTACGCTTAAACTTTCTAGCTGTGGGAGGTCTCAAGTGAAAGTGCTATTTTTTGTTGAGGTTGAATGGAGATATATGTAATTTAATGTATGTGAGATGAGTTATTATAATGTGTTATATATTCTGTACGCTGATAGATATAATGTTTTATATTCTGGTTTTTGAGGTTTGATATAATGTAGAAATTGCCTAAAAAGACTCGGGTAAATAAAATTGCAAAACTGAGTTGTATTGTAAAATTGGTTCTTCATTTGTAATATAGACTTTCAATTTTCATACTGTAAGATGCCATTTTTTCAACGTTTTGAACAAGACCCTGAGAATCAAAGTAAACTTTTTTTGTCGATTTATTTATTTACTTGCATTATTCATTTTCATCGACAAATCCCATAATTTATTTTGTCTATCACTAGGATAATGCAGCTGCTTCTGCCCAAACTATCCCCGAAATATATACATACAATATGTGAACTTATTAATAACAATATAAAACAACTGTGGAGTGATCACTTGACAATTATTATTTTTTGATACTTGTATAATTTCAAAAAAAAAAGTTAATTGAAATTCAAGACTGTTAATACGATATATCATGGTGCTCATATCATGGATATATATTTGATCATTTATTAAGCAACCTAAATTTTTAACAGACTAAAATTAGTGGCAGTCGATACATCATCAAACAGTACTCAAATCGTGACAAATTTCACAATTATAACATCTATATATTCGATAATGCACCACAAATTTACTCTTTAATTCCAACCTTATTTGAATTGATTGAGTAAATCAAATTAAGGTTGTCTTTTGTTATGCAATCCCTTGATAACATTGGCATCTATTAAAATGTAAACAATATAGATATGTGAACTGCATATCCTTTTTTCCGTGCTCAAAAAAGATAAAAAGCTGCAAACATATATTATATTGCGATATTTATCTAGCTATAACTATAAACATAAATCAATTTTATGTTTTGAAATTCACATTTAGTGTGTGAAAAGTTATTTATGAGAGACATAAGAAAAGGAAAAAAAATAAAAGCTCTCCTTGAAGTGCTCATATTTGGTCAGTGGTCTCCACAAAAATCAAAATTTACCAAACATCTGAAAATTGCAGCTAGTGGAGAGGCTGTTACTCTGGCTCTTTGACTGATTGGTCGAGCCAAAAAAAAAAAAAGAGAGAGAGAGAATTTAATGCAGGGATTTTTTTTTTTTAATGAACCAAGCAATTTATTGCATTACTTGTTTGTAGAGGCAAAGCAAGGCCTTTTACCTGTTGAAACAGAGTCTGCACACAAGCTGCTTCTACTCGTGAAATGGGCAGTCATCTGATTGTACGTAGGAATAAATGTTTTGAAATGCAAATGATTTTCAAATTGATGGTTAATAATTTTGCTCATTTCGGTATAGTACCTTAGAGGAAATAAAGTCACTGACAGAAAGTCTTTCCTAGTTCCTTTGTTCCAACAATTAATAATAATTTTCCATTAATAATAATATTTGGTGTTACAAATTGTTCAAAGGCAAATTTTCAACGATTTTTTGTTTAGGACAGAGACAACCCAAAGACCATATTTTACTATTTTAGAAAAGTTATATGGAACATCTGAGAAAAAAACATATTTCCAAATTTTAGAAAGATTATTCACGTGAGTTCAATCAATAGTCAATCACTTTGGATATAACTGGTCACATTCTATATCTCTTTGAAATTTATTCTAGAAAAATATTTAATGCTAGGCAGTTTCACGTTATTATCATTGTCATCTTGGCCTGAAAAATTTTAATCCACAAACAGGGTTCGTTCCCCTTTTTTGACGTAAAAAAGCAACAAAATAGCTCTTGTCAGAGTACCCTATCTCAACATTTTCAATTAAATTGTCATTCAATACTCTCTCATCAGGAAAGAACCATTTGGAAAAGAAAAAAAAAAAAAGATTCCATTCATCATACGAAAATCCAGTTTTAAATGCCAACTAGAAAAAAATCTTATGGGCTGTGTTTGGATTGGAGTGGGAAGAAGAGAATAAGGGAAGAAGGGCCCAAATTTATTATTAAACAATCCAAATTTTTCATAAAGTTACACACTTTTCAATACTTCTTCTCACTTCTTCCCTTCTTCCCACACCTCATCCAAACGGAGCCATGAATATTTAAACTTGAGAACTTAACTTTACCTCAGAAAAATGTATCAAATAAAATCATAGTTGGCTAAGTTAATGTATAATTCCAATAAAACATGTATTTGTTGAATGAAGATATAAATTAATATGAGGTGATTAATTGGAATGCTTAATACATCTTAGCCAGTCATCATAGTCCCATTTAACATCACAATAGCTTAAATTTGACGATCCTTGATTCGTAAATGAATATAGTACTTAAATTGTCATGCATTTTTAATAAATTGGCCATCTATATATGCCTCCGTTTGGATGCGTTGAGAAGAAGTAGGAAGAAGGAAGAAGAGAAGAAAAAAATTATAAACAATTTAAACTCTTCACAAAGTTACACACTTCCCAATACTTCTTTCAATTTCTTCCCTTCTTCCCACACCTATCCAAACAGAGCCTATGATAAGAAAAATTCATTTAATTAAAAGAATAGTATCAAGAGTATTAAGTAATTCCACATTTCCACTCTCCATAAATACAATCCCTTCATATATATAGTTACTAATTTACAGCATATATATATGTGTCAGCTGAAATATTTTCATGTGCAAAGTAGTATACAGCCGTATCGTACGATTGTTATTGTAGCTAGGCTCCACTGAACAAAATTTAGCACCGTTTATTTATTTACTAATTATTCTGCAAAGTAAGATACTAAAGTTTTGCTAATTAAGTGTGATTAAAAAAGTGGTAGAAGTGTCATAAGCATTTAGCAACTAGGATTTTTGTTTTTTTAGCAACTAGGATTCCTTCAACGTCGTCTTGTTGTTTGACTGGCGGTCTGGGGACCACCTTTGCATGACACCAATGATGAAAAAAGAAGAGCCAATGATCAGTACAAATCTTGGTTCTGCAAATAAATACAAATATCATATTAAAAAATATTTCGATTCCTCTTATAACATACTGTTTTTTCCTCGGTCTTACATTGCAATATTACCCAGTCCACACAAAATACGCATCACTTGTAACTTTGAACTTGACTTCGTGTAAAGAACTCTTAACTATCTCGTGAAAAAGTTCGTAACTTTTTACAAGCTAAGTTAGATTGAATTTATATTTATCGAAAAATTTATAAATTTATTGCACCAAATTTAGAAAAAAAGCTTATAAACTTTTAATATATTATTCGTTTCAATGAACCAAGCGTTTGCGTTTTATTTTGGTTTATGTTGTTTTTGGAGCTTGTATTTTGTGAAAATAAATATTAAAGTTTGACAAAATTAAATAAATTAAAATAAATCTATTTTTCAACATTTTAAATTTAAATATCTTAAAAGAATTAAAAAACACAAATGTTTAATCGAGTAACTCAACAATGACTGCTAAAATTAACTATCTAAAAAAATAAAACAGTCATGTTCACAAAATTTCATAGTGAACTTAAGTTCATACAACAGATGCGCAACATCTGAAGTGCTTGGGTACCTATAATGTGTAACGTAATTAATCAATGATACCTAAAAAAAAAAGTAAAGACTTCGAATTTTTTTTAGTTATAACATCCTTTTGTTTTACTTCATGCTACATTTAAAACATCTTTCACTAAATAACGAGTTTCCATTTTTAACTAAGAAATGCACAAGGGATGCAAGCAAGTTTAGTTTATAAATCAATCTCGAATAAGATAACTCAACTCTACGCAAATTTTTTAAAAAAAAAACTAAAAAAAGAAAAAATTTTGTGAGAATGCATCTTTCATATGTTAAAAAATTGAGCACGTGCTATCATGTGAAGTAATCCCCGATAGATCCAAGTGAAAAATAGAGGCATTTTGATCTTAAAACCTTATAAGGACAGGGATGAGAGTACTGGATTCAAATTAATCCTTTGCATTTACTTTGGAGATTGAGCTTCAATTAATTCACTCGTGAGTTTCTGGCCAGAAAGCGGTGTACAGTTCTTTAATAGCCAGCATTCTTAGATCCCTTCCATGAGTCGGTTTTTCTATTGATAGCAATCTGTGTTATGATTGTGGTTGTGGGTCCGAATGAATGTATGTTCATGAGCGGGTGAGTTAATTATGTTAAACCATTTTCTGCGTGAAAAGTTGTAATAAGAATCTTCGATGTTTGATAATTGATAGTGTAAATATTTTTTTTACTAATAAATCAATTGTAATAATAATTTTTGATGTTTGACAGTTTAAATAATTTTTTACTCATAAATCAATTTTAGAATAGTTAAATTGTTTTTTTTATATAATATAGTGGGCTATTTTTCTAGAGGAGTGATCTTATGTTTTTTGCATCAAAATTTTCTTCTTGTTATGCGACTTAAAATCCATTCTTTATATAAAAAACACAGAGTTATTATAATTTGTATTATATTATACTTTTATGAGAGTTAAATAATTTAGCAAAAAAAATCATTTTTATCATCAACATTTTGGGAGAGTTAAATTGTTAATTAAGGCATCTCCCACATAAATATAATTTTTAAAATAAAATAGTGGATGATTATGGCCTCCCTTTTTGTTAAAAAAACGTTGTTAAATAAAAAATTGCAACTTATTTATGTTCAACAGTATAGTCGATGCAGTTTTCCCTTGTTACATAATTGCACTTGATCTCTTGTATCACAAATATTACTTGTCGCTCCGTTTGAAAGAAAAAATTAACTATTGAAAAATATTTTTCGGTACAAAAGAAAAATAATGTATGAATAACTAAATAAACAATAAGCACTAATTAATGCGATCTACTTTTTAATGCTGATCCCTAGAGATAGAATCCGCGGTTCAATGGGTTTATTGACTATTTGATACATTGACCTCACAAAATATATATTATCCTTTGGCCTTCTCTATTACATAACATGTAATGTTATTGACTGAGGTATTTGGGTTAATTTGACATGATAACAAAAATAATATAATTTTCTTTTAAATAGTCAATATCTTTGTTTCTATTAATTAGTCGATACTTTAATAACTTCTCCCATCTAAATTTGAATCGTAACATGTTTAAAATATATTATAAACTTTGGAAAAGTGAATTTCAATATGTTGGAATGAATTTTGAACTAGTTATAAGTGATATGTTTAAAGTAGAACTTTACAGTACTCACTACTCAGTATATTTAGTTGAACTAAGGGTGCGTTTGGATCGTTGGAAGAAAAAAGAAGAAGAAGGAAGAAGAAGAAAAAAAATTATAAACAATCCAAACTCTTCACAAAATTACACACTTTCCAATACTTTTTTTCACTTCTTCCCTTCTTTCCTTCTTCCCACACCTATCCAAACGCACCCTAAGGTATAATACTATTTGCTCTCAATACAAACATATAAGCTCTCTCCATTTCTAAATCTTAGTCCTTTTTCATTCCCAATAAAAAGGAAAATAAAACTTCTCACACTTTAAGCTTAATTTGCATCTATGTACTGGAATAATGTTAAAAATGCAAAGATGTTTTCACATTTATTAATTGTCAAATGTCTATATTATCAATAATACTTCAATGGTATCTTTGTTTTATTTTTTAGAAAAAAAGGGCATATTCCCTTGTTTGACAACTGATGATACAGTCACTATGTACTTGAATAATGTCAAGATTAGTTAATCAATCTAATACTGTGTACCTTTGGCTTATTTTGTTTCATTAATTAAAGTCCTCTATCTCGCACGTCCCATTATTTCATTTGTTTGATCCTGCAACACGGGAAGGGCTAATGGGCTATAAAAAATAACAAGGAAATATAACTGATAACAAAGGAAAACAAGATGCTGTGTCTCGCTTCAATTTAATAAGAGCTGTTTGCCAATGAGAAACAGGGACGATGATATACGCATGTTCCCATTTTGAACCCCGCTTCTTCTTGATGACATGGCACTTTTATTTGTTGAAATATTGGGTTACGTGTCAAAAGAAATATCGTATCATATAAAATCCAAATTTAATTATGGTAGGTGCTAGTATTTTTCCTATGTGAACCTCGCTTGCTTGTTATTTATATGAGAAACTAATTAATTTACCATTTCATTATAAACTTTTATATTATGGGTACGTGGCTTGTTTGTCATTGTAAACAAAAGTTTATATATAAATCGGACTTATTACCACTAGGATGCGCTTATAATTTATATAGATCTAACTTTGATTACAATTAAGAAGCTAATATTTCTGTACAAATCTAATTATTGAACAATTGTAAAAAATTTTTTTAATAAGAATTCGACCCTTGATATGTGTATATAGAATCTTCGTTGGAAATAATTACGTATATATAAACTTTAAATGCACAACATGACAAACTTATTTCGTCTTGGATCAAAGAGACAGAGGGAGCACGATGGCATCGCTCTAACATCATAAAAAGAATATTTTATCTAATATTATAGTTGTATTTATATCAAAACCTTCAAAACAAAATAATAAATAATAATAATAATAATAATAATAATAATAATTATAATTATTATTATTATAATAATAATAATAATATTGCAATTCCTTTTTGCCGCGGTGTGGAATAGTTGTGCAATATTTATTATGTCAACTCAGGTGACCAAATAACTACAAATTTGATTTTCCAGAAATTCCAGCTCAACCCTACTAATAAATAAATGATGCTCTAAAAAGTATGTAATTGAACATGAAAGAATCATATTTTAAAATGCCGACTCGTGTACATACTATGCACACTTGGAGCTTTGACTATATGTCTCTATTTTCAAAAACCAGGAAAAAACATGAAGTGCAGAGGCCATTACCTATACTTGCTGTGCATTAATGCATGTTAGAACGTGATTAGGTAGAATCAAGGTGATTGTTCAAAAAAGAAAAAAAAAAGATAGAATCAAGGTGTTTAATTGCCCATAAACTGGAACGTAGCTTGCTATCCGTTGGAGACGCTTGAAAGGAAGAAATGATAACCGGCCCAATCCCCTTTCACTACTCTTATTTTGCCAAAATCATAACATGGGTGTAAAATAAATAAATAAGTTGGTGAATGTACTAATTTCAAGATCCTAAATAAAATTTGACGTGCCAACATCTGCTCAACTGTCAACTCCGCCTACTGTTTAAGCGCTTTGAATCATGCATGATAATATTTGTTTTCTTTTTTTTTCCTTCATATTTTTATGTTTGAGTGCATTAATTACTGCATCACGAATTTAAGTTTGCAAGGAACGAGATATATAATATGAAAAATACTAGAATCAAATGTTTCTAACAAATGTGTTCGTCAAAAGCGGTCAGAGCTCTATTTTATTCTAGTTCAAATAGTTAATCAAAACCGATCTTTTTTATCTTAATATTGAAATTCATTGAAAATAAAATTTCATCTTTTCCTAATTACTATTTTTTATTTTATAAAATAAATTGGTCAAAAATTTTAAAATCATTCAATAAAAATATTTTTTTCTAAAAATCTAGATATTATATAAAAAAATATTAAAAAAAAATAATTTGATATCCAACCAGATTTCAATCTGAGAATCATATTGAGTGATTTCGATAAATAATTTAAATGTTCGCAATGGAGATATGTTTGTGTTTGATGCTTTAGCATTTTCATTATAATACAGTTTTAAATTATAGATATAAATATAAGTTAAATTTATAAGCTTCTCAGGCATGTCATATCATTCATATCATCACTGCTAGTTTTGTTATGATCTGAAGGTGTCGGAAAAAAAAAACTCGTTTATTCCATGCTTTTCTCCTCATTTTTTTAAAAAAATTGCTTTATGTGTTTAAGTTAGAACATTTTTTTGTAAGATAATATGTCTATCAGAAAAATATTTGTGTAATTTATGGTGTTTGTTTGAAGTATTTTTAATGTCCAAACCGTTGCTTTAGAGCAAATTTGTTTAATTTATGCATAAAATCGCGGTACGGCCGAATAGCTAGCAACCCGTCCATTGGTAAAATCAACGGAAGAACTACAAACTGGCTAATCTAACAACAATGCATCCAGACGAAATGCTTGATTATCCAGTACTTTCTACAACTGGAGAGTATACGAATCTTGAATGAACGTGTATAATGCCCAAGGACTAATTAATTTTTGGTAGAAAGTCAAGGACAGTTGAATCGGAGAGGAGTCAAAATAAAGAGTGGGGCACTTAGATTTTTAATCACTCGTGAGTTGCTTTATGCCTTGCAACGACCTATGATATAACTGTGCAGATCCACTAATTCGCATGCAAGGTAGCTGTATTTTGTGTTGATTATAACATGCATGATAGTTGTTAAAGTAAAATAAATACTTGGTCCCTCCAGCATAGTTCTGATTGCACCTAGGTCCTAGCTAAAAGTCATTATAACCCAATTTTTTAGGTCCAGTGACTATGGAACTAGCTAATTTTACAAACTATATTGTTTTTGAGTCATAAGCTTATATCATGATCAAATGTGATCATTTTCAATTGACTTCTAACAGGTAATTTGTATGGAAGGAAAAAAAAAAAGATTTGTGTTAGAGGTAAAACTATACTAAATTCATAAGACGATCTAATTAGAAAGGAGTAATAATAGTCAATCCATTGTCCATTGGCAAGAGGAAGAGCAGCTGCATCCTGATGCGTAAATCATCCTCTATATATACATATATATAACATTTTTAGTGTTATATATGTATTTTAAAAATTTATAGTTGATCTTTATAAATGTTTAAAAATAATCTCATTATCAGCCACAATATATTGCTTTTGATCTGTACTTGATATCGCATGTAATCCCATCCAAAAAATTCTCTGGTTTTGTCTGTCATCTGTACTGTTGATATAATAATTTAGACGAGACAGTGCTTATTGGTGCTCCAGTATTCTTTTTTCTTTAAACTATTTGTAGGTTTGTACTGTGCACTAAAATATGCATAGTTTAAATTTATAGCATCAAAATTGCAGATATTATACTATATCTTGGCTAACAATTTTTTACCATGTAAAAGAAAAGGAATGTCAAAAGCAACAATATAACTAGTTATGACTGACGATTACAAACATTATTGAAAAGTTTTTTTTTTAAGATAAATAGGGGGTTGAGCATCTCAATTTATTTTAAAATTAAATGTCTATAAAAAAAATCTTCCAATCAGATTTCAAATTTACGACATTTCACTTAAAATATATTGCTCTTTGCCACTAGATCAGAGCTGTTTTTCAACATTATTAAAAAATGAAAAAGCTGTAAGCCCCATTTGATCCATGTCTAATTTATCTCCGACTTTTGAGCTTTTTCCCTGAAAAGAAAGCAGTTTTAAAGAGGTAGCTCTAAATAATGTGCATAGTATAGCTGAATGCAAGAGGTCTGATTGAATGGGGACAAGAGGTGGGGCAAATGGAGAGTTTATAACTCGTGATAAGCTTAAAATTATGCAACGACTCAAGTGAACTCTGTCTACATTCTACAACCACCCCTATTTTGTTGTAGTCAGGCATTAGTTGTCTACCTGTGATGTGCTCTCATGCTTGACACATTTTACATTTACTTTATGGAGGTATGAATGTATGAGGTATTCAAAAGGGTTCTAGTGTTGACCACCTTTGACTACGATTTACCTTTGAGCAAAAGATTCGAGTATATTCTTGTATAATGTCAATTTTCAATTAAACTTTTTTAGGGAAAAAACATGTGATATTGTGCAATGTGTTTTGACACAGGAAATGAGGGGAATAAATGTGATATTGTGACAATGGTTTTTGACCCAGGAACTCTCACTGTCGCTAGTTTAAAAAAAAAAGAAATGAAATATCATAATTATGATGTTTTACACAATGAAATGCAATGTTTTCCCACAAAATAATTTATTGTTTTCTACAAAATAGTAAGTTCTCTAAATTATTCATGAAATTATCCTTGAGAGATGAGACTGGTGGAGATTTGATGTAGCATGCGTTCTTAATAAACTGATCGTTGGGAATTATACAAGTATTTTTGACAAAAAAAAATTATGAATTTTGCAATTTTATTTTCAACATTTAAAAATCTGAAATTGTTGATAAAGACAAACAAAAACATTTCAATTTGAAAATAAAGTATATGCACAAGCAATGGACAATGCTGATGGCAAGCAGAAAATAGATAGAAGTAAAGTCTGTCCCTCGCTGCTCTCCCTCTTGCCAGGGTCTTGTTGACTGCCACTGTTTGTAACAGCAACTGATGAAAGAGCTTTGCTTTATGTTGTAAGCAGTTTGACTACCCTTTTAGCTCAACTGAATTGAATGAGACAAAACAAAAAAGAAAAAAAATAGCTCTTCTATTAAAAAAAAAGTCAGAAAAAAATAACAGGTAAGATAAAATGCACAACCAACAATTGTGGGATTACCGACCGAAATTGGACGACTATTTATTTTGCATTGTGTTTGTTATCATATAGATAACTAACAAAATTTACATCTAGATGAGATATCATAATATATCCTTTCAATTCAAAGTGGGTTATTCATTCCAAGCATGATCAATAAAAACATTTAAAAAAAATTGTTATTTACTAATGAAAAAATGTTTTGGCAAAAGAGAAATTTAATTTAGAAAGGAAGGATTAAGGAATTTGCAAATCTTGGGACTTGGGAGGCCAATAGGACATCCAGCCCAATGTGTTTTGGAAGCATGAGGTTCAGTAAACCTCCTGCTCCCCAAAGCCCAATTAAGAAATGTTAACCAGCCCAGGTTTCTTGAATTATTTTTGTGTCAAAAAACTCAAATTACAAGCCTTTTTTTTTTTACTTTTTATTTGGAGAAACAGCTTTCTAGAATCGTCTTTTCCCAGCTACAACATCAGAGTGAAATTTTATGCTGATAATTTAATGATGAGTTTTATTTTTATTTTTATTTTTTTTTGGTGATAGCCAAAGTTCATTTACGTGAGACTTCTTTAGAACAACTTTTTGGAAATTGATTACTGTCATTCTTATTTTTACCATCGTTACCATCGCTCGAAGCGCTCCCCTCTCCTCACCCAGCGAAGCGAAGCGCTTCCCTCTCCCTAGCGAAGTGATCCCTCTCCTCACCCAGCGAAGCGCTCCCCTCCTCACCCGGGTATGCTCCCTCTCCTTTCTACGCACTCTTCCGTCTCTATCCCTTCTTTCTGTAAATCTCTCTCCCTTACCCCTCTCTTCCTTCTGTGCGTCAGATTTTGTTCACTTTGTTTTTTGTATCTGTTCAATTTGTTATTTTAAGTGTTCATTTTGTTTTGCCGTGCATTAGACTTTTGTGTTGATTTTATACGTCTCACTTTGTTGGTGTAGATGTTTACTTTGTTACTTTTAAGTGTTCAATTTGTTTTACTGTGCGTCAATGTTTATTTTTTATGTTTCACTTTGTTGGTGTATTTGTTCACTTTGTTGGTGTATTTGTTCACTTTGTTACTTTTATGTGTTCAATTTATTTTATTGTGTGTCAGTGTTTATTTTTTTATGTCTCACTTTGTTGGTGTATATGTTCACTTTGTTATTTTTATGTGTTCAATTTGTTTTGCTGTGTGTCAGTGTTTATTTTTTATATCTCACTTTGTTGGTGTATATGTTCACTTTGTTACTTTTATGTGTTCAATTTGTTTCACTGTGCGTCAGTGTTTATTTTTATGTCTCACTTTATTGGTGTATATGTTCACTTTGTTCATTCATATGTTCAATTTGTTACTTTTATGTGTTCAATTTGTTTTGCTGCTCGTCAGACTTCTGTGTTTATTTTATATGTCTCACTTTGTTGGTGTATATGTTCACTTTATTCATTCATATGTTCAATTTATTACTTTTATGTGTTCAATTTGTTTTGCTGTGAGGGGAGGTCCAAGGAAGGCGAAAAAGGAAGGCGAGGTCTAAAATCAGAGGGGAGGATAGTGCATCTGAAGAGGAGGGGAGCGCGCAAGAGGGAAATTGAGGTTAACGATAGTAGCGATTGCATAAATTCCGATGTCACTTATCATTTCTGCAATTTTTTTGTTTTAGATTAAATATTTGTACATTAACTTGGTTTGCTTTTGAGCAACTTTATAGAATAAGCAAGACATAATAGATTAAATAATGAAATTTCTACATGATTGAATATCTTAGTGTTCTCTTGAATCTTAGATCGAGATAATATGGAGTCTAAACTTTAAATTTGAAATCTTGAACTAAATAAAATCTACAATTTGGGCCCGACGACAAGGATTCAATGGTAGACCATCGATCAAAAATGAACGCCTAGATCTTCCTAAATCATCCAATTAATTCAGCCATATTGGAGAAGATCCCAACTCCGCTATCATCAGTGCTGCAGGGGAATTGCTCTGCTCACTCCTCACTAAATTGAGATTCACTCCCGAATGACGAAAATGGCCTCATTTTTCAGCACGGGGAGAAGAAAAGTGGAGGAATGTGAGGGTATTTTGGTCATTTGGGGAGCGAATCTCAAATTAGAGGAGTGAGCATGAAAGAACAAACCGCCGCCTTACTTCCCATTGCAACAACACTCCGGCCTACTTTTAGTACCACCTTCATTCAAGTCTCAATTCTCGTCTGGTGCCTTGCGCAAAGTCGCCTACTATTATCGCATGGCAACACCTATCATAAAATCTTCTCTCAGCAATCTCTTCCTCTCCACCACTCCTAAACTCACTCTTTCCTCCCGCTCAACTAGTCTCTCATCTCTTCTCCTCTCTTCACTTCAACCCCACAATCCTAAATCCTTCTACCCCTTCTTTGCTCTTGCCTTGAAACATGGCTTCCCTCCCAATGCTCAACTCCTCAACTTAACGCTAAATTACATGTGTAAATCCCGCCGTGTCGACCAAGCCGTGTCTCTATTTCGCGAGCTGGATCATGGTTTGATTCCTTTTGATGTGATCACTTATACTTTACTCATTAATGGGTTGTGCAAGAAAGGGAGAATGGATGATGCAATGGATTCCTTTCATGAGTTGAAGAGGAGAGGCCTTTCGGCCGATGTGTATGTTTATAGTTCTCTTATTAGTGGATTTTCTGAGATGGGTCTTTTTGACAAGGCCAGAGAATTGTTAGATGAGATGTCGCAGGTGGGAATTGAACCCAATCTAATCACTCTTAGCGGTATGATTGATGGCTTTGCAAAATTTGGTCGATGGGGCGAAGTGCGCAAGGTGCTTGATGAAATGTCTGAGAAAGGAATTTCTCCTGACGCTGTTACATACACGAGCTTGATTGATGGGCTATGCAAAGAGGGTAAGTTTAAAGAAGCTACAAATTTGTTGAGTCTAATGGTAGAAAGAGGTGAAAAACCAAACACCGTTACTTACAATGTTTTAATCAACCAATTAATGAAGGATGGTTCAATTGACGAAGCTTATGAAGTTCTAGAAAAGATGGAAGTGACTGGTGTTAAACCAGATGTGGCTACTCTCAACACATTGATAGTGAGGCTCTGTGATTTGCTTAAATTTGATGAAGCACTGATGATGCTCGAAAAAATGCTTGATGGGAAGTACGGTGTTGAACCAGATGTGAGGACGTTCAATTCTCTTATACATGGGCTTTGTAAAGTTGGTCGTATGAGCCAAGCATTGGATATACAAAAAACTATGAAAAAAAGAGGTCATAGGTGCAACTTGGTCACTTACAACCTACTGATTGGTGGCTTACTTCGAATCCACAAGAAACACAAGGCCATGAGGCTATTTGAGGAGATAACTGAGTGTGGCCTTCAGCCAGACTCCTGTACATTCAGTATTATGATAAATGGGCTTTGCAAAATGATGCAGATCGACTCAGCTGAGGAGCTCTTGAATCAAATGAGGGAGTATGGATTGAAACCGGGACCTTTCGATTTCAGCCCATTGATTAAGACTTTGTGTGATTTGAATTTGTTTGACCGGGCAATGGATTTATTTCATGAATTAGAAAAGAGTGCTGTGCCAGATGTGACATCTTTCAACACCTTGATTTATGGTGCCTTAAAAATGGGGAAGTTTGAAACTGCACAGGTGTTGCTCAAAGAAATGCTCCATAAAGGATTCTCGCCGGATCTCAAGATGTACTCGTCTGTAATTAGTTTCTATTCAAGAAAGGGAGATATAGATGAGGCAAGGAGAGTGCTGGGGCAAATGGTTGCAAATGGTATTTCGTCTGATGTGGCGGTTTATGATTCATTAATAAAGGGCTACAGTCTTCTTGGAAGGCGAGAAGAGATAATACAACTGCTCAGTGAAATGGCAAGTAAAAGTGTGGCACTTGACTCAAGGCTTGTGTCGACAGTCTTGGATTCTTTAGGGATAGATGGGGACGACAAGGGGTTTCTGAGAGACTTGCCAGATTTCACCAACGAGGTTTTAAAAGGAAAGGAATTTACATGCAAGGAGTTGGTGGAAATGTTGAGCAAGTCTGATCACAGTTCAGAGTTTCAAGCAGTTAGATAAAACTGATCATTGGTGGCTCAATTGTGCGAATGTTTTTTTAGATGAAGGATAGATCATGGGTCTGATGACTCCTGACAAAATAATATTTAAAGAATCATAGAAGACAGAATGTGCCACTATATGATTTATCTACCACCCGAGCTTTTCTGAAAAGACAGAGTGGAGGGTATGGTTCTAAGTGTATAGCACAATTTCTTTATTTGTTGCTTTAGGTATTGTTTTTGCTTGCAAGAGTTTCCTAGGATTGGAAGAATCAGGCAGCATCAGTACAGTGTTTTTTTTTGTGGGATATTGATGTTTTTTTTTTAATTTTTACTTTTTTAACATAGTGAGTTGTCATATGTATTCATTCTTTGATTTAGAAACCAATTTCTTCATTTGGAAAAAAAAAAATAGGAAAAAAGAAAAAGAAACAGTTTCTCTATCAGCCACACATCGGCCAAATGTAGTTGCAATTGAGCAACCTACATTTATATTACATAAATTGATTGAATTGGTTCAGATCTTGTATCGACCAATAAATTTTGGCATACATCTGCTGGTTTATACTGATATTAATGATTTCTAGTTGCGAGCTTGTACTGGTTGAGGCCATAAATAAAATATTAGAATCATAACCAATATTAACAGTACTGAGCCGGCACAGATATGTATCAGCAGAATCCATCACTGACAGTTACATATATGGGAGTTTATTGTCATGCTATACGGCTGCTATACCTTGCCAGCATGATGGTGAAATGTGCAATAGTTAGACTAGTGCGGTACCAGAAACGATATTAAAAGCACACTTCCAAAATAAGTAAACTAGCAATATTTATTTAAGTTCATTGACTAAATATTGCTAGTCTAATTATCATTGATTGTTTTATCATTAACAATTATTATAATAAATGTTCTTATTAAAAATTACGGTTTTGTGGTACCTCCCTCCCATTATACATACCCCAATCAAATAGGCTGTAAGTATTTCGTAAAAGCGATAATTTATTATTCATTTATTTCAAAGGACAAGCACAAATACATGACAAGTGAACCTATAGCTAGCGAGCTACCATGCCACGATGTCACATTCAGAGCAGCAGCAACCTTGATATTTTCCATCTGCACAACAGCAAGATTTGCTAAATATAATTTCAGCTTTTGTTGTTTGCTTGCGAGTCTCATTCAACTTGGAAACTTCACATGCTTTCATCTCGCCACTTAGTGTAAGCCTCTCCAGTAGTAGTGCATTAGTTAGTATGATCTCTGCTAATTCGAACACTGTATCTGAATTGAAGAAAGGGATGATAGTTGCTTCTCTCAAACTTGGAAATATTTTAGGTTGAACCTTGTGAGCACTGGAAACAGACGAAGTATCACTTGGGTGAAGCTACAAATTGGATTATAATAAATTGAAAAGTAAGTGATATGCACTGTAAATAATAGTAAAAATATAAATTTAAAACTACTGTCAAGGAAATAATGCGAAATTTGTTCTCATTTTGTTACTAACATATATTATGAGTTTTTGTAACATCGGAACTCCTCGAAACAATCGATGTGCAATGAAAAGCGCCGAAGGTGCTAAAATCATGACCATGGGCCCTGTTTGGTAGTAACTTAAATCATTCTTAACTCAGTTAAGAATGAGTTAAGACACCAAACGTGTTTTAAAATTGAATTAGTAAGATGTCTTAAGTGCTGATTAGGATTTTAAGTTAAGAAAAAAATTGCTGACATGGCATCCTAAATTAAGACACCCTGAGAGGTGTCTTAAGTTAAGAAAAGCGGATTGCTACAGATCAATTACGTCTTTGCCCTTGTCTAACCGCTTCTAAATTTTTCAGCCGCTCGTCCGGAAAAAAATTGTAATTTTTGCCAATGGTCACTGCTCTTCTCTTAAAGGAAATTGTTACCTTTCCAAACTCTCGATTTCGTTGCCTAAGTTGCTTGGAGTGAATATTAAATGTATTGATTGATTATGGGGTAATTTTCTGCGTTGATGCATGCTCTCAGTGATGATTTTTACTAAATCTGATCAATCTTTCGTGAAATAAGTAGTGAATTGTACTCGCCATTATATTTATTTGACATAGGGATGGTGATAAGGACACTGTAAAACAGATTTATGAAATCTCAATGGATATTTTGGTCTTTTCACAATTTACACCTCATATCTATTTTTTAAAATTCTTAAATTGAATACCAAACACAACATATTTTTGGAGTAGTAAGATGACTTAACTAGTTACAAATTCTTAATTTACCAAACAATTTAAGTTCCTACCAAACAGGGCCATGGTAGTAAGAAAGTTGGGAGTTTCAGGATACTTCTGCAAAATACACTATGCATTAAGAACAATACACACATAATAAAAGTCATGAAGTGTTATGAAAAATCTGAGTTGATGTCATCGTACCTGAAGAAAGTAACGAAAAGCAGTACATGATGGCACATCATTTTTATTATTACTAAACGAAATATCACTAATGTAGATGGGTTGCTCGATAAGATTTCCTCTTAATTCAACAGTCCTAGAAGTGGCCTTCAAAACACTTTCAGAGGTGACAAAATTGGCTATGCATAAGTTAGGAGTTTGTAGAGAGACTTGAGCAAATGTACCACAAATTGTTAGTTCACGGATATTCGATGCATGAATTTTAATGCCTTCAACAAATTTAGGTGCAAGTTTAAATTTTAGTTTTTCCAAAAGAGGGCAGAAGGAGACCAGTCCAGTGATACCTATCTGAAGAACAACACAATCCCTCAAATCAATAGTATGTAGCAACTTAAAACCATCAAACTTCGTATGCGGGAAAAAAATTAAACATCTCCTCAACACCAATGATTTCAACTCGTGACAGGAAGTGATACTGTTTTCTATAATATATAAAAACCAGGAATTATAAGTGTCATCGGCAAATATACCATTCCAGCCATCGCTAAATACAAAGTGAACATATACAGCAAATAAAGTGAACATATTGGCGATCTAAGTGAACACTTACAAACAAATAAGTGTTGTCATCACTTGTTCAGAAGTTTACATGCATATTCAACTTATTTCCATTGAACTTATTTGTTTGTATGTGTTTAATTAGATCGTTTATATGTTCACTTTGTTTGCTGCATATGTTCACTTTATATTTAGCGATGGCATGGATGGCAAAACTGTAAATGGCAGTAATCAATTTCCTATAAAAACTTATCAGTATCATTTTCTAAAATAAGTTCACTAACATGCTTTTGCGACAAAGTCTCTATCCACCGAACATGAAACACAATGTCAGGTTTTACACCGGAAAGTTTGAATTTATAAAGATTGCCCTTGTGACAGCTGAAAAGTTTGTCAACAAACGTAGTGGTTAATTCTTCTTCATTGCCAATGTTTTGGTGAACATTTGAGTGTATACCACAGTCTACAACTAAATCTGGAATTGTAGACCAAGTGTGCCGCCAACTTTTCGATAGGATACTTGTCCTCACAGCCTCTTTTATTGGCAAGTAGATAAGAATTTTTTGTTTTATGCATTCAGGAAGGTTGCACAAAATATCACCATAGATACCTTCTTCTCTAGACAGTGAACTTGCCATTGACAACTTATTTTTTTCCTGATCGAAAATTATATCGAAAATGCACTAGAGTCTGCTTGTGTAATAAAAAACTCATGGCAGGAATGATAGTTAACATTACAAGATAACTGCAAGGACTCCTTTTAACCTGTCAAAATAGCATTAGGCAACATAGCATGTTAAAAATTCATAGTTTAAGATGAAATTAACCCAACTGGCATTAGCCTTGTGTATAAGAAAATTTATGCGGTTAAAATAAGTATTTTTGACATGAAAAGAAGGTCCCTATTGTAGTTATTCCACGGTATTAACTTGTCATTAACATTGTTGCAAATATTGAAGAATGTCCCTATCGTTAGAATAACTGCAACAGATTTACAAATTGCATGAGCATTAAGAAGATTGGGATCGCAATTTAGTAAAATCAATTGGATATCATCCAATAATTTAACTGACATTTTATGAAAACTGAAATTAAGAAATCAATTTCTATTATACTTCCAAATTTTGAGCTTTAGCGTTTTACACAACACGAATTAAATAATTAGTTTATCAATAAGGTGACAAGGTATTTCAATGATACTCATCCAATCTGATGACTTAAAATGGTGGCAATAATTTATTAAAAAATGCATATTAAAGGTACGTATAGTGATTGGATCTTGAAACAAATTAATGACTGTAGAAAGTCTAGCTAGTTTCAAAAATTGATCTCTTTAGATGGAAAACAAAGCGACCCAAATGAAAAGTTACCTTGAGAAAATTTAATTCTTCAAATCAAGACATTATGATCTTCTTCAGAAAAACCACAGTTGCTTATTTTCCATAAGGTATTGACGAGGCTGGCTGACAATGGAGCTTAATAAAGAAAAAATTGCCTCACGATAGCGCGCTGTTTTTAGCTATTCTGAGGATTTGGGGGATTTTGTAACCTTTGTTTGCAATCGTTCTCTTTTGGGCTCAATGGATTATATAGGCTTTTGATTTTGGGTGTGAACCTCCCCATGTTCTTGGACGGCCATCAGGCTAAGCCTATTGCATTTGCATAAGCACCAAGAAAAATTATTAGTTTTTCTTCACTTAATGGCGATGTAAGTACACAGTTCTCCATTTCTCTGTGGTTTCCATATTGTTGTGTAAGTCCTTTGATTTTGAAATAAATTTTTCGAATCAGCTCACATATGCCAAATGTAAGTGAGAATTGAGGAACCTACTAATACTAGATAAATTGATTGAATTGGTTTGGATATTGTGGATACCATACAAATTTTGGCAGACGTGTAATGGTATGTACTGATATTAGTAATCCCTAGTTGCATTATCACTACTTTAGTTATGTTGAAGTAGAGTTTGACCAATGGGAAAAACATGTGCACACTTGCCCGCCTGAAACAGTGATCTGCTACCCTTTATTTTAAAAATCGAAACTTTAACTTCTAGGGGAGAACCAAATGATGGTTGTTTTTTGTATTTGGTTTATAATTCATTTTCATACTATAAGTTTTAGAAGTATGTGGATTGTGTTATTGATTTGAGTTGAGTCCTGTAGATATGCTCTTAGTTCTTGGTTTTTAAGCATATTGGTCCTTCAAATTTTACTGTGAATTGTGCAATGATCTCATCTCCCTCAATGACAATTTTGCTGCCTGCCATCGTGCCATGATATCTTGTTTTGTTAGTTTAGAAGTAGTGTGCTTTTAACATCGTTGTATGCACAGCCCTGGTGATTGTGTTTGCGGCTGTGCGTATGAAGGGGAGGGTGGGATCTGTCTCTAGGATCAAATAAATCAGTAAAATTTTCCTCATGAGTCATGACAAATGGTAAGTTTTAATTTTCTATATCAATTTATTGAATAATGTGAATTCAATTATAAACCAATCATAAATGTTGATGTGACCACTATAGCATCGATTATAAAAATGTAGAACGATAGCTAATTTAACAAATTTTTATATATGTAGCAGTCTAAATTAAATTCCACATCAGCATTTATATATTCCTATTATAGTGGTTCAATAAAACAATTGTCTATTACAGAGATTGAAACCAAGAAGATATACATATAGATATATATATATTAAGATCAAGTATCTCAAATAAACGTTAAGAGGTACATTACGGTTCACAGATAAACTTACTTGGGAATGCGTGCCAAAGTTGTTGGAGAGACCATCTTTTATAATTGCAAAAATGTACATAATCTTACAATTAACCGTGTAATTTGGGTAATGCAAAGCAACCTCAACATTCTATGCTCCCATTAAGAAAATAAGACCACAAGTATAGCTTCAAGACAATAAAAATAAATTATATGTACACATACATTTCACTTGTATATATAGAAAATTTCTAGTATTTTTTGGAGAAAATCCAACAGTATGCAAAATTTGAACCTAAGCTTGAAGCTTTATCCGATAGAGGAAAATTAATCCGATCAGTTCGATTGCATTGCACTTGAAACCTGAAAGATCTCCGGTAGCCAATCATTAGCCGCCACATCACCATGTATGACAAATCCAGTAAAACTAACATAATGTGCAAAATTTCTCTCCTTTTGACTGCAAGTGGGGCCTGCCTCCCTTTCAGACCCTCTAGACGTGTCACCTGACCCAAGCCTACTGCTCTCATGTGTATGCAGACCTGGTATGAACAACTTACTAGGTCTTTCACCCGGATCTGAATGTCTCGGAATGCATTGTAGGCGCTTACTAGATCTTTGACCTGAATCCAAATCAGCCTGTATCTGCCGATGAACTGATTTATTGCGAATTAGAGACTCCAAAGGTGCACTCCTTCTACCATGAAAAGAAACACTTGCAGCTCGTCGGTACCGTTTTGATAAATCCAACTCCTGCCTCACATTATCAGGGTATACCATTGCCGGGTGCACTACTGGATCTGTTTCTGGATCAAGATCAAGATCTTCATCTGGATGGAACACCTCAACTACAATTTCTAGTGCATCAGAACATTGCTCCTCAGTTAAATCTGCCATTAGAGATTGACCCGCAGCAGCAACAGTTGGATCAGATAGATCGGCGCGACAGACAGGACATGTTATGTGAGATGCCAACCAAGTGTCAATGCATTCTGAATGAAAAACATGGCGGCAACCTGGCAGGAGCCGCAGCATCTCCTCCCCAGAGAATTCACTGAGACATATGGCACATTCTGGTCCGGTACGAAGTTTGGTCGGCTTGATGGTTTGGATGGCAGAGAATGGTATTGAAGGGAAGGAGTCGATGGTAGTTGGTTCAAGGCCTCGGTGTCGGCGGTTAGGAGGAGCAGCAATTGCAGCTGCCGCTGCAGCAGCGGCAATAATAGCGGCATCTGAGGAAGTGTTGCGATTCCTGAGGCAACGCCGCAAATATGCAGTGAAGAAGCCAAGAGAAAAGAGTGCAACAATCAGGACTCCAAAAAGAATGGCAGTGGTCAATTTAAAATCGCCACCACCGCTAGAAAGGATATTGTCATGGAGGGAGTGAGCGGTGGCAGACCAGTAATGGAGGCAAAGGAGGATTGGTGTGGCAATGCTCGATGGTCCACGGTGGACCAAAAGTGCCATGGAAGCTCCATTGAAATGGAGAAAAGAGAGCTAATATATGTGACAGAACGTGGAGGGGTGTTTGTTTGATAAACTGAAACTTAATCAAATTAAATAATAGATTAGTCAATAAATTAATCAGAAACATGGCGTCTCCAGTTTGTTGTTCCAAAGCTGGAAGAAGAGTACGAGACCAGATATAAGAGCTGGTTATATATTTTCTTTCCATGATTCATATATATTGAATAGTCAGATATTGTTACAAAAATATAGACCTATGTAAACTGTTTAAGACGATTTTGATCCAATTGGATTTAAAATAAGTTCAGTAATTTTTCTACGGCATATGTCGTAGGTATAAAGTATAAACTAATATATTGAGTCAGGTTATGAACTGTGAATCAACCAATAAAATATACAGATGAAGTTATGGCAATTAAATCATTATTATAATCAGATACAATAACTAACTATAATATACAGTTGTAATTTAATAAAATTAAAGGGACAATATGCTTGTCTTTATGCGTGGGACCAAGATAACGGGCCCCACCAATAACAGAACTTCATCTGGCCGATGAAATTCATTTTTTGGAACCCATTCTATGTTCAGTTCATGTTGATGCCTCTTTGAAAGAAATGGGTGCAAGTATTGATGATTTGTTATTTGGAAGTTCAATAAAGGAACTCATTTCCCACCGAACAAGCTTCATTACTTCTGATGGATAAAAGTAGGACTTGAGGGGTTTTGAAGAAAACTCAAACTTGTGGAATTGATTTGGAAAACGAGAGGGTTGAAGTATAGCATTCTTAGGTATTAATTGGAGCAAATATTAGCAAACAATTTATGTTTTTAGTAAATAATAAAATGTAAATGAAGTCCGGTACTTAATAAATGTGATTACGAGTAAGGACCATTTTAGTGATCGTCTATAGGTGATTGTTTTTCATTATGTTTCTTTTTTATGTAATTCCCTGAGGCCCATTATTATTCACAGAAAGGAAGAAGCCTATTGGTAATTGCTGTGCTTCTGTATTGGCCGACGAGTAACCGAGGATTCTATTCAAATTTTAGAAATAACAATAAAACTAAAAAAAAAGTTTCAAATTAAATGCAGCCATCTAAATATATGTATTATATTCTATTCAAATAATATAGAGAACCGGATATTAATATTCAAATATTAATGCTGACAGGCAAACCAACAAAATAATCTTAATAATATATTCGACATCTTCCTGGATAGTATAAGTAGCCCCCTGACGTTGATTCCTAAATATGCATACTTTAGTTTCAGACTTCGCAGGCTAATGATCAACTCATGTTTTTTCCCCTCTTTTGGTATCAGTCAATTATTGTTGGTACCAGTAATATTATTGGGTTATATATCCAAGTATCTGGATAAAAGATAAAAAATTGATTCGGGTTGTCACTGTTGCTAACAGTATTGTTATTGGGTTATATATCAAAGTATCTGGATTGAATTTTATTCGGATTAAAACTTGCGAGCATGAGCTTTTGTGAGCTCTTATATTATCACATTTTGTGGTAGTGCAACGAGAGTATGCAGCTTTCTATATTTCCATTTCAGAACCTGTTTAAATCTTTGGTTACGTCGAGGGATGGCATAACAACGAGAGACCAATTCCTCTCTTACTGGTATGCCAAAGAAAATTTGGTTAGGCCACAAGTAGTTGGCTTTTTACAGAACTAAAAATAATTATTTTAGTATGATTTTTTAGTCAATTGATTGGCTAAATTCTTAACTCGGAATTTCTCATTTTAAACAAAAATAAAAAGACAATTAGCTATTTATATCTAAAAAAAATATGATGTAAGATTTATATTTAAATGACTAAAACCAATTGGTATAACGATATGACCCTTTCGTAATTAGCCATTAATGACAATATTAACAATTGCAATTTCGTTATAAGGACTCTTTCATTTCGCTAATGAATTATGAGTCTTGACTGCCATTTCTATCCTGCAAGGCAAACCAGAATCTGCCAGACCAGGCTTGGCAGGACTAGCAGTAGAAACAGACGGACACTAATTCATTTGCAAGTAAACAATCTATAAAATTGCACTATCACGAACTTGGAAGATAATTGGGCACTATTATAACGCCAGCCAGTCCTATTTACATACCATAACCAACTACCGAATGGCTTCTTTGAGCAAAGTTGTTAACATAATAACAGAGAAAATATCCACTATAGCCTAAATCAGTCTGCTCGAAAAGAAGTTTCAGTATAGCAGCCTAAAGCCTACCAATTACAACAGCCAGCAATTTATAAGTACTAATTATACTATACTATACAACATTATTTATTATACACGAGCACAGTGCACAGGTACTTAAATGTCCACTATATGTAATCCGTCCAGCAGAATCGGCTCATGCACTGCTCGCAGATGACTGTAACACTCCTCACTGGTATTGAAAAATGCCATACAACTCCAACACACATGCTTCAGGCACCTGCATGCCACATGATTGCACCCATCAACTTTCTCTACCACAAACCCACACTTTGCAGGGCAATCTCTCACATTGTCCCTCCCCTTTCGCCATTCAGTCAGCGACAGATCTGGGTCTGCTTTATACTCCATGTACTGCTCACATGTCACACCTGGGTGGTACTCAAGATGGCATTTTCTACATGTCTCCGCATAGCAGGCTCCACAGACAAACAGCTTTTCCGTATCCAAGTGGGCCGAGGTAACTTTGTACACTGAAGGGCAATCAGCAGTCGGGCAAAAACGGTAGGTCGCAGCATTGGAAGCCACAAAGTACCCGAGCGAAGCACGAAACAGCTCATCAATCCGCTCATTGGACAGAAGGGCCTTGAGGTCAAGGAGAATGATTAGCCTTCTGCATCCTTCCTTGAGGCAGCAAAGAGGAAAACCTTCACGTGAGCGGATGGCACTCTCAAACTGGTCAATGAGGCATGTACGACAGAATGTGTGGCCACACGACTCCAGCTTGTAAGGCTCATCCAGTTCACACAGACAAATCGGGCATGAGTTGGAGTCAGTGGAGGTTTGACCCATCATACCTGTATCATGGAAGAAAATCCCAGTTTAACGGTGCATAGCACACCTTCATGTATGTGAAATGTATAGGTGCAATACTGGGTTGCAGTGTACCAAGTAATCTATTACCAAAGAATTACTAGCGTCAAATTGAATGCATGGTTCTGATTGCCTGTTTATGGGGATCTTGGTGGGAAATAATAGTTAGACTTAAGAGTACAAATCCACTGGATTTTTCTTCTTTTTTTTCTTTTTGCTATCATTTGCAGTTCAAGTCTAAATTGAGGCTGAACACAGAAATTGAGTCAGAAGCACAGATAAGTTATTCAAATGAAGCTTGCAAAAAAAAAAAAAAAGTTAACATGCTTGTTTCAGAGACCATTTATGCTTTAGCGCAACAATTCATAGTCTATAGGAACTGGTTTGAAAAAGGACAAATGGCCAAAGAAGCAACTTATCATAAAAGGTTTCCATCATGAGATACGTACCTGTGCAACACCCAATGGAGGCTGCCACTTCAGCAATCGCCTCCTCTACCCTTTGCTTAGCGTCCATACTCCCTCTAACATACAACACGTGCCTTCTTGTATTGAGGGTAAATTCGGTCTCAGGGGCCCTCAACTTCAACAAACCCAGATCAGCACCAAAACACCTGATTACCTCCTTCATCAGACTGGGAGGTCGGCCCAGCCCCTTGAGCTTTATCTCCAACTGCTTTTGCTCATGCAATTGCACAAGTGAATCCAAGAGCCTCTTTTCTGCCTGCTCAATCTTCTGTGTTGTGCCAAATATTTTCAAGTTAAGGCGCTGACGGTCATACAGAATATGTGTGCCAGTTGCATTCTCAACTGCACGCAGAATATTAATGCCATCTCGAGTGAGGACCAGGTGCAGAAGGGAGGGAGTCAGTCCTGGATGGCTGAGATCCAAGGTTTTGCCCTTCATTAGCCGCTCCAGCATCCGTCGCAGATCTGCTATGATTTTTGTTCCACTTGCTGTGACCCGCACCCTGAAAGCCCCATTTTCATTTGGCTCGGTTTTGTATGTAATACCTGCATAGTATCAATAGCATAAGTCGTTAATGCGATCAAAAAATATGACATTAAAGCCAGCCTCTATCTTTCACTGGTCATGCCAATTAATTTTCTTTTCCTGTTTTTCTTCATTTCTATTAGAGTAGGAGAAGTTAAACTCAGACAACTTGATATATCTACTAGCAGATATCAGCTTAAGTTGTAACTATTTGCTAGAACCTACCAGTTGATTGCTATAGCTTCTGAAGTATTAATTGCAGGAAAAAACTGAGTTTAGTTACCCTTTTCAAGCTCAAAACCCTTGAGCTGTGACAGGACCTCATCTTTGACGACATTGTAAACACGGGCAGAGCATGTGATGGAGGTAGTAAACACATGATGGCACTGGATAGTCTGCCACGGGAGACACCCTGGCAAGACACGTCCCTCAAGGTGGTCGAGTGCCTTAGCTGCCTCCAGATGCAAGCTCCCATCAAATGTGATCCTAGCTTTCATGGTATAATCATCTGGACCAGGCGTGAGCACCTCGACCCGGAAGTTTTTCTCAGGAAAGTTCTTGTCAGGCATGAACTCCCGTATCTCCCTAACAAGAGCCTCCGCACATGTAGCCTCTGACGGTTGGGCCATAGCAGGGCCTCGTGGCACATGAATATTCAGAATATTCCGGCTTGTCGCACTGTGGAATGCCTCACGTATCTCCTTTTCAGATGCATCCCATGGGATTCCCCTAACAAATATACAGTTTTCACGCTTAGTGCTGACCTCACAATTCACGTAACGGTTGCGTATCGCAAGCAAGAACAAATCTCGCACTATTAGGGGAGCTTCACCGATTGGGCACGTTACTAGTGCGATCCCCTTTCTTGGCCGCCTCGGCCAGGATGCTGTCGCACGCACCGCAGGAAAAGGTAAATTGCAGTGGTCAGGTGAGATATGCACTGGGACTGCCTTGAGAACGGCACCTTCAAATTCTAGATCATTTAAAATTTTAACAGCATACTCTGCCTTATCTGGTGTTAGAAAGGTAAGACGACCCCACTTGGTGGGATCTGTGCTAGCTACATGGCCAGACCCTGCCATATTATGAACGCTCACAATACCACCATCTACATTCTGGTCGATGATGCAACGAAGGTCCTTCTCCACCAGAGTTTGTGCATTGGGATGAAAAACCTCCACTGTCAGATAGTGTTTGTCCAGCTCAAGATGTTTGATCTCACCGCCTGAACCAATGAGAGCAACTTGCGGAGGTCCACCGGGTCCACCTCGAGCTGGATACAGAGTCCGCTCCAAACACTCATCCTGCAACCACCTCTCCTCACGATCCAAAGCATTACTTACCGATACATAGACCTCCCACAAGTCCTTTTCCATGGCAAAGATCTGTATCTCCTCACCTTGGAAATCAACCTCTATGTTAATACGGTCATCCATGCAATCATTTCGAAACTGTGAAATGAGCCTGTGCAAATTCTGGCATGACCTGCCACAAAACCTCTTAAGCACACTATTAGCAACCCCAGTGATTGGTTGCATGTGCAACTTGGAGCTCTCTATTTTCTGTCTATCAAAGGGAGTCTCAAGTCTGCACAGATCATCATAATCAACTACAGTCACACAAATCAGATAATGGTTTGACGATGATAAGATTTCCCCAAAAGCTACCCACCCAGGGTACTTACCAAACACCAACAAAGAACAAGACGGGTGTAACTGCACATTTTGACCCGTCAAGGCAACCTGATAACCTAACTTGTCGTACCCAGAAAACACGGCCAGGTTTTCTACAAGACAAGAAAGTATTATCCGTTTAAGAGATTTATCATGAGAAGTCCTCCTGTCAGGTTCCCATGTCCAGTAGGTCGGTATAATGGTACTAATCTCTTGCTTCAGGCAGCTCTCCAGTTCTCTCACAGTTTCTTGACATCGCCTCATGGATTTGGCATTTATGCTATTCTCCCAGCACCACTTGTTGCCGTTCCCTTTCTCCTCCTCCCATTTCTTGTAAACCGAAAGAAGTGTAAAAAGGTCTCCATCAGGGTGGCAAAAGGGAATTTTGAGGCAATCTGCCTTCAATTTCTCTTCATCAGACCCAATCCGACAAAATATAGAACTTGCATTCGCCATAACCGCTGCTAGAACCAACCCCTCTTTGCCCAATCCACATGCAACACAATCCAGTATCATCTTACCCAAGCGGGGTTCAATATTAAGTTTGACCAGGGATTCACCAGTAGCAGTCAGCAAGTACCCGTCATCCCGAGGAATAATTGCCCCTAAATGTACCAGATTTTCAACCGCCTTGTCGATAGCTTCAGGATTGGGCGCGTCAACAAACTCAAATTCATGCACATCTCTAACGCCTAGTGCAAGAATCCTCAATACTGCAGTACCAAGGTGGACTTTCCGTATCTCCGGTTCTTGATGCAGCTCCATTGCATAAAAATCCTCTTCAGAGTAAAGCCGGAAACATTTCCCAGGAGCAGTGCGACCCGCCCGACCTGCCCGTTGATTTGCTGAGCTTTGAGTGATCCAAGTCACCCTCAGAACATTCATGCCATTTTTCGGCTGGTAGCGACTTTCTTTCATCATGCCAGAATCGACCACGTATTTCATACCCCTTATTGTGAGAGAGGTCTCAGCAATGTTGGTTGAGAATATGATCTTTCTTTTCCCTGGATAGTTTTTAAAAACCCGGCTCTGCTCCTCAGCCGATAGTTTCCCATGCATAGGCAACACAACAGCCCTAGGATCAGAAAAACTCTCACAAGCATGTTCTACTTCAATCTGGGATGTAAGGAATGCTAGAATATCACCATCCCCTTCACTCTTGTGTATATTAGCTACTGCTTCTATAGTATCCAAAACATAAGATGCAAAGCCACTGGTCTCCCTGCCATTTACTCTTGGGAGATACTTAATATCCACCGGGAAAGTCCGGCCTGAGACATGAAATGTACCGCAACCATAAAAGTAATCTGCCAACTTGCTAGCATCAGCTGTTGCCGACATTATAATAAGTCTCAAATCCATCCTCTCTAGCAGCTTATTTTTTATCAGTGCCAGCAAGAGATCGGTGCTGAGGCTCCTTTCATGCGCCTCATCAACCAAGATGTATGAGATGCCATCAAGGGCAGAACCATTCATGCAATGCTGGAGCAGGCAGTGGTCAGTGGTAAAAATGACACGGGATTTGAATTCTTGGGAGGAAGAGTAGGTAGGGTAGGCCACCACATAGTTGTCCGTGAAGCAGCCAGCTGCTTCCTCGCTCACCCGTTGTGCCAGAGATATGGCCGCAATCTTGCGTGGCTGTGTGCACACAATCGAGCCATCATTGGCAATACCAGAGTCAGCCAAGTATTGGACCAATTGTGTGCTCTTGCCTGAGCCAGTCTCTCCAATTAAGACCATAACCTGATAATATTGACAGAAAACTGAACCAATCAATAAATAAATAATAGAAACAAATAACAAACCATTAATTGGTGAATCCTGTTTCTTGTAATTGAGAACTGTGCCACAAGACTGCAAACCTTGCTGTTTCTAACCACTCAACAAGATATAAGTAGGTCACTATTCCCAAAAGACATTATCATTTCACAAAGAACAGTTTTTGGTTCCAGTAAGAAACCCAATTAGATACTGCCAAACGGCTTTGCAGATCATGTATATGAGAATAGATTAGTTGTTGACCAATAATTTTTTAAAAAATTCTTCTTAAATCAAAAAGATATCTGTGTTTACCAGATATCTATTCTCACCCCCACTCACAAAACAAAAATAAATAAATAAATAAAATGTAGCTTATAAGATGGGGTTACCTTAAATGATACATTGAGCCAATATAAGTATTAGAATATAGTTAAACAAAAAGAATAAATGATTGAGTCCTTAATACCATGTCTCCTGACAATAGTGTCCCAAAAAAATAATTTCAGCTACTACATTACTTCTATTGTTTCAAATTGTTTGCAAAAGTATCTATTGGTAGTAGCTCAAAATAAGCCCCGAAGGTATGAGATAAAATTGTAAAGAAAATCAATCCAGGCAACCAGCTTTGTCTATTAGTTTCTGGAAGATAATTCGTGATCTAGTACCACAACATAATTTAATCACAATTCTATGTACTCAAGAAGATAACTTTTTATCGTTAAAAAGGGGGAAATAACCTGGTTAGCAAGAATTTGGGACAATATTTTTGTCCTACACCCGTACACTGGCAGCCCATCTTCTAGCCTCGTACACTCTCTGGTAATTAAAGAATGTAACTGTTCAAAATCCAATTGTTTCCCCATTTTGAAAATTCGAACTTTATCCCCTTCTGTCTCCATCCCTGTCCCCTGTCTCAGGCAAGCCAGTATACAATCCATGGCTTCTCGGAACTCCCTCAATCGGCTCTGCACCTGATCCATCTCCAATTCAAGACCCTTCTTCCTGGCTTGCAATTCAGTAAAAACCGCCAGGCCGTTTCGCGCACCCAACAACCGAGAAATTTTTACAATCTCAGAATTGAGTTCAGAAGCCCTCTGCTCCCAGCGCCGCAAAGCTGGATGGGTCTCGAGAAGCGAGTTGATGTGGCGCGAGAACACAGCTGCCATCTGGCACATCTCTTCTGCAAAATTGGGGGAACCAGGTTCTGCTGGAGGGTTCAACTTTATTGTCAGACAGTGGGACCCGGCGAGGCGGCGCTGCCAGAAAAAGGTAGCTGCTCTAACAGCATTAACCCAATTAGTGTATGTCATGATGGCCGCAAGCGGGCCGTTCGGCTTCACCGACAAGTTGATCGGTAGGTCGGGACAAGCCCGGATTAGGGTTTCAATGGCAGAGGCGGAGGTGGGTTTCTTGCGGACAAGGATGAGAGTATAGGGCTGACGTGGCGGGCAAGGCCTCCTGTACCGGTCCGGAGGCCGGTACGGACGTTCCTGCCAGTGGTGGCGGTTTGAATAGGACGAAGACGGTCTCATTTCTTCTTCCTTTTCTTCTTCGTTTTCGGATTTGAGTAAGATTGAGGTTGATTTGGAACTGGAATCGGAATTGGGAGGGGAGGGTTTAGCGGGGTTTGTAAAGAGGAGCAGTGTGTTAAAATAGGAAAGGAAGGGAGGGAAGAAAGAGCATGAAACTCTCGAGTAGGATGTAGAAGAATTATAAACGAATAAAAATAAAGAGGGAAATAGTAACAAAGTTTCCAGACGATCTTGCTAAAAAAACAAGGTTGTTAAAGTATTCCGTAGACTTGGTGCAGCAGTTAAATGTTTGCTCAAAAGAGGAAGTAATGTCGGGGACGTTTGGATCGCTTAGGAATTGGAGGAATTGGGAGAATTTGTTATTCCTAGGCATAAATTTATTGGAAAGTGTGTAACTTTGTGAAGAGTTTGGATTGTTTATATTAAAATTTATGCCCGGAATTGCTTATTCCCGGAATTTGGGACGCATCCAAACGACCCCGTCTTTATTTTGTGATGCGTTCCCTAAATGCTATCAAAAAAGAACAATATACTTTTTTTCATTCACTATTCTTATATTGACCCACTGGTCGAAATTTGATATTTTTTAATATCTTTTGAAATAGAATTTCAATCCAAATAAAAAGTAATTCATTCTATAAATATCTAATACAATTCAGTTTTTATTTCCCAAATATCAGTTTTGTATCTGGTTCGGAAAACACTGGCTAATAATACTACTCATACTAATTGGTTCATGATCTTAAATTTAGACCGGCCCAACTATCAGTCTCGTTGGATGACTAGAAACATTTTGGCGCAGAAACGAACTGGGCCCCTCCAATTCTACAACCAGGAAGTGGAAACGATGAATCTCTGCGGGACCCACCACTTTGAATGCAGTCAATTGAAATGACCGCTCGTCCGCTCTTTTTTTTTTTTTTTTTTTTTTGCAGTGAGAAGTCCGTCTGGTTGGAAACTTGGAATTCACGGAATTTACTTACTGCGGATTATTAGTTCTTAAATTATATAATTATATAAAATAAAATAGAAGTGGTCTGCTTTGGCAAAGTGATCCAGGTACATTGTACATGTACAAACAAAGATATCATGCCTTAAGTGTGGCTGTTGCGTTGAGAAATTGGACGGTCTATGCTGTAAATGCCTTTGATCGGACGATCTAGAATCATTACGGGAATATTGGAAAGGACGAAGCGTACTTTTGCTTATCAAATCGACAGGACCTTTTTTGGAAGTTTTAGGATTGCAATGCGATTGGGATGTCGGATACAATATTCGTATTAGATCGAATTCAATTAGGGCTGTATACGAGCCGAGTTCGAACGAGTTGAGCAATATTCGAACTCGAACTCGTTATAATTTGAGTCAACTCGTGACTCGTTCGGGAGACAGTTCCGAGTTATCCGAGCTAATTCAAACTCATGATTTTGTAACTCAAGTCAACTCGTGAATATAGAGAGAATAGATGCAATAATTATTTATGAGTATTACAATAATATAAAAAAATAAAATTTATTATCAATTTTATTCTTTTCCACTAATTGAAGCAAAATATGTCTTGAAATTCAATATTAATGCTCATAGATCATGGTGATAATCTCTAAAAAATTAAAATTTATTACGTCACGAGTTAGCTCACGAGTCAACGAGTCGAGTTGAACCTAACTCAAACTCAACTCGTTTATTAACCGAGTTGGTTCAACTCGAGTTATGCCAACTCGAGTTCTTTTTGCTTGAGTTATAATCGAGCTTTTCACGAATCGAGTTCGAGTAACTCACGAGTTACGAGTGCTCACCCTTAAATTCAATTGGATTTAAATAAAATATATATATTTTTCGATTGGATTTGCAGATTTGATTTTTCGTCCATCTACGAGAAAGTACTAAATATGTATATATGCGCATATATATGTAATAATGTGCACATTACAGTCGTCCATATTCATGACCGATGTAATAAAGGGAGAATTTTATAGATAGAAACAAGTTATTTAGGTTCCGTTTGGATCGCTTAGGAATAAGAGGAATAGTCTATTCCTAGACGAAAAGTATTGAGAAGTGCGTAATTTTGTGAAGAGTTTGAATTATTTATAATAAATTTACGTCTAAGAAGAAGCTATTCCTTCTATTCCCATACGATCCAAACGGAGCCTTATAGAAGAGTATATTTTTGTTTGAATTAAGTTATTGTGATTTATTAAATTTTTTTATTTTTAAAATAACGAAAGAAAATATACATATCAATTTCAATAGTTTCGGGGCAGAATACTTGCCACTTTGTTCTTACTTTTTCCCCTAAATAGTATTTTATTATTATCATTATTTATGTTTTTAACAATGTCGAGCTATGTTGCAAAGACATGGAAAAAAAAAATGTTGTATTCTAAATCCAAGGTATGATACGTCTATACATGTAGGTGTGTGTAGAAAAACATACATCATTTGATTATATAAAAAAAAAAGTAATTAGTTCGGCATGGCATGACATTTTTGTTAGAGTTATGTCCTAAAAGTCAATAATTTAATAACTTAATTATTAGTTTATGTTATGGATTATATATTATCATCTGTTCCTAGGTTTATTATTGAAAGATTGTTCAGGTTGAGGATCTGAATTGTAGATCTCTGTGGATCATTTTTTAGAATGACAATAATAAATCTAAACGGTCCATAATCTTGATAATTAACAAGGAACATTAATTATCATATAAGATCAGTATGCAAGTTAAGTGATGATTAAGTTCTACAAATCATAGGTAAAGAGTTACCAACTTAATTTCATATGTGTATATTATAGAACATAGTACATGACTTGACCCAATAAAATAAACATATGGATTGTGTTATGTGTCATTGTTTTATTTCATTATAATTTTGGTTCTAAGTTTGAGATGATTATCTTTTCCAAATGATGATAGGTTCTATAAATCTTGTCTACCGCTGATTCCCGTTAAGGGCTGCTATACGGACTTGATTTACGTTCTCTTGAATTGTGCGGGGAAAAGCTAATCATCAAGAAAACCGTATGTCCCTCATTAATTCACTTAGTGAGTGACGATATCTGTTTGGGCCCCTTGATAGAGTTGGATCGTATGCGCGCAACTAAGCGATCAACTCTAGATCAAGAAACGTATAATCTGCAAGAATGACACATTCCTATCTTGGATTATACGATGATATAGTGTGACATAAGAATCAAAATAGAGAAATACTTTTATTCTCTCATGCAGGATTTAAATACTGTAGCAGTACATTATTTATGCGAATTGGGAATCATAACGTGTTGCTAGATACCGCTTATGATTATCGAAATTAAATAGTGATTTAATTCCATGTCCAACATAGCATAAATCCTCAAAGGGTCACACATAATAAGGTGTTTAACCATACGTGCATTATTTATTTATTTGCAATAGTGAGTATTGCAAAATATGATAAGTTGATTAATTAATTAAATAACGTTATGGATTGTTATAATTAATTAAATCAAATGGATCATATAGAGATAAATTAATGCATTGTCTAATCTCTAAATAATTATTATTAAGTTAATAATTATTTATAAACAACACACTTAATTTAAATTAAGTTAATTGGTCTTTAATTTATTGGTAAATTAAATGTCCAATTTAAGTACCAATTGAATGTGTCTTTAATTAATTGAATTAAGGTACTAAAGAGATGAGTTTGTGGCCCATCAAAGCCCATAAGAGGCCGGCCTATATAGGTGGTAGGTGAGATGGCACACCATGTAATTTGTGTGAACTTTGTGTTAGAGTTTGGAGCTTATATAAGGACCTTTATGGAGACTCCTTGGATGGTTGCTCTTTCCCCTTCCCTAGCCGCCCCTAGCCACCATAGGCGTCGGCCTCTCCTCTCTCTCTATTCCATTCTATTGCTCATATGTTGAGCTCCCTTCTTCCACAAATTAATTGGTGAATTGATTGAAGAAAGGGGAAGCTTTGGGATTAGACTTGTTATTCTCATCGCTAGCACGATTCGAGAATAACTTGGTTAATACCTTAGTGGACTCGAGGCCGCCGCCGTTGGCACGAAGGAGGAGCTTGAAGCATGCACCACCCATCGATTTCTAAACCGTAGGATCGAGCCTCTTGATTACGATATCAAGAGAGGTACAAATTTCCCACCTATCTCTTGTGTGTCGATTGACTTAGCACTAGATCATTATTTGCTCTTTATTTAATTAGATTAATTAAGTGTAATTAGTCTAAAAATTAAAATTTAGCGATTTCCTAACAATTTTTTGGTAGTGGCTCTGTATACCTAATTATTAATTCGTAGAACTATAACTAAACCTTTTCTAATATATTTTTGTTCATGCTAATTTTTTTTTTTTGAAAAGTTTGTTCATGCTAAATACCGCTGGAGTTTAGTAAATTGGTCAATTTTGTTAAAAAAAAAAAACAAAATGGGGGGACCCATCATCCACTGAGCGCACCAAAGAGAGTTAAAATAATACAAAAAGACAAGATTAAGTCCGGAGTTCAGCCTGCCGACGGTATATCGTTTACCGTTTTTCATAAACGTTCCATTCAAATAGAACGGTACAAAAAATCATTTCGTTCTAGAAACAGAACGGTAAACCAAAAGAAAAGACATACCGTGGCTGAAACAAAACGATAAACATAATGGTTTATTTTGCTTTCATTTCGATACATAGTGTAATTTTTAGTGTAAAAACACATTCCATTCCTTCCGTTCTATAACGAAATGAAATGACATTTAGTTTTTTGAAACAGAACAGAAAACGAAATGAAATAGCCATACCGTTGATGAAACGAAATGATAAACAGAATGACGCCGTTACCGTTTGGAACGTTAAACAGGCATATCCGGAATTCAAACATGATGGAATTAAATTAAACAATGAGAGTGCTCTTTCTTTCGTCTAGACCCAGGCACGGTGGGCACCCCGCACCCAGCAACATTGCCTAGGCTCAGAGCGTTGGGGTTTGCTGCGCAGAGCTATACCGACACGCATGCAAAACGACAAATACTGATTTTTTTTTTTTCTGGGAGAGTAATCCTGAAAATTAGCCTAGGGGCTTCAATGGCGCAAAAAAAGAAAATAATAATAATTAAATAAATAAAATTTAAATTTTAACTATTTAAGGATCCAAGTTTCATTTTCCTCTTCTTGCTTAATTAAGGAATCTTTTTTTAACTCGCTAAACTAAGCATCCTTTTCTAATAAATGCTTTTGTGATTTATCTTTTTTTGGTTAGAAAATATGTTTTAGTTAAAAGATTAAGTAGGTTTCCAGAAAATGATTATTATTATGATTATAAAGATTGAGTAGATTTTAGAAAATGATTGTAAAGATGTAGTAAGTTTTAGATAAGGATTATAAAGATTCAGTAGGTTTCTAATAAAAACAAATACAACTCCAATTGCATTTTAAGTATTACTCTTATAGCTTACCGCGAAACCTAAAATGTAAAAGTTAAGAATGCCAACAACATTAGACGTGGGTCGGTGGGTGGTTGACTTCCTTTGGATGGGGTGCATCGATTAATTATTATTTATTAGCATTTCCAAAATAGGATATTTAAGAGGATGTAAGTAGTTAACTTGTTCTTGATTTTTTTTATTTGTACGAAATTAATAATTATCATAAGTATCTCAGTATCTCACCGTCTAAAACTCGTCCGGCATGGATTTTGGTGCGCCCGTACTAATTCCGGTGCACCACGAAAATTCCGGTGCACCAATTTAAATTGGGAAAATTTGTATGAAATGTACATTTCTAGTTATTTTCACCTATCAAAGTTCATGTTAGTACATCCAAATTCATAGCAGTGCAATAAAATGCAAAGTGGTAGTAACTCCGAATGCGTAGCACGAATTACCAAAAATTTAAGATGTGTTTGGATGAGCATGGAATAAGGAATAAGAATAAAAAATTTCAATATGCGTTCTTATTCTTATTTTTGTGCAACCCAAACAACACAAGAATAAGGAATTTGAGCCCTTATTTCTATTCTAACAAAACCATAGTATAAGAATAAGGAATTTGAATAAACACGCATACTGAACTTCCTTATTCCATGCTCATCCAAACACAATAGTATATTTTGATCAATTCACCGAGTACTTTTTTTTTGTATATTTAAATATGCGGGAAAGGTGCCATAATGCACTTCATGTGCAGTAAGTGCATCTATTGTTTGTATAAGTTACAATTCAATATTTATTTTAAGTCATAAAATTGCTATAGCTGATGATTGTTCTCCAAGTATATAGTTTAACGTGCAAAAATTATCTTTATGCAAAATGCAAAAGGTCCATATATATTTGGAAGAAGAAAACTACTGCAATTCATTTACACAACATTTTCATACATCAATGATACTCTCAATTAGCCCCTGATCAATTTTTTTATTATTATTTTCTTTTTTGTGACATGCGATTTTATTTCATTATAAATTCTTTGATCAAAATGAACAAATTTGGTGTCATTTGATTTGAATTTTCATGGCTCCGTTTGGATGCGTTGAGAATAAGGTAGGAAGAAGGAAGAAGGGAAGAAATTTATTGGGAAGGGGGTAAATTTATTGGGAAGTGTGTAACTTTTATGAAGAGTTTGGATGGTTAGAAATAAATTTATTGGTAAAAAATGGTTATTCCTTATTCCGGGAAGAAGCCATCCAAACGGAGCCCATGTTATTAAATCCAACGAAATCATAAGAAATCAATTCATGCATCATTACAAATATAATATAAAATATAAAGAAAATTTTATTTGAACAAATTCTAAAAGATATTCTAGGTTTTTGCAAATAAATGTCGGATTACATTCAAATACGTTGCCTGGGTCTATTTTTTGTTTAATCAATTAAATACTTATTCCAATGTCATAAATAACAAAAGGGATATACATTTGTAATTCAAATATGATCTACAACATGCTTAGTTTGTCTGACAAATTTTAGAACATATGTATATTTTGTTAATGTCATCTTTTTTGGTGGTTTTGCATGCTATAAGCCTACAACATACATTCACAATGAAATCCAACGTGGTGCTATTTCAGAGTAGGAAAAACAGGAAAGTCGAGGCTTGCAAAACTTCAGATTTTTTTCATTTTTCCCTTCTCCATTAACTATCCTATGGTTCATATTTGTTGGGTAATGTTCTCTTTTCCTGCATAGTTTGTACCTGCCACATCGCTAAATCTTTTAAATATACTGAATGATCGAGCCACGTTTTTTTTAAAAAAAAAATTACAGATAAATAACTTCTTTTACATGAAAACATTAAACATTAAACTATATACGAACAAAATCTAGATAAACTGACCTCGACGATAATTAGTAGCCCGAATTTATTAATTTGTTTTATTCTCCATCCCAGCAAAAGTTTCTGTTTCATGGGACCAAAGACTTTTATAGCATCTTATATCAATTTATTTCAATTGTTCAGTTATAGTTAATTAACCTTTCACTACCATGCTCTGTGAACATTCAGGCCCTTTTTCTTCTCTTTTTATTGGTACCTCACGTGAAATTAGAATCCAATCAATATAAATAAATAATCAAAGAAGTAAAAATGTTGGTGGTAAAATCCAGTCCTGGTCTATACCCGGCAGAGTGGCAGTACAATTGAAATCCGAAACCACCAAAACTAGAAAGAAAAATGGCTCGTTAGTCCTGCATTTCCATTTCCATGCTTATAATATCACAACCCTCATTTCAATAAACAAGCACAGGGATGCAAGCAAAACGCCAGGTTTATTCCCAGCCTTGAGGCTTTCTAATTCATTTGCAGCAGAGTAAGAAAAATGAGTAATTCTCAGCACCGACATCAAGTATGAAAAACAAAATGCTGACAGAAGTAACACAAAACCGCCGAATCAACAGTCAAATCTCAAAGGATCTATTTTGACCTTTTTGACTCTAAACAAGTCAAAATTTATTAGTTCATGAAAAATTTCTGATATATTATTTCACTTTCAGGCTGCTTGACCATCTATAGAGGACCAGGAAAGGTACCATTTTCCCTTTGCTCATTCCATCTCTCCACCTACAGAAACAAAAATATATTGATTTCATATTAGGGTTTAGTGTAAGTACCAAATATAAAGTCCACACATGATAGGAAACAATCTCACATCAGATTGCACAAACCAGTGAAAATTTTTTTGGGTATAAGCAACAAAAATCAGATTGCATATTAAACAGCATGAGAATATGCATAACTGTGTCATTACAGGTACATGAGTGTAACAGTGTCAAAAAATACATACCCATTCACTGGGGCAGAGAGAGCGGTAGTATTTGGCAAACTTATCGCATTCAGAAGCATCCTCGCCTTTCGCAGCCACACATCTGTTTAAATAGTTTACCAACCATAAATCAATATATTAGGATATGTACAATTATTAATAAAAATAAGCTACAAAAATAACTCAAGTTGGTTTATTTAATTAAACTTTTATTTCAGTCAGTGGCTCAGTGCTCTACGGTTTGGTTCATTAGTTTAGTTATTTGAGGTTGGTACTGAGAAAATTTTGATAGCTCAATTTTTGCTAAACTGCAAGTTAAAGCCAAGATAATAAATATTGCAAGTTGAAGCTGGTCAACAATACTCATTGGAAGGTAGCACCACCAACCCTGAGAGGTTCAGGCGAAAATAGAACTCTGGATTGTTATTGGTATGAAGCAAAAACTTAATTGCAAATAGTCTCCAATCCCATGCCAATTAACAAACATCATAAAAATCAGACAGAAATAGAAAATGCAAAAGGAGTACATGTATGATTATACCTGTGGTACTCAACGTAACGGGTGAAGCAATGGCGCGTCTGATTGGTAGTAGGGAAACGGAAATCAGCTGGAGCTGTCTCAATCTGCATAGAAATTGCACACAAAACCTTTAGTAGATAAACAAGAAGAAAGAGACGTCAAGTATTTTACCAGTACCACTATTGTAAACAAAACCTTTATTGCATGTATTTATGCTGCGCAAGTATCTGTAGATGTTGTACCAGTAAAGGTCTGAATGTCTACATACTTGCAAATTTTGTATTTCTAGCACAGACAATAAAAACTAATGGAACAAAAGGAAGGCCAAAAGTATACTCATGTTTGCAGCTTTCACAGGATATTTTTGTCACTTCAAAAAGTGCTGTATGAAATTTCTCATTTTTCAGAGAACTAATGGACACATACAGATCTCACTAGAAAGAAAGTCCCACCATAGGCCCTAAGAAAATTAGCACACCCTAGACTAAGAAGTCACCATTTCACCTTATCGGTAAGGCCAAAACATAACAATTGAACATATAGTAAAAGCCATGCCATATAATCTCAGCTAGAATAATAACATCTTTAAATTAATATGAGGAGTTTAAATTAATACGAGGGGTTTATAGAACTTTCCTGGCACCAAATCAGAAACAGGAAGCGGCATATGCTTCTAGAAGGGTGAGTATGTGTAAGCAGTTCAAATACCCACACAACAGCCAATCCCACATGGAGTGCACGATAAAAAATGGAAAGGAAAACAATCATGATACAGAAGTTTGAGCAAAACCTTAACTTCTGGCTTTTCTTCTTCAGCTTCTCCTTCTACCGCAGCTGCTTCAGTTTCAGTCGTGGCACTATCTTCCACCTCAGGAGCAGTGTTTGTCTCCTCCTCTTCTGTGTTCTCAGGCGGCACAATAGCAACTTTGTCAGTGGCCACTTCAGCACCTTCCTCTGGGGCTGCACCAGCCGCTTCTACTACCTTGGAAGTTAGCTCCACTGGTTTCTCTTCCTCGGTTACTTTCACCTCAGGTACGGAGGTATTTTCGACATTATCTTCAGATTTCAACAACGTATATTGCTGGAAACAAAAGTAAATAGATGATCAGTTCCAATTCATACCGTGCCTATTTGTTCACTTGAGCTCCAATTCAAAAGTAAATAGATTTCAACAACGTATCTTGCTTGAAGTTTGGCTGCCCATACGAGAACAGTTTCGGATGAATATACTACATTAAAAAGTTAAATGCAAGTGGGAACCATGATAGTTTGAGGTTTGATTGTGGCTAACCGGTTGTAAATTCAGAGTAAGAGGGTTAATTTAAGTTTAAATGTCATTAAAATTCTAAAAAGATGATTTTAGGAAAACAGAAGGTAAAATTCTGATTTACCAGCTGGAGGAATACACTAGTATACTCAGACGACTAGATTCTATAATGTTCTACATGGATACTGTTTTCACAACACATAGTTGGACATGTTATGTGCTTAGCAATCTGCAAGAGAACAAATATTCTAAAGATCATTTTTTAACAAAATTAAATTTCTGCCCATTCTGCTTACAAATAAAATGTAATGGTATCATCAAATTGGAAGTAAACATTCCGTGCCCAGGTACTTGCAAGGATTTCAGCTCCAACCCCAATTTGAAAAGATCTACCAAGACAAGGTAGATCAAGGCACAGACAGGAATTAATCCAATTTGACTTGTAAACAAGCAGACCCAACATTTTTACAAAAAAAATCTTTATAAGCTCAAATTGTGAGTGCAGATCTAATAAATCAGCTGAAGAAGGAGAAAAAAGCACAGGTGGAGATGGGATCTTTGGATTAAAGTTGAACAAGACCAGATCCAGTACAGCTCGAAGACGGAGAAAAGACAAACAAGAAGGAGAGGGAAAGAAGAAGCACCTCGGCGAGGGAAGGTATCTTAGATTCCTCCGCCATGGGAAATTGGCAATGGGGCCTAGTGAGTAGCGAGCAAATAAGCAAAGCGTGGCGGCTGCTGCTCTGTGTTAATTAATTGAGGAGAGAAAATGGGAGAGAGCTTAGAGAGAAGAAGGGAAGAGAAGCTAAGCTGGGCTTTGGTTGGTGTTGGTGGGGCAGATAGACTCAGCTAGCCAATGGGCAATGGCAATACTATAAATCTATAATCACACTCGCGCATCGTCTCGTGCTTCGGTTTTCTTCTCGTTCCTGCCTCATCCATCCCTGGGCCGAGATTGTTCCAATTGGGCCTTCGGGCCATATGAAAGATCGAAGAGAGAGAGAGAGAGAGAGAATCATAGATGGGATAGAACCGGAATTCCTATATAGCATTCTAACTTTCTAGTTTCTGCGATCCTTGACATCCCACGGGCCAATGTCGTTGAAGGTCTATTAAACTGTTTGATCACGTGTTTTGCACGAGCCTAACTATTATTATCAATTTTGATCACCTTATGTCATAATCGAAGAAATCTCTCTCTATCTCTCTCTCTCTCTTCGATGATGGCGATTCACTCTTTCTCTCTCTAGCGAAATTTTCTCTCTTCGCTCAAATTGATCAGATCAGTTGCACATCAGATCAAAAAAGAAGCAATATCGGCCTCTCTCTCTTGCTAGCCTCTCTTTCTCGCGAGCTTCTAGCATGGATCTTCTCTCGATCTGCGCAGGTCGAAGTAAGTTTAATTGTTTTCTTGTTTCTATTTCGATTTATAATCTTATTTCCTGATTTATTTCAATATATTGCGATTTAGGCTTTGAAATGTACTTCTCACTTTGTTTTAGTCCATAAGGTAACAATTTTAATTATTATGGATTGAATTTCACTGTATTGTGAAATTAGATGTTATTTATATTTGAAATTCTCCGTTTTGCATTTAGGTTTATGTTCAATTTACTCAATATATCCAATTTCATGGTACGAAATGTAGATCTACGATTTATGGAATAAATAAAATAATTATTTATATCAATTTGTACAATAGGAAGATAAGTTATACAATATGTAGTTTCTAGGATTACTAATTTGTTTGTTATAGTGTTGTTTCAGTATTTTGTATAAGTTACTTTGTATAAATATATTATTAATGGTATTGGTTGTTCTAGTGTATAAGTTAAATTATATAAGTAGGAAGTACTTATTCCACATGTAGGGAGTACTTCTTGTACTTGTTTAAAAATAAGGGAGTAGTTAATCAAGGAATTACTTTTAAAACTTTCTATTTGATTTACAATATACATTCCCATATTACGGTGCCGTTTGGATAGAAGTTGGAATTTGAGGAATTTGGAGAATTTCATATTCTTGGACATAAATTTATTATAAACAATCCAAACTCTTCATAAAGTTACGCACTTCACAATAAATTTATGCCTAGAAATATGAAATTCCCCAAATTCCTCAAATAAAGTGATCTAAATGGCCCCTATATGTCATTTTTTATCAAAGGAATATTGGAGTTATGTCCTAGAAGTCAATATTGAATGACTTAATTTCTTAGTTTATGTTATTGATGATATTTGATCATTTGTTCCTAGAATTTATTATTGACAGATCATTTAGGTTGAGGATTTGAATTGTTGAGCTTTGTGGATCATTCATCAAAATGACAATAGTATATCTAAACTGTCCATAATATTGATAATTAACAAGGAACATTAATTATCATATAAGATTAGTATGCAAGTTAAGTGATGATTAAGTTCTACAAATCATAGGTAAAGAGTTACCAACTTAATTGCATATGTGTATTTTATTGGAACATAGCACGGGACATGACCCAATGAAATAAACATATGGATTGTGTTATGTGTCATTGTTTATTTCATATGAGTTTGATTCTAAATTTGAGATGGTTCGATATTTACACATGAGGATAGGTTCTATAAATATCGTCTACCGTTGATTCCTGATAAAGGCTGCTATACGGACGTCATTTATGCTCTCTTGAATTGTGCGGGAAAAAATTGTTCATCAAGAAAATCGTATGTCCCTCATTAGTATACCTAGTGAGTGATGATATCTGGTTGGACCCCTTGATGGAGTTGGATTGTTTGGCCAACTTGTGCAATCAACCCTAGATCAAGAAAACATATAATCTGCAAGAATGACACATTCATATCTTAGATTATATGATGATATCATGTGACATAAGAATCGGACAAGGAAATACTTTTATTTCTTATGCAGGATTTGAATATTTGTATCAGTACATTATTTATGCGAATTGTGAGTCATAACGTGTTGCTAGATACCGCTTATGATTATTGGAATTAAATAGTGATTTAATTCCATGGCCAACATAGCATGAATCCTCAAAGGGTCACACAAATAGAGTTGTAACCACACGATGTATTATTTATTTGTTCGCAGTAGTGAGTATTGCGAATATATGATAAGTTGATTAATTAATTATATACCGTTGTGAACCGTTATAATTAATTAAGTCAAAGTGATCATATAGAAATAAATTAATGCATTATCTAATCCCAAAATAATTATTAATAAGTTAATAATTAATTTTGTTCAACTTAATTTAATTAATTGAGTCATTTGGGCCTTCATTTAAATAGTTAATTAGAAGCCCACATATAGGATGGATAAATGAGCAATTATAGTAATTAATTAATGAACTTAAAATACAATTGTTGTAGCCCATTAAAGGCCTATCCAAGGCAGGCCATAAAAGGGTAAATATGTCTATTAATTAATTATGGAAACTAGGTTTTTAGACAACTATATAAATGAGGTTCAGGTTGGGAACAATGCTGATTTTTTCTCTCTCTTTTTTGCTGGATGAAATTTCCCAAGAGAGAATAATTTCGAATTTCTCTCTTGTTGCTCTCTTCTTTCCATCCTCTTGGCTCATGTGTTGAGCAATCTTCTTTCACATTAAAGATAGTTTAATTGAAAGAAAATGAAGAAAGGATTAGATGAGATCTCCAACCACTAGCACGGTTTCGAGATCGTGGTGATTCTCTTGGTGGACTCGAGGTCATCCATTGGAGAAGAAGGAAGAGAGGCGCAGCACGCCACCGACTCCTATGTCATGGATTTTTCCTTCTTCATACGATTCAAGAAGAGGTATATCCGTAATCCATTTTCTCTCGATTAATTGATGTGTTATATGCTCGCAAGATCCTTTCTTGTGGTTGTTTGCTTGTTTTATCTTTGTAATTGTAATAAAAAAAAATTGTGCATCCCAACCACTTACTAACAAGGAAATCATATACAAAAATAAGGGAATAGTTATTAGCGATCAGTACATATTATTTTCAAAATGTTTGTGTGCAAATATAAGCTAAATGACAACAAAGCAGTACTTATTTGACGATAAAAGATTATTTATTTGACATGAAAGGAGTACTTATTTAACTATTATTATTGCTTTTTGTTTTACAGAGTTTCTTAGTTCAAAAACATCTTCTGCTAGTTATGCTCGAGGAGATTGTTGAGGTGGCAGTCGAGGTGAATCTTCTGCTAAGTCATCAAGTTGGCATTAGAAAATATTTTGCTGAAAGTGGCGGTCGCTGTGAAGAAAGTAAACGTGGTTGTGGTCATGGCCATCTATAATCAAGTACCTTTTTTTTGCAATTAATTGAGATCATGAATTTGATTATATGAGAACATATTTTGTTTCTATTTAGTAAGATTCTCATCTCTTAGATTAGTATATGTTAACATTGTCTTTGTCATACCATCTGAATGTTATAAGTATATTTATTTGATATAAGAGAGTATATAATTTGTATATAGGGATTAATTATTATGTACTAAAAGTTGAATCACGTGTTACATTATTAGGTTCAATTTTTCACATAAGAGAGTATATATCTTCAATTTAAGGGAGTAAGAACTAAGGTAGTAAGAGTTTAAATTCATGTCATTGAAAATGTAAGTTTCATTCTTAATAAAGATATAAATAATTAGTTATTTTTGTATATATGTTTTGTTACAAGTCTATTGTTAGAATAATAAGTTTCACTCTTTTTTTTAATCTATTGTCCCAAAATTTAGTTCTAGCATATTATTCACTCATGTTTTTTTTTATCGATTGTCCAACAATAATGAAAGTAACAACCAACATTTTCATTCATGAACTACGTGTTAGCAACTAATATTTCAGGGTAGCATTTTGTTTTTTTTTCCCTTTTAAAAAATATATACACAATCAGTATCTTTAACTGTGTGTATCTAATTAATTTAAGGGAGTAAATAAATAAGCATGAGGGAGTATCTATATATTAAAGCATGAAATGTTTAACTATAGGGAATGGATGGTAACCTCTGAATTTGGTAGGTCTAGACCATCTACCTGAGCATATACTTTTATATAAGGATGTATGTATTTTTATATAAAAGAGTATCTATTAAAGCATGAAAAAATTAACTATAAGAGAGTATATATTTAAAAGAAGGGATTATATAGTTTAACTACAAGGAGTATATTTAGAACTATAAGGGAGTATATATTGAAACACATAGGAATATATATTTACCATGAATGAGTATGTACTTTTACATAAGAGAGTATATATTAAAGCATGAAATGTTTAATTATAGGGGATGGATGGTAACCTCTGAATTTGGTAGGTCTAGACCACCTACATGAGCATATACTTTTATATAAGGATGTATGTATTTTTATATAAAGGAGTATCTATTAAAGCATGAAAAAATTAACTATAAGAGAGTATATATTTAAAAAAAGGGATTATATAGTTTAACTATAAGGAGCATATTTAGAACCATAAGGGAGTATATATTAAAACACATATGAATATATGTTTACCATGAATGAGTATATACTTTTACATAAGGGAGTATATATTAAAGCATGAAATGTTTAACTATAGGGGATGGATGGTAACCTTTGAATTTTTGTAGGTCTAGACTATCTACCTGAGTATATACTTTTACATAAGGATGTATGTAGTTTTATATAAGGGAGTATCTATTAAAGCATGAAAAATTTAACTATAAGGGAGTATATATTTAAAAGAAGAGATTATATAGTTAAATATAAGAGAGTAAATATAAAATACAAAGGGAGTATATATTAGCAGTTAAGGTTTGAAATCATTTATATTTTTTATGTTGAATTAATGTTGATCATATGAGACTCGTTTCAAATACTAGTAGCATAGTTTTATCGATAAGTGTCACACCCCGCGCCGACACACCGACACACGGGGCGCGACGGTGGGGCGGTATCTTCTACATCTATCCGACGGTCCGTCAACCTACGTCGCAAGCAGAAAAGGAACAAAACGGATGTCAGCTACAAAGTTCAGTAACCGGTTATTTAACAAGGCAGCTTCTCTATATTAGTTGATAAAACAAATTAAACATGATTGGATTAATCCTCATAACAAATCATACATTTCACGGAGATAATCGAGTCTAGATCAGTCATATCAAGTCATAATCAGGACAAAAAGTTCCTCCCTAGTCACAGGGATCAGAACCGATCATAAAGTTCCTCCCCAGTATCGGGGATCAGAACCAAATCAGGACATAAAGTTCCTCCCCTGTATCGGGGATCAGAACCAAACCCCTCCCCTAGTAGGAGGATCAGGGTGCATGCATGAATAAATTCAGAGATCTAGGATTCTAAACCCGATAACCCGCAAAACATACCACATACGGGCATACACATGCAAGCAAAATCAAGCGGTAATCAAATCAAGCAATACGAAACTAATTATAGAGAAGTACGGTTACCTGACTGAGCGATCCAGTGCACAAGCAAATCGGGATGACAATGACTGCGACGTATAACTCGAATTCCAAATGGCCGACTATTCAAAGTCAAGGTTGTATTCAAAGTTTGCTAAGGAGAGAGAGAAACGGAAATGATATGCGAAATGAAATGAAATGAGGCTGGGGTCTATTTATAGTGGAGGTCTGGCTAAAATGGTAAATATTCTAGATTACTCAATGGCTAAGTAAGCAGAAAGGAATTACTTAGCTGTTATTTCTGAAAATATTAATACTATTTATAAAGATAACTGAGCCTATTTATAAAGATATTAATTATCAGAAATTATTTATATAAATACTGATTACTTAGCTACTAAAAATGTGGATAAGATCAAATAGATATTTTCAAAGTGGATAAGCATGGACAATTTTCAAATAGGACCTTAGAATTCGATGTATTACAAACAGGTCCTAAAATTCAAGGATGTCACAATAAGTGTGATTAATTTATATTTTTGACAATTATTCTTTTTTTATCGTGCAGGCGTATTGCATTTTTTTAGTTGATATGGCATTATCAGGTTAATTTTTTCTTTTATTTACATATGAGGGAGTATTTATTTATATATGTGTTAATTTATTTATATATAAGGGAGTTATGTCTATTCTGTTGTTTGGCATTTAGTTGCGGCATATCATTCACTTAGTTTTTAATATGTATTCATTTATTTGTATATAGGGAATTGTTTAATTATATAATCTGTCAACTGGACCTTCATTGCATATTTTCAGTATATTACCCGTAAGTTAGAAGTGTAATTATTGTACCATAAGGGAGTAAATATATTGGGAAATTGAGTATATAATAAAGAAGAATATCTATTTAGTTGTCTTTGTCATTTTTTCATGTAGTGTAGTTATATTTGTTTAATGGAGTAACTTTATATGTTAAATGAGTATTTATTGCAGATTAATAATTTGTTCTTTTTTTTGGTCCAGATTGATATTTGTGATGACGAGCTTGTGGTCGCGTTTCGTTTGTTGACATATCATCCCATGAATGACATTTTGATGTTCACTCTGAATAGATTGTTACTTGAATTTGATTTTAATGTTGTGTGTGTAACTGTGTATATTTATTATGAATTTGAGTTTAATTGTTATAAAAATAAGTACTCTATTATTATGGATATTGTAATTCCTTATGTAGAAATATATAATCCCTTCCGTCAATACTTTTTGAAGACTAATCGTTTAAAAAAAATAAGTACAATTTTTTTATATTATGCGTGCTTATTTGAATCCCTTGTGATGAAGCATATACTCCCTTAGTTTATATTTGTACTATCTAATAAACATTTAATCATTTCTTCAAGACAAATTGTTGAAAAAAAATAAGTACTCCATCAATATGAATAATTTAATTCCTTATGTAAAAATATATACTCCCTTATGTTATACTCGGATAACGTCAAATGATGAAATTTGATTCATTATAAACCAATGTTTTAAAATGCGGTTTATGCGGTTTAGCGGTTCGGTATTGAATTATCGATGCGGAGTTTTATCGGTGATAAAACGGTGATAATGCAGTGTGCATGCGGTTGATAAACTTGATATTTAATGGGAGCTCAAAAGTTAATTGATGTGTGGTATAATACATTTGTATCAAAAATTCAAAATATTATAAAAAAATACAATAGTTAGCGTTAATGAAAATAGTAAGAAACCAATGCACTTTATTTAATATTTACTTATTTAATTAATTTACTCTTTTGATGTGTGTATAACTAACGGTACCATTATACCAGCAAATTAAACAAAGCATCACGCCATCACTTCATTAGTGTTGCCTACACCATACATTCAACTGAAATACTGAATACAAGAAGCATATAGCAAATATTATACTAAATGTCTAAATATTCTACTAATTACTAAATAAGTTCAACATTGAGTAACTTAACAAGTGAAATAGTGAATACAATGCACACTTAACATTCAGTATGCATTGCCTACAACAAATATTATACTAAATAAGTTCAACATATATCAAACATTCAAACATTGCCTACAATAAGCATCATCCAAGTCAACAATATAACTAATAAAAGCAAAATATAAATTTGATCCTACGGCAAGCATCATCCAAGTCAATTATATCATCTAAATCAGCATGAGGCTTGAGTTGAATTCCATCTTCCTCTTACACAATCAGTTGCTTTCCTATAGAGAATGTAATCAGAGAGGCAAAAATAAGTTAATTAATGACTAGTATTTGCTATTGAGTTGCATTACTTTGACAGACAAGCACACATGCACAATGGACATATAAATAAAAATTGAACAGGAAAGGTAAACCTTTTCTTCCTCTGAGGCAGATGAATCATCCATCTCAACAACTTCATCTTCTTCTTCTTCTGATGAAGATGATGTTAGTAGTTCTTCTTCCTCATCCTCCTCTACTTTGATAATCCTTCTTCTTTTTCGGCCGGAAGTAGATGTGCTGCTGCTAGCATTTCCTCTCACTTTTCTTTTTCCTGAAATTATAGCTCTAGCTTCTGCAGCGCTTAACTCAACATCATCTTCTGCACTAGTCTCAACATCAGCTTGAGTATCTTTACCCTTTTTCTCCTTGTTAACCCAATCATTATTTTTATCCAAAATAACATCAACGTACTTTATCTCAATTGGATCCCTATTTAAATCAATAGTTTTTTCAAGAAGCTTCGAGTTGAACTTGACATACACAAGATCATTTAACCTCCCATGGAGAAGCCTAGCCCTTTTTTTGTATGCACCTAAATTGTTAAGTAAGAAAGATATTAATCAGATTTTGCCATTTTGGTGCACAGTGTTGTCCTTTGTCACAGACTTTACAAGAAAGTAAATTTCAGCCATCACAGGGAACTTGGCATTCAAATTAAATAAAATAGCAATTGCATTGATAGCTTACTTGCTCAAATGTGCTCCAATTCCTTTCGCATCCAGACGAGCTGCATGTCAAACTCAATATTCTTGTTGCAAACTGTTGCAAATGAGGTGCACTGCTACCATGATTTTGCCACCATTGTGCTATCATTTAAATTTCAGATTAGCAAGTAAGTAAAAAGTACACATTTATTAATAAGTACTAACTACTAAGTAATTTTTTAATTTTAAATTGCGATACCTGGATTGAAGTTCCTTCTAGTACGTTGTCTTTTAGCAGTGCTAATTCCAAAGGATCCGACATTGTTTCGATAAAGGTCTAGCTCCTCTTGTAGAATCTTATCTTGTGCTTCATCATCAAGACCCATGGTAGCCATACAAGTGGTCACACTGCCCCTGAAATTGGTATTTCTCTCCATCTCTGACTTATTTGAATGGTAGAAGTATGGATTCAAATAATAGCCCGCCAAATGCAATGGTGTCTTGAGCTTATCATCCCACCTCTTATCAACTATTTCCAAAGCAACCTTGTATTTCTTCTTCTCCTTTTCATCAAAACTTGAAGCAATTTCTTTTTTAGCATTTACCAAATCACCATATAAGAATCTCATGGCCGGTGTATCGCCGTCTACTCGCCTTAACACCTCAACTAATGGCTCAAAAATGTTGATAGCATCTTCTACCCCTTGCCAGAACTTATCAGACCTAATTAACTTATCAGCTCTCTTTCCCTTGACACTGCCCAAGTACCCCATATCATTAAGCTCATCAGATCGAAGTAACCTTCGCAAGTCATTTTTTCTTTCCAAGAGGCTTTTTAAATTCAAATAAGCTGTTGCAAAACGAGTAATACCAACACGGACCAGATCCTTGCCAAGGTACTCTCTCATTAAACTTAAGACACGTGTATGTGCATAAAGAAAAACAGTGATCACCTTTGCATCTTTAATCGTGCTTCTCACCTTTGGTAAGCCCCCTATATCTTCTAGCATGAGATCTATGCAGTGAGCAGCACATCCTGTCCAATAGATATGTGGCCATTTTTCCCTCAACAAGGCTCCCATGGTCTGATTAGGTCTGGCAGTGTCAGTGACCACTTGAACCACATTCTTCTCACCAATCTCCTCAATGCATCTATCAACCATATAAAAAATATATGCATCATTTTTCTTTTTAGCTGAAGCATCAATTGACTTGAGAAAACAGACACCTTCTGCACTATGAATCATAAGATTCATAATTCCTCTTCCCTTCTTATCAGTCCATCCATCTGTCATAACTGAACAACCACTAGACTCCCATGTAACTTTATGTTTCATAACTGCCTCTTGTACTTTCTTCTTGCGCTTTTGTAAGAAAGGCCCGCTAAGTTCATAAGGGGATGGACCCTTTAAACCTCGACCATAATCTCCTATAGCTTCCAACATACGGTCAAAACTAGGCAGTGTCACCGTGTTATGTGGAATTCCAGCCTCATAAAACCATTGTGCAATGTATTCACAAGCACGATTCCTCCTATCTTCTTGATTTTTTGTTGTCATTGTAGATTGAACCTTTTCCTTAGCACCTTGTTTTCTTGCTTCTTCAGGAGATAGCTTACAAAAACTATCCATAGGTCCAGCCCCAACAGATTTCTTCCTCACAATTTTAATCACATTAGCTTGAGCCTCATCACCATCTGATTCTTCTCCTTCTGAGTGGCTTAAATTTACTTCCCTCCTCACTCGACTTGTTTCCTCAATTTTTTTCTCCTTCAATCTATTTTTGGCAAGAATATCATCAGAAAAGATCTTTCTCACCTCTTCAGGGACACTCATGCAGGGAACAACATCCTTTGGAATCCCAGCAAGATGATACTTCAATCGAGTAATCCCATGCACTATCTTCAGACAATGCTTGCAGGTGACCTTCAAATTGCTATTTGGACTCGTTAAGGAGCAGTGGTCCCATCCTGGATCTTTAGACTTTGGCTTATTTGTCGAAGAGCTCGCCATAATTCTTAACTACACAGAGAGAACAAAGAGATTGATGTATAAATAACAGAATCAATGAAAAAAATATTGACAATTTGACATACATACAGTGCATAAATAACAGTAAGATTTGAGTTAGCCCAACAATATTTTAAGAATTAACTCAATTAAGATATTTTAAGTACACAACATGTCACCTTACAAGATGGTTTTTACTTCTTTTTTTTTTTTTGAAACAAGCCCGTAGGCACACATTAAAAACCAAAGAGTATATTACAGTAATTAAAGCATCCTGAATTCCTGATAAAAAAAACAAAATCCAATTGTTCTTTCTTCCTTGCATAATTTGGTTTTTACTTTTTACTGGTACGATACCAGAATCAAAACAAAAAAGGTTAAACTATTACATAGCCCAGCGATTTATTCATTAATGATGAAACCAACCTTAATTCGTTAGCAATTTTAGTGAATACTAAAGTATTGGGAGCAATTCCAGAGAATAAAAAAGTATTGGGAGCAAAGAAGGTAAATGCTTTGTAAAATGAATGAATAAAAAAGTATTGATATGGACCAGCGGAGAAGAGAAAAACTTACGAATATCACATTATTTAGCAAAGAAGTGTGAAAAGGCATGTGAATGTTGGAGTTATGTCCTAGAAGTCAATAATTTAATGACTTAATTATTAGTTTATGTTTTTGGATGAGATTTTATCATCTGTTCCTAGGTTTATTATTGACAGATCATTCAGGTTGAGGATCTGAATTGTAGATCTCTGTTGATCATTCTTTAGAATGACAATAATAAATCTAAACGGTCCATAATCTTGATAATTAACAAGGAACATTAATTATCATATAAGATTAGTATGCAAGTTAAGTGATGATTAAGTTCTACTAATCATAGGTAAAGAGTTACCAACTTAATTGCATATGTGTATGTTATGGAACATAGCACAGGACTTGACCCATCGAAATAAACATATGGATTGTGTTATGTGTCATTGTTTATTTCGTTATGATTTTGGTTCTAAGTTTGAGATGTTTATCTTTTCCACATGAGGATAGGTTCAATAAATATCGTCTACCGCTGATTCCCGATAAGGGCTGCTATACGGACTTTATTTATGTTCTCTTGAATTGTGCGGGGAAAAGTTAATCATCAAGAAAACCGTATGTCCCTCATTAATTCACTTAGTGAGTGACGATATCTGTTTGGGCCCCTTGATGGAGATAGATTGTTTGCATGCAACTTTATACAATTATCTCTAGATCAAGAAACGTATAATCTGCAAGAATGACACATTCCTATCTTGGATTATACGATGATATCGTGAGACATAAGAATCAAAATGGAGAAACATAATTATTCTCTTATGCAGGATTGAAATATTGTAGCAATACACTATTTGTGCGAATTGGGAATCATAACGTGTTGCTAGATACCGCTTATGATTATTGGAATTAAATAGCGATTTAATTCCATGTCCAACATAGCATAAATCCTCAAAGGGTCACACAAATAGGACTTTGACCATACGTGCATTATTTATTTATTTGCAATAGTGAGTATTGCAAAATATGATAAGTTGATTAATTAATTAAATAACGTTGTGGACCGTTATAATTAATTAAGTCAAATGGATCATATAGAAATAAATTAATGTACATGCTAATCCTAAAATGATTATCAATGTATTGATAATTAATTTTATTCATCACACTTTAATTTAATTAAGTGAATTAAATTAAAGTATAGGCTACTAATTTAATAGTCTATTTGAGCCTAAATTGAATGCAACTTGAAAGGCCTATTAAATAATTGATTTAATATATGGCCTAAGTGAGATTAAACAAATAAGTGGGGTGGCCTTTTTGGCCCAACTTAATGGCCGGCCATATAGGGGTAAAAAGGGAAAAGGAAAAGGTTGGTGGAGAGTGGTCTATATAAGGACCACTTGAAGAAGCAAAACCTAACCTTCTCACCTTGCCTCCCTTCTTCTCCCTAGCCGCCACCACCATCCATGGGCAGAATTTTGATTCTCCCATGGTGGTCTCTCTCTCTCTTGCATTTCCATAGGTCTCATGTGTTGAGAATAGCTATTCCAAAAGGTTAATTGCTAGAATTACTTGAAGAATGGTGAAAAGGATTAGCTATCTCCTTTCTCTTGCTAGCACAAGAATTGGGACATGGCCAAATTCCTTGGTGGACTCGAGGGCGCCATGGAGGAGGCGAAGGAGAGCACCCCATCGATTCCCATGCCGTAGGATCGAGCCCCGCGAATACGATTTCGCGAAAGGTATAAATTCCACCCCTTTCTCTTTGTGTCGAATTAGCTATGTACTAGATCTTCTTGCTCTTTGTTTAATTGGATTAATTAAAAGTAATTAGTCACAAAATTAAAATTGGGCAGTTTCCTAACAGTGAAAAACTTACGGTTAATATGGACCAGCGAGAAGAGAAAGAGGCGGAGCAAATGGGGCTGTGGGTGGAAGAGGAGCGGAGCAAACGGCGGAGAACGGAAAGATCGACGGAGAAGATGGTGAGGGGCTGTGGGTGGGGGAGCAGAAGAGTGACGATATGAGGAAGAGGAACGGCGATAGAACTGAGGAAGGGATCTAGGGTTCTGAAGAAATTTGGGTTGGGTTTTATATTAGGAGTGTTGTTCCATTTTTTTCCGCTAAAACCGAATTAATTTAACGATAAAACGACGTTAAATCCATTTATGCGAAGGACCGCTTTTTCAGAAAATATCTCAATGTTATCGTGCGGTTGGTCTTTCAAAACCGCTATTTTCGATAATTCGGCGATAATGCGCTGCATTTTAGAACCTTGTTATAAACATTATTAAATTTGTTAAATTTTATTTTATTTTATAAAAAAATGCATTTATATACTCCCTACATCATATTAAATACTTTCAGTATTTAGATGACATCAGCATCGTCTAGCTTATGAAGATCATGTTGGGCCAACCCGTTAATCTCATATGGGTCTATGGGATGACGAGGATGTCAAATCTGTGGGATGCTCCATATCAAGATCGGGATAGAACCGCTTGTTCTGACGAAGAGGGAGAGAGAGGAGATTGCTTGTGCATGATATGAAATAATCGAAAAGCATTGGAATTGACATGGAAAGGATTGCGTGAAGTAATTTCTGTGTTTTATTTTTGTTGTAGCTACGCTGCGGTGCGAGAATGGTAATTGATACGACACAATTCGTATGTTGTTCGTATATAGATTTTACATGGTTGACATGCGGTTCCGATGTAATTGTCATCTTTTATGAAATTGTGATCCGTATAGAGCCATATAGTTCTCGGTTAATCATAAAACATTCATAGTTGAGTGACCCAATCTACAGTAACGCTTTGTCTAATGGGAGCCGTCCGATTTCCTCTCTCCGTGGATGGATTGAATCCACTCCATTCGTCTCCGTTGGAGGTTCCGTACCCAGATATACCGGATTTTCTATTTGCCTCTCTTCATCCGCTACCATGATGCTCCTTCTTTGCTTTCCTTTTTCCAGTTCCGGGCTCCGCTTTCGTGACTGCGCCACACATCGGATCAACACAGTTGGTCCTAAGCTCTGTTGACGCTGCCTTTTTCCCTTCTCTCTCTCGCGAAGGTTCGCCCATACTCCGCTGTCGCTATCTTTTCTACTCCTTTTGCTAGAGAAGCGTTATTGAATCCTACGATGTTCGCTACCATTTTTCCTTAACCTTTCGATTTCCCTTCTGGTCTTCATCGTTTTTTCCTTCCTCGCTATTTTTTTTTTCCGTTTGTGTTTTGGCGATGAAGATTTTTCGAGATTTTTATGCTGATGATTAATTTGTTGTCTCTATTGTAGGAATGGCTTTATGGTTTCCTTTTACCTATGTCTCATGTTCGACAAGGCTGCTGGGAAGGGTACGACCAAGATGACAGGCTACAAAAGGAGATAAAATCGTGCAACACGCTCTGGATTTAGTGGATATGGTATGGTAATTGATTTTAGGCTTAATTTTAAGGTAAAGCTTATGAAGAGAAAATTTCAATTTCTATATTAGTTCTTATGTATGATGGTTATTTAAAAGTTATTTTGGGGAGTATCCTGAAATTGTGTCCATATAGATTGAATTACTTTCCTTAAGAAAATTGCGACCATTTTTGACACAATGTCTCGACTTTGTAATAGAAATATTATTCGTGAATCTTTTCGCAAAAAAAAATATTATTATTCTAAATTCAATGTTTATATGTTTTGGGAGAAATATTTCATTTCACAAGTTCGTTGCAATTGTTCAGCCCTTATATTATGATCATACTTTTTTTCCCTTTTTTTTGCCTAATAGTGTTTTCGTATGTTATTTTATTTCATTCTATTTTGTTTATTTATTTAGGCTGTTTAGGGAGAGCTCATGTTGCCAAATAAACCATTTTCTTCCAGACTAAGTGTGTACCGGCGAAGGGACGCAGCTACTGGATAAAAATGAAGAATCAGCTCAGTGACCAACAGATGGATCTTAGGTCAGGGAGCATATTAAGGAGTGAGGCAAGCTTTGAAAGTGGTGAGCAATCTGAAGGTGTACAATCCACTGAGAAAGAAGGATATGATTTGGTGTCTCCACGAAGGTTGTTGTATCCTGAAAGGTATATCTATCGCACATATCTTGGGGTATTTCACTTCCTATTGTCGAGCCTGCAACTCCTGGAATTATATACTACTCATACTTTCTTCTCTTAAAAAGACACTCCCAGAACAAAGAGACCAAAAACTGCATTCATTACATATTCCCAGTAGAGTGGTCGGCTCAGCAGCTGTAACACCGATAGGAGAAGGTTGCATGTTATTTGCGTAGGCAATTAGGCTTTAGTAAAATTAGCACATCATAATGGCCTTAAATTTTTATGTTGGTTATCTATTTTTTTCAGGTTGTGCAACCTAGCAGAGTTGGTTTGATGGTACTATCTTATTGCAGCTTGGTGGGGTTCATAAAACCAACAAAGGTATTGTTCTATTTTCTTCGTCTTGATTATCACAACAGATATATTAAGGAATTAGTCTTCAGGATGTTTGTCAGCATGTATTGACAATAGTATTTAATCTTTTCTGTTGTGTCAGTTTACATTATGTGGACAAACAAAAATAATGTTAAAGCTGAACTACAAAGATTCTCAGAATAAATTAATTGGTTCCTGTTGGCACGACTGCTTAATATTAATTATTTGTGTTTGTTATATTACTATAGATTAAAGAGATTTCTTAGCAGTTTTGCTTTGAACTTTCGAATAGAGCGGCCATTTGTCTTGACCTTGATTGCTTACTTAGTGACATAACCTTTATTGCAATTATTTTTTCATTTATTTCATTACATTTAAAAATGCTCAATATTAATTCCTTAAAAACATACTGCTGATATGGCACTGATTTCGTACCATTTCTTATTCGGATTATCGAATAAAATGCTGCTCAATACTCAATACACAACATTACTGGTGCATTGAGGTCGGTATCAGTTTTTGCCGGTGCTTTGTGAATTATATTAAGAAATTCTTAATATGTAGAATAGGTTGTTATTCTTTGTGACCTCAGCCATTTCAACTCCAAGTATTTTATTTTAGCTTTAGTACCTCATGATTTACAATGATTCTTTTCATGGTTTAGTTAATGCTTTCTCGCTACTTGCTGGATAACCAAAGGAGCCTGCTTCAATAGAATGAGGTTAATTTTTCTACCTAACTATATTGTTAAAAAGTTTTATAGGATTAAATGCCTGATCAATGCATCGTTATTGAAAGGATGAATGAATGTTTTAGGTAATTATTCCTTTTGTTTCTGATTTTTTGCGCGATTAGGTATTTTTAGATTTTGTTATTATCATTTCATTTCTACCCATTTATTTCTTCATAGGTTTTAGGTTTTCATTGCTTTTGTTTCTAATTGTTCTATGTAATAAGGCATTTATATCTTATTTTGTCCTCATTTCTTTTCCTTATGCATGCTGCAGTGCATTTTTTATTTATGAAATGTGGTCAGTCTGTCAGGCTCAGCTTCATCTTAGTCTTCGGTTTGATTCTGATAGTTCACCAATGACTTAGAGTGCTCATGGTAAGAGATAGCAATGAGTAATATTGGATTGGCATTTAATATAAAAAAATAAATCGGGCCGGGTCAATGCAACATACTAACTGGATTGTAAATGTGCAGCCAGGCCTGACCTATTCACATATTACTCATTGTAATGTCCCTTCATTTTACTTGGATCGGATTAACCTACTAATTTAAGCATTGACAAAGTTTTTATGGTGCATAGTTTTGAACAGCATCTATATAATTTTTAACAAATTCGATCAGTGGATCGTTTAAGATATTGAGATAAGAAGTTGATCGTTTACAATCTTTTGCGATAATCATTGTACCAAACATAGCTGCAACAACACAATCAATGAAGCGACACAAGAAAAGAAAAAAAAATAAATAAAGGATGCACCACAAATCAATAAATAGAAAAAATGAAAAAAAAAACTGTACCATGCTTATCCCTAATAATGCCCCCCTTCCAGATAAATGATTCACTGAAAACACAGAAAAAAAATTATTTACAAAGAGTTACCGTACATAAAGAAACAAAAAAAAAGAAACTAAAACAACAATTCCATCCATCATCACCTGACCATCGCAACCAACATGCTAAAGACATCTTTTGCAATGAATCGCAGACAAAACTGCATCGCGCGAAGCGCGATGAGATACCTAGTTTAATTTAAAATTGAGTCTAAATCAAATTTAACTCAAATTTGCCACGTTCAATTAGTATATAAACAAGAACCGAACTAGAATTTCACAAGAGCTATATTGTTAAAATGTTTATATTTATTTTTGCATAATCTTATTTCGTTAAGACGAAACATATATAATTAAAACAAAATTATTATGAAGAAATTTAAAATTTTGTAATATCATTCTTAGAAAAATTAATTTTATCAGTACATATTTACATTGAAATATTCAGCATTGTTGAACATAATAAAGGATCCATTTTGTAGATTTGGAACGTACATAAATTAAAATTCACTAAGATTAACTAAATTCAACTGCATAAAAAAAGTATGACAAAGATCATACATCTAGCATTTTAAATAATAAAATATGTGTGACATAGTAGTCTTGAGGTCAATTTAAATGAAACTTTTTAAATTTATGTTGTGTGTAAAAAAAAAATTGTTTATACGGTTAAAGAACAACTTTCATTTTTTTCAAAACCTTTCAATTTAGATATCGGAGAAAACTAAACAAATTATAAATTCAATTCATTCAATATTAAAAAAATATTACTGCAAAAGTCGATAAAACAATATTACTGCAAAAATTGACATCAAACTAGTAGGCCGACCTCTTTCCATTCAGCTAAACCAGTAGAAATCCTCATTTGATTTATAATCGACAACGGCTTTTCCCCTCATGGCTATTTACATATTCTAAAGTTGAACCCCTTAATTACAGTCTCAAAGTCAGAAAAAACCAAAATGTTATTGCATGCAGGTTTGTTTTTCGCAACTTCAACAGTAATCAACAATCCTCTACAGAAGCAACAACCTAAAACTCGTAACCTAGTCATCAGTAGGGCAATTGACAGTGAAAGAGCACAAATGAACCAGAGTCCTCCATCCATTATAACTACCCCACACAGACACAATTTTGGACAATGAGACGAGTAGCAGACTATTAGATTTTGTAGTTAGCAACATGTAGTGTAGTAACCAAGTCATTGTAGTGTTTATCTTATAATCAAGTAATAGTTATAAATTTATTGTGCGTAATTAATTTTAATTTATAAATTAGACTTAGTTAAGCCTTGCGGATGCAATAGCGCCATACGCGGTGGGCACTCCGTCGTGTGTTGTCCGATTATGGTATTCGACGGAGTGTCACATAAACTTTATCGCAACTATAAAATTATACTTTCAGGCTTCCAGCACACCCTTATGTTGTTGTGATTATACAACTTAAAAAATAATATTTAAATTTTTTAAAAAAACGTCACTATATGCACATAATGTATTCTACGTGAATTCGTGTAATTTTGTTTTAACGATATGTATGTGAAAATTTTTATGACACATCGATCGCACGCATTAAATTATGTAATTACGACATATATTAGTTGATATTTTCTGATTTTAAAACAAAAAATGGTGTTTCTGAATTCTACCCGATACAATCTAATTTTCTGGTTTGAAATAGGCACACTAAAATATTATTACTGCAATTGTTTGTTTTTTGGTTCTTCTGACTTCATATTCTAAATGTCTATTACGGTATGAAATGTCAAATTACATACTCTAGATGTATTTTAGAGTTACGAAGCGTCAAATTACATACTCTAAATGTATTATATGTTACGAAGTATCAAATTACATACTCCGAATGTATAATTACATCTCTAAGGGGCCGTTTGGATCGCTTAGGAAGTTGGGGAATTTGGGGAAGTTGCAATTCCTAACAATAAATTTATTGGAAAGTGTGTAATTTTGTGAAGAATTTGGATTGTTTATAATAAATTTATGGTAGGAAGATGAAATTCCTCAAAATCCCCGAGGGATCCAAACGGCCCCTAAGGAAGAAGGTAGGAAGAAGGAAGAAGGGAAGAAATTTATTGGGAAGGAATAAATTTATTGGGAAGTGTGTAACTTTTGTGAAGAGTTTGGATGGTTAGAAATAAATTTATTGGTAAAAAGTGGTTATTCCTTATTCCTTATTCCGGGAAGAACCATCCAAACGGAGCCTAAATCTGACTCCGATTATTTTATTCTAATTTTTCTGAAGGTACGAAAGAGAGAACAAGAAGTCGGAAAAGGATGATAGAGGAAATGGGCGACGAAAGGGTGGATGGTGAATCCAATGAGAACTAGTGGGGTTAGGTGGGTTGGAAGAAAGCAGAAGCAGATTTAAGCGGGTGATGATGTTAATGATAGAAGAATATTGTTTGATTGCAAAAAAAAAAAAAAAAAGGAGAGACGCAATCAAACAAGGAGTAAATTTTTTCCCTTCCAATACATAGATGTATAAGAAATAAGTATTTTATTCTCTCTATCTCTCCCCTCCCTTTTCTGCACCAAACACACGTGGTGAAACACCTAAATAAGTAATTGTCGCTAATTAATTGGAAATGCGATTTTTCTTTGAAACTTGAAAATAAGTGTGCGATTAGTACGTAATTTTGTTGGAATATGTTCGTGTTCAGAGAGTATATAATACGAGACCTTATTTAGCCAATATAAGCATTTCAGAAAATATTTAAGCAAAGAAATGTTTCGATTTCTTTTTTTTTTTTATATGTACATAGATAAACTTGACGCGGAGCAAAGTGCTGAAAACAATTTGGATTAAATCAACAAAAATAAAAAAGGCGTGGGTACAAGAAGGCTAGTTTTCGATTATGGTCGCTTTTCAAAGAGTTTGCAATATGTTATGCATTCATTACGACTAGGACTGAGCAAAAAACTCGGCCCTCGTGAGCTAGCTCGAACTCGAATCGGATAATACTCGATAGCAACTCGAGTTGTTTCATCTCGAACTGGAATAACTCGAGCTACACCGGCTCGGAAGGCTCATGAGTTGAGTTCGAGTTACCTTCAGCTCGCTCAACCAAACTCATGAGACTTAGCCCAATTCGTTTGTTTAGTTTGTAACCCAGCCCAGTTTTTAATCACTATTCTATAACCCTAATTTTTTTTCATTTTTATGGAAAAATAGCCGTATCTTTCTCCTGATCTCTTTTGTGTGCCTTCTATGTGTATTTTAAACATTGTTTAATATTTATGTTGTTTGTTTTTTAATTAGTTTAGCCATTAGGAAGTCTCAAAGTTTGATATGTAATAAAGAGCTAGTTTTAAGCCATGAGCCAACTCGAGTTCTAATGAGTTGAGTTTGAACTGCTAAAAGAACTCGAAATTGCCTTGGTGCGCTGAGCTGAGCCAGCTCGACTTGGGATGAGCTTGAGTTCGAGTTAGCCTCGGCTCGCTCAAGCTCAACTCATCTACACCCCTAATTACGACGCACAGTCCGCAACAACTTTGAAACCAAAAAGATTGTTTGAAAGATAAAAAAACGGTACTGATAAGGATCATCCCCAATATTCATCATCCCCGTCATCCCCATAACACGTTTTTTTTATTTTTGGAAATTGTTCCATCATCCCTCAGTGTACGCTCATCCCTTTCTCCCTTCGTCACTCTGTTTCCTCCCTCCCACGTACGCTTCCCCCCTAACCCTCTCCCCCTTGTCCTTCCACATACGATGTCCTCCCACCCCTCTCCCCTCCCCCCTTCCCCCTCACCCTCCTCCCTAACACTTCATAAATGTTGGAATTACTATACATAAATGTTGAAGTTAATATCGTAATTGTTAAAATTAAATAGATAGTTGTTGAAGTTAATATTGTAATTGCTAAAATTAAATAGATAACTGTTGGAATTAATATCATAAATGTTGAAGTTAATATATTTAAATATTGAAAGTAATATCGTAACTGTTGAAATTAATATCAGAAAGATAAACCTTGGTTCTATTTCATCTCTGCAACAAGTTTAGTATAACAATTATATATATTAACTTCAACAGTTACAATATTACCTTCAACATTTAAATATATTAAATTCAACAGTTATGAAGTGTGTATGAGGAGGAGGGCGAAGGGTGCAAGGGGGAACAGTGTATGTGGGAGGGAGGAGGGAGAGGGGAGGACAGCGTACGTGGAAGGGAGAAGGGGGGAGATGGGACAACTTACGTGGGAGGGAGAAGGGGGAAGAGGGACAACGTATGTGGGAGGGAGGAAGGGGAAGGGGGCGGGGGACAACGTATGCGTGAGGAGAGATGAGTTAGTTGCAGCATACGCGTGAGTATGATGGGGATGATAGAATCTTAGGGATGGTCCTAAACAATTCTGTAAAAAAAATTCTCGAATGATTTAAATTATTTTTGGTGGTTGTATAATTTCTTTTATTTCACATTTAATTTAAACGGTCTATAAAAAAGGATCATTGGGATAAATAAATTTTGAAATCAATTTTTTAAAACTTCTTTTCGCGGGAAAATTATGCTACTCGTTCACCAAGGCTTCGGTTAATAATTGATTTCGAATGTATGAACTTTCATATGAATGATATCACCTTGCTTGGTAGTTTTCTAAAATGTATAAAAACCTTATTATATTTTATGGTTTTTATCTGCATCAGCATCCTTTTCATGACAATTGTTATTGATATAATTAGATGAACTTCTAATATGGGAACATATACGGACCCCACAGTTGATTGCTTTAACAAATCTCATTCCAAAAAAGAAACGAGACAAAAGCAACAGATTAATCGAAAAAGTAAAGGAGCAGACTGATTGTCCATAACCAAATCTCTATCATGATTAAGATTAATTAATTAAATTTTATAAAGTCTTTCCAATTTTTAAAAAGAAAGCGCAAAATTTTGAACCACATTTTTTTTATTGTATCGTTGAACAAGGATAGTAAGAATGCCACGTACTACTGTTTAAAATTTCCATGACACCAACAGACTAATGGCCTAATGGGAGCCCATTACGTTAGTGGGACCGCTTATTATTGAAAAAAGTAACACCTACCGAAAATTATTTGCAAACCTAACGCCATGCTTGCTTTTTCGTACCGCAAAATTTGTGCCACGGATGCAATGCATCCCGTTTCTGAAAAAAATTCCATTTAGACAACATTTTAAACAATTATTAACGAAAAAGTTAAATGTCAGCTTTGTGGGATGGAGTTTGTTTTGTTTTTTTTTTTTTAAAAAAATAAGAATCTGTTATCGATATAACAAACGTTAAGGATTAGAATTTAGAAAAGGAGAGAGAGAGGGAAAAAATGATATGAGAAAGAAAGATCATTGAAGAGAAATTTTTTATATAATGGCTCTGTTTGGATAGGTGTGGGAAGAAGAGAAGAATGGAAGAAGTGAGAAGAAGTATTGGAAAGTGTGTAACTTTGTGAAGAGTTTGAATTGTTTATAATTTTTTTTTCCTTCTTCCTTCTTCTTACTTCTCAACGCATCCAAACGGAGGCATTGATCCTATTTAACGACACAATCATTTCTATACCTTAGTTGATTTGTTTTGCACGAGTTTCCTGTGATGATCATAAATAAAAACTTTTGGCAACTTTAATAAATGTACTTAACTTTTATTATTTTCATGAACATTGTATAACCTTGTACTACGTGTGGGGGTCCGATTTCTTTTTTTTTTTTATAAGAATTTAGAATTATCAAGGTGTTATCCTTTTGGTTTAATTCTTCTTGTTTTAATGAAACCTTGCCAAAAGCAGACTATCCCCCCTGAATCTTCGTACCACATCAAAATTCAAAATAAATTATATAAAATTTTCCAATAGTTACCCTTTTGGTCCGTCAAATTAATAATCAATATAAATAAATTAAATTGTTACTGTTGCGTAACAATTTTAATTAGACTTTTCTGTTATATGTGACCACGTGTATAGTACAATTATAATAGTGACGAAATATTTTATCATTTTTGTTTCTTCTAAGATCCAACTTCTAAAATTGGATCTGAAATTATTAATTTTCATTCGGAATTCTGTATCCAATGGTACATGAACAAATTACTGGTGTAAAAGTTTATCAATTATTTTTGGTCTCAGTTGATTTATATGCATGATAGTATCATGATGATACATTTTTATCAGGAAAATTGGGTGTATACATTTTTAAATACTTAGCCCACCAAACTTATGATTGCTACGACCACGAGCACCTTAATTTATTTTACAACCGATATGTTTTTACGGTGAATAAATGATCAAACTATTTTAGCTTTAATAATTATTTTGTTTTTTATTTGGAGGTAGAATAGGTCTCTGGAATTTATGGTTTCAATTTCTTTTTTGTTTGTCGAAATTATTATTATTATTATTATTTGTAAAAAAGGACTTATCTTTCAAAACCGACATGACTATTTTTTCACTGTACTCATTAAATATGATGACGGAACTAACAGAAATTTCAGGATTTTAATTCTTTTCATTTTTACTACCCAAGTATTAGAGCGTCAAGTTCAGTATCTAAATATTTAATACTGGAAATTAAGTCGAGAAACATACCCATGTATATTGTGTATCCAAAAAAAATTTGAATAAAATATAATCGTATCGTGTCGCTTACGGGGAATACCATAATATCTTCATCCACCAACACAAATGTTATAACTCTAAAATTTAAAATTTCGGAAGTATTATTATTTTTTTATGAAAAGTTTCATTGCCTGTTTTTATTAAAGCCAAAATTAACATTTTTTTAAGGCATTATTATTATCTAATTAATAACGAAGGATAAGCGTACTGCGTACCGACAGTAACCTGTACCAACTTTGCAGAATCATGGATGCTTTACAGACAGTAACCTGTACCAATTTTCTGGTTTGTAATTGCAATACTCGGTCTCGAAAGTCGAGATTATAAATTCAGGTTCACTGTGCCTTCTAAGCGTGGTGATTTCTCTGTGATGGACTTAAAATAAGCGATGGGTCCCAGATTTCAAAACCTCGCCAGAGCAACTATTCAGCATATTTTTACAGAGGTCCAAACTCCAGGAGCAAGTCGGCGTGCCAACATTCTATCTGCCTTACCCGTGAATCTGTTAATCTCGGAAGTTCAAAAAAAAAAAAAAATCTGTTAATCTCGCAACTTCGTGTGCCCATCGGTGTAGCGGGTCTTCAAGGAGGCATTGCCTATGTAGTGAGTTCTGGCTTGATGAAGATTCATACAAGTATACAACACAGCATAAATTTAATTTAAATTCATGAAATTTAATCAAGAGATGTTATCAAAGCAAAATTTAATCTGAAATATTTAATACAATTATTTTTTATTTAATTGTTCGGTGTCACCATAACATCCAAAGTTATAAGTACGAATCGAACATGATGTTCATTCGAAATTACATGGAGCTGCTAATAATTTTTTGTTTAGCAGCTCTTTCATTTAATCCTATGTCAAAAAATAAAATAAAAGTATATATATAATTAGAATCCAAAACATCTTGTCTGACGACATACTATATTACAAAAATATTATTTTATTTTTATTTTATACTTCTAAATTTTCATGCCGATTCGATATCTAGAATTTGTATTCACCGGATACAAATCTAGCAAGACAAAATTTTAGTTTGTTAGAACATACTAAATAAAAATTGAAACAATGCTTACTTGTATATATTAATTGAACAAGAAAATAGAGTAGTGCTGAAAAATAAAATGCATTCTTAGCTACATCTAAAATGCATTTTCACTTCTTTAGTTTTTTTTTTATATAAGTGTGTTGGATTGAGGCCGGATAAGTATAAGAATAAGGATTGACACGAGATTCTAGAATTTCTTATTCTTATTCAAATTCTATGATTTTGTTAGTATAAGAATAAGGAGCCGGATAAGCCCAGATTTTTTATTTTTGTGTTGTTTGGGTTGTACAAGAATAAGAAATTTGAAACTTATTCTTATCCGGATCCTTATTCTTGTGCATCCAAACACACCTTTTAAGAATAAGAAAAGGATGAGGTGTTTTGGTACAACTCCAATAAATTAAGATTTTAGATAAAATTTGTGAACTGGTATCAAGATAGAGAGATGACACCAGTACAGTTTAAGTCAACTGCGGGCATGTTCTAAATATATATTTTACCTTATTCAATATTACTCAGTTCTTAATCAATGGGTAAGTAAACATGGACAAAATTTACGAGCCGCAAGAAAATATACGAGCCATCCGATCGAATCTCGACGGTTAAAATTTACGAGCTGTACGAATTCGATGTTAATTATAGAACATCCATTGCAGAGAATATGGTTCGAAGTTATCAACCCAATTATCCAAAAAAGGAAGCTAAAGCTAGGGAACGCCGCAAGAGATCCTGAGTCATTTTATCAACCCAATTACCCAAAAAAAGGAAGCACGTTTCGAAGTTCAATGCCCGGTAAAAACTTGACATTTCAATGTTGCGTTTGCCGTTTGCGTACCCCAGTAAAAATATAAAAAAGAAAGAGAGAGGAAACAAATAAAAACTTTTTTTATTATTTTCCTAAGCTTGACTCCTGCTGTAGACTGTAGTGCACTACAAAGGGACACATGGCTATTTCTCGTCGCCAATCCCTTTCCTTTCCTCTCTCCTTCTCTCTCTCTCGCCAAAAAATTTCATTATTATTCAATTCGTATTCAATTCAATTATTCTCATCCCCAACTCTCATCTCTTTCTTCTCACTTTCACACGTCCCTTTTGGTGTGTTCTCTTCTTTCCGCTTTGGTAGGAAACCCAGTAACAGAAAGAGTCTTTGGCGGTTCCCCTTTCTCTCTCTCCATCCCAACTCTCTCTGTCCCTGTTATGATTGCCTCTTCTGTTTGCGTGAGTAGCTTTCCTGACTTCCAGTTCTGAGAGGAGAGGCAATGGAGAAGTACGAGGTGATCAAAGATATTGGGTCGGGAAATTTTGGTGTTGCCAAGCTGGTCCGAGATGTTAAAACCAAGGAGCTCTTTGCTGTCAAGTTCATTGAGAGAGGCCAAAAGGTTTCGTTTTTCTTTTCTTTCTATTTTTGAGTTTGCAAGTTCTTCTGAGCTTAGTGTTGGTTTGTTTGGCTGATTTCTATACTCTTTATGAACACCTAGCTTCACTTATCATGAATTTGTGACTAGGGTTTTCAATTTCAGCATGTGTAATTATTTGGCAAAAGACACAAAGGATATGCTGCTGAATTTGGGCACTTCATTTTGATTTTTTTTAAAATTTAACTATGATACTATTTTCTGTGTATTGGGTAGATTGATGAGCATGTTCAGAGAGAGATAATGAACCACAGATCATTGCGGCACCCGCATATCATAAGATTCAAGGAGGTAACACTCTGTTTCTTTGTTGGGTCTTAAACCCTCGGTTGATCTAAAATCCTTTTCTTTCTGCCAACCAGGAATTAAATTAGATTATTTAAATATGGGATTATACGCTGGTAATTTCAATTTGTTACGTTAAAACAATTGCAAAGGATTTTCTTTTCACACTTTTTTTTGGGCCTACTTGAGCCTTTGATTCCTTCTATTTGGGTATGTGACCGATAAGATTACCAGATTCCAGTTAAATTATTTATTTACTGGTAAATCTACCATCTCAAGTAAGATTATTGTTTACAATTGATTTGGTTAAATGGAAGTTAAATTTCATTGACTTGAACAACTTTAATTTATTTTTTTTGGGTCAGATCAATGACTGCTGTGCCAAATTTAATATTATTCCAGTGAGTTATTACATGAACCAGAGGTAAGTATTAATTGCAGTTATGGCAGGCTTTAATTATTACTTAATTCGTCTTTTGAAAGAGCTAGGAATCCCTTGCCTTATCTTGGATGTGAACGAGATTTCACCTTTATGAGTAGTCTGAGTCATGACTCATGAACCACCTAGAAGTATTTGGTTGTGCAAGAGCTTTTGTTGTTTTCTGAAAAGTGCATGTCATTTATTGAAGAAACTTCTTAATTCTTGATATCAGGTGTTGTTGACACCGACGCATCTTGCTATAGTAATGGAGTATGCAGCTGGAGGTGAACTCTTTGAAAGAATCTGTAATGCTGGCAGATTTAGTGAGGATGAGGTATACAATTATGTCCACAAATTTTTGAAGCTGTAAATAGTAATCTGAGATTCTGAGTGCACAACCAATATCCAACATTTCTAAGTTTTTTGCACTAACACTAAAGTATTTGGTCAACTGAAAAAAAAAGAAAACATATATATCATGGTAGATAAGTAGACACTAATTATTTAGCCCCTGACTTAACTACTCTTTCCCAAAAGCCAATATTTACTACAGTCAATGCAAGGGAATTTATGTGTTGGATTTCAAGGTTTTGGCTTATGAAAACAAGTTAAAGAAGATATGTAATTTGTTAATTAAAGTAGCCCTAGTTAATATAATTGGCTATTGTTTATAAATGTTCCAAAAGTCAAGTGGTGTTTTCAAGTATCAGAATTCAGAAATGTCAGGTGCCATCCAAAAAAGGTTAAATACTCCATGCAGTCTCAAGTACCTTGAATATTTCCATCTAGTCCTGCTAACTGTTTGACATTATTCCCAAATTAGTTTAGAAACTTATTCTTATTTATTTTATTTTTTGGTAAAGATGGTGGAAACATTGGCCATAATCTGGCACAAGTCTTTGTTTTGTGTTCAAGTCCAGGATTCCCGAACAAAGAGTATGAGCGAATGAACTTTAATAATCTGAGATTTATTTGTAAGGCGATGAACTTAACAACTAAATATAATCTCTCAGGCAAGATTTTTCTTCCAACAACTCATATCTGGAGTCAGCTATTGTCACTCAATGGTACTTTTTATATAATATTGGTTTGTCAGAGATAGTTTTTTTTTGTTTGGAAACTTATTTTGCTTGTCAGATATTCACCAGTAAAATAGTTTCCATCTGTCAGAGAGTCTGTTGTAATTGTCACATTTCTTCTCCTCCTCTTGACAGGAAGTATGCCATCGGGACTTGAAGTTAGAAAATACACTCTTGGATGGAAGCACTGCTCCCCGTGTCAAGATATGTGATTTTGGGTACTCCAAGGTATTATATCTGTTTAATCATTTGGAGGTTGCAAAATATAAACAATGTAATGTCATTACCAAACATTTGATATAACCAAAATACCAACCTTTATTGTGTTGCTGACAAAAAGAAAAAAGAAATCCTGTAATGAAACCAGTTTTATGGGGTTTTTGCAATATAGTCAAGAATCTTAATGTATTTCAAATTACAGCTAAACACTTGTCTTACAATTAGCGCCGACCATATTTTGGTTTTACGCAATGGTAACAATCATTAAAAATCAATGCTAAGCTTAGTACAAGATGACTAAACTTTCATAACCTTTCCATATTGATTTCTTCTATTAATTGATTTATTTCAATTGCATGTGAATTGTGAGGACAAATGAATGAAACAAGTGAATTTAATGATTAATTTCTAATTATTTTTAATGGAATTTATTGTATCATCTCACAAAGCTAATGTTAGGATGCTAGCTGTAAATATCTCAAATATTAGATTTTTGCTGCTAGACTGTTTGCAAATAAATTAAAATACTGGGCTTACAAAGAATCACTTTGTCAGAAAGGCCTGAAATTGAGCATGACTAATTTCCACATTTATACTCGGCTCTGCATACCTATTGTCCTTTTCGGTTTTGAACTTGCAACCTTATCCATGTTGGAATTAACCTCTATATTTTGTCATACTGCTGATGATTACTATCCGGCTGTAAAAACAAAACCAGTTATTGACAATTGCATGATGTTAACTGATTGTTTAAATTGCATTTGGTGCATCAGTCCTCTGTTTTGCACTCTCAGCCGAAATCTACTGTTGGCACTCCAGCTTACATTGCCCCAGAGGTTCTTTCTAGAAAGCAGTATGATGGGAAGGTAAATCCAAAGCTGTTTATTTTTTATGTTTAAAAAATCAGACCCAATACTGGCATATACCAGTATTATTTTCACCGCTACCTAACAGTCTGTGCCAGACAGATATAACTCAGTAGTTTTATGTGCCGGACAAATTTCAGTATTGATTTGGCTAGGATTATTGGATAGACTGATACTTAAACACTATGCATTAGCAGAAATGGTACAAATTTGGATTCTCTAATCTAAGGCTTCTCTTGTGTTGGAGCTAAAGCATTATTGATGCTTAAATCACAGAACATAAAAATACCAGAAAATCCAAGAAAATGCCAAATATAGAGCGCACCATTATGATATACAACTTTAGTGAGCAAAGTGCTACAAAGGAAATATATATATTTTATTTATCGAACAATATCAATAAGTTCTCTGCTAATTATGTTTTTTTTTTATAAAAAAAAAATTTGGGGTGCAATTTAGATTGCAGATGTGTGGTCATGCGGGGTGACATTGTATGTCATGCTTGTTGGAGCATATCCCTTTGAGGACCCAGATGATCCTAGAAACTTCAGAAAAACAATTACGGTGAGTATTTTAGCTTGAAGCATCCCATTTTATTTGGATGAAATATGATTGGATCTTTTCGCAAGAAGACCCATTTTCTTATCGTCATTGCAACTAGCACCCAGTATTTCTTTTTTTTTTCAACTATTTCCGCATTCTTTGAGGTACTTTTAGGTAACACCAGCATGTAGAATAATGTGGAGGAGAAGGTGCCATTAAATTTACACATAAGTTACTAAAAAAAATTGTTTAATTAAATGAAAAAGTCTAGGGTAAGCTATTTATCTTATACCTTTGGTCCAATGGTTTGGTGCTTTATATATTGCTCAAAAATTATTCAGTGCTGACTGTGACCACAAATGGTATTGGGTGCAGCTGCAGATGTAAATATTTGGGTGCCTTAACAAAGATTAGCCAATTAATGCACTTTTCTTAAAGCCTTACATGTAGAATTTAAAATCTTATTTTTGGTTGTACATTGACCCCTTTCTGTTTGAAGCCTTTATAAATCTGTAATTTAGCCATTACCTGTCTCTAGAGTCTACATAAATTTCTAACCCAATCTAAACATTAATCCTTTGAATGGGCCCCATTTGCATGGTGTTGAGATCCGATATTGCAATGTATGGTTTTGTTTTTATCATTTTGTTTGGCTTGAGGTACTTTAATTGATTTTAGCCATGAATTTTCTAATGTACATTTTTTGTTTGTTTTATGCAGCGCATACTTAGTGTTCAGTACTCGATTCCAGATTATGTACGTGTATCCACAGAGTGCCGCCATCTTTTGTCCATGATTTTTGTTGGAAATCCTGAACAGGTACTCTAATTCTCTTGAACTTGAGATTCCATTGGTTAAAAAATCAATTGAAGCTGTGTATAAAGAACCATGCCAGAAAATTTTGTTTGGTATGAGCATATGAGTTCCAAAACAGCCTGTGTATGAAGAACCACACCGAGATAAATCTAGCATTTTTAGATTAGTAGAACTGTATATTTGTAATATCTCTGCAGCAAGTATTCTCCTTATTAATTAATCTTATATGTAGTTGCTAACAGCATCAATATGTGAATTAACACAAAAATATTCAAATATGCCTATAGAAAACTATGCCCAAAGATCGCTATATCAACCATTATGGTATAGTTAGGATCAAAGGTACTGATAAGTCTTGTGACACCTTTTTTCCCCTTCAAATGATGTCAAGGTCGTAAAGCTGCATTGAGAATCAATCTGAGCTTTGCTCAGCGTAAACCCTTGAAATAAAAAACAAGGGAGAGGGAACTATGATGAGTAGTTAGTAAGCAACCTAGAATCAGTTCCCATAACCAAGCAGTTCATAGTGTTCCTGATCTGAGTGGTATTAGTATTGAATATAAAGACTATCACCTTACAATCTTGTCAATATTGGATTTGTTCACATCTCTTACAATAAAATTCCTGCATTTCTGAAAATTTCAGAGAATTACAATCCCAGAGATAAAAACCCACCCATGGTTTTTGAAGAACTTGCCAATTGAACTAACAGACGAATACCAAACAGCCTTGCAATCAGCTGACACCAACCTCCCTGCTCAAAGCATAGAGGAAATAACTGCAATCGTACAAGAGGCAAAGAAACCTGGTGGAGGTGAGACCCGTAAACCTGGATCCGACCTATTCGTTGGAGGCGGCAGCATGGATCTAGATGAAATAGATGATGCTGAGCTTGATGACATAGAGACGAGTGGGGACTATGTAGGCGCGCATGAATATTTATAAGGAAGAAATCCCACGTTTACCCTTGCGAAACTAAAAAAATATCATGTTTGGTCTCAAAGTGCTCCTACAAATCATGAGAAACATTGCATCCGTTGTTATGGATTCTTGCTGCTTTCCTTTGTGTGTCATTTTGTACATAAAAGATGTCGAGAGGTGTTTGGCAATGTTTGGAATGCATTTTGGGTTTTGGAGGGGGTGGGGATGACAGGCTTAGAATAATCTATTTATATCATGCATTTGTAGGGGTATTTATCTATCACATCTTCCTTGTTTCTCAAGGGTATATATGGTGTTTCAAATGGTCTGAATGAAGGATTTCTATAGATGATTCTCTCTTGTAGGTTTCTTAGATTAATATATTATCACGTCTTCACATCCTTTCTTTTTTATTTGATTGTTAGGGCAGTAGCATTTTGTTGTTTGATACATTCCTTGAATTAAATATAGATAGTTGCTATTTTTGGTGTATAATGATTTTCATTTTCCCCTCTAATGTTTTGCACCACATTTTATTTTTAGCATGTTCTTATAATTCGAACTTGGAAGCTCAAGTCCTTCAAGTAAGCTTATATAAACGAAAGAAGGAAAAAAAAATGGTGAATCACGACTTATGGGAATGTAGGGAAATTTTAGCTTATATTTACAGGACTCGTATCGTATCCTCTTGATGGTTAATAAAAACCATCCAGGGGACGTCTTGTAAACTGAGCCGTCCGATTTATATGAACGGTGAGATCTCCGACTCCTCAATTCTTCCGTTCAAAATAAAAAAAGGTGTATATGCATATATCGTATACGACCTCTCTTCGTAATCTACCCTTCTCTCTCATGCACGACAGTCTCCCTTTGTTTATTAAAAAAACGAATGAAAAACTGGAACATAAATTGAAAAACTTCCCACTTTTTTAGAAATCCTTTTCCAGTCTCTTCCCCCGTTGTCGGTGCCTAGCCCCTCTATACAGGACAACTCTCGTATCTTTATTTTTCTTGCTCCCCGACGGACAAGGCAAGTTGGGCTTTTTAAAATTTTATTTTTAATAATTCTTTTGGATGTTAAATTTGTTCCGATCAATCGCTTGTTTTGAAAGTTTTAAGCTTTATCCGATTTAAGAACTGAGATTTAGTTTCAGTCTTGTTTGCAAACATACTTCTTAATTAGCACGGTCCAAAAATTTCAACTTTTTTTTTTCTTTATTCATTCTATATGCTTGTAATCGCTGAGAAACTGGGACCCTAAATTAACGTGTTTGCGATTTTTTTCCTTATTATTTCACTATAGATTTGGCCCAATATAGTTTTCATACATAGACATGTTGAATTTTACGCGCTTTTGGTTCAGATCAATTAGAACTGTCTGTAATTTATTCCAACTTTTAAGTAGGTACTGTATTATAGATTTCATAAGTTCTTAGGAATATCCACTAATAAATATCGACAATGTTGATAGTTGCTTTGCTATTGATTAGCTATTGCTATTATCAGTTTTTAGGGTTTCGAAATTGGGAAGTGATTAGTAAACAGTTCTGCGGATTTGATATTGATGTATACCTGGCCTTAAAAAAAAATGATATTGATGTATACCGAGAGTGCGATTATCTGTTTTAAAGGTATTATATTCTAACTTCTTTAAGTTAATTTGTGGAATTTGAACACTATTGATGTAAGTGCTTGCATGCTATATTCATTTTAGATGAGATGAAATCACTCTAGCATATCTATGAGGTTGTTATACTATGTTTACTTGTAGTTCTCACCTTAGTGTGAATTTCCCTTATTTTCAATTTAGTATCAATTCAGTCTAACAACTTGTGACCATGTATTCTGGTACTTCAGTATTAACCATAATGGTACTAGTGTACAAGTTTACTAATCTCAGCCTCCCACCCCAAAAGTCTCTTTACATTTGCTTTTTCAAATTTGACCCAACATCATCTCACCTAAAGTAGAATTGTTCAATGCCGCACTTAATTAAGCTCATATATTCACTTATGTATGCCTAAGCCCGCAATCATCCCTTTGTTAAATTATGCTCAGCTTTATTGTTACTTTGCAGTTAAGCCCTGAGACCTTAATTTGAATTAAAGAGCCTTAGAGCAAAAGAAGTTCATAAAAAAAAATGAGGAAAACAATTGTTAAATGAAGAACCCAAAGAATATTTGAAGGGAAGTAAATTAAAAGGTTAGTCAGAATGATATATGACAGAAATTTAGAGATAATCATGTTTAGAGGCAATTTTGGTACAGTGTGGCATGCAGATAAGTAATTGTTGCCATTAGAACTTGAGCAGAAAACTGAGAGAACACAGGGAAATTTTGGTCGGATATGAAGAACAACAAGGCGGTTAATTTGAGAAAGGGGACACATTCTCTACTGCTAATTTGTTTTTTCTGAAGAGTGGGATCAGAAATCAGGAGATGAGCAGGTGATTAATTGGTAGGGGGCTATGGGAGAAGAAGGAGAAAAGCTTATTATATTAATTAATTGGACCAGATCCTCCTTAATTACATATAGGCTTCACATTATTCAATAATCAAATCACGACATCTGTGTATGAATGGGCTTGGAATTTGGGTCTCGGCATTGCTGGCAGGAAAAAGGGGCCATTTAATATGTTTATGCTTGGTATCTCTGGGGATATGTAGACTTTAGAGCAGTACCAGCACTATGGTCTTGCTGATACAAGGAATTGGAGGGCTAGAAGTATATTTTTGCTTCTCTTTGTATTTCTGGATTGCACCTCTTTTTTGTTCTCATTGGAAACAGGTTGCTAGCATCTCTATAAGAGAAAAAAGAAATTCATTACGAGTTTATGACATGTGGATTAATAGTTATTATGCTTGCTTGAAGGGTCAATTATGTATTAATTTTTAGATGAAGGTATAATATAACCTACATGAAGGAACAAAAATGACCAGTAAATTTATTAAAAAGAAATTATTATGAGTAGGATAGGAAACAATGATTTCATCCAACTTCTCACTTGCTTTGTAGTTTTGGTTTTTGGTAAAGCAATTGTTTCAGTAAATTTGCATCTCCATCGTCCAATATTTGTATTGACTCTATCTATTTGATTAAGAATAGTATCGTCCAACTTGTGCAAATTACGAATTCAATGAATATTCATGCAGCTGAAATAGTGACGACTAAAATGCATATTGTGATCATTGCAGATTAATCTCATCATTGTGCCTGATAGTATTTTGGTCTGTATGTGGGTGCCAGTTCTGTGAGTTTGTTTAATTGAATTTTTCATGTTTTGTGCAAATACAGATGACTATAGTGCTAAATACAGTTTGGACGCTTTCTCAGACATTTGTGAGGAGAATGACAGAGCCCTTCAAAATGAGGATAGCAAGATGGGAGATAGCTGACGGAGCTAACAACTTCATGAAAACTTCAGATTACACATACCATTTGGAGGAGTGTTGTAAGTACTCTGAAATGCTTTCCTCTCCATCTACACTGTTTACTATTATTTCTCAGAATTTGGCAATATTTTTCATTTCTTTTTCTTTCTTCCACAAAAGCCGAAGCACTAAGGATGGTTGGATATGCAAATCAGTTGCCAAATTTTTGAACCTTAGATTCTATTTTTTTTTTTTACGCTTAGTGTTTTTTATTAGCTTAGAACAAATGATAATTCTGAACAACACCGCACACGATTTTCTTATGGTTGGTACCCATACAAGCCCGCTGGACCTTGTTATTTGGGATGTAGGCGATTACATTAATTAGAATTTTTTTTCTTCTCACGAATCGGTCTGTTCAAAAGGAAATATAGAGAATTATGTTGAGCTGATTTAGCGAATCTTTAAATGCATATTAGATCACCAAAATATGAGCATATTCCAATATAGAGCTCGTGCTTTGAAACCACCAAATTCTTAGAAGCCAGTGTGTACCAACTACCAACCAAAGTAAACGATTTACAAACTCCAGGTGTGAATATACTACTGTTACAGAGCAGATCAAGGTCTGCGTGTGAGATTCTTCATTCCAACTGATCTAGTCTACTGGGAGGATAGCTTTAGTGTAATGATTAAAGCACAGAGAGCAAGAGAGAGAGACGAGATTGGTGATTAGCTTTAAGATGGAGTATTGAGAGGAAGGAAGAGACAGTAGAGAGAAAACACAGAGAGCAAGAGAGAGAGACGAGATTGGTCTAGAAATTTCTTTATTCAATTCACTTGTACCAGTGTACATATTACATATATCATACCATAGTCTAAAGCAAAAGACAAAAGCCCAATGGGCCTAGCAATTTGGGTCACGATACAACAATCTCCACCTTGAGCCAAATTGCATAAAAACAAACTAAAACATAACTCAAAATACAAATTAACCTACACTAGTAATCAACTAGTGTCATACAAAAACAAACTAAAAACAAACCGAAATTGCCCTTGAGCAAAACATGAACTTAGCAATCGGAAGAGGCTTGGTGAGCATGTCGGCCGGATTCGATTCGGTGCCAATCTTCTTTACAACAACCTTTCCTTTCGAGACCACATCCCGCACAAAGTGGTACCGGATATCAATATGCTTGGTCCTCTCATGAAACATACGGTCCTTTGTCAAATGAACGGCACTTTGATTATCACAAAACACCGTGATAGGACCTTCAAGAGAAGAAATCTCACCCACAAAAGCCTTGAGCCAAAGAGCCTCCTTGATAGCCTCCGTAATTGCCATGTATTCGGTTTCGGTGCTAGAGAGTGCAACGGTGGATTGAAGTGTAGACTTCCAACTAATTGCACATCCACCAAGGGTAAAAGTGTACCCCGTCAAAGACCTCCTCTTGTCCAAATCACCCGCAAAATCCGCATCTACATAACCCGTTAGTGTCATATTTCCATTTCCAAATTCCAAATGAGAATTAATGGTACCTTTCAAATAGCGGAAGATCCACTTCACCGCTTCCCAATGCCCTTTTCCGGGACAAGAGAGATACCTACTTACCACACTAACGGCTTGAGCTATGTCGGGTCGAGTGCAAACCATCAAGTACATTAGACTCCCAACCGCACTTGAATATGGAACCTTTTCCATATAGCTCTTCTCACGATCGGACTTCGGGCTCAAAGCGGCCGAAAGCTTGAAATGCGCCGCAAGAGGAGTTGAAACAACCTTTGCTTTCTCCATGCCAAATCGGCGAATAACCTTTCCGGCAAACTCCTTTTGAGAGAGAAAGAGTTTCCGATTGGACCGATCCCTTGTAATCTCCATTCCAAGGATCCTTTTGGCGGCCCCTAAATCTTTCATCTCAAATGCCGAACCAAGTTGCTCTTTCAACCTCACAATTTCATTCATATTGGAGGCCGCAATCAACATATCATCAACATAGAGCAACAAATATATAAATTCCCCGCTACCCAACTTCTTGAAATAAACACAACTATCATAATTAGAGCGGGAGAAATTTATACTAACCATGAAAGAGTCGAATTTCTTGTACCATTGCCGAGGTGATTGCTTGAGGCCATAAAGGGACTTCTTCAACAAACACACATGGTCTTCTTTTCCCACAACCTCAAAACCCTCCGGTTGCTTCATATAGATTTGCTCCTCTAAATCACCATGCAAGAAGGCCGTTTTCACATCTAATTGCTCTAACTCCATATCCTTCATTGCCACTAAAGAGAGCAAAATCCGAATTGAGGTATGCTTCACCACGGGAGAGAAAACCTCATTGAAGTCCACACCTTGAACTTGGCTATAACCCTTAGCCACAAGCCTCGCCTTATATCGGAAATTATCCGAACTTGAGCCATCCATCTTTTTCTTAAAAACCCACTTGCAACCCACAATCTTTTTACCACTAGGTGGCTTCACAAGAGTCCAAGTATGGTTTCTTTCTAATGAACAAAGCTCTTCCTTCATTGCGGAAATCCAATCCGCCGCATGCTTGGAAGAAATAGCTTCCTTGTAGGATGACGGCTCACTATACTCCACCTCTTCGGCAATTGCAAGACAATAAGCAAAATCGGCATACCTTGCCGGTTGCCGAATTTCTCTTCTTTCTCGGTCCCGTGCCAACAAATATGGTTGCTCCTCAACTTCTTCTTGTTCTTCTAAATGAGCACCATCATGCGACATAGACTCTTCTTCATCACTTTGTTGGACCGGCACCTCAAACTCCACCTTCTTTCCAACCTTCTCATTCTCCTTAATAGTCGGCTCAAGTGCAATATCCTTTGCCTTCAACATAACCGACTCATTGAAAGTAACATCTCTTGAGATGAGAAATTTAGAAGTTGCGGGACACCATACCTTGTACCCCTTCACATTCATGGGATACCCAACAAAGATGCACTTCTTTGCTCTTGGCTCCAACTTACCATCATTGACATGCACATAAGCGGGACAACCAAACACCCTCAAATTTGCATAATCGGCCGGCTTACCCGACCACACTTCTTCGGGTGTCTTGCACTCAATGGAAGTGGTAGGAGATCGATTCACCAAATAGCAAGCCGTGCTAACGGCCTCCGCCCAAAACTCCTTACCCAAGCCCGCATTGGAAAGCATGCAACGAGCCCTTTCAAGTAGTGTCCTATTCATCCTTTCCGCAACTCCATTTTGTTGTGGAGTATTAACCACCGTCTTGTGTCGCACAATCCCTTCGGCCTTGCAAAACTCATCAAATTGGTGGTTACAAAATTCTAAACCATTATCGGTTCTCAATCTTTTCACTTTCTTTCCGGTTTGGTTTTCAAGAAGGGTCTTCCATTCTTTAAACACCTTAAAGACCTCACTTTTCTCTTTCAAGAAATAAACCCAAACCTTTCTAGAAAAATCATCAATGAAAGTAAGCAAATAACGAGAACCGTTACCTTTTGATGGCTCACGAGATGGCCCCCAAAGATCCGAATGAATATAATCCAATGTTCCCTTGGTCGAGTGAATGGCCGTCGAGAAGCTCAACCTCTTTTGCTTGCCAAATACACAATGCTCACAAAAGTCCAAGCTACTTGTGCATTGGCCACACAACAAGCCTCTCTTACTCAAGATGGTCATTCCTCACTCGCTCATATGCCCTAACCTCATATGCCACAATTTTGTAGTATTCGCATCCGAGGTAGGACCCGAACCCGCAATAGCGGCCGAGCCCGTAACCGTGGAACCTTGCAAGAAATAGAGAGTTCCAACTCTCTTTCCCTTCATGATAGTGAGAGCCCCTTTGGAAACACGAAGGACTCCACCTTCACTTTGAAACTTGCAACCTTTCTCTTCAAGAGAACCCAAAGAAATTAAATTCTTGCTCAAATCGGGTATATGCCTCACACCCGTCAACCTTCGGATCTTGCCATCATGAAACTTAATTTTCACCGAGCCAATTCCGGCAACCTTGCATAAATGGTTGTTGCCCATGAGAACCTTACCACTTGAAGGCTCATATGTCTCAAACCAATCTCTATTTGGAGTCATGTGTTGAGAAGCACCCGAGTCCATAATCCAAGAATTCTCATCATTGACACAACTATCAACAACACAAAGTGTGTCATATGTGTCATCACTACTAGCCACATTGGCATCTTCCGAAGAAACACCTTTCTCGGCCTTTAATTTATTTTTCAACTTATAACATTCGGCCTTTACGTGTCCCTTCATTTTACAATAATAACAAGTGAGATTCTTGTGCTTTGACTTTGATCGGGTTCTACCTCCTTTCGAGGTCCTTTCCTTCGACCTACCTCGATCGGCAACCAAACCAACATCTTGACTCTCTTTTCCTTTCTCAACATTGGTCATCTCATTATCTAAATGCAACTTTGCTTGCAAAGTGCTCTTGACATCCTCAAGAGAAATTTTCTCTCTACTATAGACCATCATGTCCCTAAATGACTTATATGAAGCGGGCAAAGAACACAACAACAACAAAGCTTGGTCCTCATCCTCTACCTTAACACCTAATCTATCCAAATCATTCAAGATGGAGGTAAACTCCGCAATATGATTAGAGATAGATGTACCTTCGTCCATACGAAGAGTGTAGAGGCGCAACTTTAACCGCAACCGGTTAGTTAGAGACTTCTTCATGAAAATATCCTCTAACTTATCCCATAAACCTTTAGCGGTTTTCTCCGAAAGGACCTCTTGAAGTGTTGCATTACTCAAACACAATTGGATAGTGGAAAGCGCCTTGTCATCCATATCCTTCCACTTCTTATCCGTCACCGCTTCAATCAACTTGTCACGGCCATAGTGCGAAACTCGTCTTCCCATCATACTTCTCAATATCAAATTTAGTTGACATCTCCATCTCCAAACAATTCTCAAATCACCAAATTCTCCGATTCACCCAATAGTCAAATTTGTAAGAGCACCAATACAGGCAAAATGACTAGAATTGCAATTAATGAGAAATTGCAAAATGACTTTGCTAACCCAAATGTGCTCCCTGGATTTTAATTACGCACTAGACCAAATCCAGAAAATGCCAAAGTAAATGGCCAAATTAATACCACTAGTGTGAATCGGAAAAATAACCGCTCAGATATGACAAAAGATGCTAACCAATTTCCTGATTATGGCGCAGCTCACAGCTCCTTGATTCTTGCGTCAGAGAAAAAAAGGAAATTGGCACACCCGAGTCGTGCAAGGTGAGAAATTAAGAAACCCTCTTTAAATGCACGCCTAACAGCAGAAAAAAAAACCTTTGCTCTTGATACCAGTTTGTTGTGGTGATTAGCTTTAAGATGGAGTATTGAGAGGAAGGAAGAGACAGTAGAGAGAAAACACAGAGAGCAAGAGAGAGAGACGAGATTGGTCTAGAAATTTCTTTATTCAATTCACTTGTACCAGTGTACATATTACATATATCATACCATAGTCTAAAGCAAAAGACAAAAGCCCAATGGGCCTAGCAATTTGGGTCACGATACAACAATTTCTCAGAATTTGGCAATATTTTTCATTTCTTTTTCTTTCTTCCACAAAAGCCGAAGCACTAAGGATGGTTGGATATGCAAATCAGTTGCCAAATTTTTGAACCTTAGATTCTATTTTTTTTTTTTACGCTTAGTGTTTTTTATTAGCTTAGAACAAATGATAATTCTGAACAACACCGCACACGATTTTCTTATGGTTGGTACCCATACAAGCCCGCTGGACCTTGTTATTTGGGATGTAGGCGATTACATTAATTAGAATTTTTTTTCTTCTCACGAATCGGTCTGTTCAAAAGGAAATATAGAGAATTATGTTGAGCTGATTTAGCGAATCTTTAAATGCATATTAGATCACCAAAATATGAGCATATTCCAATATAGAGCTCGTGCTTTGAAACCACCAAATTCTTAGAAGCCAGTGTGTACCAACTACCAACCAAAGTAAACGATTTACAAACTCCAGGTGTGAATATACTACTGTTACAGAGCAGATCAAGGTCTGCGTGTGAGATTCTTCATTCCAACTGATCTAGTCTACTGGGAGGATAGCTTTAGTGTAATGATTAATACCTCGATTTCTTCGATAGCTTTAACCTCATATTTGCGCAACTTAGTCAATTGCACCTGCAGATTGATGTATTTTGTACTATATATTTTGTTGTGGAGTAAGAGGATATATGCATGTAATTCGAAATTCAAATTTACTCGATCATGACTTTCTTATATTGGAATACCTAATAGAATTGTATGATTAACTTGTTAACGTTAATCATTTAGGAGATGTTACTGAAGTTTATCACATAATAAACATGTTTTGGTGCTAATTAATTTATGTTGATCACTATCCTTATGCAGGGAACATTGAAAAAATATTCTTCAGCTCCATGGCGGTGGGTGCAGCTATAACTGTAATTGTTTTCAGGTTCATCTGCCCAATTTGTGGCAGCAAGCAGTGCAAAGATCATGGTTTTTGTTTCCCGCAAATGGTGCGAACAGTGCCGGCCAAGTATTTAAGAATGATAACAATTTCAGTTAAGACATATCCGTTCTTATAATTTTGAGTTCTTAATAATTTGGAACTTCAAACATGCTTTCAGCAAGCGTGTTTATGTTTGTTATTTAAGAAATACTTTAATTTAACTGTTTATCAAGATGTGTTCTGATAACTTACATTGGCTACTCTTATTGGCCTTTTTTTTTTTTTTTTGATTATCACATGTAGCCCGTGGGCTACTCTTATTGGCCTTGACGTGTGTTATACCCAATGTTTTTAATACCCTACCGGCCAAGGTGGCGGTATGCGGTTTTTACCGGTTTTACTGGTTTTTGCCGGTTTATACCGGTTTGTGCTGATTTGTATTGGTTATCATATAATATGTACATTTAACAACATTCAATAACAAATGAAGTCGCTTGGCCTAGTGGTTGTGGCTGTCGCTCCCACAGCATTCTACCAAGGTTCGATTCTAGGCGATATAGCTGAAATTTTTGAAATTGCCGATATTTGACCGATATTGTCCGGTTCTTGACCTGCGGGTTTCAGAGGTCTTTTCCTACCGGGTGGTGGTCCGAAACCCGGTTTTACCGAAAATTTCTGGTACCCGGTAGGGTTTTAAAAATACTGGTTATACCAACTAATTTCGTACTGTTTTCTTCTTATGTTTTAAAAATACTAATTTCGTACTGTTTTCTTCTGGTACCCGGTAGGGTTTTAAACATTGAACCATGTATGTTTGACTTGTTTTAATTAAGCATTAGTCTTCATGAAATTCAATGCCACAAGTTAGCATACAGGTTTTGGTGCTTTTTGGTTATGTATTTTCACAAAAGTTTTGAATACCCATTCAAAGGACTCTTTGGTTTGATCATACATTAGTGTTGCTTCAAATATCACAATCTCTCTAAAATGATTGAAATCGACAAAAACTCCAAAAGGTCTATGTTCTCTCCACTACGATTGCACTCCGTTCGAGTTTCTGCCCGAGGATTTTTAGAGTTGTCACTTTATTTCTCTTTCCGATGACATTCATTTGAGCATACAAACACCCTTGACATGAGAATAGAATCAACCCACTCTTATGTGCATAACTTCTTCTAGCACTAAAATCCATCTTTCCTACATATCTATTCTAGAATTGCCACACTTGTTCTTTTGTTTCAAATTCCATTCCCAATTGAGGAATCCAATCGTTCTCTCCATTTGGTTGATGCTGAAATTGCAATTAAAAGATCTTTAGTAAATAAAGTATTTGATTGAACAGTAAGATTACTCAAGAGTATTGTTTCCAATGCATATGACGTTTTCTTTCTCTCATCACTATAACAAAACAATTACAGAATATGATAATCCCTCTGGACATGAAGGAAACAATACCATATACCAAGACAATTACAGAATATAGTAAGCATTGGTTTCAGAAATTCATGTGTCAATCAAATTTCACTTCTCATGCAAATTTCCAACAACACCTGTGGCACTTACCAAGTTACTTGTCATTCAAATTATAACCTTTAATACTTATACCATATAATTATTGTGCACCTATTAACAGTAACGCTGAAAAGATCAGCAATGTCTCTGGTGTTTTACCAGTAAGCAGGACTTAGATGTATTAGATCAATTAGATTGGGTTAATTGACTGAGACCCGTTAGTAAAAGGTAACTAAAGTTCCATTAAGAGCGTCTTGTACTATTCGGTTATATAAAGCCCTGCACCTCTTTCTCTGAAGAATACAGTATCAAAAGATCACCTGATTTATGTTTGAAATACTAAATAAATGCGCCAGCACAGAGAAAAGGTTCTATTTAACGATGGATAGGGTTTAGGAACAGTTTACTCTGAAACAAGGAACACAAGGCAATTGCCAATCACATAATCATCACATTCTAGGGTGGAGAAAAGTTACCATTTCGTTGAGAAATTGCATGAAATCGCCGGAGATGTGGTGGGGCCTTCGAAATCGCCGGAGATGTGGTGGGGCACTCTCCTGGAGATCGCAAGAAATCGCTGGAGATGTGACCCTCTCTCCTGGCCCTCTCCAATTTTCCCTCTAATTTCACCGATTGCTCTTTTATTTTCTCTCTATATCTGTCTTTTATTTCGGATCCGATAAGAGAGATAACGGAGGCGAATCCAATAAGCTATCGGTTCCCTCGTTCGAGTTGGGAGTGGAGAGAGTGGGAGTGGAGAGAATAAAACACGAGCCGTTAGATTTGACGAAGGGCTACAATTTCCTGCGCTGTAACTGTGCCGCGCGACACAGGATTCGAATCCCCCACTGACCCCTCCTCTCTCTCACCCAATTAGATCGAAGCTATCGGGAACCCTCCCCTCTGCCATACCTCTGGTTTTGTCCCTGGTTTCGTCAAACCAGACGGTATTCAAACCCTAACTTTCTCTCTCTCTCCATTTATCACCGTTTCATCTCTTGCTCTTTTTTCACTCACTGTTTCTCTTCCTCTGTCTCTCCATCCATCTCTTTCATTCGCCTGTTAACCTCACTGGACCCAGACAACACAACCCTTATCTTTTGCTCACTGTCGCTCTCTCTCCATCGCACTGCCTCTATCTCTTCTCCTCTTCTCTATTCCACTCGAGATCCCCAGAAATTGCTCCCTCTCTCTCTACTGTTCTTGACTCCTCACATCCTTATATTGAGACTGATTTTGATTTTGATATAATTATTATTGGATGAATAAATAATTATAATTTTGTTGATTGGACAAGCAACTAAAAATACAGTATTAATGATAATTCTGACAATTGGGCAAGTAACTAAATTAAGTTAATAAAAGAGACTTGGAACCAAACTATCGGTTAATTAGTCAGGAAGTGGCACAAGTTAAACGTTGGTCCACCCAATGAATTATAGAACACTGTTAAATAAAATATTAACGGATTTTGATCTATAATTATGAACAGGACCAACTAGCGGAGCTTCTCCCAGCCTGATTTTGAAGAACCTGAACAGTCGGTAACTTTAAATTCATACATAACATGTTGTGATATCATTTGGAAATTCATTCTATTTGCGCATGTAGTTTGTAGAAGACCCAAAAGAATAAACTTGCAAGTTGATTAATATATCGATTATTGTTGATTAATTAAGTCTGATTTTGAATATTCGCTTGAAAATTTATTTGGAATAAATCATACTAAAAAAGGACTGGAATGGTTTCAAGGAATTTATATACAAATTCTATCCAAAGATAGACGGACTTGATTTGAAAATGAAACCATATGAAATTCAGTCAGCATAACAAAATTCTTTGTATTATAACTCACTCAACCGGTGTTATTCGGTTTGACCACCGACCCGACCAGAGTATTAACGCTATTATTACTCGAATTCTCTTTGCATGTTTTGTACCATATGGTTTGGAACCAATGGTTGTGGGAACAGTTTTCTTTATATTTGTAGGTCTTGAGAACTGGAGTGTATGTTATCTCGTGAAATAATATACTTGGTTATGCTTGATTTTGTTCTGTTGCATATTGCATATTTGCAGCATGCCAGTGATAGGCCATTTCTGTCTGGTACCTTCGGTATGAATTTGGTTTTGACTATTCTTGTTTAAAAATTTTGAAGTAAACTCATTTATATTTGGGTGATAATTCTGATACTCGGATTCGTAGAAAGAATCGTGTAACTGGAACTAAAATTCACACCGAGAGTTATTTCTCATCCTCTATTTGTTGCTTTGCCTCATTAATTTGGAGGTTCCAGGAAATACGAAGCCTACCTAGGCCTGATATTGCACGATCGAGTGTACGTTTCTCAAGTTTAAGATCCATGTTCTTAGTGTAGATGCTGATGTCACTCTCCTCGTTAGTCTCGAAGCCCTGCCAGAGGTGTACGTGTATTTGTATGTTGAAACTCCTGGTCCGAATAGTCCTAACGATAGTATGGTGCCAGAGCAGGAGCCTTTCTTGCAAGCGTAAGCGTGTGGACTCCTAAATGGGTGCTTTGTGTTGTGATTGTTGTGCTTTTTGATGTGTTGTTATATTTGCCATGTTGTTTTGCTATGAGAGAGAAAGAAACAAACAATATAAATTTGTATAATATATATAATATTAAATATTAACTGTAGTGAAGCGAGGTACCAGCAGCAATTTGTAATCTCAGCCTGTTTATCTTTTGTAAGATAAATAATGTAAAATATATTTTGTGTTTTGGAATCTTGTGTGCAAGAGATTTTGGGATATGTGGAGATTTGCTTGTTAGCTTTTTTTTTTAAAAAAAAAGAACTAGCTTAATTAGCAAGACTTCCTAATTAGCTTTAGGATGTGAGGGTGTCTCACGAAGGTTGCATAGACCTTGGGCAATAACTACAATTGAATGTCTTTTTAAAGCTTGAAGTGTCCGTGCCCAACCTCAACTATAATGTAACCATTCTGCTAATCTGGAAAATCTCCTATTTTGATCCCGTTTGAATCGTATGTGAATAGAAGGAATAACTTCTTTCTAAACGTAAATTTATTTTTTTTGAAAAAAAATAGGAGTCGGGATCCTATTTTTTTATTAAAAGTAAAAGGTCTAGAGTACAATATATAGCTAGTGGCTAAATTAAAAACAGAAAACTAAAAAAAACTAAAAAAAAACAAGACAAGAGATCATGGGTCATCCAATTCCAGCCGGGGATCTTAGGCGTAAACTTATTATAAACAATTTAAACTTTTTATAAAGTTACACACTTTTCAATATTTTCCGCCTAAAAATAAACTATTTCTCTTATTCCTAAGCAATCCAAACGAAACCCTAGAGATCTATGCTTATCTATATATGGACTTACCTAGTAACGGTAGCGGTGGCCGGTGGAAGAGGTTCCATGGCTAACGGAAAACCTGAACAGGAGTCGGAAGGAGAATAACTATAATCAATATGATTATAATAGTATAATTAATAAACCAGGCTATTGTGTAAGATAGGAAATGTAGGCTAGTCAGTTTTATTACATAGGACTAGCGAGTTGTATTGTAGTGCATGTAAGTAAGTAGGCCGTGATGCATTCCGTTTAACTGAAACAGAACGAATAACGACATGTTTTCATTTCGTTTCAATAACGAAACGGTAAACGGAATAAGAAATTCTGTCGTTTCAAACTTTTTCGCTTTTCAAACCGTTTCATGTGTAATTTCTTATATATGTGGAACGAGTAACGGAATGAATTTCTGTGCCGTTTTGAAAACGAAACGGTTAACGAAATAGTATCGTACCGTTTTCTTAAACAAAACGGTAAACGGCAAAGAGTGTTCCGTATTATTTTTCAACGTTAGACATCCCTATAATTAAGTATGGATGATGTGATCGACAATTGAAGACAGTTTGTATAACATGTCTAATTGCGTTTGAAAACATGTGAAATATGGTTTGAATAATGTAAATACTTCTTAGCGTGGTAAATTGGGGTCCGTATCCTCTACCAACTTTTTGAGGTTGGTAGAGTGACAACATTAGATCCGAGCCGTTCGATCTAATCTCGACGGTTAAAATTTTTTCGGGCCTATCAATCTAGTTACATGCACGGGGCTCCCTTAACCGTTGAGATTAGATCTAACGGTTCAGATCATACATCGGCACTAAGGTTGGCAGAGAATGTGATTCCGGTAAATTGGGACCGAAATCAAGAAAATGAAATAAATAACGAAAATTGAAAAATGTGGCACATAATTTGTTAAGCCTTACGGGTGCGGGTTCTCCTCTCTCGTGGCAGGGAAAACGTCATACCTAGCTTTTGGGATGTGATATTTATTTTAGGAAATGTTCACAATATCAGAACATAAAAAAGTCAATTTAAATTTTTTTAATTTCAAACTCAAACTAAAAAAGTTTACATTTCAAATTTTCAAATCTTTTAATTTTTAATTTTTTGAAAATTTTAGAATTTTGGGTTCATGTTCTAATTTTCTCTTCTTTTATTTTGCTTAATGATTTAATCTCATGAGAGTAATTTGGGACTTTTTAGAAAATATGATAAATTTTGGAACGGTATGATCAATGGTTTTCATGCACGCATTTCAATTCTAATTAGATCTTAAATTTGATTAAATATTGCGTATTTTAATGATAATTTGATGTTTTTAGCTAGAAGCTTGATATTGCTATTACTCCTATGTGTTTACAGGTTCTCCGCGATGATTTTGTTCATTTCTTTTGGTTTTTGGTGATTTTGGACTCTGATTTGAAGATGGATTGAGTTAGTTTCTTCAGCCCAGCCCAGACTGCCGTCAGACGAACCGTCTAAACACTTTAGACGGATCGTTTGGCTGTTCCAGAACCGTCTTCTATTAAGGGCGTTCTATTTCTGCTGAGACACAACCTCCATACTTGCACGATTCCAGACGGTTTTAGGTGGTTCAGGCCGACTTAGACGAAGGATTGAAGGCTATAAAAGAGAGGCATTGCCTCAGATTTTGGTCAGCCACGTTTTCCAGAAACAGAAAAGCTTGTTGAATTATGTTGTAATTCTTCTTTTAAACTCTTATGTTGTGGAGAAACCTTATTTATTTGTTGTTGTTTGATACTATATTAGAGTAATTTTAGTTTTAGGGGCAATGGTAGGGAACCAATTCTATGTAGTTTGGTTTTGATATTATTTAGTTGGAGTTTATGATATCTTCTTGTGATTTCTATCTTTTGAGTTGAATTGCTATGCGATTTCATGAATTACTTGGGTAGAACTGATTAGGATCGATTAGATTAAGGCCTTATCTAATTTAGTTTCAATAATCTATATCTTTGTTGATTTGTGATTGACCTAATTGAGGATGAAAGTAGTTGATGAATGAAATCGGGATTTAGTAGCTGTTTACCTCTAATTTTTGCCACATAAGAAAAGTTCAACCATTCACAAGGCGGTGAAAATAGGGCCCATGAATGTGTTGGGTCCGGATTCTTAGAGAGAAAGGGTTAATTTTTGAAGCAAAAGACGCGCCTGGACTAAAGCCATAATATCAATATTAACATTAATATTAATACAGCTCGCCACATGACTGTGTTAATTTAATATTTAATATTCAATACCAATAGGAGGAAAGGTGACATAAATATCATGGGTGACTTTGCAAAACAAAAAACCAGACAACGTGCCCGAATAATGTTCAAAATAATTAATTGAGCATGATATATTTCATGAAGAGATGACCTTCATAGGTACATCAATTAAAGCCGTATTTGTTCTCATGGAATCATATACAAATAGGGCTGAAAACGGTAGCCGTTTCAACCGTTTTTTCGTTTCGTTTCGTTTCGTCCGGAACGGAACGGTAACGGATAAGGATTTCAGTTTCGTTTAAGGAACGGAATAACTAACGCAAATAGAAATATTGTTTCGTCTCAGAACGGAACGATTAGTGAAACTGATACGTTTCGTGGTCGTTTATTTCGCGCATTTCGTCTAAAATTTTTTTCATGGTTTTATTATTAGTTTGCAAAGGACCTCAGTGGAGAGATCGAGGGAGAAACGAGTAAAATTAGATTTCTGTAGCGTCGCTCTGTCATTTCTCCGCCGAACACAGTCACATCTATCTCTCTCGCCTCTGCACCACCCAGTACAATTGCCGTCGAGAGCGAGAGGTGATGATGGTGCCTCATCCCCCTTTCTTGCGTGACCTAACCTATCATTTCTCTATCTCTGTTTCATACAAAATGCAGAATAGTTTATTTTCTTGCATCTTAATAAAAATGCAAAACAGTTAGGTAGTCAAAGACGGTTATAACCGTTTTGATCGTTCCCATCAACGAAATGATCAACGCAACATGTATTAAAGGGATGCAACAATCAACGCAATAAGTATCAAAATTTCGTGCATCAATACAACGGTTAACGAAAATGACCACTTTCGTGGTCGTTTTCCACGTTATGCACCCCTATATACAAATGCATCAAAAGGAGCATATGTACATTGGGCCTGCGTGGGAGAGGAAATGATGGGCTCGTACAGCCCACAGCAAAATAATCGAAGGAGCAGCCCCTCTCGTCTCTAGGCCTGGCAAACGTGATAAACGACCACGATATTAGTCATTTCCGTTTCCGTGCCGTTTGATGAAACGATATATTTTATTTTACGTTTATCGTATTGTTTATCAAACGATCAAGATTTCCATCTCGTTGTTGTATCGTTTAGAAATACGACTCAAACGGCAAAACGTTAAAAAAACGTTGAACCTAATGAAATTTCAGATTTTGAAAATTTTGAATATATAACCTTAGAAAAATTCCAAAAAATAAGAAAAAAAACCACATGTTGCAAAGTTACAAATTTCAAATAGAACAAGCAATTGTTTCACATCAATCTTTCATAGAAAATAAATTTTACAACATAACCAACATGCCATATTCCTAACTTATTTTTTACAAGTTACTACATACTAACTTCAACATCAAATCCTAACATACAACAAAATCCAACAAAACTCAGATATTCTTTTGCTTATGATGAGAACCCCTCAAGCTCAACCCAGACCTCAACCTAACTTCTCAGACTCGTACTAATCTCAGCCAATGGCTTAAAAATCATGCTTTTTAACATCATTGAAGCTCACTGATTGACGTCCAAGGAGCCAAAGCGAAAATACTGGTACAAGTACCAGCACTCCAGGCTTCATCATAACCAAAAGAATATTGAGCTTTGAGCAACTACAAGCCACATAACATACACAAGTCACAACTCACCACTACAAGCCAGCAAGACATGAAGGCAAATGAAGTGACTTACAAAAAGGCATGTTGGCACCACTGCACAAGTGCTCTAAGTACAACTAGCAGCAGTAACACATATAGTGTCATCATCAAGTGCTTCATCACTTGACCACATAACATCACCAAAGTTTCCACCTTGTTCTGAAATTAATTGAAGATAGTAATTGTTAGATATCATTATTCACTAGCTTACAAAAATATATATTGAAGTTAAACAATTAACACAACTCAGTACTTGTCACTGAAGCCCTAAGCCAATCTTGTGCACATATGAGAGCTTGAAGACTCTCATCACTTAAAGAGCTTCTGACAAGGCTCAATGTTCTACCAGCACAGCTAAAGGTAGACTTTGAAGCTACTGTTGAAATTGGCACAACAAGGATGTCTCTTGCCAACTTGGCCATTATAGGGTACTTGGGCACTTTTAATTTTCACCATGCAAGAATATCAAAGTCATCATCCATGCTAGCTAGGTCAAGTGGTTCAGTTAGGTATTCTTCTAGCTCTGACTTTATAGGTTCAGAGGTCTTCCTCACATTCAAGAAGTCCTTCAAACCAGCTTTGGTGTTGCTCCCAGAGCTTGATGCACCAGACATATAACATGAAAACATATAATTGTATTACTATTTGAATTGAGTGAAAGAAAAGAAAATGTATTATGTTGTGCATATTACCTTGAATGAGTAGATGATGTGGCAGAGTGTGATTGAGATGTAGGATTTGACTCAGAGTATTGCTTGAACAATGCATTCAAGACTTGTTTCAGGCCGTCAGTTAATGTTGCAGCATGACCAGAAGGATACAACTCACCAAAGTAATACTTAACTACTGCCATCTTGCATCTAGGATCCAATGTGCATCCAATAGCCAACAAAATGTTTCCAGTATTCCAATATTTCTCCCACTTGGTCAACATTTTCTTTCCCATTTGAACAACAAAGACATTTGCATGATTACACATTTTTTTAATGTTCAGATATACCTCACAGAACTCAGGAAAAAATAGATTAAGTGTTGGATATTTTGTTCCACTGAGTTTGTTTGTGGCTTCATAAAAAATCCTGAGATGCTCAACAAGTATTGCAATATTATTCCATTCAACATCATTGGGGCAGTAGGTAAAATTTGGATCAAGAGCAACATACCTAATGATTGCATCTTTAAGTTCTAAGGCCAACTCAAGCATTAGAAAGGTGGAATTCCACCTTGTTGGCACATCCCATGCAGGCTTCTTCTTTGGAGCTTTAGCCTGTTATAAAACAAGAAATTAGTACACGTGTACAATTAAAATATTATATTGGCATATTAATAAAATTGAATTAATAAGGAATTAGTACACATGACCTGAGTTATTGCCAAGTTGAACTTCTCCATCCTAGACTGTGAGTTTCTAATGTATTTCATTGTCTCTCTCACATTTTCAATCTCATTATCCAAGACACTTATACCATCTTGTACTATGAGGTTAAGGACATGACATCCGCACCTCTGATGAAAAATGTTCCCACCTACTGGTAGTTCCTTTTGAAAGGAACTTATGCTCAACAACTCCTTAATCCAAGCATCATTGATGTAGCATTGCCAAGCACTAGACATAATACCCTTTTATCTAAGTTCCAAAGCACAAACTTCTCATAAATGGCATTACATATGTTTTTACCAGTGTGTGGAGAGGGCAAACTGGTGAAATTGATAATTCTTTTTCTCATTTTCCACTGGTCATCAACGAAGTGACAAGTGAGGAACATGAAGCCCCTGTCTTTACCTTTGCAAGTCCATAAGTCAGATGTAAAGCTGAACTTGCAATCTAATTTTCCAAGAAGATCGTACAAAAGTTGTCTCTCCTCCTCATAAAGGCCAATGCAATCAGCCTTTAATGTATTTCTTGAGGGAATCATGAAAGAAGGTTGCAGCTCTTTTAAAAATACTCTCAAGAAATAATGATTAACACAATTAAATGGGTACTCATGAGCTACAACCATTCTAGCAAGACCCTTCCTACTTCTTGCTTGATTAAATGCCCACAAGACTGGCCCATCTACTACAACTACAAGAAAATGAATATTAACAATTAACTAACTACTAAATTGTAACAATTAAGTAATAATTAACTGGGTGCATACTAACAATCAACTTCAAGTTCAAGTTTATATTTGGAATGTAGTAGCCTAGGTTTTTCTATATTATATATCTGGAATGCACTAATGCATCAGACATAAAAAACATTTCCTGGGTGCATACTAACAATTAACTAACTACTAAATTCTACCAATTAAGTAACAATTAACTAACTACTAATAAGTAATAATCAAAGGGTATGCAACTACAGTTAGGAAATATGATCTGAACTAAAATAAGAAAAGAAAGCACAAGCATACCTTGTTCTTTTCTAGCTTGCTGTTAGTGAGTGTGTAATTTTCATTTTTAAGCTAATTCCTTTAATTAACCACAAACAAGCATGCACAAACACGAATCTAGTACTTAAAGCCATTCACACGAAGAGAAGGTTCAAGGATTATACCTCTCTTGATATAGTAATCAAGAGGCTCGAACCAAGGCTAGGATGTAGATGGGTCGCTCTCTGCGCGTCCTTCAATCCAAAACCGACCTCGAGTCCACCACGAAATTAACCAAAACCTATAGGCTATGCTAGTAGATAGAAGGTTTAGGCTAATCCCAAATTTTCTCGTCTTCTTAATTAACTCTTTAATTAATGGAGGAGATGCGCTCAACACATGAGCTTAGGTGGAGGGGAGAGTGGTGGTGGCGCCGGCCATAAGAGAAGGGAAGGAGGTGGGTGACGGCCAAAGAAGGAAGAGAGAGAGAGGAGCCAAGGAGCCTCCACAAGGGTCCTTTTATAATGCTCAAACCCTAGCAAATAGTTCCAACTATTTACAAGTATGCCACCTACCTACCACCACCCTAATGGGCCGGCCACATAAAGGCCTATATGGGCTTCACACACTCATTTAATTGATTCTTAAATCAATTATTTAGGTCCACCAATTGATGCTCTACATATGGGCTATATATTTAATATAAATATTGGCCCATTAATTTAATATAACTATTTATATTAAATTGTGTTGAGTTGAAAATAATTATTAATTAATTAATAATTATCATGGGATTAGCTCATACATTAAATCATTTCGATATGATCTATTTGACTTAATTAATTATATCAGTATATAATCAATTAATCAACTTATCATATTTTCGCAAAACACATTAATGCGAATAAATGATTAATGCACTGTTTGGTTATATTTCGATCTGTGTGACCCTTTGAGGATTTATGCCAAGTTGGACATGGAATTAAATCGTTATTTAATCCAATAATCATAAGCGGTATCTAGCAACACGTTATGATTCCCAATTCGCATAAATAGTGTACTGCTACAGTATTTAAATCCTGCATAAGGAATAAAAGTATTTCTCTATTTTGATTCTTATGTCTCACGATATCATCGTATAATCCAAGATAGGAATGTGTCATTCTTGCAGATTATACGTTTCTTGATCTAGAGTTGATCGCTTAGTTGCGCGCATACGATCCAACTCCATCAAGGGGCCCAAATAGATATCGTCACTCACTAAGTGAATTAATGAGGGACATATGGTTTTCTTGATGATTAGTTTTTCCTCGCACAATTCAAGAAAACGTAAATCAAGTCCGTATAGCAGCCCTTAACGGGAATCAGCGGTAGACAAGATTTATAGAACTTATCCTCATGTGGAAAAGATAATCATCTCAAACTTAGAACCAAAATCATAACGAAATAAACAATGACACATAACTCAATCCATATGTTTATTTCATTGGGTCAAGTCCTGTACTATGTTCCATAACATATACATATGCAATTAAGTTGGTAACTCTTTACCTATGATTTGTAGAACTTAATCATCACTTAACTTGCATACTAATTGATATCTCATATTTATATCGATATTTTGACCAGACTTCACATCGAAATTATAACTAAAACTGTGATTTTATCTTGTTTTTCGCTTTTGTTTGCCAGATTTGGCACTGCCGTTGCGTTTTGTTTTATTTTTATAGGAACTCGAAGAAAACAGCAAAGAAGCAATGAATTGGATAGCTAGACGACTCATTCCTAGCTTAGGTCAAGTCTCGACTCAGCCCGATGCACCGCCTACGCACAAAGCCAACCACTCCACAGCCTATCTCACTCAACCTCTACAATCCAGCCCGGATTCCTCCTAATCCGGACCCGATCCTTATGCAAACTCAATCCAGTGGCTCTAATCCGGTCCGGATTGCATCATGTCCGGTCCGGATTGCCATATAAAGAAGGTTCTGATCAGAAATTAAAGGCGATTTCTTTTATGGAAAGGGAGGTAATTTCGTGTGTGTGATTGAGGGAAGGTAGCTGGACGTCCAGGCAGGCAGGGGAGGCATTTTAGGCGTGCTCCATCTTTGGAAAGGAGGATTCCTCATTCCACAACTTTCTTTCTCTCTCTCCAGCAGCAGATCTAGGGTTTGAGGGTGCTTTTCTCTCTTCTTTGGGCGACTAGGGCAGAGGCTAGGCACGTTTTGGAGCTTGGCTTTGCTGTGGCAACGAGTTCTCAAGGTCTTAAGGTGTTCTCTAGCGCGACGGCAGCGGTTGACAACTTAAAAACTTGGATATTTGTTGTTTCTCTCATACTTTCTCTCTAAATTCTGTTTTTATGGCTTGTATGACTTTATCTCTTGCTATTTGCTTGTTGTTTGAAGTTATGTTAGGCTAAACTTTTAATGCTTTAGGGGTAGATGTAGCTTAGGGTTTGGATTGCTTGATTTACTCTTTTGGTTGATGGAAGAAGTCAATTACCTTTGGGAGTTTTATTGATTTGCTTGTGTTTTGTGTTTATTATTACTTGTGTTGCTCTGCTTGTGTACGGCCGCACTTGTTTGAGACATCAACTCATTATAATAACTGAACCTTTCACTAGTATTTCGAGGTAGGTCAATGGCGAAAGTCGACCAGTTAGTAACCAAAAGTAAACACTTCTAATTAGGCGAAAGTCTAAGTTAGATATCTCGCAGAAAACCAATTGTAAACTCGAATAGGTCCACCGGCAAACGAAAGTTGAGGGTGCAATGCATTCGATGAGGGTTAACACTAGGTTCTATACCAAATACCGTACCCAATAAGTGACAGCAAAGGGTTAAGGAGTTTAGGTATGGCTAGATGGACCCTTGACTTGAATAAATCAGCAATTGAGTAAATCACAGCATTCACGCAGTGGAATTCGGACCGGATTGGCCACGATCCGGACCGGATTAGTGAAACAGAGACACGAAAGTGGTACGTTTCGCAACCCTGTGACCAAACCTAAGTGAAATCGAACCCTAAGGCACTTTTAGCTTCATATATTAAACTGTTAGAAAATCCCAAAAATATTTACTCGCATTGTTTTGAATTATTTTCATATTTACAATTGCATTCCTTAATTTATCTTTCATTTATTCTATTTGTGACTCAAAAACCTTTCTAAACTTTTACTGTCTAGATTTAACGAACCAATAAGAATAGTAATCATACCCATCTCTGTGGGATCGACACCTTTACTTTGCTATAAACGACTAGTCGAGTACAAGGTTAATTTGTTTGACCCTGGTTTACACCTCGATCACTAATCTTATATGATAATTAATGTCCTTGTTAATTATCAAGATTATGGACCGTTTAGATTTATTATTGTCATTCTAAAGAATGATCCACAAAGATCTACAATTCAGATCCTCAACCTGAATAATCTGTCAATAATAAACCTAGGAACAGATGATAAAATATCATCCATAACATAAACTAATATTTAAGTCATTTAATTATTGACTTCTAGGACATAACTCCAACACTTGCAACATGTATTGCATTGCATCTGGTTTGAACCTCTTTTCTCTTGGTACCTTCTTACAACTTTTTTTAATATGCACCCTCAGTCCACTAGTTCCCCTTTGGTTTCCTTGAATTATGACATACCCACAATAGATGCAAGTAGCAGTATAGCTACCATTCTCAGCTGGCTCTCCTTCTGTGTAGTGTTCCCACCATGGAGATGTCTTCTTTTTCAATCTCTTTCTAGCAGGGGCATTTGGTGCTGGTGCATCTCCAGCAGCAGTTGCAACAGCAGGTTCATTTGATGCACCACCAGCTTCAGTTTGTATTCTTTCAATTTCCTCTTGTGTTTCTCCATGTAATCCTAGTCCCATGCTAATTTTCATTTAAAAATAAAAAGTAACTCAGTGAACAACAGAACAAGCAATTAAAATTTCAAACAAGAAAATTTCACATAAATATAAAGAAAGAAGATAGAAAGGAGATAAAACTAACTCATTGTCAGACAACAAATCTGGCTCGGAGATTTGATTTTCCTCGTCTGAACCACGCACCATTGCTTCTTGAGAATCAACAAAGACTGAGAGCAACAGAGAAAAAAAATTAAAAAAAGCTCACTGCTCGCAATAGGAAAAACTGAATAACTAAAAAAAGAACGAACAATACCTTAGTTATCTGATTCTCTTCTTCTTTATCTTCCTTTGTCTATGGCTGTTTGAAAATTTCTCCCCCTCTCTTTCGTTTTCTTTCTCTATTCCTTTCTCTCTATGTGAGATAAGAATATATAGCCTAGTACGAGCAGAGGAAGTAGTAGCACTCATGATTTGGATCAGTGAACAGTATTAATCGACAATCAACTCACTGGTCTCACAAAATTCCAAACGAGCGAAATGATAGCACCTTTCTCGGCCTTGTAAGCCTAATCTACATCTCAACAAGTACAAGGAGGATCTGGAAACACCAGAGAAAATTGTCGATTACAGTTCCCAAATCACCAAATCAAGCTGCAAGCCTACAATGTACAGAGATCAAGGCCAAGGAATGATTATCTCTTCTTGGAAGGGAACAAACAAGAGAGAGAGAGAGAGAGAGAGAGAGAGAGAGAGAGAGAGAGCACAGAAGGAAGATGCAGCGGCGCGTGTGAGAGAGGAAGAGGAAAAGAACACAGAGAGTCAGAGAGCGGCGCGCGTGAGAATGAGAGAGAAAGGTAGGGTTTCAATCATATAATAACCCTCGACTCATCCGCCCCTCTCTCTGCTATTCAAAAAATTCTACCTCCGTAGAATAGTAAACGACATAACGAAATATACAAAAACGGTATGGTATGATTCCGTTTCCGTGTCATTTTTTATAACGATACTTATATATATATCGTCAACGTTTCGTTTTTTAAACGACATGAACATTTGGTGCCACATTTCGTTTTCACCCCAAATAACGGAACCGCATCACGTTTTTTTGGGCCGTTTTGCCAGGCCTACTCGTCTCTTCTCCTCGCTAATTCGTTTCTGAAACCAACAAGTCGGAAGCTCCCGCTGCACACAAATGGCGAGCTGGCGAGCTGTTATTGGCCCTCTAGCTGACCCCACTTGTCAACGCTCAGTAACTCACACGTGGCGCGCCTCAACTGGTTGTCGTCTTTGGCCCCACACCCAATAGAAAAGAAAAGAAAATTGGAAATCGAAGAGAGAGGAAGCCCGTCTCTGACAAAACCCAATCCGGCGATCCCCATCACCATTACCGGAGTTCTTGGTACCGTTGGAAAGCCTGCTTGAAGGAGAGTTTAACGGTAGTAATCTCAACCTCTATGGTGACCTAAGAGGCGTCAATTTTGATGAAGAAGTCCCGAGGCAGTGGGATGGTGAAAACCGAAATTGAAGCCATTGGAGACATGGGAGCTCAGTGTGCTTGTGCATACATGTTTGTGAAAGTCCTAAGAATAGGAACATGCATTCAATTGGGACTAAAATGAAGTAGTGAAATGAGAACGCCTATTGGTGCCAGACCTGGGCAACGTATAAAACGGAAACGGAATGAGGCATTCCGTATTTCGTTCCGTTTCAACAAACGGTATGTACCGGCTGATTCGTATTCATTCCGTTTGGACGGAACGTAGCGGAACGGTATAATTTACACTGTCTTTCACATAAACGAATCACAAATTGCATTCTATTTTCCGTTCCGTTTGCGAAACGGAATGAAATTTTGTTCCATTATACGTTCCACATGGACGGAACGGAACGGTTTCGCGTATTCGCGGTATACCGTGCCCACCCCTAATTGGTGCCATGACTGGTCAACTATTGGTCAAACTTGGCATAACAATGGTCAACAAATTCAATTGATTAATGAGGCATGTTAAACATGGTACTTAGATGCTATAATGACTGAGAACAAATGTTAATTGCCACCAAATCCACTGGAGACAATGTTGCTTTCGGTTGGACTTGAGAAGAAGTAAAAAGTGCAAAAGAAAATAACATCTCACTGGTCCCCCTCCTCTCTGTGCTGCCCCATGAGATATCTCCACTTATAGAGAAAGAAACTTGGCCCCCAAAACTTCTCTTACAACCGTCAGATGGTAATTGAATGATGAGATGCTGCCAACTTGAAGAGGAATTCCATGAGCTGCCTTCTCTTAAAACCGATCCTTAACCTTTGAATTGGATTAAACCACTGGATGAATGCCAACACATACCCTCTCCTCTCTGGCGCCAAGGACATCCAGCCATCCAGGAGATTGGAATAGTGAAAGCAACAGCCCCAGCTATACATTTTCTTACACAATTGACAATTGGCACTATGGCCCATCTGTCAGACCAAACTGAGAGAATGAGATGTTGCCATGACACCAAAAGTAAATGGAAGGTTTCATCAGGTGTATATTGATTCTTCTGTCTAATTCCAAATATAGGATCTCATATTAATTTTGTATTTCCAATAAAAGATTTGATATGATTCCTTGTGCCGTATCCTATTCTGTATTTTCAAGAACTGGATCTTTACCAACATGCAATTATGAATCCAACTTATTCATGTTTGATCCATATGATGCGCTATTTAATGTCTGGTACCAGCTATTGTAAAGTGTAAACCTTGCTATTGTTACTCATTAGCATATATAGTTCATTTACAAATTATCCATAACTTGTAATAGAGGTTTTAATTTGCTTTTGTATCAAAAAGATAAATAATTATCAGTTATCAATGAGTGTGACTAGAAATTAAAGATTTGCAAGGTCGTTCATTTTCCTTGTTTAAGGGTTTTATATTTTTTTAGTGTATTTTATATTGGCCTTTTCTGGTTCTCAAACTTGTTTGACCAAAACTTAAAGATGTATTGTAGTTCTTGTCTATGTTTGGTTGTTTTATTGAATTAATTTTACTTTGTCTATGCCTAGAGAATATTTTTTTTTTCAAGAATTAGTTTAAACTTTGTTTTGTTTATAGAGGTCAGTAGTCATGGATACGTTAAAGCGGTACAAAAAGTCAGTTCAACTGTGGAAATTGTATTCCTTTCAATGTGGTCCCTCAAAGTTCAAAAATTATAATCCCAAGTTGCGATTATTGAAGGAATATTATTGATTTCTTATAATATTGTAATTATTTTAATTGTTTTCACATCTTGACACTAACTTGTCATTGTTTGATGTTATATCATGAATTAAGCAAGATTTTTTTCTTCTTTTTGTTTTACTCATACGTCTGAAGTTTTTTCAAGAAATTTTATCGGTTACTTTGTTGGCATATGTTTGTTCTGAATATAGGTCAAAGGTTGTGTCAGCTGGTCTTTTGCGCTGAACTTTCATTAGTAGCTACTAGCAGAGATCTCCAAGGGCTTGTATATATTTTCTTTTAACTTTCTTAATTATTACCTATCTTATAGCATTTTACCATTTTCAGATTTGAGCCTTATTGATTTGAAGTTTTGAACCGTTCAATTTGCTCTTACTAAGAGACTAAGAGTACGTATAATCGAATCTTTTTGCTAATGGCTGCGATAGGGATACTTTCAAGCACTGTGGATGCATAGAGAGGATACTAAATTGATTTGAAGTTTAGGCATTTTTTACTCCATGCTGCTGAAGAAGCCAAATCAATATGGACAAAATAATTTGGTTTCTCTCGAATTTCTTCTGATCAAGTATGTTTAATTATTTACTTGGAGTAAATTAAATTTTAAACCTAAGGTGTTTTTACTAACCAATACTTTGGTTTCTTGTAGGTAGAGGAATATCTAAAAGGAGCACATCTAACTGCGTTTAGAGGAACATTAAGTCAACATAAGCTTCTTTTTATTTCTTAGGCTTTGGCAAATGCGAAGGAAAGAAACAAATTTTTGGGAAGTAACATTTCTTGCCTTAGGCTCCGTTTGGATAGGTGTGGGAAGAAGTATTGGGAAGTGTGTAACTTTGTGAAGAGTTTGGATTGTTTATAATTTTTTTTCTTCCCTTATTCCTTCTTCCTCTTTCTTCTTGCATCCAAACGGAGCCTTAGGCACAGAATGTATATGATGACGACTTCTTTTTAAAACTATATAGAGAGTTGGGCATGAAATAGATCAATTTTTGTTACTTGTTCTTTTGTCACAAGGCGAGACAAAGAAGGAATTCATATTATTGGGTGCGTTTGGATAGGTGTGGGAAGAAGGGAAGAATGGAAGAAGTGGGAAGAAGTATTGGGAAGTGTGTAACTTTGTGAAGAGTTTGGATTGTTTATAATTTTTTTTTACCTTCTTCCTTCTTCCTTCTTCTTCTTCCTTCTTCCAACCCCATCCAAACAAAGGCATTAGGAATTAGTTAGGTTAAGAGTGCATGGTGTTTAATTTAGTTTTTATCTTTTCGGACTAGCCTTGTCTCTTTGTATGGTTTTATTTGTTGTTTTAAGTTCTTGATTGAATTGCCCCTGACTTATACTGTACCATGCTAATCATTTTTAGAAATGTGTTTCAATAACTTTCACTTTGTTTATTCATCAGATCTATTTTTCTAATGTCATGATTTTGATATATCATAGTACCTTTTGAAGTGCTACAAACAGATTACTGGGACTATTCTTGCCTTCTTCCCCATGATCCTTTTTCATGCTGACTGTGCTGTTCCTTGGGTTTTTTTTTTCATATAAATATTTTATTTTATTTTTTTCAAATTCTATTTTAAGATATTTATGTCTAATGCAATACAAATTCTGAACAACCTACCAACATCTAGGTCAGGCACTGTTATATTGTAGATTTTTTTTTTCTTTACCAGTATTTTTTTTTATAAGGTCTCTTATTATTTATTACCAGAATTATGTCTTTACTATTTTAACCGTTGCTCTTTGATCTCTTGTTATAGGAAATGAATCTGAAAATGAAGAAGTAATAAAGCAGTTGGAAGTTTTATAGACGGTAAGTATAAAGGAACAGCAGGACAAGAGAGATATGGGAATATTCAAATTAGTATTGGAAATGTACATAATCAGGAGTGTGTATTAATTAATATTCAAATTCAAACGATAGATACAAAAAAGCAAAAAGGAAATATCTATTAGGCACATTAGGACGGCATTTGAGAAAAAAAATGCGCTAATAAGGAAATTGCGTACAATGAAAATTAATGGCAATAAATGGCTGCTGGTTTTCTGGCAGTTAATTATAATTAGTTGCTCGAACAATTAAAAAAATTCACGTACAAAGAATACATATTAAAAAATCTTTAATATTTTTGAACTACTAGCATATGAGCCCACCCAATGTGTGGGCAAATTATTGGAATAATACTATTATGAGTTGACTACGGCTAAAGTGATATAAACGGAGAGCTCCGTCAATACCAACCATATCTCCATATAAATTTTTCAAATGACTGATCAATTTTAGTATCGATTTTAGTATGGATTAACTTTTTATCATAATACCAAAAAGATTGAAATAATATTGTTGTAAATGAATCTCAATTCATATACATTGCTTCCCTGTACCGACTGACAAATCAACTACAAGAACTTTACTGCAAGATTCTTAAGAAACCTATCACACATTGCTTCCCTGTACCGACTTACCCAACAACTTCAGACGTGAGAATCATAGTTAAACAGAGAACACTGAAATACATAACTCTAATGGTAAAAAGTCAGAAAACAAATAATAGCGACATGAGCCTCTGCCATCGTCTGGCACCATGATTCTCTGGCGACCACTTGCAAATCATGGAACTTCCCCAACAATGGTCTGAACCATTTATCTTCGTATCATATTTTCCTAAAACACCATGTCGTCTTATTGTTTGCAGTTGAGGCTGTGAGAAGTTGAACTCTAGAGATCTATTGGTGGTTTCTTCTTCTTAAATTTCATCATATGGAGTTGATCTCCTAGCATTAGCTTCTATGTGGCATGAGCCGTGAAGCTTCCTCCTAGTTAAGATCAAAATTAATGACATGTTTTACATGAGACAAATATAAGATCAAAATTATGCCCATGTTCCAGTAAATAACAAGATTAATATTCCTGTTGAATTCCATCTCGAACCCATGTAAATAAAATATCTGAACAAAAAGTTGGTTGAGAACTTGAGATGGATCCCAACATAAAAATTAAAATTAAAATAAAAAATTAAAGAGAGATGGAGTGTCCAGGACCACCTTAAAAAGCAAGCAAAGCTTAAAATTTAACATAAATTTCATCAAATAGAAAAAAAATAACAAATACAAAGAAAAAGAAATTTGAGATACCCTTCAGTGTTAATGTTCAGAGAGAGGCTCTTCTCTCCAGACACTGTTCAAAAGGTGACAATGGATCCATCTCAAGTAGTGCATCCTTGATTCCTTATGTAATATAACTCCTAAAAATGTAACGCCAGTCCATAGCATACATACCTTTAATCTCCACCCCACCCCACCCCCCCAACAAACAAAAAAAAATCAACGTTGCTTTTATACTGTGCAACAGTGCATGAAACACAATCTGGCATCTTTGGGAGATTCAAAATTGGTGTCATGCATTATTACTTGGAGTTACAAGGGCATACCCTGTTTTCAACTGCAAGTGTGATATTTCATGAAGTCCAAGGAAATTTAAGAAATTTTCCCAACAAAATGAGTATAAGAAAAAAAAAATTTAATTTGAACCTTCATATATAGCAGATCTCTGAGGAGACTCTTCATGATCTAAGAAAAACTTTAATTATGTAATTATAATTAAAATTAAAATGTAAAAGACTACATATAAACACAATTACGAGCAGCTACATAAAAAAATAGAAATAACTGTAGTTAAAATTTACAAAGAAAAGGTTCTTACCAAATTCTGACAGCAGATCAGTGTGACTACACAAAAGAAAGAAGACAAAATTAATTATAAGTAAATTGCCCACAATTTGTGTATTGTTGGAACACAAATCAAGATAATGATTATTTATGTATTTTTATCTAAAATCCGCATCTATATTTTACAATCCAAACCCAACACCCGTTCTTCCAAGAACGATTATTTCTAATGAACGATCTGACAAATACTGTCAATAATCGATAAGGGAAATGAACGATTATTTCTAAAGAAATCGAGAAAAATAAGGGAAAAGAATGAAGAGACAAATTATCAAACACCTGACGACATGTGGAGCATATGGAGAAGAGAGACCTCACGTAGAGTGGTAGGTGGGACCCCCTGTCATCCTCAGGAAGCCTCTTTTTCTTCATTCTCTTTGTTCTCTCATTTGTACAGTTGTACTGTCATCTCTACAGTTGCAGTCATTGTTTTCATTCTGCTTTAAAGTTCTCGTGTTTGTAATAATTTGTCCATAGTTTCACTTGTTTGGTGCCATGAAATATGATACATATTCTCAGGAATCAAAGGTTAATGGAATTTTGCATGATGCATTTTAAAAACTCCTGTGTTTTTGCAATGACTAAGCTTGGTAGAACCCATGGTTATTTGACTTGCTGGAATGTGATATGTTCTTACTGGCAGAACTTCATATTTGAGTATGGGTGATGACAGATTTTCTCTTGAATTTAGAATTTCTGGGATTTATTGATATTCAAGTTTGCTTGATAAAAATGCAGGTAAGAAGGTCAGCAAGGCTCCCAAGATTCAGAGGTTGGTGACTCCTCTAACCCTTCAGAGGAAGCGCGCAAGAATTGCTGACAAGAAGAAGAGAATTGCCAAGGCCAGGCATGAGGCAGCTGAGTACCGGAAGCTTCTTGCCCAGCGTCTCAAGGAGCAGCGTAAGCGCCGCAGTGAGAGTCTTGCCAAGCGCCGATCCAAGCTCTCTTCTGCTGCTGCTAAGGCCGCTGCTGCTTAGGCTATCTCCTTGTTTATTAGATCTTGATGGGATAAAGAAGAGGGTTTTGTTTGGTACTTAGGTTTATGTGTTGTCATTTTTGGAAGACTGTTGGTCTACTGTTTTCTTGTTTAAGTTTTTTTGTGAGACCTTTTTGTTGGTCATTTATGGGTTTCTTACTAGCCTACCTCAACTTGTTTGGGACAAAAGGCTTAGTAGTTGTTGTAATGATGAAGGTTTTTACTGGAGAGGTTTTTTGATACAAGCTTCATGAAGTCATGGTTCTATTATTAGAAGTTAATTTTATTTTTATATAGCAACTGTCTACTGCTTTTGATTGCGAGCTGGTAATTTCATATATTTAAATTGGTAAGTTGTCGCTTATTATTATGAGTTTTTTATTTTATGAAGTTTTTGTTTAAAATAATTCGTTTTACTGTATAGTATAGTAGTAACTTGTCTAATGATTTTGTGAACAAGGTCAACTTCTGTAAGATTGTACCTCATTTTTAGATGAGCTGCTTTGATTGCGGTGTGAAATGTCTCTGTAATCTATATAAAATTGCCTGAAAATCTATAGAAAGCTGGATTTCTGATTTTTGTCTGTAATCTATTTATCATTTCGGAAATTGTTTCGAACTTACCGTAAGATAGTCATAGTCTCATAGACTTACGGCCCTTGCTCCTGGGGAAAAAAAATTAATAAATAATGGTAGTAACGGGAAGTCTGGAGGGGCGGCAGGGAGGGTTGAGTGGGATGAGTGAGGTCCATCCCCAAATTTCTTCTCGACCCTCCTCTCCTTTTACTCCATTTCCCTTTCGTCATATGGACCTTATTTCGGCCCTTCCGTTCACTGACAAACCACATTTGTCCTTCGAATAACACAGAGTATGATCATATACATAAGCGATTGAACACTTTTTCTATACAACAGTTCTGAGCCTCACAAAAAAGGTTCGCCAAAGTCAAATAAGCAAATGTGTTTATTTAATTTCTTTCTATACTATTCAAACACTAGCACCCGCTCAACAAAAGAATTAGTGAGAACCCCGATATAAATTACTGGAAATGTTAATTAATTGTTTACATACAAATTACATCTGAGTTGTATTGTCCGGTTTTAATCAGTTAGATGCTTTGAGAGAGATTTCTGGTAGTAGTTTAGCTCTCCCCAAACAGTCTCTTCTACAGCTTCCCATGACGTGGCTGCCTTCAACTCCTCCCACAAACTAAATATGGCTCCTAAAACATTATCATCGTGCAGTATGCAGTAGCACCTGAAAAGGAAAAATTAGTCCAATAACAAGTTACGGTTGATTTTGCAGTATAGAAAGTTGGACTTACAGAATACCACGAACACCATTTGATGGACAAAAATATGTATTCTGTAAGTCCAACTTTCTATACTGCCTAATTCGTAAGAACCACCCAACTTTTCTCAATTTTGAAACTAGCCCCCAGAATAGCTGAGAATCAGATTTTTTTTACATATTAACAAGAACAAAAAGAAGTAAAAGAAAAAATATTAATTGCCAAGTTAGTTTTCAACATTTAAATTTGTAGTTTCATTTAGACATGAGGAGGAAAAATGCCCCATGCAGTAATATTATCAACAATCAGCGTAACAAATTTATCATCTTTCCCATTGGCCATTGCAAATATCTAATGTTGGATATTCTCAAAAGTATCTCAAAAAGAAATTAGCGGCCATTAGTTAGAATCTGAGAAGTATTGTGCAAATATAAACAAATGTGCGCAATTTGAGAAAAAAAAAGGTTCCTTTTGTGAAACATCCTATATGACCATAGATCGTGGTACCCAATTTGACTCTGGAATCCATTATCTGATACTAATATAATAATCCAAGTTTGGAAGTACTTACATGGCACGGTAAGATATTCTCTTTAACTTTGACTCTTGAAAATTATTGGTAAGCGCATCTTGATCTTTAACCTTGGAAAAGGGAAGCGCATAACTTTCCAGAAACTTCTTCAGAAGAGGCCTCTCTCCTCGAAGTACATCAAGATACAATGGAATTATATCCAACAAGGGATCCCCTGAAATAAATTCCATACAGCTGAGATCTACTTATTTTTTACTTCTATTTGTTCTATGCAAGAAGCCACCCTAATACAATAGGAACTCAAGCGGGTCCACGATAAGTTCACAAAAGAAGTAATATACAAAACATGTTTTGTTACATAAGAACTAGTGACATCCAAATTGGAGCATTAAGGCATATGAAGATATCTTATGTAGTACATATTATACCTTCAAAAAACTGTACACGTGAGACATAACCAACACAAATTTATCATCTCAAAGGAATTGAAATGTAAAAAATCCAGTTATTCTCAAAGGAAACTAAATTAGATAAAAAGGACAAATGAATGAGTGCTCACCAAGATATTATTTTGTTTTAGCATTGTATTGATTCATTTTTGAGAAATACCTAGCACCGATATGAATATGTTTGGACACCTTGTGCTGGACCTAGCGAACCTTAACACAATCATAGACATCGTAAAATGCACATGATGCAAGCAGACGTGCATAAACAATAAGACACATAAAAAGAGCTGTGCTCACCAATAGATACGTCGCTAAAATCTATGATGTGCGTTGGGATCCACTTCTGATTTCCTCCATGACCATTAGATAAACTATTTAATCTATTTTTAACAGGACCATCTTCTGGGGCATGCTTGTCACGGCTAGAAGAAACAGGCTTCATAAGAATGTTATCATCCATTATATCTGAATGTATAAATGAAGGACTGCTTGAGGTGTATGAACCATGATCATCCTGGTACAAGATAACCAACAGCATTTAGTAGTGTTTCTTACTTAATTGAACCATTAGGTACAGGTTCCCTCTTAATTATTAAGTTAAACCTCAACTTCAATTCCAAGTGTTGAGTTAAGACACAATGAACCTTATCTCAATAGCATCAATTAGCTGAATATAATAAAGGAAATATTGCAAAACCAGTATAAGGTACTGTAATGTGATAACTTTCTTGCACAGCCACGCCAATTGATTTTGTAACTCACTTCATAAGATTTTTTTCACTCCTAAACTATTATTCTTGTTAAAAGAATGATTTTGAAAAAATCAACCTTGACAATATCAAGGAGATCTGTTACATCATTGGGAAGATATTCTTCAGCTTTCTCGATTAAAGCCGCTGGAATTGGATCTCCCCTGAAAATAAAATTATAGAAATAAAAGATACGTTCAAAATATGTCAACCAAATCATTAAGCATCACCTTACGAATGAAGCATCTATTAATCTTCAAAGTTCAAACATTTCTGCTGTAAAAAGATAGAAGGACGAGTTTAGCAAATAATATAAGAAAGAAAAAAGACATTTACCATTGTTCAAGGCGTCTCCTGACGTTTCGTCTACTAGCAATAAGAGAATCAGCAACCAATTTCCATTCTAAAGGTATATGGGAACCTTCCACAAGATCCCCACTATCTTCTGCATCAAATTCTCGTGGCCTCTTATTCAACATTGTTTGATTTATATCAAAATGGGTTTTATTTCCAAAAGGAAGCGGTAGCTGATGAAGTAGCCTAACTTGAACCCCCAAGAAAGAAGCTAGGTTTAAAGCATCCTCTTCTGATAACTTCTCCCTTCTACAAAATGCAAATTAAAAGTCAAACAGCTACGATTTATAGGTCTATCGCATTTTGGTCTGGTATTACAAGCCAGTATTGCAAGATCATTAAGCAATGTTTTGTCTCCTTATGTTGTTCAACTTATTGTCTTCAAATTGCATCAAAATACCAGATGATGGGTTATCAGAATTGAGAATATTACTGAAATATTTTAAAATCATACATATAACTCACATTTTACCGAATATATCCCCCTTACATCTTTTGGTCACAAGATATGGCCATATAGTCTTGCAAGAAGTGTCAAACCCTTTTAGCTCAGTTTGCATCTTTCGCAACACACCAAAAGTGAAACTGTCCACTGAAATTTCTCTACTTGAATCTCGATACAACTCAGAAATAGCTCCTGGGACACCTCTCCCATCCCATGGTATTGTTCTGTGCAACCCATTCTCTAGAACAAGAAAACCACTTGCGATTATTTCAGGAACATGCTCCCTCAGAGGAGAGTCATACATCTGAAGGAGGTTGTAGAACTCAAGCTGCAAAATATACACAGATTAGTTACATAATGCCCAGGAATAGTGGTATACCAAAGTTGGTTTTGCAATGGCCTGGTAGGTACACTTCTTAATACAGATTGAGACATCCTATATTTTTTTCTAAATTGGCTGAAGGCTATCATTACTCGTTGGGACTTGGTATTTGTTTTTTATACCAGTCGGTTCAGACTCATTAAAGATCAACAGAAACTGTTGTCCGTACTAATCAACAAGTATCAATAGCCAATACTGGCCACTGTTATCATATTAACATATGTTGATGAGAGAAGAAGAATAGTAAGAAACCTCTGCACCAAGACAATGGAGAGCCGATTCAAAACCCCCTTCAGCATAAATTTTTACCACATTATCTGAAACAACAAAAACCTATAAATAGGAAAAGAAATACCATCAATACCAATTGTTAAGGACAAAGTGGAATACCTCTGTACATACCAACATTCAGAATCCCTTTATTTAAACCCAAATTATTAAAAATGCAGAATATTCATTTATGCAAGTGTAGTAAGGTAAGCACTAGTAACAAAACAAACAATCTAAAGCACAGAAATAGTGACCACTTACAGGATTGCTACCAGTACCAACTGGTAGCTTCTCATCATCTGAAGGAGCTGGCAGCTTATGGTTCAAACATACCTCATGCAGGCAATTGCGCCACTTCTCCACATTTATAGCCAAACATGCACCCTAAAACAAGACAACATTCCATGTTTAGAAGGCACATAGAATATATAACACATAAAGCCTGACATCTAAGGACATCAAATCATTCATAGATCACTCACTCTATTGGAAAAGTGAGCGGTATACATATCACCCAGCTTTGTAGTTCTTAATTTCAATGTCCATTAATTGTCTTTACTCTTTAGAACAGGTCCTAAATCAGTGTGTATGTTCTAACAATTGGATACTGGAATAGTATAATCACAAAATTTGCTATTTGCAAATAGAAATGATATGTTAAACAAGATAGCTTACCTTCCATATTAACTCCCTGATGTCAGGTTTAGCAACCCATAATTTGCACAACCATTCCCTCATTTCTCTTTGTCCGATGTAGATATTAGGGCTCCAAACAGAACAGTAGTGGTTTCTTTCTTCATCCAAATATTGAGACAAAAACTCAATATCATATGAAAAACATTGATTGGTTGTCCCATCAGAAAACTCCGTGGGGCTTTTTAGTCTTTTTTCTTTTCGGGTCATGTCCGGGTGATTCAAACTGTCTGAACTTTGTGCATTTTCAGTCTGATGACCTGGTACAGCCAGAAACCCAGCCCGGGACACACCCTTGTGACAGTGGCCAGGTGCCAGATCGAGGCAAACAAATTCAAAATTGGATTCGTTAACATAATTTTGTGTGACAGCTACTGTAGTTTCAAGATTTAAAATACAATGCCACCAGCCAGTTGGGACATATATGGTTTCTCCAGGCAATTGAGTGCATTCTATTGGCTTGTCTTCATCAGAAAGTTGAGGGTATATATCAAGCCACCACTGTAAAACAGAAGAAAAAATTTTATTTATTAATAATAAAATTATATCACAATATAACAACAAATTAGTCATGAAGCAATAAGAAAATTTCAGGACATAAAGCATCAACATGCTGGCTATACAAGTCTATTTGAAAAAGTAAAAGGTCATGTGTAATATTTAAACTGATGCTTACAATTTCCTCAGAAAGCTACTATATAATTTAGTTTCCATCGTATTATTACATAACTAATAGAGCTTCACCTGTAGTATTTATAGCAACTTGGAAGTTATTAGTATTCAGCTTACGAGTATTGAGAGATTAACTGTCCTTTGCTTTATGGTCATGTGGGTTGGCTTAATCATGTAGTAAGAATATAATACAATGGTAGAGATAAAATTGAGTCTTTTAGATAATTGTATCCTCTTTTCTCAGCCAGGTTTAGAAAATTTATGACTTATAAAGTTTATAAGAGAAATTTTGTGATGCAATTTTGCTAAAAATCCTGAACTGGAAAGCTAACTAAAAACAATATTAAAAAGAAAAATAGTAATAGCAATAGCAATAACAAAACAACAGAACTAGACCAATAAATATAATAGAGAACCTGCAACGATGTGGGGCTTTCGATATTGACATCGCCATCTACCTCATTTACATGAACTGTCACTCCAGCAGGTACACGGCCAGGGGGGTACAATGCCCATCTATTATTTGAATGCAAAGAAGCAAAAATTATGTGTATGTATGAGAAGCAGCTGTAAATCACTACTGCATACCCATACTCCCTGTACTCTGCAAAAGCGCTAATCTTGCATGAGAGAAGGTAGAAACAACACACATACACAAAAGCAAGAATTCTTATGATATTAACTAGTAACTTAGGGTGTACAGTACATGCAAATAAATATTCAAAATTGCATCATAATGCCAATGACCTGAACTGAGTAAGGTGACAAAAAGAAAATGAAAAAATAACCTTTTTCTGCCACACAAAAGGGTGTTCCAAGCAGTGGTGAGGCCAGGATCAACATGCCATGAGGCACCAGACCTCTCAGGACCTATTATGAGCCATCTAAAGGGAGGCCGCTGCTCATGGCTGAGCAGATTGAAAAAATCATCTTTGAATAGATGAGGCACTTCATAGTCTTCTAGCAAGGAAGGTGCTGTCTCTCCAAACTATACAGTAAAAATAATAATATAATAATAATAATAAAGAATTGAACTGTTAAAGTAATAATCCCATGTTATTTAGCACATATGTTTCTTTATGTTTGGAATATGCAGTTGCTTCACATGTTTTATGGTCAAACAGGTAAAAAAACCAGTTGGTCTCCTAAAAGGGAAATTTAAATTAAGATGCCTAACCTTATCATCAAATATATAGAGCGGATCTTCATCATGCTGAACTTGCATGTAGGAAACATAGTCCTTAAATTTCATCATTATCTTTTTGGGGCTCTTTTGAGATATCCTGAAGAAACTGTCCCCATAGATTTTAACCAATTGCTCAATTGTCCATTTCTTTCTTGCTGGCCAAGTCTCTGCAAGACCCGTAAGCAAGATCTGCAATAAAACATTAGATAAGTTTATGTTCACAAAAGCAGAAGAAAGCAATACACATACATAGCAATAATAATAATAAGGACCTCTGTTACAAGTGTACACTGATAACTTATGTGGTAAATAGTATTTGCAGTGTACGCTGTACATCTCATGCTTCAGTGATATTAATTAAGAAAGTTTCTGATAGCACCAACCTTTTAGACAACAGGTTAATCTACAATTAAATCCATAAAACTAAAGAAAACCATTAAATCCTCTGATGTTACAAATATCCACCACTAAACAGCGATTAAACAGTTGAACACAGGCACTTTTTTAGGCCTATATATATATACACAAAGCATAAATACACCCAGTTTCGGGGCTAGTTTGTTGGATGTAGTATATTCTACATCAATATAAACAGCATAGGCCAAAATAAACAAAAATTAAGCCAATCAAATTAGAGTCAGCTCCAAGTTATGAATGGCTTAGGGCATTTTTTGAAAGTTTCTCTTAACTAAACTTTAGTTTTAATACCAGGTGTCATATTGCACACACCTAAGAAATTGTTGGTCACAGCTAGCAAACCAACAAAAATGTTAGATATAGTTTTAAATACAGTAAGATGATGCGTACAACTTAGAAATAAAAAAAAAAGCAATTAGAAATCATCTTGAATGAAAACAGACAAAGTTATACAAATACTTCTCAAGAACCAATACACAATGGTTTGGATTGATATTGAATGCTCCCTACTTTGCCATCCCGTCCCCCCCACTACCTATCTTTGGTGGGGCCTACAGCCCAGGGTGATGGGGAATTTTTTTTTTTTTTTTTTTGGGGGGGGTGGGGGGGCAAAGTAGGGGGCGCTTGTGCAAATAGTTTACCGGCTTTGTGCCATCATAGTTCAAAGAAAAGTCATCCTGCGAAAGATCTTCTATCCTTTCTAAGTCACCAGTGTCCAAAGAAAAGGAAGTCAATGAAGTGTGGCATCTGTACCATCTCTTGTACAAGTAAAATGAGAAAAACCCTGAAAGGGAGGGAAACATTACAACATAGAAGAATTATGAAATTAAAAAGCCTAAAAACTTACGGTAAATAAAGATAGTTCGTTACCATCGAATTGAAGGGGTTTATGGTAAGTCTCAGTGCTATCCTTGCAAAGGTTATGCCTACAAAGCAACAACACATTTTCATATTTGTTCGTAGTAAATTCAAGGACATGTTAGTAAAACCATCTGGAGCTAACACTTGGACCCACCTAATCCAGCAAAGCTAGATTAACATATTTATTATGTTCTATATTTTACCTTAGCAGTTCTAGAAACAACACGGTACTGAACCTAGGTAAAACCACTAGTGGCATTATTTACAGCTATTTTTAAACCGGCACACATCTTTTACACATAAGCTTTCAGGCTTACCCATCATGACTTTGTAAATGTATGTACCAATAAAAACCCTAGCATGATTTGCAGCTGTGTAGCCACATAAACAGCTATGTCATTAACAAGCAAAGAATTTATTTGAGCACAAACCTTGATAAAGCTGTCTTTTTCCAAGAACCTTTGTATTCAAGTGAACCCCCGATAGAAAAGCATTTATTCATCCAAAGTGGTTCCTCATTGCAGAAAATGTACATGACACTGGAAATATGGAGAATGGCATCTCAATCTTTTCATAAAAATAAAAAAAATAGTACTAACTCATACATTATGCTGCCGACTCTAAAATTGTTAGAACTGAAATTTGGTCTAGTTAGATAATCTGGACTGACAAGAGCCACCTTACCTTACAACTGACTTCTGAAACTAAAAACTAAAGTAAGTTTTCAAAAACTTAACAAAACAAAATAAGACGAAAATGATTGGTAGTGTAATTGTTCCTAGTTCTATGACTTAAATAGAGGCACCGGTAGCATAGAGAGAGAGACCTGCTGACGCAAGAGAGGCGACCGAGGTCAGCAGGAGAGAGCAAATCGAGGATGGCGCAGATGGTGTCATCGGGGAGAATTCTGAGATCGCCGAGCGCATCGACGCGGCGATCGAAGGTCACAGATGGTGGCGAAAGAGACATGGTTGACTAACGAACTACCAGTTCTCAAACTGGATTTCGATTTTGCAAAGGAGATGAAATTGGAGACTCGAAGTCGAAGGAGAGGAAGTGCGCGTCGGTTCTACGCGCCGAGTCAGGTTTCAGGTTCGCGGGACGGAGAGAGAGAGACGGGAGCGATTGAATTCGCATCCTCTGATGGCCATCCAGTGGATGGTTTGATCTCAGCCGTCTGATTTAATCTCAATGGCTATAAATGCCCCGTACATGATACTAAGATTGATAGACCCGAAAAAATCTAACCGTTTAGATTAAATCAGACGGCTCGTATCGAAAGACGTCCACTGGATGGTTGAATAACAACCATCCATCCAGAGGATACGCTCCCGGAGCGATTGGTCAAAGTTTTAAATTTTTTATGACTCTGACTTGGAAATAGAAAAACAAATAATTTTGTGAGCGCTCCGACGCGTCGGCGCAGTCGCGTTGATAACGTTGCATTTCGGATTTTCGGACAGTCGGACTATCGGATTCGGACCACTTTCCTCTTCTTTTCGCCTTTTATTTCCCCCGTGACGGTGACGGAAAAGATTAGTTTCCTCTTACCGGATTCCTTCCTTGAAAGCCTTTTTCCCTCCTGCAGAAAGAAGGCCTGTCAACGAAACCATTTACCATTTTGCTGTCACTTTCCAGTAGAAACGAACGGTTAATGAAACAGTTTTTTATTTTGTTTCAATAACGAACACAAAATTATACCGTTTCGAACCGTTAAGTCTCGTTTCGAATCGTTATATGTGCAATCTCTGAAGTGTAACAAATAATGAAAGGAAATTCTGTGTCGTTTCGAAAACGAAATGGTTAACAAAATAGATTTGTACTGTTTTTCTTAACGAAACACAAACTAAATGGGAGTGTTCTGTGTCTTTTCGAGACGTTTGACATTCTGAACAATTTGTCTGTCTAATTCGACTGCATTTTTTTAAAAAAATTTGACTTAATTTAATTATTTTAAAAGTAAAAGTCGCATAAATTTAATTTGATTTGATTTGAGAATATGATAGGATCTTAAATTAATAAATAGTTAAAAAAAAAAATCTGACCTGTCCAACTAACCTTGCTTTGAAGAACGAATCCAATTCCGACCTGACCCAAATTGACATGAATGATGAATCCAATTCAAAATTAAACGACCCAAAATCCGATCCAATCTGTAATCCTAAAAAAAACAGCGACTTAATTCTATATTGACATTTCTTACAAGTGGAAAATATCGTCGTAAACAGCTATATTTAACTGATGTATTTATTATTTTCAAGTTGTCTTCACTCTTCAGGAACAAAAAAAAGAAAAAGCACAATGGCGCTAGTATTGTATTATTATTATTTTTTTTTTGAGGCAAACGCTAGTATTGTATTATTATAACATAATATCTAAATTTAAATATCTAAAATATTGTCTATGTAAACGATCTCAGGCTCAATATACAATAAACGTGTTGGGATATTTAAATCGGTCAGAGTGTTCAACAACCCTAGAGAACTGTATAAAAACGAATCTGGATGGAAGGATGATGCCCAAACTTATTTCAGGCCCAGCAGATGAACAGAGAAAGAGCTCTCTTTTCTCTTCTGTTGTTAATCCACTATGCTTAAACAATATCACAATATCAAGTTAAAAATGTGAATCTGTTCGTGACAACTAATCGTATAAAACAGGTGCAGGTGATGGCACGGCAGGTCCACGAAGATGCAGTGGAGGGTTCTGTCATGATTCATGTTGCTTGAGTTGTGTGTTTTTTCTTGTAATAGAATGCATGTGGGTGCGTTTGGATGCGATGAGAAGAAGGAGGAAGAAGGAAAAAAGAAAGAAAATAATTATAAATAATCCAAACTCTTCACAAAGTTACACACTTCCCAATACTTCTTCCCACTTCTTTCCTTCTTTCCACATCTATCCAAACGGAGCCTGTAAGAATTAGTTTTTGGGGTATTTTTGGCTTAGCTGCACGTTAGTATTGTGGAATAAAGTAGGGTGGGAACATGTTAGCTGCACGTTTTGTTGATGTAATAAATTTGCTTTTCGTAATGGAAAGTGGTAGGACTTAATCCACTTATTTTAGGAAAAAAAAACTAATCGTATAAAACTTTATTATTATTCTTTTGTAAGAAAGCCCATAGGCGAAAAACTTTTAAATAGCAAGAACGTAACAATATAGTTTTAGTATTGTACCTGGACCTGCAAAAATGGCGAAGGTTAGGAAATAGGATTTCGTTTTTTGATTTCGATACTAAGAATATACTTACAAAGATTGGTCTAAATTAATCATCACTAGAAATAATGACAAAAAAATAAATAAATACTGGTGAAATCGGGGAATTATATAGCGGGCCTACATCATTCCATGAAACTTGCTGAAAGATGTGGTTGATTATTGAAGGCGACCACAAGTCCACAACTATAGCTGTCTAACGTTGATAAATGGCACGGAACGAGGTGTTCCGTTTGCCATTTCGTTAAGAAAACGAAATGGATTTCGTTGCCGTTTACCGTGCCACTTAATAAACGAAATGATTTCGCTAAACGGCATGTACAAAAACACGTGAAATCACAGTAAACCGTTCCATTTCCTGTGCCGTTTGCCGTTTCATTAAGAAAACGAAACATTTTGCTATGCCACTTACCGTTTCGTTACCGTTTCACGTCACGGCGAAACGGTCCAACGGTTTCCGTTGACAGCCTTATCCACAACTAATGAATTAACCCCTTTCATCTTGAAATCCGTTTTCGCATATTTCAATGCATATTTTTGATATGTTAGCAAAAAAAAAGTACATGCATAACTAAATTAATAATACCATTTGGCCAACGTCTGTAAACATTTTTTAATTTTTTTTTCTTTTGATGCTTATTTAATTCGCCATATTCTCGCTGCAACCTCAAAATTAATTGCTTCCAAGAGAACTTCAAAATAATTGCGACTCTATTCAGACAAAATCAGTTCTCATAAAAACAATTGAAATGTAATAACACTGCTCATGTTAGCTTTAAACAGGGTGAAATGCAATGCTTTCAGTATTTCCATGAGCATGCCCAAGCACGCGTGCACTAACCAGAAACACACACAATCCTCATTATATGAACTCTTACATATATTTTAGTTCTGAAACAAAACAAAATAAAATAAAAATGATCAAGAAAAAGAGACCAGCACCATTTGAATCACCTCCCAAACTACATCTATCAACCCCTCGGCCCTATCCTAGGTACACCAATCAGATGTTAGATTCGCTGCTTTGTGCCTGTAACTGCAATGACATCACATGACCCAATGCTACCCAATCTGACTTGATCTGACCCACAGCACTAAGAAGTTGAACAGCACATTCTCTTCTCAGGAATCACCTGTGCCGGTCCTGGCACAACAATTTTCTTCCCTGCCAAGGCAGGCCCAGCAGCACCATTCCCGTTCCCATTTGCCTGACCCTCAGTTGCCAGGGTTCTCTTGCTGACAATGCTGAAGATCTCTGTTAGAACCGTCTGAAATGCAGTCTCCACATTGGTTGCCTGGAGAGCAGAGGTTTCTAGAAAAAAGAGACCCTCCTTCTGTGCAAACTCTTTGGCTTCCTCCGTGGTGACAGCTCTTTGGTCCTGCAGGTCAATCTTGTTGCCAACTAGCATGATGACAATGTTGCGGTCTGCGTGGGCCCGCAGCTCGTCCAGCCAACGGGGGATATGCTCAAATGTTGGGCGTTTTGTCACGTCGTATACAAGCAGTGCACCGACAGCTCCTCTGTAATATGCACTTGTTACAGCTCGGTACCTGCATTTGGGGCAAGATTGTCAAACAAAATTATTACTACAAAGCATGTGGAGATGTTAACCTGTATTCAATATTAAATGACCTGACCTAATTTAGATTGGCATTTGTGAGTGATAGGTCAGGTGTGAAATCCAAAAGTTGAAAGTACTTTGGTATGAGGGCAATCAGGTTAGGTGTAACTTTCCATAGTATGACCTGAACTAGGCAGGTGTCAACAATGGCTAGGGCATTAGAACTTTATTTTACTCAAAACACTGATAATGGCAACCACATGAGAATCCTTTATGATGCATTCAATTGATCCAGGTGGATTATCTGAAACTATCCACATCCCAGTGAGGATTGTAATTTCAATATGAAACGTTCTGGCTAAAATTAACCCTTTCATATAAGAATTGCAGAAGCATCTCGCCAACCACCTCAATAAAAAGAATTGCAGAAGCATTCACAAAGAATGAGAAACCATACAAAAGAATGAACAAGATTGGTAAAAGAGTATAAATAGAAAAGTGCACAGCAAATTTAGGGCACATCATTAATTGTAGAAGTTAATAAAGAATTTGAGTCACACCCGAGCGATTAGTAGTTTAGTACAATAAAGGAAGTAACTGACACTCTGTATGCATGCATATAGGGCTAGTCATGGATCAAAATGTAGAGTTATCAGCAGCTTAAACAACCCCAAAAAGAAAAAAAAAATGCCCATCAGCTAGTTAGATTTAACAAGTAAACAGCAGCAGCAAAGAAAGAGACATATCAAGATCAAACAATAATCTACTAACTTCAGCATTCTTGGCATCTACAACTAGCACGTAGTTCTGTAGATTTTTACTGGTAGAACAATAATTTTATTGTTTTATTGGCCAAAGCATTAACTAAATTTGAAAAAGAGCAGTCATCTGCTTATAAGCCAAGCTAACATGAGAAACTAATTTGCCAAACAATGATCAGTATTTTAAATTGGACTGTGCTGTTTGAGATTCCCAAGAAGAAGGAAATGCCAATTAATTGCTCTACCAGATTATTATCGAAACAGCTATTACAGACATTATCATTACAGTTAAATGTCAATGATCCAACCTTTCATGTGAACAGGATTGTTGTAAAGTGTAGCCTTACAATAGACAGTTTAACAAATTCAGACTTCACATGTGCCTTAAATTTTAATGCTCATGAGAAGAACAATGATAATGATATTGAAACTGAAAAATGCAAATAGCCAGATAAAAATAAAATAAAATTTGTTACTAGTGATATTAATCCCAAGTAAATATTATGATAACCTACTTGTTAACTAAATAATTAAAAAATTATACTTTAATCGGAAATTTAGTGACAATTATAGTTATTGGCTGATTGAGTAACAAGTCTAGAATCGAATAACAGTCCCTTTTCCTAGCAATATTGCCTTTCCTCTAATAGTAAACACAATGCAAAACTCGAAACTAGCGCTAATGAAACCAACATTTCAGCAAGAGAATAAAAAGATTAGGAAGAGAATTTACCTCTCCTGACCAGCGGTGTCCCAGATCTGAGCCTTGACACTCTTGTGTTGGATGACAAGCGTGCGAGTCTGAAACTCGACCCCAATGGTGGCTTTGGAGTCGAGCAAGAACTCGTTGCGCGCGAATCGATTGAGGATCTGCGACTTGCCGACGGCGGAGTCGCCGATCAGCACCACCTTGAACACGTAGTCTATCTTCTCTCCTGTCGTCGGTGCCATTTGGTTTGGTTTGATTTCTCAGAAAGAGAGAGAGAGAGAGAGAAGTCGCTCTCGGTTTGTCTTTTCAAGTGGCGGGTGGTGAATGGTGATAGACTGATATTCTGATAGTGGTATTGGTATGTATTGTAGAGGAGAGTAGAGATTCGGAGTGAGTATTGAGTAGATCCAGCGGGCAAAGTACTCACTCACAGTCTAACAGTAGGCGGCGAGTGGGATTTCTAACGTCTTCTTTTTCTTATAATAAGGTATAGAGAGTGTCCTGGTTTACAATTATTTATAGAAATATATACGCAGAATCTGGCCCGTTGATGTCCAGTGCATCTCTCAAGTCTTGGGAAGGAATGTGATATTAAAAATTTGATATAATTAATTAATGCCCAAATATATTAGGCATCGGTGAAAATGGTATACAAAATTTAAAAAACTGTTAAATTATAAAATATGATATCTACAATTTAACTATCACAATAATAATTTGGTTGGATTTTTGGTTTAATTGATTTATTAGAGTAAAAATAAAAATGTCGAATTAAGTTATGTTTAAGGAAAGAGTATGCTGGAGAGAGAAAGAGAGAGAAAATAAGCTTCCACATAGAATGGAAATGATGAGAGAGTCATATTCGACATAATAATAACTAATGAGACATGAAGATAAATAAAAATGGTTAATTTCTAATATAAATAAAAATTATAATCAGAAAAAGAACATTTGATGTTTGATACTAAAATTAGGGTGTGTTTGGAAGCTCTAGAATAAGGAATTGGAATAAGTATAAAAGACTCTTTCTCTCTCCTATCTCATCTCTCCTCTAATTTCATTCTTATTCAATCATCCCCATGGTATAAGAATAAGGGTTTGAATAAGTGCTTATACGGAATAAGTCTTATTCAAATTGTGTTTGATTTCATTCGGAATAGACCTTATTCAGAATAAGTTTTATTCCATTGCATCCAATTGGATGAAAGGGTGAATAGACTATTTGCAATAGAGATGAGTGAATTTCTCTCTCTAATTTTACTTTTCTAATTGGATTTTTTATTCACCCAATTCTTCAAAAAGGAGAAATAAGAATAAACCTTTCAATAGCTTATTTGAAATTGTTGTTGGGTGTTTGATTTGAATTTGAATAAGATTATTTTGAATAAGGATTTATTTGATGAGTGACAAACACAAATTTTTGAGATGAAGTGTTGTGATCTTATAGAAAGAATATCATCTTTTTTTTTTCTAAATTTGACAACCAAATTAATGTACACAACATATTATATTTTGTCTCTATTGTCAAAATCTGTATATAATCACGAACAAAGTGCTTTTGCTGCACTATGTCGTTCGACAACTAGGATAGAAATTCATGCATATTTTCTCAATAATCTTTCTGAACAGGTATACTAAATTAATTTCTTCAGAAAGAGGGATAGACCGTTAGCTGTTTAAGCGAGTAGCGGGTAGAATAAGATAGTGGGATTCGGTAGAAGAAGAAGACAAGAGAGCGACCACGTTATAGGAAGTTGTGTAAAAAAGTGCAAATGATGAATTCCAATCAGTATCAGTCACTACGCGTAGTATCCCTAAAATAAAAAATAATAATAGTTTCTATAACTATTTTTGGGTAATAAACAATAAACACACTTACACACACAATAATGCCTCAGTGACCGACTTGCAGTAATCGAAATCGAAACATTGGTTAGGGGACTCCGAGCTGTGTATAACTGTTTTTAATACTATAGATTAGGTTAATACTTATTCTGTCCCAAACAAACAGCCATGTACTAGAACTCTCAAAGGTTGTTTCCTCTGTTAACTTTAGTCCGTTGAGACTTTATTGTTGTCATGTGATACTAGCTATGTGATGAACATGAAAATGACATGATATTTATGTTCGGTTAAGTCTAATTATCTTTCTAAATTCTGTTTTTTTCACGTTCATTTTATATCATTTGTCCATTTTGTAAGAAAGAAAGAGATATTGCCGTTTTGTTGTTTTTGTTGCATTTCAGGTTTGAGGGTGCACCCGCATCTCAGGGTGCATCCTGACGCAGACTAGGAAATGATGTGCTACAGACTTGGCGATGCACCTGCATTCCAGGGTGCACTGCACCCTACGCGCAGATTTGGAAACTGCGTTGTTTCTCAAGCGATAGCCAGCTGTTCCTCTCAGATCCGATTTCCCTTATTGCAAGGGCTGAAATGGAAAGAGTTTAAAGGCCTCCAGGCTGAAAAAGAGAAAATCAAAGAGGAGATGGAGGGATATTGATGAAGGCAACATAAAAGGAAGCTAAGGGGCTGCTGTCCAGAAACATCTCTCACCCTTCTCAGATCCAGATTTATTCTTGGCCCCTCTCTCTGGTCGAATTTGGACCTAGGGCTTCGGCCCTGGTATCTCTTGGAGGCGTGGATGCATCTCTCTTGGTGACAGCAAGAAGAAGGGTTGCAACACCCAATCCTAGAGATGAAAGCCAAGGAGATTGGTTGCATCCTTATCTTTTTCTCTCTTGTGATGCTTGTGTTCAAACTTGTTTTGTTTTTATTTTATTATGAGTAGCTAAAATTCAATTAGGGTTATGATGTAACAACTGAAATGCTTTGATTATTGAATGCTTAGTTTATTTTATATCATGGTTTGTTCTTAATTCTTCCTATCTTTTGCTAAGTTGTGTGGTGCAATTTATTTGATCACTTGCACGCTTGTCTTAATATCTATTTGGATTTATCATTGAGTAGCTAGACACAAAGGTATAATTGATTTTCTGTCTTTCTAGCAATCCGCTTAAACTATTTGATTATAGTTTGAGTAGACAGATTCAAGAGGAAGTTAGAATAAATTATTACCAAACGGTCCGCTCAAGATTAATGCATTTCAGATTTTACACAAGTAGATATGCACAAAAGTACTTATAAACCACTTATTAACACTCACCTATAAAGCCATGTGAATACAATAAACAAGCTTCATTAATCCAAGCATTACAAAGTTGTGAAGTCATAACCCTAGTCCAAAAACATATAAATACATTCAGTTTTTATTCGAGTCTTTTCTGTTAACCCTGCATCCAGTCTGAACCAGTTGCATCTCTGGTTGCACTCAGTCCAGTGCGACTGCATCACTCCCCTGCATTGTCTTTAATTTAGTTATTTACTTTACTGTTTTACCCCTGTAGTTTAAACACCAAATCCGACTATTTGTCAGGTCTAGATTACCCAAAGTTGTTAGTCCGGTAATTCTAAATTGCCTCCCTGTGGGATCGACCCCTAAGTACTGCGCGGTAGGATAGTGCGCTTGCATTCCGACCAAATAGGATTAGGGTTTTTAATTAGTCTTGTGTACCCTAAAAAGCAATAATTATTATAACGAGAAATGTATTATGATAATTATAGTAAGAAAATTATTATGCATCATGTATAATTTTTTTCTGCATTATGATTTTATTGTCGGATTTATTTTAAATCGACAAATTTTATTAAAAAAAAAACTCAATCTACATATTAAAATTTCATAGTAAATGAAATTTGATATTTTAAATTTTTTTAGGCTCCGTTTGGATGAGCCCTAGGAATTAGGAAATAAGAGAATAATGAAGTAAATTTATTATAAACAATCCAAACTCTTCACAAAGTTGCACACTTGCCAATATTTATTTCCTACTTCTTTTCTTATTCCTCTTATTTCCACACCATCCAAACGGAGCCTTAAAGATTTTTTAAAAATTTGTTATTTTTTGTACAAACAATTAGAAAAAATATTCCAAAAATTATAAGTATTAAATGTCTGAAAATTTTTACTTTACTATGAGAATGAGATTTCGGTTGGTAGATCGAATTGGATAATTTATTTTTGTTAATTGGCAAAAAAAAAAATCGACGAATAAAGTCTTTACCGTGATACACACAAAAGACCTGTGCATGATGCAGGACGAGTAATATTTGGAACTTTTTAAATCGGTGCTTTCCATACATTTCCAGGAGCAAATGGCAAAAGAAGGATTTTTTTTCTGTTTAATAATATGAAATGGAAACGAAGAAAATGAATTCGAAATTATAAAATTTTACGCCTAAAATATCTGCAAAAGTGCAAATCATTGATTTCAGTCCATTTCCGTATTCTTTTTCGTTCCGTTTCAATAACGTTTATTAATTTCAATTTCATTTTCGTTCCGTTTTCAGAAATGAAACTGATTTTTCTCTTTCGTTTAACGTTCCGTTTAGACGGAATCGAATTTGAAACAGCGGAATATTGACATGTATATATACAATACAACGTAGCATAAGTGTTGTTTGCGGATCTATGAACTGAAAAGTTAGTTTCGCAGAATTTCCCAGTGTTAAAAAAAAAATTGGGGTGATAATGGACAGATAAAAAAAGTGGAGGGTTGACAATAATTAATTGCTTTAGCGATTGTTGTGTTCCTTCACCTGTGATCTTCTATGGCAAAACTTCTTTTCATGTTTGTACAATAATAGTATTTATGATATGATTTTTGAAACTAGTTATTGGTTGATCATTACAATCGGTTCAAACTAGTTAGCATCATACCATCGCCTGATGCTAACCTTCATAGGCAATTTATAGGAATTTGATAAAGTCATTAGTCATATATATATCAAATAATTAATAGGTTTTTAATACCAAGTACTAGGTCAACAAAAATGATTTAAATATATCACTTGAGTGTCTGTTGTTCCTGTTGTACTAAACGTCTCTAGGTTTGTCGATTGCAAAACAATATCATTTGGATTTAACAATCTTCTTTGAGTTTTATAGGAAGAAGATACAATTTATGAGGACTTCGATAAAAGCTTTAAGAAAGATCAAGATCAAGTCATTAGAGAGCTTATAGGCTAGTTTAGACTAGGATAGAAGGTATACTTTAGTCCTTGTTTATCCTTGAAATGGTCTAGATAGCGAAAAGCTCAATAAACCAGCAAAATCATGTTTTCTGTGACCTAGCGTCGTACAACGCTAGATAGAGTTACACAACGCTAGAACAGCTAAATTCATACTTTTGTGAATCAACGTTGCACAACGCTATATAGAGTTAGGCAACGCTGATTCACAACGTTGTACAACGCTAATCAGAGTTGTACAACGCTGCAGATTAAAAACTTGGAAAATTTCCTGAGTACCATCGTGCAACGCCATATAGCGTTGCACAACGCCACAAAAATCCCAAGTTAGCTGTGCTGTTTTTACATGCAAAAGTCTCTGGAGACGTTAGCCAACGTCTTTCAGCGTTGGGTAACGTTAGCGTTGTGTGACGGCATATAGAGTTGTACAACGCTCTGTTGAATATGTCAGAGTTGTTCTTTTTGTCTCCCTTTAGCGTTGTGTAACGCCATTCAGTGGCAAGCAACGCTCTGACAATTTCCAACGGAATTGTCGGAGCTTTCCTTTGGTTTTACACTCCTGCGTTGTGCGACGGCAAATAGCGTTGCACAACGCTCTGACAGACCAACGGCTATATTAAAGAGCCGTTAGAATTTACAACGGTCATATTCCAGCGTTGTATAACGCTATTCAGCGTTGTACAACGCTGTGGCCTGTTTTTGCTGGGGAACTGCTCATTTCGAGCCCTATATATATCCACCCCTTGTTCTCTCTCCATGGTGAGCCTAGTCTTGCAAAATTAGACCAGAATTGAGCCTTTGAGCACAGGGATACTCTCCCACTTGAGCTTTTCATAGCTAGACCATCTTGAGAGATTTAGTAGCCTCAAACACCACCGCCCCGACATTGTCGCTAGGTGTAGGTTGGAATAGGTTGAGAGCTCTTCTCCTTTGAGGCCGTTGTGCCATTCGAGTTAGGCCGATCCGCCTCGAGTGTCCTTGTGACGAGGTGATTCGGTTCGAAGTTGTAGTCCCGTTCTTGTTGGAATTGAACGGAGCGCGCCCTTTCGTGGTAGCGGAACTCCCAGAGACGTACGACTAAGGCTAGCTTCTTCTAGCGGGTCGGAACTCCGTAATCACATCGCGTGTTCAATTTCTCTCTCTCTTTCTCTCTTTATTATCTTGCATTGTGAATTGCTTGTGTGCTTGCTTGTATTGGTTACCAATTGAATTGTGTTAGGATAGTTCATACCAAAACGGTCTAAAACCTTAAATCGCTTCCGCTAAACCTTGATTAAGCCGCCTCCATTAGGGACAACAGTTCCTTTAATCCAAAATTAGATTATTAGACACAATATAAATTTTCTTACAATAAATTATTCTTGGATTTTGTCATAAAAGATATATCTGTTGAAGAAAAAGACAAAATTGTAAACAAGATAAACTTTTATATCAAATAAAAAAAATGAACTCAACACATATATTTTCCATTTGCCGAAACATGTATAATTATAAATTGCATGATTAACTGCCCGACAATTGATAAAGAGAAACACGATACGCCGAAATAAAACACATAAATCATCTGATCAAAAAAAAAAAACAGAGAAATAAAATCAGATGACTAACGCTTTAGATGATGTGGTGCGGCTAAGAATCTTGAAAGCTTGGTCTTTATGTATAATAGATTTTCAATGAATTGTTCCAACATTCATTAGTAATGATTGAATAATTGACGGTGGAAGGCTTTTTATTTCTTGGATATTTTATAATATATAAAGCAATCATGTTCGTTCCATCGACATAATACCATTATCTTCGATAAAAAAAAATGAAAAAATGAACAAAAAGCAATGATGCATCCTGCATCAATACGCCTAAAAAGTTGACTTTCATTGTTTCTTAATGGATTATTTTTTGTTCATTCATAGAGTGTAGCCTGCTAGCTCAATTCGAATCTGCTGTTGCGCGACAAGCTTTGTAGCGCAGGAAATCCAACCGTCCACTAAATCGAACGGCGTGTTTTTCATCTCCGCTCCTAACTCAAAAACTTATCGGATTTGTCTGAATTAACTTAACGGATCTATCTCAATTTGCTGTGCTCTGAGGATCCGAAATTAAATTTGTTCCTCCATTTCTTCGAGAGGGACGAATCTGGCCATCGGAACAGTGAAGTAAACGCGGAGGGCTCACTCGTCAGCGGCAAATCTCCACATAGTGGCGATCGCTGATTGGATAATACCAATAACCAACCCCATTCTGAAATACGACTACCGTCTCCGACGACACTCATTTTGGCGATTTACTCCATGATGGCCAAGGTTCTTGGAGTCGCTTAAAAACTAAAAACAAGAGGAATCCACTGATATCAACGTTGGCCCCTCTTATTCATTAAATTGCAATCAATTTTAAGGAAAAACTATGAACCAATGAAGCGAGAAGAAGATTAATTGATGTAACTGAAGCAGTAATAAATCAAATTGGTTAACTATAAAGCTTCACAAGAATCCTATGATTGATAGATGTCAATTCAAGTGTCCAGTGCTTATGTTAATTAGAGAGAATCATTCTCTAGACACAATGCAGCAACCACTGCAACAGAAAGGCAGCTGTCTGGACAGCGCATCACCTGTGGTCCCATGTCAATCATCTTCAGCCATACAATGAAGAGAATTAGTTAGGGATACTCTAGATATTTCTATTACCGTTTTATATATACAAGAGAAAGCACTGTACAAACTAATAGAGAGAATAATGAAAAGTTTCAATTAGAGAAATCTCCTTTCCATTTACCAACATTCTTTACCAGTACTTTTTCTATACTGTTATTGTTTGTTTCAATGATGCCTACTAGTAACTCATTTGGGATTGAATCAAGGCCCGAAGGTGGTAATGCCAACCATGGCAACCATGGCCATGTGTTAGGAGATATATTACTGTAGGCATTGTATGCTACAGGCATAAAGACAAAAAAAATCTGATCTGATTATGAAAGGAACAAGCTCTAGCAATGTCAGAAATATCAATTAGTATTTAGGAGGTCCATGGTAAGCTACAGGCAGGATGTTCGTATCTGGCATGGTTATACTTATGCCTACTATATATAGTGTTCATGTGAAAAAAAGCAATTATTTAACTTAGGCCTACTTCTTTTGGAAAAAAAGAAAAATTATAACACAAATAAAAGTATTGGTAAAAACCAACTATTTAACTTCTTCCTTCTCAAGACATTTGTAACAGGATTTGAATAACATAGAGTGTCTATAGGCAGGATTAACATCGGTGCTTAACAGTAAGGTGGATGACTATTTTCTTTTATTTTTGCTTCCAGAAATGCCCTTGCAATGGAATGCACATACAACCGTTTTTAGAAGCTATAAAAAGTAAAGTATCACAAAATAAAACTTAACAGTAAGCTATCACAAAATAAAACTTATTAGTAAGAGTCATTATTTGTCCATTAACAGTAAGTTATCACAAAATAAAACTTAACAGTAAGCTATCATAAAATAAAGCTTAACACTAAGCTATCACAAAATAAAGCTTTTTCTGTAAAAGCTATACAAAATGAGACATTTCTTTAAAAGCTGTACAAAATGAGGCATCTCTTGATATAATAGTAAGCTATTCGTCTTAGTCAATTAGAGACAATTTCTTGAGATGCTATTTTGCTGAACTTGCGGCATAAATCTCTATTACGACGAGCCATGTCTATTCTTGTATCTTCAATCACCAACCTGCCATTTTTGCCCTCAATATTTTCTTCTTCGGCTTCTCTTGTCCGGCGCTTCCAAATATATTTTTCCGGTAAAATTTTAATGGTCATTGCAACAAGTACCTTCAATTTAAATAATAAATGTATTAGTAAAGTAACCATGGAGAAAGATAACCAGGTACAGTATGCAAGTGGATTATATGAAATACATGTCCAGATTCCAGAACCATTCCAGAACCTTTAATGCACGCCAATATAAAATTTTCATTCTCTCATATGGTTGTTGCTGAAATTGCAATAAATGAAAGGAAAAGATAATGAGCAGCTCAGTGAACTGGCACAGCACTCGGCAACCAGGATTGGAGCCATGACTTTGTACTATTCCAAAAAACTGCCAGAGAATTGCAGCACTCGGCAACCAAATCACATTCTTCCCTCTCATTGTACCAATAAGAAGTCATAAAAATTGAAGAACTCTTTGTCTTCTTTTTTTTTTATGAAAGATGGTAGCCTAATCCTCATGTTGTGTTCAAATTGAAAACAATACAAAGAAAAAACATTTCACCATCCTTCTAGATAAAGTTCAAGTGTTTAAGCCCTCTTTAGCACTCGAGAAGCCAGTAAGACAAAGTGACACTCGAAAAAGTGGGATATGACTTGGAAGCCAGTCATACAAATCACTGATCTCATCAACCAGAGAGTCTTATTTGTCCAGTACTCACACTTTTAAGAGGCAATATCTCAAACACCTTGCGAGCAAGAATAAAACTTACCTCAGGAGAAGTTGGAGCGGCCATGGAAGTTAGATGACAAGGATATATTCAGACATGTGGAAGAACACTGCTGCTCCAACAAGGAAATCGCAGGAAGGTGTCTTTCAAAGAAAATCGGAAATCGCTGCAAGCTGACTCCCTTGTCGTACGAAAACGGAGGATGACTACAAGGAAATTTGAAAGAAATTGCAAGGATGATTGCAAGGAATCGCAAGGATGGCTTCTCCATCTAATTTCCGAAGACAAACTTGAAATGAAATCGCAAGGATGCCGGAGATGTGGTTTCCCTCCAAATCGTGACATGCACAGATGACATGCGGATCCAATACGAGAACGGAGAGGAGAGGAAATAACGCAGATCCGATAAGATGGGATATCCAATAAGATAGCGATTCTTTCTTACACCGTTCGATTCAGTTGACGGTTGGATTTCCTGCGCTACAAAGCTTGTCGCGCAACAGCAAATTCGAATTGCTGCTAGCTGCTACTATAGTTTAAAATTTCTTAAGGGTCTTTTCTGTTATTTCATTTGTATTTTTACAACAGGTATAATCCTCAGATGAAACTCCAGTACAATTCGTCCATGACGAATCAATGATTTCGTTCCCATCAATATGATGATGTGAGGTCATAGTTTCGTGCAAAATTAATAATAATAATTTAATTAATAATAATATTTAATAAGTAACAATAACTATTAAAAAATCATAATTAGTAATAAATATTAATTATTATAATTAATAAATAATAATATATAACAAGTAATAATAATAATTAATAAACAATATTGATTTATTATTAAATAATTAATAATATTTATAATATTTAATTAAAAATAATTAATAATATTTCATAATAATAAAATGATTTCTTATTATCATTAATAATTAATTTTTATAATAATTAAAAATTAAAAATTAATTAATATTAATTAATAAATAATAATACTTAATAAGTAACAATAATTATTAAAAAATCATAATTAATAACAAAGATTAATTATTATAATTAATAATATTTAACAAGTAATATTAATTATTAATAATAATGATTTAAGATTTAAGAATAATAATTAATTGAAGATAATTAATCAATAAAAATTTTATTATAAAATAAATAATAATATTTATAATATTTAATTTCAAGTAATTCTTAATTTTTCATAATAGTAAAAATGATTTATTATCATCATTAATAATTAATTTTTATAATAATTAATAATTAACAATAATTAGGTCACAACATATAATACATAATACTAATTCAAATTTAAGGGCATTTTAGTCTTTTGACATGAATATATGCATGCATTAAGTTAGTCATCCTTACTACACAACCAAACATCTATTACATAACACTACATAAACACTTAGGCATCCTTAAGTTATGCAACTCCTTACTACACAAACAAACGCCCCCTAAGCCTTTTATCCCAAACAAGTTGGGGTAGGCTAGAAATGACATCCCGACCCTGGTCATTTCTTGTATATATGACTGAGTTTTTACGCTGGCTTGCCAAGCCTATCGCAAGCATGCGGGCTTGAACCCTGGATCTCTTACTAGAGAGCCAAGTGCTCTTACCACCTGAGCTACTAGACCACATGCCTAAATTTCTTGAGCGTATTTTGTGTTATTTGACTTGCATTTTCATATTATCAACGCACTTTACATTAATACGCTTATTTCTATCAGTAAAAAATAAAAGCTCACCCAGAAAGTTAGCTCAATCTGATTGGCATCAATTTAATAATATTATAAGTATAATTCCATATTAAATTTTTGTAAAATATTAAATCATACTTGATAACAACTATGAGGTGGACGAATTATTTATGCCTATCTATTTTTCTCACACCGTTAAAAAAGCGCGCGCACAAGTACACGACTAGGATCCAACATATTCTATATTTGTAAACTAGGGACGGATTACTTGTTCATGTCTAAGACATTAGACCTTGGATAGATCTTGTTATTTTATTTATCAGCTGGGAAACTGTCAGATAAAAATAAATAGGAAAGGACAATCCGTACATGTTATATTTTTTTCTCTTCAGGAAAAAGAAAATTCAGTAAAATACTTTTGGTGAAGGGGAAAGAAAAGAGCACTGGGGAAATGTTCAAAGAGGAAGCGACCGACAATGCAGTCAGAATCTTACTCATTTCACATTTCTAAAGCGCTGGGCTTCAAAGAAAAAGGCATTTTGGGCCTGAAGTCCGATACCAAGGCCACCGTAGTTTGGGCCATTGCTGCAGTACTCTGTACTCTTACTCTCTTAGGATTAAGTGATTTACAACTTACGCTTCTCCTCCTTTCTGTTATACAGGGTTTCAGGAGTAATACCTCCCATAGTCCACCTATGTTCTGCTCTACCATTCGTCTATCTGATTATTCCTTATTTGTTAATTTGTTATGTAAAAAATAAAAATAAATAATAATTAAGATATCAGTCCTTTTTTTTTTTGAAATTAATAGAGCAGCGCTCTACTATTTTCTCAATAGAAAAGTAAAAATGTACAAAGAGTTTTATAGCACCTCTAACCAGCTGGAATATCAGCAAAGGCAGAACCACTAGCTGTGCACCCGTACCATTCTGGTATGGGTACATCAAAAAATTATCCTAAACCCTGTGTGTCTGTACCTCAGCATAATTCGACCTCCAATTATTACAAGACAAAATTAGATATAAAATCCTTTCTCACATCTCTCATTTTTATTACATATTGGCACATTATATATATTGTTATCAAATTAGCGATAGAAAAGTCTTGTTATAAGAAGTGGACAAACAAGTGATAAGAAGCGGTAGGCTCTTATACTGGAAAGGGTAGGCAAGCGGCTGTGTGTTGTTTTGTTTGTAGGGATTTTAACGAGGGTCCACCAAAGCATGTGCTGTTCCGTCCACCACTGCCTGGGAAAAGTGTGGCGCTCTTAATTTATGCATAAAACAGGCACCAACATCTTAAAAGTAAAATTTGGTACACTTGGTGGGAAATATATGAGTTGTAAATGAATTGGAGTGAATGTCAGCAAGTCCACATATTCATGTCATCCTACATGTGACGCTTCTGCATTATTCTTTTGCATTTTCAGCATGAGTGTCTGTGAACTCTTCCAATCACGAAATTAGATGTAGAGATAGAAATGCGGCCTCGGGTCTAATATATATTTACCATCAAACACATTGAGAAAGGAACTTCAATCCAACTTTTTCTTTCTATTATTTATTCAATCTTCCATCACCAAAACCCAAATTCTAAGATAGGTGTTCAGCATACATACATAGCATTAAAGCAAACATAAGCACCCCAGCAAAAGGAGCCCATATCACCTCTTAAACAAGACCACCCATCATCCACCAATAAAAAGAAACAATAAGTTATACTCTCTACTTCTTTTCCCACTCAATCGGCTGTCACTCTCTCCTATCATCAACTTAGAAAGAAAGAGGTGGCAATGGCAAGGTGGTAGCTGCAAGGCCAGAGGACTTGATCCTTCTCTTTCTCAGCCTCTCAGCAATGATGAATGCCAGTTCAAGAGATTGTGAGGCGTTGAGTCTAGGGTCACAGTGGGTATGGTAGCGGTCACTGAGGTCATCAAAGGTCACTGTGCGTGATCCACCGATGCACTCTGTCACATTCTGACCAGTCATCTCCAGGTGGACCCCACCAGGGTGGCTTCCCTCTTGCTCGTGCACATCAAAGAAGGCACGTACTTCAGCCTGAAAGGGGGGGAAAAATACATATTAGATACGGCTACTAACAGCCTAAATTGGACTAACAATAATGAAAAATTATGGAACATACGAACATGAAAAAATCCTAGTAGCACTAAAACGAACTGATAATATTTGCTAAAAATATTTTAGCAAACAAGGGTGAAGCTGTCCCATCACTATCAAACCTATTAAGTGATAACTTATCAAATAAGTTCTCTAACACCCCTACAGTTATTTCATTCTGGTTATTCTAACTGACTAGAGAACCTTATAGCTGTAAAGCCTTGTAGCCTCTCATACAACATATCAAAATGGAGATCCACATCCAACAAGGACAGAAAGAGAAGGCAAAGATGGCTCTTCACCACCCACAGAGACAAAAGACCCACTCCAGTCAATTCTCACTATTCATTAGCCACTCTTTTATTTCCATCTGTTATTCTCTCTATGGTCCATAATTTTGATGTTTGACAAGGCTGCCAATGAAGATCCTCGTTCGTTGCAAAGTGGTCCAAACAACCCCACCAGGGAATCAAGATTGTAATTTTACAACCACCTGGTAGGGCCAACACTGATTGTGGGAGAGAATTTATTGTCCGGCACCTTATACCACATAGTATTGCATTCGACTCTCAACAAAACATTCATTAGAAATGAAACAATATTGTTATTGTCAATTCTACTTTTTATTGGTTGGCCATATTCTTAGCCTGATGCATTCGTCCACGTGTTCTCAGTATGCATTTACTATGCACATAAGATTAAGGTGAACTAGAAGAGAATTGCAGCAAATTACCAGGATGGAATCGAAGGGACGGGTCTTCAGGCCACATGGAGCCTTGATGGTGTTCCCATGCATGGGGTCGCTAACCCAGGTGACGATCTGGCCAGCCCCACGAACTGCACGGATGAGGTGCGGCAGCTTGACCCTCATGTTTTCTGCTCCCATTCTTGTTATGATGGTGATCCTCCCAGGCTTGTTTGTGGGGTTAAGTATCTCTATCAGCTTCACCAGCTCCTTCGGGTCCATCTTGTCACTGACCTGTATTTCACATATCCAAAACACAACATTGGTCAATGGATCCAGTTATGCAGTTTGGAAAGAATTACACATTGCTCTGGGTCGAGACATTGCTGCCAATAGTACTGGTTAAATCAATAAGCCAGCTTAACCTAAGTGCAAATAAGCCACGCTTTATATTTTTAAGTTAATAAGGTCTTGATGTGCACAACAGATTAACAAGTTGGGCTACCCAATAACATAAGACCACTCATTACCTTGATGCCCAGGGGGTTGGCTACACCACGGAGGAACTCTACATGAGCACCGTCAAGCTGGCGGGTGCGCTCACCGACCCAAAGGAAGTGAGCAGAGCAGTCATAGAAGAGCCCAGAGGTGGAGTCCTCACGGGTCAGAGCCTGCTCATATGGGAGGAGAAGACACTCGTGTGAAGTCCAGAATTCAGTTGTCGTCATTATTGGATGGTCAACTGTAAGGCCAGCCGCTGACATGAAGCCGAGTGCCTCATCAACCCGATGGGCAAGTTCACGGTACCTGTGTTAGGCATGCATAAGAATCACATGTTATTCTATGTCAATTAATTGTGATGTAGACAAGCAAGAACTTTGATCTATTCCGCCTGAAAGGCACTTGTTGTTTCCATCTGTTTAAGCTATATAGGAGATAAAAATGCCTTTTAACATACTTTTCTTTTATGTACTTGTAGTCCGCTAATTCAATGTCATAATTACTTCAGTAATGAATATCTAAAATAAAAATGAGTCTCTAGAAATATCTCTAAGAAATCTTTTAGATTACTAAGACAACAAGCATTAAATTATGAAAGGCTTCATCCATGTATGTAGAAGTAACCCTCTCAATTATTGAGAGTTATAGAGAGCTGTTCCAACAAGTTTTCTTAAGAACAGTCTTCAATTTATTAGTATTTCTATTACATTGTCTCCTTAATTAGCTTGTCATTCCTATTTTATTCAAATAAATGACAGTCAAATTCCAATAATGATGCAAAGATTATTCTTATTGAAATTACTAATAAAAATTGGGCCAGGATCTCTGGGCGACGCCTTATCAATTTCAATTTTTAAGTGTTAGATTTCAAAATAGTATGTTAATTTTTAATTGTCGTCATTTAATCCCCATCCATAAACATAGAAGATCATAATAGAAGTACAGACCTGTCACCCTGCTCAGAGTGGTCAGTGAAGTCAAGGTTCCACTGAGTCACACGCTGCATGGCAGCATAACCACCAGTAGCAAAGGCACGGAGCAAGTTAAGAGTAGCTGCTGCTTGGCAGTAGGCACGGATCATGCGCTGGGGGTCTGGGGTTCTGGACTTCTCATCGAAGGCATCACCATTCACATTGTCACCCCTGTAGCTCGGCAGCTTCACTCCATTTTTTTCCTCAAATTGATCTGATCGCGGCTTAGCGAACTGCCCAGCCATCCTACCGACCTAGATAATAAAGAAAACTTTTATTTGAATGTTGTTTAAAGGTAATGGGTTGATGGCATAATCGCATTCTAAATTTGCGATGATGCTGCGAAGAACTTATTTAATAACATTAGGCATGGATTGCTATATTGCAAGCGGCACAAAAGATTGCGCTTCTGTTAGTAAGTAAATGGTGAAATGTTGCAATTACCAATTAGACTTGATTCTAGACATTGGGAGGTATCACATTTGTATGTAACAAAATATCAACAGCAAAAATCCTTGCATGCCCTTTTCTAGTCAAATCTCTGGTGAAAAGTCAAATGTTGTTGCCCAGAACAGAGTAAGTTGGAAAGTCTGTGTTTTATAAAAGTATAAAATATATGGCTTCATAGGATCGTATCAATATGTCGCCAATTGATTCCAACTTGGTAGAAAAAAATTAGACACAAATATCATTTATATATTTATATTTATTTCTATAAAATAAGATGGAGGTCAAGCTGGATCCTAGCCAGGACACAAACAATATTTAGAATATAAATTCGGGGACAATCAATTCAGACAGATTTATGCATTATACTGAACAAAGATATATATATATATATATATATATATATATATATATATATATATATATTTGGTCAATGACCTAATCACTAACAGCCCGAATTATTTAGTTTATTATTTTATTATTTTTCCAGCCAACTGCACTACTCCCACGCCCACAATTGTCGCCTTCTTAACAGGGTCAAAATATTGTCTGAGCTGACATCACATTTCCACAATTTTTTTTAAGTTGGAAAAGAAAAGCATAAATTGCAATTAGAAACGTATGCTCTTAGAAATTTCTCTCGCTCCGATATTTTTCAGAGTTTCTAAATAAAGTGATACCGCGTATTAGACTATTAATTTGTCTGGATTTTTTTTTAAGAAAAAAAAAACGTTAAATTGTCATGCTCAGTCATTTTTTTGACCTTTTTAAAAAGTGGTCCCATCTTTCAGAGATCCGCCAAACTTTCCCCAAAAATATTTAACAATACATGCCAGATTCTGATAAATTGCAAGTTGTAACAACCTTTTCTAATATTTTTTTTTCTCAGATAAACCCTGTAACAATCAATACCACTAAAAAGTACGACTAGGATTCAGATCTAAAACCAAACTCGAAATCTCAGCCTCTCTAACTAGGTCATCAAAAAAAGAAAATAATTAAAAAATGAAGACATGGAAATGGAAGCTACCTTGACAACAGGCATCTGGCCGCCGAACATGAGAACAGCGCTCATCTGGAGCAACACTCTGAAAGTGTCTCTGATGTTGTTGGCATTGAACTCCTTGAAGCTCTCGGCGCAGTCGCCTCCTTGCAAGAGGAAAGCTCTTCCCATGGCGGCATCAGCCAATTTCTCCTCTAGGTGCCTCGCCTCTCCCGCGAAGACGATCGGAGGGAAGCTCTCGATGGTCTTGAGCACCGATTCGAGATCCTTCTTGTCGGGGTATTCGGGCAATTGGAGAGCCTTCTTGGACCTCCAGCTGTCAATGCTCCATTTGGTGGATTGAGAAGCGAGAGGAGAGGAAGCGGGCTTGGGCTTCTCCGCAACGGTCGGGTTTTTGGACGGATCGGCGGCGTGCACGGCGGAGACGGAAGCGGCGCGACGGCGGTGTGACACCGGAAGTACGGAAGGAGAAGGGGTTTTACGGGAAGAGAGTGAGTGAGCGGGGTGGGATTGGGGTTGGAGAGAGGTGGTTGCGTGACTCGCGAGTGCCATTGTTGGTTAGAGAAGTAGAGAAGTGCTTATGTTTCTCTCGTCGAAGTCTCCTTTGCTGGGTTCGACAATGGGGTTGGTGTGGAAGAGCGGAGCAGGGCCCTGAGAGAAATGTGAGAGAAGGGACGGGGTAGGTTTGGTTTTATAGCGAAACGACGGGGTTGGTGTGGCTGGCGACGTGGATGTGGTAGTTGGGACTTGAGACTTGGGACTTTGGAGGGACGAAAAAGAGGAATATTTTATGTATATCACCCTAAACTTTTTAGATTTTATTACCGACTTAATCATTCGAAACATGGATATGTTTATAAATTAAGTAAAAGATAATTAACCTTGTTAATTTTATTTTTTTTCCGCTTTGAAAACTAGCATGAATCTTATTATATGATTTTGTTTCAATAGTAATTTTTTGTTGAAAGAAGTCTTTTGACTCCTCGAATTAAAAGATTCTGGAAATTAACCTAACATAAAGAAAATTACAAGGTGGTTGATGAGTGATGACCGTCATATTAAAAATTAAGGAGCATTTGGTAACACCATAAGTTAGTGGAGTTAGGGATTAAAGTTAGTACTTTTGGGATTAGTGTTTGAGATGAAGTTAGTAAATATTAGTTCTAACGTGAGTATTAACTTCGTTCACCTCAAACTTGTTTGGCAATTGTAGGTTAACAAGTTAGATCACTAACCTAAAAGTTAGGCCAATTTCATGCATCCCAACTAGATAGACTTTGTTAGGTTGCTCTGATATTCAAATAAAAAAATTTGTTTTACAACCCATAAGCGTCCTTTCTAATTTTTAATAAAAAATAACATATTTGTAAATTTGAAGCATGCTACGTGAAATACATACTTTTTATAATATATATAGAAATATATTTTATGTAGCAAAATTGTTTATATCATTCTTTAGATAATCTACTTTAGATTTAAATTATAGATAGAATACTATACCATCAATGAATATGTTCTCGTCGCAGAACCCATAATGAATTTATTGTTTTTATGGTACTTGTCTCAACGATCGAAACCAAAAAGTATATATAAAAGTTTTTATAAGGGTATCTCCGAAGAACTTGGCGGTCAAGACGAAAGATACAGAGAGTAATTATGTGATTAACTCTATGTTTAGAAGGCTAATGAGCAAACAAGAATTACTCGCCTAACTAGGATGTTACGGCGCTAAATGGAGCCAGCCGAGCCGAGCCGAACAGGGAAGGTATGTGGTTGTTGAGACTTGAGAGCACGTGGGAAGCATGTGACTCATGTGCGTGTTTTTTTTTTTTTCGAAATCTTGACAGAAGCTAGAAGACTCATATCCGCGATGCTAAGATCTATTAAATTGGAAAGAGTGACGTATCAGAAATAATTTTTTTGTTTTTTTTTTTTTGGAAAATAGGCAGGTGTCAAATTCGCATTTTAAAGTAAAAATTCTTTGGGGTGTTTGGTGTGACACGACGTTGTAAAGTTATGCATTCTAAAATCACCAAATAACTCTTGCATAATTTTGCATAAAAATACATAAAATATGCAATCAAAATAGGTGTCATAAGTTAAGTCGATGGACCAACACATAACATAATAAAGAAAATTCAAACCACCATGATAAAAGAAATTATTTTAATAATATTATCATTTTCTAATTATAATTATCTTAATATTATACATTAAGTTTAATTAAAATAATTCAAATTATTATTATAATATTTTTATTATCATTAATTTTGTGATAACTACTTAATAATAACAATGAAAATTAAAATTTTATAAGTATATTATTTATGATTTTATTTTTATTTATTAAAAAAATAATTTTTATTATAATAAAACTTTAATAATCAATAAAATTCAATGGTACTTATCAAGAAATAGAAAATAAAAAATATTATTTTAAAGTATTACATGTCTATTAAATTTAATTATAATAATATCATTTATATTATCATAATAAAAATTAAATAATAAAAAAAGTACATTATGTTTGCAATATTACCATAATAACAATTCATCCAGCTATATCACAACTAAACACCCATGACATAACTTGACATAAACACTTATGCAACCATAAGTTATGCATTCACTTATGTCACAACCAAACGCCTCCTATATACTGCATGTTGACTTCCCTCCTTTGGGGTTGATCAAAATTAAACCAAAATTTTACAAAATCAAAATTAAAACTAGTCTAACAATTGAATTTTTTTGCAATGAAATTTCAAATTCAGTTCTATCTTGCATTTGTGCCTCAGTCCAAAAGACCAAAAGAAAAAAAAAACCCAAGAGAAAAGGATTTGCCAATGTTTGATTGCTAAAATCAGTAACTAAACTTCAATGTTGTTCAGCAATTCACTTTTTATGGGGGCGTTTGGATCGCTTAGGAATTGGGGAAATTTGCTATTCCTAGGCATAAATTTATTGGAAAGTGTGTAATTTTGTGAAGAGTTTGGATTGTTTATATTAAAATTTATGCCCGGAATTGCTTATTCCCGGAATTTGGGACTCATCCAAACGATACAGTATACGTGATTTTATAAAGACTTGTCAAGGTCAGTCAACTGGAATTGCATAGTGAGGTCGATACAGTCATTTTATAAAGAGGAGCTCAGTGAGGTCTAGAGGGTCGTTTATAAAGAGGAAGAATCAAATATTTATAGGGTGTGTTTGGATGAGCATTGAATAAAGAATAAGAATAAGGAATTTTGGTATATGTGCTTATCCAAATTTCTTATTCTTATACCATGGTTTTGTTAGTATATGAATAAGGGTCCAAATTCCTTATTCTTGTGTTGTTTGGGTTGCACAAGAATAAGAATAAGCACGCATACCGAAATTCCTTATTCTTATTCCTTATTCCATGCTCATCCAAACACACCCATAGTCTTTGTCTCCATGATAATTTTGTTTTTTAAAATTTTTAATAATTTAAATTGTAAAATTCAAAAAATATCATAAACTTGTTGAACGTGATTTATTTTACTCTTTTACATGCCCGCACGAGTTTATAAAAAAATTGTTCACTTCCGTGTATTTTGACATGATATATGAACTCACAAAAAAAAAATCAAGATCCAGAATACTGACACGATGTAATTTTATGCCAGTAAAAATAAGGTCGAAAAATTATATTATATATATTAAAAAAATAATGTAATTTTTTACGGCTATAAGTTTAAATTGCGAATTGTTAAATTTTCGAAACGATAACATAAAAAAAAAATCTTCTTTTACAAATAATCTTCGCGAGGACAATTTTTTCTATGGGTCCCAATTAGGAATTTATACGGCACCTCTTCAAGCCACGTGTTTTCCTCGTTACCTTTTCCCTTGCCCTCACCAACTAAAGCATCCCATTTCGGTACCGCTGATTTAAAAATATTATCGTAATTAGGTCGTTTGGATTGTCAAAATCTGTCGCCGGACTCCACTCCCTAGTATTCTGAACTTTTTTTATCTGAACCTCAAAGTTAGTATTTATATATACTAGCAGTAGTGCCCGCTCAATGTGCGGGCAATTTTTTATTTGATATATTTCAAAAGGTTAAAGATATAATAGTTGTGTTGGTTGCTCAACGTAGAATGAATTATGGCATACCAGTAATGGCGTACCAATAAGTAACATAATGGCGTACCAGATTTAATATTTCAAAAATTTTCAGATCGGTCCCTGGTGCCATAATGGCATACCAGTAAGTGAGACAGAGGCAAACCGGACTGGTACCAAACTCGTACCAGCCCTAACAAATTCTTAAACGATATAAAACAAACATAGATTAGAGAAAGGGATAACAAGACAAAATCAAGCATATCTATTCTACTTCAGATTCTACAACTACTCTAGATAACAAAATCAAAGTAAAACTCAAGAATGCACACATGTTGTCTCACATAGCTGTTTTTGAACATGAAAGAGGTGAAAACAAATCCATTCAAATTATGATAAGGGGAAAAACAAAATATTGTTGTTCATGGTTTTACATATGTGTAGCACAAATTGTTGGTCATGACCTGGATTACATCCGCTGAGTATCTATTTTCATCAAAGAGAACATGGTAATGGGTAGGTCTGCTGGTACCCTGGAAATTAGAATCCAAATTAGTTAAATAAAAATCAACATTACTAAAGAACATGAAGTTCCCATAGTTACAGTCTTGATTATGGCATCTATTTGAATCGAAAAAAGCAAATCAAAATAAGAGAAAACAATAGAGAAAAGATAGACTGTGCACAAGGAAAATAAGTAACAATAGGTATAAAAAGATAAAAAGAACCCAAGCATCACACATTTGTGGTTTTACCCAATCTATTTGCAAATGCAGATTTTACCTTAGTACGATATTTATCAGTTTTTAAGAGGCTACTCCTAAATTTTACTATCTATTCCTTACTTTTTTATATTAATTGTGACAAAATAGATATGGAGACATCATGTTTCAAAAACGTTGACATGTATTTATCATGAAGATTTACTATAATGCCCTTGTAGAAAAAGTATGAAAAGCACAGAAAAGAAAGTTTTAGCCGAGTTGCACACCTGAAGCTGCTTAAAGTGTCTCTTTCTTCATTGCTGCAAACCTTTAGAAGAGGAGAAGCTGTCGACAGAGGGATCTGATCACAGTCGCTTGGCAGCCAATGGCTAATACATTCTTGCACCTCTTCCTTAGCCAAGCTTGCCCAGTAATGTACTGTTGCACAAAGATCACTTTTAAATCAACTATTTACCTTGAATGAATTACTAAAAATTAGTTTGCTATTTTCAATTGATTTATAACTTATAAGTTGCCCACACTGACTTTCAAAAATAACCCGATGTCACTTAAATTTTTCCTTTTCTTTCTGAGTGGCTGTCAAATAACTCGCGCATTAAATATCCAAATTGAAAGCCAAGAGAGATGAAACGAACCTGATTTGTGGGGTCAGAGAGTGCTTGTCAGGATTCTAAAGCCGAGCTCTTTACCTTCAATCTTCTGCTGAAGTGTAGCAAAAAGAAACCAGGATAAGATATCAGTTAGAAAAAAATGTTTATATACTTGTGTCATATTAGGTATCAGAATTGAAACGATCATACTTAAAAATCCAAGAAAAAAATTGGTAAAAAAAATAAATGTTCATGAAACTCCAAAAATAGTTATCGCTAAATAAAAACATTACGGACCCCAAAAAATGTTCAGGAAACTAAAGATTTAAACATTTATTAAAAAATCATTTCCAATGGAAGAGCATCTAAGATTTAAACTAAAGAACAAACATCACTTACAAACTAATTGTTCAGGAACCACAAAAGAAAAACAAACCAAGGAAAATCCATTGCCTGATCTCTTGATGCTCTGGATCATCCTACTTTCTGATAACCATACTAACAAGTCAAAAAAAAACATAATTAAGATCATCTTAAAAGAGTGGCAAGTACATCTAAAATGACTATCTTCCTCAGCTAAGCTCCTGATGCCCCATCCTCAACATCTAATCTAAAATAAGAAAATAAGAAGAATAAAAAGAATATAGAGCTCGAAAATGATAAATAAATAAAGTATGAATAAAAAAATTACTTTCTAGCAGAGAGATATACCAAGAAATTATAATAGCATCTTGATTTTAGAAACAAATCCTTCAAAATCTTCATATGATCATCTTGTAATACCTCGCCTACTATCCTATTTGCACATACAGCGAGTTATTTACCATATCTCAGTATTAAAGTTTATTCATTTCTACTTCACCATTTACCAACACATCTAGTTTATAATCAAACTAAAAATTAAAAATAAAATCAGATTGTGTATCGCATCAATTACCAGTTGAGTATCAAACCGATTATTAGGTCGTGTGACGGGCTGATGGTCGGTATCAAGGTTGGGTACAATTTCAAGCCACCATATCTCCATGGATCTCCTCCACGCCGAGGCCCTTTTGCTGCCTCCTATGTGACCAAGTCTACAACCGCAACAATGATGAGTACTTCCTCCTTCATTTTCTTCACATCCTAAAAACCACAAAAGTGTTTTGATTACAGTAAATTCAAAATTCAACCAGAGTTTAGTTCAAAATTCAATTACTTAAAATTAGCACAAATTAACCTTTGTTATACAAAAGAGAAGAGGTAAATTAACACTAAGATTACCTCTAATTTATCTCCCTTTTCAGCAATGTCGATTTGCAAAATCCAATCAGCCTCTTGCTTCTTCAAATTACAAACATTCTCAACGATCTGAATTATCTCAAGTTCTGGCACTTGATCCTCAGAATTAATCATCACAAAACTAAATTCAATACAAAATCAAATTTGATAAGAATAGAAACCAAATAAAGAATTTAATCACAGGCATACACGGTACCTTTTTGGGAGATTTCTGAGCCATTTTCTTTTGCACCTGTTGATTGATCTGGTGAGCGATCTTCTCACACACCTGGCACTTGATGTATGGTATGTCCTCCTCCCTTGCTAACGTGGTGGGCACTTTCTTCGAGGAAGCGTAAGAGAATAGAAAAGATGTCATGACAGAAGAAACCATGTCGGAGGTGCAAGTGGGGGATAGACAACACCGTCTAGTCGAAGGAAGATGAGGAGAGGCGAACCAACATGGGCTCAATCTAAAAGAAAGAGGCGGTCGGGGAGAGAGGAGGAAAGAAGTGAGGCAAATCCAAAAAGGTGTTGAGTTTTCGAGGGGGGCTGCTCAAACCCTAGAGAAGAGGAGGGAGAGCGGCGCCAGTTGGATACTATGAACACACAGGCGTAGCGAAGCAAAGGTAAAAGAGATCTAATGTCCAAATTGGCAAGATGTCGCAGAGATTGAAAAATTGAAATGAATCAAAAACCCTAGAGAAGCGAACAAATATCGGAATAAATAAGAGGCGATTTAGTTAGAAGCGCAAAAGAGAAAAAAAAATGCTGAAGCGGAGAATCGAAGGGAAGAAATGAACCGAGCGCGACCCCGTTCCGCAAATGTTAACACAGTCTCAATGAAAGGTTTAAACTTTTAATCTCACGGATAAATCTACTCCACTGATTTGATCAAATCGTAAAAATAGACGGTCCATATTGTATTGGGTAAACAATTGTTTGCTCTTTTGGGTTCAAAGTTTGGATAGACCTTTGAACTGGTGTTTTTATAAGTATAAAGATAAAGATAAAGATAAAGATAAAGATAAAGATAAAGATAAAGAATAAAGATAAAGATTTAAATTGTGAGTTGTTCGTGTCTAAAAGGCAAAATATCTATCATTTATTTTTGTAATAAGATTGCAAGGAATTCAAAAACTAAATAAAATTATAACTTTTTAAGAATTTCTGTTTCTACCAATACTAGGTGACAATGCTCTTTATTGTCAAAGTAAATCCTTTTTCAAAATAAATATATACAAACAATATTAGATTAAAAATGAAAAATGAATATAGAACGGTATAATTTTTCACACCTGTACAATATATTATAGGATAATAACCCATGCGAATTTTGTGACCCGCACTACCAAATATATATATGTACGTTTTTTTCTTAAAAGCAATCCAGAATCTTGTCCACATATTATACCTCAATTACACTCTAGCTATCATGTAATATTCTATATATTCGGTTATTCATATAGGTTACGTATGGAATGAATTGGAAGATAAGAAGATATAATTAATTTTATCTACAATATCACATGTAATATACACTAATATACACTATCACACTCTTATCAATACATCGGCACATGTAACGTAATATGTAGTCGGTTATTCATAGGTTACGTACGAAAGTTGAATAAATTGGAATATAAGATTATAATTGTTATCTTCACTATCCCATGTAAAATACACTATCACACACTAACTATGCATTGGCGCGTGTAATGTAATATATATTCGGTTATTCATAGGTTACGTATGAAAGCGGAAAAAATTGGAAGATAAGAAGATAATAATTGTTATCCACTCCATCACATGAATTACTCTTATTCCTATATATTTATCAAACATGATTATTTCATCTTTCAAACATAACATAAATTAAATATTATAGGCTCCGTTTGGATAGGTGTGGGAAGAAGGAAAGAAGTGGGAAGAAGTATTGAAAAATGTGTAATTTTTTGAAGAATTTAGATTGTTTATAATTTATTTATTTTTTTCTTCCTATCTTTTTCTCAACGCATCCAAACGTTGCCATAGTCTATTGTATAATGTCGTTTTTAAAACCTTGAAGTAGCGAGTAGTCCAAGCCCAATAAAATATCAAACAATTGTCTGGTGAGACGAGGAACTTAATATTCCAGATCCATTAATTTTATTTCTTTGATAAAAGTAAAATATCTATTCTAAATATAAAAGCAAGTATGTAGAATTAATTACGGCCGAAATTGACCTTTAAAGATAAAAAAAAAAAAGACAAACGCGAAGTTCATTATTTTTTCCCCCCCAAAATCCAAACTAGTATTATAGAAGTAGATGTACTGCTATTTGTTTGTTCTTGGGCAGTCTCCTTCCTTTCTTTTTTTTTAGTTGCACGTCGCATTCTACCACCGCATTTCCTTACCTAAGAAATTTAATCACATTTCTGGTTGTAAAAAGTGAGTAATTTGACTATTTTCGCCGGACCATTTCTCAGCACCATCGGTATTGATTATTTAATTCGTCTTCAGGTTTAATCCATATCGTTTTAATATTATATATACATGCATGTATAAATCAGTCAAAGTATTGGTCTAGCATCGGCCAAGTCCATGGTAGACTGTTGCTGTCAAATTGGATATTTTACGAATATTCTCATTGCTAATACTCGTGGCACCTTGCCAAGATGGACCAATCTCAGCATTTAAGAGTACTAATTTTGCCCCTGAGTCAAATTATAGCAAAACAACAGAAGCAAACAAAATCTGATGCAGAACATGCTTTGATTCCTTCGTTATTTTTAATTAGAGCACTAAACTATCACAAGAATTTAGTCCTCACATTAATCACGAGTCGTAATAACAAGTCATAGTTATATGGACCGTCTATGTAATTTTCTTTTACAAAAAAATATGCATATGGAAAAGCAAAATTATCGTATTTAGAGGGTGAGTCAGAAATTTACTGTAAGATGGACTGACATTTAACAAGAAAAATATATTCAGTCAAGGAGATGGCAAAAAAAAAAAAGAAATACATTTATAAAGGAAAATACTTCTTATTTTTATAGAGGGCTCAACTTAATAATTTTGTAAATGGTAGAAAATGTAAATGTTAAATACAATATTTTTGGGCCATATAGGGGACCAGCTCCTTGCACCTTCTTAAAAAATTTTCCTCCAATTGCAATGTAAGTATATTACAGTGTTCATTATTAGAATTAAATAATATTTTGAGATGTAGCACAAAATTTTCCGATGAAATTTTCTTGGATATTATAAAAATATAGGATAAACGGAAGCGAAATTGTTTTCTGTCATCCCGTTCTTCCATCATCATTGTCATTCCTTGTAACAAGTTTAATTAATTACATTTTTAGAAAACACGTTAATTCTAATTTTAGAAGTTTAGGGGATGAGAGGAGGACGAGAAGAGGATGAGCGAATCAGAGGGGAGGGAGAAAGGGGGAGGGGGGGGGAGGAGTGAAACAGAGAGACGTTGGGAGGATGAGCGCTGCGAATCAGAGGGAGGAAAGGGGATGGGGAGGGGGAGGGAGTTATCGCTGATATTAACTACAACATTTATATGTATTAACTAAAATAGTTAGTATATAAAATAGAACATTTATATATTTTTAAGTAGAACAGTTATGTTTTTAAGTAGGACAGTTATATGTTTTAAGTATAACAGTTATGTTTTTAAGTAGAATAATTATATATCATCTCTGTCGCTCGTCCCCCTCCCCTATGTATCGCTCGTCCCCTTCCCCACCCCTCCCTTCATTTCTGAGTTGCTCCCTCCCTCCCTCTCTGTGTCTCTCATTCATCCCTCCTCTCATATGCAAATCCAAAAAAGAAAACAGAGGAGGAAGGAATGAAGTAAATAGTACCAAGGGATGATGGGATGAGAGGCTAAAAAGAATACCGCGTTAATAACTATCAGGGGATCATCTTCATCATCCTCATCTCCTCTTTCCTTTTTTGGAATGCAATTAAAAAGAATGATGAAAATGATAAATCTAAAGGATGATTCTTATCAGTCCCGCAAACAGAAGATCCTCTAATTTTGATAACGATACATCTTTCCTTAGAATAATTTTTTTTTTCAATGTACATTTAATAATTTCTAAACAGATACTCTGCAGAAAGCATACCTAAAGCGTTTCTAAAGCATATCTAAAACATATCTAAAGCGCTTGTCTTAATTACCAAACAGTTAATGTACAAATTCAAACTAGTGGGCATAGTGCTGAATGAATTATAAATTCATCAAGATGAATGTTCATTTTATGCATAATACTTGTTAATGTTGTTATAATTAATATTATTAATTATAATTAATGTGGCCTATATTATTACGTATAAACCAAGTTCATTTAGCATATTTAATTAAAATGTGCATTGGATTTTGATAAAAAAATTCAATGACCAGATTCATTGAATTTTTTATCTCTTTAATTGTCTTAGTCAATTTATTCTCTCTCCTGTCATAATTTTGGCACCCTTCCCCTAGTTTCGCCTAAAAAGAAAAATAGGTAGAGTGGAAAAACACTATTATTTTCAATCATTATTTGGACTAGGGTGAAATTAAAGAAGACCATATTTCCACATTTGTATGTCCTTCAAAGCTGTGAGTTCTTATTATAATTTATTGATTTTCTATGAAATACATGTTCATTTGGACCATTCATGAAATATTGTAATGATTTAAATATTTTAACATTTATCAAAGGTCACATAATCGGTAACAAAATATATACCACTGTTTTGACTTCGAACTTAAAAAATAAAGAGTCGAGAAAACTATATGATGAGAACAGTGTAGGAAGTACAACAAAGAGTCGAGAAAAGGCAATAAAAATAAAAAAATAAAGTAGAAGAGACGATTTAAATATAACTTCCCTTTAAAATTATATGATGAGAACAGTGAAGTACAAAAAAAAAGTTTACTTAGTTCTGACCATACCCTCTCATTACGTTTCTTTGTCGATAAATAAGAGTGAATATACAAAAAAAATTTGAATATTTGTATGATGCTAATTTTCTAATCAATATTTACAACACTAATTCAGTAATAAAACTGTAATTCGGTGCATAATAGAGACATAAAACGGATGGCTTAATTCTTATTAATTACCATACAGCTACAAATACATACTAATCAGTAGAATTTTAAAAAAATTTTGAGTCTGGATTAACTTTGTTTTGACTCTTGACGAATTAATTTTTTCACCATCGTATTTGCTAATTATAGGTAGTCTCAGGGACCAGATTAAAATTTATTCAGGTAGCAGAGCTAAGCTCCTAAGACCAGAGGAAAAATGAAAGAGTCTACAAAAGAGTGTTTTCACTGTTTTGTAATTCAAGTCGTTGGATAAGAGATTTGAAGGCGGCCGTAGCCGCGGGGGTTTGAATATATGCTTGAAAGTCCAGATTTTTTACCAACCAGAAGAAACTATTTACCTGTCCCTTTCCATAACCAAAGGAGAAAAGTGCAAAATGCAAACCTAAAAAAATTAATTGTTCAGGTTATTCTGAGACATATTTCAAGACTAAATACCTTACTATCCATTCAGACATATCTCAGTCCTGACTGTGAGTAGTTTAAGCATTGACTGCTTTTTTTTTTTAATAGATAAGATGGGTCCTCTAATTTATTTCAAAATTAAATGTCACAAAAAATTCTAGTCAGATTTTGAATCCGCTAATCTTTAAAGCCACGTAATAATAGATTAAATTAAACTACCAATTTACTAACCTAAAAGCAAAGGAATGTTGTGTTGTGGACCTGCGTATGCAAATCTGTATAAATTATTCAGAATGGGCCGGCATATAAATTTTTTTTTAAGGGGATCTAAAAACGAAGGGAGAAAATAGTTTCTTTTTACACTATGTGTTGGTTCGGTGGTAGAAGAAGGGAAGGGAAGGAAATTATAAAGAGAGAAGGAATGGGATAGAATGGAAAGGGAAATGTTTTTAATTTTTTTATTTGGATGAATAATGAAGGGGAAGGAAAAATAATTTTTCTTTCCTTCTTGTCTCTTTGTTTGGATGAATTAATTTAATGAAGGAAAATAATTAAACTTGACTAATTTATCCTTGAACCTTTCAACTCATCATCCCATAAATTAGTACGGATTTAATTAAAAAAACTGACAATATTATAAAACTAAACAGTAACATAAACTATGTCATGCCGTAAACGGATACGAATCCAAAATTTTAAAAGATAAACTTGATATTGAATGAGGTAAATATGCATATATATCTATAGTGGATTGATAAAATACACTCTGGTGTATGGATCGTCTCTCGTACACCAGAGTCGTTTATGAAATTCAAAAATCAAATAGTCGATCCGAATCATTGAAGTTATTCTCCATATTGAAAAACTCTCGGAGACCAAATTTTACCATTTTTCGAATTTTTTTGCTATATATTATGATATTTTCAAAAAACACTACAATTGGAGTATTTCAGGCCCTCCAATTTGAAAATATCATAATATATAGCAAAGAAATTCGAAAAAATATAAAATTTGGTCTCCGAGAGTTTTTCAATATGGAGAACAAGTTGAACGGTTCGGATCGATCGTTTGATTTTTGGATTTCAAAAACGACTCTGGTGTACGAGGACGATCCGTACACCAGAGTGTATTTTATCACCCCTCTATATATATATAGAGCAAGGTTCTAGTGCCACCACTTTTGGTTGCCACAAGTTGTCACAACTTCATATTTTAACAATAATTAAAAATTTTAAAATTCAAATGTCGAATCTAAACCATTGATCTTGTTAAATATAAGGAGCGATGTGTTTCTATATAAGTTTTATAAATTTTGAAGTTGATTTGATACTCGATCAAGTGGTCAACAAATGAACGAATCTGGTTAACTATGACTGATTTATTCTAATACGTTCATTGTTCAATCACTTGATCGAGTATCAAATCAACTCTAAAATTTATAAATTTTATATGAAAACGCATCGCTCGTTAAATTGAACAAGATCAACGGTTTGGATTCGATATTTGAAATTTGAAATTTTAAAATAATGATTCAATATGAAGTTGTGGCAACTTGTGGCAACCAAAAATGGTGACACCAGAACCTTGTTCATATATATATATATTGTCTACAACAGCAAATATATGGTCAAACATGATCTAAAATAAATTTCAATCACGTGTCTGTAAGATACTTGCATCAAATTTGCAAGTTCTAAAATTAAGCTTTGTTATGTGGCATCTTCATTTGTCTGCTATTGGGATGCTTCGCATTTTTACTTTTGTTTGTTTTCTTGAAAATAAGCCTTGAACTTATAACTTTATTAGTTGGAATGTTACAAGCCGCGGACAAAAGCGAATGAAAAGGAAGCTGCAGGGGCGGCGTTGGTCAATCGAGAAAAGATGTCGCGTCTAGGGGTGCCTAACATGGTAAGTTGCAACGGAACATGGTGTTTCGTTTGCCGTGCCACTAACGAAACGATATAATTTCGACGTTCCGTTTGCCGTTCTATTTATCATTTCATTAAACGACATGTACAAAATATACGATTTCAATAAACGGCATGTGCTATTCCGTTCCACTACCCATTTTGTTTGTCATTCCATTATCGAAACGTCACAATTTTCGGTGCCACTTACCGTTCCAATTACCGATAACGTGACGACATAATGACGAAACGGCTGCCGTTGACACCCCTAGTTGCGTCAAATATTTCCTTCCCATCCATTCTACTCCAAATCTGAGGAGAAACTATTTCAATAGAAAGGGAAAGATTGAAGGGAATTGATTCCCCTCCTTAAAATTTTACCTCTGCGATTTTCTTTCATCCAAACAAGAATAATTTTGAAATTTCCCTCTTTTTTTCTTCCCTTTCCACCACGTACCTCCCATTCAAACACAGTGTTAAAGTATTCACGACCTAACACATAACAATAATAATATTAAAAATGATAATTATACTATTAAATACTATTAATTATAAACTATGAATAACTATAATTATTAATAAAATAATAGTAAATTATGTGTAGCATGTGATATAGTAGCTTAATAATAGTACTAGCCAGACTTTCAAAAGGTTAATGCCAATGATTTAAATAGCGGCCGCGATGATCGCAATAAAGTCGTTATAGTTGATATTGTTGGAGTTATATCCTAAAAGTCAATAATTTAATGACTTAAATATTAGTTTATGTTATGGATGATATTTTATCATCTGTTCCTAGGTTTATTATTGACAGATTATTCAGGTTGAGGATCTGAATTGTAGACCTCTGTGGATCATTCTTTAGAATGACAATAATAAATCTAAACGGTCCATAATCTTCATAATTAACAAGGAACATTAGTTATCATATAAGATTAGTATGCAAGTTAAGTGATGATTAAGTTCTACAAATCATAGGTAAAGAGTTACCAACTTAATTGCATATTTATATGTTATGGAACATAGTACAGGACTTGACCCAACGAAATAAACATATGGATTGTGTTATGTATCATTGTTTATTTCGTTATGATTTTGGTTCTAAGTTTGAGATGATTATCTTTTCCACATGAGGATAGGTTCTATAAATCTTGTCTACCGTTGATTCCCGTTAAGGGCTGCTATACGGACTTGATTTACGTTTTCTTGAATTGTGCGGGGAAAAACTAATCATCAAGAAAACCGTATGTCCCTCATTAATTCACTTAGTGAGTGACGATATCTATTTGGGCCCCTTGATGGAATTGGATCGTATGCGCGCAACTAAGCGATCAACTCTAGATCAAGAAATGTATAATCTTGATTGAATTATCATATTCAAAATATTCAAATTATTTATTATGGATTTGTTTATATGATTTCATGCATCTTGATTGAATTTGCTTGAAATAGATAAACAATTTTTGAATGACAAATAGGATGCGTAAGACTTGAAATAAAGTATTTGACTTTCATGTTATATATGAACGTTTAGTCACATACATAAACAAGAATTGCATTACGAGAGTCTCCGTAACGTAGAGCTCGTAATTCAATTCGATTTCAAATCAATTGATATGCGAATCATGTTTGTTAAATGACAAAAGCGCCTTTAACCTACAAAGGTTTAAGGACAAGTGACTTGATTAGGACTTTTACATATCGATGTATAAAGACCAATAAGTACTTGTGCGATGAAAGGTTATTGATACTTTACTACTTAACCAACGATCATTGTATATATTAACATATCTATTTGATAAGGTATAAGTAGAACTTTTTGACTAGTTCAAAGGAGTTCAAGTGTAAAGTTGAAAGACCGTTCAAGAGAAAGAAAAAGTCTTACAATTAATCATGGTAAATAGTTAAGTCACATGATTTGAAATATTATCTAAAGAGTATGAAAGTAGTTTCACAACTCGCTCCATGAGGAATAATATGTCCAAGAGTGGAGGTATCGAACAATATTTTGTATAGTTCGATCGATAATAAATCAAATTGACTTATTCGACTCGTATTAGGGAATTATGTTTGAGGACAATATTGTTTACACTGAATGGTGTTCCATCGAAGTCTATTAAGGAAGATATCTTACGAGATTTTGATCTCTAAGTATAATGCTTCTTAAGATTTGGTGTTGATAAGCTTATTTCAAGATCGTTGATAAGCTTGTACCCAAATAAAACACTTAATATTTGTAGGATGCTTTATATTAAAAGGTACTACTTCCACGAATATGATAAGAACAAAATAGTTGTTGCTAATCATAATGTAGTCTTGATGAATTGAAATTCTCAAGAAGAAGTAGTGGGAGTAAAGTGAGCATTAAAACAGTTTAAGCGTCACTACAAGAAGTAATTTTATAGGAAACTTGTCACTCCATACATGGTATTTAGTGGGAGTTGAGCGAAACTTCATTCACAAGTTGTTTTGAAAGAAGTTTAATAGTACACTCCTTCCAATGAGGACTCAACCATCTCACGAGTTGATTCGAAAAACTCATGGAATATATATGAGGAGTCAAGAACTCGTACGACAAATCATTGTGGAAGTAGTTCATGAACCTCAAGTACCAATCCTACAAAAGATCAACGAGAGTTGAGTGCCTAAGCCGTTTGGTGCATTGGCTTCACGACATTCTCAAACTTAGCATATGAGAATCCGTTGATAAACAAGGAAACGATGGAACGATCCGATTCCACATATATGGTTCGAATTCATATGATCTTTGAATAAAATTCAAGTATAACAACAAGGTATAGACCTTGGTTAATGTTCATGAAGGAGCAATCCATCAAGAACGTTTAGATCTTCAAAAGGAAAGATCGACATGGATAACAAATCGACTATGTACAAAGCGCGGCTTCTCGCTTGTAGCTATGTCTAAGTCGATGGCTAGTTGACTACGTACAAAGCACAACTTCTTGCTTGTGGCTATGTATAAGTCAATAAAGATCATTCTAGCAATAGTTGTATTTCATATATGTCGATACATGGAAAAACACATAAAACCGCCTTCTTTGTATGAATGAAGAAAGATGTTGTGCATTTGACACAAATCGAGGTTTATGTATTGCTAAAAACATACGCATGCTTCAAGGATCCATTAATGGATTAAAGCAAGTGTTGTGGAGATTGGAATAAAAGTTTTGACAATGAAGTCAAGGAGTTGAACTTCGTCAAAAGTATCTTGTATAAACAAGATATTCAGTGGGAGCATAATTGTATTACTTGTATTGTTCATGATAACAATTAATTAATTGGGAATAGCATTAAGAAAATGAATATTGTCGAGATCTCTTTGGAGAATGCTTTCTCAAATGAGAACTTGGGCGAAATTACCTAATCCTAGGAAACAAAATCTATAAAGATAGATTATGATGGATATTAGGTTTGAGCAAATATGCATATATTGACGAAGTGTTCTAGAAACACGAAAGTTACACTCCAAGAAAGGATGTCTAACTGTACGTCACATGGCATGACTTGAGTGTTTAACTCGGTCTATTGCAACTCAATTCAAGAAAGTGCATGAAATAGTTCAAGCATTCTTTCATAATGAGTTTCATTTTGTACGCCATATTTTTTGCATATGCCCCAATGTGTAGTATCCAAAGGATATGGGAAACTGTTGTCAAATGGATACAAGAGAGACACATTTGGACGATAATCAAGAATATCCTCGAGTACCTTATGAGAAAGAGTGATATAATATTTCATCTCTTAAGATGAAAGAAATCGCGTGTAAGTTGTTACACTGATAAAATTTTTCAAAGGATTGATATAATCACGATTGAGCTACATATTTTGCTTAAAAGGTGGTGTTGTAAGTTTAGAAAGTGTTCTAAATGGAATATTACAACCGTTTCCATCACCAAAGTAAAATACATAGCAACTTGTGAAGCAATAAAAGAAGTTTATTTTGGATCGAGTTCTTAGTCGAGCTATTATGGTTCTATGCATCTCGAACCATAACCTACTCCTAAAGAACCCAATGTTACATTGGAGATTCAAATATGATCTATAACGATATCACTTGATATCATATGATGATGATCAAGAACATATATATAGTAGTATATATATATAGGGTCAAACAAAATTGGACAAGTTCGCGAACACAGTGAACACTCTAACTTGACCTCTACCTTGAGCAGTATACGAGATGCAGTTATGCATCCATACGTGGTGGACGTATGAGTAACTAGCTTTAAGCATATTATTTATTTTGAGGTCCGAGACATGTATATATTTAGATATATGACATCGTTCTCAATTCTTCGTTGGCTAGAAGTCACTACTGATTGACTCTAGGCCAAGTGGGAGATTGTTGGAGTTATGTCCTAGAAGTCAATAATTTAATGACTTAAATATTAATTTATGTTATGGATGATATTTTATCATCTGTTCCTAGGTTTATTATTGACAGATTATTCAGGTTGAGGATCTGAATTGTAGATCTCTGTGGATCATTCTTTAGAATGACAATAATAAATCTAAACGGTCCATAATCTTGATAATTAACAAGGAACATTAATTATCATATAAGATTAGTATGCAAGTTAAGTGATGATTAAGTTCTACAAATCATAGGTAAAGAGTTACCAACTTAATTGCATATGTATATGTTATGGAACATAGTATAGGACTTGACCCAATGAAATAAACATATGGATTGTGTTATGTGTCATTGTTTATTTCGTTATGATTTTGGTTCTAAGTTTGAGATGTTTATCTTTTCCACATGAGGATAGGTTCAATAAATACTGTCTACCGCTGATTCCCGATAAGGGCTGCTATACGGACTTTATTTATGTTCTCTTGAATTGTGCGGGGAAAAGCTAATCATCAAGAAAACCGTATGTCCCTCATTAATTCACTTAGTGAGTGACGATATCTGTTTGGGCCCCTTGATGGAGTTGGATCGTATGCGCGCAACTAAGCGATCAACTCTAGATCAAGAAACGTATAATCTGCAAGAATGACACATTCCTATCTTGGATTATACAATGATATCGTGAGACATAAGAATCAAAATAGAGAAACATATTTATTCTCTTGTGCAGGATTGAAATATTGTAGCAGTACACTATTTATGCGAATTGGGAATCATAACGTGTTGCTAGATACCGCTTATGATTATTGGAATTAAATAACGATTTAATTCCATGTCCAACGTAGCATAAATCCTCAAAGGGTCACACAAATAGGACTTTGACCATACGTGCATTATTTATTTATTTGCAATAGCGAGTATTGCAAAATATGATAAGTTGATTAATTAATTAAATAACGTTGTGGACCGTTATAATTAATTAAGTCAAATGGATCATATAGAAATAAATTAATGTACATGCTAATCCTAAAATGATTATCAATATATTAATAATTAATTTTATTCATCACACTTTAATTTAATATAGTGAATTAAATTAAAGTATAGGATTTTAATTTAATAGTCTATTTGAGCCTAAATTGAATGCAACTTGAAAGGCCTATTAAATAATTGATTTAATATATGGCCTAAGTGAGATTAAACAAATAAGTGGGGTGGCCTTTTTGGCCCAACTTTATGGCCGGCCTTAGAGGGGTAAAAAGGGCAAAAGAAAAGGTTGGTGGAGAGTGGTTTATATAAGGACCACTTGAAGAAGCAAAACCTAACATTCTCACCTTGCCTCCCTTCTTCTCCCTAGCCGCCACCACCATTCATGGGCAGAATTTTGATTCTCCCATGATGGTCTCTCTCTCTCTTGCATTCCCATAGGTCTCATGTGTTGAGAATAGCTATTCCAAAAGGTTAATTGCTAGAATTACTTGAAGAATGGTGAAAAGGATTAGCTATCTCCTTTCTCTTGCTAGCACAAGAATTGGGACATGGCCAAATTCCTTGGTGGACTCGAGGCCGCCATGGAGGAGGCGAAGGAGAGCTCGCCACCGACTCCCATGCCGTGGTCGAGCCCTGCGAATACGATTTCGCGGGAGGTATAATTTCCACCTTATTCTCTTGTGTCGAATTGCTTAAAGTACTAGATCTCGTGTTGCTGGTGTTTTAATTGGATTAATTAAGCGTAATTAGTCACAAAATTAAAATTGAGCAATATCCTAACAGATATCTCATATTTATATAGATATTTTGACCAGATTTTACATCAAAATTGTGACTAAAATCTTAATTTTATCTTGTTCTTCTGTTTGTTTGTTAGATTTGGCACTGTCGTTGTGTTTTGTTTTATCTTTATAGGAAATCTTGAAAAACGGCAAGGAAACGACAAATTCGATGGCTAGACGACTCATTCCTAGCCTAGATCAAGCCTCAACTCAACCCGATGCACCGCCTACGCACAAAGCCAATCAATCCACAGTCTACCTCAGCAATTCGGTCCGAGTTAGATGTAATTCGGACTGGATCTTTGTGCAACAACAAACCAGTGGGAACAATTCGGTCCGGATTGCTATATCTGGAAGTTTCTGGTCGGGATTTGAAAGCAATTTCTCTTTTGGAAAGGCTCTTTATGGCGATTTCTCCTTATGGAAAGTGGCCTAGCACATCCAGGCAGGCAGAAGGGAGGTATTTGGGCGTGCTCCAAGTATAGAAGGGAGATATCTTTCATTCCCAAGCAATCTTTCTCTCTCTCCTGAGATCCAGATCTAGTTTTTGCTCTCTTTCTGCCCAATGGCAGAGGGAGAGAGGCGATTCTCTCATCTTTGGCGACTAAGGCAGGAGGGGGTGCTACTTGGAGGCTCAACCATGCTGTTACAACGAGTTCCAAGGTTTCAAGGAGTCCTAGCGCGATGGCGGTAGAGACGAGTTTTGAGAATTTGACTAATTGGTTGTATCTCATGATTTTTCTCTTTTCTTTGATTTGTTCTTGTTCATCTATTGTTATTTGCATGGATTTTATTAGTATGTTAGGCTAAACTTCTTGTTTTAGGGGTAGATGTAGCTTAGGGTTTGGTTTGTTTGATTTATTCTTTTGGTTGATGGAAGAAGTCAATTACCTTTGGGAGTTTTATTGATTTGCTCGTGTTTTGTGTTTATTATTACTTGTGTTGCTCTGCTTGTGTACGGCCGCACTTGTTTGAGACATCAACTCATTATAATAACTGAACCTTTCACTAGTATTTCGAGGTAGGTCAATGGCGAAAGTCGACCAGTTAGTAACCAAAAGTAAACACTTCTAATTAGGCGAAAGTCTAAGTTAGATATCTCGCAGAAAACCAATTGTAAACTCGAATAGGTCCACCAGCAAATGAAAGTTGAGGGTGCAATGCATTCGATGAGGGTTAACACTAGGTTCTATACCAAATACTGTACCCAATAAGTGACAGCAAAGGGTTAGGGAGTTTAGGTATGGCTAGATGGACCCTTGACTTGAATAAATCAGCAATTGAGTAAATCACAACATTCACGCAGTGGAATCTGGACCGGATTGGTGAAACAGAGACACGAAAGTGGTATGTTTTGCAACCCTGCGACCAAACCTAAGTGAAATCGAACCCTAAGGCACTTTTCGCATCATATATTAAACCGTTAGAAAATCCAAAAAATATTTACTTGAATTGTTTTGCATTCCATCCATATTTTCACTTGCATCACGTTTTTTTCCTTCGTTTATTCGTATTGTGACACAACTTCTTTTCTCTCTTTTTTTTTATCGTCTAGCTTTAGCGAACCAATAAGAATTAGTACTCATCACCATCTCTGTGGGATCGACACCTTTACTTTGCTATAAACGACTAGTCGAGTACAAGGTTAATTTGTTTGGCCCTGGTTTACACCTCGATCAATAGTAGTATGACTTGATAGACCGCTATGCTGCCAAAAGTGTCGTTATAGCGGTATTTATTAGCATACAATAATACTGCATAAAAAAGTATCTATTTTTAACGTTTTATTTCTTATTGGGTCTAAATGAGTAAAAATTAATAATATATAAATCCATTTAGTGGTATTTAGTGAAATAGAACTATACAATTTCTTATTTGCTGATATATAATACGAATATATCTTTGGCATATATGAATTGCATATGATATCTGCATATACGAACTACATATATTAAATTAAATTATTAAAAAAATATATAATGTAATAAGATATTTAATTTTTAACTAAAAAATGTATGTAATTTATATGATCCCATAGCGGTCGCTAAATGGCCGCTATCCTCAATCCGCTATGACTTGAGATTGTCCGCTACGAACTCGCTATCCGCTATTAAACTATTGATTAATACCCACACGTGTTTAATTTTTAAAATTATATTTAATATCTATGACCTCCTTTTTATTAAAAAAAATAATAAACTATGTGCCGGGCTTATAAATGGAGTTACTCTACCACTTTGGTGGAGTAACGTAATAACGTACTCTTAGCGGCATAAAAATGATAATTATACGGTTTTACTCTTTAACTCTTCACGCACTCATCCGAACATAATCATTGAACCTAACATTCATGTGTCAATCAACCTGAATTCACAAATTTTTTTTTTATCGAAATTTTCACTGTAGTGAATTTCAATTTTCAAGCTTGAAATATGGTTCCGGGTCCTGTCAATTTTGGTGCTAAGTTCGTCCTATCTAAGGTCCTTTGAAAAAATAATAGTCATTTATTTTTTTACGATAACGACAGAGAAAATAAGGTCCTCGCTGGAAGGATTGACTTTTTTTAATATTATAATATTCTTGTTTCGACTCACGAATCACGAATTCATGATTAGTTAATTCAACATTTCAATCTCCCTTGACATCTTCTATCGAGTTTTCGAAAAAACTTTTTAATCAATACCTACTCACAGAACGTGAAAAGCGGGAACTGATTTGCAAACTTCTAAAATTGATAAAACACTTATTTTAGACTAAAATATCCCTAATTAATTAAAAGTATTGTTCAAATATATCATTATTATTGTAATATATTTAATTAATTAGAGTTATTTTAGTCCAACAAGAAGTGTTGCGTTCCTTTCATTCTGTGTTTTTATTTAAGAAAGTAAACAAACTTACTGGAAGTGCTTTGGGCAACTGATTTTTTTTTTGGAGCAACATATATTTTTTTCTAAATGCCTAAAATGTCCTTAGCATCAATCAAAATTTGTTACCGTATTTTATTTTCTTAATCATGCTTTTCCTTTTGTGTTAGATTTCCGTAAAAGACAACTGCACGTAAGGCTTCTTACTACTACTATTTCAGTCGCATATATTCATGCACGGGAAAATTCTTAAAATTAAACTCCAAAATCATGAAAGAGCTGAATAAAGTCATAAAATTCTTAATATGTGATGGGGGTGGACAGCCGGTGGTTGAATTCTATGCATTTTATTTCGTTATATATTTACGACTTATTTCTCAACAAATTTGTATGACAAAATAACGGAAAACACAATTATAAACACACTTATTATTTCTGGTCAAGTTTGTGAGATGACAAATTCAAAATTTACTACAGAGGTGAGGAAAGGACAAACGCGGTTCATATAGAGAAATATTGATAGAGAAAGAATATTTGTATTGAATTGTGATAAAAATGATTACAATTACATTGTATTTATAGGCTACTCTAAGTTTACTACTAATCATCTCTAATAATGCATCTCTTACCAACCCTCTACAATCTCTATTGTTATCAATCTCCAACAATCATGCAATCTTTATATCTCCTACCTAATACAACCATACTCTAACATCCCCCCTCAAGTTCATCGTAGTGACATACGATTGAGCTTGCCATTTTCGAATGGTTCAACCCTTGTCGAAATTGAATTGCCAACTTACATTTGTACTCCTTGAAGAAAGAAAAGAGAAGAAAAGAGAGCTCTTTTGGCTCAATTGAAAGAGAAGAAGATTTAGAGCTCTTGTGGCTCAATTGAAGAAGATGAGCTCTTTTGGCTCGAGAAAGAAAGAAGAGAGCTCTTTTGGCTCAATTTTGGAGAAAGAAATTGAGTTCTTTTGACTCAAGAGAGAAGAGAATGAGCTCTTTTTGGCTCAATTTGAAGGAGCTCTTGTGGCTCATGCATGCTTTTTCAATGGCTTTTTGCCTAGCATGTTTGTAAAGAGGCTCGTGAGGAGTCCTCATGGAAAGAAAAAGAAAAACTTGAGAGCTCTTGGCTCAATTGGCTTTTGCCAACATATGTTCTTAGCTCGTTTGAGCATTTGAAGTAATTTAAGAGGAGAAGGAAGAGGAGTCCAATGCTTTTGTGGCATATATGTGTTTTTGAAAAGTAGATGGGGTTTATAATTTGCTCGGTTTGACATGGTAGGTCAGAGGGATATTGGACAGGTACATGGCTACATTATATGCGATTGAAATAGGCTTTGCATATCAAAACTTGAGAACATGAACTAAAAACACAGTGACCCAATTGTGCAAGTCCAAGAACAGAACCATAATTGATTCAAATTGAACCTGACCCACTTGTCAGAATCTCCTCTTTGTTTTTTTTTTTTCATCAAAGTTTCAATTTCAATCACACATTTAGCAAAGTTGACCGATTGACCCGCAAAAAATTTGCACATCAAAATTTGAGATAAATGAAGAACACAATTTCCCACTTTATGTAAGTTCAAGAAGAGAATCGAATTTGGCTAAACCTGAACTGTATTTTGAGATTGGATTTGAAAACGGGTTGAGAATGAAGTGGGTCGGATCTTGTGAACAGGGTCAAAATCTGAGTCCTGGAGGTAAGCGGTGTTGATGTTGCTGTTGCCATTGCATCTAAGAAGTTTCAAGATTGAGCACTCCATTGTTCGAGCTGTTGAAGTACTGAGAAGATCGGTGGTGGTACTCGTTGTTGTAGGTAAGCACCATGGCAGCACAACTGAGGTCGAACAAGAGAGCTTTGAGCTGGTTGTCTTCTCGAGAGCGATGGCGGCTGTCGATGGAGAGCGACCTCAAGGCGGGGCGGAGAGACTTCGAGATGAGGCTCCTGATGTCGATGGAGGTGAGGTGGTCGAGGATATGTATTGGTGCTCTCCGACAAGGTGGTTACGCTCGCGACGATGATCGGCTCAGATCTGTTCAATAGACGCTGGAGAATTCGGATTTGTGCTCGAAACAGCTTCGCGAGGTGCGATGTCGTGCACGCCGTCAGATCTGATCGGAGAAGAGAAACGCTAGGCGTGTGAAGTCTCACCAGAGGCGATGGTTGACAGCGATCAACTGAGATAGCACCTGAGAAGTGCAGGATGGCCGGAGTAGCGCGTTGCAGCGTAGATTGGTGTTAGAGGCACTGGTTTCGGATCTAGAGAGAGATCGAGAGATGGAGAGAGATGGATCTGTGGAGATGAGAATAGATAATTCTTATTTTTGGAATAAGAATAAGGTATTCGGAATAAAAAAAGTCTAAACTATTGTGATTATTGTGTAGAATAGAATAAGAAGAGAATCATTATTCTTGGAATAGGCGTGAGGCTAATTCCAGAATAGTTCCGGCTCAGATACCATGATAGAGAAAGAATATTTGTATTGAATTGTGATAAAAATGATTACAATTACATTGTATTTATAGGTTACTCTAAGTTTACTACTAATCATCTCCAATAGTGCATCTCCTACCAACCCTTTACAATCTCTATTGTTATCAATCTCTAACAATCATACAATCTTTATATCTCCTACCTAATACAACCATACTCTAACAAATATCAACGAATTTAGCAAATTTTAGAAGGTCAGTTTTATAATTTTAGAAAAGATTACGCTGCTCCTAGAAAAAGATCCGTTGTCCAAAGCACCTCCCCAAACTTACGGGGACCATTCAATAAAAAAAAAAAACGAAAAGAAAGGAAACTAAACACCGTTCTATTAATTCAATTCTGAAGTCCGATTTTTCTGTTGCAGAACTCCTGTAATCTCGCTATAGCTTTGTGCTATATTCCAAGTCAAAAGACTCGAAAGTCGAAACATTGTCAGGTGGTCCAAATTAAAAGACCTTCCATTTTTGGAAAAGCTATAGACCTTAGTAGAGAACAGAAATGTGTACAAGTTGGATGGATGACTATTGTATGGTTTGGATGTCACATTTGCATACAGAAGATCGGTACATTGATGCCTACATGCTACAGCCAGATGAGGTCCCAATCCTTTCCTTTATTATTATTAACTAATAACTAGTAATTTTATTGAAGTGACAGAATTTCATTTTTTGGTAAAACTGAAGCAATTTGTTGATCAAACGTGCTAAAAAATTCAGAATAGAGAATAATAATAAATCACCTGATTAAATTATGATATACAAATATCGTCCACTTCGAATATTATTTCATAATGAATCAATAATTGTTGTGTAACAATACTGACCATTATGACGGCAAACCCAGTTCCAGACTTATCTGGGTTAAGATAAAATTATATAAATAGGAATATTAAGGCATGGATTTTATCAGCAACAAATTAAATAGAATTATTTCTTGTAACAGGAAAATTTGATGAAATTTCTGAATTGAGGACATGAAAACGTTCCTCATAAAATATAGAAAATTTCTGTATATTTTCCATCTGTATCTGACCTTTGAAACGTCTAAATCAAATATTATTAGATGAAATAGCTAATTTACAAAAGGAAGTAAAATAACCATTACAAAAAGGCCCATATGGGCCTGGCCATTGAAGATCTGGCGTAAATTAAATAAAATAATTAAACAACGCCAACATCATCTCCTTCTCCTTCTCCTTCGTTCGATCTAATTTCTCTTCGGGCCACAGACGATCTGGCGTAAATTAAATTATTTGACAAAAGATGAAAATCGTTTTTTTTTTTTATTTTGGGAACGAAACTATGAAAGTGTATGTTGTTTTTGCAATTTGTTTTAAACATTATATACAAGGCAGTTACATTAAACTGAAAACAAAATTTGTAATAGAAAACAGAAAAACTTGATAATGGGTATATCTATTATTTTTTAATTTGATAGAAATAAATAACACGTGATTTTTCATACGGAGGAATCTACGGAGGATAGGACAAAACGCACGTGGTTCGGTCGTAAATAATTCATAGATAACATAATTAAATTAAGCGTTCCCAGACGGAGTGTGTTTGGATGAGCCATGAATAAGGAATTTAGTATGCGTGTTTATTCAAATTCCTTATTTTTATACTATGGTTTTGTTAGCAGGGGCGAAACTAGGTGTTAGCTAAAGTGTACTTAGCACACTCTAACTTTTTAAAATAACTCCTTATATCTCTAAAAATTCTATACAAATCATTTTAAATCATAACAAAATTGTTATTTAGCACACTCTAAAAACTAAAAAAGATCCATATTATAATCTTTGGCCCCTTCTATTTGAGAATCCTGATTCTGCCATGTTTGTTAGTATAAGAATAATGGTTCAAATTCCTTATTTTTGTATTGTTTGAATTGCACAAGAATAAAAATAAACACGCATACCGAAATTTTTTATTTTTATTCCTTATTCAAGGCTCATGCATCCAAACACAAGGAAATAAAGGTTGATAGGAACTTTGTATTTTGGCCGTACAGTATTTTATGGCAGCGTGCAATTATTTGGTGAAATTATTGTACTTTGTGCAGTTCAAAACTTACATTCATGAATCATGATTTAAAGATGGTGGGGGCAACCACCGATTGATTCATATCACATGTTTCGCATGCGACCCCACAGTTTACAAAAATCCAACATGCTTCTTCTTCTTCTTCAAAAAAAAAAAAAAAAAAAAGAAAAAGAAAAAAGGAAATACTACATTGTTTCATGTTTTGAGAGTGATGCCGATATTATTTCCCTGAGATTACAAAAAAATTATCTCTTCCTTACATTTTTTATAACCTTTTAAAAATCAAATCGTGACATAAAATTGATGAGCTAAAACTAAATTATTTTTGACTGGATATCTTTAAAATTTTGAATGTGTTTAATTTAATGTTTTCTTGAAGATTCCGTTTGGATAGGTGTGGGAAGAAGGGAAAAAAGGAAGAAATGGGAAGAAGTATTGAGAAATGTGTAACTTTGTGAAGAGTTTGGATTGTTTATAATTTTTTTTCTTCTTTATTCCTTCTTCCTCCTTCTTCTCTCATCCAAACGGAGGCGAAGAGACAAAGTTGGAGTATATATTGGTGATTTGAATTGTTCTCCATATCCAAAATTATGGTGAGAGCTGCCTGGCGACTAGTACCTGGTCTAGTCCGATTTATTTATTTATTTAATCGAGGAAAAATGTTAATACTTGATAGTTCATTGAATTTGTAAATGGGATATACGTCTGTATATATATTTTTTTCAATGTTTTATATGCATTTTCCTTTAGTATATTCATATTTGGCCTTCCCTGTAAAAAGTTATTGCAGAATTAGTTCCCATAATAATCTAATTATTCTGATGCATAGACAACTTCTATCTCAAAATACATTTGTCTCCGCCTTGATGCACATGCTATTACTTACAGAAATTCCTATTTATTTTCTGCTATAAAAATACCACTAAAATTTTACAACGTCTTTTGGTGAATTTCCCGTCCCCGTATCATCCAATGAATACAGTACAATATTTTATTGTGACTCCGCCTATCACACACACGCTATTACTAACTATTTTTATTTATTTATTTATTTTGTAAATTGCCGCAAACATACTACTGGATTACACTACACTTATTGGCCAATTTCCCTGCATCATCTAAGTGACATATCAGAACGGAGCTTTCACACGCGCACACACAAAAAAGGAAAAACAATGAAGCTATTTACTTAAAAAAATTCCTAATTGATCTACATGAGCCTGGCTTGTTTTGCGCCGAGCTGCGCTGCTGTAGTGTTCTAGCCTGATAAATTGATAATGATATAGTGCAATGTTGTGTTAAATAAATGCTTATAAGAGAGTGGCTCTTGGATTAGGTGCACCAAACAAGGAAAAAGGTCAGTGGCGCTCGGCGTTGAAAACTATTCCTGGTAAAATTTCCATTTTGTACGGCATCTACTCCAGGGCTATGTTACTTGGGTGCGGGTGCGGGTGCGAGTATCGTATCGGATACGATGCGGGTGCGGGGATTTAATATTTTTCAAAAACTTCGGATACGACTGTATATATAAAATAATAAAATTAATCTATTTTTAATTAATAAACTAATTTATATTTAGAAATTTAACATTTAATAATATTATGTTAATAATATAATGTTATTGGTTTAATGTATTATATTATTATATGTTATTAATATGCCAATTATGGCATTTTTTATGTGACTTCAAAAATTATATAAATTATTTTTTAAATCGAAAATTTTACAATGTAGTCTATCAATTAAAATAAAGAATCTTTTTTGTTGATATGCCATGAATGGGTGCAGGGTGCAGTATATACAAGTAGTTCTGATAAAAAAAAAATGCTAGCCCACCAAAACACCTTTACAGTTTTTGAGGTGATTTGTTAGTCCCACAAGGGGAACGCACATTATATATATAGAGCCTATATAAGCAATGAGTTAGGATGCAAAGCTGACGATCTAGCGGTGTTACACGTGGTGCGTACAGAGTTTTATAGGCTCCTATATTATTATAAATAAAATAAAATTAAATTAAATAAAATAAAATAAATAAATATAAATATAAAAATATAAATTATAATTCTTCCATTCTGATTCTGATTTTCCATCTCTCTCTCCTCTCCAGTGGCGGATCCAGAAAATTTTTTGGGCTAGACACAATTATAATATAATAAAATAAATGATAATTTTAATAAAAAAAAGTCATTCCAAACATATATAATTAGAATATTATAAAAAACATCATCTTTTTCATAAACTGAATCACTTTTTCATGATCTTTACTTCTCTATCAATCACAAAAAAAAACTGCAAAATAAAATCTAATTCTAATTTTCTAATGCAAGTAACAGTCCTTTGCGCGCCTTCATAGTTTGAAATCTTTACATAATTGCTTTCCTTGGAACTTTTTTGAATACATCTCTTTCTATGTAGGTAAAGAGCCGTACTGGTTTCTAAGATATAAAAGCAATAATTGACTAATTTGATTTACCAGTACAACTGCAATGGTATGTCTAATTAACCAGAAATATGAAATAACTATGGGCTATGGGACTATAACATAATTTTCAATTTTTTTTAAAAAGGCAAAATTAAGACAACATATGATAATCCAATTATGAATATGTTATATAGATGAAATATACATCAAGTACACAACAAGAGAGTAAAATAAAAGAAGTCACAAGGAGGTCAGATGAAATAATTGATGAACACCAGTCTTAATTTCGCCTTTTACAAAATTATAAGCGCTAGTACACATACAATTACAAGGATTGAAAATTTGAAATATATCTATTATCTCTAATGCAAAACGTAAATTGAATAATAAAAAAAAATTGAAAGAGAAAGGCACCATGTGTCAGATCGTATGAGACAAGAATGAAGAATTTAATACGCTATCGAGGTAGTCCTGAACTCATGGTGTACTTGGTGGAGTCGATGCCTATGTGGAGATAGGAGATTAGAGAGTGCACAGCGCATAGAAGAATTTTAGAGATGGCCAGATCAGATGAGTCACAGAGATCGGAGAGATATGATGGGATGAATCAGCGAGAAATAGTTTAACCTAACCTTAACTTTACCTCTTCTTTCGAATCAGACAATCAGCGAATAATAGCTTTCAGAAGAAGAATTGCGAGTCCAATTCAGTGCAAAATCCAAATGCAGAGAAAAACATAAATTGTTAAAATTCTCTAAGCCCAAAGCCCAAAACCACAAATGCACCGGACACTCCCTGCTCCTCTCCATAGCCCTCGAGCTATGTTACTAAGACACGGGACCCTAGAGCTATGTTACTATGATACGATTTGACTGTATCGTCACTAACGAGTGCCGTATCTGATCAGAGCAAGGAATATTTAATTTATATTTATATTTATTTAATTTAATTTAATTTAATTTAATAATAATAATATAGGAGCCTATAAAACTCTGTACGCACCACGTGTAACACCGCTAGATCGTTAGCTTTGCATCCTAACTCATTGCTTATATAGGCTCTATATATATAATGTGCGTTCCCCTTGTGGGACTAACAAATCACCTCAAAAACTGGAGAAAACAACATGATTATTGAGGCCAGCCTGGGCTGGGCTTATATGCCGAAAAATTTTAAAATAGTATTAAATTAATATAATATATTAAAAATAATATTAATATAATAATATTTTTTAAATAGTATCACGAGATCGGAATCTCAGATTCCGAACGTAAGATCGGATTCTCGGATTCCGACCTTAGCTAAGATCGGAATCCGAGATTCCGATCTTAGCTTTTTAATTTTTTTATATATTATTTATTTATTTATTTAATTTATTAATTAGTTAAATAATTAGAAAAATAGATAATATATTGTAAAAATATTGAAAAAATATGGAAAAAAATCAGGAATAATTACATTAAATTTTATATGTAATTTAGTATCTTTTGGAGAAATTAAATTTATTTTCATTTTAATTAATTTATTTAATTAAAATATAAATTTTTATAACTTATTTAATTAAATGAATTGTACCATTTAGAAAGGATTATAAATTTTCAGAATTTGCAGGGATACAAAGGCATAATTCTTTCAGAATGTACAAAGTTTTATTAATCCTTTCTGTATTTGCAGGGATACAAAGGCATAATTTGAACATTAAAACTTTAAACAGGCATAACTTTTGATAGGAAGGTCTGTTTGGCGCAAACGAGGACATTCCGGAAAGCTGGCGACGAGATCTACACATGTTACCGGGGTGTAACCCCGTAACGACCATTTTTGAAGCCAAAAAACGCTCTCTGGACCTCCAAAATCCACTTTGAAAGTTTGCAAACCTAAAAATCCACTTTAATTATTTCTGATTTTTTCCATATTTTTCAATATTTTTACAATATATTATCTATTTTTCTAATTATTTAACTAATTAATAAATTAAATAAATAAATAAATAAATAATATATAAAAAAATTAAAAAGCTAAGATCGGAATCCAGGAATCCGATCTTGCGTTCGGAATCTGGGATTCCGATCTCGTGATACTATTTAAAAAATATTATTATATTGATATTATTTTTAATATATTATATTAATTTAGTATTATTTTTTAAAATTTCGGGCTTATATGACTATGTAAACTGTAAAGGTGTTTTGGTGGGCTAGCATTTTTTTTTTTATCAGAACTACTTGTATGTACTGCACCCTGCACCCATTCATGGCATATCAACAAAAGAGATTCTTTATTTTAATTGATAGACTACACTGTAAAATTTTCGATTTAAAAAATAATTTATATAATTTTTGAAGTCACATAAAAAATATCATAATTGGCATATTAATAACATATAATAATATAATACATTAAACCAATAACATTATATTAAACCAATAACATTATATTATTAACATAATATTATTAAATGTTAAATTTCTAAATATAAATTAGTTTATTAATTAAAAAATAGATTAATTTTATTATTTTATATATACAGCCGTATCCGAGGTTTTTGAAAAAATACTGAATCCCTGCATCTGCATCGTATCCGATACGATACTCGCACCCGCACCCGCACCCAAGTAACATAGGGTGGAAGGAATATGGAAATAGCAGAGGCTCTACTAAACATACCAACAAAAGACGAGAGCACAGCTGAATTATCGCCTTCTAGAGCTGCATACAGAAATCTTCTTGCTGACACTATGCTCCAGGGAAGAACTCGTGTCCTCTGTTTCAGCAACCGGCCTCGCACCCCCCTGAGGTCTTTGCTTGAACCACCGACTCCGACAAACATACAGCCGGTGGCAAAGAAGCGTAGGCACATTCCTCAGGTACTCAATTGGTTTGATTCCTACATAACTGATCAACAACATGGTAAACTGTTGATTGACCATTTGACTTAATTAACTTGTATTTGATCGATCAACACATAGCTAATTATTCAAATTTTGAAATTGCAGTTCACTTTTTTTCATTTCTTGCTTTCTTACATGTCCCTTTTTGAATCTCTTAGGGACCAAAGCAAACACTGGATGTTCCAAATATCATAGCAGATGACCAGTTGAACGTGCTGGACTGGGGAAGTGAAGATGTACATGTACTGGCAATTGCACTTGATGATGCAGTGTACCTGTGGAATGATGCAAACGAGTCTATCACAGAATTGGTGACAGTAACTGGAAGTTCTGCCCCAATTACAAGTGTTGGATGGGCTCCAGACGGCCGCCACCTCGCCACTGGTCAAAGCGATGCAACGGTAGTTCTGTATGATGTTACTGCCATGAAGCCGGTTCGTGTCATTACTTGATTTTGGTTATTTAAATGCATTTTCTACCCAGCAAAGAAACATAAAAGCTATCCATAATTTGATAGAAATAATTGGTTCTCTCTGGCAGTTGGTTGATTTCAATTTCTAATTATTGAGTTGAATGATATTTTTCAACAGCTCATGACTCTGTATGGACTTTCCACAAGCTGGGTAGGGTCACTTGCGTGGAACAATAATCATCTTCTCACAACTCACAACTGGAGGTGCAGATGGTTTAATTAAAACCAATGATATCAGAAGCATGCGGCCTGTCGTCAACCATTTCCGTGGCCATGACGATGCGGTTTGTGGTCTTCGATGGTCTTCATGCGGGAAGTACCTTGCAAGTGGGGGGAAAGATCAACTCCTCAATATATGGGACATCTCAAGGTCAGATGACCTTCCTCCTCTTCACCGGTTCAACGACCACACTGCAGCTGTTAGAGGGGTCGTTTGGTGTCCCTTCGAGAATAACCTACTTGCATCAGGAGGGGGTGAAACTGACCGTTGCATTAAATTCTGGAGCAAGAAGGAACACGAACTGTTGAGTTCACATGGACCTGACAAGAACCAGATTACAGTGTGGAAGTACCCGTCTATGTTTAAGATTGCCGAGCTCACTCAACACACCGACTCTGTACTATACATGTCACAGGTATGAATATTCTGTTTTGAGATGAGAAGTATTTAGTTAAAGGATTAATATTGGTTCTGGCAAGGGGATATAAATAAGGCTAACTTGAAAATTAACATTTCGTCCATGCATTATTAATTTTGGTTTATATGTGAACTTAACTTTTGTTTGTTTGTGTAAATTGTAGAGTCCTGATAGATGCAAATTAGCATCTGCAACTGATGATGAGACGTTGAATCTGTGGCAAATCAATGAAAAATCAACAGAGAAGAAGGCGCCTAAGAGCTACCATGTGGGACCGACTAATATGTACAGTTACATAAGATGATCGAGTTGAATTTTGTTCATTTTTTACTGACTGTTTGTTTTTGATATTGAGCAAACAAAGTATTGAGTTCAGAGCACATACTTCAACTTAGAGAACTTTTGGTTTCTAGATCCAGTGTATTTTCTGTCTCACTTGGTCTATTAAAATTTACATTGCAGAGTGATGTATGAATTAATCAAAGTTGTATTTTTTTTTAATTTGAAGTATCAGATATTCAGATATAATATTAAACTTCTTATTTTTTATCGTCCCGTTGTATGTGCACTATTTTAATAGAAAGATTTTTTAGAAACTTTTCTCAGATTTTCTCCAACGTTCTATTTCAGCCTTTTTAGGCATGTAATTATTTTGTGATATTCAATTAGAATTCCTTTGTACATTTAGAAAGTATCAAACGGTCAAGGCTCGACTAGATAACTAACTCTAAATCCTTGTATTTATATTAGAAATTTTCAATAAAAAAATTACTCTTTCAAATCTCATTTTAGATAAAAAATTTAAAATTATAAATTGACTAGTAACTCTAATTCTATCAAAACTTTGGAACGTATCAACAAGGAATGAATATTAGAAAAAGAAGAATAAAATCTCCAAGGGTGCGTTTGGATTGTTGGAAGAAGGAAGAAGAAAAAAAAATTATAAACAATTCAAACTCTTCACAAAATTACACACTTCCCAATACTTCTTCCCTTCTTCCCTTCTTCCCACACCTATCCAAACGCACCCCAAAGTAGTAGTTCTTATATTTCGTGATATAACAGTAACAAATCGTCATGATTTTGCATCTATACAGTACATGCACCAAGCTCTTTATTTGAGCATTTGATTTATATTCCTCAACAGAAAAAAAAAGAAATCAATCAAAGCTATTTTTTTTCATTCAAATTACATTGACACCTTCACTTTGCAAGGAATCATATCAACAATTCCTCACTATCAGCATCGATAACTTATTAACTTTACTGGTTGGAATTACTGTTTGTTTCTAGAATCAGAGTAGAACTATGAGTCTATGGTCAACGGTTTTTTTTTTCTTTTTTTTTTGTGCCAGTAAAAGCCCATAGGCAAATCTCATTAATCCTAGACATTACAATCGGAATTGCTTAGGACCATTTCTAAGATTCTATCATCCTCATCATCCTCACGTGTACGCTGTAACTAACTCTTCCCTTCTCACGCGTACGTTATATCCCGCCTCTTCCCCCTCCTCCGTACACTATCTCCCATCCCATCCGTTCTCGCTCCACCTACGCCTCTCCTTCAGCCATGGGCCCATGGTCTCTCCTCCAATATCGACGCCCTCCCATTCCTCTTCTTCCCACCACTAGCATCTGCAGCTTGACAGCTTCCCTATATTTCTTTGAAGTTAATATATATAACTGTTGAAGTTAATATGTGTAACTGTTGAAGTTATATATGTAGTTATTGAAGTTATATATGTAAGTAATATGTTATATATGTAACTGTTGAAGTTAATATATATAACTGTTGAAATTAATATATATAACTGTTGAAGTTAATATGTGTAACTGCTGAAGTTATATATGTAGTTATTGAAGTTATATATGTAAGTAACATGTTATATATGTAACTGTTGAAGTTAATATATATAACTGTTGAAGTTAATATATATAATTGTTGAACTTGGCATATTTAAATATTGAAGGTAATATTTGAAGTGAGCATATTTAAATTGTTGAAGTTGGCATATATATTAACTTCAAGTTACAGTATTAACTTCAACATTTAAATATGTTAACCTCGTTAGAATCAATATATAGTGTGCGTGTGAGAGGGGAGGGGAAGGGGGGAGCGTACGTGGGAGGGCTGGGAGGGGGGACGAGCGTACACGGCAGGGAGGAAAACAGAGCAATTTCCAGAAATAGAAAACGCGTATAGCCAAAAATAAAAAAAACGCGTGGGGATAATGAAAATGATGAATATCGGAATGATCCTTATCACCCCCGCATTACAATCAGTACATTGAAGAGTTCCCTTGCCTAAAATAGTTAGGTTGTTCTCGCCAGAAAAATTAGTCCCATAATTTTGGATCCAACCGTTCAAACCAGAAATGCATACATCGGATCGTTAACGTAATTTAAGAAAGATGCGACTTTATTTGGATACTTCAATTCAAATTGGAAAACTAGGAAGTTCTTATTTTGTAACTCGAAAAACAAATTTGGAAATGAAAACCTTTGAAAGGTCCTGATTGGCTTATTTGGCTACTGTCTTAGTGGCTAATCCAAATTTGATGCACCATTTTGGATACCAAAGTTCACCTTGAGCCTATAATAGCCTGTAATAGCACGTAATAACAATTAATCTCTCTTCTAAAAAAAAATTAACCTCAATTTCCAATAATAGCATATAACTGTAAGACCGACACGTTAATTCTGAAAATAGCACAACACAAGTTGAACTCACCGACATATGCTGCCTATAAATTAACGAAACCCATACCCTGCATCTCTCCTCTCATTCAACAACTGTTGCTCTCTGATTCACTTAATTTCTCTTGCTTAACACTAACAGCGCTCTCGTTTCAACTTTCTCTCTCTTGCTCAACCTCATTAACATCGCTAGCATCTTCTGATCAAATTCAAACTTCTCATTTCAATTTTGATCTGCAATTTCTTTGCCTTTTTTCACTTTTTAATAATAGAGATTGATCACTTGTCTGTTTGTTCTTTCGTTCTTTTTGTTCTTGTTCGGTTTTTCCTGAGAATTGTTTGTTTTTAAATTATGGATGCAGATATTTATCGTGAGCCTCTACCAGATGTCCGTCGCTGGCGTAGGCCACCATGGGCTTCATCTCGACCGACAACACGTGGTTTCGTAAGTTCTCCTCCTCACTCTTAACAATCTGATTTTCCGTAAAATTAGGTCTTGATTAGTTTTCCATGGAATGCGTTCAAACAAATTAACATGGTAAGATAATAAATTTGGTTTCGTCAAAAAAAAAAGATACTAAATTTGGTGTACCCTATTATTGGCACCTGCTTCAAGAGTCAACAGTCAAATTATGTTAAATTAACCACCTACCCTGCAGTTCCATTTTCAAAGTGTTTAGAAAGAACTGCGCAAAAGAATATAACATTCTTAGAAACAAATAGTTTTCAAATTTATATACAACACCGCTTATATGATCATTAATTTAGCTTTTGTTCAATCAAGAAGCACCCGCTGTTAATTAACAATTTCTGTAATTGCAAAAAGTAGCAATATCTCAACAGGAAGAGAACATGAGAAAGTATCATATATTTTCCAAGATGAAAGTAGAAAAGAAAAATTGAAAGCATGAACTTTTATTATTATTATTATTATTAGCTTATTACATTGCTTTTCTCCATTTATTACATGGAATCAGAATTTGAATTCATTACTTTTGCCGTAACATAAAAAAAATACAGGGAGACAGATTTATTCCAAACAGAGGTGATCGAATGAATATGAATATAGCAGAGGCTCTTCTAAACATACCAAGAAAAGATGAGAGCACAGATGAAGTATCGCCTTCCAGAGCTGCATACAGGAAGCTTCTTGCCGACACCATGCTCCAGGGAAGAACTCGCGTATTATCTTTCAGCAACCGACCACGCAGCCCCCTCAAGTCTTCCCTTGAAGCCCCAAGTCCAACTCACATACAGCCAGCAGCAAGGAAGCGTAGGCGAATTCCTCAGGTAATTAGTTGGTTTGATTCGTACATAACTGAATATGGAAAACTGCAATTTGACTATTTAACTTATCTTATATTAATTTGATCGATCAACACATAGCTAATTAATTAATTTTTCGAACTGCCGTTGGCCCTTTTTTCTTGATTTCATACATTGTTTGTTTTTTAATCCCTCAGGCACCAGAGAAAACGTTAGATGCACCAGATATAGTAGGTGATGATCGGTTTAACGTGCTTGACTGGGGAAACAAAAATGTACTATCCATTGCACTTGACGATACAGTATACTTGTGGAATGCTACAGACGGCTCTACCACAGAATTGGTGACAGTACCTGAAAGTTCTGCCCCAATTACAAGTGTTAGTTGGGCTCCAGATGGCCGCCACATCGCCATTGGCCAATACAATTCCATTGTGGAACTGTATGATGTCACTACCAAAAAGCTGGTTTGTATTATTAATTTGATTGAAGTTCAAACTTTTTTTCCTAAGATTTTCTGAGTAATTTATAGTCCTAGGTAAAAAACACTGATATCTACCCATATCTTGAAAGAAATGATAGGTGCCCCATAACAATTTGCTTCATATAAATTTCTAATGAGTTTTTTTTAATGATGTCTTTCAACAGTTGAGAACTCTAGCTGGTATTCACCAAGGTCCGGTTGGATCTCTTGCGTGGAACAACAATCACCTTTTCACAACTGGTGGTCTGCAAGGGGCAATTATCAACAATGATGTCAGAATCCAGTCGCATGCCGTCAGATCATACCGTGGCCATGACGACGTAATTTGTGGTCTCAAATGGTCTTCATGTGGCAAGCACCTTGCAAGTGGAGGAGCTGACAAACTGAAAAGTAAAGAGAATAGAAAGTAGAGAAGGAAGAAGATAAGCTTTTCTATTGTATTTCATTCATTAATCTTAGTTGTATTACATCAGAGAAGAGCTACGCTATATAACAGAAATACAATTGAATAAGACAAAAGAAGGAATGTAAAATAGGTACAAACAGTATGTTATGATAAGAACGAGTAAAAGCATCTCTATGAAATAAAAGCATCTTCCTTCCAGCTAATCAAACTTCAGTAATTGTAACTCCATTGGATGTTGAACTGGAAGGATCCAGTGTATTGTTAACACTCCCCCCGCAAGCCAATGGAACAGTAGTGACATTGAGCTTGGAACGAAGAAGAAGAACACGGGCTGTGGATAAAGGTTTAGTCATGATGTCCGCCAATTGATCAGCAGTGCAGAGATAACGAACAACCAAGAGATTTGAAGCAATGCGCTCTCGAACAAAGTGAAAGTCAATTTCAACATGCTTTGTTCGAGCATGGAACATGGGGTTTGCTGCAAGAAACGTAGCACCGATATTGTCGCACCATAAAGTAGGAGGAGAAGGGAGTTGAATATGCATCTCTTGGAGAAGATATTGTACCCACATAATTTCAGCACATGTGCCAGCCAAGCTTCGGTATTCAGCCTCTGTGCTGGACCGAGAAACTGTAGTTTGTTTTTTTGCACTCCAAGACACGAGATTGTTTCCTAGAAAGATACAAAAGCCTGATGTGGAACGACGATCGTCAGCACAACCCGCCCAGTCAGCATCAGAGTATGCGTGAATGTCCAGAGGAGAGCCAAATTGGAATGATAAGCCATGATGTAAGGTGCCAGAGAGGTAGCGGAGGACCCTTTTGACAGCAGTCCAATGAGAGACGGTAGGAGAATGCATATATTGAGAAAGTTTATTCACAGCAAAAGTGATATCAGGGCGAGTTAATGTGGCATATTGTAATGCACCGACCACGCTGCGATAGAGGTGTGAATCTTCAAAGGGGTCACTGTCTTCCTTGGATAAAGTAATACCAGTGGCAATAGGGGTAGGGGCAGACTTAGCATTGAGCATATTAGTGCGTGAAAGTAACTCAGATATATACTTGGCTTGTGAGAGATGAAGGCCGGTTGGTGTGTATGTCACGGCTATACCAAGAAAATAACTCAATTGACCAAGGTCCTTAATTGCAAAGCATTTTTGTAAATGAGACATGCAAGAAGAAACCATGGCTGCATCACTCCCAGTAATTAAAATGTCGTCGACATAGACGAGAACAAGTGTGATATGTCCATTGAGAAAAGCAATAAACAGGGAGGGGTCATAGTGAGAAGCCAAGAAACCGAACTCAAGCAAAGAAGTGCTCAACTTGTGAAACCATGCACGAGGAGATTGTTTTAATCCATAAAGAGCTTTAGAAAGAAGACATACATGATTAGGCTTTGATGGATCAACGAAACCCTGCGGTTGTTGCATGTAGACCTGTTCGGTTAAGTCGCCGTGTAGAAAGGCATTTGTAACATCAAGTTGTCGTATTGGCCAGGAAAAAGAAACAGCAAGTGACAACACAAGTCGGATAGTAGTTGGGCGAATGACGGGACTGTAAGTATCGAAGTAATCAATCCCTTCTTGTTGATGATAGCCCTTGGCGACGAGACGAGCTTTGTGTCGCTCGACAGTCCCATCAGCACGGCGTTTAATCTTGAAAACCCAACGACAACCAATGACTTGTTGATTTTCTGGTGGTGGTACCAAGATCCAGGTTTTATTCAATGCTAGAGCATCAATCTCGTGTGCCATAGCTGCACGCCATTCGAGATGAGCATTTGCCTGGTTGAATGTTTTTGGTTCGGTGTTGAGGGTTGTAAGGAATGCCACATGGTCGGGGAAGAGGCGAGGTCGTCTGGTGTTGTCTCTTGTTCTAGTCACCATGGGATGAGAAGGGACAGTAGCTTGAGGCATTGGTGGAGAAGATGAAGAGATCGCACGGTCAGGGGGCGAATGCAAAACGTGGTCAAGGAGGGGTTCAGGAGGTGGAGTAATGGGACTTGTGGGCTGAGTGTTGAAAACAGGTGGCCCAGGTGGAGAAGATGTGTGATGTTGCACAGGCCCAGATGTATCAGTGGGAAGAAGCCCAACACGAGGAATAAAGGATTGTAGATATAAATCCAAAGTATTTTCAGCAGAATGCATGGAAGCCGAGAGATGCTCATCTGAATCCTTTTTTGCAAAAGGAAAAACCTGTTCATCAAATTGAACATTTCTTGAAATATAGATGCGGTTAGTTGGTAAATGAAGACAACGATACCCTTTTTGGAAAGGACTATAACCAAGAAATACACATGGCAATGAGCGAAGTTGAAGCTTGTGAGAATTATATGGTCGGAGATGAGGAAAACAAAGACATCCTATGACTTTAAGAAACAAATAATCTGGTTGTTGACCAAATAGAGAAGTGTAAGGAATGAGAGAATTAAGAGAGGATGGAAGTCGGTTGATAAGATAGACTACACTTGAAAATATTTCATCCCAAAGCTCATGAGGTATGGATGCATGGGACATAATAGCAAGGGATAGCTCTATGATATGACGATTTTTTCGTTCGGCCAAGCCGTTTTGTTGTGGTGTATATGGGCAAGAGGTTTGGTGTATAAGTTGAGGAAATTGTTTGAGAATTGGTTTATATTCTGAACCATTATCCGTGCGTATAGTTTTTATTGTGGAGTTAAGTTGGTTTTCGACTTGTTGCTTGAAAAGAGAGAAAATTTGGGAAACCTCATGCTTATGTGTCATAAAATAAATCCAAGTGTATTTTGAGAAATCATCGATAAAAGTGACATAATAACGAAAACCATTAGAAGAAGTGACGGGGGATGGACCCCACACATCGGAGTGTATAAGTTCCAAAGGTTGAGAAGAAGAATTAGAAGAAATAGAAAAAGGTAATACATGAGACTTAGCCATAGCACAATCATGACAATTGTTCAATTTATTAGAAGTACATGGTAGAGAGAAAGTATGCAAAACTTTAGAAGTTGTAACATGAGATGGGTGTCCTAATCTAGCGTGCCACAAGTCGGCAGAGGCTTTAATTGCTACATAAACTTGAGAAGAGGAGGTAGGTGGCAGGAGAATGGAGAAAAGACCATTAAGGCAAGGCACCCGAATGAGGATATCCTTGGTTTGAAGATCCTTGAAAACACAAGAAGAAGAGAAAAAGTCAATGAGTATATGTGGATTGTCATGTAATAACTGAGAGAGACTAATCAGATTTTTTGTGAAGTTAGGCACATGTAATACATTGGTTAAAGAAAGAGAAGTGTTTGAAAGAGAAAAAGAGAGAGAGCCAATGTGATCAATTGATAATCCAAGTCCATTTCCAATGTGAAGAGTATCATTACCTTCATAAGAGTAGAAAGAAGAGAGGTTGTTGATGTCGTTGGTGATGTGATTGGTGGCGCCGGAGTCCAAAATCCATTCAGTCGAGGTGGAAGATGAGGGTGCAGGAGAAGCTATGTAGGCTTGAGGGTTTTGAGGCCTAGAAGGAGGTTGCCAAGAAGCATCTGCATCATATCGAAACCAACACATGTCTGCAGAGTGGCTGTATTTGTTGCATATCTGACAAGGACCAGTGGGAGCAACTGTTCTGGGAGAAGAATTTTGATTAGGAGGGAAGGGACGAGGATTAAAACCTCTAGGAAAGTTGGGCCGTGGATTAGGTAGAAGAGGTCTGGGATTATATGGGCCGACCTGAGGAGAATTATAGGGAAATCTAGGGCGTGGGTTATAGTTTCTGGGGTTTGGGTTATAGGGTCTCGGATTTGGGTTTGGGTTATAGGGTCTCGGGTTTGGGTTTGGGTTATAGGGTCTCGGGTTTGGGTTTGGGTTATAGGGTCTCGGGTTTTGAGGGTTGGTACCGGTAGCAAACGCAGACGGAGGAGAGAAAGAAGAGAGAGAGGTGGCGGAGCTCTGACCTCGAAGGAGACTCTCGAAACTCAGCAACATACCTTGAACTTCAGTGAAACTAAAAGCTTCATGGCGCCCGGCTGTGATGAGAGAGGCAACAAAGGGGTTGTAATCAGCACCAAGACCATTAAGAACAGCAGAGACCAGCTCAGACTCGGAGTACGGGGACCCAACAAAAGCCAGTTCATCGGCGATGTTGCGGATCTTATTGAGATATTCAGCACACGTAGACGAGCCTTTGGTAGCATTTTGGATCTGGCGCTTCAGATCTAACACTCGAGCAAGAGAGGTAGAAGAGAAGGTATTCTGAAGGGAGCTCCATAGATCCATGGTGGATGTACAGGAAACTACTTGGGATTGAATCGATTCGGTTAGAGAGGCTCGAATCCATCCCAAAAGCAACTGGTCCTGGCGATGCCAACTTAGGTACTCAGGATTGATGGCAATAGTACCATCTGAGGAGGGTAAGGTGGGGGAGGGAGGTGGGGATTCAGGGTTAATAGCAAGGAACCGAGAGAGATTGTATCCATGGATTAGAGGTAGGATTTGGGATTTCCAAATTAGGTAGTTGTTGTGGGTTAATTTGGTTGCAATGGGAAGATTGAGAGTAATAATATGGTCAGATTGAGTAGAGATGTTGAGAGTAGTGGTGGAGCTGGAGTTAGTACCAGTGGCGTTAGCCATGTGGCTCAGATACCATGAAAAGTAAAGAGAATAGAAAGTAGAGAAGGAAGAAGATAAGCTTTTCTATTGTATTTCATTCATTAATCTTAGTTGTATTACATCAGAGAAGAGCTACGCTATATAACAGAAATACAATTGAATAAGACAAAAGAAGGAATGTAAAATAGGTACAAACAGTATGTTATGATAAGAACGAGTAAAAGCATCTCTATGAAATAAAAGCATCTTCCTTCCAGCTAATCAAACTTCAGTAATTGTAACTCCATTGGATGTTGAACTGGAAGGATCCAGTGTATTGTTAACACAAACTTGTAAATATTTGGGACGTGTCAAGATCCTCTCCTCTTCACCGGTTCAGCAACCACACTTCCACTGTTAGAGCCGTGGCTTGGTGTCCCTTCAAGGATAATTTACTGGCATCAGGCGGAGGCGAAACCGACCGTTGCATTAAATTCTGGAATGTCGGTGCCGGTACTTGTCTGAAGTCGGTGGAGACGGGATCAGAGGTGTGCGGCTTGTTGTGGAGCAAGCACGAGCGTGAATTGTTGAGTTCACACGGTCCTGAGAAGAACCAGATTGCCGTGTGGAAATACCCATCTATGACGAAGATTGCTGAGCTCACCGGTCACACCTCCTCTGTGCTATACATGACACAGGTATGAATACCTTTTTCTTCCTGTCAGAGACCTGGTCAATGAGATTTTCAACATTGATCTGATGTTAATTTTTGCTTATTTGTAGTCAATGCTTGATTTTGGTTTACCTGTGATCTGAATTTATTTTCTTTGCAAATTTGTAGAGTCCTGATGGATGCCAAGTAGCATCTGCATCTGCTGATGAGACGTTGAAGCTGTGGCAAATCAATGAGAAGTCAACAGAGAAAAAGACGCCTAAGAGCCCCCATGTGGGGCCGACTAATATGTATAGCTACATTAGATGATAAAGTTCTTTCTTTTGCTGACTTTGTAATTTTGACATTAGATGATCAGGGTTTTTTTTTTCTCAGAGCAGAAAAATTATACTTATGGGATTTTTGTTGGTTTCTAGGTCTCCAGTTGACTCTTGGTTACCAATGTATTTTTTTGTTTCGGTCGGTCTATTAAATTGTACATCTCATACTGCAGAGTGAGGCATATTTGCATTAAGAAAATGTAAATTTTATATAATTTGTATCAAGAAGTTTAAAATAATAAATTTATTTCATTTTTCATTTTTTTATTGCTTGTGTAGGATTTAACAAATCTTTTCAGTTAAACCTCATGAACCTAATTCACTTTTTAAAAATTGACACAAGTTTAGTAAAAAATGAATTCAATGATTTATAAATAATTAATTTTGATAGTAATTTGAAAGATGCAAGTAAGGAAATAAAATGTATGTAAATATGTAATCATGGCAATAAGTTTAGCATATTGCGGTATTGAGTTATCCACTTCAATCTGGAGCCCAGAATGTCTTGTTTAAAAATTTCGGCCCGTCCTGTCGGGTGAAGTTATTGGATCTAAAATTTCTAATTTAACCTGACATTCAACTTTGTCAAAAGTGAACTTGGTGTAATGGTATCGTTATCACAAATTTACTCTAGAAAACATGTGTCATATTAGTCGATCCGATTTTATCCAATCTAGTTTTTTGAAGCAAAAATGAGGCTCTAAGACAGTAAGATCCCATCTTATATTAAGATAAAAGTATACTTTAGCGAGGCGCTAAAGTTGCAAAGAATAAAAAAAGTAACAAAAAAAATGAAATAAACAAGTCATATTAAAGTGATTGTGAGCTCCAGAACATCATTGATCCAATCTAGTTATTCCTCATGTTATTGTTTTCAATTAATTTGTAAATTAGTTTTTAACGTGTCACATATACTTTGCCAAACCACTATACCATTTCACATTCATTTTTTTTTTGTTATACGTGTCCTAGTTTTGGGACCAGCTTGTCAGAGCTAAAGTGTGCTACGCTCTTACACAGCACTTACTCAGTAAACACTTCACATAGCTCAATGATTAGAATACACTTACACGCATATCTTTTGTAAAGCTTATACATAGTGCCCTAGTGCGCTTATACTCAACCATTTTTATATTCAACATTTATATCAGCAGGGAGAGACTCAATGAAGGCTTGATCTTTTCATTAGTTAATACAAGAAGGTTATACAGCTTAAACAATAAAATTGAAATAATCAAGGTTAAATGCCTTAAGAATTTCATAGTTCCAAACCAAATACCAGGTTCCATTTGAACTTTCTGCATCAGCAACAATTTGATAAACATGGTTACTCTACATAGACAATTATATTAGTACCATCTTACTAAAACTTGTCTAATTATTGTCGTAAAAAAAAAAACAATCTGTAAACATATCTCAATACTAAAATAATATGAGCAAATAAAGTATTAGTATGGAGTTTAGAGCACATATTTCAACAAAGTATTGAGTTTAGAACACATATTTCAACTTAGAGAATTTTTGGTTTCTAGATCTCGAGGTGAATTTTTGTTACGAGTATATTTTCCGTCTCACTTGGTCTATTAAAATATAACTTGCAGAGTGATTTATGTGTCACACCCCTGGCTAGGAGGGCATCACAGAACCAATCTTAATTGAGCATTTATTAATATACATCCCTAATATTTAGTTAAGTTACCATAATATATATATATATTAACGAATTCAAAATCCAGAAGTACAAATATCAAGTTTCTAGATTACATACGGACACAACATAGTTCTCAAATACAATTTTAAAAACAGGAAGCTACCTTTTAACTAATCAAGAACCAAATTAACAGATCACTCTAAAAAGAAAACTAGCCATATTGCATACATGCTTTGTTCAAAAGTAGAAACATTCTCACAATTTGACCATTAACAAAATGAGATTTCTTATATATAAAAAATAAACATTAAGATATTTGATTAACAAAAATAAAAGATGATGACACAAGCATCACATACAGAAGATAAAAATCAGATTTTTATAAGCATATTTACATAAGTACACAAACTAGACCTCATTCAAAACATCATATTATAACACTAGCCCAAATATATAATTCACATTACAAACATACAAGCTAACTGGTTCCATTCCAAAATAAACAGTTATGCACACAAATGCTAATATACCAGCCTAGTTCCAAAATTTTAATATACAACACTTGTGAACCTATATAGTACTTACCAAGTAATTACTCAAAATGGTTTATTCCTCTCTGCTCTGACCCTGCTCTTTAACCCTGGAACCCACAAAAGTGGAGAATGAGATCAAGAAGACTTTAACCCAGTACGATATTTAGTTCCATCTTCTTGAATTTTAATTACAAATTTAGAAACTAATTATTTTACTAAGTCAAAATACAATTAATCAAATCAAATAGATAACATTTACTTTTATTTCAAATAGGCATAATAATGTCAGAATAAATCATTTAATGCAATATGAAAATATGAGTGTGTCGTGTTGAATCGTGTCATATTATTATATTATTTTTAAATTAAAAAATATTAAAACAATTAAAAGTAAGAGAAAAATTACTAAACATAATAATTTATTATTTGATTAAGTTTAAACTTTTTATTAATATTTTTGTAAAAAATAATAATTAGATTAGAAGACTATTATGGTTTAAATGATGGTAAATAATATGATATATATTATAAATTGAAATTAAATTATTAACTTTGCTTAAATAATCAACATTAATAATTAAATTTGTGTTGAGGTGTGTTCAATTGGTACTGCGTTGGTGTGCTTTAGTGAGGAGGCCAAGTAGTGGTGCAATAGTGAATGAGTTTGGTACCAGTACTTGTTGTAAGGAATTGGATGGGTTCAAATCAATTTCAGGGTTACAAGAATACTTAGTTTACTTTACGAGCATTATTGTCAAGTTTAACGTGTCACATATACTTTGCCAAACCACTATACCATTTCACATTCATTTTTTTTTTTGTTATACGTGTCCTAGTTTTGGGAACAGCTTGTCAGAGCTAAAGTGTGCTACGCGCTTACACAGCACTTACTCAGTAAACACTTCACATAGCTCAATGATTAGAATACACTTACACGCATATCTTTTGTAAAGCTTATACATAGTGCCCTAGTGCGCTTATACTCAACCATTTTTATATTCAACATTTATATCAGCAGGGAGAGACTCAATGAAGGCTTGATCTTTTCATTAGTTACCCAAGAATACACTGAACACAGAAATTCAATTTCGTTTCTTCAAAGTCACAGCAGTCAATTACTTTTTTTTTGCAAATAAACTCACAAGCCTCACCTTACTATAGCTGACCATTTGCAAGAAAAATCAAGCATCAGGTTTACAGTATACATGTTTAATATCAATTCCATGGCAATAAGTCAATAACCCTTTTTCACTATGGTCCTTAATCTTTCCAAGAATTACATGGGGATAGACAAAGAGTCAGTGAACAGCAGCAAACTAGTTTCAGAACCTTGTTTTGGCTTACACAGAGACTATGAGCAACAACAGTATTAAATAAAGGACTAAATCAAAAGAGAAGAGACCAGATTCCTGTACCTAAGCTGTATCTCTACACTAGCTAACGGTTCCAATTATGACAATTACAAAAGGGCCCTGGCATTTTATTGAATTTCACGATAAAGGCAGCAAGTAAAATAAGGGACATGAATTCACGTCAGATATTGCTAAACAGAAAACTTCACTTAAGTCCTTGATTTTATAGCAATTGCAAATTTGTTTATCACTATCCATGACGGGTATGACATGACATTTTTCTATGGACATTATGCATATTTAATTAACTACATGATGAACATGGCATATCCTGCATGTAATGTAATGTAATGTACATAATTACAGCAGTAATCAATTGACTGGGCCTGCCAAAGCTATGCTATGGAGGTGATCCAAACAAGCTGCGTGAACAAAGATTTTGCTTCTCAAGCGCTACGCGCCTTTGAAGTAAGGTGCAATTTATATATTAATCAGATATCTGTCATGCGCCATTGCGCAATCAAGAACCAGATCAATTCATGAAGTAAAAGAGAAAGAAAAGAAATCATAGTGATTTCATTCATGAGAAAAGCCACATCTTTAGTATCGTGAATAAAGCAAAGTAATTTAATTAATCAATTCAAACACCATGCTAAACGAGGAATATCAGTTAAAATTAGACTCCTAAATGTATTTCAGCATTTGCAATGGTCTGTGACATTAGAATTGCTCTTAGAGGTGGACCATAGAAACTTACTCAAGTTTACATTTTATACTCTTCATGTGCCGTGCACAGTTAGAGCTTAAGTGAGGGAGTTAGTATCAATTGATTCACCTATGGACTCATACCTAATTTCCTCAAATTCTACACACCTTCTTATACGCGATTCTTGATCAAGATCATCTGACGCCAGGCGCCGTCTGATCTGACCTCGAAATCGAGATCAATTAGTCACAAGAGAAAGCAAATCGACATTAATTGAAATGCAAGACCACATCTGACCCACTAATTAAGCGAGTATGAGAAACTATAAAGAAATCAAACAATCAACAAAGGTCAATTTCATAATCAAAGGGTTGCATTGTCGGACCAAACGCCGAAAGCAAGAATTCAAAACAAGAACACGTGATTTTCATTCAAAATCTTCGTTCTCAGTTACAAACCTTCAATTCGAAGTCACCTTTTCCCTTCTTGCTGATTACAATTGCTTCAGATGCCTCGATTTCGTCTAATTTCCCTTTCTTTTAACCTACCTATCAATTGTTTGAGGAAATGCCTTTCTCTAATGTGTACATAATGTGTGGCTCTCTCATCTCAGATTTTTCAAAGAGGCTCTTCTCCGGTTTCGAGAAATCTCTCTCTTTCTCTCTCTCTTTTTTTTTTTTTTTTTTTAAAGAAAAGTCCCTTCTTGCTCCTGTCCGGATTTGTTTGATTGGAGGTGAAGTTAGAGGTCCAAGTTAGCATTTTTAAAGTTTGTGGTTGAAGTTAGGGATGTTAGAGATTGTGGAAAGTTAGTACTAACTTGAATTTAAAAAAATGATGTTTGGTGTGATATTATAGAATTAGAGATTGAAGAAAATAATAAAATATTAATTTAGTTATTTTTTTACAACTAATTACATTTACTATAATAAATATTATATTAATTATCATATTATTATTATTATTATTATTATTATTATTATAACAATAATATTATAATAACTACATTACAATCTTAATTATTATTTATTTTTTATAACTATAATTATCAATAATTATACTTTTATATTTATTATTGTAATTTTAATCAGAATTAATGTTATACTTATTACTAAATAATAATAATAATAGTTATTAATATTATAGTAATTTTATTGAAATATAACAATGATGAGTGGATTTTATATGCATATTCAGGTATCATTTTGTCTCCAAACTAAACCAATTATCTTGTGTTTATATAGTTTACAAAGTTTAGATGAGTTTAGGTTAGTTTAATTAGAGTTTTGTGTCAAGAATGAGTTACTACCATATTTTCTAGTTTTATTGCAGATTCTGGACAAGAAATGACTTGGATGAATCTATTAACTTGAAGAGATCGTTCTAAGCTTTCCAACGGATCTTGAATCACCTCAAACGGAGTTCGGATGAAGGAGATATGCCCAAAATACTGATAGGACGCAGTGCTCACATTTCCGGCGACCCGCTGAAAATCCCAGCGACCCGCCAGACCTGGAACTGTCAGATTTATCAGAATTTTCCGATTTAGCAGTTCTATATTTGGATGACGGTTTCTACCGACTCTAGGTGCATCTAGAGCACGTCTTCAGTTATTTCCAACATTTCTACACCTTCCCAATGCCTATTAAAGACTAGTTTGAGGTGGAAAAGAGAGAGAACAAGAGAGATACCAAATCCAGGGTAAAAGTTAGGGTTAGATATTGAGTTATTTGAGAGTTAGGTCTCAAGTCCAGATCGTGGTAGCGCCAAGCAGGTTGATTGCAACAGCAAGAGACGTGTTTGATAGGAGACTTCGACGCGCAAGAGGGAAGCAAGAGCAATTGGTTGTAATCTTTCTTTATTCTCATTTTCTCTTGTGTTTGTATGATGTCTCTTAGGCACTGCTCCAGAAGGGATGAATGGGAGCGAAGGAAGAGTAAGGAAGTCGTTTTACCCTGCTCCAGTTGGCGCTACTGGGTGACATAGAGAAAATCGAAGGAAACCCAATGTCCTCAGGAGCCCGTTTGGATAAACAATGAGTTATCCCCGATTTTGGGGTGTAATAGAGATTCCCCGAGAGTTACATTTTTATGACGATAATGTCCTTTTGTTATTTGATTTCTCTCTAATATTGGACCCTACAAATTTATGATATGTCAAGTTCGGATCTTTGAATAAAATTTGGAAAGGATAATATAGTCTTTTACTTATTACAAACAAAGTTACTACCGTTTACTTCTACACATGCTATTTTCATTCTGGAGCAAGGAATCTTCAATGCCATATCTTTCCTTCATCTTCTTTCTTCTTCCATTCCTTTTCTTTTCCCTTTTCTTCAAATTCTGGAGCAAAGCCTTAGTTATTGATTGTTTGTTCTAGGGCTATGGTTGTAAACTCGAATTCTTAGTTGTTGATTGCATGTTTATTTAGTTTATTTGATATCTTTATGTTTTATACCTTGCTTGAATTGATTATGCCATGATTATTTAAGTAGATTTGTTTACACCCGTTAAGTAGAGCTCGCTTAATTGCTAGGTGGTTAAGTCCAAACAAACTTAGATTATTAGGCATGATTATGATTAACTTGAAGGTTTCCAACTGAAAGGTTAAACCAAGACTAATTAATGAGAGTTAAGTCTTTTCCAAAGAGTGAAGACTCAAGGATTTCATAGGTTAGAAAGATATAGACTCGTAGAAACTAGACCAAGAAACGATAGTTGAAATCTAGGTTCTATATGAGAAAAATTGAGTTAATCAATTGATAACTAGACCTAAAACGAGAGTTTGATCTAGGAACCTTAATTAAGCCATTATCCTCACACAATTGTCAACTAAATTAGCGGGCCGCTGAGTGAACCAGCGAGGTTGTCTATACCCGCCAAGTAACCAACGACCAGTCTAATAGATTAGCAACCTAAGTTCTTTTAGCGGGCCGCTGGAACTGGGACTAAGAAGAAGCGTTAGCAACAAAAAACCCTAGAATTACGTGACTTGTTGAATTTCTCTCATTAGTTCTTGTTTTGACCTTGAAACTAGACTTAGGATTTCTCTTGAATTCTATTCAAGAGAGTTTTGGATTGACTAGTATTCCACCAATTACTAATCATAAGTTCCAAACATTTTTGAAATGCAAGAAAGACTGACCAGGGCAAAAATGCTATAGACGCAAAATATGGGAGAAAAGACAATGTTTTCTTTTTTTTTCATTTTGGATTTGTAAATGAAATACTTAATCAACTTCCTTTATCCAATGACTCTAAAGGATATTGATTTCTTTGATTGAAGGAAACACGAGTATTCTAACAAGTACGTTATAGAATCTATGGATCTATTCTTATTTTCTTTCGATTCTAAATTAGTTTTTAGATTTTGAAGATCTAGAAAGAGTATAGAAATAGAAATCCTTAATTCACATAAGAGTTGAACCGTCTAGCTAATTTAGTAAAGTAAAAGACCGGTATTCCAACACCGTCCCTGTGGATTCGACCCTCAAGCTGTTCTACAAACGATTAGATCAGTAGACACAAGGTTTTTATTTTGAGACTTGATTTCCCCATCGATCAAACAACGACATCAATAATTGTTATTAATATTTAATATTATAACTATAATTAGAAAGCATGATTAATACGAATTAGTACACTAATAATAATAATTATTATTATCTTAATTATATTACTATATTAATTTTTAATAATTTATAGTTGTAATTAATGTTATGTTACTAAATAATAATAATTATAGTTATTTTAATATTATAATTATAATTAATATAATAATTACTACAATACAGATGATAATAATAATTATATTGATTTTTTAAGTTGGTCATGACAACAAACTTCTCTAACTCAATATTTTGTCAAGTTTAAAGAAGTAAAGTGAAGTTAGTACTAACTTCATTAACTTTGAGTGTGTTTGGTTGACGAGGGTTAAAAAGTTAGAACTCTAACCTCAAGTTTGCTAACTTTTCAGGCAACTAAACCTACCCGTAGTATATATAGGCAACCGTGGCCGAGTCGTTTCTTTGAAAGGCTTGAGATTTCGTCGCATCTCAACTGTCAATGGGTGAGCACACAGATTGTCATTCAATCCAAACATTATGAGTGTCTATCTCAACCACACAAGCTGTACTTCTCTTTTAGAAACATAATCCAATTGGATACAGTTCAACATGCCATTCTCAATTATTTAGACATAACAAAAATATTTATAAGATGCAATAATTACAGAATACAACATGCATGCTACTAGTTAAATGATTATGCAATTAAAATTCAGGTGGAATCCGTACCTGTGCCCAAAATAAACAATAAAAATAAACAACAGCAAATAACAAGTAATCCTACATATCATCAATCACACCGGTTGCAACCGGCTCCAACACCTGGTCTGACCCTACATAAATAAAAGCTACACAGTCCTAAAATAGGCAAGTAACATAAGGGAAGTAACATGCAACAAAATAAACCAGCAATACAATTCTACTTAGCAACTGAACATTAGAAATTTAAAGATTAATAATCCTTTATTTACATAAATTAAGAAGGGTAATTAGGGAACTTCATAGCTAGAAAGTAATTAATAGTATTGGACAACAATACAAATAGTACAACAAGGGTACCAGTAGGTACCAAGGCTTAGGATTCTACACCTAAATCAGGGCTGAACCCATATTTGATACCTATTCAATGAATTTCAAAGCTAGACAACAATAGTGATTTTAGTGTTTGTGTCTACTTAAGACTGAACTTAGTTTTCAACACTTATATATCAAATTTAACTAACAAACTATTTGTGTAATCATTCCATGTGCTTAACTTTATTGGTTCTGTTAATTAAACAATAAATAATAATTTACAATAAGCAATTAAAATTCAACAGTGAGCAATGAAGTTAATAAAAGAGAACCAATTTGCAAAGGAATCAAAATTCTTATGAAGATATCCTATCCTAATAGTTAATATTTGTACTTTAAGAAAATCGATTTTAGCTCTAATTTCTAACTAATTTGAGAAAATTTGATGAAACCTTAAAATTAAACATACAACAAATTCTGATAAAAATTTCGCAATTAAAACACAATAGTATAACTCTAATCCAAGGACTTGCTTACCTGATTTCAACTAAAAATTGAAGATGCGAAATATGAAGTCGAATTCACAAATTTTCAGTTTTTATACTGCTCAATCCCAAATAGAACTTGCTCTCAACACTAAATTTGACTTTTTTTTTGTGATTTTTCGAGAATTTTTAGATAGGGTTTGATGCACCAACTAGAAGGATGTATTATTTTCAGTCTAGAAAGTAAGAAACACAAATGAAAAGAAGATTAAGAAATGTGATGCGTACATGAAGGAACTAGTCCCAATACAGAGTTCTACAAAGTTCTAACTTGGAAAATTCAATTACCCATGAAGCACCATTTAATATATGAACTAAACACTTGTCTTGACAAGTGGGCTCCACATGTCACAAGTGGATAATATCATAAGCCAAGAGTACTCAACAATTGAAATGAAATAAACTTTTCCCCTTTCTCACCAACGTCAGCCCAAAAATAAAAATGAAAAGTTCTAAGTATAAGGCATGCATATATATTTCCAAATAGTAATATTTCACTCTACATATCACTACTAGTTGCGCATAAGTAAATATGATAAATAGTAAAAATTTCTATAATGTTAAATAGAAATATATAAGTTTTTATATTCTCTAATTTCCAAATAATGGTGGGTATAAAATTTAAATTTCATGATCACTCAATTCAAGCAATTCCATCAAAATTTCAGAAATATCAAAATAACAAAAATTCATAGTATCACATTATGTATTCATCAAAATTGTAAATTTTTTAATTTGATTTGTCAAATATTTAAAATAATTTTTTTAATTTTTTATTTTTTTGATCCCTCTAAACAAACTCTATATACGTTTGGTAGGTTCTGAAAATGCACATGCTTCTGTTTCTGTATTGTTAGACAATCCAAATCGAAAAGTTAGGAATTTTATTTATTTTGCAATGGGAATAAGTAATTAATTAAAGCAAAAGCCTAGCTAACGACGGGTCCTAACTGTCTTCTATCATAGACGTTGATCCAAATCTGATGGTCAATTTTGGGTAATATTATTAAAGTGGGAGCATCTACAAATTTCACATTGAGCTTGGCCTTCTTTATTTCTTTGTTCAAAGTTCAACATTAAAAAGGTACTATGAATAACTTTAACTCAATCGAAACTCTAGAACTTATCAACAATACATGGATAGTTCCTCTCTTACTAATTTCTTTCTCATTCAATAATGTAGTTTCCAAGCAATCCCAAAAATTAGAACAAAATAAATAAAATCTCAACGTAGTGATTCTTATATTTTGGGACATGACGTTAAATAATCATTATATATTTTTTTAACACCTACAATGTTCACCAAGTCCTTTGATTGGACAAATTTGATTTACATCACTCCACAAAAATTAAACCAAAGCAATTTTCTCATTCAAAGTAAATTAAATTCTTAAATGTGCAGGGACACAAATCTACAGTTCTTCAAGATCTTAGTATTGTAACCTTGCCGGTTCGAATTAGTGCTTGTTTTTCAAAATCAGACTAGAGCCATGAATAAATGGTAAATTTACCAGCATCACCGACTTTTTATCTGTAAAGCTGTATAATTTTTCAAATTACTTTGGAAAGAGTAAATAGAATCGATATTTATTAGCATTGATAAAATAGTTTTTTTTTAAGGAAAACAAGGGTCAAGCCATTATCTTTCATATATTAAAAAAAACTGTTAATGGAGATGCTAGCCAGTTGCTAGCAAAGAAAAGATAAAATAGTTCAAGTCCGGGCAAATTGCTATTTGTGAGGAAAGTTTGGGTATTTTTTGGTGAAAATTTTCGATTTTATCCTAAAAGAGCAAAAATTGCACTTCACAGTTCAAGAGTTGTAAATATATTAGTTGTAAAAATTTCGATTTTCTCCTTGGTGATTATCAGAGAAACTCTTAACAAAAAGTCTTTAATAATCTCCGAAACAATTAGCACTTGTTAGTTGTAAATATATTAGGTCCGAAGTTCGTTCAATCGGCCATTTTCTCTTTATTAACTGAAAGAGTTGGTTCATTTTGCATTTTTGCAAAATACTGCTAATTGATAAAAACAACTTCCATAGATATTTTATTTAAACTAAAAAATTACCATAACAATAAATTTTCAAACTATGTATGAACATATTATTTTACGTACATTTTGTTCGATATAAATAGTGGCACTCGGGTTGAAAAAGATGCTTGTAAAATTTAAGTTGGGACAAAGAGAGCTGCCAAAAGAAACTAAAGAAAAGAAAAGAGAGAAAAAAAAAACAAAGTGAGAACAAAAGTGATTTATTGTGCACGTCAAACATTGCTATTTTTGCAAATGGTCGGTTCTAAATAGTAAATACCAAAGTTTCTTTTTTTAGAGATGCTAGGTAGAGGCTACCTAGTTAAGTAAAACCAAAGTTGAAACCAATGATTTTACAAAAAAAAAAAGGATAATTGGTTGGAAATAAGAAAAATAAATGAAGAGTTTCATCTTAAATAGTTAAATTGTTCTCGCCAGAAAAAATGATCTCACAATTTTAGATCGAACCGTTCAAACCAAAAATGCATAGATCGAATCGTTAACGTAATTTAAGAAGGTTATTTCTAAAAAAAAAAAAACGTAATTCAAGACGGATGTGATCATGTGATTGAGTTGGATACTTCAAATTGTAAAAATAGGGATTAATTATTTTGCTAGTCGAATAACAAATTTGGAAATAAAAGCCTTTGAAAGCTCCTGATTGGCTATAAATTAGTCGTTGATCCAAATGTGATGTACCATTTTGGGTTCTAAAGACGGATCAGATACAAAGTTCACCTTAAGCATAGCCCGTTTTTATTCATTTGTTCAAAATACAAACATGGAGAGGTATATGATTAACACTATATTCTTACAAAACTCATTTTACAAAAATAACAAATAACCCCAGTTTCCGATAATAGCATCTAATTAACTGTAACAGCGACGCGTTAATTCCGAAAATAACACAACACATGACCGACATAAGCTGCCTATAAATTAACGAAAACCATCCCCTGTATCTCTCCTCTCATTCATTGTTGCTCTCTGATTCGTTTCTCTTGCTCAACCTCGTTAACATCGCTCGCATCTCAACTCTCTCTCGCAACCCACATCTTCCGATCATATTCAAACATCTCAATTCAATTTTGATCTGCAATTTCTTTGCCTTTTTTCACTTTTTAATTGAATAATAGAGATTGATCACTTGTCTGTTTGTTCTTTCGTTCTTTTTGTTCTTGTTCGGTTTTTTTTTCTCAGAATTGTTTGTTTTTAAATTATGGATGCAGATATTTATCGTGAGCCTCTACCAGATGTCCGTCGCTGGCGTAGGCCACCATGGGCTTCATCCCGACCGACAACACGTGGTTTCGTAAGTTCTCCTCCTCACTCTAACAATCTGATTTTCCGTAAAATTAGGTCTTGATTAGTTTTCCATGGAATGCGTTCAAACAAATTAACATGGTAAGATAATAAATTTGGTTTCGTCAAAAAAAAAAAAAAGATACTAAATTTGGTGTACCCTATTATTGGCACCTGCTTCAAGAGTCAACAGTCAAATTATGTTAAATTAACCACCTACCCTGCTGTTCCATTTTCAAAGTGTTTAGAAAGAACTGCGCAAAAGAATATAACATTCTTAGAAACAAATAGTTTTCAAATTTATATACAACACAATTTATCTGATCTTTTAGTTTGTTGAAAGAAGAAGCACTCGCTGTTAATTAACAAATTCAGTAATTGCAAAAAGTAGCAATATCTCAACAGGAAAAGAACACGAGAAAGTATCATATTTTTCAAAGATGAAAGTAGAAAAGAAAAATTGAACGCATGAACTATTAATATTATTATTACTTTATAACATTGCTTGTCTTTATCCATTACATGGAATCAGAATTTGAATTCAGTACTTTCGCCCTAACATAAAAAAAATACAGGGAGACAGATTTATTCCAAATAGAGGTGATCGAATGAATATGAATATAGCAGAGGCTCTTCTAAACATACCAAGAAAAGATGAGAGCACAGAAGAAGTATCGCCTTCTAGAGCTGCCTACAGGAAGCTTCTTTCCGACACCATGCTCCAGGGAAGAACTCGCGTATTCTCTTTCAGCAACCGACCACGCAGCCCCCTCAAGTCTTCCCTTGAAGCCCCAACTCCAACTCACATACAGCCAGCAAGGAAGCGTAGGCAAATTCCTCAGGTAATTAGTTGGTTTGATTAGCACATAACTGAATATGGTAAACTGCTATTTGACTATTTAACTAATCTTATATTAATTTGATCGATCAACACATAGCTAATTAATTAATTTTTCAAACTGCAGTTTTCCCTTTTTATTTCTTGATTTCATACATTTTTCCTTTTTGAACCCCTCAGGCACCAGAGAAAACATTAGATGCACCAGATATAGTAGGTGATGATCGGTTTAACGTGCTTGACTGGGGAAACAAAAATGTGCTATCCATTGCACTTGATGATAAAGTATACTTGTGGAATGCTACAGACGGCTCTACCACAGAATTGGTGACTGTACCTGAAAGTTCTGCCCCAATTACAAGTGTTAGTTGGGCTCCAGATGGCCGCCACATCGCCATTGGCCAATGCAATTCCATTGTGGAACTGTATGATGTCACTACCAAAAAGCTGGTTTGTGTTATTAATTTGATTGAAGTTCAAACTTTTTTTCCCTAAGATCTTCTGAGTAATTTATAGTCCTATGTGAAAATCACTCATATCTACCCATATCTTGATTGAAATGATAGGTGCCCCTAAGAATTTGCTTCATATGAATTTCTAATGAGTTTTTTTTTTTTTTTTTAATGACGTCCTTCAACAGTTGAGAACTCTAGCTGGTATTCACCAAGGCCCAGTTGGATCTCTTGCATGGAACAACAATCATCTTCTCACAACTGGTGGTGCGCATGGGGCAATTATCAACAATGATGTCAGAATCCAGTCGCATGCCGTCAGATCATACCGTGGCCATGACGACGTAATTTGTGGTCTCAAATGGTCTTCATGTGGTAAGCACCTTGCAAGTGGAGGAGCTGACAAACTTCTAAATATTTGGGACGTGTCAAGATCCTCTCCTCTTCACCGGTTCAGCAACCACACTTCTACTGTTAGAGCCGTGGCTTGGTGTCCCTTCAAGGATAATTTACTGGCATCAGGCGGAGGCGAAACCGACCATTGCATTAAATTCTGGAATGTGAGTGCCGGTACTTGTCTGAAGTCGGTGGAGACGGGATCAGAGGTGTGCGGCTTGTTGTGGAGCAAGCACGAGCGTGAATTGTTGAGTTCACACGGTCCTGAGAAGAACCAGATTGCCGTGTGGAAGTACCCGTCTATGACGAAGATTGCTGAGCTCACCGGTCACTCCTCCTCTGTGCTATACATGACACAGGTATGAATATTTTTAACTTAGTTAATCGACTTTTTGTTTTTGTCTAAGGAATGCCAGTATTGTTGGAGACGGTATCCTTGCTGTCCGAGACCTGGTCAATGAGATTTTCAAAATTGATCTGATATTAATTTTTGCTTATTTGTAGTCATTGTTTGATTTTGGTTTACCTGTGAACTGAGCTTATTTTCTTTGCAAATTGTAGAGTCCTGATGGATGCCAAGTAGCATCTGCATCATCAGATGAGACGTTGAAGTTGTGGCAAATCAATGAGAAGTCAACAGAGAAAAAGGCGCCTAAGAGTCCCCATATGGGGCCGACTAATATGTATAGCTACATTAGATGATATAGTTTTTTTTTTTCTTTTATTTTTTGTCCAGAGCAGAAAAATTCTACTTATGGGATTTTTGTTGGTTTCTAGCTCAACAGTTGACTCTTGGTTACCAATGTATTTTTTGTTTTTCGCTTGGTCTATTAAAATGTACATTTTATACTGCAGTGTGATGCATATTTGCATAATAAAATTGCAAATTTTATATTAATTGTGTCAAGAAGTCAAAAATAACAAACCTATTGAAGTTTCCATTTTTTTTTATTGCTTGTGTATGATTTAACAAATCTTTGAAGTAAAATCTTATGAACCTAATTCAATTTTTAATTTAAATTGACAAAAAATTTGTAAAAGTTGAATTCAATGATTTTGGACCTCACGTTAAATAATCATTACATTTTTGTAACACCTACAATGTTCACCAAGCCTTTGATTCGACATATTTGATTTACATCACTCCAGAAAATTTAAGTCAAAGCAATTTTCTCATTCAAAGTAAACCAAAACAACCTTAAATGCGCAGGGAGTCAAATCTACAATTCTTCAATATCTCAGTTTTGTAACCTTGTCAGTTCGAATTAGTGCTTGTTTCTCAAATCTGACTAGAGCCGTTAACAAATGGCATCTAATCATCCATGCATCTATTAAGTTGTTTCCCAAAGTTTGTGCATAGTAAGAATCAGACTTCAAACCTCTTTTTTTAATTTTTTCCCCCTGATCTCCATCTCTGCCACTTCCATTGAAAATCAATCATTTTGTAACAGATCCATGGATGGACTTTACTGGTAAATTGCACTGGTCCCTAAGCTAACATACACTCGTCAGGAACAAGATTTTATTGTTAGAAATTGAAGTGATTACAGTTGATTTGGCTATTTGAAGATAATCTTGGATGAATCTTGGAATAGTAAAAAGTAGAATGAAGAAGAGAGGGTAAATGAATGAGTAATCAATTGTATTGCATTTGAGTAAACTGGTATTGCACGCATAGGTCACATGACCTGTTATATTTGAGAACTAAATATCACATGATAATCACGAACCCAACCACTAAACCTAAGCATCATGTACATAGTCTAATACTATGTCAGGTTTTTCTGAACAAAATTATAGTTGTTAGAAAATAATACACCATCGCAATTTTTCAATCAGAAGGCCATTGTATATCTAGCTAGTTCTTATCCGAATCATGTACCACAAAATAAAGATGACATGGTAGCTGACAAATTGTCTCAGTTCTGAAAAGAGTTTATCTATGGTGATTATCAGAGGAACTCTTAATAAAAAAAGTCTTTAATAATCCCAAAAATAATTAGCACTTGTTAGTTCTAAATATATCAGGTCTGTGGTTGTTCATTTAATCGGCCAATTTTTCTTTATAAGCTGAAAGAGTTGCTTCATTTTGCATTTATGCCAAGTAATGCTAATTGATAAAAACAACTTCCGTAGATATTTGGTTTGTTTAAATCACGGTCTCCTTTCCATTATGCAGTTTTTTTTTAGTAGCTAATTTGATTTAGTACTCTTATCTGTTTTCTTTAGCATATACATTGACCAAATTTTTTCATCAGAAAGGTGATTAAGCTTAAATTAGACAGAAATCACAAGCATCTCTGTGCTTACATACTGAACAATGATTTAAAGGAAACATCCAAATATGCAAATTAAGTAAATACCAGGATTTCATGCCGAATTGTACTTACTATCTAGTTTGAAGCGACCAGCAATCGAGTTTCCTTGAGCATATAATTAATTTGGTTCTGTTTTGTCTTACCAGAATAGTTCTATAGAAACAGCCAAAAACTAGTAGTCTGCCTTCCTAAATTATAACTTGAGCATATAAATTTTTGCAGGGATTGGTTACAATAAATTTCTGGTTTGCTTTTATTTTAAGTCCATGAGCCGTGAAAATAGATTTCTATATTGATTGAATAAGCTAATTGGCTTCTGAACGTTAGGATTCCATCAATCACACTCGTGATGTTGATTGTTGTTGGTACATGGCCTGATGTTAATTGAAAATTTTTGAAGGTTTATATGCAAAATTTGTGGTCTAGCGGGTCGGGTCTGAATGTGCAAAATTTTGAAGGAAATGCGTATTGAAGATCACTAATGCATCATTGATGTTATTTGAAAGGGGCCGGTACATGCTTCACTGTTGTTAAAGGAGGCCGATACATGCTCCAGGATGGTACTCCATTTTCACTTCTGTTATCCTTTAGTCTGAATTTTCTGGACTCTTGCTTTGACGTATGTAGTATCAGCTATTCCTTTTTAGTTGTATTGATGTTAAAGGAGGCTGGTACATGCTCTAGGATGGTACTCAAGGAGGCCGGTACGAAGCAACAAATTTACATGTTGTGTCAGGTGTGGAATTGCAATCAGCAATCATAAAAGATGGAAAGGAAATGAAATTAGGAGTTGGGAAAGAGTCAAAGCCAGTCAACAAGATGGGATCCGTTAAGATTGACAGAATGAATAAAGAAGACGTTAAATCATTCACAGCTGCAGAAGGGGACCCAGTGCAAGAGGTTGACGGTGTTAAGGAGGGAAATGAATGAGCTGGCGGTTAGAGAGAAGGTAGGGACCACTGGAGCATCGCTAACTGACATTTCAGGAATTACAGCGATAATTAGCTTAGCAGTTGTTTGTAATTTCTCGTTTTTATCTTCAGATATTTGTAAGAGGTTATATAAGTAATTGGGGAGGATAGTTAGGGTTTCTTCTTATGCGATTTCTAGATCTGAACCAACCAAAAACCTCATTTCCTTATTTCTAATTTCAATTTCACCTTTTATTGTATCTTCTTTAGTAAGAGGATTAATATCCGACTATTATGCAAATTTAATCGTTGCTTACTGTTTCTTCCTTCTCAATTGAATTCTCTTTTCCGTTTTCAATAGTTTATCCCAATTTCTTAAACCTTATGAACCTAATTCACTTTTTAATTTATATTGACACAAAATTTTGTAAAATTGAATTCAATGATTTATAAATAATTACTTTTGATAGTAATTGTAAAGATGCAAAGTAAGAAAAGAAAATAATGTAATCATGGCTTGAATAAGTTTAGCGTATTGGAGTTATCCACTTCAATTTCGAGCCCAAGATGTCTTGTTATAAAATTTCAGCCCGTCCTGTCTGGTGAAGTTATTGGATCTAAAATTTCTAGGAAATTGATTACTAAATATACCATCTCAGGCGTCGCTAAATATAAAGTGAACATATACAGCAAATAAAGTGAACATATAGACGATCTAAGTGAACACATACAAACAAATAAGTTCAATGAAAATAAGTTGAATATACATTTAAGCTTCTCAACAAGTGATGACAACACTTATTTGTTTGTAAGTGTTCACTTAGATTGACTATATGTTCACTTTGTTTGGTGCATATGTTCACTTTGTATTTAGCGATGGTTGGGATGGTATATTTGCCGCACTTATAATTCCTGAAATTTCTAATTAACCTGACATTCAACTTTGTCAAAAGTGAACTTGGTAGCGTTATCACGAATTTACTAAAGAACATGTGTCATAGTCGATCCGATTTGATCCAATCTAGTTATTCCTCAATCCTCATGTTATTGTTTTCAATTCTAACTTGTAAATTAATTTATTTTAAACTCCAAACTGTATAATTTAATCGTACAACTGACAACAAAATTTTCACAACCACCAAATTTTATTTTATAAAAGTACGTCACAATTTTTTTTAGAAACATTAGATTCCTAATTACACTTTTAAGTTAACCTCGTTCAATCATAGTGGATAAGTAAGTGAAGGTGCAGGAGACTTTGACGTTTTCCTCGGATACGACTGTATATATAAAATAATAAAATTAATCTATTTTTAATTAATAAACTAATTTATATTTAGAAATTTAACATTTAATAATATTATGTTAATAATATAATGTTATTGGTTTAATGTATTATATTATTATATGTTATTAACATGCCAATTATGGCATTTTTTATGTGACTTCAAAAATTATATAAATTATTTTTTAAATCGAAAATTTTACAATGTAGTCTATCAATTAAAATAAAGAATCTCTTTTGTTGATATGCCATGAATGGGTGCATGGTGCAGTATATACAAGTAGTTCTGATAAAAAAAAATGCTAGCCCACCAAAACACCTTTACAGTTTACATAGTCATATAAGCCCAGCCCAGGCCGGCCTCAATAATCATGTTGTTTTCTCCAGTTTTTGAGGTGATTTGTTAGTCCCACAAGGGGAACGCACATTATATATATAGAGCCTATATAAGCAATGTGTTAGGATGCAAAGCTGACGATCTAGCGGTGTTACACGTGGTGCGTATAGAGTTTTATAGGCTCCTATATTATTATAAATAAAATAAAATAAAATAAATATAAATATAAAAATATAAATTATAATTATAATTCTTCCATTCTGATTCTGATTTTCCATCTCTCTTTCTCCTCTCCAGTGGCGGATCCAGAAAATTTTTTAGGCTAGACACAATTATAATATAATAAAATAAATGATAATTTTAATAAAAAAAAGTCATTCCAAACATATATAATTAGAATATTATAAAAAACATCATCTTTTTCATAAACTGAATCACTTTTTCATAATCTTTACTTCTCTATCAATCACAAAAAAAAAACTGCAAAATAAAATCTAATTCTAATTTTCTAATGCAAGTAACAGTCCTTTGCGCGTCTTCATAGTTTGAAATCTTTACATAATTGCTTTTCTTGGAACCTTTTTGAATACATCTCTTTCTATGTAGGTAAAGAGCCGTACTGGTTTCTAAGATATAAAAGCAATAATTGACTAATTTGATTTACCAGTACAACTGCAATGGTATGTCTAATTAACCAGAAATATGAAATAACTATGGGCTATGGGACTATAACATAATTTTCAATTTTTTTTTAAAAAGGCAAAATTAAGACAACATATGATAATCCAATTATGAATATGTTATATAGATGAAATATACATCAAGTACACAACAAGAGAGTAAAATAAAAGAAGTCACAAGGAGGTCAGATGAAATAATTGATGAACACCAGTCTTAATTTCGCCTTTTACAAAATTATAAGCGCTAGTACACATACAATTACAAGGATTGAAAATTTGAAATATATCTATTATCTCTAATGCAAAACGTAAATTGAATAATAAAAAAAAATTGAAAGAGAAAGGCACCATGTTTCAGATCGTATGAGACAAGAATGAAGAATTTAATACGCTATCGAGGTAGTCCTGAACTCATGGTGTACTTGGTGGAGTCGGTGCCTATGTGGAGATAGGAGATTAGAGAGTGCACAGCGCATAGAAGAATTTTAGAGATGGCCAGATCAAATGAGTCACATAGATCGGAGAGATGTGATGGGATGAATCAGCGAGAAATAGTTTAACCTAACCTTAACTTTACCTCTTCTTTCGAATCAGACAATCAGCGAATAATAGCTTTCAAAAGCAGAATTGCGAGTCCAATTCAGTGCAAAATCCAAATACAGAGAAAAACATAAATTGTTAAAATTCTCTAAGCCCAAAGCCCAAAACCACAAATGCACCGGACACTCCCTGCTCCTCTCCATAGCCCTCGAGCTATGTTACTAAGATACGGGACCCTAGAGCTATGTTACTATGATACGATTTGACTGTATCGTCACTAACGAGTGCCGTATCTGATCGGAGCAAGGAATATTTAATTTATATTTGTATTTATTTAATTTAATTTAATTTAATTTAATAATAATAATATAGGAGCCTATAAAACTCTGTACGCACCACGTGTAACACCGCTAGATCGTTAGCTTTGCATCCTAACTCATTGCTTATATAGGCTCTATATATATAATGTGCGTTCCCCTTGTGGGACTAACAAATCACCTCAAAAACTGGAGAAAACAACATGATTATTGAGGCCGGCCTGGGCTGGGCTTATATGCCGAAAAATTTTAAAATAGTATTAAATTAATATAATATATTAAAAATAATATCAATATAATAATATTTTTTTAAATAGTATCACGAGATCGGAATCTCAGATTCCGAACGTAAGATCGGATTTCCGGATTCCGACCTTAGCTAAGATCGGAATCCGAGATTCCGATCTTAGCTTTTTAATTTTTTTATATATTATTTATTTATTTATTTAATTTATTAATTAGTTAAATAATTAGAAAAATAGATAATATATTGTAAAAATATTGAAAAAATATGGAAAAAAATCAGGAATAATTACATTAAATTTTATATGTAATTTAGTATCTTTTGGAGAAATTAAATTTATTTTCATTTTAATTAATTTATTTAATTAAAATATAAATTTTTATAACTTATTTAATTAAATGAATTGTACCATTTAGAAAGGATTATAAATTTTCAGAATTTGCAGGGATACAAAGGCATAATTCTTTCAGAATGTACAAAGTTTTATTAATCCTTTCTGCATTTGCAGGGATACAAAGGCATAATTTGAACATTAAAACTTTAAACAGGCATAACTTTTGATAGGAAGGTCTGTTTGGCGCAAACGAGAACATTCCGGAAAGCTGGCGACGAGATCTACACATGTTACCGGGGTGTAACCCCGTAACGACCATTTTTGAAGCTAAAAAACGCTCTCTGGACCTCCAAAATCCACTTTGAAAGTTTGCAAATCTAAAAACCACTCTAAACTACTAAAAATGTTTTTAAAATCATAAATTAATCATTAAAAAGAGAAATGCAGTAAATCAAGTGAATTTAATCTTTCTTCTCCGTCTCAGTAAAACATCAATCTCGTGTGATTCCTTTCTAACGCAATCCAGAAAGTGCTTCCTTGATCATGAGACTCGATATGATTGTTTAATATATAATATGAAAATAATATATACAGAGAACGACATCCGGGACGCATATCAAATGGTTGTTTAAATTAATTAAAAATTTATACTTAATTATTCATTTTTTATTTAAATAAATTAATTTAATTTATATTTAATTAAATAAATTAATTAAAAGGAAAATAAATTTATTTTTTCAAAAAAAATACTAAATTACATATAAATTTTTTTTAATTATTCCTGATTTATTTATATTTTTTCAATATTTTTAGAATATATTATCTATTTTTCTAATTAATTAACTAATTAATAAACTAATAAAAGGGAAAAAAATTTCCCAAAAAATACTAAATTACATATAAAATTTAGTTTAATTATTTCTGATTTTTTCCATATTTTTCAATATTTTTACAATATATTATCTATTTTTCTAATTATTTAACTAATTAATAAATTAAATAAATAAATAAATAATATATAAAAAAATTAAAAAGCTAAGATCGGAATCCAGGAAACCGATCTTGCGTTCGGAATCTGGGATTCCGATCTCGTGATACTATTTAAAAAAATATTATTATATTGATATTATTTTTAATATATTATATTAATTTAGTATTATTTTTTAAAATTTCGGGCTTATATGACTATGTAAACTGTAAAGGTGTTTTGGTGAGCTAGCATTTTTTTTTATCAGAACTACTTGTATATACTGCACCCTGCACCCATTCATGGCATATCAACAAAAGAGATTCTTTATTTTAATTGATAGACTACACTGTAAAATTTTCGATTTAAAAAATAATTTATATAATTTTTGAAGTCACATAAAAAATATCATAATTGGCATATTAATAACATATAATAATATAATACATTAAACCAATAACATTATATTAAACCAATAACATTATATTATTAACATAATATTATTAAATGTTAAATTTCTAAATATAAATTAGTTTATTAATTAAAAAATAGATTAATTTTATTATTTTATATATACAGCCGTATCCGAGGTTTTTGAAAAATACTGAATCCCTGCATCTGCATCGTATCCGATACGATACTCGCACCCGCACCCGCACCCAAGTAACATAGGGTGGAAGGAATATGGAAATAACAGAGGCTCTACTAAACATACCAACAAAAGACGAGAGCACAGCTGAATTATCGCCTTCTAGAGCTGCATACAGAAAGCTTCTTGCTGACACTATGCTCCAGGGAAGAACTCGTGTCCTCTGTTTCAGCAACCGGCCTCGCACCCCCCTGAGGTCTTTGCTTGAACCACCGACTCCGACAAACATACAGCCGGTGGCAAAGAAGCGTAGGCACATTCCTCAGGTACTCAATTGGTTTGATTCCTACATAACTGATCAACAACATGGTAAACTGTTGATTGACCATTTGACTTAATTAACTTGTATTTGATCGATCAACACATAGCTAATTATTCAAATTTTGAAATTGCAGTTCACTTTTTTTCATTTCTTGCTTTCTTACATGTCCCTTTTTGAATCTCTTAGGGACCAAAGCAAACACTGGATGTTCCAAATATCATAGCAGATGACCAGTTGAACGTGCTGGACTGGGGAAGTGAAGATGTACTGGCAATTGCACTTGATGATGCAGTGTACCTGTGGAATGATGCAAACGAGTCTATCACAGAATTGGTGACAGTAACTGGAAGTTCTGCCCCAATTACCAGTGTTGGATGGGCTCCAGACGGCCGCCACCTCGCCACTGGTCAAAGCGATGCAACGGTAGTTCTGTATGATGTTACTGCCATGAAGCCGGTTCGTGTCATTACTTGATTTTGGTTATTTAAATGCATTTTCTACCCAGCAAAGAAACATAAAAGCTATCCATAATTTGATAGAAATAATTGGTTCTCTCTGGCAGTTGGTTGATTTCAATTTCTAATTATTGAGTTGAATGATATTTTTCAACAGCTCATGACTCTGTATGGACTTTCCACAAGCTGGGTAGGGTCACTTGCGTGGAACAATAATCATCTTCTCACAACTCACAACTGGAGGTGCAGATGGTTTAATTAAAACCAATGATATCAGAAGCATGCGGCCTGTCGTCAACCATTTCCGTGGCCATGACGATGCGGTTTGTGGTCTTCGATGGTCTTCATGCGGGAAGTACCTTGCAAGTGGGGGGAAAGATCAACTCCTCAATATATGGGACATCTCAAGGTCAGATGACCTTCCTCCTCTTCACCGGTTCAACGACCACACTGCAGCTGTTAGAGGGGTCGTTTGGTGTCCCTTCGAGAATAACCTACTTGCATCAGGAGGGGGTGAAACTGACCGTTGCATTAAATTCTGGAGCAAGAAGGAACACGAACTGTTAAGTTCACATGGACCTGACAAGAACCAGATTACAGTGTGGAAGTACCCGTCTATTTTTAAGATTGCCGAGCTCACTCAACACACCGACTCTGTACTATACATGTCACAGGTATGAATATTCTGTTTTGAGATGAGAAGTATTTAGTTAAAGGATTAATATTGGTTCTGGCAAGGGGATATAAATAAGGCTAACTTGAAAATTAACATTTCGTCCATGCATAATTAATTTTGGTTTATATGTGAACTTAACTTTTGTTTGTTTGTGCAAATTGTAGAGTCCTGATAGATGCAAATTAGCATCTGCAACTGATGATGAGACGTTGAATCTGTGGCAAATCAATGAAAAATCAACAGAGAAGAAGGCGCCTAAGAGCTACCATGTGGGACCGACTAATATGTACAGTTACATAAGATGATCGAGTTGAATTTTGTTCATTTTTTACTGACTGTTTGTTTTTGATATTGAGCAAACAAAGTATTGAGTTCAGAGCACATACTTCAACTTAGAGAACTTTTGGTTTCTAGATCCAGTGTATTTTCTGTCTCACTTGGTCTATTAAAATTTACATTGCAGAGTGATGTATGAATTAATCAAAGTTGTATTTTTTTTTAAATTTGAAGTATCAGATATTCAGATATAATATTAAACTTCTTATTTTTTATCGTCCCGTTGTATGTGCACTATTTAATAGAAAGATTTTTTAGAAACTTTTCTCAGATTTTCTCCAACGTTCTATTTCAGCCTTTTTAGGCATGTAATTATTTTGTGATATTCAATTAGAATTCCTTTGTACATTTAGAAAGTATCAAACGGTCAAGGCTCGACTAGATAACTAACTCTAAATCCTTGTATTTATATTAGAAATTTTCAATAAAAAAATTACTCTTTCAAATCTCATTTTAGATAAAAAATTTAAAATTATAAATTGACTAGTAACTCTAATTCTATCAAAACTTTGGAACGTATCAACAAGGAATGAATATTAGAAAAAGAAGAATAAAATCTCCAAGGGTGCGTTTGGATCGTTGGAAGAAGGAAGAAGAAGAAAAAAAATTATAAACAATTCAAACTCTTCACAAAATTACACACTTCCCAATACTTCTTCCCTTCTTTCCTTCTTCCCACACCTATCCAAACGCACCCCAAAATAGTAGTTCTTATATTTCGTGATATAACAGTAACAAATCGTCATGATTTTGCATCTATACAGTACCTGCACCAAGCTCTTTATTTGAGCATTTGATTTATATTCCTCAACAGAAAAAAAAGAAATCAATCAAAGCTATTTTTTTTCATTCAAATTACATGACACCTTCACTATCAGCATCGATAACTTATTTAACTTTACTGGTTGGAATTACTGTTTGTTTCTAGAATCAGAGTAGAACTATGAGTCTATGGTCAACGGTTTTTTTTTTCTTTTTTTTTTTGTGCCAGTAAAAGCCCATAGGCAAATCTCATTAATCCTAGACATTACAATCGGAATTGCTTAGGACCATTTCTAAGATTCTATCATCCTCATCATCCTCACGTGTACGCTGTAACTAACTCTTCCCTTCTCACGCGTACGTTATATCACGCCTTTTCCCCTCCTCCGTACACTATCTCCCATCCCATCCGTTCTCGCTCCACCTACGCCTCTCCTTCAGCCATGGGCCCATGGTCTCTCCTCCAGTATCGACGCCCTCCCATTCCTCTTCTTCCCACCACTAGCATCTGCAGCTTGACAGCTTCCCTATATTTCTTTGAAGTTAATATATATAACTGTTGAAGTTAATATGTGTAACTGTTGAAGTTATATATGTAGTTATTGAAGTTATATATGTAAGTAATATGGAGGATGGCTAATGTGCCATAGATGGCACAGAGGGTCCCGTGCCATAGAGTCGTTTTTCGAGATCCAAAATTCAAATGCTCAATTTGAACCATCCAAGTTATTCACCACATTAAAATATTCTTGGAGACCAAATTTTACATTTTTTCGAATTGTTTTGCTATTTATTATGATATTTTTAAAAAACGTTATAATTGGAGTATTTCAGACCCTCCAATTTGAGCATATCAAAATAAATACAAAAAATTCAAAAAAATGTAAAATTTGGTCTCCAATGGTATTTCAATATGATGATCAATTTGAACGGTTTGGATTGACCGATTGAATTTCGGATTTTCAAAAAATAACTCAAAAAAGGCATCTATGGCATTGCCATCTATGGCACTTTATCCCACCTCAAGTAATATGTTATATATGTAACTGTTGAAGTTAATATATATAACTGTTGAAATTAATATATATAACTGTTGAAGTTAATATGTGTAACTGCTGAAGTTATATATGTAGTTATTGAAGTTATATATGTAACTGTTGAAGTTAATATATATAACTGTTGACGTTAATATATATAATTGTTGAACTTGGCATATTTAAATATTGAAGGTAATATTTGAAGTGAGCATATTTAAATTGTTGAAGTTGGCATATATATTAACTTCAACAGTTACAGTATTAACTTCAACATTTAAATATGTTAACCTCGTTAGAATCAATATATAGTGTGCGTGTGAGAGGGGAGGGTAAGGGGGGAGCGTACGTGGGAGGGCTGGGAGGGGGGACGAGTGTACACGACAGGGAGAAAAACAGAGCAATTTCCAGAAATAGAAAACGCGTAGAGCCAAAAATAAAAAAAACGCGTGGGGATGATGAGAATGATGAATATCGGGATGATCCTTATCACCCCGCATTACAATCAGTACATTGAAGAGTTCCCTTTCCTAAAATAGTTAGGTTGTTCTCGCCAGAAAAATTAGTCATCCAACCGTTCAAACCAGAAATGCATACATCGGATCGTTAACGTAATTTAAGAAAGATGTGACTTTATTTGGATACTTCAATTCAAATTGGAAAACTAGGAAGTTCTTATTTTGTAACTCGAAAAACAAATTTGGAAATGAAAACCTTTGAAAGGTCCTGATTGGCTTATTTGGCTACTGTCTTAGTGGCTAATCCAAATTTGATGCACCATTTTGGATACCAAAGTTCACCTTGAGCCTATAATAGCCTGTAATAGCACGTAATAACAATTAATCTCTCTTCTAAAAAAAATTAACCTCAATTTCCAATAATAGCATATAACTGTAAGACCGACACGTTAATTCTGAAAATAGCACAACACAAGTTGAACTCACCGACATATGCTGCCTATAAATTAACGAAACCCATACCCTGCATCTCTCCTCTCATTCAACAACTGTTGCTCTCTGATTCACTTAATTTCTCTTGCTTAACACTAACAGCGCTCTCGTTTCAACTTTCTCTCTCTTGCTCAACCTCATTAACATCGCTAGCATCTTCTGATCAAATTCAAACTTCTCATTTCAATTTTGATCTGCAATTTCTTTGCCTTTTTTCACTTTTTAATAATAGAGATTGATCACTTGTCTGTTTGTTCTTTCGTTCTTTTTGTTCTTGTTCGGTTTTTCCTGAGAATTGTTTGTTTTTAAATTATGGATGCAGATATTTATCGTGAGCCTCTACCAGATGTCCGTCGCTGGCGTAGGCCACCATGGGCTTCATCTCGACCGACAACACGTGGTTTCGTAAGTTCTCCTCCTCACTCTTAACAATCTGATTTTCCGTAAAATTAGGTCTTGATTAGTTTTCCATGGAATGCGTTCAAACAAATTAACATGGTAAGATAATAAATTTGGTTTCGGCAAAAAAAAAAAGATACTAAATTTGGTGTACCCTATTATTGGCACCTGCTTCAAGAGTCAACAGTCAAATTATGTTAAATTAACCACCTACCCTGCAGTTCCATTTTCAAAGTGTTTAGAAAGAACTGCGCAAAAGAATATAACATTCTTAGAAACAAATAGTTTTCAAATTTATATACAACACCGCTTATATGATCATTAATTTAGCTTTTGTTCAATCAAGAAGCACCCGCTGTTAATTAACAATTTCTGTAATTGCAAAAAGTAGCAATATCTCAACAGGAAGAGAACATGAGAAAGTATCATATATTTTCCAAGATGAAAGTAGAAAAGAAAAATTGAAAGCATGAACTTTTATTATTATTATTATTATTAGCTTATTACATTGCTTTTCTCCATTTATTACATGGAATCAGAATTTGAATTCATTACTTTTGCGTAACATAAAAAAAATACTGGGAGACAGATTTATTCCAAACAGAGGTGATCGAATGAATATGAATATAGCAGAGGCTCTTCTAAACATACCAAGAAAAGATGAGAACACAGATGAAGTATCGCCTTCCAGAGCTGCATACAGGAAGCTTCTTGCCGACACCATGCTCCAGGGAAGAACTCGCGTATTATCTTTCAGCAACCGACCACGCAGCCCCCTCAAGTCTTCCCTTGAAGCCCCAAGTCCAACTCACATACAGCCAGCAGCAAGGAAGCGTAGGCGAATTCCTCAGGTAATTAGTTGGTTTGATTCGTACATAACTGAATATGGAAAACTGCAATTTGACTATTTAACTTATCTTATATTAATTTGATCGATCAACACATAGCTAATTAATTAATTTTTCGAACTGCCGTTGGCCCTTTTTTCTTGATTTCATACATTGTTTGTTTTTTAATCCCTCAGGCACCAGAGAAAACGTTAGATGCACCAGATATAGTAGGTGATGATCGGTTTAACGTGCTTGACTGGGGAAACAAAAATGTACTATCCATTGCACTTGACGATACAGTATACTTGTGGAATGCTACAGACGGCTCTACCACAGAATTGGTGACAGTACCTGAAAGTTCTGCCCCAATTACAAGTGTTAGTTGGGCTCCAGATGGCCGCCACATCGCCATTGGCCAATACAATTCCATTGTGGAACTGTATGATGTCACTACCAAAAAGCTGGTTTGTATTATTAATTTGATTGAAGTTCAAACTTTTTTTCCTAAGATTTTCTGAGTAATTTATAGTCCTAGGTAAAAAACACTGATATCTACCCATATCTTGAAAGAAATGATAGGTGCCCCATAACAATTTGCTTCATATAAATTTCTAATGAGTTTTTTTTAATGATGTCTTTCAACAGTTGCGAACTCTAGCTGGTATTCACCAAGGTCCGGTTGGATCTCTTGCGTGGAACAACAATCACCTTCTCACAACTGGTGGTCTGCAAGGGGCAATTATCAACAATGATGTCAGAATCCAGTCGCATGCCGTCAGATCATACCGTGGCCATGACGACGTAATTTGTGGTCTCAAATGGTCTTCATGTGGCAAGCACCTTGCAAGTGGAGGAGCTGACAAACTTGTAAATATTTGGGACGTGTCAAGATCCTCTCCTCTTCACCGGTTCAGCAACCACACTTCCACTGTTAGAGCCGTGGCTTGGTGTCCCTTCAAGGATAATTTACTGGCATCAGGCGGAGGCGAAACCGACCGTTGCATTAAATTCTGGAATGTCGGTGCCGGTACTTGTCTGAAGTCGGTGGAGACGGGATCAGAGGTGTGCGGCTTGTTGTGGAGCAAGCACGAGCGTGAATTGTTGAGTTCACACGGTCCTGAGAAGAACCAGATTGCCGTGTGGAAATACCCATCTATGACGAAGATTGCTGAGCTCACCGGTCACACCTCCTCTGTGCTATACATGACACAGGTATGAATACCTTTTTCTTCCTGTCAGAGACCTGGTCAATGAGATTTTCAACATTGATCTGATGTTAATTTTTGCTTATTTGTAGTCAATGCTTGATTTTGGTTTACCTGTGATCTGAATTTATTTTCTTTGCAAATTTGTAGAGTCCTGATGGATGCCAAGTAGCATCTGCATCTGCTGATGAGACGTTGAAGCTGTGGCAAATCAATGAGAAGTCCACAAAGAAAAATGCGCCTAAGAGCCCCTATGTGGGGCCGACTAATATGTATAGCTACATTAGATGATAAAGTTCTTTCTTTTGCTGACTTTGTAATTTTGACATTAGATGATCAGGGGTTTTTTTTTTTCTCAGAGCAGAAAAATTATACTTATGGGATTTTTGTTGGTTTCTAGGACTCCAGTTGACTCTTGGTTACCAATGTATTTTTTTTGTTTCGGTCGGTCTATTAAATTGTACATCTCATACTGCAGAGTGAGGCATATTTGCATTAAGAAAATGTAAATTTTATATAATTTGTATCAAGAAGTTTAAAATAATAAATTTATTTCATTTTTCATTTTTTTATTGCTTGTGTAGGATTTAACAAATCTTTTCAGTTAAACCTCATGAACCTAATTCACTTTTTAAAAATTGACACAAGTTTAGTAAAAAATGAATTCAATGATTTATAAATAATTAATTTTGATAGTAATTTGAAAGATGCAAGTAAGGAAATAAAATGTATGTAAATATGTAATCATGGCAATAAGTTTAGCATATTGCGGTATTGAGTTATCCACTTCAATCTGGAGCCCAGAATGTCTTGTTTAAAAATTTCGGCCCGTCCTGTCGGGTGAAGTTATTGGACGGAGAAAAATAATAGTAACGTTACTGTTCACATTCATTACGATAATAACAAAAAAAATAAAAATTTTAATAGTAACGTTGCTGGATCGTCATCCCAGTTGACGAAAGGTAAATACACTTGGATCGTCATCCAGAACGACGATCCAAGCTTGGATCGTCATCCCAGTTGACGATCCAAGAACGACCATTCTCCTCCATTCAATTTGCTTGAGTGGGTTGGTTTTATAATGATTTAAAACAGTAATATAGTGCTGTCAAGTAATATAGTGCTGTGAATTATATCACTACACTATACCATTCATTTATTTATTGCGGTTTGCACTAAAATTTTTTTTGTCTTTTTCTATTTAAAATTCTCTATATAAGCTCACTTGTCATAAGTTATTGTGCTGTAACTAATTGTTTCTCGTTAGTCTGAAATTGATAAACTATCCTCATAGGTTTCTATTGGCAACATCGCTTCTTCTTAGGTAATAATGTTAAAATAATTATTAAATTAATTGATTTGATTTGCTAATGGAGTTTGAATTTTGATATTTGAAGCAAATGGGTCCTAAGCCAAGATGCGTCTCTTGCGGTGTTATTTTGGTCGGAGATGAACGGACGAGCGAACGACGATTGCTTTCTGCACTGATGTTTCAATATCATGGGGAAAAATTTAAAGTTAAAAAATTAGAAGGAAATGAATATCATGTTAGGGGTCCCAAATTTTTTACAGATTTAGTGGAGAGGAATAGAGGTTTTGATCTTGGAGGGTCGTGGTTGCGTCACCAGCCAGCAGTTCCACCTGGTTTTGAAAATCATCCCGCAGCTGAAAATGTTGTCCATCTCCGCTAAATGAAGTATTACTATGTTTTTATAATTGGTATCTTATTTATAATTAATCTGTATTTGTGAAATAAGTTTATGTGACGGTCGTCACTTGTAATGTTTAGCTTATATTATTGAAATATGTTATTTTGTCCATATTCTTTTATTTTTTTATGATTTGTATTCACAATTAATTTACAAAAGAAATTCATAATATAAAAATACACACCATTAGAAGAAGAAGTAAATTTTATAACCATAATATAAATTAGCACATTAAATAAAGAAAAAAGTACATTAAAAAAATCATAATATAAATTAGCACACTCAATTGAAAAAAGGAAGAAACTACCTAAAAGCATAAATACTTAAATAAAAGATAAAAGAATATGGATGCAGAATTTCATAAATATTTAAAAAAGTACCTAAAAAATACATAAATATTCAAAAGTAATAAATACTTAGAGATCTTGACTATCTACATGTTGCAGAATTTCATCCCACCATGGTTGATCTTCTTCCGCATTCATTTCATGTTGATTACTGGCACCATGATTGTCGGCAAATTGAGCGGCTTCGTTCCAGAAAGCGGCATCAGGTTCTTGTTGATTACTTGCACCAGGGTTGTCAGTGAAATGAGCGGCTTCGTTCCAGAAAGCTGCCTCGGCTTCTTCTTGCTCTATCTCAGCCATTCTAGCTACTGCAATTTTTCTTTGTTCATCTCTCTTCTTGATCTTTATTAGGCTCTCCTTGATTTTTTTTTCAATTTTCTCTTGTTGCAACCTCCGGCTCTCTTCGGCAGCCTTTTCTTCCATTCTTCTCATTTCGAACCATTGTTCTTTCACTCTGAATCTCTTTTGAATTTCATCCCTCTCTTCTTGTCTTTTGTGTTCATCGTAGTGGTCACGCAAAATGGTATCTTTGAAACTGAAAATCTGACCACACTTTGTACAGCTCACTGTGTGGTCTCCACGAAAATCGTATATGCTTTCGTAAACAATCATGGGTGTAGGATCTGGTTTCCACGGTTTGAGTTTCGGCATCGGTTCAGGTTCTGTGTAGTACTTTTTATAGAGTTCAGAGTTGCTCGACTCAGGTTTAGTCAGGTAATGTCGCAATCTCTCCCTGCGGTCTCTTTCTGGGCCACCATGAATGTGCCACTGATAGTGGGTGTATAATGGCCAGTCGCCACCATATTGCGAATGGATATTGTAGTCGAATTTGCGGTAACATTTATTACATATCGCATGATAATCTCCTTTTTCGATCTCATTTGGATTGGCAGGGGAATGTTTGTAATTTGGCAAGTACTCATGTCGAGTAGATGGCCATTCCCGCACTTCACTGTTGGAGGTATTTCCTTTCTCCATGGTAGTGAATGTTGAAGAAAGAAGGATTGAGTGGGTGTGACATATTTTTGCTGAGGAAGAATAATTTTATAGATCATTTTAGACTTACAATTATTTAAAATTAATAAATATAATGTGATACCTTTTCAGACTTTATCAAAACACGTTTGTCCTTTTGCACAGCTTAGGTAGGCATCAGTATACTTTTTTACTTTATCAGAGCACGCCTGTACTTTCGCAGAGCTTAGGTAGGTATCAGTTAACTTTTTAGACTTTATCAGAGCACGCTTGTCCTTTCGCAGAGCTTAGGTAGGTATCAGTATGATTTTCAGACTTTTATCAGAGCACGCCTGTCCTTTTGCTAAGCTTAGGTAGGCATCTCAGTACTTCTCGTACTTTATCATAATATTTCATATAAAACACATAATTATAAGGTTATAGAAAAAAATGCTGCAATAATAAGAAATGGTTGATTGTAATTTTTATTTTCATACATTAATGAGAATTTTTTTTCATGTAAAACACATAATTATAAGGTAATTTTTGTTTTCACACTAATATAAATTGGCACACTCTCATTCCACTTCGTAAAATAGTGTATTTACTATACGGCGATTCCTTAATTCAATAATAAAGTGTGATTTGAAATTTTCCAAAGTAGCTTTAAAAATAGTGTATTTTACTGTGATGCAAGTTTTTATTTGATATTGTCAAAAAAGTTTTTGTTACTTTTAATTAAGATAATAACTTAATAATAAAAATAACTTAATAATAAAAATAAATAAATAGTACTATTTATATAAGTATAAGATTTATTAAATAATTACAACGAATATAATATTTATAGTAATAAAAATTAATTATAGTGTTAATAAATAGCAAAGAGATTTCAAGTAAAGGTTATATTTATTAATACTAAATATTACGGATAGTAAAATAATTAATAACAATTAATATTAATATTTATATAAGTAAGTATAAGATTAAATAGTGATTAACCATGCAAAAATAAATAAATAAACAGAATTAACCATGCAAAAATCAATCATTTCAGCGGGCACTCTGCATCGTCATCCCAGATGACGATCCAAGCTTGGATCGTTGTCTGAGATGACGATGCAAGGAGGATCCCGCTCAAATGAGTGGCTGTGATTGTGTTGATTGGATTTACTAATGGATCGTCATCCCAAATGACGATCCAAGCAGAAAATGCAATTGAGTGGGCATTTAAGTGCGATTTCAGTGGGAATTTCAGTGCGATTTAACAGTGAATTTCAGTGCATTTTTGTGCGATTTAATTTGATTGCTCATTATTTTGTCGACTCTCAATGGCTTATAAATAGAGTATGACGGTGAGATATCGAAAATCAGCCATATCAAACACTCAACTCTCATTACTATCATAAATATGATTTCCATTCCGGTTTTCGTTAATCAATCTCCATATAATCCATCGCATTATTTCAGTTTCGATGCAACTTCGCAAACTGATTATGAATCAATTAAAGAAATAATTTTATCATCATTGGGATTGTATCAAGGTCATTATAATTTGAGAATAGTTTCTCATTTTAATACCATAATTGAAGGAAGGTTCCAACAGATGCAATTACCGTTGAACTCTGAAAATGAATGGCGGTATATACAACATGAGTGCTTCCAAGCAAGAAGGCTACACAGCTTTCAACTGCACGTTGATTTGCTTCCAGCAACTGGTGGTGGCATAGAAGGTAATTTACGCCATTTAATTTTGTGCCATTAATTTATAAACTTAGTTTTTCAAAGTAATTATTTTGCTTTTGCATTTATCATAGAAATTAGAGATATGTCATCACTAAATAAGTTATTATTTGTATGTCATCATTAAATGATAAAATAAAATTTATGCCATCATTCATTAATTTTGACTATTATGCCCTTTTAAATATGACAGTATAAAATATTATAATTAGAAATATGCCATTATAAACAAAAAATAATTCGAGCTGCAAACTACCTTTTTTCCTTTAATTAGTTTGCTCTTCCTATTAATTCTAAAAATTTATAATTGATTACATATATTTTATTTAGGAGGACACACAACAAATTATAATTATAATTATGATTATAATTATAATTTCAATGAACAACTCAATAATACCGAAGAAGACGAAGAAAGAAATAATCAATATAATACGAGTGCACAGGGTTGGGGTTCTTGGGATCAACCTGAGAGTAGTAGTCGACAACAAAGACGACAGGGAACAAATATGAGTGCACAGGGTTCAGATCCTTGGGATCAGCCTGATAGTAGTAGCGGACGAGAAAGACAAGAGGAAACAAATAATGAGTGTAATGACAATGCCCAGGGTTGGGATCCTTGGGACCAACCTGAAGAAGAAGGGGATATAGAAGAACTTGACGAGACGTACGATCGTGGCCCGGGCTATCAGTCGAATTATGCAACGGGGGAGGACTTCACTGATGAAGAGGATGAGTTTTTAGCGTCACAAGATATAGAGGGAGAGGGTTTATATGCACAGGAATTCGTAAATCCCGAGTATTACATTACCGGAAGGACCGATAATTACCATCCTGTTAGTCAATTTTTGGATATATCCGAGTATAGTTTTATGTAATATTTTTATGTACTAGTTTGCAAGGCAGAACTGTTTTTTCAGCTGAAAAGTAGATTATCTTAGTGTTTTGTTTATTTTGTGGGGAGCAAACTGTTTGTCTAAAAATTTTGAAATTTCGATATATGAAAATAAGTCCGTCAATGAGCATGTCGTACTTTTTTGTGATTTTTTGGAACCTCCCAACTTGGATTTCTAGCGCGAAACTTTTGCAAGGCAGAGCTGTTTTTTCAGCTGAAAAGTAGAAGTCTAAAATAGGATGGAGAATATCATAATAAAAGTCTAAAATAGAATCATAAACTCATGAAAAAATATAAATATCACAACTAATCCTACAAATACATAACAAAGTCCTACCGTCGTCCATCACGACGAAACGGTCCTCTCGCAGGAGAATAATCCCAATAAGCACCAGGCGGGTCTCGGCGCTGTCTGGTCGGAGCAAGTCCTGGAGGAGGAGGAGGGGGAGCAAGAGGCGTAGAATATGGACTGGGATGACGAGACGGTCTGCTAGAGGAGGCCCCTGAATGACCAAATGGATGGGGAGAGATAGGTGTAAATGGGTCATGTAGTGGGGTACCGTATGCCTGGTAATAAGCATCAGCCGGAGATATAGGTGTGGGGATAGGCGTAAAGGGCTGGCTGTACCCTCCTCTGTACTGAGTCTGTGTATATGGTGGAGGTGGAGGTGGAGGATAAGGACTCTCGTATGTGTAGTACTGTGTGCTGTGGAATGGAGGCTGCGGCTGGGAATGGGGGGGAGCCTCCGCCTCTATGGTCTGGGGCTGGGGCTGCGAATGGGGTGGAGCCTCCGCCTCTGTGGTCTGGGGCTGGGGCTGGGGCTGCGAATGGGGTGGAGCCTCCGCCTCTGTGGTCTGCGGTTGCGAAGGGGATGGAGCATGAGGCTCTGTGGTCTGCCGCTGCGAATGTGACCGTCTACTCCGAATAAGAGGCTGACTGGGTCGTGGAACATCAAAAAATGTATCCCAATCATGCAGACTAAAATCATCCTGTTACGAATAATGCAAATTAAAAAATTATAAAATATTAAATAATTATACAATATTAATTATAAAAAGACAATAATATTAAGAAAAGTGGTTGAAAAAGACAATTATACCCGCATGAACAGCTGCTCCTCAATGGATCCTGGCTCTGGCGCACTATCCTCATCATCTGTATCAGGGATAGACTCAATGTCTGACTGAAGACCCTTCGACTCTAAGAGTCGAGGTAATCGGTGAGCCTCACCAACAATATCTAAGGACGTGCTGCACCCCCTGAACAATTTCTTCCCAGCACGACGGAATCCCTTCGTGACAGCCCATGCACAGCCTCGCAACGCCTCACGCAAAGTATGCTTGAGCTGTTTAATTTTTGTTAGTCACTAAATTATTTGTTAGGCAAAAAAATTTTGCGTAATGTATCTTGCCAAGCTCATGTGGCCAGGCGTCTCTCGAAGGTAAGACAAATCACGAACCGGAGCAGTCGCTGCCCCATCAGGAATAAGCACAAGATGTGCACCTCCATATACACTCAACCAGCGTTGGTAGTTAGTCCAAATATCCTCGCTCCATGGTCGATCCTCTATCACCGTAGCCTCATTAGTGTTCGTCCACTTGTTGACCTCATTCGCAAATATATCATGCCAATCAATACCTCGATAGGTGTGATGCTGGTATCCCATCAATTGTTCCATTCTAGACCAAACCTGTTTTATTCAAACGACAATTAACAACACATTTCACGTTTATTGATATTAATTCACGTGTCAGTATACTTATACTTATGTATTCTTTTTTTTTTAAACAACACAATATCAATAGAAAAATTTTAATAAAAAAGCAAACATTTAATATAAGTACCTCAGGTGGCGGTGGGGGAACCGTCTGATAAAGCATAAACTGATGCATGACACGATCTGCGTAGTGCCACATCACGACCCAATAATGAATGCATGGGATGCGTAGAAGGAACATCCTCTGGTCTATCTGGGCACAACGAGGCATGCGGTCCCTGATATGATCATAAGGCCTCCACACGACGTGCTCGGACTTCATTTTCATGCAAACATCCCTAGCATAGTCTACTCCACTGCGAGTAGGGCCAGTCACCTTCTTCGATCTCTGTCTTGTCGTCCACTTCCTGCATTTTCATTTTGGTGATTTACATTTAATTTGTTCAAATGTTATAATGTAAAAAAAAATTATATCGGTTAACATTACGATTGTTCGAGTTAATTAATGTTTTAACTTTCAATGACTACTTAATGGTGCATGTTTCTATCTAAAAGAAATCTTTGTTGTAGTGAACACAGACCTCCCATAAGGCGGACATGAGTCAATATCTGGTAGACCCCAACCTTCAAAATCCTTCCTGATCGTCGGCCGACTAAGTAGCAATCGTGCATACGACCACAACTGCAAGAGCAACCAAGGAGCACCGATATTTATATTGTTATTGATGAAGGCGGTGTCCAAGCCACGGTATAGCATCGCAAGAGTGGCTGCACCCCAGTTGTACTGTACCGAGTTGCTCGAATGAAGATCCTGCAAATATTGGCATTTTTCTTACAACAAATAATATTTTAGAAGTATTTAAATATAACAAAAGATATAAGACCTTTTATTATTGTTACAAGAATTAATATTTTAGAAGTATTTAAATGAAACAAAATATATAAGATCTTTTCCTATGTTAAGATTTTGTACTCATTTTTGGCCAAATTCCCTATTTGTCTAATTTTTGTAGTATAATTTCCTATTTTTTGATTTTGTACTAATTTTTAAATTCTTTTTCAATATTTATTTTATTTTTCCTACTAATTATCTATTTAAACTAATTAAAATAAATCAATAAAATAAATACGAAAAAAAAACCTGTAGAAAGAGATGTCGGAGGTTGTCTCTTTTTACAAATTTTCTACAATTTAAAAAATATTCTATCAATTTTTTATTCACTTCCTCTAATTTATAATAAATTTATTAATCATTATTAAATGAACAAAATAATTCTAAAAATTTGTCAAATTACATATTATAATTATTTATATTTATTCTGATTTTTTAGTAATTTTTCCATTATTTTTTCAATATTTAATCTATTTTTCTAATTATTAACCTAATTAAAGTAATTAAAGTAAATAAATAAAGTAATTATGAAAAAAAAAACTTACCAGAGTCGCTTCGCTGCTGCTCGCGCGAGAGAGAGAGAGAGAGAGAGCGAAAAAGTGGGATGATGAAGGGTCGCTGTCGCTTTTATATAGGGGATGGAATTCTTGGATCGTCAACTGGGATGACGATCCAAGCTTGGATCGTCATTCCGGATGACGATCCAAGTGTATTTGGCTTTCGTCAACTGGGATAACGATCCAGCAACGTTACTATTAAAATTTTTATTTTTATTTGGTTATTATCATAATTATTGTGAACAGTAACGTTACTATTAATTTTTTCGGGTTATTGGATCTAAAATTTCTAATTTAACCTGACATTCAACTTTGTCAAAAGTGAACTTGGTGTAATGGTATCGTTATCACAAATTTACTCTAGAAAACATGTGTCATATAGTCGATCCGATTTTATCCAATCTAGTTTTTTGAAGCAAAAATGAGGCTCTAAGACAGTAAGATCCCATCTTATATTAAGATAAAAGTATACTTTAGCGAGGCGCTAAAGTTGCAAAGAATAAAAAAAGTAACAAAAAAAATGAAATAAACAAGTCATATTAAAGTGATTGTGAGCTCCAGAACATCATTGATCCAATCTAGTTATTCCTCATGTTATTGTTTTCAATTAATTTGTAAATTAGTTTATTTAAACTCCAAACTATATAATTTAATCGTACAATTGGCAACAAAATTTTCACAACCACCAAATTTTATTTTATAAGTACATCACAATATTAACATATCTTATTTCTAACTAATCAATACTAAAATAATATGAGCAAATAAAGTATTAGTATGGAGTTTAGAGCACATATTTCAACAAAGTATTGAGTTTAGAACACATATTTCAACTTAGAGAATTTTTGGTTTCTAGATCTCGAGGTGAATTTTTGTTACGAGTATATTTTCCGTCTCACTTGGTCTATTAAAATATAACTTGCAGAGTGATTTATGTGTCACACCCCTGGCTAGGAGGGCATCACAGAACCAATCTTAATTGAGCATTTATTAATATACATCCCTAATATTTAGTTAAGTTACCATAATATATATATATATTAACGAATTCAAAATCCAGAAGTACAAATATCAAGTTTCTAGATTACATACGGACACAACATAGTTTTCAAATACAATTTTAAAAACAGGAAGCTACCTTTTAACTAATCAAGAACCAAATTAACAGATCACTCTAAAAAGAAAACTAGCCATATTGCATACATGCTTTGTTCAAAAGTAGAAACATTCTCACAATTTGACCATTAACAAAATGAGATTTCTTATATATAAAAAATAAACATTAAGATATTTGATTAACAAAAATAAAAGATGATGACACAAGCATCACATACAGAAGATAAAAATCAGATTTTTATAAGCATATTTACATAAGTACACAAACTAGACCTCATTCAAAACATCATATTATAACACTAGCCCAAATATATAATTCACATTACAAACATACAAGCTAACTGGTTCCATTCCAAAATAAACAGTTATGCACACAAATGCTAATATACCAGCCTAGTTCCAAAATTTTAATATACAACACTTGTGAACCTATATAGTACTTACCAAGTAATTACTCAAAATGGTTTATTCCTCTCTGCTCTGACCCTGCTCTTTAACCCTGGAACCCACAAAAGTGGAGAATGAGATCAAGAAGACTTTAACCCAGTACGATATTTAGTTCCATCCGCTTGAATTTTAATTACAAGTTTAGAAACTAATTATTTTACTAAGTCAAAATACAATTAATCAAATCAAATAGATAACATTTACTTTTATTTCAAATAGGCATAATAATGTCAGAATAAATCATTTAATGCAATATGAAAATATGAGTGTGTCGTGTTGAATCGTGTCATATTATTTTATTATTTTTAAATTAAAAAATATTAAAACAATTAAAAGTAAGAGAAAAATTACTAAACATAATAATTTATTATTTGATTAAGTTTAAACTTTTTATTAATATTTTTGTAAAAAATAATAATTAGATTAGAAGACTATTATGGTTTAAATGATGGTAAATAATATGATATATATTATAAACTGAAATTAAATTATTAACTTTGCTTAAATAATCAACATTAATAATTAAATTTGTGTTGAGGTGTGTTCAATTGGTACTGCGTTGGTGTGCTTTAGTGAGGAGGCCAAGTAGTGGTGCAATAGTGAATGAGTTTGGTACCAGTACTTGTTGTAAGGAATTGGATGGGTTCAAATCAATTTCAGGGTTACAAGAATACTTAGTTTACTTTACGAGCATTATTGTCAAGTTTAACGTGTCACATATACTTTGCCAAACCACTATACCATTTCACATTCATTTTTTTTTTTTGTTATACGTGTCCTAGTTTTGGGAACAGCTTGTCAGAGCTAAAGTGTGCTACGCGCTTACACAGCACTTACTCAGTAAACACTTCACATAGCTCAATGATTAGAATACACTTACACGCATATCTTTTGTAAAGCTTATACATAGTGCCCTAGTGCGCTTATACTCAACCATTTTTATATTCAACATTTATATCAGCAGGGAGAGACTCAATGAAGGCTTGATCTTTTCATTAGTTACCCAAGAATACACTGAACACAGAAATTCAATTTCGTTTCTTCAAAGTCACAGCAGTCAATTACTTTTTTTTTGCAAATAAACTCACAAGCCTCACCTTACTATAGCTGACCATTTGCAAGAAAAATCAAGCATCAGGTTTACAGTATACATGTTTAATATCAATTCCATGGCAATAAGTCAATAACCCTTTTTCACTATGGTCCTTAATCTTTCCAAGAATTACATGGGGATAGACAAAGAGTCAGTGAACAGCAGCAAACTAGTTTCAGAACCTTGTTTTGGCTTACACAGAGACTATGAGCAACAACAGTATTAAATAAAGGACTAAATCAAAAGAGAAGAGACCAGATTCCTGTACCTAAGCTGTATCTCTACACTAGCTAACGGTTCCAATTATGACAATTACAAAAGGGCCCTGGCATTTTATTGAATTTCACGATAAAGGCAGCAAGTAAAATAAGGGACATGAATTCACGTCAGATATTGCTAAACAGAAAACTTCACTTAAGTCCTTGATTTTATAGCAATTGCAAATTTGTTTATCACTATCCAGGACGGGTATGACATGACATTTTTCTATGGACATTATGCATATTTAATTAACTACATGATGAACATGGCATATCCTGCATGTAATGTAATGTAATGTACATAATTACAGCAGTAATCACTTGACTGGGCCTGCCAAAGCTATGCTATGGAGGTGATCCAAACAAGCTGCGTGAACAAAGATTTTGCTTCTCAAGCGCTACGCGCCTTTGAAGTAAGGTGCAATTTATATATTAATCAGATATATGTCATGCGCCATTGCGCAATCAAGAACCAGATCAATTCATGAAGTAAAAGAGAAAGAAAAGAAATCATAGTGATTTCATTCATGAGAAAAGCCACATCTTTAGTATCGTGAATAAAGCAAGGTAATTTAATTAATCAATTCAAACACCATGCTAAACGAGGAATATCAGTTAAAATTAGACTCCTAAATGTATTTCAGCATTTGCAATGGTCTGTGACATTAGAATTGCTCTTAGAGGTGGACCATAGAAACTTACTCAAGTTTACATTTTATACTCTTCATGTGCCGTGCACAGTTAGAGCTTAAGTGAGGGAGTTAGTATCAATTGATTCACCTATGGACTCATACCTAATTTCCTCAAATTCTACACACCTTCTTATACGCGATTCTTGATCAAGATCATCTGACGCCAGGCGCCGTCTGATCTGACCTCGAAATCGAGATCAATTAGTCACAAGAGAAAGCAAATCGACATTAATTGAAATGCAAGACCACATCTGACCCACTAATTAAGCGAGTATGAGAAACTATAAAGAAATCAAACAATCAACAAAGGTCAATTTCATAATCAAAGGGTTGCATTGTCGGACCAAACGCCGAAAGCAAGAATTCAAAACAAGAACACGTGATTTTCATTCAAAATCTTCGTTCTCAGTTACAAACCTTCAATTCGAAGTCACCTTTTCCCTTCTTGCTGATTACAATTGCTTCAGATGCCTCGATTTCGTCTAATTTCCCTTTCTTTTAACCTACCTATCAATTGTTTGAGGAAATGCTTTTCTCTAATGTGTACATAATGTGTGGCTCTCTCATCTCAGATTTTTCAAAGAGGCTCTTCTCCGGTTTCGAGAAATCTCTCTCTTTCTCTCTCTTTTTTTTTTTTTTAAAGAAAAGTCCCTTCTTGCTCCTGTCCGGATTTGTTTGATTGGAGGTGAAGTTAGAGGTCCAAATTAGCATTTTTAAAGTTTGTGCTTGAAGTTAGGGATGTTAGAGATTGTGGAAAGTTAGTACTAACTTGAATTTAAAAAAATGATGTTTGGTGTGATATTATAGAATTAGAGATTGAAGAAAATAATAAAATATTAATTTAGTTATTTTTTTACAACTAATTACATTTACTATAATAAATATTATATTAATTATCATATTATTATTATTATTATTATTATAACAATAATATTATAATAACTACATTACAATATTAATTATTATTTATTTTTTATAACTATAATTATCAATAATTATACTTTTATATTTATTATTGTAATTTTAATCAGAATTAATGTTATACTTATTACTAAATAATAATAATAATAGTTATTAATATCCTCATTTGAAATTTCTAGACCTTTGAATTAGAGAATTCATATGGACTAGATTTAACTCGTACGTTCTTATCCACTTACTCAAGAAAGTGTTCTTGGAGAAAGTAGATATTAACTCCATCATTTATGATCGAGTATAAAGAGTATAAGTTGACAAAAAGATTCTTCTTTTATAAAAAGATACATGAACGTTTCATTGGCTTACAAATCGAAAGATTTAAGTAGCTAATTGATAACTAGAGATATTGATCTCCGATATCAAGGATTATTGATATTGTCATACGATCTCTTTCTAGTATTAAAGGATATGATGTTACCTTTTACGCACACTTGTTGGTGAAAAAGGTAATTGGTTAAGTATTCAAGAAATACTTCACCAAGGTATGAGTTGAAATTTCGAGACTCTCATTTATGACCATACGTCACATGAGATATTTCATTTGCCGTTTATGGGAGGCATTTGAAAAGTTGTCTGAAATACCATGATTGTAATGATCTAATCCTAAGAAGTATTTGTCGTTCAAATTATCTCACTATCTCTAATTTACACTAGTAACTTGATACTAGTTCATATGCTCGCATTTAACGAAATGTGTTAGCAATGAAGAATAAGAGAATGTTCGAGAGATGTACAGTAAACTCCGTATAGGAAATGACTTGTTCGTCTAAGTCATTACCATTGAATACGTAGAGTTACCTTTATTAAGAGTTTGTTTAGAATTGAAGGTTGCATACCTTAATTCTAAAACCTCTCAAAAACGTCTCCATTTCATATTCGATGATGGATGATTATGTTTAGTAAAAGACAAGTTCTTTTATTATAGATTTGTTTATATGATTTCATGCATCTTGATTGAATTTGCTTGAAATAAATAAGCAAGTTTTGAACGACAAATAAGATGCGTAAGACTTAACATAAAGTATTTGACTTTCATGTTATATATAACCGCTTAGTCACATACATAAACGAGAATCGCATTACGAGAGTCTCCGTAACGTAGAGCTCGTAATTCAATTCGATTTCAAATCGGTTGATATGCGAATCATGTTTGTTAAAATGACAAAAGCGCCTTTAACCTATGAAGGTTTAAGGACAAGTGAACTAATTAGGACTTATACATATCGATGTATAAAGACCTATGAGTACTTGTGTAATGAAAGGTTGTTGATACTTTACTACTTAACCAACGATCATTGTAGATATTAACATATCTATTTGATAAGGTATAAGTATGAACCTTTTGACTAGTTCAAAGGAGTTCAAGAGTGAAGTTTAAAAGACCGTTCAAGAAAAATGGAAGTCTTATAATTAATCACGGTAAATAGTTAAGTCACATGATTTGAAATATTATCTAAAGAGTATGAAAGTAGTTTCACAACTCGCTCCATGAGGAATAATATGTCCAAGAGTGGAGGTATCGAACAATATTTTGTATAGTTCGATCGATAATAAATCAAATTGACTTATTCGACTCGTATTAGGGAATTATGTTTGAGGACAATATTGTTTACACTGAATGGTGTTCCATCGAAGTCTATTGAAGAAGGTATCTTACGAGATTTTGATCTCTAAGTATAATGCTTCTTAAGATTTGGTGTTGAGAAGCTTATTTCAAGTGTTGTTGACTTGTAAGCTTAAACCAAATAAGACACTATATATTTGTAGGATGCTTTATATTAAAAGGCACTACTTCCACGAATATGATAAGAACAAAGTAGTTGTTGCTAATCATAATGTAGTCTTGATGAATTGAAATTCTCAAGAAGAAGTAGTGGGAGTAAAGTGAGCATTAAAATAGTTTATGCGTCACTACAAGAAGTACTCTTATGGGAAACTTGTCACTCCATACATGGTACTTAGTGGGAGTTGAGCGAAACTTCATTCACAAGTTGTTTTGAAAGAAGTTTAATAGTACGCTCCTTCCAATGAGGACTCAACCATCTCACGAGTTGATGATGATTCGAGAAACTCATGGAATATATGAGGAGTCAAGAACTCGTTCGACAATTCATTGTGGAAGTAGTTCATGAACCTCAAGTACCAATCCTACAAAAGATCAACGAGAGTTGATTGCCTAAGCCGTTTGGTGCATTGGCTTCACGACATTCTCAAACTTAGCATATGAGAATCCGTTGATAAACAAGGAAACGATGGAACGATCCGATTCCACATATATGATTTGAATTCATATGATCTTTAAAGAGCAATCCATGTATAACAACAAGGTATAGACCTTGGTTGATGTTCATGAAGGAGCAATCCATCAAGAACGTTTAGATCTTCAAAAGGAAAGATCGACATGGATAACAAATCGACTATGTACAAAACGCGGCTTCTCGCTTGTAGCTATGTCTAAGTCGATGGCTAGTTGACTATGTACAAAGCACAACTTCTTGCTTGTGGCTGTGTATAAGTCAATAAAGATCATTCTAGCAATAGTTGTATTTCATATATGTCGTTATATGGAAAAACACATAAAACCACCTTTTTCGTATGAATGAAGGAAGATGTTGTGCATTTGACACAAATCGAGGTTTTATTTAATGTATTGCTAAAAACATACACATGCTTCAAGATCCATTAATGGATTAAAGCAAGTGTTGTGGAGATTGGAATAAAAGTTTTGACAAGGAAGTCAAGGAGTTGAACTTCGTCAAAAGTATCTTGTATATACAAGATATTCAGTGGAAGCATAATTGTATTACTTGTATTGTTCAAGATAACAATTCATTAAATTGGGAATAACATTAAGAAAATGAATATTGTCGAGATCTCTTTGGAGAATGCTTTCTCAAATGAGAACTTGGGCGAAATCACTTAATCCTAGGAAACAAAATCTATAAAGATAGATTATGATGGATGTTTGAGCAAATATGCATATGTTGACGAAGTGTTCTAGAAACACGAAAGTTACACTCCAAGAAAGGATGTCTAACTGCACATCACATGGCATGACTTGAGTGTATAACTCGGTCTATTGCAACTCAATTCAAGAAAGTGCATGAAATAGTTCAAGCATTCTTTCATTATGAGTTTCATTTCGTACGCCATATTTATGCATATGCCCCAATGTGTAGTATCCAAATGATATGACAAACAGTTGTCAAATGGATACAAGAGAGACACATTTGGACGATAGTCAAGAATATCCTCGAGTACCTTATGAGAAAGAGTGATATAATGTTTCATCTCTCAAGATGAAAGAGAGCTCGTGTAAATTAATTACACTATGCTAGTTTTTCGAAAGATTGATATAATCACGATTGAACTACATATTTTGCTTAAAAGGTGGTGTTGTAAGTTTAGAAAGTGTTCTAAATGGAATATTACAGCGTTTCCGTCACCAAAGTAAAATACATAGCAACTTGTGAAGCAATAAAAGAAGTTTATTTCGGATCGAGTTCTTAGTCGAGTTATTATGGTTCTATGCATCTCGAACCACAACTTACTCCTAAAGAACCCAATCTTACATTGGAGATTCAAATATGATCTATAACGATATCACTTGATATCATATGATGATGATCAAGAACATATATATAGTAGTATATATATATAGGGTCGAATAAATTTGGATAGGTTCGCGAACACAGCGAACACTCCAGCATGACCTCTACCTTGAGCAGTATACAAGATGCAGTTATGCATCCATACATGATGGACGTATGAGTAACTAGCTTTAAGCGAATTATTTTCTTTTGAGGTCCGAGACATGTATATATGTAGATATATGACATTGTTCTCAATTCTTCGTTGGCTAGAAGTCACTACTGATTGACTCTAGGCCAAGTGGGAGATTGTTGGAGTTTTGTCCTAGAAGTCAATAATTTAATGACTTAAATATTAGTTTATGTTATGGATGATATATTATCATCTGTTCCTGGATTTATTATTGACAAATTATTCAGGTTGAGGATCTGAATTGTAGATCTCTGTGGATCATTCTTTAGAATGACAATAATAAATCTAAACGGTCCATAATCTTGATAATTAACAAGGAACATTAATTATCTTATAAGATTAGTATGCAAGTTAAGTGATGATTAAGTTCTGCAAATCATAGGTAAAGAGTTACCAACTTAATTGCATATGTGTATGTTATGGAACATAGCACAGGACTTGACCCATCGAAATAAACATATGGATTGTGTTATGTGTCATTGTTTATTTCGTTATGATTTTGGTTCTAAGTTTGAGATGTTTATCTTTTCCACATGAGGATAGGTTCAATAAATATCGTCTACCGCTGATTCCCGATAAGGGCTGCTATACGGACTTTATTTATGTTCTCTTGAATTGTGCGGGGAAAAGCTAATCATCAAGAAAACCGTATGTCCCTCATTAATTCACTTAGTGAGTGACGATATCTGTTTGGGCCCCTTGATGGAGATAGATTGTTTGCATGCAACTTTATACAATTATCTCTAGGTCAAGAAACGTATAATCTGCAAGAATGACACATTCCTATCTTGGATTATACGATGATATCGTGTGACATAAGAATCAAAATAGGGAAATACATTTATTCTCTTATGCAGGATTTAAATACTGTAGTAGTACACTATTTATGCGAATTGGGAATCATAACGTGTTGCTAGATACCACTTATGATTATTGGAATTAAATAGCGATTTAATTCCATGTCCAACATAGCATAAATCCTCAAAGGGTCACACAAATAGGACTTTGACCATACGTGCATTATTTATTTATTTGCAATAGTGAGTATTGCAAAATATGATAAATTGATTAATTAATTAAATAACGTTGTGGACCGTTATAATTAATTAAGTAAAATGGATCATATAGAAATAAATTAATGAACATGCTAATCCTAAATTGATTATCAACATATTGATAATTAATTTTATTCATCACACTTTAATTTAATTAAGTGAATTAAATTAAAGTATAGGCTTTTAATTTAATAGTCTATTTGAGCCTAAATTGAATGCAACTTGAAAGGCCTATTAAATAATTGATTTAATATGGACTAAGAGAGATTGAACAAACCTAACACATGGCCCATAAGGCCCATGTATATGGCCGGCCATAGAAGGGTAAAAAGGTCAAGCAAAGGTTGGTGGAGAGTGGTCTATATAAGGACCACTTAAAGAAGCAAAACCTAACCTTCTCACCTTGCCTCCCTTCTTCTCCCTAGCCGCCACCACCATCCATGGGCAGAATTTTGATTCTCCCATGATGGTCTCTCTCTCTCTTGCATTCCCATAGGTCTCATGTGTTGAGAATAGCTATTCCAAAAGGTTAATTGCTAGAATTACTTGAAGAATGGTGAAAAGGATTAGCTATCTCCTTTCTCTTGCTAGCACAAGAATTGGGACATGGCCAAATTCCTTGGTGGACTCGAGGGCGCCGTGGAGGAGGCGAAGGAGAGCACTCCATCGATTTCTATGCCGTAGGATCGAGCCCCGCGAATACGATTTCGCGGGAGGTACAAATCTTCCACCTATCTCTTTGTGTCTATTGCTTAAAGTACTAGATCCTCTCTTGCTCTTTTTTAATTGGATTAATTAATAGTAATTAGTCACAAAATTAAAATTGGGTAATTTCCTAACAGTGGTATCAGAGCACATGGTCGTACTTAAGCTATTTTGACACTTAATTAAGAGAAATTGGCTAATTAACGGATTAGTAGAGATGATGCGTTTGTTTGCTGTCTGGAAATGGTATTTTCTGTATTGTTTTGCGTTTTTCGTTTTGATAAGCTCTCTGGAAGTTTTTTCCATATACATGAAAGTTGTAGATCTGTTGATTGTGATTCGTTTGGAATTAGATTCACATTTTTCTGAATTAGTATGGATTTATTGTGAATAAAATGGCGACAGTGCGCAGAACCAGTTTCTGCTCGTACTGTCCTGTTTGAATGGCTTGAAAGATTTATATTTTAAATATAAGTACCAGTGTTCTATGTCTAGATTTAAAGAGGACTTGAAGCTCTTTCTGAGCATGTATAAATTGTTGCATGACTTGGATTAATTTGTGGGTTTTCAAGTATGAAAATGAAGATCTTGTCAGATCCAGTTTGTTGAGCAAATCGATTGTTCTAATAAACTGTACCAACTGAGAACTCCTTTAAAAATTATGTTTAAATGGAGTTGTTCTTTTTTGAGTTAGGATTCCAGGAAAATTAATTTCATAATTTTTCGTGGAAGTTTGGACCTTCAACTAGGTTAAAACATTTCGATCAACAGTCTGTTAAAGTACAGAATTTGTTGATTATTTAGTATGTAACTCGAACTTTTTGAACTGAACTTGGTGGTTTTATTTTCATGGATAGCTAGCCTATAGTCTAAACTAGTTTTTCTGTATATATTGTATATATAAAAACTGGATAGAAGGTGGTCTTACAGACCAAATAGTTGAGAGGATAAGCTGAAAATCTCATAACGGTGTTTCGTGCACTAGTAAGAGATTTGTCATTTTTGATTCTCCCAGATGGTTTAAGATCTCTTCTTGAAATTTTTACTGGTATTCACAACTATGATAAGGAGCTTAAGTAATTTATTTGAGAATTTTTGGAGACCTAAAACTTTTGTTTTTATTGGATTCCATTAGTTACGTTTTTTAATAAATTACTGTTTTTCTAAGTATTCAAATTAGTTGAAAACAATTAGAAAACTCCTTGTTTGATCTCCTTTCAGTTATGGGATGTTGAAAGAACTTTCTAAATGAATTTAAACAAGTTTTGTTGTTTAAAATTGAGAATTTGTACACGGAATTTACTTATGGCAAACAAATCGCAAAGATGCTTGAAAATCGTTAATTGGAAACAAAGTGCTTGTATGTGCTAACTTTGTTTTGTAGGTGGATAGTGGGTTTAGTATGGATCAAGACTCAATGCCTTGTGGTTGTATTTGAATGCATGTGTGAATGTTTGTAATGCGGCCTTTGGTGCTATTAATTAATTAATTTGTTGATTAATTTTTTATGTAACTTGTGAGGCTTGTATGCCCCTAAGGTTAGGATGGGAATAGAATGTTTTCACATGTATTTTGTACCTTTATTTTATATAGGATTTAGATCCTTATAGAATTTAGTGGGAGGGACAAGGATTAGATTAGTTTTGCTCCATGGACGATGTGGCGAAACTAATGCAAGCAGGAGCCATACAAACCCACAACTATGAGATGCTTATATGTGATTGCTTGTGATTGCTATGAATTGTCATAGGCTAGGTATGGGTGTATGCTTACACGACCACCAAACAAGTGTCATATGATTGATAGTCCCAACTAAAACTCGATTAAGTGAAATCGCCCTCCTTCTCTCTATCCCCTTCACGCCGATTGTCACTCATGGCGCGGTCCGCCCAAGCGGACGTCATGGTTGCCAATTCGGTAGTCGGGGTGCAAATAGCTAAGATTTGCAAGGAGCAAATAGTGAGAGGTTACTTTTCGATGGACCCAACTAGAGTTTGGACATCGGGGCGAAGTTTGTAAATATACTTAGATATTCACAAACCAAGAATCATATGGAATGATATGATTGGTTGGAGAACCTACCTTGTCTAATTAAGTAGGGTGACGTGCCATAGCAGGCTCTACTTGATGAAAACAGGGATCTTGGAAAACCAACTACATTTGGGACATTAAATAAATGTAGTGGGAGTTTTATTTGTTATAAATAAAACAATTGCATAAACTAATTGACCTTAAATTGATTTTGTTATAGATGTTAAAATTGTAAATTTTGTTGCGATCAATCTTTGAAAATTAACAAACTCGTTTCTAAAAGGTATTTACTTAAAGAAGTAATACCGATTCCTAAGACACGAACTTAGTGAAAAGAAATTTGAGTATGTCAATTTCCAAAACTTCCCTCAAACTACCCGAACGTAGCAACGCGATGATTGATTGACTTTTGGCGAAAAGTTATTCAATAAAGCGTATGGCTAATATCCTCATTTGAAATTTCTAGACCTTTGAATTAGAGAATTCATATGGACTAGATTTAACTCGTACGCTCTTATCCACTTACTCAAGAAAGTGTTCTTGGAGAAAGTAGATATTAACTCCATCATTTATGATCGAGTATAAAGAGTATAAGTTGACAAAGAGATTCTTCTTTTATAAAAAGATACATGAACGTTTCATTGGCTTACAAATCGAAAGATTTAAGTAGCTAATTGATAACTAGAGATATTGATCTCCGATATCAAGGATTATTGATATTGTCATACGATCTCTTTCTAGTATTAAAGGATATGATGTTACCTTTTACGCACACTTGTTGGTGAAAAAGGTAATTGGTTAAGTATTCAAGAAATACTTCACCAAGGTATGAGTTGAAATTTCGAGACTCTCATTTATGACCATACGTCACATGAGATATTTCATTTGCCGTTTATGGGAGGCATTTGAAAAGTTGTCTGAAATACCATGATTGTAATGATCTAATCCTAAGAAGTATTTGTCGTTCAAATTATCTCACTATCTCTAATTTACACTAGTAACTTGATACTAGTTCATATGCTCGCATTTAACGAAATGTGTTAGCAATGAAGAATAAGAGAATGTTCGAGAGATGTACAGTAAACTCCGTATAGGAAATGACTTGTTCGTCTAAGTCATTACCATTGAATACGTAGAGTTACCTTTATTAAGAGTTTGTTTAGAATTGAAGGTTGCATACCTTAATTCTAAAACCTCTCAAAAACGTCTCCATTTCATATTCGATGATGGATGATTATGTTTAGTAAAAGACAAGTTCTTTTATTATGGATTTGTTTATATGATTTCATGCATCTTGATTGAATTTGCTTGAAATAGATAAGCAAGTTTTGAACGACAAATAAGATGCGTAAGACTTAACATAAAGTATTTGACTTTCATGTTATATATAACCGCTTAGTCACATACATAAACGAGAATCGCATTACGAGAGTCTCCGTAACGTAGAGCTCGTAATTCAATTCGATTTCAAATCGGTTGATATGCGAATCATGTTTGTTAAAATGACAAAAGCGCCTTTAACCTATGAAGGTTTAAGGACAAGTGAACTAATTAGGACTTATACATATCGATGTATAAAGACCTATGAGTACTTGTGTAATGAAAGGTTGTTGATACTTTACTACTTAACCAACGATCATTGTAGATATTAACATATCTATTTGATAAGATATAAGTATGAACCTTTTGACTAGTTCAAAGGAGTTCAAGAGTGAAGTTTAAAAGACCGTTCAAGAAAAATGGAAGTCTTATAATTAATCACGGTAAATAGTTAAGTCACATGATTTGAAATATTATCTAAAGAGTATGAAAGTAGTTTCACAACTCGCTCCATGAGGAATAATATGTCCAAGAGTGGAGGTATCGAACAATATTTTGTATAGTTCGATCGATAATAAATCAAATTGACTTATTCGACTCGTATTAGGGAATTATGTTTGAGGACAATATTGTTTACACTGAATGGTGTTCCATCGAAGTCTATTGAAGAAGATATCTTACGAGATTTTGATCTCTAAGTATAATGCTTCTTAAGATTTGGTGTTGAGAAGCTTATTTCAAGTGTTGTTGACTTGTAAGCTTAAACCAAATAAGACACTATATATTTGTAGGATGCTTTATATTAAAAGGCACTACTTCCACGAATATGATAAGAACAAAGTAGTTGTTGCTAATCATAATGTAGTCTTGATGAATTGAAATTCTCAAGAAGAAGTAGTGGGAGTAAAGTAAGCATTAAAATAGTTTATGCGTCACTACAAGAAGTACTCTTATGGGAAACTTGTCACTCCATACATGGTACTTAGTGGGAGTTGAGCGAAACTTCATTCACAAGTTGTTTTGAAAGAAGTTTAATAGTACGCTCCTTCCAATGAGGACTCAACCATCTCACGAGTTGATGATGATTCGAGAAACTCATGGAATATATGAGGAGTCAAGAACTCGTTCGACAATTCATTGTGGAAGTAGTTCATGAACCTCAAGTACCAATCCTACAAAAGATCAACGAGAGTTGATTGCCTAAGCCGTTTGGTGCATTGGCTTCACGACATTCTCAAACTTAGCATATGAGAATCCGTTGATAAACAAGAAAACGATGGAACGATCCGATTCCACATATATGATTTGAATTCATATGATCTTTAAAGAGCAATCCATGTATAACAACAAGGTATAGACCTTGGTTGATGTTCATGAAGGAGCAATCCATCAAGAACGTTTAGATCTTCAAAAGGAAAGATCGACATGGATAACAAATCGACTATGTACAAAACGCGGCTTCTCGCTTGTAGCTATGTCTAAGTCGATGGCTAGTTGACTATGTACAAAGCACAACTTCTTGCTTGTGGCTGTGTATAAGTCAATAAAGATCATTCTAGCAATAGTTGTATTTCATATATGTCGTTATATGGAAAAACACATAAAACCACCTTTTTCGTATGAATGAAGGAAGATGTTGTGCATTTGACACAAATCGAGGTTTTATTTAATGTATTGCTAAAAACATACACATGCTTCAAGATCCATTAATGGATTAAAGCAAGTGTTGTGGAGATTGGAATAAAAGTTTTGACAAGGAAGTCAAGGAGTTGAACTTCGTCAAAAGTATCTTGTATATACAAGATATTCAGTGGAAGCATAATTGTATTACTTGTATTGTTCAAGATAACAATTCATTAAATTGGGAATAACATTAAGAAAATGAATATTGTCGAGATCTCTTTGGAGAATGCTTTCTCAAATGAGAACTTGGGCGAAATCACTTAATCCTAGGAAACAAAATCTATAAAGATAGATTATGATGGATGTTTGAGCAAATATGCATATGTTGACGAAGTGTTCTAGAAACACGAAAGTTACACTCCAAGAAAGGATGTCTAACTGCACATCACATGGCATGACTTGAGTGTATAACTCGGTCTATTGCAACTCAATTCAAGAAAGTGCATGAAATAGTTCAAGCATTCTTTCATTATGAGTTTCATTTCGTACGCCATATTTATGCATATGCCCCAATGTGTAGTATCCAAATGATATGACAAACAGTTGTCAAATGGATACAAGAGAGACACATTTGGACGATAGTCAAGAATATCCTCGAGTACCTTATGAGAAAGAGTGATATAATGTTTCATCTCTCAAGATGAAAGAGAGCTCGTGTAAATTAATTACACTATGCTAGTTTTTCGAAAGATTGATATAATCACGATTGAACTACATATTTTGCTTAAAAGGTGGTGTTGTAAGTTTAGAAAGTGTTCTAAATGGAATATTACAGCGTTTCCGTCACCAAAGTAAAATACATAGCAACTTGTGAAGCAATAAAAGAAGTTTATTTCGGATCGAGTTCTTAGTCGAGTTATTATGGTTCTATGCATCTCGAACCACAACTTACTCCTAAAGAACCCAATCTTACATTGGAGATTCAAATATGATCTATAACGATATCACTTGATATCATATGATGATGATCAAGAACATATATATAGTAGTATATATATATAGGGTCGAATAAATTTGGATAGGTTCGCGAACACAGCGAACACTCCAGCATGACCTCTACCTTGAGCAGTATACAAGATGCAGTTATGCATCCATACATGATGGACGTATGAGTAACTAGCTTTAAGCGAATTATTTTCTTTTGAGGTTCGAGACATGTATATATGTAGATATATGACATTGTTCTCAATTCTTCGTTGGCTAGAAGTCACTACTGATTGACTCTAGGCCAAGTGGGAGATTGTTGGAGTTATGTCCTAGAAGTCAATAATTTAATGACTTAAATATTAGTTTATGTTATGGATGATATATTATCATCTGTTCCTGGATTTATTATTGACAGATTATTCAGGTTGAGGATCTGAATTGTAGATCTCTGTGGATCATTCTTTAGAATGACAATAATAAATCTAAACGGTCCATAATCTTGATAATTAACAAGGAACATTAATTATCTTATAAGATTAGTATGCACGTTAAGTGATGATTAAGTTCTGCAAATCATAGGTAAAGAGTTACCAACTTAATTGCTTATGTGTATGTTATGGAACATAGCACAAGACTTGACCCATCGAAATAAACATATGGATTGTGTTATGTGTCATTGTTTATTTCGTTATGATTTTGGTTCTAAGTTTGAGATGTTTATCTTTTCCACATGAGGATAGGTTCAATAAATATCGTCTACCGCTGATTCCCGATAAGGGCTGCTATACGGACTTTATTTATGTTCTCTTGAATTGTGCGGGGAAAAGCTAATCATCAAGAAAACCGTATGTCCCTCATTAATTCACTTAGTGAGTGACGATATCTGTTTGGGCCCCTTGATGGAGATAGATTGTTTGCATGCAACTTTATACAATTATCTCTAGATCAAGAAACGTATAATCTGCAAGAATGACACATTCCTATCTTGGATTATACGATGATATCGTGTGACATAAGAATCAAAATAGGGAAATACATTTATTCTCTTATGCAGGATTTAAATACTGCAGTAGTACACTATTTATGCGAATTGGGAATCATAACGTGTTGCTAGATACCACTTATGATTATTGGAATTAAATAGCGATTTAATTCCATGTCCAACATAGCATAAATCCTCAAAGGGTCACACAAATAGGACTTTGACCATACGTGCATTATTTATTTATTTGCAATAGTGAGTATTGCAAAATATGATAAATTGATTAATTAATTAAATAACGTTGTGGACCGTTATAATTAATTAAGTAAAATGGATCATATAGAAATAAATTAATGAACATGCTAATCCTAAATTGATTATCAACATATTGATAATTAATTTTATTCATCACACTTTAATTTAATTAAGTGAATTAAATTAAAGTATAGGCTTTTAATTTAATAGTCTATTTGAGCCTAAATTGAATGCAACTTGAAAGGCCTATTAAATAATTGATTTAATATGGACTAAGAGAGATTGAACAAACCTAACACATGGCCCATAAGGCCCATGTATATGGCCGGCCATAGAAGGGTAAAAAGGTCAAGCAAAGGTTGGTGGAGAGTGGTCTATATAAGGACCACTTAAAGAAGCAAAACCTAACCTTCTCACCTTGCCTCCCTTCTTCTCCCTAGCCGCCACCACCATCCATGGGCAGAATTTTGATTCTCCCATGATGGTCTCTCTCTCTCTTGCATTCCCATAGGTCTCATGTGTTGAGAATAGCTATTCCAAAAGGTTAATTGCTAGAATTACTTGAAGAATGGTGAAAAGGATTAGCTATCTCCTTTCTCTTGCTAGCACAAGAATTGGGACATGGCCAAATTCCTTGGTGGACTCGAGGGCGCCGTGGAGGAGGCGAAGGAGAGCACTCCATCGATTTCTATGCCGTAGGATCGAGCCCCGCGAATACGATTTCGCGGGAGGTACAAATCTTCCACCTATCTCTTTGTGTCTATTGCTTAAAGTACTAGATCCTCTCTTGCTCTTTGTTTAATTGGATTAATTAATAGTAATTAGTCACAAAATTAAAATTGGGCAATTTCCTAACAGATAATGTCCTTTTGTTATTTGATTTCTCTCTAATATTGGACCCTACAAATTTATGATATGTCAAGTTCGGATCTTTGAATAAAATTTAGAAAGGATAATATAGTCTTTTACTTATTACAAACAAAGTTACTACCGTTTACTTCTACACATGTTATTTTCATTCTGGAGCAAGGAATCTTCAATGCCATATCTTTCCTTCATCTTCTTTCTTCTTCCATTCCTTTTCTTTTCCCTTTTCTTCAAATTCTGGAGCAAAGCCTTAGTTGTTGATTGTTTGTTCTAGGGCTATGGTTGTAAACTCGAATTCTTAGTTGTTGATTGCATGTTTATTTAGTTTATTTGATATCTTTATGTTTTATATCTTGCTTGAATTGATTATGCCATGATTATTTAAGTAGATTGTTTACACCCGTTAAGTAGAGCTCGCTTAATTGCTAGGTGGTTAAGTCCAAACAAACTTAGATTATTAAGCATGATTATGATTAACTTGAAGGTTTCCAACTGAAAGGTTAAACCAAGACTAATTAATGAGAGTTAAGCCTTTTCCAAAGAGTGAAGACTCAAGGATTTCATAGGTTAGAAAGGTATAGACTTATAGAAACTAGACCAAGAAACGATAGTTGAAATCTAGGTTCTATATGAGAAAAATTGAGTTAATCAATTGATAACTAGACCTAAAACGAGAGTTTGATCTAGGAACCTTAATTAAGCCATTATCCTCACACAATTGTCAACTAAATTAGCGGGCCGCTGAGTGAACCAGCGAGGTTGTCTATACCCGCCAAGTAACCAACGACCAGTCTAATAGATTAGCAACCTAAGTTCTTTTAGCGGGCCGCTGGAACTGGGACTAAGAAGAAGCGTTAGCAACAAGAAACCCTAGAATTACGTGACTTGTTGAATTTCTCTCATTAGTTCTTGTTTTGACCTTGAAACTAGACTTAGGATTTCTCTTGAATTCTATTCAAGAGAGTTTTGGATTGACTAGTATTCCACCAATTACTAATCAGAAGTTCCAAACATGCAAAAATGCTATAGACGCAAAATATGGTAGAGAAGACAATGTTTTCTTTTTTTTTCATTTTGGATTTGTAAATGAAATACTTAATCAACTTCCTTTATCCAATGACTCTAAAGGATATTGATTTCTTTGATTGAAGGAAACACGAGTATTCTAACAAGTACGTTATAGAATCTATGGATCTATTCTTATTTTCTTTCGATTCTAAATTAGTTTTTAGATTTTGAAGATCTAGAAAGAGTATAGAAATAGAAATCCTTAATTCACATAAGAGTTGAACCGTCTAGCTAATTTAGTAAAGTAAAAGACCGGTATTCCAACACCGTCCCTGTGGATTCGACCCTCAAGCTGTTCTACAAACGATTAGATCAGTAGACACAAGATTTTTATTTTGAGACTTGATTTCCCCATCGATCAAACAACGACATCAATAATTGTTATTAATATTTAATATTATAACTATAATTAGAAAGTATGATTAATACGAATTAGTACACTAATAATAATAATAATTATTATTATCTTAATTATATTACTATATTAATTTTTAATAATTTATAATTGTAATTAATGTTATGTTACTAAATAATAATAATTATAGTTATTTTAAAATTATAATTATAATTAATATAATAATTACTACAATACAGATGATAATAATAATTATATTGATTTTTTAAGTTGGTCATGACAACAAACTTCTCTAACTCAATATTTTGTCAAGTTTAAAGAAGTAGAGTGAAGTTAGTACTAACTTCATTAACTTTGAGTGTGTTTGGTTGATGAGGGTTAAAAAGTTAGAACTCTAACCTCAAGTTTGCTAACTTTTCATGCAACCAAACCTACCCGTAGTATATAGGCAACCGTGGCCGAGTCGTTTCTTTGAAAGGCTTGAGATTTCGTCGCATCTCAACCGTCAATGGGTGAGCACACAGATTGTCATTCAATCCAAACATTATGAGTGTCTATCTCAACCACACAAGCTGTACTTCTCTTTTAGAAACATAATCCAATTGGATACAGTTCAACATGCCATTCTCAATTATTTAGACATAACAAAAATATTTATAAGATGCAATAATTACAGAATACAACATGCATGCTACTAGTTAAATGATTATGCAATTAAAATTCAGGTGGAATCCGTACATGCGCCCAAAATAAACAATAAAAATAAACAACAGCAAATAACAAGTAATCCTACATATCATCAATCACACCGGTTGCAACCGGCTCCAACACCTGGTCTGACCCTACATAAATAAAAGCTACACTGTCCTATAATAGGCAAGTAACATAAGGGAAGTAACATGCAACAAAATAAACCAGCAATACAATTCTACTTAGCAACTGAACATTAGAAATTTAAAGATTAATAATCCTTTATTTACATAAATTAAGAAGGGTAATTAGGGAACTTCAGAGCTAGAAAGTAAATAATAGTATTGGACATCAATACAAATAGTACAACAAGGGTACCAGTAGGTACCAAGGCTTAGGATTCTACACCTAAATCAGGGCTGAACCCAGATTTGATACCTATTCAATGAATTTCAAAGCTAGACAACAATAGTGATTTTAGTGTTTGTGTCTACTTAAGACTGAACTTAGTTTTCAACACTTATATATCAAATTTAACTAACAAACTATTTGTGTAATCATTCCATGTGCTTAACTTTATTGGTTCTGTTAATTAAACAATAAATAATAATTTACAATAAGCAATTAAAATTCAACAGTGAGCAATGAAGTTAATAAAAGAGAACCAATTTGCAAAGGAATCAAAATTCTTATGAAGATATCCTATCCTCATAGTTAATATTTGTACTTTAAGAAAATCAATTTTAGCTCTAATTTCTAACTAATTTGAGAAAATTTGATGAAACCTTAAAATTAAACATACAACAAATTCTGATAAAAATTTCGCAATTAAAACACAATAGTATAACTCTAATCCAAGGACTTGCTTACCTGATTTCAACTAAAAATTGAAGATGCGAAATATGAAGTCGAATTCACAAATTTTCAGTTTTTATACTGCTCAATCCCAAATAGAACTTGCTCTCAACACTAAATTTGACTTTTTTTTGTGATTTTTCGAGAATTTTTAGATAGGGTTTGATGCACCAACTAGAAGGATGTATTATTTTCAGTCTAGAAAGTAAGAAACACAAATGAAAAGAAGATTAAGAAATGTGATGCGTACATGAAGGAACTAGTCCCAATACAGAGTTCTACAAAGTTCTAACTTGGAAAATTCAATTACCCATGAAGCACCATTTAATATATGAACTAAACACTTGTCTTGACAAGTGGGCTCCACATGTCACAATTGGATAATATCATAAGCCAAGAGTACTCAACAATTGAAATGAAATAAACTTTTCCCCTTTCTCACCAACGTCAGCCCAAAAATAAAAATGAAAAGTTCTAAGTATAAGGCATGCATATATATTTCCAAATAGTAATATTTCACTCTACATATCACTACTAGTTGCGCATAAGTAAATATGATAAATAGTAAAAATTTCTATAATGTTAAATAGAAATATATAAGTTTTTATATTCTCTTTCCAAATAATGGTGGGTATAAAATTTAAATTTCATGAAAAAAAAATCACTCAATTCAAGCAATTCCATCAAAATTTCAGAAATATCAAAATAACAAAAATTCATAGTATCACATTATGTATTCATCAAAATTGTAAATTTTTTAATTTGATTTGTCAAATATTTAAAATAATTTTTTTAATTTTTTATTTTTTTGATCCCTCTAAACAAACTCTATATACGTTTGGTAGGTTCTGAAAATGCACATGCTTCTGTTTCTGTATTGTTAGACAATCCAAATTGAAAAGTTAGGAATTTTATTTATTTTGCAATGGGAATAAGTAATTAATTAAAGCAAAAGCCTAGCTAACGACGGGTCCTAACTGTCTTCTATCATAGACGTTGATCCAAATCTGATGGTCAATTTTGGGTAATATTATTAAAGTGGGAGCATCTACAAATTTCACATTGAGCTTGGCCTTCTTTATTTCTTTGTTCAAAGTTCAACATTAAAAAGGTACTATGAATAACTTTAACTCAATCGAAACTCTAGAACTTATCAACAATACATGGATAGTTCCTCTCTTACTAATTTCTTTCTCATTCAATAATGTAGTTTCCAAGCAATCCCAAAAATTAGAACAAAATAAATAAAATCTCAACGTAGTGATTCTTATATTTTGGGACATGACGTTAAATAATCATTATATATTTTTTTTAACACCTACAATGTTCACCAAGTCCTTTGATTGGACAAATTTGATTTACATCACTCCACAAAAATTAAACCAAAGCAATTTTCTCATTCAAAGTAAATTAAATTCTTAAATGTGCAGGGACACAAATCTACAGTTCTTCAAGATCTTAGTATTGTAACCTTGCCGGTTCGAATTAGTGCTTGTTTTTCAAAATCAGACTAGAGCCATGAATAAATGGTAAATTTACCAGCATCACCGACTTTTTATCTGTAAAGCTGTATAATTTTTCAAATTACTTTGGAAAGAGTAAATAGAATCGATATTTATTAGCATTGATAAAATAGTTTTTTTTTAAGGAAAACAAGGGTCAAGCCATTATCTTTCATATATTAAAAAAAACTGTTAATGGAGATGCTAGCCAGTTGCTAGCAAAGAAAAGATAAAATAGTTCAAGTCCGGGCAAATTGCTATTTGTGAGGAAAGTTTGGGTATTTTTTGGTGAAAATTTTCGATTTTATCCTAAAAGAGCAAAAATTGCACTTCACAGTTCAAGAGTTGTAAATATATTAGTTGTAAAAATTTCGATTTTCTCCTTGGTGATTATCAGAGAAACTCTTAACAAAAAGTCTTTAATAATCTCCGAAACAATAAGCACTTGTTAGTTGTAAATATATTAGGTCCGAAGTTCGTTCAATCGGCCATTTTCTCTTTATTAACTGAAAGAGTTGGTTCATTTTGCATTTTTGCAAAATACTGCTAATTGATAAAAACAACTTCCATAGATATTTTATTTAAATTAAAAAATTACCATAACAATAAATTTTCAAACTATGTATGAACATATTATTTTACGTACATTTTGTTCGATATAAATAGTGGCACTCGGGTTGAAAAAGATGCTTGTAAAATTTAAGTTGGGACAAAGAGAGCTGCCAAAAGAAACTAAAGAAAAGAAAAGAGAGGAAAAAAAAAAACAAAGTGAGAACAAAAGTGATTTATTGTGCACGTCAAACATTGCTATTTTTGCAAATGGTCGGTTCTAAATAGTAAATACCAAAGTTTCTTTTTTTTAGAGATGCTAGGTAGAGGCTACCTAGTTAAGTAAAACCAAAGTTGAAACCAATGATTTTACAAAAAAAAAAAAAGGATAATTGGTTGGAAATAAGAAAAATAAATGAAGAGTTTCATCTTAAATAGTTAAATTGTTCTCGCCAGAAAAAATGATCTCACAATTTTAGATCGAACCGTTCAAACCAAAAATGCATAGATCGAATCGTTAACGTAATTTAAGAAGGTTATTTCTAAAAAAAAAAAAACGTAATTCAAGACGGATGTGATCATGTGATTGAGTTGGATACTTCAAATTGTAAAAATAGGGATTAATTATTTTGCTAGTCGAATAACAAATTTGGAAATAAAAGCCTTTGAAAGCTCCTGATTGGCTATAAATTAGTCATTGATCCAAATGTGATGTACCATTTTGGGTTCTAAAGACGGATCAGATACAAAGTTCACCTTAAGCATAGCCCGTTTTTATTCATTTGTTCAAAATACAAACATGGAGAGGTATATGATTAACACTATATTCTTACAAAACTCATTTTTCAAAAATAACAAATAACCCCAGTTTCCGATAATAGCATCTAATTAACTGTAACAGCGACGCGTTAATTCCGAAAATAACACAACACATGACCGACATAAGCTGCCTATAAATTAACGAAAACCATCCCCTGTATCTCTCCTCTCATTCATTGTTGCTCTCTGATTCGTTTCTCTTGCTCAACCTCGTTAACATCGCTCGCATCTCAACTCTCTCTCGCAACCCACATCTTCCGATCATATTCAAACATCTCAATTCAATTTTGATCTGCAATTTCTTTGCCTTTTTTCACTTTTTAATTGAATAATATATAGAGATTGATCACTTGTCTGTTTGTTCTTTCGTTCTTTTTGTTCTTGTTCGGATTTTTTCTCAGAATTGTTTGTTTTTAAATTATGGATGCAGATATTTATCGTGAGCCTCTACCAGATGTCCGTCGCTGGCGTAGGCCACCATGGGCTTCATCTCGACCGACAACACGTGGTTTCGTAAGTTCTCCTCCTCACTCTTAACAATCTGATTTTCCGTAAAATTAGGTCTTGATTAGTTTTCCATGGAATGCGTTCAAACAAATTAACATGGTAAGATAATAAATTTGGTTTCGTCAAAAAAAAAAAAAAAAAGATACTAAATTTGGTGTACCCTATTATTGGCACCTGCTTCAAGAGTCAACAGTCAAATTATGTTAAATTAACCACCTACCCTGCTGTTCCATTTTCAAAGTGTTTAGAAAGAACTGCGCAAAAGAATATAACATTCTTAGAAACAAATAGTTTTCAAATTTATATACAACACAATTTATCTGATCTTTTAGTTTTTTGAAAGAAGAAGCACTCGCTGTTAATTAACAATTTCAGTAATTGCAAAAAGTAGCAATATCTCAACAGGAAAAAAACACGAGAAAGTATCATATTTTTCAAAGATGAAAGTAGAAAAGAAAAATTGAACGCATGAACTATTAATATTATTATTACTTTATAACATTGCTTGTCTTTATCCATTACATGGAATCAGAATTTGAATTCAGTACTTTCGCCCTAAAATAAAAAAAATACAGGGAGACAGATTTATTCCAAATAGAGGTGATCGAATGAATATGAATATAGCAGAGGCTCTTCTAAACATACCAAGAAAAGATGAGAGCACAGAAGAAGTATCGCCTTCTAGAGCTGCCTACAGGAAGCTTCTTTCCGACACCATGCTCCAGGGAAGAACTCGTGTATTCTCTTTCAGCAACCGACCACGCAGCCCCCTCAAGTCTTCCCTTGAAGCCCCAACTCCAACTCACAGACAGCCAGCAAGGAAGCGTAGGCAAATTCCTCAGGTAATTAGTTGGTTTGATTAGCACATAACTGAATATGGTAAACTGCTATTTGACTATTTAACTAATCTTATATTAATTTGATCGATCAACACATAGCTAATTAATTAATTTTTCGAACTGCAGTTTGCCCTTTTTATTTCTTGATTTCATACATTTTTCCTTTTTGAACCCCTCAGGCACCAGAGAAAACATTAGATGCACCAGATATAGTTGGTGATGATCGGTTTAACGTGCTTGACTGGGGAAACAAAAATGTGCTATCCATTGCACTTGATGATAAAGTATACTTGTGGAATGCTACAGACGGCTCTACCACAGAATTGGTGACTGTACCTGAAAGTTCTGCCCCAATTACAAGTGTTAGTTGGGCTCCAGATGGCCGCCACATCGCCATTGGCCAATGCAATTCCATTGTGGAACTGTATGATGTCACTACCAAAAAGCTGGTTTGTGTTATTAATTTGATTGAAGTTCAAACTTTTTTTCCCTAAGATCTTCTGAGTAATTTATAGTCCTATGTGAAAATCACTCATATCTACCCATATCTTGATTGAAATGATAGGTGCCCCTAAGAATTTGCTTCATATGAATTTCTAATGAGTTTTTTTTTTTTTTAATGACATCCTTCAACAGTTGAGAACTCTAGCTGGTATTCACCAAGGCCCAGTTGGATCTCTTGCATGGAACAACAATCATCTTCTCACAACTGGTGGCGCGCATGGGGCAATTATCAACAATGATGTCAGAATCCAGTCGCATGCCGTCAGATCATACCGTGGCCATGACGACGTAATTTGTGGTCTCAAATGGTCTTCATGTGGTAAGCACCTTGCAAGTGGAGGAGCTGACAAACTTCTAAATATTTGGGACGTGTCAAGATCCTCTCCTCTTCACCGGTTCAGCAACCACACTTCTACTGTTAGAGCCGTGGCTTGGTGTCCCTTCAAGGATAATTTACTGGCATCAGGCGGAGGCGAAACCGACCATTGCATTAAATTCTGGAATGTGAGTGCCGGTACTTGTCTGAAGTCGGTGGAGACGGGATCAGAGGTGTGCGGCTTGTTGTGGAGCAAGCACGAGCGTGAATTGTTGAGTTCACACGGTCCTGAGAAGAACCAGATTGCCGTGTGGAAGTACCCGTCTATGACGAAGATTGCTGAGCTCACCGGTCACTCCTCCTCTGTGCTATACATGACACAGGTATGAATATTTTTAACTTAGTTAATCGACTTTTTGTTTTTGGCTAAGGAATGCCAGTATTGTTGGAGACGGTATCCTTGCTGTCCGAGACCTGGTCAATGAGATTTTCAAAATTGCTCTGATATTAATTTTTGCTTATTTGTAGTCATTGTTTGATTTTGGTTTACTGAGCTTATTTTCTTTGCAAATTGTAGAGTCCTGATGGATGCCAAGTAGCATCTGCATCTTCAGATGAGACGTTGAAGTTGTGGCAAATCAATGAGAAGTCAACAGAGAAAAAGGCGCCTAAGAGCCCCCATATGGGGCCGACTAATATGTATAGCTACATTAGATGATATAGTTTTTTTTTTTTTCTTTCTTTTATTTTTTGTCCAGAGCAGAAAAATTCTACTTATGGGATTTTTGTTGGTTTCTAGCTCAACAGTTGACTCTTGGTTACCAATGTATATTTTGTTTTTCGCTTGGTCTATTAAAATGTACATTTTATACTGCAGTGTGATGCATATTTGCATAATAAAAATGCAAATTTTATATTAATTGTGTGAAGAAGTCAAAAACAACAAACCTATTGAAGTTTCCATTTTATTTTTATTGCTTGTGTATGATTTAACAAATCTTTGAAGTAAAATCTTATAAACCTATAATTCATTTTTTAATTTAAATTGACAAAAAATTTGTAAAAGTTGAATTCAATGATTTTGGACCTGACGTTAAATAATCATTACATTTTTGTAACACCTACAATGTTCACCAAGCCTTTGATTCGACATATTTGATTTACATCACTCCACAAAATTTAAGTCAAAGCAATTTTCTCATTCAAAGTAAACCAAAACAACCTTAAATGCGCAGGGAGTAGGGATGAAAACGGATCGGATACGGAGCGGATGTTGGTCTTTCCATATCCGCATCCATATTTTTTTTTCGGATACGGATACGAATACGAATGCATTCGGATACGAATACGGTTCGGATATTAAACGAATACGGATATGGTTCGGATATTTTCGGATATGGAGTCGAATATGAATATATTTTGTCGGATACGGATAACATTTTAATCTTCTAAAATTGCAAGAACCACATAAGTACAAATCTAATAGGATTAATCAATAAATTCAGTATTTCCACATTTTGAATTCTAATAGTATATTTAACTATTAAATGTCAAATCATATCATGTTACCTTAAATGTCATCATATATTAAAATAATATATTAATCATATGTAATCATCATGATTATAGAAAAAATTAATTTTAGTGTTGTTATCATATATAATCGTCTCAATAATAGAAAATGAAAATAATTTTATGTTACTAGTCTAAATGAAAATATTATTGTAAGAGAATTTATCTAATAAAAATTAAGTACTATCTAATTAAAAGTATTCTCTAATGTAGATAAGTAATTATATTAATCATCTTATGCCGTTAAAGATACGGATAAACGGATTAATATCTATCGGATACGGATAATATCCATGTCGGATACGAATACGGATCGGATATTGTCAAAAAACTCAAAACCATATCCGCATCCATATTTTTTTGGCGGATACGAATACGAATACGGATATGTTCGGATACGGATACGAATCGGATGTTACGCGCATTTTTCGAATTCGGATACGGATCGGAGCGGATAATATCCGCACCGTTTTCATCCCTAGCAGGGAGTCAAATCAACAATTCTTCAATATCTCAGTTTTGTAACCTTGTCAGTTCGAATTAGTGCTTGTTTCTCAAATCAGACTAGAGCCGTTAACAAATGGCATCTAATCATCCATGCATCTATTAAGTTGTTTCCCAAAGTTTGTGCATAGTAACAATCAGACTTCAAACCTCTTTTTTTTAATTTTTTCCCCCCTGATCTCCATCTCTGCCACTTCCATTGAAAATCAATCATTTTGTAACAGATCCATGGATGGACTTTACTGGTAAATTGCACTGGTCCCTAAGCTAACATACACTCGTCAGAAACAAGATTTTATTGTTAGAAATTGAAGTGATTACAGTTGATTTGGCTATTTGAAGATAATCTTGGATGAATCTTGGAATAGTAAAAAGTAGAATGAAGAAGAGAGGGTAAATGAATGAGTAATCAATTGTATTGCATTTGAGTAAACTGGTATTGCACGCATAGGTTACATGACCTGTTATATTTGAGTACTAAATATCACATGATAATCACGAACCCAACCACTAAACGTAAGCATCATGTACATAGTCTAATACTATGTCAGGTTTTTCTGAACAAAATTATAGTTGTTAGAAAATAATACACCATCGCAATTTTTCAATCAGAAGGCCATTGTATATCTAGCTAGTTCTTATCCGAATCATGTACCACAAAATAAAGATGACATGGTAGCTGACAAATTGTCTCAGTTCTGAAAAGAGTTTATCTATGGTGATTATCAGAGGAACTCTTAATAAAAAAAGTCTTTAATAATCCCAAAAATAATTAGCACTTGTTAGTTCTAAATATATCAGGTCTGTGGTTGTTCATTTAATTGGCCAATTTTTCTTTATAAGCTGAAAGAGTTGCTTCATTTTGCATTTATGCCAAATAATGCTAATTGATAAAAACAACTTCCGTAGATATTTGGTTTGTTTAAATCACGGTCTCCTTTCCATTATGCAGTTTTTTTTTAGTAGCTAATTTGATTTAGTACTCCTATCTGTTTTCTTTAGCATATACATTGACCAAATTTTTTCATCAGAAAGGTGATTAAGCTTAAATTAGACAGAAATCACAAGCATCTCTGTGCTTACATACTGAACAATGATTTAAAGGAAACATCCTAATATGCAAATTAAGTAAATACCAGGATTTCATGCCGAATCGTACTTACTATCTAGTTTGAAGCGACCAGCAATCGAGTTTCCTTGAGCATATAATTAATTTGGTTCTGTTTTGTCTTACCAGAATAGTTCTATAGAAACAGCCAAAAACTAGTAGTCTGCCTTCCTAAATTATAACTTGAGCATATAAATTTTTGCAGGGATTGGTTACAATAAATTTCTGGTTTGCTTTTATTTTAAGTCCATGAGCCGTGAAAATAGATTTCTATATTGATTGAATAAGCTAATTGGCTTCTGAACGTTAGGATTCCATCAATCACACTCGTGATGTTGATTGTTGTTGGTACATGGCCTGATGTTAATTGAAAAATTTTGAAGGTTTATATGCTAAATTTGTGGTCTAGCGGGTCGGGTCTGAATGTGCAAAATTTTGAAGGAAATGCGTATTGAAGATCACTAATGCATCATTGATGTTATTTGAAAGAGGCCGGTACATGCTTCACTGTTGTTAAAGGAGGCCGATACATGCTCCAGGATGGTACTCCATTTTCACTTCTGTTATCCTTTAGTCTGAATTTTCTGGACTCTTGCTTTGACGTATGTAGTATCAGCTATTCCTTTTTAGTTGTATTGATGTTAAAGGAGGCTGGTACATGCTCTAGGATGGTACTCAAGAAGGCCTGTACGAAGCAACAAATTTACATGTTGTGTCAGGTGTGGAATTGCAATCAGCAATCATAAAAGATGGAAAGGAAATGAAATTAGGAGTTGGGAAAGAGTCAAAGCCAGTCAACAAGATGGGATCCGTTAAGATTGACAGAATGAATAAAGAAGACGTTAAATCATTCACAGCTGCAGAAGGGGACCCAGTGCAAGAGGTTGACGGTGTTAAAGAGGGAAATGAATGAGCTGGCGGTTCGAGAGAAGGTAGGGACCACTGGAGCATCGCTAACTGACATTTCAGGAATTACAGCGATAATTAGCTTAGCAGTTGTTTGTAATTTCTCGTTTTTATCTTCAGATATTTGTAAGAGGTTATATAAGTAATTGGGGAGGATAGTTAGGGTTTCTTCTTATGCGATTTCTAGATCTGAACCAACCAAAAACCTCATTTCCTTATTTCTAATTTCAATTTCACCTTTTATTGTATCTTCTTTAGTAAGAGGATTAATATCCGACTATTATGCAAATTTAATCGTTGCTTATTGTTTCTTCCTTCTCAATTGAATTCTCTTTTCCATTTTCAATAGTTTATCCCAATTTCTTAAACCTATGTTCAATTTCTTAAACCTTATGAACCTAATTCACTTTTTAATTTATATTGACACAAAATTTTGTAAAATTGAATTCAATGATTTATAAATAATTACTTTTGATAGTAATTGTAAAGATGCAAAGTAAGAAAAGAAAATAATGTAATCATGGCTTGAATAAGTTTAGCGTATTGGAGTTATCCATAGGGCTGAAAACGGTAGCCGTTTCAATCGTTCTTTCGTTTCGTTTCGTCCGGAACTGAACGATAACGGATAAGGATTTCAGTTTCATTTAAGGAACAGAACAACTAACGCAAATAGAAATATTGTTTCGTCTTAGAACGGAACGATTAGTGAAACTGGTACGTTTCGTGGTCGTTTATTTCGCGCATTTCGTCTAAAAATTTTTTATGGTTTTATTATTAGATTGCAGAGGGCCTCAGCAGAGAGATCGAGGGAGAAATGAGTAAAATTAGATTTCTGCAGCGTCGCTCCGTCATTTCTCCGCCGAACACATTCACATCTATCTCTCTCGCCTCTACACCACCGAGTACAATCGCCGTCGAGAGCAAGAGGTGATTATAGTGTCTCCTCCCTCTTTTTCGTGTGACCTAACCTGTCATTTCTCTATCTCTGTTTCATACAAAATGCAGAATAGTTTATTTTCTTACATCTTAATAAAATGCAAAACAATTAGGTAGTCAAAGACGGTTATAACCGTTTTGATCGTTCCCATCAACGGAACAATCAACGCAACATGTGCTAAACGGATGCAACAATCAACGCAATAAGTATAAAAATTTCGTGCATCAATGCAACGGTTAACGAAAATGACCACTTTCGTGGTCGTTTTCCACGTTATGCACTTATCCACTTCAATTTCGAGCCCAAGATGTCTTGTTTAAAAATTTCAGCCCGTCCTGTCTGGTGAAGTTATTGGATCTAAAATTTCTAGGAAATTGATTACTAAATATACCATCTCAGGCGTCGCTAAATATAAAGTGAACATATACAGCAAACAAAGTGAACATATAGACGATCTAAGTGAACACATACAAACAAATAAGTTCAATGAAAATAAGTTGAATATACATTTAAACTTCTCAACAAGTGATGACAACACTTATTTGTTTGTAAGTGTTCACTTAGATTGACTATATGTTCACTTTGTTTGGTGCATATGTTCACTTTGTATTTAGCGATGGTTGGGATGGTATATTTGCCGCACTTATAATTCCTGAAATTTCTAATTAACCTGACATTCAACTTTGTCAAAAGTGAACTTGGTAGCGTTATCACGAATTTACTAAAGAACATGTGTCATAGTCGATCCGATTTGATCCAATCTAGTTATTCCTCAATCCTCATGTTATTGTTTTCAATTCTAACTTGTAAATTAATTTATTTTAAACTCCAAACTGTATAATTTAATCGTACAACTGACAACAAAATTTTCACAACCACCAAATTTTATTTTATAAAAGTACGTCACAATTTTTTTTAGAAACATTAGATTCCTAATTACACTTTTAAGTTAACCTCGTTCAATCATAGTGGATAAGTAAGTGAAGGTGCAGGAGACTTTGACGTTTTCCTCGGATACGACTGTATATATAAAATAATAAAATTAATCTATTTTTAATTAATAAACTAATTTATATTTAGAAATTTAACATTTAATAATATTATGTTAATAATATAATGTTATTGGTTTAATGTATTATATTATTATATGTTATTAATATGCCAATTATGGCATTTTTATGTGACTTCAAAAATTATATAAATTATTTTTTAAATCGAAAATTTTACAATGTAGTCTATCAATTAAAATAAAGAATCTCTTTTGTTGATATGCCATGAATGGGTGCAGGGTGCAGTATATACAAGTAGTTCTCATAAAAAAAAAATGCTAGCCCACCAAAACACCTTTACAGTTTACATAGTCATATAAGCCCAGCCCAGGCCGGCCTCAATAATCATGTTGTTTTCTCCAGTTTTTGAGGTGATTTGTTAGTCCCACAAGGGGAACGCACATTATATATATAGAGCCTATATAAGCAATGAGTTAGGATGCAAAGCTGACGATCTAACGGTGTTACACGTGGTGCGTACAGAGTTTTATAGGCTCCTATATTATTATAAATAAAATAAAATAAAATAAAATAAAATAAAATAAATATAAATATAAAAATATAAATTATAATTCTTCCATTCTGATTCTGATTTTCCATCTCTCTTTCTCCTCTCCAGTGGCGGATCCAGAAAATTTTTTAGGCTAGACACAATTATAATATAATAAAATAAATGATAATTTTAATAAAAAAAAGTCATTCCAAACATATATAATTAGAATATTATAAAAAACATCATCTTTTTTATAAACTGAATCACTTTTTCATGATCTTTACTTCTCTATCAATCACAAAAAAAAACTGCAAAATAAAATCTAATTCTAATTTTCTAATGCAAGTAACAGTCCTTTGCGCGCCTTCATAGTTTGAAATCTTTACATAATTGCTTTTTCTTGGAACCTTTTTGAATACATCTCTTTCTATGTAGGTAAAGAGCCGTACTGGTTTCTAAGATATAAAAGCAATAATTGACTAATTTGATTTACCAGTACAACTGCAATGGTATGTCTAATTAACCAGAAATATGAAATAACTATGGGCTATGGGACTATAACATAATTTTCAATTTTTTTTTAAAAAGGCAAAATTAAGACAACATATGATAATCCAATTATGAATATGTTATATAGATGAAATTGTTAGAAAGTGTGCTAATTTTCATTTTTATGCTAATTACCAATTAATTAACCAAGCAAACATAACACACACAAGATCTAGTACACAAGCTATTAAAACACACGAGAAAAAGGGGAAATCGATACCTCCCGCGAAATCGCATCCGCGGGGCTCGATCCTACGGCATGGGAATCGATGGGGTGCTCTCCTTCGCCTCCTCCTCCGTTGATGGCCGCCTCGAGTCCACCTAGAGGATTAACCAATCTCTTCTACCCTTGTGCTAGCAAGAGGAAGAGGAATGTCTAATCCCAAGGTATGCTCTCTTCTTATTCAATTAACCCTTTTAATTGGTGGAGAGAGTTTGTGCTCAACTCATGAGCTTGAGGTAGAAGAAAGGAGAGGAAGAGCAAAGAAAATTCTGAAATTTTCTTTCTTCTTTGTGGAATTTCGGCCAAGGAGAGAAGAGGAGAGAGAAGGTAGGAAGGAGGCTTGGGGTTTGCTCCCAAAGAACACCCCTTTATATAGGCCACTCAACCTAGCTCTCATCCAAATTTACATGGACAAAAATGCCCCTTGCCCTAGCCGAAATTTAAGTGGGCTTTAAGCCTTGGCTTAGCCCATTTAACCATTCCATTTATTACTCCTTTCAATTGACCTCAAATTGGGCTTTTATTTAACTAATTAAATAATGACCCAATAGCTCAATTAATTTAAACGAGTTGAACATAATCAATTATTAACTCATTAATAATTAATTTGGGATTAGCATATGCATTAATTTATTTCTATATGATCCCTTTGACTTAATTAATTATAACGGTCCACAACGCTATACAATTAATTAATCAAACTATCATATTTTCGCAATACGCACTGTTGCGAATAAATAATGCATTGTTTGGTTAAAGCTCTATTTGTGTGACCCTTTGAGGATTTATGCTAAGTTGGACATGGAATTAAATCGCTATTTAATTCCAATAATCATAAGCGGTATCTAGCAACACGTTATGACTCCCAATTCGCATAAATAGTGTACTGCTACAATATTTCAATCCTGCATAAGAGAATAAATGTATTTCCCTATTTTGATTCTTATGTCACACGATATCATCGTATAATCCAAGATAGGAATGTGTCATTCTTGCAGATTATACGTTTCTTGATCTAGAGATAATTGTATAAAGTTGCATGCAAACAATCTATCTCCATCAAGGGGCCCAAACAGATATCGTCACTCACTAAGTGAATTAATGAGGGACATACGGTTTTCTTGATGATTAACTTTTCCCCGCACAATTCAAGAGATCATAAATAAAGTCCGTATAGCAGCCCTTATCGGGAATCAGCGGTAGACGATATTTATTGAACCTATCCTCATGTGGAAAAGATAAACATCTCAAACTTAGAAACAAAATCATTACGAAATAAACAATGACACATAACACAATCCATATGTTTATTTCGATGGGTCAAGTCCTGTGCTATGTTCCATAACATACACATATGCAATTAAGTTGGTAACTCTTTACCTATGATTTGTAGAACTTAATCATCACTTAACTTGCATACTAATCTTATAAGATAATTAATGTTCCTTGTTAATTATCAAGATTATGGACCGTTTAGATTTATTATTGTCATTCTAAAGAATGATCCACAGAGATCTACTATTCAGATCCTCAACCTGAATGATCTGTCAATAATAAACCTAGGAACAGATGATAAAATATCATCCAACACATAAACTAATAATTAAGTCATTAAATTATTGACTTCTAGGACATAACTCTAACAATCTCCCACTTGGCCTAGAGTCAATCAGTAGTGACTTCTAGCCAACGAAGAATTGAGAACAATGTCATATATCTACATATATACATGTCTCGGACCTCAAAATAAATAATACGCTTATAGCTAGTTACTCATACGTCCACCACGTATGGATGCATAACTGCATCTCGTATACTGCTCAAGGTAGAGGTCGTGCTAGAGTGTTCGCTGTGTTCGCGAACCTATCCAAAAATTGTTTGACTATATATATATATATACTCCTATATATATTCTTGATCACCATCATATGATATCAAGTGATATCGTTATAGATCATATTTGAATCTCCAATGTAACATTGGGCTCTTAGGAGTAAGTTATGGTTCGAGATGTTTAGAACCATAATAACTCAACTAAGAAATCGATCCGAAATAAACTTCTTTTATTGCTTCACAAGTTGCTATGTATTTTGCTTTGGTGACGGAAACGGTTGTAATATTCCATTTAGAACGCCTTCTAAATTTACAACACCACCTTTTAGCAAAATATGCAGTTCAACTGTGATTATCAATCTTTGGAAAAACTAGCATTAGTGTAATTAATTTACACGAGTTCTCTTTCATCTTAAGAGATGAAACATTATATCACTCTTTCTCATAAGGTACTCGAGGATATCCTTGACTATCGTCCAAATGTGTTTCTCTTGTATCCATTTGACAACTGTTTGTCATATCTTTTGGATACTACACATTGGGGCATATGCATAAATATGACGTACACAATGAAACTCATAATGAAAGAATGCTTGAACTATTTCATGCACTTTCTTGAATTGAGTTGCAATAGACCGAGTTAAAATACTCAAGTCATGCCATGTGACGTACAATTAGACATCCTTTCTTGGAGTGTAACTTTCGTGTTTCTAGAACACTTCGTCAATATATGCATATTTGTTCAAACCTAACATCCATCATAATCTATCTTTATAGATTTTGTTTCCTAGGATTAGGTGATTTCGCCCAAGTTCTCATTTGAGAAAGCATTCTCCAAAGAGATCTCGACAATATTCATTTTCTTAATGTTATTCCCAATGAATTGTTATCTTGAACAATACAAGTAATACAATTATGCTCCCACTGAATATCTTGTCTATACAAGATACTTTTGACGAAGTTCAACTCCTTGACTTCATTGTCAAAACTTTTATTCCAATCTCCACAACACTTGCTTTAATCCATTAATGGATCCTTGAAGCATGCGTATGTTTTTAGCAATACATAAACCTCGATTTGTGTCAAATGCACAACATCATCCTTCATTCATACGAAGAAGGCGGTTTTATGTGTTTTTCCATATATCAATATATATGAAATACAACTATTGCTAGAATGATCTTTATTGACTTTTACATAGCCACAAGCAAGAGGTTGTGCTTTGTACGTAGTCAACTAGTCATTGACTTAGACATAGCTACAAGCGAGAAGCCGCGCTTTGTACATAGTCGATTTGTTATCCATGTCGATCTTTCCTTTTGAAGATCTAAACGTGCTCGATGGATTGCTCCTTCATGAACATCAACCAAGGTCTATACCTTGTTGTTATACATGGATTTTATTTAAAGATCATATGAATTCAAACCATATATGTGGAATCGGATCGTTCCATCGTTTTTCTTGTTTATTAACGGATTCTCATATGCTAAGTTTGAGAATGTCGTGAAGCCAATGCACCAAACGGCTTAGGCAATCAACTCTCGTTGATCTTTTGTAGGATTGGTACTTGAGGTTCATGAACTTCTTCTACAACGATTTGTTGAACGAGTTCTTGACTCCTCATATATTCCATGAGTTTCTCGAACATCATCAACTCGTGAGATGGTTGAGTCCTCATTGGAAGGAGCGTACTATTAAACTTCTTTCAAAACAACTTGTGAATGAAGTTTCGCTCAACTCCCACTAAGTACCATGTATGGAGTGACAAGTTTCCCATAAGAGTACTTCTTGTAGTGATGCATAAACTATTTTTAATGCTCACTTTACTCCACTACTTCTTCTTGAGAATTTCAATTCATCAAGGCTACATTATGATTAGCAACAACTACTTTGTTCTTATCATATTCGTGGAAGTAGTGCCTTTTAATATAAAGCATCCTACAAATATTAAATGTCTTATTTGGGTACAAGCTTATCAACGATCTTGAAATAAGCTTATCAACACCAAATCTTAAGAAGCATTATACTTAGAGATCAAAATCTCATAAGATATCTTCTTCAATAGACTTCGATGGAACATCATTCAGTGTAAACAATATTGTCCTCAAACATAATTCCCTAATACGAGTCGAATAAGTCCATTTGATTTATTACCGATCGAACTATACAAAATATTGTTCGATACCTCCATTCTTGGACATATTATTCCTCATGGAGCGAGTTATGAAACTACTTTCATACTCTTTAGATAATATTTCAAATCATATGACTTAATTACTTACCATGATTAATTGTAAGACTTTTCTTTTTCCTTGAACGGTCTTTTTAACTTCACACTTGAACTCCTTCGAACTAGTCAAAAGGTTCATACTTATACCTTATCAAATAGATATGTTAATATCTACAATGATCGTTGGTTAAGTAGTAAAGTATCAACAACCTTTCATTGCACAAGTACTTATAGGTCTTTATACATCGATATGTATAAGTCCTAATTAATTCACTTGTCCTTAAACCTTCATAGGTTCAAGGTACTTTTGTCATTTAACAAACATGATTCGCATATCAATCGATTGGAATCGAATTGAATTACGAGCTCTACGTTACGTAGACTCTCGTAATGCGATTCTCGTTTACTTATGTGACTAAGCGGTATATATAACATGAAAGTCAAATACTTTATGTCAAGTCTTACAAATTCTATTTGTCATTCAAAAATTGTTTATCTATTTCAAGCAAATTCAGTCAAGATGCATGAAATCATATAAACAAATCCATAATAAAAGATCTTGTCTTTTACAAAACATAATCATCCATCATGGAATATGAAATGGAGATATTTTTGAGAGGTTTTTAGAATTAAGGTATGCAACCTTCAATTCCTAAACAAACTCTTAATAAAGATAACTCTACGTATTCAATGGTAATGACCTAGATGAACAAGTCATTTCCTATACGGAGTTTACTTTACATCTCTCGAACATTCTCTTATTCTTCATTGCTAACACATTTCGTTAAATGCGAGCATATGAACTAGTATCAAGTTACTAGTGTGAATTAAAGATAGTGAGATAATTTGAACGACAAATACACTTTAGGATTAGAATATTTCTAATCGTCACAATCATGGTATTTCGGACAACCTTTCAAATGCCTCCCACAAACGGCAAATGAAACATCTCATGTGACACATGGTCACAAATGAGGGTCTCGAAATTTCAACTCATACCTTGGTGAAGTATTTCTTGTATACTTAACCAATTACCTTTTTGCATCAACAAGTGTGCGAAGAAGGTAACATTATATCCTTTATAATTCCAAAGAGATCGTATGACAATATCAACAATCCTTGATATCGGAGATTAATATCTCTAGTCATCAATTAGCTACTTAAATCTTTTGATTTGTAAGCCAATGAAACATTCATATAACTTCTTGAGAAGAAGAATCTCTTGGCTAGCTCATACTCTTTACACTCGATCATAAATGATGGAGTTAATATCTACTTTCTCCAAGAACACTTTCTTGAGTAAGCGGATGAGAGCGTACGAGTCAAATTCTAGTCCATATGAATTATCCAATTCAATGGTTTAGACATTTTGAATGAGGATACTAGCCATACGCTTTATTGAATAACTTTTCGCCAAAAGTCAATCAATCATCGCGATGCTACGTTCGGGTAGTTTGAGGAAAGTTTTGGGAATTGACATACTCAAATTTCTTTTTCACTAAGATCATGTCTTAGGAATCAGTATTACTTCTTTAAGTAAATACTTTTAGAAACGAGTTTGTTAATTTTCAAAGATTGATCGCAGCAAAATTAACAATTTAAACATCTATAACAAAATCAATTTAAGGTCATATAGTTTATGCAATTGTTTTATTTATAACAAATAAAACTCCCACTACATTTATTTAATGTCCCTAATGTAGTAGGTTTTCCAAGATCCCTATTTTCGTTGAGATGATGCTAGCGTCGGCGTGACACCATAACAACTAGATAAGGTAGGTTCTCCAACCAATCATTCCATATGATTCTTGGTTTGTGAAATATCACATGTACATCCACAAACTTTGCCCCGATGTCCAATCCGATTAGAAAACATCGTTAAGTAACCTTTCTCTATTTGCTCCTAGTAAATCCGATTTACACCCCGACACGGATGATGGAACACGATGTCCCGCGTCGGCGAGAATGCATCAATGAACGATCATACACGTTAGAAGGGGATAGAGAGAAGGAGGGCGATTTAACTTAATCATGTTTTGTTTGGGACAATCAATTAAGTGACACTTGTTTGGTGGTCATGTAAGCATACACCCATACCTAGCCTATGACAATTCATAGCAATCACAAGCAATCACATATAAGCATCTCATAGTTGTGGGTTTGTATGGCTCCCGCTTGCATTAGTTTCGCCACATCGTCCATGGAGCAAAACTAATCTAATCCTTGTCCCTCCCACTAAATTCTATAAGGATCTAAATCCTATATAAAATAAAGGTACAAAATACATGTGAAAACATCCTATTCCCATCCTATCCTTAGGGGCATGCAAGCCTCACAAGTTACATCAAAAATTAATCAAAAATTAATTAATGGCACCAAAGGCCGCATTACAAACATTCACACATGCATTCATTTACAACCACAAGGCATTGAGTCTTGAGCCATACTAAACCCACTATCCACCTACAAAACAAAGTTAGCACATACAAGAACTTTGTTTCCAATTAACGATTTTCAAGCATCTTTGCGTATCGTTTGCTATAAGTAAATTCCGTGTACAAATCCTCAATTTTAAACAACCAAACTTGTTTAAATTCATTTAGAAAGTTCTTTCAACATCCCATAACAGAAAGGAGATCAAACAAGGAGTTTTCTAATTAATTTCAACTAGTTTGAATACTTAGAAAAACAGTAATTTACCAAAAAACGTAACTAATGGAATCCAACAAAAACAACAGTTTTCGGTCTCCAAAAATTATCAAATAAATTACTTAAGCTCCTTATCATAGTTGTGACTACCAGTAAAAATTTCAAGAAGAGATCTTAAACCATCTGGGAAAATCAAAAAAGACAAATCTCTTACAAGTGCACGAAACACCGTTATGAGATTTTCAGCTTATCCTCTCAACCATTTGGTCTGTTAGACCACCATCCATCCAGTTTTTATATATACAATATACATAGAAAAACTTGTTTAGACTACATGATATCCATTCATGAAAAGAAAACAACCAAGTTCAGTTCAATAATATTAAGCTACATGCTAAACAATCAACAAATTCTGTACTGGAACAGACTGTCGATCGAAATGTTTTAACCTAGTTGAAGGTCCAAACTTCCACGAAAAATTATGAAATTAATTTTCCTGGAATCCTAACTCAAAATAGAACAACTCCATTTAAACAGAATTTTTAAAGGAGTTCTCAGTTGGTACAGTTTATTAGAACAATCGATTTGCTCAACAAACTGGATCTGACAAGATCTTCCTTTTCATACTTGAAAACCCACAAATTAATCCGAGTCATGCAACAATTTAAACATGCTCAGAAAGAGCTTCAAGTCCTCTTTATTTCTAGCCATAGAACACTGGTACTTATATTCAAAATATAAATCTTTCAAGCCATTCAAACAGGACAGTGCAAGCAGAAACTGGTTCTGCGCACTGTCGCCATTTTATTCACAGTAAATCTATACTAATTCAGAAAAATGTGAATCCAACGCCAAAAGTATCACAATCCACAGATCTACAACTTTCATGTAGATGGAAAGATCTTCCAGAGGACATATCACAGAGAAAAAAGCGAAACAACACAGAAAATACCATTTCCAGACAGCAAACAAACGCATCATCTCTACTAATCCATTAATTAGCCAATTTCTCTTAATTAAGTGTTAAAAATAGCTTAAGTACGACCAAGTCTCTGATACCACTGTTAGAAAGTGTGCTAATTTTCATTTTTATGCTAATTACCAATTAATTAACCAAGCAAACGTAGCACACACAAGATCTAGTACACAAGCTATTAAAACACACGAGAAAAAGGGGAAATCGATACCTCCCGCGAAATCGCATCCGCGGGGCTCGATCCTACGGCATGGGAATCGATGGGGTGCTCTCCTTCGCCTCCTCCTCCGTTGATGGCCGCCTCGAGTCCACCTAGAGGATTAACCAATCTCTTCTACCCTTGTGCTAGCAAGAGGAAGAGGAATGTCTAATCCCAAGGTATGCTCTCTTCTTATTCAATTAACCCTTTTAATTGGTGGAGAGAGTTTGTGCTCAACTCATGAGCTTGAGGTAGAAGAAAGGAGAGGAAGAGCAAAGAAAATTCTGAAATTTTCTTTCTTCTTTGTGGAATTTCGGCCAAGGAGAGAAGAGGAGAGAGAAGGTAGGAAGGAGGCTTGGGGTTTGCTCCCAAAGAACACCCCTTTATATAGGCCACTCAACCTAGCTCTCATCCAAATTTACATGGACAAAAATGCCCCTTGCCCTAGCCGAAATTTAAGTGGGCTTTAAGCCTTGGCTTAGCCCATTTAACCATTCCATTTATTACTCCTTTCAATTGACCTCAAATTGGGCTTTTATTTAACTAATTAAATAATGACCCAATAGCTCAATTAATTTAAACGAGTTGAACATAATCAATTATTAACTCATTAATAATTAATTTGGGATTAGCATATGCATTAATTTATTTCTATATGATCCCTTTGACTTAATTAATTATAACGGTCCACAACGCTATACAATTAATTAATCAAACTATCATATTTTCGCAATACGCACTGTTGCGAATAAATAATGCATTGTTTGGTTAAAGCTCTATTTGTGTGACCCTTTGAGGATTTATGCTAAGTTGGACATGGAATTAAATCGCTATTTAATTCCAATAATCATAAGCGGTATCTAGCAACACGTTATGACTCCCAATTCGCATAAATAGTGTACTGCTACAATATTTCAATCCTGCATAAGAGAATAAATGTATTTCCCTATTTTGATTCTTATGTCACACGATATCATCGTATAATCCAAGATAGGAATGTGTCATTCTTGCAGATTATACGTTTCTTGATCTAGAGATAATTGTATAAAGTTGCATGCAAACAATCTATCTCCATCAAGGGGCCCAAACAGATATCGTCACTCACTAAGTGAATTAATGAGGGACATACGGTTTTCTTGATGATTAACTTTTCCCCGCACAATTCAAGAGATCATAAATAAAGTCCGTATAGCAGCCCTTATCGGGAATCAGCGGTAGACGATATTTATTGAACCTATCCTCATGTGGAAAAGATAAACATCTCAAACTTAGAACCAAAATCATTACGAAATAAACAATGACACATAACACAATCCATATGTTTATTTCGATGGGTCAAGTCCTGTGCTATGTTCCATAACATACACATATGCAATTAAGTTGGTAACTCTTTACCTATGATTTGTAGAACTTAATCATCACTTAACTTGCATACTAATCTTATAAGATAATTAATGTTCCTTGTTAATTATCAAGATTATGGACCGTTTAGATTTATTATTGTCATTCTAAAGAATGATCCACAGAGATCTACTATTCAGATCCTCAACCTGAATGATCTGTCAATAATAAACCTAGGAACAGATGATAAAATATCATCCAACACATAAACTAATAATTAAGTCATTAAATTATTGACTTCTAGGACATAACTCTAACAGAAATATACATCAAGTACACAACAAGAGAGTAAAATAAAAGAAGTCACAAGGAGGTCAGATGAAATAATTGATGAACGCCAGTCTTAATTTCGCTTTTTACAAAATTATAAGCGCTAGTACACATACAATTACAAGGATTGAAAAATTGAAATATATCTATTATCTCTAATGCAAAACGTAAATTGAATAATAAAAAAAATTGAAAGAGAAAGGCACCATGTGTCAGATCGTATGAGACAAGAATGAAGAATTTAATACGCTATCGAGGTAGTCCTGAACTCATGGTGTACTTGGTGGAGTCGGTGCCTATGTGGAGATAGGAGATTAGAGAGTGCACAGCGCATAGAAGAATTTTAGAGATGGCCAGATCAGATGAGTCACAGAGATCGGAGAGATGTGATGGGATGAATCAGCGAGAAATAGTTTAACCTAACCTTAACTTTACCTCTTCTTTCGAATCTGACAATCAGCGAATAATAACTTTCAGAAGCAGAATTGCGAGTCCAATTCAGTGCAAAATCCAAATACAGAGAAAAACATAAATTGTTAAAATTCTCTAAGCCCAAAGCCCAAAACCACAAATGCACCGGACACTCCCTGCTCCTCTCCATAGCCCTCGAGCTATGTTACTAAGATACGGGACCCTAGAGCTATGTTACTATGATACGATTTGACTGTATCGTCACTAACGAGTGTCGTATCTGATCGGAGCAAGGAATATTTAATTTATATTTGTATTTATTTAATTTAATTTAATTTAATTTAATAATAATAATATAGGAGCCTATAAAACTCTGTACGCACCACGTGTAACACCGCTAGATCGTTAGCTTTGCATCCTAACTCATTGCTTATATAGGCTCTATATATATAATGTGCGTTCCCCTTGTGGGACTAACAAATCACCTCAAAAACTGGAGAAAACAACATGATTATTGAGGCCGGCCTGGGCTGGGCTTATATGCCGAAAAATTTTAAAATAGTATTAAATTAATATAATATATTAAAAATAATATCAATATAATAATATTTTTTTAAATAGTATCACGAGATCGGAATCTCAGATTCCGAACGTAAGATCGGATTCCCGGATTCCGACCTTAGCTAAGATCGGAATCCGAGATTCCGATCTTAGCTTTTTAATTTTTTTATATATTATTTATTTATTTATTTATTTTATTAATTAGTTAAATAATTAGAAAAATAGATAATATATTGTAAAAATATTGAAAAAATATGGAAAAAAATCAGGAATAATTACATTAAATTTTATATGTAATTTAGTATCTTTTGGAGAAATTAAATTTATTTTCATTTTAATTAATTTATTTAATTAAAATATAAATTTTTATAACTTATTTAATTAAATGAATTGTACCATTTAGAAAGGATTATAAATTTTCAGAATTTGCAGGGATACAAAGGCATAATTCTTTCAGAATGTACAAAGTTTTATTAATCCTTTCTGCATTTGCAGGGATACAAAGGCATAATTTGAACATTAAAACTTTAAACAGGCATAACTTTTGATAGGAAGGTCTGTTTGGCGCAAACGAGGACATTCCGGAAAGCTGGCGACGAGATCTACACATGTTACCAGGGTGTAACCCCGTAACGACCATTTTTGAAGCCAAAAAACGCTCTCTGGACCTCCAAAATCCACTTTGAAAGTTTGCAAATCTAAAAACCACTCTAAACTACTAAAAATGTTTTTAAAATCATAAATTAATCATTAAAAAGAGAAATGCAGTAAATCAAGTGAATTTAATCTTTCTTCTCCGTCTCAGTAAAACATCAATCTCGTGTGATTCCTTTCTAACGCAATCCAGAAAGTGCTTCCTTGATCATGAGACTCGATATGATTGTTTAATATATAATATGAAAATAATATATACAGAGAACGACATCCGGGACGCATATCAAATGGTTGTTTAAATTAATTAAAAATTTATACTTAATTATTCATTTTTTATTTAAATAAATTAATTTAATTAAATAAATTAATTAAAAGGAAAATAAATTTAATTTTTCAAAAAAAAAAATTCTAAATTACATATAAATTTTTTTTAATTATTCCTGATTTTTTTATATTTTTTCAATATTTTTAGAATATATTATCTATTTTTCTAATTAATTAACTAATTAATAAACTAATAAAAGGGAAAAAATTTTCCCAAAAAATACTAAATTACATATAAAATTTAGTTTAATTATTTCTGATTTTTTCCATATTTTTCAATATTTTTACAATATATTATCTATTTTTCTAATTATTTAACTAATTAATAAATTAAATAAATAAATAAATAATATATAAAAAATTAAAAAGCTAAGATCGGAATCCAGGAATCCGATCTTGCGTTCGGAATCTGGTATTCCGATCTCGTGATACTATTTAAAAAAATATTATTATATTGATATTATTTTTAATATATTATATTAATTTAGTATTATTTTTTAAAATTTCAGGCTTATATGACAATGTAAACTGTAAAGGTGTTTTGGTGGGCTAGCATTTTTTTTTTATCAAAACTACTTTTATATACTGCACCCTGCACCCATTCATGGCATATCAACAAAAGAGATTCTTTATTTTAATTGATAGACTACACTGTAAAATTTTCGATTTAAAAAATAATTTATATAATTTTTGAAGTCACATAAAAAATATCATAATTGGCATATTAATAACATATAATAATATAATACATTAAACCAATAACATTATATTAAACCAATAACATTATATTATTAACATAATATTATTAAATGTTAAATTTTTAAATATAAATTAGTTTATTAATTAAAAAATAGATTAATTTTATTATTTTATATATACAGCCGTATCCGAGGTTTTTGAAAAATACTGAATCCCTGCATCTGCATCGTATCCGATACGATACTCGCACCCGCACCCGCACCCAAGTAACATAGGGTGGAAGGAATATGGAAATAGCAGAGGCTCTACTAAACATACCAACAAAAGACGAGAGCACAGCTGAATTATCGCCTTCTAGAGCTGCATACAGAAAGCTTCTTGCTGACACTATGCTCCAGGGAAGAACTCGTGTCCTCTGTTTCAGCAACCGGCCTCGCACCCCCCTGAGGTCTTTGCTTGAACCACCGACTCCGACAAACATACAGTCGGTGGCAAAGAAGCGTAGGCACATTCCTCAGGTACTAAATTGGTTTGATTCCTACATAACTGATCAACAACATGGTAAACTGTTGATTGACCATTTGACTTAATTAACTTGTATTTGATTAATTAACTTGTATTTGATCGATCAACACATAGCTAATTATTCAAATTTTGAAATTGCAGTTCACTTTTTTTCATTTCTTGCTTTCTTACATGTCCCTTTTTGAATCTCTTAGGGACCAAAGCAAACACTGGATGTTCCAAATATCATAGCAGATGACCAGTTGAACGTGCTGGACTGGGGAAGTGAAGATGTACCGGCAATTGCACTTGATGATGCAGTGTACCTGTGGAATGATGCAAACGAGTCTATCACAGAATTGGTGACAGTAACTGGAAGTTCTGCCCCAATTACCAGTGTTGGCTGGGCTCCAGACGGCCGCCACCTCGCCACTGGTCAAAGCGATGCAACGGTAGTTCTGTATGATGTTACTGCCATGAAGCCGGTTCGTGTCATTACTTGATTTTGGTTATTTAAATGCATTTTCTACCCAGCAAAGAAACATAAAAGCTATCCATAATTTGATAGAAATAATTGGTTCTCTCTGGCAGTTGGTTGATTTCAATTTCTAATTATTGAGTTGAATGATATTTTTCAACAGCTCATGACTCTGTATGGACTTTCCACAAGCTGGGTAGGGTCACTTGCGTGGAACAATAATCATCTTCTCACAACTCACAACTGGAGGTGCAGATGGTTTAATTAAAACCAATGATATCAGAAGCATGCGGCCTGTCGTCAACCATTTCCGTGGCCATGACGATGCGGTTTGTGGTCTTCGATGGTCTTCATGAGGGAAGTACCTTGCAAGTGGGGGGAAAGATCAACTCCTCAATATATGGGACATCTCAAGGTCAGATGACCTTCCTCCTCTTCACCGGTTCAACGACCACACTGCAGCTGTTAGAGGGGTCGTTTGGTGTCCCTTCGAGAATAACCTACTTGCATCAGGAGGGGGTGAAACTGACCGTTGCATTAAATTCTGGAGCAAGAAGGAACACGAACTGTTGAGTTCACATGGACCTGACAAGAACCAGATTACAGTGTGGAAGTACCCGTCTATTTTTAAGATTGCCGAGCTCACTCAACACACCGACTCTGTACTATACATGTCACAGGTATGAATATTCTGTTTTGAGATGAGAAGTATTTAGTTAAAGGATTAATATTGGTTCTGGCAAGGGGATATAAATAAGGCTAACTTGAAAATTAACATTTCGTCCATGCATAATTAATTTTGGTTTATATGTGAACTTAACTTTTGTTTGTTTGTGCAAATTGTCGAGTCCTGATAGATGCAAATTAGCATCTGCAACTGATGATGAGACGTTGAATCTGTGGCAAATCAATGAAAAATCAACAGAGAAGAAGGCGCCTAAGAGCTACCATGTGGGACCGACTAATATGTACAGTTACATAAGATGATCGAGTTGAATTTTGTTCATTTTTTACTGACTGTTTGTTTTTTATATTGAGCAAACAAAGTATTGAGTTCAGAGCACATACTTCAACTTAGAGAACTTTTGGTTTCTAGATCCAGTGTATTTTCTGTCTCACTTGGTCTATTAAAATTTACATTGCAGAGTGATGTATGAATTAATCAAAGTTGTATTTTTTTTTAAATTTGAAGTATCAGATATTCAGATATAATATTAAACTTCTTATTTTTTATCGTCCCGTTGTATGTGCACTATTTAATAGAAAGATTTTTTAGAAACTTTTCTCAGATTTTCTCCAACGTTCTATTTCAGCCTTTTTAGGCATGTAATTATTTTGTGATATTCAATTAGAATTCCTTTGTACATTTAGAAAGTATCAAACGGTCAAGGCTCGACTAGATAACTAACTCTAAATCCTTGTATTTATATTAAAAATTTTCAATAAAAAAATTACTCTTTCAAATCTCATTTTAGATAAAAAATTTAAAATTATAAATTGACTAGTAACTCTAATTCTATCAAAACTTTGGAACGTATCAACAAGGAATGAATATTAGAAAAAGAAGAATAAAATCTCCAAGGGTGCGTTTGGATCGTTGGAAGAAGGAAGAACAAGAAAAAAAATTATAAACAATTCAAACTCTTCACAAAATTACACACTTCCCAATACTTCTTCCCTTCTTTCCTTCTTCCCACACCTATCCAAACGCACCCCAAAATAGTAGTTCTTATATTTCGTGATATAACAGTAACAAATCGTCATGATTTTGCATCTATACAGTACATGCACCAAGCTCTTTATTTGAGCATTTGATTTATATTCCTCAACAGAAAAAAAAAAAAGAAATCAATCAAAGCTATTTTTTTTCATTCAAATTACATTGACACCTTCACTTTGCATGGAATCATATCAACAATTCCTCACTATCAGCATCGATAACTTATTTAACTTTACTGGTTGGAATTACTGTTTGTTTCTAGAATCAGAGTAGAACTATGAGTCTATGGTCAACGGTTTTTTTTTTCTTTTTTTTTTGTGCCAGTAAAAGCCCATAGGCAAATCTCATTAATCCTAGACATTACAATCGGAATTGCTTAGGACCATTTCTAAGATTCTATCATCCTCATCATCCTCACGTGTACGCTGTAACTAACTCTTCCCTTCTCACGCGTACGTTATATCCCGCCTCTTCCCCCTCCTCCGTACACTATCTCCCATCCCATCCGTTCTCGCTCCACCTACGCCTCTCCTTTAGCCATGGGCCCATGGTCTCTCCTCCAGTATCGACGCCCTCCCATTCCTCTTCTTCCCACCACTAGCATCTGCAGCTTGACAGCTTCCCTATATTTCTTTGAAGTTAATATATATAACTGTTGAAGTTAATATGTGTAACTGTTGAAGTTATATATGTAGTTATTGAAGTTATATATGTAAGTAATATGGAGGATGGCTAATGTGCCATAGATGGCACAGAGGGTCCCGTGCCATAGAGTCGTTTTTCGAGATTCAAAATTCAAATGCTCAATTTGAACCATCCAAGTTATTCACCACATTAAAATATTCTTGGAGACCAAATTTTACATTTTTTCGAATTTGTTTGCTATTTATTATGATATTTTTAAAAAACGTTATAATTGGAGTATTTCAGACCCTCCAATTTGAGCATATCAAAATAAATACAAAAAAATTCAAAAAAATGTAAAATTTGGTCTCCAATGGTATTTCAATATGATGATCAATTTGAACGGTTTGGATTGACCGATTGAATTTCGGATTTTCAAAAAATAACTCAAAAAAGACATCTATGGCATTGCCATCTATGGCACTTTATCCCACCTCAAGTAATATGTTATATATGTAACTGTTGAAGTTAATATATATAACTGTTGAAATTAATATATATAACTGTTGAAGTTAATATGTGTAACTGCTGAAGTTATATATGTAGTTATTGAAGTTATATATGTAACTGTTGAAGTTAATATATATAATTGTTGAACTTGGCATATTTAAATATTGAAGGTAATATTTGAAGTGAGCATATTTAAATTGTTGAAGTTGGCATATATATTAACTTCAACAGTTACAGTATTAACTTCAACATTTAAATATGTTAACCTCGTTAGAATCAATATATAGTGTGCGTGTGAGAGGGGAGGGGAAGGGGGAGCGTACGTGGGAGGGCTGGGAGGGGGGACGAGCGTACACGGCAGGGAGAAAAACAGAGCAATTTCCAGAAATAGAAAACGCGTAGAGCCAAAAATAAAAAAAACGCGTGGGGATGATGGGAATGATGAATATCGGGATGATCCTTATCACCCCCGCATTACAATCAGTACATTGAAGAGTTCCCTTGCCTAAAATAGTTAGGTTGTTCTCGCCAGAAAAATTAGTCATCCAACCGTTCAAACCAGAAATGCATACATCGGATCGTTAACGTAATTTAAGAAAGATGTGACTTTATTTGGATACTTCAATTCAAATTGGAAAACTAGGAAGTTCTTATTTTGTAACTCGAAAAACAAATTTGGAAATGAAAACCTTTGAAAGGTCCTGATTGGCTTATTTGGCTACTGTCTTAGTGGCTAATCCAAATTTGATGCACCATTTTGGATACCAAAGTTCACCTTGAGCCTATAATAGCCTCTAATAGCACGTAATAACAATTAATCTCTCTTCTAAAAAAAAATTAACCTCAATTTCCAATAATAGCATATAACTGTAAGACCGATACGTTAATTCTGAAAATAGCACAACACAAGTTGAACTCACCGACATATGCTGCCTATAAATTAACGAAACCCATACCCTGCATCTCTCCTCTCATTCAACAACTGTTGCTCTCTGATTCACTTAATTTCTCTTGCTTAACACTAACAGCGCTCTCGTTTCAACTTTCTCTCTCTTGCTCAACCTCATTAACATCGCTAGCATCTTCTGATCAAATTCAAACTTCTCATTTCAATTTTGATCTGCAATTTCTTTGCCTTTTTTCACTTTTTAATAATAGAGATTGATCACTTGTCTGTTTGTTCTTTCGTTCTTTTTGTTCTTGTTCGGTTTTTCCTGAGAATTGTTTGTTTTTAAATTATGGATGCAGATATTTATCGTGAGCCTCTACCAGATGTCCGTCGCTGGCGTAGGCCACCATGGGCTTCATCTCGACCGACAACACGTGGTTTCGTAAGTTCTCCTCCTCACTCTTAACAATCTGATTTTCCGTAAAATTAGGTCTTGATTAGTTTTCCATGGAATGCGTTCAAACAAATTAACATGGTAAGATAATAAATTTGGTTTCGGCAAAAAAAAAAAAAAAGATACTAAATTTGGTGTACCCTATTATTGGCACCTGCTTCAAGAGTCAACAGTCAAATTATGTTAAATTAACCACCTACCCTGCAGTTCCATTTTCAAAGTGTTTAGAAAGAACTGCGCAAAAGAATATAACATTCTTAGAAACAAATAGTTTTCAAATTTATATACAACACCGCTTATATGATCATTAATTTAGCTTTTGTTCAATCAAGAAGCACCCGCTGTTAATTAACAATTTCTGTAATTGCAAAAAGTAGCAATATCTCAACAGGAAGAGAACATGAGAAAGTATCATATATTTTCCAAGATGAAAGTAGAAAAGAAAAATTGAAAGCATGAACTTTTATTATTATTATTATTATTAGCTTATTACATTGCTTTTCTCCATTTATTACATGGAATCAGAATTTGAATTCATTACTTTTGCCGTAACATAAAAAAAATACAGGGAGACAGATTTATTCCAAACAGAGGTGATCGAATGAATATGAATATAGCAGAGGCTCTTCTAAACATACCAAGAAAAGATGAGAGCACAGATGAAGTATCGCCTTCCAGAGCTGCATACAGGAAGCTTCTTGCCGACACCATGCTCCAGGGAAGAACTCGCGTATTATCTTTCAGCAACCGACCACGCAGCCCCCTCAAGTCTTCCCTTGAAGCCCCAAGTCCAACTCACATACAGCCAGCAGCAAGGAAGCGTAGGCGAATTCCTCAGGTAATTAGTTGGTTTGATTCGTACATAACTGAATATGGAAAACTGCAATTTGACTATTTAACTTATCTTATATTAATTTGATCGATCAACACATAGCTAATTAATTAATTTTTCGAACTGCCGTTGGCCCTTTTTTCTTGATTTCATACATTGTTTGTTTTTTAATCCCTCAGGCACCAGAGAAAACGTTAGATGCACCAGATATAGTAGGTGATGATCGGTTTAACGTGCTTGACTGGGGAAACAAAAATGTACTATCCATTGCACTTGACGATACAGTATACTTGTGGAATGCTACAGACGGCTCTACCACAGAATTGGTGACAGTACCTGAAAGTTCTGCCCCAATTACAAGTGTTAGTTGGGCTCCAGATGGCCGCCACATCGCCATTGGCCAATACAATTCCATTGTGGAACTGTATGATGTCACTACCAAAAAGCTGGTTTGTATTATTAATTTGATTGAAGTTCAAACTTTTTTTCCTAAGATTTTATGAGTAATTTATAGTCCTAGGTAAAAAACACTGATATCTACCCATATCTTGAAAGAAATGATAGGTGCCCCATAACAATTTGCTTCATATAAATTTCTAATGAGTTTTTTTTAATGATGTCTTTCAACAGTTGAGAACTCTAGCTGGTATTCACCAAGGTCCGGTTGGATCTCTTGCGTGGAACAACAATCACCTTCTCACAACTGGTGGTCTGCAAGGGGCAATTATCAACAATGATGTCAGAATCCAGTCGCATGCCGTCAGATCATACCTTGGCCATGACGACGTAATTTGTGGTCTCAAATGGTCTTCATGTGGCAAGCACCTTGCAAGTGGAGGAGCTGACAAACTTGTAAATATTTGGGACGTGTCAAGATCCTCTCCTCTTCACCGGTTCAGCAACCACACTTCCACTGTTAGAGCCGTGGCTTGGTGTCCCTTCAAGGATAATTTACTGGCATCAGGCGGAGGCGAAACCGACCGTTGCATTAAATTCTGGAATGTCGGTGCCGGTACTTGTCTGAAGTCGGTGGAGACGGGATCAGAGGTGTGCGGCTTGTTGTGGAGCAAGCACGAGCGTGAATTGTTGAGTTCACACGGTCCTGAGAAGAACCAGATTGCCGTGTGGAAATACCCATCTATGACGAAGATTGCTGAGCTCACCGGTCACACCTCCTCTGTGCTATACATGACACAGGTATGAATACCTTTTTCTTCCTGTCAGAGACCTGGTCAATGAGATTTTCAACATTGATCTGATGTTAATTTTTGCTTATTTGTAGTCAATGCTTGATTTTGGTTTACCTGTGATCTCAATTTATTTTCTTTGCAAATTTGTAGAGTCCTGATGGATGCCAAGTAGCATCTGCATCTGCTGATGAGACGTTGAAGCTGTGGCAAATCAATGAGAAGTCCACAAAGAAAAATGCGCCTAAGAGCCCCTATGTGGGGCCGACTAATATGTATAGCTACATTAGATGATAAAGTTCTTTCTTTTGCTGACTTTGTAATTTTGACATTAGATGATCAGGGTTTTTTTTTTTCTCAGAGCAGAAAAATTATACTTATGGGATTTTTGTTGGTTTCTAGGTCTCCAGTTGACTCTTGGTTACCAATGTATTTTTTTGTTTCGGTCGGTCTATTAAATTGTACATCTCATACTGCAGAGTGAGGCATATTTGCATTAAGAAAATGTAAATTTTATATAATTTGTATCAAGAAGTTTAAAATAATAAATTTATTTCATTTTTCATTTTTTTATTGCTTGTGTAGGATTTAACAAATATTTTCAGTTAAACCTCATGAACCTAATTCACTTTTTAAAAATTGACACAAGTTTAGTAAAAAATGAATTCAATGATTTATAAATAATTAATTTTGATAGTAATTTGAAAGATGCAAGTAAGGAAATAAAATGTATGTAAATATGTAATCATGGCAATAAGTTTAGCATATTGCGGTATTGAGTTATCCACTTCAATCTGGAGCCCAGAATGTCTTGTTTAAAAATTTCGGCCCGTCCTGTCGGGTGAAGTTATTGGATCTAAAATTTCTAATTTAACCTGGCATTCAACTTTGTCAAAAGTGAACTTGGTGTAATGGTATCGTTATCACAAATTTACTCTAGAAAACATGTGTCATATAGTCGATCCGATTTTATCCAATCTAGTTTTTTGAAGCAAAAATGAGGCTCTAAGACAGTAAGATCCCATCTTATATTAAGATAAAAGTATACTTTAGCGAGGCGCTAAAGTTGCAAAGAATAAAAAAAGTAACAAAAAAATGAAATAAACAAGTCATATTAAAGTGATTGTGAGCTCCAGAACATCATTGATCCAATCTAGTTATTCCTCATGTTATTGTTTTCAATTAATTTGTAAATTAGTTTATTTAAACTCCAAACTATATAATTTAATCGTACAATTGGCAACAAAATTTTCACAACCACCAAATTTTATTTTATAAGTACATCACAATATTAACATATCTTATTTCTAACTAATCAATACTAAAATAATATGAGCAAATAAAGTATTATATGGAGTTTAGAGCACATATTTCAACAAAGTATTGAGTTTAGAACACATATTTCAACTTAGAGAATTTTTGGTTTCTAGATCTCGAGGTGAATTTTTGTTACGAGTATATTTTCCGTCTCACTTGGTCTATTAAAATATAACTTGCAGAGTGATTTATGTGTCACACCCCTGGCTAGGAGGGCATCACAGAACCAATCTTAATTGAGCATTTATTAATATACATCCCTAATATTTAGTTAAGTTACCATAATATATATATATATATATATATATTAACGAATTCAAAATCCAGAAGTACAAATATCAAGTTTCTAGATTACATACGGACACAACATAGTTCTCAAATACAATTTTAAAAACAGGAAGTTACCTTTTAACTAATCAAGAACCAAATTAACAGATCACTCTAAAAAGAAAACTAGCCATATTGCATACATGCTTTGTTCAAAAGTAGAAACATTCTCACAATTTGACCATTAACAAAATGAGATTTCTTATATATAAAAAATAAACTTTAAGATATTTGATTAACAAAAATAAAAGATGATGACACAAGCATCACATACAGAAGATAAAAATCAGATTTTTATAAGCATATTTACATAAGTACACAAACTAGACCTCATTCAAAACATCATATTATAACACTAGCCCAAATATATAATTCACATTACAAACATACAAGCTAACTGGTTCCATTCCAAAATAAACAGTTATGCACACAAATACTAATATACCAGCCTAGTTCCAAAAATTTAATATACAACACTTGGGAACCTATATAGTACTTACCAAGTAATTACTCAAAATGGTTTATTCCTCTATGCTCTGACCCTGCTCTTTAACCCTGGAACCCACAAAAATGGAGAATGAGATCAAGAAGACTTTAACCCAGTACGATATTTAGTTCCATCCGCTTGAATTCTAATTACAAGTTTAGAAACTAATTACTTTACTAAGTCAAAATACAATTAATCAAATCAAATAGATAACATTTACCTTTATTTCAAATAGGCATAATAATGTCAGAATAAATCATTTAATGCAATATGAAAATATGAGTGTGTCGTGTTGAATCGTGTCATATTATTTTATTATTTTTAAATTAAAAAATATTAAAACAATTAAAAGTAAGAGAAAAATTACTAAACATAATAATTTATTATTTGATTAAGTTTAAACTTTTTATTAATATTTTTGTAAAAAATAATAATTAGATTAGAAGACTATTATGATTTAAATGATGGTAAATAATATGATATATATTATAAATTGAAATTAAATTATTAACTTTGCTTAAATAATCAACATTAATAATTAAATTTGTGTTGAGGTGTGTTCAATTGGTACTGCGTTGGTGTGCTTTAGTGAGGAGGCCAAGTAGTGGTGCAATAGTGAATGAGTTTGGTACCATTACTTGTTGTAAGGAATTGGATGGGTTCAAATCAATTTCAGGGTTACAAGAATACTTAGTTTACTTTACGAGCATTATTGTCAAGTTTAACGTGTCACATATACTTTGCCAAACCACTATACCATTTCACATTCATTTTTTTTTTGTTATACGTGTCCTAGTTTTGGGAACAGCTTGTCAGAGCTAAAGTGTGCTACGCGCTTACACAGCACTTACTCAGTAAACACTTCACATAGCTCAATGATTAGAATACACTTACACGCATATCTTTTGTAAAGCTTATACATAGTGCCCTAGTGCGCTTATACTCAACCATTTTTATATTCAACATTTATTTCAGCAGGGAGAGACTCAATGAAGGCTTGATCTTTTCATTAGTTACCCAAGAATACACTGAACACAGAAATTCAATTTCGTTTCTTCAAAGTCACAGCAGTCAATTACTTTTTTTTTGCAAATAAACTCACAAGCCTCACCTTACTATAGCTGACCATTTGCAAGAAAAATCAAGCATCAGGTTTACAGTATACATGTTTAATATCAATTCCATGGCAATAAGTCAATAACCCTTTTTCACTATGGTCCTTAATCTTTCCAATAATTACATGGGGACATACAAAGAGTCAGTGAACAGCAGCAAACTAGTTTCAGAACCTTGTTTTGGCTTACACAGAGACTATGAGCAACAACAGTATTAAATAAAGGACCAAATCAAAAGAGAAGAGACCAGATTCCTGTATCTAAGCTGTATCTCTACACTAGCCACTACAACAAAAATGATTTTTAGTACCGGCTCATTAGTACCGGTTTTTAAGAAAACCGGTACTAATAATAAATCATGGCATTTTCGTAATTGTCAGATATATTATTTAGTACCGGTTTTTTTAAAAAACCGGTACTAAAAATCGTCTAAAAAAATAAAAAAAATGTTTTTATTTTAGTACCGGTTTTTTATAAAAAACCGGTACTAATTAATTGATTTTTAGTACCGGTTTTTTATAAAAAACCGGTACTAAAGGTGTGAATTTTAAAAAAAAAACCGTTATGTTTTTAGTACCGGTTTTTTATAAAAAACCGGTACTAATTAATTGATTTTTAGTACCGGTTTTTTATAAAAAACCGGTACTACAAACATAACGGTTTTTTTTTAAAATTCACACCTTTAGTACCGGTTTTTTATAAAAAACCGGTACTAATTAATTGATTTTTAGTACCGGTTTTTTATAAAAAACCGGTACTAAAATAAAAACGTTTTTTTTTTATTTTTTAAGCGATTTTTAGTACCGGTTTTTTATAAAAAACCGGTACTAAAAATAGGCAGATATTTATTAGTCGAAATACATGTCTTCCTTCACTATTCCTCTCTCTCTCAAGGCCATATACTGTTCATGGCTAATTATCCTTTCTCTACAAAACCAAAAATTTTCTTACTCTCAAAAACCATATAAATAAAATAGCAAAAAATTTGCAAAAATTCAAAAAAATTGAAAAATCATTGGAGGATGCAAAGGAGATCAAAGGAGAACTAAAAAAATTCGCATTTGAGGTTTTCTTATTATAGAGGCCGATCGATCAAGAGAAGGGCAATTACGGTAATTTTATTTTAATCCTCAATAATTTTTTTTGTTAATTTGTCGATTTGTATGTGCATTATCCCTAATGGTTATAATTGGTATTTGCATCTCTTTTAGTCAAGTATTGTCATATAAGACCAAATTGCCGGAATTTGAACTATTTTAGGTCTATTTGCCCGTCCGAGATTAATCCATTAGGGATTAATCTCGGATAGTACTCCCGGTCGGGAGTACTGCTCTTTGGATACTATCTTGTCTCATTTAGGACAGCGAGCTGTACGTTAGATGCAATGCGATGTCTGAGAAAAATTCGATAGCATTTCCTCTTATGTTCCCACGAATACGTACGCACGAGCAATTGTGTGTTTGCGTATTCAGGGAACATAAGGGGAAATGCTGCCGAATTTTTCTCAGACAACGCATTGTATCTAACGTACGCTCGCTAATGAGACAAGAGTATCCAAAGAGCGGGCTAGGATGGTAACCGGCCCAAAAACCTTATATGTTGCATTGAATCTATAAACCCTAAATTCTGATTTTTTGGATATATATACAGATGGATCAAAGGGAGAAGTACATGTTTGATTATTCAAGAATATCGTATGAATTTGTTCAAGTTGTTGAAGAGTTCATAAAATGTGCAGAAGAACATCGAAAGTTGACTGGAAAACCCAGAATTTTATGTCCCTGTAAACGCTGCCTTAACTTTGAGAGACATGATAGTAATGTGATTAGATCACATCTGATTCAGCGTGGATGGATGACAACACCTAAATACCTTCGGTGGGTTAAACATGGAGAAAATTTGGAAGAAAATTTAGATGCTGGAACGAGCAATATTAATGTATCTGATGATTTGGAAAATATTGTACAAAATGATTGTGGGGATGATACAGATGATAATGTAATAGTGGGTGATGATGATCATATAGAAAATCTAAGTGAACAACAATATAATGACATTAGAGAAAATGATTTGGATGAAATGATGAATGAATTGCCCAGTGATTTTATTGATGATGTTCCTGATGTGTTTCAAAAGTTGAATGAAAACTCTCATATACCCTTATATCCTGGTTGCAATGAAGAGAAATTCTCAAAAATAAAAACGATTTTTAAGCTATATAACTTGAAAGCTAAAAACAATTGGAGCGATAAGAGTTTTACATCTTTGCTCGGTCTTTTGCGAGAAATGCTTCCAGCAGATAATACATTGCCAGATACAACTTATAAGGCTAGAAAATTACTATGTCATTTGAAATTAGAAGTAGTGAAAATTGCAGCATGTCCGAATGATTGCATATTATTTCGTAAGGAGTATGAAAACCTCAATAAATGTCCAAAATGTAATGCATCCCGGTACAAACAAAGGGACAGTGATTTGGATGATGAAGAAGAAGGTTGTAAGAAAAGACCAGCTGCGAAAATATTGTGGTATTTGCCAATAATACAAAGGTTTGAGCGTCTTTTCAGTAATTCAAAAGATGCTAAACTGTTGAGATGGCACGCAGAAGGCAGAAAGAAAGATGGAAAACTCAGACATCCAGCAGACTCACCCCAGTGGAACAATATAGACAGCCATTTCATTGATTTTGGCAGTGAGCCTAGAAATTTGAGATTGGGACTATGCACGGACGGAATGAATCCTTACGGTCTCATGAGTACCAACCGAAGCGTTTGGCCTGTTTTGTTGGTTATTTACAACCTTCCTCCTTGGTTATGCATGAAAAGAAAATATCTGATGATGCCGCTGCTCATTTCTGGTCCAAAACAACCCGGCAACGATATAGATGTTTATTTGGCTCCGTTGATAGAGGATCTTGATGTGTTGTGGAAGGACGGAGTGAAAATCTTTGATGCACATTCAAGGAATTATTTCAACTTACGTGCCATGATATTCTGCACGATTAATGACTTTCCCGCTTACGGGAACTTGTCGGGTTACCGAAATAAAGGAGAAAAGGCATGTCCTATTTGCATGGAGGAAACACATTCGATATGGTTATCGAATTGTAGAAAAACTGTTTATTTGGGACATCGTAGGTTTCTCAGTCGTCATCACCCTTACCGTCGGCCACCTTACAAGAACAAATTTGATGGCAACACCGAGAACCGCCGGGCTCCTGTACCAAAATCTGGAAGACAGACTTATGAACAAGTGAAGGATCTTAAAATTGTACTGGGCAAACCATTTGTGAATAGAATTCCTGAAAAGTGCTTTTGGAAGAAAAGGTCTATATTCTGGGATTTCGAATACTGGCCTTATTTGGATGTTAGACATTGTTTAGATGCCATGCATATAATCAAGAACATTTGTGAAAATCTAGTTAATTTGATTTTAAATGCTCAAGGAAAAGTGGACAATGTTAACGTGAGGAAAGACATGGTGAAAATGGGAATTCGACTGGAACTAGCTGCAAAGGAAGATAATAGTAAGAAGCGGGATTGGTTACCTAATGCTGTTTATACTTTAACAAAAAAAGAGAAACTCAGTTTGTTGGAGTGTTTGAGGTCTATAAGGGTTCCTACTGGTTATTCCTCAAATATTTCACGAAAGGTTTCCATTAAAGATATGAAATTGATTGGAATGAAGTCTCACGATTATCACGTGTTGCTGACCCAGTTACTTCCGGTTGCAATTCGAGCATCTTTTAAAGAAGAAGTTCGAAATTCTATTATTAAGTTGTGTTTCTTCTTCAATAAAATTTGCTCTAAAGTTATCGATCCCGAAAAACTGAATCAGTTGGAAACCGATGCGGTTCAGACCATATGCGAGTTGGAGATGCATTTCCCCCCCTCATTCTTTGTTATTATGGTGCATTTGACCATTCATTTAGTTAGAGAGATAAAGCAATGCGGTCCGATATTTTTGCGGTACATGTATCCTTTTGAAAGAGCAATGGGTCAATTGAAAGGATTAGTCAGAAGCAGATCTCGGCCCGAAGGAAGCATAATTGAAGGATATGTTGCAGAAGAGGTAATTGATTTCTATAATGATTACCTAGATGGAGTTCAACCTATTGGCCTGCCCAAAAATAGACACGAAGGTAGACTCCTAGGAAAAAGCATAATTGGTATGAAAGTAATTACAATGGACCTTGCAAAAAGAGAAAAAGCCCATCTTAAAATTTTGCAGCAAGTCGCTGTTGTCTCTCCTTATGTGAATGAACATATAACCGAGTTGCGAGAGCAGAATCCTCAGAGATCAGAAAATTGGATCACCAAGGAACACAACAAAACTTTTGTAAAATGGTTCAGAAACAAGGTAACCGAGTCTCGACCTTCAAATGAAACGGTGAAATTTCTTGCTAGAGGTCCTAACGCCAATGTGCAAACCTATCAAGGGTATGATCTGAATGGTTTCACTTGGTATACAAAAAAACAAGATGGAAAAAGTACAGTCCAAAACAGCGGAGTCACAATAGTAGCCATATCAAGTGATGGAACATCATCAGAGCCGTATTATGGGTGGATTGAAGAAATTTGGGAATTTGATTATAATGCATTTAAAATACCAGTGTTTGAATGCAAATGGATGCTAAAAAGCGGCGTCAAGTCTGATAAAAACGGATTTGTAACCGTTGATTTCAAAAAATTGGGATATGCTGATGACCCCTTTATACTTGCAAACAAACAAGCAATGCAAGTTTTTTATATTGCAGATCCGGCTGAAAAGGGACGACATGTGGTCCTTCCCGGAAAAAGACGCATCGTTGGCGTTGAAGATGTCGTGGACGAAGAAGAATATGACCAATTTGATGAAATAGCTCCATTCTCCACAGGTAGTTCTAAATAATTTTATATTTAGAAAATTTAGATAAATAATTTTAAATGTAACGAATTTGACCAATTTATATATGTTATTACTCACAGGTATTGACGGGACACCGCAACCAATTGAAGAGTTAACAAGTAATTTGCGTTCCGATCAGGAAGAAGGCGTGTGGGTAGATCGACCGAAGTCATCAAAAAATAAATAGCTTTCATGTCTATTGTAATATTTTTTATTAGTACAAATTAGTCTTTTTTTCGTGTAAAATTTTTATTTTGATTTGAAAATATTTGTTAAATTAAATTACAAAAAAAATTAGAAAATGAATTAACCTAATTAAGGAGATTAATTAATTTAAAAAAGACTACTTTAAATAAATATTTCATATTATGTAAATATTTCAATAATTTAATTAAGTATAAGTAATTAAATAAATTTATTTATATAATTTCGAAAAAAAAAACCAATTTAGTACCGGTTTTTAAGAAAAAACCGGTACTAATTTAAAAAACCGAAATTTCAATAATAATTTCAATAATTTTTTAAATAAATATTTCATATTATTTAAATATTTCAATAACTAATTTAATTAAATTTCGCAAAACAGATCAATAACTACTTTATTTATATAATTTCAATAACTACTTTAAATAAATATTTCATATTATGTAAATATTTCAATAATTTAATTAAGTATAAGTAATTAAATAAATTTATTTATATAATTTCGAAAAAAAGTTTATGTCCGGCGAAATGAAGAGAAGAAGAAGGAGAAGGAAAAGGAAAATGAGAAGGAGAAGGAGGCGAGCACCACGCCATGGTGGATGCGAGGAAAAAACTACCCTCCTCCAGTTAGAAGGTCTGTTTCTGCTGTGAGGTCCTGGCCACTCGGTTGCGGACGAACTCCTGCTGATATGGAGGAGGTTCCAGAGGAGGTGGTCCCAGCGGAGGAGGTTCCAGAGGAGGTGGTCCCAGCGGAGGAGGTGGTCCCAAAGAAGGATTAGGGTTTAGTGATTACGTGGTTTACTGGTTGTTTTAGTGGTTTCAGTGGTTTTAGTGATTTAGTGGTTGTTTCAGTGGTTTTAGTGATTTAGTGGTTGTTTTGTTTTAGTGGTTTGAACTTGAATGTTATTTGAACTTATCTATGTTTCATTTTGTTAATTATTAGTTTGTTTGATTTGTAGATGTGCTAATTAATAGTTGTTAATTATTTATTTGATGTGTTAATTGTGCTATGTAATTAATAGTTGCATGTAATTATACTTGAAGTTGCAGTCATGTCGAATCAAGATGATCAGGATTTTACGACAAATCAAGATGAGTCGAGTTCTGAAGAGGAGCAGGTGGTTGTTAGCCAAAGAGGAAAAAGATCAACTGCTAAGTGCATGAAAACACGTAAAGCGATAGCCAATGGAGAAGACATGACTGTGGAATTCAATACAGAAGGCAAACCTTGCGGCGAGAATGCAAAAAGATTCACGAATTGGTGTGCAGAAAAAACAAGAGATATGATCCCTTGCAGGTACCTAACTATATACATATACAAATATATATGTGCATGAGTGCTAATGATATGAATTGGTATGCGATAATAGTATTTATCGGTTTCAATGCAGTTATAGTAGTTGGCATGATGTGCCAAAAGAGTTGAAAATGAATTTGTTACAAGAAATATGGAAGGTTTGGAATATTCCAGCGGACCTACCATTGGCTACTAAAAAGAAAATTCTCTCTAATTGTAACGAGAAATGGAGGCATTGGAAAGGCAGATTGGTGAGATATTATTACTTGCAAATCAATTATAATTCTCTCTAATTTTCGTCTATAAAAGTTTGATTCAACATTTCTGTCATTGTAGAATAAAAAATATAGGATCAATGCGCAAGAAGGTGGACCTAAGCCATGGGATGTACAAAACATCTCGAAGGAGGAATGGGAGGCAATGGAAGCATATTGTTCTAGTGAGAAATTTGCGGTATGAAAACAAATTTAATATAAAATAATTAATTATTTCTAGATACTAATTTTATTGTTTATACTAATGGTCTTCTGAATTTTTTAATAGAAAATGAGTCAACAAGGAAAGATTAATGCTGCAAAGAAAGATATGCCCCACACACTCGGATCAGGAGGTTACATAAGTGCTGAGTTGAGATGGAAAGAAGGAGAGGAGGTCCATGGTGGGTCCTCAGTTATTACCAAGGATATGGATGGTCGTACTTATAGTTGGAGTAGGGCACGCGCTAAAAAGGATCCAAATACCGGCAAACTTATGGTTAAAAATCCTAGGGCTGCCGCGGTGATCGACAAAGCGGTACGTGTAACAACTCCAATAACTTTATTTATGTATCAAATGAATTTAATTTAGTCTAACTAACATTAATTTCTTTTTGTGATAGGTTGCTCTAGTTCAGTCAGGCGAGGTTGAGTCTGTTCGTCAAAATGACATCTTAACAGCTGCGATCGGTACGCCAGAGCACTCCGGACGGTTGAGAGGATATCCACATTTTTCCGGTGTGAAGCAGGTGTATGGTAAGGGTACGAGAAAATCATCAAAGGGGTATTCCAAAGAGGAGGTTGATCGGTTGATGGAGGAGGTGAAAGCACAAATGCAAGAGGAACTCAATAAGCGAATGGATGAGGAACTCAATAAGCGAATGCAGCAAAGCTTTTCACAAATGTTTTCGCAAGGCCAAGGTCAAGTGCAGACACCGCAGACCTACGATCCAATTTACCAACAAGCTATGCTGATGATATCACAGGGTAGCAATAATCAACCACATCCGATTCCTCATCCGAGTTTTCAGGTTATTAATTTTATCAAGCTAATGATATATATTATTTTTCTCGCATATAATATTTAGGGTTTGATAATTTGTTATTATTTTTTATATTCCTAATAAATACAGACGCCTGTCGAAGCTTTGATTCTCCTCCCAGGAACGTCCGGTACACCTGTGTATGTAGCTAGAGTTATGGTGCATGCACAGACTTATGGTGATACAGTCCATGGAGAGCCATTGGGTATAGGGGAAGTGAAGGTACAAATTTTGGAAGTTTTTGATAATGCGAGACACACGATTGTACCTTTTCCACCTCCTAACGGAGATGATCGGCTTGGTGTTCTGATGGGTTCATTTCTGAGATGGCCAATTCATCTTGTGGATTACGATATGTCAAAATTGGTATGTATTAGTAATTATATATATTTAGTAAAAAACGAGCGTGAATAATATCATTTTCATGACTAATATGTTGGTTGTTTAGGAGCAAGTGAGACAAATAACAAAACAAACTATTCCGCAAGATAAGGAGAAGCAGTTGGAGCAAGAGAATGACGAAGATGATGAACCGAGCGTGGATCAGTTTTTTGCAGAGGAGGTAATTGAATTACACGATCCGTACGTCTCCGAGGAAAAATTGACAGAGATCGGGCCTTACGCCAAAGAAATGCATAACTACATGAGAATGTTCGACGTGTCAGTCACTTCATTCAGCAATCTTCCTGGTGATTTCGAGTTACAAGATGTCAAGACATTCCTTCTTGATTTTGTAGATATCAGCCATGTCTTCAATCGGGAGGAACTTTTCGTTCAAGTGATTAAAGTTTGGGTCTTGTAAGTATTCTAGCTCCTAACTTTGCAACAGTTGATTATTAATTATATGATATGTCTTGTAAGTATTCTAGCTCCTAACTACGTTCAAGTGCAGGCGGTGCAGGCAGTATTGTGCTGAAACTTTGATGAAGAAGTGGGTATTTTGGGATCCGGAACGATGCGCGGGTTTGGATGTAGAGAGCAATGAAATCGGCACTGTAAGCTACATATTCAATCTTTTGAAGAAGTATGCAAAAAGGGATCCCTATCATGTTTTAGTGCATCATAATCGGTTTGTTATAAAATTTCTAATTTTGACTTTAATTATAATTTTGAATTTGCAGTTTATTGTTAATTTAACCAACAAAAATATATGTATGTAATTACAGGTCGCATTTTGTGATTATTATAGTTCAACTCTCGACACGAAAGATGTGGATAGTAGATTCACTCCAATCTAAGGAAGCCTACCAGTCTCCAATTATAGGAAATTACGATCAGTATGTTTAATATTAACATATATATACTACGTGTATGCACTATTTAGTTATATAATAATATCTAGAAACTAATTTTTATAATTATATATTTTTTTTTGCAGAGCTTTGTCAAGATTGGTGAAAGTTTCGAATTTTGAAGTTCAAATGATTCCTGTACATACTTGCAATTAATATATATATAGTTTCGTCATTTCATTTGGAATTTATTGAATTTAAACTTAATTGTATTAGTTTTGAAATTGTAGAGTCCACGACAACCAAACAATATAGATTGCGGCTTTTATGCGATGGTAAACCTACGCAAGATCCTTGATCACTGTACGCTACATGAGAACCTCCCATCGGTATGGATTATATTTTAATCTTACTATGTATATGATTAGGGTTTAGTAGCAATTTTCATAGGTTATTAACTATATAAAATGTCAAAATGCAGGCTTTGCAACCGGTTGGTAAGCGTTATAGTGAGAAAGAGATCAATGAGACGATAAATGAATGGTTTCGTTATTTACTTACGCTTGTAGGTCGTGGTAAATGAATACAATTAACTATGTGTGATTTGTGCTTGCATGGAAATATTAACTATGTGCATGATTTCATATGGAAATGTTTGTGATCGATGCATGATGATTTGATATTGTTTGTGATTTGATATTATTTGTGATCCATGCATTTGATTTTTTATATTGTGTGATATATATATTAATTGGTACAATTGGTACAATTAATTGGTACAAATGGCTAGCAAAAAGGGGGCTAGCCCAAAAAACAGATTTAATTTTTTTTTTTAAATTTAGTACCGGTTTTTTAGAAAAAACCGGTACTAAATTTAAAATTTTCGGTTTTTTTTTATTAATTTTAATTAAATAAAATTTACAGATTTAAATTAAATTAATTTAGTACCGGTTTTTTATAAAAAACCGGTACTAATTTAATTTAATTTTCGGTTTTTTTATTTAATTAATTAAATAATTTAAATATATTTAATTTAGTACCGGTTTTTTTATAAAAAACCGGTACTAAATTAATTTAATTTTCGGTTTTTTTATTTAATTAATTAAATAATTTAAATATATTTAAATATAGTTAATTAATTAATTAAATAATTTCTTAATTTAAATGTATTTAATTTAGTACCGGTTTTTTGTAAAAAACCGGTACTAAATTAAATATATTTAAATTATTTAATTAATTAATTAAATAATTTCTTAATTTAAATATAGTTAATTAATTAATTAAATAATTTCTTAATTTAAATGTATTTAATTTAGTACCGGTTTTTTATAAAAAACCGGTACTAAATTAATTTAATTTTCGGTTTTTTTTATTTAATTAATTAAATAATTAACTAAATAATTGCTTAATTTAAATGTATTTAATTTAGTACCGGTTTTTTATTAAAAACCGGTACTAAATGAATTAATTTTAGTACCGGTTTTTTATAAAAAACCGGTACTAATATGGTTTTTTTCATGATTTACTACCGGCTCATTAGTACCGGTTTTTTATTGCTTTTAGTACCCCCTATTATTAGTACCGATGCAAAACCGGTACTAATAATACAAAAAAAACCGGTACTAAAGTTTATTAATGGCGTAGTGAGCTAACAGTTCCAATTATGACAATTACAAGAGGGGATTGTTAAAATGCTATGCATAGCACGGATGCCCTTCATGCTACGGATTCGTTCTTGAATTTCATGCTTCAAACAACCGATCCAAACCGTTCATTATCTTCTTCATATTGAAATCTCATTAGAAATCAAATTTTACATTTTTCTGAATTTTTTTACTATTTTTCTCAGATTTTTAAAAATACTTAATCTAATAAATTCTGGACCCTTCAATAACAGTGATTTTCAAAAATCTGAGAAAAATAGTAAATAAATTCAAAAATATATAAAATTTGGTTTCTAATAAGATTTCAATATGTAGAAAATAATGAACGGTTTGGATCGGTAGTTTGAAGTATGAAATGCAAAAATGAATCCGTAGCACGAAGGACATCCGTGCTATGCATAGCATTTTAGCAATCCTCCAATTACAAAAGGGCCCTGGCGTTTTACTGAATTTCACGATAAAGGCAGCAAGTAAAATAAGGGACAAGAATTCACGTCGGATATTGCTAAACAGAAAACTTCACTTAAGTCCTTGATTTTATAGCAATTGCAAATTTATTTATCACTATCCAGGACGGGTATGACATGACATTTTTCTATGGACATTATGCATATTTAATTAACTACATGATGAACATGGCATATCCTGCATGTAATGTAATGTACATAATTACAGCAGTAATCACTTGACTGGGCCTGCCAAAGCTATGCTATGGAGGTGATCCAAACAAGCTGCGTGAACAAAGATTTTGCTTCTCAAGCGCTATACGCCTTTGAAGTAAGGTGCAATTTATATATTAATCAGATATCTGTCATGCGCCATTGCGCAATCAAGAACCAGATCAATTCATGAAGTAAAAGAGAAAGAAAAGAAATCATAGTGATTTCATTCATGAGAAAAGCCACATCTTTAGTATCGTGAATAAAGCAAGGTAATTTAATTAATCAATTCAAACACCATGCTAAACGAGGAATATCAGTTAAAATTAGACTCCTAAATGTATTTCAGCATTTGCAATGGTCTGTGACATTAGAATTGCTCTTAGAGGTGGACCATAGAAACTTACTCAAGTTTACATTTTATACTCTTCATGTGCCGTGCACAGTTAGAGCTTAAGTGAGGGAGTTAGTATCAATTGATTCACCTATGGACTCATACCTAATTTCCTCAAATTCTACACACCTTCTTATACGCGATTCTTGATCAAGATCATCTGACGCCAGGCGCCGTCTGATCTGACCTCGAAATCGAGATCAATTAGTCACAAGAGAAAGCAAATCGACATTAATTGAAATGCAAGACCACATCTGACCCACTAATTAAGCGAGTATGAGAAACTATAAAGAAATCAAACAATCAACAAAGGTTAATTTCATAATCAAAGGGTTGCATTGTCGGACCAAACGCCGAAAGCAAGAATTCAAAACAAGAACACGTGATTTTCATTCAAAATCTTCGTTCTCAGTTACAAACCTTCAATTCGAAGTCACCATTTCCCTTCTTGCTGATTACAATTGCTTCAGATGCCTCGATTTTGTCTAATTTCCCTTTCTTTTAACCTACCTATCGATTGTTTGAGGAAATGCCTTTCTCTAATGTGTACATAATGTGTGGCTCTCTCATCTCAGATTTTTCAAAGAGGCTCTTCTCCGGTTTCGAGAAATCTCTCTCTTTCTCTCTCTCTTTTTTTTTTTTTTTTTAAAGAAAAGTCCCTTCTTGCTCCTGTCCGGATTTGTTTGATTGGAGGTGAAGTTAGAGGTCCAAGTTAACATTTTTAAAGTTTGTGGTTGAAGTTAGGGATGTTAGAGATTGTGGAAAGTTAGTACTAACTTGAATTTAAAAAAATGATGTTTGGTGTGATATTATGGAATTAGAGATTGAAGAAAATAATAAAATATTAATTTAGTTATTTTTTTACAACTAATTACATTTACTATAATAAATATTATATCAATTATCATATTATTATTATTATTATTTTTATTATTATTATAACAATAATATTATAATAACTACATTACAATATTAATTATTACTTATTTTTTATAACTATAATTATCAATAATTATACTTTTATATTTATTATTGTAATTTTAATCAGAATTAATGTTATACTTATTACTAAATAATAATAATAATAGTTATTAATATTATAGTAATTTTATTGAAATATAACAATGATGAGTGGATTTTATATGCATATTCAGGTATCATTTTGTCTCCAAACTAAACCAATTACCTTGAGTTTACATAGTTTACAAAGTTTAGATGAGTTTAGATTAGTTTAATTAGAGTTTTGTATCAAGAATGAGTTACTACCATATTTTCTAGTTTTATTGCAGATTTTGGACAAGAAATGACTTGGATGAGTCTATTAACTTGAAGAGATCGTTCTAAGCTTTCTAACGGATCTTGAATCACCTCAAACGGAGTTCGGATGAAGGAGATATGCCCAAAATACTGACAGGACGCTGTTAGATTTATCAGAATTGTCCGATTTAGCAGTTCTATATTTGGATGACGGTTTCTACCGACTCTAGGTGCATCTAGAGCACGTCTTCAGTTATTTCCAGCATTTCTACACCTTCCCAATGCCTATTAAAGACTAGTTTGAGGTGGAAAAGAGAGAGAACAAGAGAGATACCAAATCCAGGATAAAAGTTAGGGTTAGATATTGAGTTATTTGAGAGTTAGGTCTCAAGTCCAGATCGTGGTAGCGCCAAGCAGGTTGATTGCGACAGCAAGAGACGTGTTTGATAGGAGACTTTGACGCGCAAGAGGGAAGCAAGAGCAATTGGTTGTAATCTTTCTTTATTCTCATTTTCTCTTGTGTTTGTATGATGTCTCTTAGGCACTGCTCCAGAAGGGATGAATGGGAGCGAAGGAAGAGTAAGGAAGTCGTTTTACCCTGCTCCAGTTGGCGCTACTGGGTGACATAGAGAAAATCGAAGGAAACCCAATGTCCTCAGGAGCCCGTTTGGATAAACAATGAGTTATCCCCGATTTTGGGGTGTAATAGAGATTCCCCGAGAGTTACATTTTTACGATGATAATGTCCTTTTGTTATTTCTCTCTAATATTGGAACCTACAAATTTATGATATGTCAAGTTCGGCTCTTTGAATAAAATTTAGAAAGGATAATATAGTCTTTTACTTATTACAAACAAAGTTACTACCGTTTACTTCTACACATGCTATTTTCATTCTGGAGCAAGGAATCTTCAATGCCATATCTTTCCTTCATCTTCTTTCTTCTTCCATTCCTTTCCTTTTCCCTTTTCTTCAAATTCTGGAGCAAAGCCGTAGTTGTTGATTGTTTGTTCTAGGGCTATGGTTGTAAACTCGAATTCTTAGTTGTTGATTGTATGTTTATTTAGTTTATTTGATATCTTTATGTTTTATACCTTGCTTGAATTGCTTGAATTGATTATGCCATGATTATTTAAATAGATTTGTTTACACCCGTTAAGTAGAGCTCGCTTAATTGCTAGGTGGTTAAGTCCAAACAAACTCAGATTATTAGGCATGATTATGATTAACTTGAAGGTTTCCAACTGAAAGGTCAAACCAAGACTAATTAATGAGAGTTAAGTCTTTTCCAAAGAGTGAAGACTCAAGGATTTCATAGGTTAGAAAGGTATAGACTTGTAGAAACTAGACCAAGAAACGATAGTTGAAATCTAGGTTCTATATGAGAAAAATTGAGTTAATCAATTGATAACTAGACCTAAAACGAGAGTTTGATCTAGGAACCTTAATTAAGCCATTATCCTCACACAATTGTCAACTAAATTAGCGGGCCGCTGAGTGAACCAGCGAGGTTGTCTATACCCGCCAAGTAACCAGCGACCAGTCTAATAGATTAGCGACCTAAGTTCTTTTAGCGGGCCGCTGGAACTGGGACTAAGAAGAAGCGTTAGCAACAAAAAACTCTAGAATTACGTGACTTGTTGAATTTCTCTCATTAGTTCTTGTTTTGACCTTGAAACTAGACTTAGGATTTCTCTTGAATTCTATTCAAGAGAGTTTCGGATTGACTAGTATTCCACCAATTACTAATCAGAAGTTCCAAACATTTTTGAAATGCAAGAAAGACTGACCAGGGCAAAAATGCTATAGACGCAAAATATGGGAGAGAAGACAATGTTTTCTTTTTTTTTTTAATTTTGGATTTGTAAATGAAATACTTAATCAACTTCCTTTATCCAATGACTCTAAAGGATATTGATTTCTTTGATTGAAGGAAACACGAGTATTCTAACAAGTACGGTATAGAATCTATGGATCTATTCTTATTTTCTTTCGATTCTAAATTAGTTTTTAGATTTTGAAGATCTAGAAAGAGTATAGAAATAGAAACCCTTAATTCACATAAGAGTTGAACCGTCTAGCTAATTTAGTAAAGTAAAAGACCGATATTCCAACACCGTCCCTGTGGATTCGACCCTCAAGCTGTTCTACAAACGATTAGATCAGTAGACACAAGGTTTTTATTTTGAGACTTGATTTCCCCATCGATCAAACAACGACATCAATAATTGTTATTAATATTTAATATTATAACTATAATTAGAAAGTATGATTAATACGAATTAGTACACTAATATTAATAATAATAATAATTATTATTATCTTAATTATATTACTATATTAATTTTTAATAATTTATAATTGTAATTAATGTTATGTTACTAAATAATAATAATTATTGTTATTTTAATATTATAATTATAACTAATATAATAATTACTACAATACAGATGATAATAATAATTATATTGATTTTTTAAGTTGGTCATGACAACAAACTTCTCTAACTCAATATTTTGTCAAGTTTAAAGAAGTAGAGTGAAGTTAGTACTAACTTCATTAACTTTGAGTGTGTTTGGTTGACGAGGGTTAAAAGTTAGAATTCTAACCTCAAGTTTGCTAACTTTTCATGCAACCAAACCTACTCGTAGTATATATAGGCAACCGTGGCCGAGTCGTTTCTTCGAAAGGCTTGAGATTTCGTCGCATCTCAACCGTCAATGGGTGAGCACACAGATTGCCATTCAATCCAAACATTATGAGTGTCTATCTCAACCACACAAGCTGTACTTCTCTTTTAGAAACATAATCCAATTGGATACAGTTCAACATGCCATTCTCAATTATTTAGACATAACAAAAATATTTATAAGATGCAATAATTACAGAATACAACATGCATGCTACTAGTTAAATGATTATGCAATTAAAATTCAAGTGGAATCCGTACCTGCGCCCAAAATAAACAATAAAAATAAACAACAGCAAATAACAAGTAATCCTACATATCATCAATCACACTGGTTGCAACCGGCTCCAACACCTGGTCTGACCCTACATAAATAAAAGCTACACTGTCCTAAAATAGGCAAGTAACATAAGGGAAGTAACATGCAACAAAATAAACCAGCAATACAATTCTACTTAGCAACTGAACATTAGAAATTTAAAGATTAATAATCCTTTATTTACATAAATTAAGAAGAGTAATTAGGGAACTTCATAGCTAGAAAGTAATTAATAGTATTGGACATCAATACAAATAGTACAACAAGAGTACCAGTAGGTACCAAGGCTTAGGATTCTACACCTAAATCAGGGCCGAACCCAGATTTGATACCTATTCAATGAATTTCAAAGCTAGACAACAATAGTGATTTTGGTGTTTGTGTCTACTTAAGACTGAACTTAGTTTTCAACACTTATATATCAAATTTAACTAACAAACTATTTTTGTAATCATTCCATGTGCTTAACTTTATTGGTTCTGTTAATTAAACAATAAATAATAATTTACAATAAGCAATTAAAATTCAACAGTGAGCAATGAAGTTAATAAAAGAGAACCAATTTGCAAAGGAATCAAAATTCTTATGAAGATATCCTATCCTCATAGTTAATATTTGTACTTTAAGAAAATCGATTTTAGCTCTAATTTCTAACTAATTTGAGAAAATTTGATGAAACCTTAAAATTAAACATACAACAAATTCTAATAAAAATTTCGCAATTAAAACACAATAGTATAACTCTAATCCAAGGACTTGCTTACCAGATTTCAACTAAAAATTGAAGATGCGAAATATGAAGTCGAATTCACAGATTTTCAGTTTTTATACTGCTCAATCCCAAATAGAACTTGCTCTCAACACTAAATTTGACTTTTTTTTTTTGTGATTTTTCGAGAATTTTTAGATAGGGTTTGATGCACCAACTAGAAGGATGTATTATTTTCAGTCTAGAAAGTAAGAAATACAAATGAAAAGAAGATTTAAGAAATGTGATGCGTACATGAAGGAACTAGTCCCAATACAGAGTTCTACAAAGTTCTAACTTGGAAAATTCAATTACCCATGAAGCACCATTTAATATATGAACTAAACACTTGTCTTGACAAGTGGGCTCCAGATGTCACAAGTGGATAATATCATAAGCCAAGAGTACTCAACAATTGAAATGAAATAAACTTTTCCCCTTTCTCACCAACGTCAGCCCAAAAATAAAAATGAAAAGTTCTAAGTATAAGGCATGCATATATATTTCCAAATAGTAATATTTCACTCTACATATCACTACTAGTTGCGCATAAGTAAATATGATAAATAGTAAAACTTTCAATAATGTTAAATAGAAATATATAAGTTTTTATATTCTCTTTCCAAATAATGGTGGGTATAAAATTTAAATTTCATGAAAAAAAAATCACTCAATTCAAGCAATTCCATCAAAATTTCAGAAATATCAAAATAACAAAAATTCATAGTATCACATTATGTATTCATCAAAATTGTAAATTTTTTAATTTGATTTGTCAAATATTTAAAATAATTTTTTTAATTTTTTATTTTTTTTATCCCTCTAAACAAACTCTATATACGTTTGGTAGGTTCTGAAAATGCACATGCTTCTGTTTCTGTATTGTTAGACAATCCAAATTGAAAAGTTAGGAATTTTATTTATTTTGCAATGGGAATAAGTAATTAATTAAAGCAAAAGCCTAGCTAACGACGGGTCCTAACTGTCTTCTATCATAGACGTTGATCCAAATCTGATGGTCAATTTTGGGTAATATTATTAAAGTGGGAGCATCTACAAATTTCACATTGAGCTTGGCCTTCTTTATTTCTTTGTTCAAAGTTCAACATTAAAAAGGTACTATGAATAACTTTAACTCAATCGAAACTCTAGAACTTATCAACAATACATGGATAGTTCCTCTCTTACTAATTTCTTTCTCATTCAATAATGTAGTTTCCAAGCAATCCCAAAAATTAGAACAAAATACATAAAATCTCAACGTAGTGATTCTTATATTTTGGGACATGACGTTAAATAATCATTATATATTTTTTTTAACACCTACAATGTTCACCAAGTCCTTTGATTGGACAAATTTGATTTACATCACTCCACAAAAATTAAGCCAAAGCAATTTTCTCATTCAAAGTAAATTAAATTCTTAAATGTGCAGGGACACAAATCTACAGTTCTTCAAGATCTTAGTATTGTAACCTTGCCGGTTCGAATTAGTGCTTGTTTTTCAAAATCAGACTAGAGCCATGAATAAATGGTAAATTTACCAGCATCACCGACTTTTTATCTGTAAAGCTGTATAATTTTTCAAATTACTTTGGAAAGAGTAAATAGAATCGATATTTATTAGCATTGATAAAATAGTTTTTTTTAAGGAAAACAAGGGTCAAGCCCTTATCTTTCATATATTAAAAAAAACTGTTAATGGAGATGCTAGCCAGTTGCTAGCAAAGAAAAGATAAAATAGTTCAAGTCCGGGCAAATTGCTATTTGTGAGGAAAGTTTGGGTATTTTTTGGTGCAAATTTTCGATTTTATCCTAAAAGAGCAAAAATTGCACTTCACAGTTCAAGAGTTGTAAATATATTAGTTGTAAAAATTTCGATTTTCTCCTTGGTGATTATCAGAGAAACTCTTAACAAAAAGTCTTTAATAATCTCCGAAACAATAAGCACTTGTTAGTTGTAAATATATTAGGTCCGAAGTTCGTTCAATCGGCCATTTTCTCTTTATTAACTGAAAGAGTTGGTTCATTTTGCATTTTTGCAAAATACTGCTAATTGATAAAAACAACTTCCATAGATATTTTATTTAAATTAAAAAATTACCATAACAATAAATTTTCAAACTATGTATGAACATATTATTTTACGTACATTTTGTTCGATATAAATAGTGGCACTCGGGTTGAAAAAGATGCTTGTAAAATTTAAGTTGGGACAAAGAGAGCTGCCAAAAGAAACTAAAGAAAAGAAAAGAGAGAAAAACAAAAACAAAGTGAGAACAAAAGTGATTTATTGTGCACGTCAAACATTGCTATTTTTGCAAATGGTCGGTTCTAAATAGTAAATACCAAAGTTTCTTTTTTTTAGAGATGCTAGGTAGAGGCTACCTAGTTAAGTAAAACCAAAGTTGAAACCAATGATTTTACAAAAAAAAAAAAGGATAATTGGTTGGAAATAAGAAAAATAAATGAAGAGTTTCATCTTAAATAGTTAAATTGTTCTCGCCAGAAAAAATGATCTCACAATTTTAGATCGAACCGTTCAAACCAAAAATGCATAGATCGAATCGTTAACGTAATTTAAGAAGGTTATTTCTAAAAAAAAAAAAACGTAATTCAAGACGGATGTGATCATGTGATTGAGTTGGATACTTCAAATTGTAAAAATAGGGATTAATTATTTTGCTAGTCGAATAACAAATTTGGAAATAAAAGCCTTTGAAAGCTCCTGATTGGCTATAAATTAGTCGTTGATCCAAATGTGATGTACCATTTTGGGTTCTAAAGATGGATCAGATACAAAGTTCACCTTAAGCATAGCCCGTTTTTATTCATTTGTTCAAAATACAAACATGGAGAGGTATATGATTAACACTATATTCTTACAAAACTCATTTTACAAAAATAACAAATAACCCCAGTTTCGGATAATAGCATCTAATTAACTGTAACAGCGACGCGTTAATTCCGAAAATAACACAACACATGACCGACATAAGCTGCCTATAAATTAACGAAAACCATCCCCTGTATCTCTCCTCTCATTCATTGTTGCTCTCTGATTCGTTTCTCTTGCTCAACCTCGTTAACATCGCTCGCATCTCAACTCTCTCTCGCAACCCACATCTTCCGATCATATTCAAACATCTCAATTCAATTTTGATCTGCAATTTCTTTGCCTTTTTTCACTTTTTAATTGAATAATATATAGAGATTGATCACTTGTCTGTTTGTTCTTTCGTTCTTTTTGTTCTTGTTCGGATTTTTTCTCAGAATTGTTTGTTTTTAAATTATGGATGCAGATATTTATCGTGAGCCTCTACCAGATGTCCGTCGCTGGCGTAGGCCACCATGGGCTTCATCTCGACCGACAACACGTGGTTTCGTAAGTTCTCCTCCTCACTCTTAACAATCTGATTTTCCGTAAAATTAGGTCTTGATTAGTTTTCCATGGAATGCGTTCAAACAAATTAACATGGTAAGATAATAAATTTGGTTTCGTCAAAAAAAAAAAAAAAAAGATACTAAATTTGGTGTACCCTATTATTGGCACCTGCTTCAAGAGTCAACAGTCAAATTATGTTAAATTAACCACCTACCCTGCTGTTCCATTTTCAAAGTGTTTAGAAAGAACTGCGCAAAAGAATATAACATTCTTAGAAACAAATAGTTTTCAAATTTATATACAACACAATTTTATCTGATCTTTTAGTTTGTTGAAAGAAGAAGCACTCGCTGTTAATTAACAGTTTCAGTAATTGCAAAAAGTAGCAATATCTCAACAGGAAAAAAACACGAGAAAGTATCATATTTTTCAAAGATGAAAGTAGAAAAGAAAAATTGAACGCATGAACTATTAATATTATTATTACTTTATAACATTGCTTGTCTTTATCCATTACATGGAATCAGAATTTGAATTCAGTACTTTCGCCCTAACATAAAAAAAATACAGGGAGACAGATTTATTCCAAATAGAGGTGATCGAATGAATATGAATATAGCAGAGGCTCTTCTAAACATACCAAGAAAAGATGAGAGCACAGAAGAAGTATCGCCTTCTAGAGCTGCCTACAGGAAGCTTCTTTCCGACACCATGCTCCAGGGAAGAACTCGTGTATTCTCTTTCAGCAACCGACCACGCAGCCCCCTCAAGTCTTCCCTTGAAGCCCCAACTCCAACTCACATACAGCCAGCAAGGAAGCGTAGGCAAATTCCTCAGGTAATTAGTTGGTTTGATTAGCACATAACTGAATATGGTAAACTGCTATTTGACTATTTAACTAATCTTATATTAATTTGATCGATCAACACATAGCTAATTAATTAATTTTTAATTTTTCGAACTGCAGTTTGCCCTTTTTATTTCTTGATTTCATACATTTTTCCTTTTTGAACCCCTCAGGCACCAGAGAAAACATTAGATGCACCACATATAGTTGGTGATGATCGGTTTAACGTGCTTGACTGGGGAAACGAAAATGTGCTATCCATTGCACTCGATGATAAAGTATACTTGTGGAATGCTACAGACGGCTCTACCACAGAATTGGTGACTGTACCTGAAAGTTCTGCCCCAATTACAAGTGTTAGTTGGGCTCCAGATGGCCGCCACATCGTCATTGGCCAATGCAATTCCATTGTGGAACTGTATGATGTCACTACCAAAAAGCTGGTTTGTGTTATTGATTTGATTGAAGTTCAAACTTTTTTTCCCTAAGATCTTCTGAGTAATTTATAGTCCTATGTGAAAATCACTCATATCTACCCATATCTTGATTGAAATGATAGGTGCCCCTAAGAATTTGCTTCATATGAATTTCTAATGAGTTTTTTTTTTTTTTAATGACGTCCTTCAACAGTTGAGAACTCTAGCTGGTATTCACCAAGGCCCAGTTGGATCTCTTGCATGGAACAACAATCATCTTCTCACAACTGGTGGTGCGCATGGGGCAATTATCAACAATGATGTCAGAATCCAGTCGCATGCCGTCAGATCATACCGTGGCCATGGCGACGTAATTTGTGGTCTCAAATGGTCTTCATGTGGTAAGCACCTTGCAAGTGGAGGAGCTGACAAACTTCTAAATATTTGGGACGTGTCAAGATCCTCTCCTCTTCACCGGTTCAGCAACCACACTCACTACTAGAATGCCGATTATTTGCTTCGCAAAAAGGCGTCCCTATTCCGACACGAATTGCTATCCGTGTCCACCTAAAGACGCTACCTAAGCGACTCAGATACTCTAGCCGCTAATAATAAACATCTGTGTCGCGAGGACGCGGATTACTTAACGCGTCTCTATATCTGTGTCGGGATAACGACACTTACCATGTTCTCCGATCGCTTATTCAAACAGTAAGTGCGTCTCTATTTAGACGCTACTATGTCGGTATACCGACGCCTATATTAAGCGACCCAGATAATATATTGTCAGAATTTAGCAAAGCCCACAACCTATTAGAGTCGATATAACGACACCTTTGCTCACCGACACAGAAAATTTATTGTCAGAATTTAGGGGGGCCCACTGTATACAACCATTCAATTCTTTCTGGTACCAATTTGGTACCACACTATTTAATTCATACGACTTTAATTAGTCACAGCTATTTTGGAATTCTCAGCCATATACATAATTCACATTGAATCAAACAAAAATCACACAAATATATATTGTGCATTGAATTGCAAATCATCATCCAATACAAATAACAAAAATTATTCATATTTTTAGAGTTCAAAGTAAACCAGAATTCATAGTCTATCTAGCTTAAATTATCATATCCATACACATACTCATGCTCAACATGCTTGCGCGAAGTATTAATAAGTAGCGTTGTGTATTTGCCCATAGCATTTGACGTGCTTGTAGATGCTGCATTTAAGCCTTCTTCATGTGTGGCCCCTGTGAAGTGTTGTTGTTGCCCATTGGTGGTATTACCAAACTTCTGTGTTGCACTTAAGCACTCTTCATTTGTGGGCCATTGTAAAGTGTTGTTGTCAATAGGTGGCAGTGCAAATTGTTTTCTTCTCTCTTATTGTTGAAAGCTGTCCCAATTAATGGTCAGGTTCTATTTTTGTTCTCTTATTGATAAATGAAAGAATTAAATAAAATAATATCAAACATCAAATAAAAATTGATGTAAATGTATTTGCCAATGAAGCGGACATTTTTTATTTTTTTTTCTCTCTCTCTATTATCTCATCCCTAAATACTCCTTTTTGATGCTATTGTTAAACTGAATTAAAACTCAATTACAACAAGTGGAAACATCACTGTCCAATGAGAGAAGTTCGTAGCATACAGAATACCAATAAACATGTACCAACAATCCAGTACTATGGTCTATGCAATCCTAAATCTTGTAAATTTCTTAAATTATAAAATCACCTTTTATAGAGCGATTGGATTATACAGCCTCTGGCGTTGATATCTATTTTGTAACAGCATTACAATGTCTTGCATAATAGTCCATGCCAAAAGCAACTGAACTCCCCTCTATGTAGGATTTCACAAAAATTAAACAAATTAATTTCATATATAATTGTACTGTAGACAAGGGGCAATACGGGAAAAAGTGCTTGCTTATTTGCACAATCAAGCTCTCCCTTTATTTCCCATGAAAGGCTTACTAAGGCCATCAACATGGTACAATAATGATGGTATATCCACATTAGAAATACAAATGCAAACTTTTCAATTCTCAATAACACAACATAATATTACACCAAGAAGATTGAGATTAAAATGTGCTTACAAGGGACGAGTGCCACTTCCATTAGAACATGATATAGCATGGTACACCGTTCCAGATCCAAGACCTCAAGACAAGAAGAGTGGATGGTAAGAGAAGAAACAAGAAGGCAGTTTTATCCTATACATAGAGATTAAAGTTACAAAATATCATAAAGAAGAAAGGCACAAATGGTGATAAAATCCATCACTGATAGAACTATTTGAACAACAGATAGCATGGTACCCTATGCTTGTTATACACAACATAACATGGTACACTAATTTCAAATAAGATGAAAAGAAAGTTCTCACTTGAAAGCTGATTACGACACAGTCTCCTCAAATAGTATTAACCTTCTCGAATCAAGACAGAAATTTGAAGCAATTGTACTTCAACCCTAAAATTATTATAGCAGAAATTTGAAGCAAAGAAAATTAGAACAAATGCGCAAATAAAATGAAAAGAAAGTCCTTACTTGTAGTAGCGATGGTTCTTCGCAGCGGGGAGGTAATGAGTGTGTGATCTATTGTACTGAAAGGGCTAACAAAAAATAGTGAGAGAAGATTCTTCGATCTATCGATCTATTGACAAAATAAAGAGAGATCATTCAACACGGCGATAAAATGTAAGACTGGGGAATATCCAAGATGGCTTCCACATACAATCAAATACGTGATTGGATAAATAAAAAGGAGGACCTCTAGACTAGTGGCGCCGAGCTTCTCGGGCACCAAAACGGTGGGTTTGGAGATGGCGCGAAGAACGAAGGAGATCTGGTCGGCCGCACTGGAACGGTGGAGAGAGACGGGTAGGGAAGCGCCACGGAGGCAGAGCGAAGAGAGGCTGGAACGGAGTAGGTGCGACTGCGAGGTGGTAGCCGCCATTAGAGGAGAGGATTTTAGAGAGAGAGATCGAGTTTGGGTGGCGCAGATCTAGGGTTCTATGGAGAGAAGAAAAGGAGCAAGGACTTTATTTTTAAAACCTGTAAACAACCTGTAGGCTAAATGAGCAAGGACTTAATGTGTCGGAATAGCGACGTCAATGTTATTCATCATATTCGCGTGCCATATAGAACTTGAGAGCGTCTCCCTTTTGATTATTTATGCGTCCTAACTTATCTGTGTCGGCCTACCGACATCTGGAAAAAGTCCTCCCGCGGTTTTTTTTTTCTGCGTCGCTAATTGATTTAGCGACTCGAATATGTTGGTGGTCCGACACAGATAAACGAAATTCTAGTAGTGACTTCTACTGTTAGAGCCGTGGCTTGGTGTCCCTTCAAGGATAATTTACTGGCATCAGGCGGAGGCGAAACCGACCATTGCATTAAATTCTGGAATGTGAGTGCCGGTACTTGTCTGAAGTCGGTGGAGACGGGATCAGAGGTGTGCGGCTTGTTGTGGAGCAAGCACGAGCGTGAATTGTTGAGTTCACACGGTCCTGAGAAGAACCAGATTGCCGTGTGGAAGTACCCGTCTATGACGAAGATTGCTGAGCTCACCGGTCACACCTCCTCTGTGCTATACATGACACAGGTATGAATACCTTTTTCTTCCTGTCAGAGACCTGGTCAATGAGATTTTCAACATTGATCTGATGTTAATTTTTGCTTATTTGTAGTCAATGCTTGATTTTGGTTTACCTGTGATCTGAATTTATTTTCTTTGCAAATTTGTAGAGTCCTGATGGATGCCAAGTAGCATCTGCATCTGCTGATGAGACGTTGAAGCTGTGGCAAATCAATGAGAAGTCCACAGAGAAAAATGCTCCTAAGAGCCCCTATGTGGGGCCGACTAATATGTATAGCTACATTAGATGATAAAGTTCTTTCTTTTGCTGACTTTGTAATTTTGACATTAGATGATCAGGGTTTTTTTTTTTCTCAGAGCAGAAAAATTATACTTATGGGATTTTTGTTGGTTTCTAGGTCTCCAGTTGACTCTTGGTTACCAATGTATTTTTTTGTTTCGGTCGGTCTATTAAATGTACATCTCATACTGCAGAGTGAGGCATATTTGCATTAAGAAAATGTAAATTTTATATAATTTGTATCAAGAAGTTTAAAATAATAAATTTATTTCATTTTTCATTTTTTTATTGCTTGTGTAGGATTTAACAAATCTTTTCAGTTAAACCTCATGAACCAAATTCACTTTTTTAAAAATTGACACAAGTTTAGTAAAAAATGAATTCAATGATTTATAAATAATTAATTTTGATAGTAATTTGAAAGATGCAAGTAAGGAAAGAAAATGTATGTTTAAAAATACTTCAATCTGGAGCCCAGAATGTCTTGTTTAAAAATTATTATTATTATTATTATTATAACAATAATATTATAATAACTACATTACAATATTAATTATTATTTATTTTTTATAACTATAATTATCAATAATTATACTTTTATATTTATTATTGTAATTTTAATCAGAATTAATGTTATACTTATTACTAAATAATAATAATAATAGTTATTAATATTATAGTAATTTTATTGAAATATAACAATGATGAGTGGATTTTATATGCATATTCAGGTATCATTTTGTCTCCAAACTAAACCAATTATCTTGTGTTTATATAGTCTACAAAGTTTAGATGAGTTTATGTTAGTTTAATTAGAGTTTTGTGTCAAGAATGAGTTACTACCATATTTTCTAGTTTTATTGCAGATTGTGGACAAGAAATGACTTGGATGAATCTATTAACTTGAAGAGATCGTTCTAAGCTTTCCAACGGATCTTGAATCACCTCAAACGGAGTTCGGATGAAGGAGATATGCCCAAAATACTGACAGGACGCAGTGCTCACATTTCCGGCGACCCGCTGAAAATCCCAGCGACCCGCCAGACCTGGAACTGTCAGATTTATCAGAATTTTCCGATTTAGCAGTTTTATATTTGGATGACGGTTTCTACCGACTCTAGGTGCATCTAGAGCACGTCTTCAGTTATTTCCAACATTTCTACACCTTCCCAATGCCTATTAAAGACTAGTTTGAGGTGGAAAAGAGAGAGAACAAGAGAGATACCAAATCCAGGGTAAAAGTTAGGGTTAGATATTGAGTTATTTGAGAGTTAGGTCTCAAGTCCAGATCGTGGTAGCGCCAAGCAGGTTGATTGCGACAGCAAGAGACGTGTTTGATAGGAGACTTCGACGCGCAAGAGGGAAGCTAGAGCAATTGGTTGTAATCTATCTTTATTCTCATTTTCTCTTGTGTTTGTATGATGTCTCTTAGGCACTGCTCCAGAAGGGATGAATGGGAGCGAAGGAAGAGTAAGGAAGTCGTTTTACCCTGCTCCAGTTGGCGCTACTGGGTGACATAGAGAAAATCGAAGGAAACCCAATGTCCTCAGGAGCCCGTTTGGATAAACAATGAGTTATCCCCGATTTTGGGGTGTAATAGAGATTCCCCGAGAGTTACATTTTTATGACGATAATGTCCTTTTGTTATTTGATTTCTCTCTAATATTGGACCCTACAAATTTATGATATGTCAAGTTCGGATCTTTGAATAAAATTTAGAGAGGATAATATAGTCTTTTACTTATTACAAACAAAGTTACTACCGTTTACTTCTACACATGCTATTTTCATTCTGGAGCAAGGAATCTTCAATGCCATATCTTTCCTTCATCTTCTTTCTTCTTCCATTCCTTTTCTTTTCCCTTTTCTTCAAATTCTGGAGCAAAGCCTTATTTGTTGATTGTTTGTTCTAAGGCTATGGTTGTAAACTCGAATTCTTAGTTGTTGATTGCTTGTTTATTTAGTTTATTTGATATCTTTATGTTTTATACCTTGCTTGAATTGATTATGCCATGATTGTTTAAGTAGATTTGTTTACACCCGTTAAGCAGAGCTCGCTTAATTGCTAGGTGGTTAAGTCCAAACAAACTTAGATTATTAGGCATGATTATGATTAACTTGAAGGTTTCCAACTGAAAGGTTAAACCAAGACTAATTAATGAGAGTTAAGTCTTTTCCAAAGAGTGAAGACTCAAGGATTTCATAGGTTAGAAAGGTATAGACTTGTAGAAACTAGACCAAGAAACGATAGTTGAAATCTAGGTTCTATATGAGAAAAATTGAGTTAATCAATTGATAACTAGACCTAAAACGAGAGTTTGATCTAGGAACCTTAATTAAGCCATTATCCTCACACAATTGTCAACTAAATTAGCGGGCCGCTGAGTGAACCAGCGAGGTTGTCTATACCCGCCAAGTAACCAGCGACCAGTCTAATAGATTAGCAACCTAAGTTCTTTTAGCGGGCCGCTGGAACTGGGACTAAGAAGAAGCGTTAGCAACAAGAAACCCTAGAATTACGTGACTTGTTGAATTTCTCTCATTAGTTCTTGTTTTGACCTTGAAACTAGACTTAGGATTTCTCTTGAATTCTATTCAAGAGAGTTTTGGATTGACTAGTATTCCACCAATTACTAATCAGAAGTTCCAAACATTTTTGAAATGCAAGAAAGACTGACCAGGGCAAAAATGCTATAGACGCAAAATATGGGAGAGAAGACAATGTTTTCTTTTTTTCATTTTGGATTTGTAAATGAAATACTTAATCAACTTCCTTTATCCAATGACTCTAAAGGATATTGATTTATTTGATTGAAGGAAACACAAGTATTCTAACAAGTACGTTATAGAATCTATGGATCTATTCTTATTTTCTTTCGATTCTAAATTAGTTTTTAGATTTTGAAGATCTAGAAAGAGTATAGAAATAGAAATCCTTAATTCACATAAGAGTTGAAACGTCTAGCTAATTTAGTAAAGTAAAAGACCGGTATTCCAACACCGTCCCTGTGGATTCGACCCTCAAGCTGTTCTACAAACGATTAGATCAGTAGACACAAGGTTTTTATTTTGAGACTTGATTTCCCCATCGATCAAACAACGACATCAATAATTGTTATTAATATTTAATATTATAACTATAATTAGAAAGTATGATTAATACGAATTAGTACACTAATAATAATAATAATTATTATTATCTTAATTATATTACTATATTAATTTTTAATAATTTATAATTGTAATTAATGTTATGTTACTAAATAATAATAATTATAGTTATTTTAATATTATAATTATAATTAATATAATAATTACTACAATACAGATGATAATAATAATTATATTGATTTTTTAAGTTGGTCATGACAACAAACTTTTCTAACTCAATATTTTGTCAAGTTTAAAGAAGTAGAGTGAAGTTAGTACTAACTTCATTAACTTTGAGTGTGTTTGTTGACGAGGGTTAAAAAGTTAGAACTCTAACCTCAAGTTTGCTAACTTTTCATGCAACCAAACCTACCCGTAGTATATATAGGTGTTGCGGCTTTTTCGTCATTCCCTCGAAGAATAGAATTTGGAGATTTCCTCGAGAAATGGGAACATAGCCTTGGATTCACCCCCCTTAAGGTTCGATCTCCGTTCGAGTATCTCTTAGCGACAAGAGAACCAAAACATGAGTCGCTTCTTAAAGAGGTTTGTTGATTTCGTGGGTCCTTTCTTTCCAGTAGGCGCAAGCCCCTACTGTTAATTACCTCGTGATCGCTCACGAGAACCTCTGATTAAGGGATCTGAAGAATTTATGTAAAGGCTAGGAAAATTGTGTTCTTTCAAATGATTTTTGTGTTTATTTGGGAGTTTATTTCTTTTGGTTTAAACCGGACTCGATTGGTGTACCAGACTTAGTTGACGGGACCCAATTGAGGACATTTGATCTGCTGAAGAGTTTTCGTTCTTGAAATGGAGAGGTTTCGGTTTTGTCTTTGGGCTTCGTGTTTTGACTTTTAATTTCTTAAGTTTCTCTTTGGGTTTTATTATTTTCTCAGTTTTCTTTTATTTTTATTTTTTAATTTTAGACTTTTGGAATATCTTTTTATATTTTTAATTATGTTTATTTTTGAAAATACTTGATATTTAATATATTTCTTTTGAAATCCTAATATTTATTTTTGAAAATTTATTAGAAGAGTTTAATTGAGTTTTAAAATCATTTTGGAGTTTTACAAAATTTATTTAATACCCTCTTAGAATTTTATAAAATTTATTTAATATTGAAAATACTTCAAAAATAGAAATGTTCAATAATTTGACAGATTTTTATATCAAAATATAGTGAATTTGGTTTATTTGGATTTTTAGGATTTTATGAATATTTTATTTGAATTTTTATGAGTTTCTTACTATTTTTAATGAATTTTTGAAGTTTCTGCCTATTTGGAAGTTCCTGATTGGTCCACGTCAGCAGAGATGGCTGTCTTGGCGCTGAGTCTAGTTGACGTGGCATTGACATGGATCTGGCGTCACTTGCTGACGAGGCATGGCGCTAACTCAAGCGATTTGACTTATGTAGCGGGTCATTAAGTTGTCAGGGACTCGCCACATGAAATTTGGCCACAGCAGATCAGAGGCTACGCGGGTTTGAACCCATCTTCTCCGCCAGAATTTGGTTCTTTTGCATTTTAGTCCTTCGATCTTCTCCGTCGAAATTACGGCGATTCTGGCCTCCGTTTTGGTTGAGACTTGGCTTGTTCGAACCGTGGAGGCAAGGAGAAAAGATCGGTGTAATTTGTTAGAGCCGTAGCAGTTCATTTTGCCGCATGGAATCTTAAGTAGCTCGGGCCGCCATTAATGGAGTTTGTCGTTTCCCAATTTCTTTTCTTTGCCAGAGGTAAGTTTCACACATTCGTGGATATGTGGAGAAGGTGTTGGTGAGATTAATTTTGCGTGGAGAAGCTTGGAGAGAGATGTTCTTGACTGAGGCATATCGGCTTGAAGGGGTCTAATCTGAGTTCATGCCGTGGGGCCCACAGAGACTTTCTTTAGTGCCAGGAACCACATGGATAGCTTCAGGGAATCCAATATACCATGTTTTTACACTTATTTCACTTTGAGAAATCATCATTTGTTGTGAGAAGGATTAGGACAGAAAGCACATTTTTATTCCCTTTTATTTTGCATGTAAGTCAAACTACAGCAAATGAGTTTGATTTAATTCTCAATTCAGATCAATTTGAGTTTGTTTTGCATGTTAAAATAGCACAGAATATAAAAAACAAGTTATTTAGCACTTATGATAATTTTTACTTTTTCATTTTTAATAACTTTGCTACTGTTTTGAGGGGAATTTTGTTTGAGTTGTTCAAATGCAAGAAAATGAGTTGCAAGTGACAGGGAAATGCGAATTTGAGGTTTGTTCATGTTTTTATGCAGATGAGACCTTGTATTTTTATTTATCTTGTTACTGACCAGATTTAGGTATGTATATATCCTTTATTTGATGAACATGTGAAGTCAGTTTAAGGAATGTAAGACTTATGCTACTACATTTTTGACTAAAATAAACATAAAGGGGGGCTGATTCAAATTGATATGTCATTCCATTCATTCTTTCCATTATTTCAGATTTTGCTAACTCTTTGGACATGGCTAGGCCAGTGCTATGCTCTGGACCTATGCCAAACCAAGTTAAGACTACCATGAGAGACTTAGCTATGCTCAAGACCTCTACATGACAGCCATGGTGCCATCTAAGTTGGATATGAGAATACTCCATGAAGCGAAGAGCTAGGCTCTAAACCTTCATGAAGCACCTTCCTTTGAACCCTCCTTTGGCCATGACTGCTGCTACGCTGCAGACCATGGCTCAAAGGAGCTATGTTTTCATGACTCAAGCACACCATTGCTTGGTGGCTGAGTTGAAGAAAAGAAAAAAGCAAAACAGCAAATTGAAACTTCAAATTCACTTTATTGGATCTGTACACTGAGGATTACAACCTTTTTTCACTCAATTTCCCTTCTCTTTCCCCTATTCCTCCCTTTTACCAAGTGCACGATGAATTGCCCTTCCCTGTCTAACCTAATTTCAATAGTTTAATCCTATGCAAAGCTTGCGGCTGCTCTCCCTCTTCTCCCCCTATTTTTTCTGGCTTCGATTTAGGGGCCTTTTATAGGCTTGTAGATTAGGGTTTTGGTTTGAAGCCGTGGCCATTTCCACCGTTTGATTCTTATCCAGTGGCTGTCCCTCAGCTGCGCTAGGGTTTGGTATTGACAAACCATGGGCTGGGGTTGGTGGTTTCGAGTTCATGGCTCTGGAGGAGGCCACGTCGTCGAGCTTCGCGATTTTACCCGGCGTGTGCGGTGAAAAGTCGGGCTTTCACCTTCTTCTCTTCTTTTTACCCAGGGAGGAGACGCCTCCGACAGGTGGGACCTTCAAGTAAGGTTTAATAAGAGAGAGAGAGGTAGGTGAACCAAGCTCTTCGTGAACCAATAACGCCTCTTTAAAATTCTGAACACGGCTCATGTAAAACGGATGCACACAAGTTTTTAAACGCAAATAGTAACTCATACTGGGGGCAGCGACATTTCTGGCCTCCCCTGGATCCGCTTCAATGGATGCACGCGCCAATCCATTTCGATTTTTCTGTGATTTTATTTGATTTCTCTTAATTTCTCATATTTTCATTGTTGCTGAACCAAAATAAATTGTTTCGGGGCCTTCCCTTGGTCATTTTTGGATAATTTTTTATGGGTGAGTTTAGGAAAATATAAGGAATTTAATGGTTTAAATGGTTTTGGTTAATTCCTCATAGATTTAGTTTGCTAATTTTGTGAAGTTTTTGGGTTTGTTTGTAAATTTCGGCATTTGTGTGGGCATTTCTGTGATTTAAAAATTATGATAATTCATCATAATTCTCAAGGAAGTTTTGGGTAAATTTTGAGGATTTTTGGAGTTTGTTTGGTATTTTTGGTAATTTGATTTTGAGCTGTGGCAAATTGGAAATTTGATCTTCGCTGTTTGGCCTTAGGTTTTCGGATTTTGAACTTGGTTTTCAGGGTTTAATTTTTAGGGTCAACAAATGCCCCCCACCAAAGTATGTTGTGAGGACCTTGGACAGAACGACGTGCTTTGGTGGCCCTTCTTGACCCCTTGTTCTTTGTCATGGTTTGGTTTCTTCAACGTTTTAATCTCATCTTGTAGTTCCTTAGGTTGTCTCTTATCCCTTTGATTTATATCTGGTTTTGGTTGGTCTTTTGGCTCTCATCCCAGTTTGGTTGTTGTTGATCCTTGTCTTGTTTTAACTGCCCCAGTGTAAGCACCTACTTCAGTGTTGACGTTCTCCAGTGTCTTATTTAAAGTTCAAGACAAAACTTTTGTTCATCCTTTCATTCGGTGAGATGAACAGGCACCTAGTACCTTGTTTAAAGTGCAAGGCACAAAACTTTTGGGTAATTTCACTTTTCCATGTATTCAGAAACCACACAGGCTTCCTCAACACGGCTATCATTTTTTTTTGGTTGGTGGATTTTGTGGATTTGGGAATATTTAGGTGGAAGGAATGACTTATGGGGCCATAAAGGCAAGTCACCCTTTGTTTTACTCACCCTCTTATTTCTCACCCTCTCTTTTTAGGTATGGGCACTCAATGTAATGACACTCAATATCGGCATTGGCGGTATTGACATTTTTTTTAAAATGTAGGGCTTTGTAAAGGAAATGTCTATGAATGTCCAAAAGGACAAAGACACTCCTTTGTACTTAGGCCCGGCGGGACGAATTTAGTTTTACTTATTTGGGTTTTATTGCGCTTGGTTTCTTTTTGGATTTTGATTAAGTAGGGTTTAGTTCATTTTATTTGGACTTTTAAGGTTAGGGAATTTTATTGGACTTTTATTTATTTATTTTTGCCATATTTATTTAGGGCATTTGCAAAGGAAAGTCCCATATTGTTCAAAAGAACGGAACACCCTTTCAAGCTTTAGCCGATGAGACATGAGACATAAGGCTTGTTCCTTGGGTTTTGGTGGTCATGGCATTTTATTGGAATTGTGGATTTTATTGGTTATTTTGGAGTTTTAGATAAGGGTTTCATTAAGATTTTGGAATTTGGAGTTTTAGGCATAGGGATTTTGGATTTTGGAATTTGGAGTTTTAGGCATGAGTTTGTCATGTTGAATTCACAAAGGTGCGTGATGGAGCACAGCTTGTCGCGTTGATCGCGGAGTTGCGTGATGGAGCACGTCTTGTCGCGTTGATCGCGGAGTTGCGTGATGGAGCACGTCTTGTCGCGTTGATCGCGGAGTTGCGTGATGGAGCACGGCTTGTCGCGTTGATCGCGGAGTTGCGTGATGGAGCACGGCTTGTCGCGTTGATCGCGGAGTTGCGTGATGGAGCACGTCTTTGTCGCGTTGATCGCGGAGTTGCGTGATGGAGCACGGCTTGTCGCGTTGATCGCGGAGTTGCGTGATGGAGCACGTCTTTGTCGTGTTGATCGCGGAGTTGCGTGATGGAGCACGGCTTGCCTTTGTTTTTCACTTTCAAATTTGGAATTTTGGTGCACACTTTCCAAAGCGCGCGGTTTTGAGACTTTCAGATTTTGTCTTTCACTTTCTTTTCCATTTCATTTCCACTTTCTTCTTCATTTCATTTCATTTTTTCCTTCTTCTTTCTTTTTCTATCTTCTTTTCCTTCTTTCGTCTTTTATGTCTTTGCAAATTTCCAATTTAGTTTCCCGATTTCGGTTCTGAGATTTTATTCCTTCTCCATTTTCCTTTTCTTCTTCTTTTTCTATTTTTATTTCTGATTTTCTTTCTCCTTTTCTTTTCCTTCTTCTGTATTTCTTTCCTTCGTTTCTATCCTTATGTTTTCTTTATATTTTTTTTTGTAAAACCTCCAATTTAGCCTCTCGATTTCGATTTCGAGACTTTATTTCTTTCTTTTTTTTTCTCCATTTTTATTCTATTTTCTTCCTCGTTTTTTTTTCTTCATTTTCCTTTTCTTCTTCTTTTTTCTTTCTTCTTTCTTCTTTTTTTTTCCTTCCGTTTTCTTTCTTTCTTCCTTTTCTTTTCTTTCTAACCTTTGTTTTTCTTTCTTTTCTCCTTTTGGTTTTCCGATTTCGATTTTGAAACCTTCTTTCTTTCTTCATCTTCCTTCTTTATTTCACTTTCATCCTTCTTTGTTCTTTCTCTTTCTTCTTTTTCTCTTTTTCACTTCTTAATTTCCCGATTTCGGTTTCGGGACTTTCTTCCTTTCTTTATCCTTTTTTTATTTCACTTTCTTCCTCCTTTGTTCTTTCTCCTTCCATTTTTTTTTGACTTGGTTTTCCGATTTTGGTTTCGAGACTTTTGCTCCTTTACTCTATCCTTCTTCATTTTTATTTCGCTTTATTTCTCCCTTTCTTTTCTTTCTCTTTTTTTTTCTTTCCTCTTCATTTTATTCTCTTCTCCACTTTATTTCTTTCCTTTTGTTCATCATTTTTTTATCCGACTTTTGAAGATATGGCCTTTGCCCCAATAATTGCCCCAGTGAATGCGGCGACCAATTGTTTGAGAGAATGTCATCATTCAACATTTTTTATTTTCATCACGCTTTAGGCCATGTGGTGGTTGCTCCCAAAGAATTGCCCCAGTGTGCAGCGACAACTCGATTTTGATCATTTTTCCTGCAAAGAATAAAACTCCACAGAAAATTATTAGTACTTAAAAAATTTTGGATGATTTTCCCTAGCTTTTACATTATATCCTTTAAATCCCAAAGATGAGAGGAGAAAGATGTCCCACCGGGCGTGCCAGAGAATCTGTTGTGCACGCGGTGGGCTGTTGATACAAATGCACTTGAAGTTTTACATTTATTTATTATTTTATTTATTTATTTATTATTTTTTTTATCAATTTTGTTTTTTACTTTCCCTAGCCTTTACATTACCCTTCAGATTCGAAAGATGAGAGGAAAAAGATGTCCCACCGGGCGTGCCAGAGAATCTGTTGTGCACGCGGTGGGCTGTTGATACAAATGCACTTGAAGTTTTACATTTATTTATTATTTATTTATTTATTTATTATTTTATTTATTTATTTATTATTTTTTTATCACTTTTGTTTTTTACTTTCCGTAGCCTTTTACATTACCCTTCAGATCCGAAAGATGACAGGAAAAAGATGTCCCACCGGGCGTGCCAGAGAATCTGTCGCGGCTTTTTCGTCATTCCCTCGAAGAATAGAATTTGGAGATTTTCTCGAGAAATGGGAACATAGCCTTGGATTCACCCCCATTAAGGTTCGATCTCCGTTCGAGTATCTCTTAGCGACAAGAGAACCAAAACATGAGTCGCTTCTTAAAGAGGTTTGTTGATTTCGTGGGTCCTTTCTTTCTAGTAGGCGCAAGCCCCTACTGTTAATTACCTCGTGATCGCTCACGAGAACCTCTGATTAAGGGATCTGAAGAATTTATGTAAAGGCTAGGAAAATTGTGTTCTTTCAAATGATTTTTGTGTTTATTTGGGAGTTTATTTCTTTTGGTTTAAACCGGACTCGATTGGTGTACCAGACTTAGTTGACGGGACCCAATTGAGGACATTTGATCTGCTGAAGAGTTTTCGTTCTTGAAATGGAGAGGTTTCGATTTTGTCTTTGGGCTTCGTGTTTTGACTTTTAATTTCTTAAGTTTCTCTTTGGGTTTTATTATTTTCTCAGTTTTCTTTTATTTTTATTTTTTAATTTTAGACTTTTGGAATATCTTTTTATATTTTTAATTATGTTTATTTTTGAAAATACTTGATATTTAATATATTTCTTTTGAAATCTTAATATTTATTTTTGAAAATTTATTAGAAGAGTTTAATTGAGTTTTAAAATCATTTTGGAGTTTTACAAAATTTATTTAATACCCTCTTAGAATTTTATAAAATTTATTTAATATTGAAAATACTTCAAAAATAGAAATGTTCAATAATTTGACAGATTTTTATATCAAAATATAGTGAATTTGGTTTATTTGGATTTTTAGGATTTTATGAATATTTTATTTGAATTTTTATGAGTTTCTTACTATTTTTAATGAATTTTTGAAGTTTCTGCCTATTTGGAAGTTCCTGATTGGTCCACGTCAGCAGAGATGGCTGTCTTGGCGCTGAGTCTAGTTGACGTGGCATTGACATGGATCTGGCGTCACTTGCTGACGAGGCATGGCGCTAACTCAAGCGATTTGACTTATGTAGCGGGTCATTAAGTTGTCAGGGACTCGCCACATGAAATTTGGCCACAGCAGATCAGAGGCTACGCGGGTTTGAACCCATCTTCTCCGCCAGAATTTGGTTCTTTTGCATTTTAGTCCTTCGATCTTCTCCGTCGAAATTACGGCGATTCTGGCCACCGTTTTGGTTGAGACTTGGCTTGTTCGAACCGTGGAGGCAAGGAGAAAAGATCGGTGTAATTTGTTAGAGCCGTAGCAGTTCGTTTTGCCGCATGGAATCTTAAGTAGCTCGGGCCGCCATTAATGGAGTTTGTCGTTTCCCAATTTCTTTTCTTTGCCAGAGGTAAGTTTCACACATTCGTGGATATGTGGAGAAGGTGTTGGTGAGATTAATTTTGCGTGGAGAAGCTTGGAGAGAGATGTTCTTGACTGAGGCATATCGGCTTGAAGGGGTCTGATCTGAGTTCATGCCGTGGGGCCCACAGAGACTTTCTTTGGTGCCAGGAACCACATGGATAGCTTCAGGGAATCCAATATACCATGTTTTTACACTTATTTCACTTTGAGAAATCATCATTTGTTGTGAGAAGGATTAGGACAGAAAGCACATTTTTATTCCCTTTTATTTTGCATGTAAGTCAAACTACAGCAAATGAGTTTGATTTAATTCTCAATTCAGATCAATTTGAGTTTGTTTTGCATGTTAAAATAGCACAGAATATAAAAAACAAGTTATTTAGCACTTATGATAATTTTTACTTTTTCATTTTTAATAACTTTGCTACTGTTTTGAGGGGAATTTTGTTTGAGTTGTTCAAATGCAAGAAAATGAGTTGCAAGTGACAGGGAAATGCGAATTTGAGGTTTGTTCATGTTTTTATGCAGATGAGACCTTGTATTTTTATTTATCTTGTTACTGACCAGATTTAGGTATGTATATATCCTTTATTTGATGAACATGTGAAGTCAGTTTAAGGAATGTAAGACTTATGCTACTACATTTTTGACTAAAATAAACATAAAGGGGGGGCTGATTCAAATTGATATGTCATTCCATTCATTCTTTCCATTATTTTAGATTTTGCTAACTCTTTGGACATGGCTAGGCCAGTGCTATGCTCTGGACCTATGCCAAACCAAGTTAAGACTACCATGAGAGACTTAGCTATGCTCAAGACCTCTACATGGCAGCCATGGTGCCATCTAAGTTGGATATGAGAATACTCCATGAAGCGAAGAGCTAGGCTCTAAACCTTCATGAAGCACCTTCCTTTGAACCCTCCTTTGGCCATGACTGCTGCTACGCTGCAGACCATGGCTCAAAGGAGCTATGTTTTCATGACTCAAGCACACCATTGCTTGGTGGCTGAGTTGAAGAAAAGAAAAAAGCAAAACAGCAAATTGAAACTTCAAATTCACTTTATTGGATCTGTACACTGAGGATTACAACCTTTTTTCACTCAATTTCCCTTCTCTTTCCCCTATTCCTCCCTTTTACCAAGTGCATGATGAATTGCCCTTCCCTGTCTAACCTAATTTCAATAGTTTAATCCTATGCAAAGCTTGCGGCTGCTCTCCCTCTTCTCCCCCTATTTTTTCTGGCTTCGATTTAGGGGCCTTTTATAGGCTTGTAGATTAGGGTTTTGGTTTGAAGCCGTGGCCATTTCCACCGTTTGATTCTTATCCAGTGGCTGTCCCTCAGCTGCGCTAGGGTTTGGTATTGACAAACCATGGGCTGGGGTTGGTGGTTTCGAGTTCATGGCTCTGGAGGAGGCCACGTCGTCGAGCTTCGCGATTTTACCCGACGTGTGCGGTGAAAAGTCGGGCTTTCACCTTCTTCTCTTCTTTTTACCCAGGGAGGAGACGCCTCCGACAGGTGGGACCTTCAAGTAAGGTTTAATAAGAGAGAGAGAGGTAGGTGAACCAATCTCTTCGTGAACCAATAACGCCTCTTTAAAATTCTGAACACGGCTCATGTAGAACGGATGCACACAAGTTTTTAAACGCAAATAGTAACTCATACTGGGGGCAGCGACATTTCTGGCCTCCCATGGATCCGCTCCAATGGATGCACGCGCCAATCCATTTCGATTTTTCTGTGATTTTATTTGATTTCTCTTAATTTCTCATATTTTCATTGATGCTGAACCAAAATAAATTGTTTCGGGGCCTTCCCTTGGTCATTTTTGGATAATTGTTTATGGGTGAGTTTAGGAAAATATAAGGAATTTAATGGTTTAAATGGTTTTGGTTAATTCCTCATAGATTTATTTTGCTAATTTTGTGAAGTTTTTGGGTTTGTTTGCAAATTTCGGCATTTGTGTGGGCATTTCTGGGATTTAAAAATTATGATAATTCATCATAATTCTCAAGGAATTTTTTGGTAAATTTTGAGGATTTTTGGAGTTTGTTTGGTATTTTTGGTAATTTGATTTTGAGCTGTGGCAAATTGGAAATTTGATCTTCGCTGTTTGGCCTTAGGTTTTCGGATTTTGAACTTGGTTTTCAGGGTTTAATTTTTAGGGTCAACAATAGGCAACCGTGGCCGAGTCGTTTCTTCGAAAGGCTTGAGATTTCGTCGCATCTCAACCGTCAATGGGTGAGCACACAGATTGTCATTCAATCCAAACATTATGAGTGTCTATCTCAACCACACAAGCTGTACTTCTCTTTTAGAAACATAATCCAATTGGATACAGTTCAACATGCCATTCTCAATTATTTAGACATAACAAAAATATTTATAAGATGCAATAATTACAGAATACAACATGCATGCTACTAGTTAAATGATTATGCAATTAAAATTCAGGTGGAATCCGTACCTGCGCCCAAAATAAACAATAAAAATAAACAACAGCAAATAACAAGTAATCCTACATATCATCAATCACACCGGTTGCAACCGGCTCCAACACCTGGTCTGACCCTACATAAATAAAAGCTACACTGTCCTAAAATAGGCAAGTAACATAAGAGAAGTAACATGCAACAAAATAAACCAGCAATACAATTCTACTTAGCAACTGAACATTAGAAATTTAAAGATTAATAATCCTTTATTTACATAAATTAAGAAGGGTAATTAGGGAACTTCATAGCTAGAAAGTAATTAATAGTATTGGACATCAATACAAATAGTACAACAAGGGTACCAGTAGGTACCAAGGTTTAGGATTCTACACCTAAATCAGGGCTGAACCCAGATTTGATACCTATTCAATGAATTTCAAAGCTAGACAGCAATAGTGATTTTAGTGTTTGTGTCTACTTAAGACTGCACTTAGTTTTCAACACTTACATATCAAATTTAACTAACAAACTATTTGTGTAATCATTCCATGTGCTTAACTTTATTGGTTCTGTTAATTAAACAATAAATAATAATTTACAATAAGCAATTAAAATTCAACAGTGAGCAATGAAGTTAATAAAAGAGAACCAATTTGCAAAGGAATCAAAATTCTTATGAAGATATCCTATCCTCATAGTTAATATTTGTACTTTAAGAAAATCGATTTTAGCTCTAATTTCTAACTAATTTGAGAAAATTTGATGAAACCTTAAAATTAAACATACAACAAATTCTGATAAAAATTTCGCAATTAAAACACAATAGTATAACTCTAATCCAAGGACTTGCTTACCTGATTTCAACTAAAAATTGAAGATGCGAAATATGAAGTCGAATTCACAAATTTTCAGTTTTTATACTGCTCAATCCCAAATAGAACTTGCTCTCAACACTAAATTTGACTTTTTTTTTGTGATTTTTCGAGAATTTTTAGATAGGGTTTGATGCACCAACTAGAAGGATGTATTATTTTCAGTCTAGAAAGTAAGAAACACAAATGAAAAGAAGATTAAGAAATGTGATGCGTACATGAAGGAACTAGTCCCAATACAGAGTTCTACAAAGTTCTAACTTGGAAAATTCAATTACCCATGAAGCACCATTTAATATATGAACTAAACACTTGTCTTGACAAGTGGGCTCCACATGTCACAAGTGGATAATATCATAAGCCAAGAGTACTCAACAATTGAAATGAAATAAACTTTTCCCCTTTCTCACCAACGTCAGCCCAAAAATAAAAATGAAAAGTTCTAAGTATAAGGCATGCATATATATTTCCAAATAGTAATATTTCACTCTACATATCACTACTAGTTGCGCATAAGTAAATATGATAAATAGTAAAAATTTCTATAATGTTAAATAGAAATATATAAGTTTTTATATTCTCTAATTTCCAAATAATGGTGGGTATAAAATTTAAATTTCATGATCACTCAATTCAAGCAATTCCATCAAAATTTCAGAAATATCAAAATAACAAAAATTCATAGTATCACATTATGTATTCATCAAAATTGTAAATTTTTTAATTAGATTTGTCAAATATTTAAAATATTTTTTTTAATTTTTTATTTTTTTGATCCCTCTAAACAAACTCTATATACGTTTGGTAGGTTCTGAAAATGCACATGCTTCTGTTTCTGTATTGTTAGACAATCCAAATTGAAAAGTTAGGAATTTTATTTATTTTGCAATGGGAATAAGTAATTAATTAAAGCAAAAGCCTAGCTAACGACGGGTCCTAACTGTCTTCTATCATAGACGTTGATCCAAATCTGATGGTCAATTTTGGGTAATATTATTAAAGTGGGAGCATCTACAAATTTCACATTGAGCTTGGCCTTCTTTATTTCTTTGTTCAAAGTTCAACATTAAAAAGGTACTATGAATAACTTTAACTCAATCGAAACTCTAGAACTTATCAACAATACATGGATAGTTCCTCTCTTACTAATTTCTTTCTCATTCAATAATGTAGTTTCCAAGCAATCCCAAAAATTAGAACAAAATAAATAAAATCTCAACGTAGTGATTCTTATATTTTGGGACATGACGTTAAATAATCATTATATATTTTTTTTAACACCTACAATGTTCACCAAGTCCTTTGATTGGACAAATTTGATTTACATCACTCCACAAAAATTAAACCAAAGCAATTTTCTCATTCAAAGTAAATTAAATTCTTAAATGTGCAGGGACACAAATCTACAGTTCTTCAAGATCTTAGTATTTTAACCTTGCCGGTTCGAATTAGTGCTTGTTTTTCAAAATCAGACTAGAGCCATGAATAAATGGTAAATTTACCAGCATCACCAACTTTTTATCTGTAAAGCTGTATAATTTTTCAAATTACTTTGGAAAGAGTAAATAGAATCGATATTTATTAGCATTGATAAAATAGTTTTTTTTTAAGGAAAACAAGGGTCAAGCCATTATCTTTCATATATTAAAAAAAAACTGTTAATGGAGATGCTAGCCAGTTGCTAGCAAAGAAAAGATAAAATAGTTCAAGTCCGGGCAAATTGCTATTTGTGAGGAAAGTTTGGGTATTTTTTGGTGAAAATTTTCGATTTTATCCTAAAAGAGCAAAAATTGCACTTCACAGTTCAAGAGTTGTAAATATATTAGTTGTAAAAATTTCGATTTTCTCCTTGGTGATTATCAGAGAAACTCTTAACAAAAAGTCTTTAATAATCTCCGAAACAATAAGCACTTGTTAGTTGTATATATATTAGGTCCGAAGTTCGTTCAATCGGCCATTTTCTCTTTATTAACTGAAAGAGTTGGTTCATTTTGCATTTTTGCAAAATACTGCTAATTGATAAAAACAACTTCCATAGATATTTTATTTAAATTAAAAAATTACCATAACAATAAATTTTCAAACTATGTATGAACATATTATTTTACATACATTTTGTTCGATATAAATAGTGGCACTCGGGTTGAAAAAGATGCTTGTAAAATTTAAGTTGGGACAAAGAGAGCTGCCAAAAGAAACTAAAGAAAAGAAAAGAGAGAAAAAAAAAACAAAGTGAGAACAAAAGTGATTTATTGTGCACGTCAAACATTGCTATTTTTGCAAATGGTCGGTTCCAAATAGTAAATACCAAAGTTTCTTTTTTTTAGAGATGCTAGGTAGAGGCTACCTAGTTAAGTAAAACCAAAGTTGAAACCAATGATTTTACAAAAAAAAAAAGGATAATTGGTTGGAAATAAGAAAAATAAATGAAGAGTTTCATCTTAAATAGTTAAATTGTTCTCGCCAGAAAAAATGATCTCACAATTTTAGATCGAACCGTTCAAACCAAAAATGCATAGATCGAATCGTTAACGTAATTTAAGAAGGTTATTTCTAAAAAAAAAAAAACGTAATTCAATACGGATGTGATCATGTGATTGAGTTGGATACTTCAAATTGTAAAAATAGGGATTAATTATTTTGCTAGTCGAATAACAAATTTGGAAATAAAAGCCTTTGAAAGCTCCTGATTGGCTATAAATTAGTCGTTGATCCAAATGTGATGTACCATTTTGGGTTCTAAAGATGGATCAGATACAAAGTTCACCTTAAGCATAGCCCGTTTTTATTCATTTGTTCAAAATACAAACATGGAGAGGTATATGATTAACACTATGGCCCTGTTTGGTAGCAACTTAAGTTGTTTCTTAAATTAAGAATTTGTAACCAATTAAGTAGTCTTACTCCACTTGTGTTTGGTATGAATTTAAGAATTATAATAGATAAGTTATGAATTGCTAATTATGAAAAGACCAAAATAGCCCCGTATAATTTCTGATCTTGCCTCTTTCAAGCCTCCGTCTCCCTTCGCCTATCAACACACCTCATTCTCCCTCCGCCAATCAACACACCTCCTCTCCTCCTCCAATCTCGCCTTCTTGCCTCTCTCCCTCCACTCACTCGCCGGCCTCCTTGCCGCTGGCTCCACCGGCCCCACTCATGAACAGCTCCTCTCGTTCCTTGGAAACCCTCTTGCATCCGACCTAGCAGCACTCTACTCTCATATTTCAAAATAATGTTATAATTGAGGATGGATCGGCTGTCGCCGGGCTCTACCTCCGCTATGCAGGTGGTGTGTGGGTGGATGACAGTACCAATCTAAATAATTCTTTTCAGGAGGTTGCAAAATCAATGTACAAAGCTGAGGCTAGTGTTCCTTTTTGTTCTATGGTAAGATTTTTACTGTTATTTATTTATGGAGCATCTCTTGAAATTTCCTTTTTTCAATTAAGCCTTGGAAATGGCCTTTGGTCAATCAGGCAACAAAAACTGAGTTAAGTAGGCAATGAGAATTCCAAAAAAATGATAGCAGAACGAAGCAAAGATCCCTCCTAAATCCCTTTTATGGTCTAGAGATTGTGTTTCAAGTAATAAAATGTATGCTAAAAATAACCCAAAAAGAATATATATATGTTGGACGTGTATAAAGTTTGAAGTTTAGAGTACATATTTACTCCAAAAGTTAGGGACTGTGCGCTAGGGAATTGATGGTTGAAAAAAAAATGTAGACGGCATTTTGGCATTGCCTGCTGGAGTCGAGACAATTTCTTTCAAGTGGGTATAGAAGGAGAGTGATTGACTAGTTTAAACCAATTTTCAGTAGTCAGTCTCAAATCTTTCTCAATTTGTGTCACTACCGTTTTTTGACATGTCTAATTTTTCACTTTTTTTCCTGACAAAGCCTGAACCGAAATTATTTAATATAGGATTTCTAACATCAAAAATTTTAATAGAAAGAATTAATATATTTTTTTTTTAATAAGAAGAAAGTTCGAACGCGTTTATAAACCGCGCGCCTCTCTGTTCTCTCCAACGCGTTTTATAAACGCGTACAAAGCCTTTGAACGCGTTTATAAAACGCGTTGAAAGAGATGCAGTAATTTCGCCGAAATTTATTTTTACAAGGGTATATCTTTTCCCGATTGGATGACAGACAGTAGCCTTTTGCTGAATCTACAAACCATACGTCTAGAATCATGCACAAATTTACATGCCCTGCCATTCTCGGGAAGCGATTCGAGATGGGAGCAAAATTTACATGCCCTGCCATTCTCTTGGGCAACTTCCTTCTCTCAAGTGCCTAGAGCTAGGTTATCTCGATTCTATCAAAATGATTGATCATTGTTTGTATGGATCCAACGAAAGAGCTTCTCTCAAGCACCTCTTCACTGTTTCTCTGCATCACTCAAGGTTCTGAAAATACTAGGTTGCTACAATCTCACCTCACTTAATCTCTTGCCCGTCAATAACTGTGATACGAGCACCACCTCCCTTAATACCAATGCTCTGATGTTGCTGGAGGATCTAGTGCTTGAGGATTGCCCAGGATTGAGCATCGAAGGAGATCTGCAATCACTTACAAACCTTAAACGCCTTGAAATTAGAAAGTGCCCTAAACTCATGAGCAATAGCATGCATGATATCATGGTTCAAAAAATCGGCCGATTCCGAGTCAAATCGGGTGATTCGGATCGGAATCGGCGGGGGGGCGATCCGATTTTAGGCAGTTTGGAACGGAATCGGATTGAGATTAACAAAAACCACCATTAATGGCGGCGTTCATCATTGGATAGAGGAGAAGGGGTGTGCGGAAGGCCGCCTGAGGTGGGTAGGGGCGAGAGAGATGCGTAGGAGGCTGGTAGAAGCAGTTTGGAGGAGGGTGGCACCGTGGCGCACCTAGTGGTTCCGCTTCTTTTATTTTTCCCCCCACTGCTAGCTGTCTGTAGAAAGGGAGTCGGGAAATTAAGGATGGAGAAGAAAGGTCTAAACTGGACCTGTCCAGTTGTTAGTTATTTTTTTATATAATTTAGACGGTTTTAGATTTTTCCGAAATAAAAAAATAATAATTAAAATAAAAACATGCTAACAAAGGCATTTAAATTATATAAGTTTTTTATTCAACGTTAGTAGTTGAGGTAATAAGTTGTTTTAATAAATATTTATTTATAAATTTTTTGTACAAAAATATTCCATTAATCATAAAATTTATCTTAATTATTTTCAAGATTTCGATTTTCTTAAAATTTTAACGCATTACACTAGCTTCCATAATTATAAAATTGTTATATATTAATTGATTTTATAGTTCCAATCTTTGATCTTTAGCTCATATTTGATAAAAAAATAATAATTTCCGCATTTTTTTATATTTTTTAAATTTTAAATGTATAAAATATGATTTTTATGAAAATCCGATTCTCCGAGCCGATTCATCCGATTTTTTCCGATTCATCCGATTCGACTCCTCGGACCAACAGTCCGATTCCGATTCCGATTCCGATTTTCAGAACCATGCATGATATCATAAATAAACAAAAAGGGAAGAGTTTAGAAGTGAATCAGGCAAAAGGTTTGTGGTCTCTTTCTGACCTTATAATGGACCAAAGTCTTTTGGACAATGACTGCCATTTAATCTTGGGAAGGCTTCCTTCTCTGAGATTTTTGCGTTGCGAAGGTTCAGAGCAATTTACGAGGGATCAAACACTCTGGTTTCAAGAGCTCACTTCCTTGCAAGAACTCTCAATTCGAGACTCTGAAATTACTGAACTGCCATCTAGCTTAGTTACCCTGCCTTCGCTCAGAAAGCTAGAGTTGAAATTTTGCTCCCATCTCGAATCGCTTCCCGAGAATGGCAGGGCATGTAAATTTGTGCATGATTCTAGACGTATGGTTTGTAGATTCAGCAAAAGGCTACTGTCTGTCATCCAATCGGGAAAAGATATACCCTTGTAAAAATAAATTTCGGCGAAATTACTGCATCTCTTTCAACGCGTTTTATAAACGCGTTCAAAGGCTTTGTACGCGTTTATAAAACGCGTTGGAGAGAACAGAGAGGCGCGCGGTTTATAAACGCGTTCGAACTTTCTTCTTATTAAAAAAAATATATTAATTCTTTCTATTAAAATTTTTGATGTTAGAAATCCTATATAAAATAATTTCGGAAGCCTGAAGAATGCAGAAATCAAATAAACAGTTGGGGACCTACTTCCATCTGGATCAGTTAGGGGAGACATGATTAATTTTAGAAAATGCAATGTACATCAATGGCTCATGGGATGCAAATTTTCTAGTTATGTACATGTACAGTGAGGAGTGATTTCTTTCTTGTTATGTTGCTTTTACTGTCAATCATCTTGTTTGGTAAATTTTCTAGTTCAAAGAAATTGTGTTTACTGAGTTTAATTTAATAGATGGAGGATTTTGGTTAACAACTGGGTACACATCAGTGATGAGGCCAATGTTTGGATATGTAAGATTTGAAAGTTTGAATTGTCTAAATATAATGAAGATGTGATATGACCTGTGTTTACTTCTCTACTTACATTTGGGTTAGTACAAAAACGGTAACAAGGTAAAATTGACATGGCACTAGAGTAGATACCAGTTTGATGCCAGTAAGAGTAAATGAGGCTGGTATAGGTAAGGAAAGAGGGTTGGTTTCTGTTGGTTTACCCACTGGTTTGACATGGTAGGTTGAGGTTTGTTTGGTACACATATGAGGCTGGTACACACAAGATAGGCTGGTGCATCTTGTTTGGATGTTTTGACTAGGAAACAAATCTGTCGATAAATTTAAGAAATTTGTTTTAAGGAAAAAATAATTCTGATGTAATATTTTTTGAGGTTTGACATGGTAGGTTGAGGTTTGACAGCTCTTTGCAAAGTTCACACCAAACATAACAATATAAGTTTTCATCTGAGTGTAATTTTAAAGATATTAGACGAAAAATCAAGTGAAATTCACACAAGCTAAATGACATACAATATTTCAGTACTGATACAAGTAGTTCCAATAAGGTAGAAAATTAACTAATACAGTCTAAAAATTTTAATCTAACAAACATAATATGAAAAGTAATAAAATGTACCAACTCTGAAATACATATTTTTGAAATAAAACACTACAATTTAATTCCAAACAAATCTTCAAAGTATAGAAACGAGAACTAGTTTGCGCGTCTTCTTTGACTCCATAAACTATTTTTTATATTATTTCGAATTATTTCGCCAGCTGACGACTCGATCCCGCGTGATATCTCCTCTATTGGTTCCAAATTTTCATTGCTATCATTCGGTACCGCCAAATTCCTCAATCTATCCAAGAACAGATCCGATGCATTTTGCAATTTGATGAAATTATGAATTATACAACATGCCATGACAACCAAACCTTGTTTTCTAAACTTGTAAGCTGACATCCTATCGAGAATTTTGAATCGTATCTTCAAAACCCCAAAAGTCCTCTGTATCACATTTCTAAGTTGTGCATGACGATGGTTATACAATTCTTTTTTTTTTTTTGATAAAATGGTTATACAATTCTTCAGGTACTGTGTAGTGGGATGAAATGGGTTGATGGGTGAATTGTGCAAGATGGTAATTGTGGTTGCGAAATGGACATATAAATTTTGACGTATTTGCATAACCTGAATCTGCAAGATAGTACCTGCCATTAGGGACGTCAAAACCACCTTCCTCTACAGCCCATCGTAGAACCCGCATATCTGAAGCAGAACCTTCCCAGCCAATTGCAACATATTAAAACAACATGTCGAATGAGCACGCAGCCAACACATTTTGTGAGATAAATCCTTTTCTGTTTCGAAATCTATCACTTTTTGCCTTTTTTACAACCGCTCGAATATGTGTGTCATCGATTGCACCCAATACATCCTATAATAATAACACAACATGGTTATTCAAAGAAATTAAAAAAATAGTTCACATACTTCAATTGAGATTTAAATAACTTCATTTACCTTGAATAAATGATTTCTGCTATCCGGTCCAACTATGGGATGTACACCTGTGTTAGCATCGGGTAATTTGATGTACTCATCGTACAAGGAAAGTATTGCCTTCAATACATCCTTAAAAAGCCGGTGTATGGTTTCACTCGAATGCTGATAGTACTCTCCTAATTTTCGAATAGAAATGCCATGACCTAGACCGTCTAAAAAGATAGCTAATTGTTCTTCTGCAGTTACCTTTTTTTGGTTGAGTCTACTTGATATTTTATCACATAAGATACGAAAATTTGTGCTAGACATTCAAAACATGGTGTAGCTTCGTACTGGGTTGCCACTTAAAATGCAGCTCACAATTTGGAAACCTTTAAATTTTCTTGTATTTTGTGGATTGCTAGTATTTAATGGGGCAATCTCTTCTTCAAGCAACATAATTACCGTCATATCGATTGCATCAGAGAATATCATCTCATCTTCTACGATTTCATCCATCATCTCATCTTCCATGATTTCATCCAAGTTCTCATCTTCCATACTTTCATCCATCATTACTGCACAGTCAAATAATTAATATGTGAAACTTTTTCAAAGTTTTCAGATTGTGTAAATTTCAAATTCTTATTTTTTTGGGTTAGTACAAGAGTGCTTTATTCATAGCAGCATGGACTACTGAAGCTCTAGCATAACCAGATGACACTGACGAAGGCAACAACAAATATTTTTTAAATGAATGTCTCATACGGACATTTCCTTCTGAATATTACCAGTACTTTCAGTGAAGCACTTATGACTATACACACCTAGAGTTAGCAATTAAAAATTCAAAATTTGCATATATCCATACAATGACTTAGAGACGATCTTTCACTTATGCTTTAAAAGAGGAGCCAAATATTAAAAGAGAAATTTTGGGCACTTGATGTTGTTTGACAATTGATTGAGAAAGACAAGGAATCGCTTGTATCAATTGGGGCCAGGGAATTTTAGCGAGAGAATGAGAGATGATTTAGGAAAAATGAAGCAGCGCCATTAGCAAAATTTAGTAGCATTTTTTTGGGACAAGCGGCGGAAAAAATTAGAAGCGGACGAGGGCAAATAAGTAATTGAGACGAGGAGTTCGCTCTTTCTTAACTTAAGACGCCTCTGAAGGTGTCTTAATTTTAGATGCCACGTCAGAGATTTAAGAATCCACATCAGTTCAAATTATATCCTAATCAGCACTTAAGTATTGTTAAGAATTATGCGTTGGCTTCTTAAATCCTTCTTAACTTAAGAAGGATTTAAGTCGCTACCAAACGGAGCCTATATTCTTACAAAACTCATTTTACAAAAATAACAAATAACCCCAGTTTCCGATAATAGCATCTAATTAACTGTAACAGCGACGCGTTAATTCCGAAAATAACACAACACATGACCGACATAAGCTGCCTATAAATTAACGAAAACCATCCCCTGTATCTCTCCTCTCATTCATTGTTGCTCTCTGATTCGTTTCTCTTGCTCAACCTCGTTAACATCGCTCGCATCTCAACTCTCTCTCGCAACCCACATCTTCCGATCATATTCAAACATCTCAATTCAATTTTGATCTGCAATTTCTTTGCCTTTTTTCACTTTTTAATTGAATAATAGAGATTGATCACTTGTCTGTTTGTTCTTTCGTTCTTTTTGTTCTTGTTCGGTTTTTTTTTCTCAGAATTGTTTGTTTTTAAATTATGGATGCAGATATTTATCGTGAGCCTCTACCAGATGTCCGTCGCTGGCGTAGGCCACCATGGGCTTCATCCCGACCGACAACACGTGGTTTCGTAAGTTCTCCTCCTCACTCTAACAATCTGATTTTCCGTAAAATTAGGTCTTGATTAGTTTTCCATGGAATGCGTTCAAACAAATTAACATGGTAAGATAATAAATTTGGTTTCGTCAAAAAAAAAAAAAAGATACTAAATTTGGTGTACCCTATTATTGGCACCTGCTTCAAGAGTCAACAGTCAAATTATGTTAAATTAACCACCTACCCTGCTGTTCCATTTTCAAAGTGTTTAGAAAGAACTGCGCAAAAGAATATAACATTCTTAGAAACAAATAGTTTTCAAATTTATATACAACACAATTTATCTGATCTTTTAGTTTGTTGAAAGAAGAAGCACTCGCTGTTAATTAACAATTTCAGTAATTGCAAAAAGTAGCAATATCTCAACAGGAAAAAAACACGAGAAAGTATCATATTTTTCAAAGATGAAAGTAGAAAAGAAAAATTGAACGCATGAACTATTAATATTATTATTACTATATAACATTGCTTGTCTTTATCCATTACATGGAATCAGAATTTGAATTCAGTACTTTCGCCCTAACATAAAAAAAAATACAGGGAGACAGATTTATTCCAAATAGAGGTGATCGAATGAATATGAATATAGCAGAGGCTCTTCTAAACATACCAAGAAAAGATGAGAGCACAGAAGAAGTATCGCCTTCTAGAGCTGCCTACAGGAAGCTTCTTTCCGACACCATGCTCCAGGGAAGAACTCGTGTATTCTCTTTCAGCAACCGACCACGCAGCCCCCTCAAGTCTTCCCTTGAAGCCCCAACTCCAACTCACAGACAGCCAGCAAGGAAGCGTAGGCAAATTCCTCAGGTAATTAGTTGGTTTGATTAGCACATAACTGAATATGGTAAACTGCTATTTGACTATTTAACTAATCTTATATTAATTTGATCGATCAACACATATATAGCTAATTAATTAATTTTTCGAACTGCAGTTTGCCCTTTTTATTTCTTGATTTCATACATTTTTCCTTTTTGAACCCCTCAGGCACCAGAGAAAACATTAGATGCACCAGATATAGTTGGTGATGATCGGTTTAACGTGCTTGACTGGGGAAACAAAAATGTGCTATCCATTGCACTTGATGATAAAGTATACTTGTGGAATGCTACAGACGGCTCTACCACAGAATTGGTGACTGTACCTGAAAGTTCTGCCCCAATTACAAGTGTTAGTTGGGCTCCAGATGGCCGCCACATCGCCATTGGCCAATGCAAGTCCATTGTGGAACTGTATGATGTCACTACCAAAAAGCTGGTTTGTGTTATTAATTTGATTGAAGTACAAACTTTTTTTCCCTAAGATCTTCTGAGTAATTTATAGTCCTATGTGAAAATCACTCATATCTACCCATATCTTGATTGAAATGATAGGTGCCCCTAAGAATTTGCTTCATATGAATTTCTAATGAGTTTTTTTTTTTTTTTAATGACGTCCTTCAACAGTTGAGAACTCTAGCTGGTATTCACCAAGGCCCAGTTGGATCTCTTGCATGGAACAACAATCATCTTCTCACAACTGGTGGCGCGCATGGGGCAATTATCAACAATGATGTCAGAATCCAGTCGCATGCCGTCAGATCATACCGTGGCCATGACGACGTAATTTGTGGTCTCAAATGGTCCTCATGTGGTAAGCACCTTGCAAGTGGAGGAGCTGACAAACTTCTAAATATTTGGGACGTGTCAAGATCCTCTCCTCTTCACCGGTTCAGCAACCACACTTCTACTGTTAGAGCCGTGGCTTGGTGTCCCTTCAAGGATAATTTACTGGCATCAGGAGGAGGCGAAACCGACCATTGCATTAAATTCTGGAATGTGAGTGCCGGTACTTGTCTGAAGTCGGTGGAGACGGGATCAGAGGTGTGCGGCTTGTTGTGGAGCAAGCACGAGCGTGAATTGTTGAGTTCACACGGTCCTGAGAAGAACCAGATTGCCGTGTGGAAGTACCCGTCTATGACGAAGATTGCTGAGCTCACCGGTCACTCCTCCTCTGTGCTATACATGACACAGGTATGAATATTTTTAACTTAGTTAATCGACTTTTTGTTTTTGGCTAAGGAATGCCAGTATTGTTGGAGACGGTATCCTTGCTGTCCGAGACCTGGTCAATGAGATTTTCAAAATTGCTCTGATATTAATTTTTGCTTATTTGTAGTCATTGTTTGATTTTGGTTTACCTGTGAACTGAGCTTATTTTCTTTGCTAATTGTAGAGTCCTGATGGATGCCAAGTAGCATCTGCATCTTCAGATGAGACGTTGAAGTTGTGGCAAATCAATGAGAAGTCAACAGAGAAAAAGGCGCCTAAGAGCCCCCATATGGGGCCGACTAATATGTAGTTTTTTTTTTCTTTCTTTTATTTTTTGTCCAGAGCAGAAAAATTCTACTTATGGGATTTTTGTTGGTTTCTAGCTCAACAGTTGACTCTTGGACCAAGAGCAGAAAGAGTCTTGGTTACCAATGTATATTTTGTTTTTCGCTTGGTCTATTAAAATGTACATTTTATACTGCAGTGTGATGCATATTTGCATAATAAAAATGCAAACTTTATATTAATTGTGTGAAGAAGTCAAAAACAACAAACCTATTGAAGTTTCCATTTTGTTTTTATTGCTTGTGTATGATTTAACAAATCTTTGAAGTAAAATCTTATAAACCTATAATTCATTTTTTAATTTAAATTGACAAAAAATTTGTAAAAGTTGAATTCAATGATTTTGGACCTGAAGTTAAATAATCATTACATTTTTGTAACACCTACAATGTTCACCAAGCCTTTGATTCGACATATTTGATTTACATCACTCCACAAAATTTAAGTCAAAGCAATTTTCTCATTCAAAGTAAACCAAAACAACCTTAAATGCGCAGGGATTAGGGAGTCAAATCTACAATTCTTCAATATCTCAGTTTTGTAACCTTGTCAGTTCGAATTAGTGCTTGTTTCTCAAATCAGACTAGAGCCGTTAACAAATGGCATCTAATCATCCATGCATCTATTAAGTTGTTTCCCAAAGTTTGTGCATAGTAACAATCAGACTTCAAACCTCTTTTTTTTAATTTTTTTCCCCCTGATCTCCATCTCTGCCACTTCCATTGAAAATCAATCATTTTGTAACAGATCCATGGATGGACTTTACTGGTAAATTGCACTGGTCCCTAAGCTAACATACACTCGTCAGGAACAAGATTTTATTGTTAGAAATTGAAGTGATTACAGTTGATTTGGCTATTTGAAGATAATCTTGGATGAATCTTGGAATAGTAAAAAGTAGAATGAAGAAGAGAGGGTAAATGAATGAGTAATCAATTGTATTGCATTTGAGTAAGCTGGTATTGCACGCATAGGTCACATGACCTGTTATATTTGAGTACTAAATATCACATGATAATCACGAACCCAACCACTAAACCTAAGCATCATGTACATAGTCTAATACTATGTCAGGTTTTTCTGAACAAAATTATAGTTGTTAGAAAATAATACACCATCGCAATTTTTCAATCAGAAGGCCATTGTATATCTAGCTAGTTCTTATCCGAATCATGTACCACAAAATAAAGATGACATGGTAGCTGACAAATTGTCTCAGTTCTGAAAAGAGTTTATCTATGGTGATTATCAGAGGAACTCTTAATAAAAAAAGTCTTTAATAATCCCAAAAATAATTAGCACTTGTTAGTTCTAAATATATCAGGTCTGTGGTTGTTCATTTAATCGGCCAATTTTTCTTTATAAGCTGAAAGAGTTGCTTCATTTTGCATTTATGCCAAATAATGCTAATTGATAAAAACAACTTCCGTAGATATTTGGTTTGTTTAAATCACGGTCTCCTTTCCATTATGCAGTTTTTTTTAGTAGCTAATTTGATTTAGTACTCCTATCTGTTTTCTTTAGCATATACATTGACCAAATTTTTTCATCAGACAGGTGATTAAGCTTAAATTAGACAGAAATCACAAGCATCTCTGTGCTTACATACTGAACAATGATTTAAAGGAAACATCCTAATATGCAAATTAAGTAAATACCAGGATTTCATGCCGAATTGTACTTACTATCTAGTTTGAAGCGACCAGCAATCGAGTTTCCTTGAGCATATAATTAATTTGGTTCTGTTTTGTCTTACCAGAATAGTTCTATAGAAACAGCCAAAAACTAGTAGTCTGCCTTCCTAAATTATAACTTGAGCATATAAATTTTTGCAGGGATTGGTTACAATAAATTTCTGGTTTGCTTTTATTTTAAGTCCATGAGCCGTGAAAATAGATTTCTATATTGATTGAATAAGCTAATTGGCTTCTGAACGTTAGGATTCCATCAATCACACTCGTGATGTTGATTGTTGTTGGTACATGGCCTGATGTTAATTGAAAAATTTTGAAGGTTTATATGCAAAATTTGTGGTCTAGCGGGTCGGGTCTGAATGTGCAAAATTTTGAAGGAAATGCGTATTGAAGATCACTAATGCATCATTGATGTTATTTGAAAGAGGCCGGTACATGCTTCACTGTTGTTAAAGGAGGCCGATACATGCTCCAGGATGGTACTCCATTTTCACTTCTGTTATCCTTTAGTCTGAATTTTCTGGACTCTTGCTTTGACGTATGTAGTATCAGCTATTCCTTTTTAGTTGTATTGATGTTAAAGGAGGCTGGTACATGCTCTAGGATGGTACTCAAGAAGGCCTGTACGAAGCAACAAATTTACATGTTGTGTCAGGTGTGGAATTGCAATCAGCAATCATAAAAGATGGAAAGGAAATGAAATTAGGAGTTGGGAAAGAGTCAATGCCAGTCAACAAGATGGGATCCGTTAAGATTGACAGAATGAATAAAGAAGACGTTAAATCATTCACAGCTGCAGAAGGGGACCCAGTGCAAGAGGTTGACGGTGTTAAAGAGGGAAATGAATGAGCTGGCGGTTAGAGAGAAGGTAGGGACCACTGGAGCATCGCTAACTGACATTTTAGGAATTACAGCGATAATTAGCTTAGCAGTTGTTTGTAATTTCTCGTTTATCTTCAGATATTTGTAAGAGGTTATATAAGTAATTGGGAGGATAGTTAGGGTTTCTTCTTATGCAATTTCTAGATCTGAACCAACCAAAAACCTCATTTCCTTTTTTCTAATTTCAATTTCACCTTTTATTGTATCTTCTTTAGTAAGAGGATTAATATCCGACTATTATGCAAATTTAATCGTTGCTTATTGTTTCTTCCTTCTCAATTGAATTCTCTTTTCCATTTTCAATAGTTTATCCCAATTTCTTAAACCTATGTTCAATTTCTTAAACCTTATGAACCTAATTCACTTTTTAATTTATATTGACACAAAATTTTGTAAAATTGAATTCAATGATTTATAAATAATTACTTTTGATAGTAATTGTAAAGTAAAGATGCAAAGTAAGAAAAGAAAATAATGTAATCATGGCTTGAATAAGTTTAGCGTATTGGAGTTATCCACTTCAATTTCGAGCCCAAGATGTCTTGTTTAAAAATTTCAGCCCGTCCTGTCTGGTGAAGTTATTGGATCTAAAATTTCTAATTAACCTGACATTCAACTTTGTCAAAAGTGAACTTGGTAGCGTTATCACGAATTTACTAAAGAACATGTGTAATAGTCGATCCGATTTGATCCAATCTAGTTATTCCTCAATCCTCATGTTATTGTTTTCAATTCTAACTTGTAAATTAATTTATTTTAAACTCCAAACTGTATAATTTAATCGTACAACTGACAACAAAATTTTCACAACCACCAAATTTTATTTTATAAAAGTACGTCACAATTTTTTTTAGAAACATTAGATATCTAATTACACTTTTAAGTTAACCTCGTTCAATCATAGTGGACAAGTAAGTGAAGGTGCAGGAGACTTTGACGTTTTCCCACACCAGCTAATACACAAGCTGAGCATTCCGAATAGACAGAACAAACAAAACTAGAATTAATTGAGAATATGACATTTGTTTCTTTTTGTTCTGGGATGAGCTTTCTAGGCGATGTGTTGACTGTTTAGAGTTTCATTTTTCAGGTTTTCCTCAACTAGAGGGTTCCCGAGGCTATCTAGGGAAAAATACATCACAATGGCTCCGTTTAGATGAGCCCTAAGAATTAGAGAATAATAAAATAAAGGAGTAAATTTATTATAAACAATTTAAATTCTTCACAAAGTTACATACTTCTCAATATTTCTTTCCTACTTCTTTCTTTATTCCTCTTATTCCCACACCATCCAAACGGAGCTAATATTAACATATCTTATTGCTAACAGATCAATACAAAAATAACATGCAATCGAACTAGATTTCTTTGCGTCACTAATAGTAAGTAACCATTACTACAACATAATACAGAAATCTTCAATAGACTACTAGCTGTATAAGCAATAATCACCAGAACACAAAAAAATAATAATAATTTAATATACTTGCTCTAATTTTTGTCTAATAATTTAATATTCTCAAATTGTCCTTAATGACAGACTGACTTTTAAACACGCAACTTTAATTGTATGAGAAGGACAATTTATCAATTATACCATGCGTCCTTTCTCATAATAGCTCTACAAATCACACTCAACGATGATCAGAAGCATCCCAGAAATGCCTTGACGAAAACTTCTCAAAGATGCTGAATCGCCTCAATACAATGCAAAAAACTTTGATTAATTAGCATCAAATTACCTCTAAACGCTACATAGATCTCGCATTCTTGCCTTTCTATTCTAATCTCTATTCAATCGCTTCCTGAAATATTTTATTTGGCGTTTGTCCTTTACTAAAAAGTTTAATTGGAGTACCGTACATTCTGCTTTTTTTTGTGGGGGGAGGGGGGGTATTCGGCGTGCATGAAATTAGTCTAATTTAGGTTAGTAACCTAACTTGTTAATTTATAATTACCAAACGATTTTGAGAACAACAAAGTTAGTATTCATGTTTTTAAGATAAATTGAGGATCTAAGTCACCCAATTAGTACTCACTAGCGGGCTCTCGCGCGTTGCGCGATCTATTTTGTTTTTATGATTCGGAACAAATATTTTTTTTTATGATTCAATAAAATAGTATATTGTTGGAACAAATATAAAAAAAAATTTAAATGATAGAAAATATAAATTTTTTAGTAAGTGCATTGAGTGTCTAAATAATCATTCGATGAAAAAAAGAATGAACTATAATAGAGATTAAATTTTATTAGGCTTAGAAAATAATTGAACATACTTTATAGTTCTAAAATTAGAAAATATTATATGATGGGATTTAACATATTTTCTCAATACATGGGATTCCTCATATATCTATAGCGTTGCGCGATGAACTTTTATTTTTGATATTTTTTCATTACATTTGCTACCATATGTAGAACTATTTTTCATAATTCACACAATCTCTTTATTTTTCTCTTCATTTGCTAGCAAATAATATTTTGTTATATTCGCGTGTTCCATAAGAAATTTTTTTTATCGTGGATAATATATAAATTTATAAAATATAATTCAAAATGATCAAATAGACTAAATACAATTATACAATTACATGTAACTAAAAAAAATTACATAAAGTATTAATTCAAAAGAAAAATTTTAGTGTTATTGGATGGATTAGAATTTTATAGAATGGACACAATATTTATTTACTGGATTAGTTATTACTTGTCAATTACAAAATTTTTTAAAAATAATTTCAGGTCCAAAACGAAACATTTCAAATTGATATGTATAGACAGTATAATATTTCAAAATATTGGATAAAAGGAAATTTTGCAGCAGTAAATTATGAGCATTTTTATGAGCACGCATATAAAATTTGATGGAAAGATGAATTTAATATAGCATGCAACAATAAAAAATTAGAAAATATTTTTTTTATAATTTATGAAAACGAATAACATAACATGAGTAAATAATTGCATTTGGGCCTTTAAACAACGACTATTTAGGAAGGTATTAGAACAATTTAACGACTATTTAGGAAGGGATTAGAACAATTTAACGACTATTTAGGAAGGGATTGGAACAATTTAAAGGCTAAAAGATTTTTTTACATGAATAAAATAATATGAGCGATGAAAAGAATAGCACACTGTATATATGCCGACTATATCAACATGTGCAGATTGTATACATAGCATAGATATTTGATTATATTATTATAGTACAATAAAAATATACGTAGGATCTTCCTTCTATGCCCAGCAGCCTAGGTAAGCTTAGTAGGGGTAGTATTGAGCGTAGGTACCATCATGCTCTTACCCTTTTTTTTTTAAGTTTAAAGGCCCGTAGGCCATATCAAGAGACGCATCAATGCATCATCTGTAAAATAAAAAAAAAAGCTAAACAAAGGAGTGAAGAGAGGCACGTGTCCGTTTCTCACTGGACAAAACAGAGTGCACGTGAGAGCAACTATAGCAATACAGCTGGACCATCTCACGTGGAGCGATTAAAAAATTCTGTTCTGACAAAACGGGCCCACCTGTCAGCCACACTGTTCTTGAATAGTGCTAACTACAGTAAATTAGTGGAACGCCTATTGATATATGTCTTGATTTGATGATATTAGAACTAATAGTTATTAACTTCATCTCAAATATTAATCCCAAAATATAACTTTAATCTCTAACCTCGCTATTACCAAAACGTACGCCCCTAAATGATTTATTGACATAGATATAAAATTTGTATGTCAGTTGGCCAATCTGATTCGACTGTTTTGTGTTTGTGTGTGTCTGTTGATAAATTGACTGAATATATAAGTGAATATTATTTATATGGTTAGGTACATAGATCTTGTCTATTGTTGTAAGTACGGATCTCAATAATTTTGGGTTGTTTAATATGACATTGACGGGTCTTAGCTGAAAAAGGTGATATAAAATTAAATTACTCATATCAGAGTTAATTGGATATTTGGATATAACCCCTCAAAATTTCTTCATTCGAAAATAAACCCCTAAAATTTGCAAATTCGGAGTCTAACCCTCTAATCCCGTTAAGTATGGACATAAACATTTTTTTATTATTTTTTAATCTACTATGAATCGATGTCTCAAGTGAAAATTAATAAGAAAATAAACTATATGAAAATTATAAGGAAAAAAATAAATGAGAAAAACTATTGAGGAAATTTATATGAGATTTTCTAATTTGTTATTCAAGATACCATGCACTCATAAGCGAGCCAGATCATTTCATATGTAACAAAATTCAAATTCAGATTGTTTGAATAAATTATACTATTTAAAATTTGAATTTTATTTCCGATTTATGACAGTTTCGAGTTTGTTTTTTAAAATGGAGGCTAAATATGAATAAATTAATATCATGTGTCAGTTGAATTATTTTGTACTTGGCTCAGCGGAGATTGGAGATTGGATTCTGGGGTAAGGTGATGTAAAATTCAACTGAATGGGGACAACTGTTAAGCCTTTCAGTTGAATCAGTTTATCAAATTTGTGCAACAGATCATTCTGGTATCTTATTTTTTTATTTTTTAGAAATAAGATTATTTAATTTTTTATAAGGCATAGCTCACTCTGTTAAATAGAGTTGGAAGCCGGAAGGAGAGAGACAGAGCTCAGAAAAGACGATAAAGGAAAATGAACACCACTAAAAGCCATGCTGTGTTTCTCCCATACCCAGCACAAGGCCACATCACCCCTTTGCTCAAGTTAGCCAAGCTCTTATACCACTCCAAGGGCTTCCACATCACCTTCATCAACACTGAGTTCAATCACAAACGCTTGTTACGTTCGCGTGGGCCGGAGTCTGTCAGGGGCCTGCCCGACTTCTGTTTTGAGACAATCCCTGACGGGTTATCAGAGTCTGACCAGGACGCAACACAAGACATACCGGCACTATGCGAAGCCACCAGGCGCACGTGCCCGGGCAAACTGAAGGAGTTGATCCTGAGAATTGAGAAAGAAGAAGGTGTACCACCTGTCACATGCATAGTGGCAGATGGGGCAATGGGCTTTGCGGTTTACCCGGCACAAGAACTCGGCTTGCCGGCGTTCTTGTTTTTTACTACTAGTGCTTGTGGGTTCCTGGGGTACTTGCACTATGCTCAGCTTGTCGAGAATGGCTATACACCCTTCAAAGGTACTTCTGTAGCTGTTTTACTTCACTTATTTATTTGGTTGAATTTGTGCATGGAATATCTATTCTTGTTTTTATTTAAAAAAAAAAAGGCTCCATATTCAAACCATACAAATCAAATCCATATATAACACTATTTTTTTGGGGAGTTGTGATGTGAATCGATCATCAATCTTAATTAGACTAGATTTCACACTTCACAGATTGAAAGGAGACCTTCACTAATATATAATTCGAATGTTTAATAGATGGAGAATTCAAATTATAACAACTGATAAGTATACAAAATAAACATAAATAACTGATAAGTATATTCTTTTTTTTTTTTTTTGAGGGCCGACAAGTGCCGGTAATTTTGCATTAATAATAAAAAAGTTTACAATGATTATAATTTTCCACTACTGTATTATAATTTCTGTATGTTTAAAAATAAAATGAAGTGATATGAATAAAAATTTTCCACTATCTGTATTATAATTTCTTCACATAATGTTTCTATATCATATATGACCAAAGAAATGAACAAATGTCGAAATTTCTCTACGTACCGTAATATATATTTTTTAAGGGTCGTACCGTAATATTCTTATTTGTTTAGTAAAAGAATAATTAATAGCTTCTAGGATCTTTTATTAAAAAAAAGAAGATATATTTAAAGTGCTCAGATTGCAACATATTATACTTGCTCAAATTTGATGTCGAATTTGATTGAGCGAACCGAATTAATTTAGGTTATTATAAACGAATGATTCGGACTAGATACTCCGCTCTAACATTAAAATGCGCAATCCAATCAATCAGACTCTAATACCTATATAACCAATTGCTGGAAAGCTTCATGCATTACGACTTTGATGCACCTAAAATTTGTATTTTTGTATTTTTATAACCGCATCTTATGTTTAGATAAAATACGATATTAATTTATGAAATAACTTTGTACAGACGCTAGTTTATAATGAATTAGTAGTTTCCACTTTCCACATCAATGATTGAACACCGTTTAGAACCTCTCAATTTTCAAACAACGTGATGCATGCGTTGCTGCTTGCTATATAATTCTTGCCATACCCGACAAGAGTTATGGTGTGCTTGAGACAAGTGGGAGTATTAAAATCAATTTTTTTACTATTCTATGCCAATATCAATTAATATCGACACCAGGTAATTTTAAAATAACAGAAGTGGTTGAATTAGGCCAAATCATGTGTATTAATTAATTATGCTGCTACCTAACCAAGTGTGTTTGGCAAATCCACAAACTGAGAACAAGAACTAGAACAAGTTCTTATTCTTCTCTTGTTTGGTTTTGTGAAAACTAGAAACAAGTTCCTTGTTTCCTTCTTAAACATTCCTCAAAGCTTTCTCTTCATACGTAATTCCAACTAGATGAGATATGCCTCCCGAAAATATATATGCAATAATGTAGTAAAATAACTAAACAGATCGCACTCAGGTAGATCTTCCAAATAGCTTGTCAGATTTGAATGCATGATTTTATTTCTTCATGACTACAAATAGTTTACACTTTACAAGGCTTGTATGGTCGACGGATGCAACAATGAAATAATTAAAAATAAATTGTTTCTTTTATATACTTATTATATTTTCAAAGTAAGATTTGAATAGCGAAAAGTAAAATTAAATCTATTATAATTCTTGAAACCGAAAAACAAGAAAAGACACTGCCACTATAGAATTTTTATTCCATCTGGTAGAATTGATAGAAGCTAAATAGCAAGTTACCGATATTTTTCAGCTAGGATTTAATAACCAAACAGGCAAACACAAAATAGCAATCAAAATATCATGAGATGGGCTAAAATCAGTCACGACTGACGGATGCAACCGTCAGCTACGATCAAATCTCAATTTTTGAGATTCTAATAGTCGATCCGAACCGTTCAATGTGTTCTCCATATTGAAATCTCGCTAGAGACAAAATTTTATATTTTTCTGAAATTATTTAGTATTTGTTTGAGATTTTTAAAAATCATAGTTATTGAAGGGTTTAGAATTGTTTAGATTAAGAACTTTGTAAAATATCAAACAAATACTAAAAAATTTCAGAAAAATATAAAATTTTGTCTCCAACGAGATTTCAATATGGGGAACACATTGAACGGTTCGGATCGACTGTTAGAATCTCAAAAATTGAAATTTGATCGCAGCTGACGGTTGCATCCGTCAGTCGTGGCTGATTTTAGCCCATCTCAAATCATTGTTATGTTAATTCATTCAAAATAATAGTTAACACTATTTCACTATACATTTCGACTCTTCATCCTGATTCCTGACACGCATATAAAAAATAAAAATAAAAAAGGCAACAATGAGAATCAGCTCTTGGTCTAGTGGCAAAGAGCAATGCATCTCAAGTGAGAGGTCGAATGTTCGAAATCTAGTTAGAGGGTCTTTATAGACATTTAATTTAATTTAAAAATAAGTTGGAAGGCTTGATCTCAATTTATCTTCAAAAAAAAAAAAGGCAACAATATCTATGTTTTCCATCTAGTAGTAACATTATAGGCTCTATTTGGATGGGTGCAAGAATAAGGAAATAGTTTCTTCCTACTCCCAAATTTATTATAAACAATTCAAACTCTTCACAAAGTTACACACTTTTCAATACTTCTTCCCTTATTCCTATTATTCTCATACCATCCAAACGGAGCCATATTGTAATTTTTAAAGAATCCTCATCATATGAAAATTTTGCCTATTTGCTTGGTCTGTCGCCCTCCTCTGTTCCCTAAACGGCTATCAATATACCGCTATTTCGTACTTTTCTGTTTCGTTCCGTCTAAAATAGAATGGAAATGGAAGAGAATGATTTCACTTTTAAAAACGGAACATGGTTTTGTTAACGTTACCGAAACAGAACGGAACACGAAAATTAACTGATTTCAATGGAAAATGAAAAAGCAGAATAAAAGTAAAACAGAGAACTGTTTCGTTTATCAAAACGGAACAGATACGAAAAAGTACTTTTATTTCGTTTTCGAAACAAAAACAAAACAGCTCTATTTTGGTGCCCTTTTCGCACGTTTAACAGCCATATCCCCGTTAACTGTCATGTAATTGGACTTTTGATTGCCAATATATCGACCGTTAGTTCGTTACTCGTTACTTCCTTTTGGAAAAAAAAAAGGGACTAAGGGAGGCTGGATGCCTAGGGTGCATAATGTCTAAAATGATCCATAACTTCAACCGTTTCATTTTTTACACGAAATTGATTACCATTTGTTAATCGTTTCGTCCAAGACGAAAGGATTGAAATGACGAAAATATCGCGAACATACACATGAACAAAACTGTTTTAAATTTTCGTTAATCATTTCGTTTTTTAAACGCAATAAAAAATTTTTAATCATTTTGTTTTATTTTGGACGAAATGAAACGAAAAAATAATTAAAACGGTCAATGTTTCTCCCCCGCTGATTCCGATAGTCATTGGACAGAAGTTCGGCTCAGTTGACCCTGCAACTATTTGTAAACGGACTTGAACAAAAGTGTGGGCTCATACAGGCATACAGCACATTGATCAATGGGCCGTGCAAAGCAATTGGAACAGAATTGAAAATTTCATTAACAGATTACAGATTTGTACATATTGTAATTTTAACTGTATATTAAATCTGATCTGTTTATAACCAAATTATTAAACCTCCTCATTTCCCAAATTATTATAACCTAACCAGTAACCATCATGTTATTTGTAAAAAAATATATCCTCGTCATTTTAACAAACTAAGGGTCAATTGTTATCATGCCTCTGTCAGGCGATCAGTAAAACAAGTCTATGGGTGCGTTTGGATAGGTGTGGGAAGAAGGGAAAAAGTGGGAAGAAATATTGGAAAGTGTGTAACTTTGTGAAGAGTTTGAATTGTTTATAATTTTTTTTCTTCTTCTTCCTTCTTCTTCTTATTTCTTCCAACGATCCAAACGCACACTATAGTAGTATAGTGTTATCCGAGTCCCAGTAGGCATTTTTCAAAGTAAAAGTCTAATTGATATTTAATGAGTAATGTAAAATCGAAATTTCAACAGAGATTATGATACTACAAAATGCTTCGTTAACACAAAAAATTTGTACCCCATAATTTAGTAAGTTCAATCGATACTGTTTTTATTTGAATAATATGTCCTCGCTGTACAAGTTGCCTCATGTATATCATTTGAGGCCAGACTAAATAATTTTCAGAAGTATCCAATTAAAAAATACTTTTAAAAAGTTTTGGAAATTCAAAAGATATGCGAGCTTCCATTGGATCAGACTACGAGCCAGTATATATCAAGACTAGTTAATTTATTTCGGAAGCGTTTCGCCATTAATTATCTTGGTTAATTTTTATTATCTGATCAAGAAGATATGAACATGGACAAATATAAAATATTTCATTACAATTATTACGTTTTCTGTTCAGATGAAAGTTTCTTCACTGATGAATATCTCAATACCCCGCTCGATTGGGTCGTCGGAATGAAGAACGCCCGTCTTCGTGACATGCCTACCTTTATCCAAACAACCGATCCCGATGATGTTATGGTTAACATCAACATCAAGCAGTGCGAGGATGATGCCCCTCGTGCCACCGGAATCATCCTTAACACATTTAATGACCTCGAGCATGAAGCCCTACAAGCAATCTTATCAAGGTACGTATGCTAATCAATTAAAACACCAAAAATAATTAAAATGTTAATTGGATTACATGCATGTTCTCAATAAATATTGCATATCCCCCCAAATTGATTCTTGCATCTAATTATTATGTGGGGCTAAATCCAAACAACAATTTGCATTAGGCTTCCAAACACCTACACAGTGGGTCCGATCTCACCGCTAGTTCGTTGTATTCCAAAGAGTGATCCTATAGCATCCATTGGCTCAAATTTGTGGAAAGAAGACACCGGATGCATGGAATGGCTCGACAAGCAAGCCGCTGCATCAGTTGTGTATGTGAATTATGGAAGCATCACAACCATGACAGCCGAACAGTTGCTGGAATTTGCATGGGGTCTCGCTTTCAGTAGTTATCCCTTTTTCTGGGTTCTGCGTGGCGACTTAGTGCAAGGAAGTGGCGCTGTCTTGCCTAAAGAATATCTAGAGGAAATTGAGGGCCGGGGAGTGATTGTCGGGTGGTGCAACCAAGAAGACGTATTGGCTCACCCTGCAATTGGTGGATATCTGAGCCACTGTGGATGGAATTCTACTATTGAGAGTATCTACGAGGGTGTTCCGATGATTTGTTGGCCGTTCTTTGCCGAGCAGACGACAAACTGCAAGTATTTGTGCAATGAATGGGGAATGGGGATAGAGATTAGTGGCAATGTGAAAAGGGGTGAAGTTGAGGCAGTGGTGAGGGAACTGATGGAGGGAGAGAAAGGAAAGGAGATGAGGCAGAAGGCTGAAGAGTGGAAGGTTAAGGCAAGAGCAGCAATCAATGTAGGCGGGTCTTCTTACAGAAATTTGGATAAATTGGTTGAAGAAATGAACCAATTTAAAAGGAATTAAGTAATGAGATTCTTCAACGGTGTGAAAGTGTTGTGACTTGTGACTTGTGAGTGATGTACTTTATGTCACTATGTCGGTGGAAATGTTGCATCGCTGTTTGAAACTGGAAACTCAGACCAACTACATTTGATATGTTTATATATGCATTTTGTTAAATTAAAAAAAAAATCAAAATTCATAACTTCTCCGATATATGTTATCAAAGCAAACAAAATAACGGTAATTAGTCGTTATTTGGAAGAAACATGGGTATCATGATCCTCGATACTAACTAAAAGTGACGGATGTATTGACATCATATTTATTTGACTACGGTGACAATCGAAAAAATAATTTTCGCGACAAAAATTAAATCATAGATATTTATAGTTTAGATGGTTAATATAGATAAAAGTTATTTATTATTTTTTTAAATAAATAGATAAACATTTTGTTTCCATGTTGCATAACATTTTATAAAAAATATATAGTAAATTTATTTATATTCTATTATTTTTATAATTTTTGAATCGGCAATCACACTTGCAATCATTGATCTTTTTAATTGTCGAATACGTTACTATAATTAATATTAATAAACACCGGAGCGAACAAGCACAATGGGGTGGTGGCGCAGTTGGCTAGCGCGTAGGTCTCATAGCTTGTTGAGTAATCCTGAGGTCGAGAGTTCGAGCCTCTCTCACCCCATAATTTTTTTTTATTCCGAAATGTGTAAACTTACCATCCCTGTAGTCAGATTTTGAGCCTCTGTGCCATTATTATTTTGTAAAAACGTTAATTAGAGTCCAAATTTCTTGAGGTGCATCCGTGCATGGGCTACCAGTTTCTGAAGGGTTTTTTATTATTATTATTAGAACCCCGTAGCCAAATTCATTCAATATTATAAGCTGCATGTTACAATCTCATAGTAAATAATTAGGAAAAGTAAAGCCTATGTAAGTAACAGAAAACTCTCTAGCAAACTTAGCTAACCTTTCCACCTCATACAAACTATCTCTAACAATATGTGAACAAGAGAAACCTGGATTGGCTATAAAATAATTAGCAACTTCTAATAAATCATAATACACTTTCCATTATAGTTGATCAGCTTGCAGGGATCCAGTAATAACCTTTTGCAAGTTGCTGCAATCAGTTAAGAATGTGCAATTAGAGATACCTCTTTTGCACACAGCCCTTACTGCATCCTTCATGGCCATTGTCTCAGCATGTAATGATGAAGAGAGAGGCTTAGCCTGTACACCATAATCAAGCAAATTGCCCTCTTCTCCACAGAGAATGTATGCCTAACCTGTTTCATCTGGAAATTAGAAAGAACCATCTACCACACAGGTAGCAGCCAACGAAAATTTTTTATTTCTGAGAGAAGAAGTCAGCTGGGGGCTTTGAGATTATGCCAGCATCAATTACCAACTTATTGTAAGAATTTGCAAGAGCCAGGAATTGATTTGGGGAAGCTTTTTTACAATCATAGATTTCCCTGCATTTTGTTTTCCAAAGAGAACCATAGATGATTTGCGAATTGCCTGGCACCATGTTCACCAATTTCTCCTCTAACTTATGAGAGTAACTCAGAGATATTGTCAGGAAGGTCAGCAGTTTGGAGTCCGATGGGAGATGCAAACCAGAGAGCCTTGGCCCACAGGCATTTGAAGAGGGCATGCGGTATAGTTTCAGCAAAGTACCCACATAAGAAACAAGAGCGAGGGGCATTTGAGACTCTTCTACCAAGAGTATCCCCAAGCCGTAAACCGTCGTGCATTGCTTTCCAAAGGAATAGTCTGACACGCGGTAATAAACCTTGGGTGTGACAAATTATCTTCAGGAGGGGTGTGAGGGCATTGTTGGGGTTAGAGGCAGCTGTAAGCAGGTGGTATGCCTTCTTTAATATAAACTGACCATTCCTTGCATGGGATAATATCAGCCTATCTGTTCTCCCTGAGTTAAGTTTTGGAGGAGGAGCCAAATACCTCTGAAGGTTAATTCGTTATTCCTCAGAAGCTTCAAGAATGATACTTAGCAATTAGCACCATACAAGAATATGAATATCAACCAAGCCATTCGGAATCTCTTCGTGTAAAAAGTAATTAAGTGGTAAAGAAAAATGTTCTGATAAGAATCTAATTCATCATCTCAAATGAGAGGTCGCAGGTTCGAAACCCGGTTGGGGGGTCTTTATAGACATTTAATTTAAAAATAAGTTGGGAGGCTTGACCCCCAATTTATCTTCAAAAAAAAGGAATCTAATTCCTCACTTTGTTTATGTTCTTTTGTTTTGGAATAAAGCTATGTAATAAAAGAAAAAAGAAATAAATAAAAAAAACTTTAACTCATTCCTTCAGAACAGTCAAGAAGAGTCTGCTTACAATCAAAGCCATTTATAAGCTACTTTTCTCTCCGGAGTAGGAGCAAACCAAAATAAAAATAAATAACAAGAAGTTTTAAAGAAAAATGGGCAGCGGAAATCGGTCTCAGACTATGAGGTGCAGTCAGTGTGGTGTGACCCTTGTGGTTCCACCATCTGCACGCAACATATGCTGTTCTATATGCCGTCATACAACATATGTGGGTCGAGACCCTGTTCGTCATGCTGTTCGATCTGTAAAGTCTATGGTTAGTAGCCACGCCAATTCAGGCAACTCTTTCAATTCATCATTGTATTCTTATCGGTCACAGGCGGGGATGCAACAGTTTGGCTATCCAAATCCTCCAGTTTACATCCCGACAAGTTATCCTCGTGTTTTTGGAAAGAGGGTGCTTTTGATCCGGATAACTTATGCATCAAGTCACTATCAGCTGAAAGGAACTATAAATGATGTGAATTGCGTTTCTTTTTATTTATACTTTTTTTTTTTTTTGTAAATTATGTTATCCTGGTCCCTTCTCTTCATACCTCTTCTTAGAGAATTATAAGCAGTAAAATTTAATAATAATATTTGAGAATTTAACATGCTGATAAATTTCAAAACTGTACATGCAGTAGAAGCCAGAATGAAGATGGGTAACTAAGAGTAAGCAACAATACAAACTACAAAGTAAAAATTCAACAATTGAATTCACAGCAGCACAAAAGAGAAAATAAAATGGCATCACCATATAGGCTCCTCGACGTTGATTGTTTGGTTTGGCAATTTTATCTTAGGTATGGAGGCGCTGTGAACTCCTCTATCATGGAACCCCCACCTGAGATAGATCTCAATTGTTTAAAATTTGAGAAAGACACAAATATTAATTCAAAATTTTCAAAACAATTTAGAATCAATAACTCCAAAAATTTCATTGCTAACCTTTCATACTAAGTTTCAACTATAATCCCATTCATATTATTTGAACCAGATTTAGTTTTTTCTATGCTAAAAATTAATCAGTACGCAGCAATTATGCCCTTTCACTATCAGAATAAAAAAACATCCATTCATCACTGTACCAAACTGAAGGGTTCAATGAATATAAAAGATAGTTAGGAATTAATCAGCAATAAGCTGTAAATTGAGGCTATATATTGGGAACGCCTCTTATTTTGGAAGCTGATGATAAGTAACAATTATTACTGAGCAATATTACTGACCATAAAGTTACTGATCTTTATCAAAAGAAACTAAACAAATTATTTTTTGCAATTATTACTAACCATCATTCGTTTTTGAGTTTGTAAAATAATCATCACTCAATAACTTAATTTCAAAATCAACAGAAAATACTTGTATCATACTTCGGGTCTCAACCAAAAGTAAAAGCATTTCCAGGTCCGGGTTTTTATCGGAGTCTAACAATAACAGATCTGAATCCAACAGGTATTCATTTGTAGAAGGCAACAATCAGAAAATTTGATGTTGGTTTCCTTTTAAATTTCTTTTGTTATTACAGGTCATGAAGAAGCAATATTAGGGAATTTTTTTTTTTTTTGAAGGACGGGTGGCAAAGTACCACACCGACAATTTTATTAATAAAAATATATATTTACAAATCAAAAAAAGATAAAGAGAAGAAGCAAAATTAGGGAATTAGTTTCATCTTTTGAGATAAATTAAATCATAATCGCGGTGCTATAACAATTGGACCATAACCATATCCTGGAATTTATTGCGTAATTGCTCTTTGCACCAAGCAAACTGATTAAAAAGAAATATACATCTTTGATGTGAATCTGAGCTGAGACATCAGCATACCGGGGGTAGCTACTGCGCATCAACATAGGGCATCATTTGGTACAAACTGGACTTTAGTCAAGAAATCATGTTTATAGAGTCTATGGTCTGAGGCTTGATATTTTAGCATTCTAATTAAATGATGCTTCAACAGAGGGCATAAATCATCCAAACTTGTGTTGTATTTCTTCACTTTTCAGTCTGATTAATCAACTCAAGAAAAAAGAAATTCAAAACCACCTATCATAGCTGACAACAATATCGAACAAAAACTGAATGAAAAAAATAATAATAAAATTTACCCGTAAAACCATCTCAATACAGTCTTTGTGCCTCTTGCAATGGCTGAATCTAGGTATCTCGCACAATCGCCAGTCGCTTAGAGATCTGGGACAATGTTTGAGGTGGCAACTGATCAAAGCATAGAACTTTAAGAGCCGACAGAGGCAATGACTCAGTGCTGAAATCTCCTCATCAGTCACACTTTTGGTACAATATGTGATTTTAAAGGAGAAGTGAGAGGGTTCTTCAAAGAAAGGAAAAAATTTAAGCAGAAGCGACACAAGAAATCAATATTAAAGAAAGAAGAAGAGGTAAGAAATTGGTAGAAATAAATATTTATAAGAAAATCAAATAAGAGGCGCATCTAAATTCTAGCTTTTTTTCCTTTTTTTAATCCTGAACTAATTGACACTTTATATTTCCAGCTTTAACCCTCAAGTCCTCAAAAATCATTCATAAGTAAACAAAACCTTCAGCTCTCAGGAGCAAGCACATCAATTATTAGGAATTTTACGTATATTCAAGAAATCACAAATCCCAACATGAAGCATCAAATGAACATGTTTAACCAGTACACAAATAGCTTATTATTGATGAGTGGTTAAATAGGTTCTGACTATATAGCATCAAATCATAAATAAATAAGCTATTTGCTTTCTAATTTTGTTTTCCACAATGTTATTAGGTTTGTCCAACCAGTTATTCATGGCACACATAATGAAAATTGTGGTCTCATTTGGATAATTGACATATTAAATTATTTTTTGTGTAGTTATAGATTGCAACTTTATTTTTACCTATAAAATATAATGCCCATACTAATAGAATTGTGTAGTACTAGTACATAAAACTTAAGTAGTATGATCTCTATAATGGTTTATTTTTTTTAAAAAGAAACATTTACAAAATAAGATTTGATACACAATTAAAACAACATGAAGAGAGTACCTGATCTTTTTCCAAAGCTGTTTTTGTAATTTCTAATGGCATTGTTTTTTTACTTTTAGTGCCTCGTGCATCTCATCTTGGACCAAACCAAAAATGCAACAACCTAAGGGAACAAAAAAAAAACATCATATACCATAACATAAGGAAAAGAAATGACACCATGTTGTACAACTATATATGTTGCTACAACCGATATTTATGACATTAACATTGACATTGCACAACAAAAAAAATTAATATATATTACCAGAAAAAATGCGTTTTCTTTGATTTCTCCTTGACCTTGGTGACTAGAAGTTTCCACAAGCCTCTATAGCAGGCCTTGACCTCCAAGTAGAAAAAACTAGTCTAAGAAGAGAAATTAAAATAATTTCTTTAAAATATGCCCTTTCAATTGTAAACATGTTTTAATTTGAATTTTTACAAAGTTTTGAAAGAATCATATTATCTACTGTCCTATTTATTGAAGTAACAATGTAAATGTAAGGAAGAGATTTTTACAAAAACGCTTACTATCATCCATGAGAGTAAGAAGTTGATCCTACCCCTATGCATAACTCTTGTTCATTTTTCTGCAATTGAAGAGAAAAATTATGTTGTTATGTTTTAGTCAGTTGGCAACATGTATGAAAAGTTTTAAGCAACAAACTAGCTTTAATCAACGCATACCACTATAGCAGATAGAAGAGGAAGGGGAGATGGAGAGAGAGGGGTTTTTTTTTAAGGTCTGAGCGGAAGCAAGCGGTTGGAAGTGCGAGTGAGAAGAGAAGGGTGAGAAGTCGCAGGAAGCTCGGCGATGGAGATTCGAAGGAGAGACGGATCGACAGAAAACACGGCTGAGGAATAGAGGATACGGACCGGTTGAGTGTGGCCGTGTCGGGATTAATTATACTAACTAATAAATATTAATCGAAGCTGAAATAAACACAAAAGGGGTGGTGGCGCAATGGTAGCGCGTATGTCTTAATAGCTTCTAAAGCTGAGGTCGACACGATCTCATAGCAGCTTAATAAACTTTCATAAGGTTGGGAGTTCGATTCTCCTCCACCCCAATTTTTTATTTATTTTTTTTTTATTCCGTGTTCTATGAACCAAATGTGCAAAATACCGTTCCTCTTGTCAAATTTTCTCATAGCAGCTTAATTACCTTCATAAGGTCCAGGGTTCGATTCTCTCCCACCGCAATTTTTGTTTTTTTGTTTTTTTTTAATTCCGTGTTGTATGAACGAAATGTGCAAAATACCGTTCCTCTTGTCAAATTGTCTCATAGCAGCTTAATTACCTTCATAAGGTTGAGAGTTCAATTCTCTCCCACACCAATTTTTTTTAATTCCTCTAGTTAAATTTTAAGCCTCTCTACTATTATAATTTTATGAACTTTAATTAGGGTTTAATTCTCTCTTTAAGGTGCACGGCAGCACGGGCTACTAGTTTCTGAAGATCTAATTAGTTGTTCTGAAGCTTCTAGAATGATACTTTGCACCTTACAAGAATATCAACCAAGCATTGAGAATCTCTTCGTGTAAAAAGTAATTCCATGGAAAAGAAAAATGTTCTGATAATTAAGAATCTAATTCCTCACTTTGTTTTTGTTCTTTTGTTTTGGAATAAAGCTATGTAATAGAAGAAAAATAAATAAATAAGCTTATTTCATTCCTTCAGAACAGTCAAGAAGAGTCTGCTTACAATCAAAGCCATTTATAAGTTACTTTTCTCTCCAGAGTAGAAGCAAACCAAAATAAATAACAAGAAGTTTTATAAAAAAAAAATGGGCAGTAGAAATCGGTCTCGGACTATGAGGTGCAAGCGGTGTGGTGTGACTCTTGTGGTTCCACCATCTGCACGCAACATATGCTGTTCTATATGCCGTCATACAACATATGTCGGTCGAGACCCGGTTCGTCATGCCGTCGGCTTTGTAAAATCTATGGTTACTAACCTCGCTAATTCAGGCAACTCTTTCAATTCGTCACCGTATTCTTATGGGTCACAGGCAGGGATGCAACAGTTTGGTTATTCAAACCCTGCGGTTTACATCCCGACAAATTATCCTCGTGTTTTTGGAAAGAAAAGGGCGCTTTTGATTGGGATAACTTATACATCAAGTCGGTATGAGCTGAAAGGAACTATAAATGATGTGAATTGCGTTGCATACCTTCTCTCTCAGAAATTTGGATTCCCTAAGGAGTGTATCCTTATCCTTACCGGTAAGTAACATGTCACTTTGTAAAATATGTGTTAATATGACATGTATATTGTGTAGTGTTGCTAATTAACTAGATAACCTATCCAAATTAATTGTGTAGATTAACTTTTGATGACTGATTATAATTGCATGACACAAACATTAGTGAAGAGAATTATGATAAATTAACATTCAAGCTTAATCCTCAAACTATTAAATCCAACTAAAAGCTCTAAACATTCATGTTAATATTTAACTACAAATCGGCCTTGACATTTAATAATTGAAGTATTCTGCTGAATCTGTAATCCGTACATACATGAATATGTTGTTTATATCTTGTGGGGCATTCTTTCTCATGCAGATGAGGATCCGGACCCGTACAAGACCCCAACAAAAGAAAACATGCGAGCTGCCATGCGGTGGCTTGTATCAGGATGCACTGCGGGTGACTCATTGGTGTTCCACTTCTCTGGTCATGGCGTGCAAAAGCTTGACACGACACATGATGAAGTGGATGGCTATGATGAGGCGCTCTGCCCACTTGACTTCGAGACCAATGGGCCAATACTTGATGACGAGATCAATGCTACCATTGTCAGACCACTCCCCTTCAATGTTAAACTTCATGCACTTGTTGATGCATGTCATAGTGGAACCATTCTTGACTTGCCTTATTTGTGCCGTATATCCAGGTAACACAAACACATCGACACAAATGTTCAATCCATAAACTAATAGTAAGAAAGGACCGATTTGTCCTGATGAGACAGGTCTAAGATGAAACTTTGCAACTCATTCTATTTTGTTTTTAAATTTTATTAGGGGTCAGCATGTCCAAGGTGCTTTTTCTTCCTTCATTTATTTTTCCTTTTTGAAGTCCGATACGAGATTTCAGAAAATGTGGTATTATAAAAATAGGACTACCGTATATATTTGCACAGAAAACACATTCATTATACAGCAGAACTAAATTCTTTTTGTTTTTCTCTTGAATTGATTCTTACAAACTTGCTTACTGTGGATTTGGTTCGATATTCTCTTGAGAATTGACTATTGAGATATATACACTTTTAAATTTTTTGAAGGAGCGGAAGCTGGCAGTGGGAGGATCATGGTGCCCCATCAGGTGAGTATAAAGGAACTAGGGGAGGGCTTGCTATTTTGATCAGTGGCTGTGATGATAATCAAACTTCTTCTGATACTTCGGTTAGTTCTATAGTTTTTGTAAAGTTTAAAGTTCAAACATTTAGCCAATCAAGTCCTGCTATATATTATAATAAAAAATAATCATAAGTTGTACGTGTTTCAATACAAGTAGTGTGGTCAGTAACAGCAGCAATTCCAAAAGTGTAAAATATTGGTTTACAAGATATTTGATAGGAATTTTCTTTAAATTCCTGTCCTTGTTCTTGACGATATCACTGGACATACTTTATTGCAAATACACTGTAAATTTTTAGTACAAGTATTAAAAATTCAATAACAGTGTCAGGAAGGTGATGTGAAAAAACATGATCTCCTTGGTCATGATCTGATAACTATAACTATTTCTTCCAAAACCAGGCATTCGCCGGCAGCACTTCGACAGGTGCGATGACCTACAGCTTTATCCAGGCAATAGAGTGTGAACCCGGGACTACCTATGGTCGGTTGCTCACTTCAATGAGAGCTGCAATTCGTGAAACCGGATCTGGCTGTCAGTTCAGTGGCCCCATCGCTTCCCTCATCCGTAAAGCTATTCCATTCGGCTCAACACAGGTAACTCTTAAATCCAATAAATTGTTTTAATGTTTCTGATTTATTTAATATATCTTTGGCTGGTAACATTACTCATCTGTTCGCATTGACTCTAATAAATCTTTTTGAAACCTTTTAATCGAGAATAACAAAATGAGGCAAACCAACACTTTTCAGTGGTAAACATAAGAAAAAGTAATAATGAAATTCTGTTAAAATGTTTATTAAAGGTATCCTTTTAACAAGTAGTAGGATCCTAGAATTGACATGTATGTACTACGAAAAACCCTTTTGTAATTTTAGGCTACTCGGTATTACCTTCTGATGTTGTTCATCTCTTTTCCAGGAGCCTCAGTTATCCTCATCAGAAATGTTCGAGATTTACCACAAGCCATTTCTGTTGTAAATCTATACTATTTGAATACTCAAGAAATTTTAAGGAAGTAGCTGAGAAGAGGCATAATATGTAATAAAGGAGTAAAGAGGTCTACCGCAACATTTAATTGTGCTCTGTACACATAATCTACCATTCGGGGGAAAAAAATCATGCTATTAATAGTATTTTGAAACTTCTGAAATTTTTAGAAAAATTATTTGGTTTTGATTCTCAAAAGGAAAACTAGAATGAAATTTTGGATTCACTGTTTCTGGGTCATCTGGATGAAAAGAAGAAAGAGAAATTATACCTAGAAATAGAAATTATTGCAATGATCTTTTAACTAGAAAAAAAAAGGGGGGGGGAGGGGGGGACGTACAAACAGAAGTTCTTAATAAATAAAGTCACCGTTTAGATGCAACATTAGTTTAAAATAAAAGATATATCACAACCTGTTTCCTGTTTCTCTAGAAACCACAAACTTTATATTGGAACCACACAGTGGGTTGAAATTTGTAAAAATTTGCTGTTCTGATAAAGCCTGTCTACCAACAAATGAACCTGCAAAGACTGACAGTGGCAACCTACAGACACTAGACAACCCATTTACAAGCAAAATCTGTAAAACACATACAGAAGAAAAGCAATAATTACTTTCAAAAAAAATGAAGAAAACCAATAGTAAATGGGTTTGTATGTGTTATTCAACCCATGAAAGTTTGGAATTCTATTTAAGAAATTTGAAATATAAAAAATTAGGCAACTATTTTGTGTAGTGTTATTCCAAAGATTCCATTGTGCACTCAAAGAAAGCCATTCAAGTGGCATTTTATCAACATACATCAATATATCCACCGAATTAGAAAAACATGAGACAGTTGGACATTATGGATATCACTTCAATTTTGTGAGGTAAAACATCAACTATTTGTTTGGCGTCAGTGTTGCTCTATTAATAAATGTTTTCATGCTATACTGCAAAGTTTTCATCTAATAATTAATTGGAGTCTCTGATCTGGCATAAAGCTAAAAAAGCGTGACTAATCACAAATGCAATGAAAAAACTTACATAGTGAGTCAAATATAAACTGTTACACATTTGATATCAGAACTTTTATTGTGTTGAAGCTAATACATATAGGTGTTTGTTGGGTAGCATATATTAAACAACTTGTAAATTATATTTTTCAGGAATATGATCTGATGGGCGTAAAGGAATCCTATAATTTGATATACCACAGATACCCCTAGAATTCGTAATGTATATGTCTTTAAAAAGAATAGAATATATTTTGTTAGAAGATGGCATAAACATCACGCTTCCATAGCCATGTGATAATAAGATCAGTACTGCAACGTTTTCAGAGAGCACCCTGATTAAACAAGCCAATCATGTGTACTGCAGTGAAAATTTGCTATTAAAATGCAGTCCTGAATAAAGGTGCCAAGTGATCACCACTCTAGTAACAAGTTTTGTTTTCGGCAAAATGCAACATGTTCTGATAAACAGATTCATGTTTGCTTTCTATTCATCCCATAAATAGAAAAAATGGTAAGGAGTTTCGGACAGTCTACTCAGGCAAAGTAATAATAGGACAGATAGCCTACTGTTCATATCTGATTCCCATTGATAGGCATTAATCATGTAAATACAGCCCATCTGCTTAAGATCGGAAACAGGATTTGAAAGCCGGATGCTGCTTCTCTTAGCATGAACAAACAGTAGATACAATTGATAATGCCAGCAAGAATCTTCTCTTGACAAGTAGAGATCCTCGCAAAAAAATTCTCTCTAAGACAAACACCATCGATCGATGGAATATATATACATGTGTTACAGTGTCTCCATTATAGGAATGGCTCTCAAATAATTTTACCTCCGTACAATTTGTAGCTGGTTCAGCAAATAAATAGAATGAGGTTGTAGTTGCACTATAAACTGGAATCACCAAAACTACTCCTGCATGATTTATTTGCGAATAAAGAATTAAAGCAGTGAATGAGGTTGTAGTTGCACTATAAACTGGAATCACCAAAACTACTCCTGCATGATTTATTTGAGAATAAAGAATTAAAGCAGTGAATCACTTGTAACATTAAATTGAGACTAAATATTCTTTCATTTCTAAATATCGATCTAAATATTAGCCAAAAGAGAAAAAAAAAAATGTTGCTCAGGCAATCAAAAGTTTAGTCAAACAAACAAGGAGGAGCTTCAGTTGCAATTGAGACACATTTTATTCATGTTAATTCACAATTCAAAGCGAATAATACAGTTCTCAAATCTCCACAATCAAAGCATTTTGGGAATTCAATTGCACGTTTGCGTGTCCATGCCAACTTATAATATATAGCCATTATCATAGTCACTCTTGAGTTATGAATATTGGTGGTTTCAATCTTTTAGTACTGCACAGAAAGTCCCATACCCAATATGATTCAATTCAAGAATATTCTTTATAAAATTGAATACACAAAATAGCATACCTTGTGGTCATTAGTGGAATTGTTGCTGGAAGGTTCAACAAAGAAATTGATTATGTTCTTGACAACCTCTGCTGGTTTTTCAAGGTTCACTGCATGCCCAGCTTCTTTGATAATAACTAATTGAGAGTTCTCCTCTAAGTGCCTGAAATTATCATATTATCCCCTGGTAAAAATGAAGTATCTACAGAAAAAATCAGTTTAACCTCTGTTGGGCTTTTGACCTCTTTTTCTTTAAAAAGATTGAGATGAAGCATACAATCAGAAACAAGAAAATCAGCAAACCCAAAACCATTGGTTTAGGCAGATGGAACCTTTCAGATTGTCACCCTACTTGATACTTATTGAAACCACAAGTCAGGAATGTCAGGTCAAGTATCAGACTTGTTCAGACTAACAGATGAGTTAACAGGTCAAGTTTGTCCTGATTTTTTTTTTCTTTTTTTGCATGAAAAAAAGCCAAACGCACCTCTTCAATCTGTGAGCAAGCTCTAATGGAAATACTTTATCCTGCTCCCCCCAAAGAATCAATGTTTGCTGCATAAACCACAGATTAAAACTTAATTTTACTTAATTTAAGTCATATCTCAGATTCTGGTACTGTTCCTGTATAATAAAGTTACTGGTCTCAACATTATGCCAGGACCAGTTAAGTCAATTTTTTATGCCTTTAGCATTTACATATTGGTCAACAGCTCCAAGGAAGGAAAAAAGTTAGCGGCTGGAATAAGGCATGATGCAATAAAGGAGTAAAAAGATCTACCTGAGTTAATTTGGGAAGGTTTGAGAGCTTCCTATCTTGTATGAGAAATTGGAGCAGCTCAGTCTTTTCCTGAGCATACTCTGTGCACATGACCTGCCATTAAGGAAAAAGATTGGTTCAGAAATATAACTCCCATCCAATTGAAGTTTGAATCAACAAGCATAACTTAATAATCTATGGTAATTATAGAAAATCTCAATCAATAAGCACGACCTGATTACAAGAAAAATTTAAAAGTAGAAACTAGTGGTTTTAAACAGGAAGATTAAAAAGAAGAAACTAGTCTTATGCGTGCAACTTGGATGACAATGTTGTCAGAAATGGCATTTTCCAGTTTGGGAGTAGCCTATGGAAACACTGCCTTGGTCAAAAATTGAAGGAAGAAGGAGATACAGATTACTAGACCATCTGAAGGGATAATGCACTGTGGCAATGTTAAGTATATCAAGGCATACGCCACTGACAGGAAAGGCCAGCTATGTCAGGAACGTCCAGTGAGACAAAAAAAGAGAGAACGAGGTGCTGACTTAGACATGCCTCTTCCTTTCAAACCAATATCCGAAACTGACAAGGACGTCTCACGTTGCATCCCTCCAGTACAGGAGGTTTCCAGTGAACCAGACAAGTAGAAAGAGCAGGTGGAGGCAAGAAGACTGGCGAAGAAAGTGAGAACTAAGAGCTGCTGAACTGAATTCTATTATGACTGAGAAACTGCCTAATAACCAATTTTTAATTACCATTTAACATAACAATGCAATTAGAGAGAAAGGATGTAAATATGTAATACCAATTGTGATTTTTAGATTTTTAATTTGTATAATTCTTCATTATCCCTTTGTCAGAGCAAGTGTGAATTTTCCCAGAATTGCTACATCTGATAAAGATTATCCAAAGTTGCATTGGATTATAGCCGCTATATGACATTGCTTTTAGTATCAAAAGAATTAGATTAAAGAAATTGGTCATAGACTCATAGTTTTTAGAAGCATTATTGATTGGCTTCTAGAGTTCCAGTAGTTGAACAAAGAAAAACTAATTTAAGTTTTCATTTGTTAAATTAAACGAGGTTAATCAAGTGCAGTCTTACCAAACTGTCCACGTCACATTCCCCCACATACTAAAGGAAGATTAGACACCTGGTCATTATATGACATTAGGTGGGTCCAATCAGCAATGATGTTATTAACCACTATCCTATTCTATATTGCAAAAGTTTCAACTTTCAACGTTTCATCACCAAATTAATAGCGAAAATTCTGACTGATGGGGGTTAAAATGTCAAACAAGATACTAATCTGTGTAATTTCATACCTTGCAGGGATGTCAACACAAAATCTTACTTAGTTTTTTTTTTTTTTTTTTTTTGACAGTCGCCCGTAGGAAAATGTTACTTGGTCAATGTCTCATTATTATGTACAATTATATTGTTTTGCTAAATCTACTGCGTGGAACCCACATAGGTGGTCCATTGGTCATTCGTCAATTAATATTTTATATTTATATGTAAGAGCCGACAGGCAAATGAATTCCACCATCCCACGTACACCACTGGTCCCAATAATATTCTCCAAATTAAATATACGAGACATATATTATTGAATAGCAGATTGAGACATGCTTCCGTGCAAAATCTCAGTCAATACACTAGTTTACGTTTTAAGGCCACATGATTGAACACACCACATGGAAACATTAGATCAAAATAAAAAGCACCCAGGTCCCAAGTTCGATTGGATTTGGACCAACCCCACAATCTCAAACACAAAAACGACAAAGCACCCGTCAACCCAATCCCACTCCGCCACGTGTACCCAGTGAAAGTGTGATCCTTTGGAGCTTTGGCTTTTTTTTCTAAAGAAATGAAAGTGCGCCTACCTGGATATAATCGCGCATAAAGCAGGAGGGCATGACACGTGGCGGCCTGACGAACGTCAATCTGACGAGCTCCTTCAACTTCTCCGGGCGCCGCGGCACAAGCAGCTCGGCCGCATCCGCCACGTTGGACACCACAAACAAACCCTTGGCCAGATCCGTATCCTCCAAACAAACCCCTGCACAAATCAACACAACCCGCTCCACTCTTTCCGGGCACAACTCCGAAATCCGATAAGAAACAAACCCACCATAACTAACTCCGACGAGACCGAATCGGCTCACTCCGAGCCGATCCAACACGCCTACTACCGACCGGGCCTGGTGGTAATCAGATCGATCGGGCGAAGGAGAGAAGGACCCACCGAAGAAGATCAAATCGGGTACGTAGAGATCGAACCCAGCTTTAATTAGAGGTCGGAGATACGGAGCCCATTGCCACGTGGCGGATGCACCGAAACCATGGATGAGAACGAGAGCGCGGCGGGATGATGGGTTGGGGTATTGGGGTGACCAGAGATGGATGGAGGTGCCGTCGGAGAGGGAAACAACGGAGGGACGGAGACCGGCAGCGGAGAAGGTGGCGTCGTAGTAGCGATCGCAACAAGCCGTGATGCTGACACAGCACGCCATTCGGGAGGTGGAATGGCGGCGAATGCCAGCACAGGTTGGCTTGGCTCTTGTGGTTTGACAGAACGAGGTGTTTGATTGATGGAGAGGAGAGAAAGGCTGAGAGGTGTGTAAATATAGAATGTGTGCTTGGTTTGTGAGGCTTGGTTTTGGAATCGAAGTTGTTTGAATGATGGTACGAGAATTGGTCCGAGAGGAGGAGAAGAATTTAATAAATGTTTGTATAGATTCCATGCTGTATCTTCTTGCCATATTTTTAAATTTTTTCTTCTTTTTCTGGGCCAATGATAAAGATTGTAGGTTAGCTGGTTAGGTTATTCCTTTTTGCTTTTCGTTTCTCGGAGCAAGGAAAAGAAAGGAGTAAAGAATATTAGTTCTGTTTTTTATATCACTTGCTTTAACAATTATAAATGAGATTGTTATATATCGGTTATTGTACGGACGATTTGCTAAATTTAAAAGAAAAAAATGAAAAAATAGTAAAACTATTTTTCTGGAATAACTTTCATGAATAATTAAAATAAAAATAGTAGTTATGTATCAGTCATTGTTGGGGGATTGTTTACTACATTATTTTAATGAACGATGCAAAAATAGTAAAAATCTGAAAATATTGTTAATTACAAAAATTTACTATTTTGAAAGAATGATTATCCAGTAGTTGATTGATCCAGGAGTAGTGTCGGTATAGTTTGAAATTTCATGTTTTACTGAGGTACATGAATTAAGAAGTATATATTATTTTATTGAACACGTGTATATGATTAAGCTTGGCTCCGAAATTATATTGCTTGAAACAGTTATCAACATAGGTGCCATGCATCAATTTCCATCTGTACAAGTTAATTTATAAGTTCAAATTTCTCGGGATGTAAATAACCTGTCTCTTACAGCAGATTTGGTCACTAAATTTTTTTGTTTGTCCCAATATGTAAATTAATACAATGTAATTTTGGGGCTGGACCCTCCAATCCGATTATACTAATTATTAAAAAAGATTTATTTGTATTCTGAAGCACTGAATTTTGAAATTTTTATATAAACTAAAAAAATAACATGATGCTGACATCAATATGTACACTGGGAAAAAGATATATACACGACAATAAAAGGTATTTCCACGATAGTAAAACTGAGAAAGAGTTCCGGTAAGAAAATGTATGTCAAGCACTGTAATAACTCAAATGTAACTTTTCCAAACGAAAACTACTTGACGTTGAGGAACAATGGAAAATTTTCTCTATTTTTTGCTTAGTTTAAGCCCCTTTGGAGATGCATAACATTTTGAATCCACTGCGTTAAAAAATAAAAGCAATTTTGATGGATTGGGCTAAAAAATATTGGATTGATCTGCTGGAATTCGGTCTCGTATTAGACTTGTCTTCACTTATATATCAATGCCTTTAAATTAATAGTAATAATAATAATATTTGTAAATGTATGTTAGCACGAAATTTAAAACAAAGAACGGACTAGATTGATACAGTGCAGGAGAGTGGAGGAATGTATCAGGATTTATATAATTCTTAAAAGAACAGAGAACTTGGATGCTCACGAAACAGAGTTGCATGGTGTGTATGTATGGCCTAAATATTCAGTATATTCTTTAGGCCATTTCGCCTGCTTTATGGGTAAATATTCGGCCTAACTAGTTACGGGCCGGTCTATTTCAGATCATACATTCATACCCATAAACGTATTTGAGTTGCTCTAGCTCTAGTATTCAGAAGATGCTTGTGATTGTGAAGATGTGATTATTGAAGAAAACAGAATTCTTACAGTATGTTTTTTTTCAATTGTTTTTTTAAATTGCTTTTCATCTTTCAATTAAATTCCAAGGTCATTTATTTGGTCATTTGGTATATATGCCGTATCTCTGACCTTCTTTTTCTTCCCACTTTTATTTTGCTTTATAATCTGGTCCGGAATTGTTCCAAATAGCATCTAAATATTGATCTTCGATGAAAACAGCGAGAGTACAATATAGAAATCCCCAAAAACTTGTTTTAAATGATAACGATTGTCTAACCACAGTAATTGCTCGGCCAATTTAAATGTTTGTCACGTAACTTTTAATTAAGAGTACTATTTTATCATTTCCTATAGCATACTATGCACATTTTCTACGATTTATTATTAATGAAATAATACTGGGACACCTTTTGTGCCGTAACTACTTTGTGATCAGACATTGGGAAATTAACACTGGGTCAATATGTAATCTGGGAGTGGTAAGTGTGTATATACACATATATAGGTTGGGGGACACCCTCATATTATTAGCTTTAGTTTTACTTTTCTTTTGTAAAAATAAAGGGTGGCTGCTTCCACGAAGAAAAAGAAACAGATGCTGATGCAATATATGCAAAGGACCTACGCATGATGATTTCAGGCCAAAAAAAAATTTTAATTATGGCATCCATGATTAATTTTCATCTAATTGGTGATTGCATACGAATATAATCACACATAACATATTATTTTGTTCGCAGCTGCTTTTTTTTCTTTTTAACATCACATAGCTGCATTTAATGGGTGCGTTTGGATAGGTGTAAGAAGAAGAGAAGAAGGGAAGAAGTGGGAAGAAGTATTGGGAATTGTGTAACTTTGTGAAGAGTTTAAATTGTTTATAATTTTTTTTCTTCTTCTTCCTTATTCTTCTTCTTTCTTCCAACTATCCAAACACACCCAATAATGGTCTGACGGCATATTCGTCCAACTAAACAATTAATGTAGAACAAGAGAGCAATTACAATATTTAAGGGTGCGTTTGGATCGTTGGAAGAAAGAAGAAGAAAAAATTTATAAACAATCCAAATTCTTCACAAAGTTACACACTTCCCAATACTTTTTCCCACTTCTTCCCTTTTTCCCTTCTTCCCTTCTTCCCACACCTATCCAAACGGAGCCTAAGTGAAGAAGGTCCGATGCCACAACTATATAGTGCCAACTAATGTTACAATTTTAATTTTCATCAATAATTAAATTTTTTAAATAATATTAAATTCAAACCGTTAATCTTGTACAGCTTAACGAGCGATGTGTTTTCATATAAATTTTATAAAATTTGGGCTCGATTTGATATTTGATCAAACGGTCAAACCATGAACGTATTACAATTAATTTGTCATAGTTAACAAGATTCATTCATTTTTTAACCTCTTGATTAAATATCAAATCGAGTCCACATTTAATAAAACTTATATGAAAATGCATTATATAAGCGAATCACACAATGCGCGAGATTTGTGCTAGTATACATACGCTACAAATAATTATTCATTAAAATGTTCAATTATATTCTAAGTTGCGTCTTAATAAGATTCATTGGAGAGGAAGAAAAAAGATGATTCGTTACGAACAAATACTACTTGGATCCCTATGTAATTTTTTAGGCGTTGTTATGCAATTCAAATCAAATATGACATGTTCAGCTGGATCCTTCACATTTTTGAGATGAGTCCTTAACCTCCTGTGATATTTTTTTATTATTAACAAATGCAATAATAATTTTTTTTTTTGAGGTGGGTCCAATATATACATGACTTCGCCCCTGTAAACAGATTCATGTTTGCTTAGTTCACTATTGAAACTTTTCCAAACGAAAATAACTTAGACGTTGAGAATGTCTAGTTTAAACCGCTTTGGAGATGCATAACATTTTGAATCCATTGCATTAAAAATATAATTAATTAGATTTATGTCGCTTAAAAAATAAAAATTAGAGAAATATCGTTACTAAATAACAAATTATTTTTATGCCATCATTAAATGATAAAAATTAGATTTATGTGACTAGATAATTAATTTGACTATTTTACTCTTTTAAATATGCCACTCTAAAATATTAAATTAATAGATATGAAAACCTCATTATATTTCTGTTTTTCCAAAAAGAAGATGTTTATTAATTGGATCTTTGTCGTTACATTTGTTTATTGAAAAATTCTGTGGGTGTTAATTTTGCGAGCAAAAAAAAGTATTGTGCTAATTGGATTTTTTTACGTAATTTATGTTGGTGCAAATTCAAATATCAAATCTCAAATCGGATAATATGAAAAATGTCAAATGACTAAAAGAAATAGAAGGAACAAAGTTACCCGAATCGCGCTAGGCGCTGTCCTTAAGCGTATTCCGTCTCAACGTGCGACAGGAACCGCAACCAAGATAAGACGGGGTTGTCACCTTTTAGGGTACGACCATGAAGATGACTGATGAAAGCCTCCAAAAAATATCCAGCAGAACAACAAAGTCGAGATTTGGAATATCAAATATTATCAAGAGGAATATGAGAGATTGAACAAGCTGTATATCTTTTTTGTGTGATTTAGCTTGTGGAATGAGTATGAATATATATAGCCAATTCACAAACGGCTAATAGTGCTAGAATAATTTCATGATTTAATTGGCTAATTAATTATACCAACGTAAAAAAATTATTGTGATATTTAGTGCATTGATAAGCCAAACGGTAAAGAATTGATTAACAATTTTATTAGGTGAATATTGTTAGAGATATGTCCTAGGAGCCAATCTTATTTTAGCCACTTCTATAGTTTATGTTATTGATGATTTCAGATCATTTGTTCTTTGATTTAATCGTTGACAGTTCATTCAGGTTGAGGATCTAAATTATAGATCACTGTTATTCATTTAGTAGTAAATGACAACGATAAATCTAAAAGTCCATAATCTTGATAATTAACAGAGAACATTAATTATCAATAAGATTAGTATGCAGATTAAGTGATGATTAAGTTCTATAAATCATAGGTTAAGAGTAACCAACTTAATTGCATATGTATATGTTATAGAACATAGTACAGGACTGGACCCCACGAAATAAATATATGGATTGTGTTACGTGTCATTATTTATTTCGTTATGATTTTGGTTCTAAGTTTGAGATGATTATCTTTTCCACATGAGGATAGATGCTATAAATCATGTCTACCGCTGATTCCTGATAAAGGCTGCTATACGGACTTGATTTAAGTATTCTTGAATTGTGCGGGGAAAAGCTAATTATCAAGAAAACCGTATGTCCCTCATTAATTCACTTAGTGAGTGACGATATCTGTTTGGTCCCCTTGATGGAGATAGATTGTTTGCTAGCAACTGATACAATTATCTCTAGATCAAGAAACGTATAATCTGCAAGAATGACACGCTCCTATCTTGGATTATACGATGATATCGTGTGACATAAGAATCAAAATAGAGAAACATAATTGTTCTCTTATGCAGGATTGAAATTTTGTATCTGTACACTATTTATGCGAATTGGGAATCATAACGTGTTGCTAGATACCGCTTATGATTATTGAAATTAAATAGTGATTTAATTCCATGTCCAACATAGCATAAATCCTCAAAGGGTCACACATAATGATATCTCTTATTTATATATATATTTTGACCATACTTGGCACCAAAATACTACCCAAACCAATGATATTCACTGCACTTTTGCATTATATTTTGCAAGATTGGACACTGCCGTGGAATTTGACTTGTTTTGTAGGAACTTGGTGGATTGGACACAATAATTGCATAAAATGGTAGATTTTGAAGAAGAAAATGACTGAAAGGAGTCCATAGCATTGTAGAGCTCATCCTAAGCTTTCCAACGATCTTTGAATCACCTCAATCGGAGTCCGGATGAAGAAATTATGGTCAAAATACTATCAATGCTCGATTCTGGAATTTTGGTCCGAAATTGGTCCGAAATTTATACATTTCGGACCGAAATTTCCAGATTTCGGTCCGAAATTTCTTTTATGGAAAGTGATTTTTTGGTAATTTTCAAAGAAGGAAGGATCCTCTCTTGCCCTAGCCGCCTCCTGGTCTTTCCCTAGGTATTTTTAAGCACGAATTTCGACCAGAGACGCATGCCACCTTCCATACAATAATTTCCACCTTTTCCACCACCGTTCTCACGCCGAAAGGCGTGGGATTCCACCTCTCGCAGCGGAGCACGTCCATGGCAGCAACTTTGGAGCGATTCTGGACGCGACAGCGGTAGAACCGATCCAACCACGACTTCGGACGATCGATATCTTGAGTTAGAAGCGATAATTTGGTTTATTCGTTCCTTTTCTCTTGATATTTTGATTTGATGGAGTTTGTATCTTATTTTTCTTGCATGTTAGGATAATTAAGATATCTTAGTAGTAGTTAGTAGATTAGTTTAGTATTTTGTGATGACTTGATTGCTTTATATTATGATATGTGATATGTTTTGTTGAGACCAAGCATGATGTTTGGTTCGAAACCAAGCATGATGTTTCTCAAGATTTGGGGTTGTGAAGTTTATGTGAAAAGGCTAGTGAGCGATAAGCTTGGACCCAAATCGGACAAATGTCATTTCGTAGGATACCCTAAGGAAACGAAGGGTTACTACTTCTATAACCGTGTCGAGAACAAAATAGTTGTTGCACGACATGAGGAATTCTTGGAAAAGGAGTTTATCTCAAGAAGAAGTAGTGGGAGCAACGTGGTTATTGAAGAAATTCAAGAACCACAACAACAAAACATACCTCAAGTAGGTAATGTGGTTGTTCCAAATATAGTGCCAAATGAGGTTGCACCGAACGAGATTGTAGTCGAACCCATTCCTCAAATTGTTGTGGAAGAAGAGGTTCAAGAACAAGCTCCCTCAAATGAATACTCAAACATATCGCGTGTCGATAGTGTTGAGGACACACCTATACTTGAAGTTCAAGAACAAAACCCACAAACCGTTGTGGAGCAAGTTCAAGAACCTCAAGCATCTACCCTACGAAGATCGGCAAGGCCAAGTCGTCCACCTATAAGATATTTAGGTTTGCACGACGTTCTCGTCATGGAGAACGATGAGCCTTTGACCATTGATGACATGAAAAGAAAACCAGACTCTAAGGAATGGCTTAAGGCCATGAAATCCGAAATGCAATCCATGTATGACAACAAGGTATGGACCTTGGTTGATCTTCCCAACGGAGTAAAACCCGTTGAGAACAAATGGATCTTTAAAAGAAAGGTCGACATGGATGGCAACTTGACCATTTACAAAGCACGACTCGTAGGGAAAGGTTACAAACAAGTTCATGGTATTGACTATGAAGAAACCTTTTCGCCCGTCGTTATGTTCAAGTCAATTCGGATCATGTTAGCAATTGCCGCATTTTATGATTATGAAATATGGCAAATGGATGTCAAAACCGCCTTCCTAAATGGAAATTTGGAAGAGGATGTGTATATGACACAACCCGAGTGTTTTGTGGATCCAAAGAATGCTAACAAGGTATGCAAACTTCAAAGGTCCATTTATGGATTGAAGCAAGCATCAAGGAGTTGGAACAAACGCTTTGATGAAGAAGTCAAGAAATTGAACTTCGTTCAAAGCGAAAAGGAACCTTGTGTTTACAAGAGGATCAGTGGGAGCGTGGTTGTGTTTCTTGTTCTATATGTTGATGATATCCTCTTGATCGGGAATGATATCCCCGAGTTGAATGCAGTTAAGGATTCATTGAAGAAGGTGTTCTCAATGAAAGATTTGGGCGAAGCCGCCTATATCCTAGGAATCAAGATCTATAGAGATAGATCGAGAAGGATGTTAGGCTTGAGCCAAGATGCATATATTGACAAAGTGTTGAACAAACACAACATGGCAAATTCCAAAAAGGGATTCTTGCCTATGTCACATGGCATTTTCTTGAGCAAATCTCAAAGTCCGACCAATGATACAGATCGGGATTACATGAAGAAATTCCAGTATCCATCTGTGGTCGGATCGATTATGTATGCCATGCTATGCACTCGTCCCGATGTGGCACATCCGATTAGCGTGACTAGTCGATTCCAAGCCAATCCCGGCATGGCACATTGGACTGCAGTCAAGAATATCCTCAAATATCTCAAGAGAACAAAGGATAGCATTCTCGTATATGGTGGAGACCAAGAGCTCGTTGTAAGTGGTTACACTGATGCTAGTTTCCAAACCGATCGAGATGACTCAAAATCACAGTCCGGCTTCGTATTTCTGCTCAACGGTGGTGCCGTGAGTTGGAAGAGTTCCAAACAAGATACTACGACCGATTCCGTCACCGAAGCAGAATACTTAGCGGCTGGTGAAGCAGCGAAATAAGGTATATGGATCAAGGAGTTCTTGACCGAGCTAGAGGTGGTTCCAAGCATCTCAGGTCCAGTGGATATCTACTGCGACAACACGGGAGCCATAGCTCAGTCCAAGGAGCCTAGGTCTCACCAAAAGACTAGGCACATTCTACGACGATTCCATCTCATCCGTCAGTTGATCAATGATGGATGGGTCAAGGTCAAGAAGGTGGACGGTGCCGCGAACACAGCGGACCCTCTGACAAAGCCTTTATCTCGAGCCGCACATGAGTTGCATGTTGCATCCATGGGGATTAGGCGTATGCCTGAGTGGCTTTGAGTTGTATATTTTATTACTAGGCTTTAGTATGAGACATGTATATTTTGGATATTACATTGAGTACTATGCAATTGCTAGAAGTCACCATTGATTGACTCTAGGCCAAGTGGGAGATTGTTAGAGATATGTCCTAGGAGCCAATCTTATTTTAGCCACTTCTATAGTTTATGTTATTGATGATTTCAGATCATTTGTTCTTTGATTTAATCGTTGACAGTTCATTCAGGTTGAGGATCTGAATTATAGATCACTGTTATTCATTTAGTAGTAAATGAGAACGATAAATCTAAAAGTCCATAATCTTGATAATTAACAGAGAACATTAGTTATCAATAAGATTAGTATGCAGATTAAGTGATGATTAAGTTCTATAAATCATAGGTTAAGAGTAACCAACTTAATTGCATATGTATATGTTATAGAACATAGTACAGGACTGGACCCCACGAAATAAATATATGGATTGTGTTACGTGTTATTATTTATTTCGTTATGATTTTGGTTCTAAGTTTGAGATGATTATCTTTTCCACATGAGGATAGATGCTATAAATCATGTCTACCGCTGATTCCTGATAAAGGCTGCTATACGGACTTGATTTAAGTATTCTTGAATTGTGCGGGGAAAAGCTAATTATCAAGAAAACCGTATGTCCCTCATTAATTCACTTAGTGAGTGACGATATCTGTTTGGGCCCCTTGATGGAGATAGATTGTTTGCTAGCAACTGATACAATTATCTCTAGATCAAGAAACGTATAATCTGCAAGAATGACACGCTCCTATCTTGGATTATACGATGATATCGTGTGACATAAGAATCAAAATAGAGAAACATAATTGTTCTCTTATGCAGGATTGAAATTTTGTATCTGTACACTATTTATGCGAATTGGGAATCATAACGTGTTGCTAGATACCGCTTATGATTATTGAAATTAAATAGTGATTTAATTCCATGTCCAACATAGCATAAATCCTCAAAGGGTCACACATAATAAGGTGTTTAACCACACGTGCATTAATTGTTTATTTGCAACAATTGGTTTTGCAAAAATATAATAAGTTGATTAATTAATCGTATACCGTTATGGACCGTTATGATTAATTAAGTCAAATAGATCGTATCGAAATAATTAAATGCATTGACTAATTCCATATTAATTATTAAATAGTTAATAATTAATAATAATCAACACATTAAATAAAATGAGCAAATTGGGCCTTAAATTAATTAGTTAATTTAATGCCAAATGGAAGGTGTAATAAAATGAAAGACTATTGGGCTCAACTTGACTTGAGGCCCAACCCACAAAGGGAGGTAGGTAGGTGCGGCTAGGGAAGGGCATTTTGGTCCATCAAAAGTTGGATGAGAGCTAGGGTATGAGGTCTATATAAAGGGGTGTTCTTTGGGAGCAAACCCTAGCCTCCACACACCTCTCTCTCTCCTTCTCTCTTTGGCCGCACCTCACAACAAGGGAAGAAAAATTTCAGAATTTTTCATTCCCTCTCTCTCTTCCACACACCACCTAGCTCATGTGTTGAGCAAGCTTTTCCACTAAATTAATTGGAGAATTAACTTGAAGAGGGAAAGCTTTGGAATTAGACACACTTCTCTCAATTACTAGCATAATTGATTAGAGAAGGTGGTTAATTCCTTAGTGGACTCGAGGCGCACGGCGTGGAGGTTCTTGGAGAGCACGCCACCGACACCAATCCGTTGGAACGAGCCTCTTGGTTGCGATACCAAGAGAGGTATACTTCCAACCCTTTTTCTCGTGTGTTTGAATAGCTTGTGTACTAGATCCTTTGTGTGTGATGTTCTTGGCTTAATTAACTTGTAATTAGCAAAATAAATGAAAATTACACACTTTCTAACAAATATATGAACAGTGATCTAACGGAAAGAAAATTAAATGCACTAATGAAATGAAGATTGTATAGACGGATAAATGAAAGAGCACAATTAATATATATATTTATACTGCTCAAAGAAATTCTCATATAATGAATTTTGAGTTTTCCAATTATATTTCTAACAATCCCCCACAAAACTCAAAATTTACCAAACGATAAACTCACAAATTAGGGGCTTTTATATAACCAAATGATGAATTTTAAAGAAACAAAATGAATTTCATACAATCGGATGATGAAACAAATAGCTGGATATTTATATTGCGCATCGTAGAAGTAGTTTACAAACTTTGAACTTCACTTAGTGTTGATGGATTAAATTTGTAGGAGACAGAGAGAACTTAAGTATTGAACTCGTTCCTTGAACCCAAATTACACCATCACACACGCAATACAGAGTCGGTCATCGCGGGGTGCGCATTTATGGCCATACGCAAATAACTTGGATTTTTCATAAGAGTCTTAAGGGCTTACCCATGCCCCGCACTGCGGCCGTATACAGGCACTCTCATATAGGTGAGTCCCTACCAAGGATGTGTGCAGATTCACATCCCACGGAAATTACCGATTTGGTCCTCATTAAGAGCATTGCTCGAGCTAAAGTGCTCATCCTTAACATCTACATAAAGCACACTCACCATAGGGATGGGGCTGGAGTCATTGCTCCAAAATTGTGTGCTAAGTGGCCAACTTACGGCTTGTTATTACCCATTGAATCTCTTTCCAGGGGTCACCCTTTCGGAGATTGGGTTGCCACCGCAAGCTGCCTATTAGGGCAAATCCATCCCCCTCGATGAATATAGAACTTATAGTTCTATTTGTCTTTTGTTAGACAATCAAATTTTTTTTTTATTTTGATATATTTCTTTATTGTTTTTTTTAATAAGTCAATTCATATTAGAATTCAATTGCTGCTCTATCATCACATTATTTTGATTCGTGGGATTGATAATAAGTGCAGCTGATAATAATTCTTTTAGTCGTCTGATATCAAATTCCATTTGTAAAGATCTTAAATTTGGAAGATGATTCATATAATCATTGCAATCATATGATATGATTTTTTTTTATATATCTATTGTATATGATAAATTCAATATTTTCCTACTAATCAAATAAGAAAGATAATAATCTGATCAAATATTTCTTTTATTATGATCATATGATGTAGTCAAAAATTCGTATATTTTAATACCATATATATATATATATATATATATATATATATATATATATATATATATATATATATATATATATATATATATATATTAGTCATTGTGTCTAAATTTCGTATAAATAATTTGATTATTAATTTTAGTCATTAGACACTTATTTTTATTCGTAACCCCCACATTTTCCTTTGTATATTTTATTTAACGGCATCTTTTATGTTGATTAATTATGTGGTGTATAGAAACAGTTGAGTTTTCTCAATTAACATCATTTCAGTTAATAAGAATATTTAATTTCATTCTGAAAGGGACAATAAAGTCATGGTGAGCAACGAGAATTAAAAGGTGGCCAGCCTTTTAATGCTTGTGTAAAACACCAATGGACCTTAATAAAAAATAGATAAGTTGTATTATAATTATGATTATGATTATTGAAAATTTAACAATTTACTTTGTATTCATGAAGTTCATATAAATAAATTTATGAGGTCTATTTATAAAATTTTTTATATATTTTGGATAACAAATTAAGATATATTTTCTAACTCTTCTCTTTTCCCAATATGCATAATTCTTCTTACGAAGGGAATTTACAACATTTTATTTTATACAGTATTTCAGTTACAATTGATGGACAAGTTAATTAGAATTTATTATGATTTAGGCAACAGTAAATTTTGATTCAATAAATCATGATATCTTGATTCTTCAATGCAATTTATATCGTTTATTTTACAATTAAATTCTGACAATTCATTTCGGCTCAATATACAACACTCATAAATAAATTGATTGATTTTCAGTTATTCATTTACTCATCAATTTAATTGGATTCATTAAGATAATTAATTTTTTTTTCATAAACTATATGCATGACCTATTTAATGGATCAAATATGAGCTGTGTTATCCATATTCGAAACTACCTTTTTTCAATGAAAAACTGATAAGCTCATAATAATAATTCATTAGTTGATTCATTCAATAAAATTTGGATTCATAATTAATTGTTGAATAGAACTAAATACAGATTAATTTTTAATAATCAATAGATCAATATTCCTTTTGAATAATATTCATGTTTGGATTCATGGTTAAAGATCAATATTCCTTTTGAATAATCCATCAGAAACATATAGATATTCAACTTTATAAAAAAACCGATTTATATCTTAACAAAGATTAATTTTTAATAATTACATCACCTTTACAAAAAGGGACATATCACACATCTTAGTAAATTCGTAATTTTCTCTTTCCGAGATATTAATTTCTGAATGACACTTCCAACATCTAACACATTAATAGATGTTACATTTTTTTTTTTTTTATAGTCGCAGTTCCTCCACTTATAATATGATAGGAATAAAAACTAAAAACTATTGTCACATACAAGTGTAAGAGCACCACTGTGCAACCACTATGATTATTATTATTTTCAATAAGATTTGTCTTAAAATATATTACTATCTTGAATAGTATATATAATTTTTTTTTCCTTTTTATAATGATTTCAGATTTGTTTCGATGTGAGTTATTTCTTCTTCATTGTGTAAAATATAAATTATCTTCGGCAATATATTTTAAATTCATGAGTTAGATTAAAATATAGTATTTTAGAGAAGAGAAGAACATTGATAAAATATCACTCGTTTTTTTTTATTATTCTCATGTTCAAATTGACCTTTTTTTTTATTAATCAACGGTAATATAAAATCATAGATTCTAATTTTTCTTCGTAATTAATCAAGTCTTAGAAATATTCAGTCAAATATCATTATAGGCTCACACAAGAGATTACTTGAATTAAAGTGACCTTTGCCAAGTAAATTTATTCGGTTAAATCATTATATAATTAAACTAGGGATTAATTGCTAACTATACAATTAAATTCATAAACCTAGTTTAATAACCGTAATTTTTATTTTCATATTTAGCACCATTTTTTTTAACAGTGGCTATGATCAATTAAAATTGTCAATTACCTAACAATAAGATAAATTTAATTCTAAAGTTTTATTTCTGCTCTATCAAATATACCTTCACTTATTATTATCCGATTAAGAAATACGCTTAAGATTGTTCGTGCAAATTCAAATATCAAATCTCAAATCGGATAATATGAAAAATGTCAAATGACTAAAAGAAATAGAAGGAACAAAGTTACCCGAATCGCGCTAGGCGCTGTCCTTAAGCGTATTTCGTCTCAACGTGCGACAGGAACCGCAACCAAGATAAGACGGGGTTGTCACCTTTTAGGGTACGACCATGAAGGTGACTGATGAAAGCATCCAAAAAATATCCAGCAGAACAACAAAGTCGAGATTTGGAATATCAAATATTATCAAGAGGAATATGAGAGATTGAACAAGCTGTATATCTTTTTTGTGTGATTTAGCTTGTGGAATGAGTATGAATATATATAGCCAATTCACAAACGGCTAATAGTGCTAGAATAATTTCATGATTTAATTGGCTAATTAATTATACCAACGTAAAAAAATTATTGTGATATTTAGTGCATTGATAAGCCAAACGGTAAAGAATTGATTAACAATTTTATTAGGTGAATATATGAACAGTGATATAACGGAAAGAAAATTAAATGCACTAATGAAATGAAGATTGTATAGACGGATAAGTGAAAGAGCACAATTAATATATATATTTATACTGCTCAAAGAAATTCTCATATAATGAATTTTGAATTTTCCAATTATATTTCTAACAATTTACATTGTTGAAAAGTAAGATTCAAAAGTGAAATGATGAAAGTGACTTGTGGGAAAAAAAAAAGGAAAAAAAGCAATCCGAATTTGCTCCCGCGCGGGACCGTCCAGCGCAGCCTACGAACCGTCCGATCTGATCTGGACGGTTCGGACCTATCGATCAGGTTACATGCACGGGCTCCTTTTGCCATTGAGATTAAATCACACGACTGTGATTTATGCGCCGGACGGTCCCGCGCGGGACTAGATCTCAATTTGAAAAAAAGAGCAGCTTTACTTTCTTCAATCCCATGCTGTCGTCGATGGGGTAATCGATGATATTGAAGAAAGGAAAATGTGCGTTTATAATGAATTTAACGGTGCAGGTGCTCCGAAATTGAAAAGGACAAGACAACACGGAGGCTAACCCAAGAAAGAAGACAAAAGCAACATTCACATTTCGCACCAGCGTTGCTAGCTATTTGCTCCAGTTGCACCGTCCACAGCAGAGCACTAAAACATCATCAATCTGCATGTATAGATAGAAGGCGTATGAGTGGACCTGGAGCAGGGATATAAAAGGAAAGGAGCAGAGGGTATACAGTGCGCCATGAATGCTAACGTGCGCGGCCATGTGAGGTGAGAGAGAGAGACGGACAGCCGGACAGGATCCAAGGTTAGATCTCGTCTCAGTTTTTGACTAGTCAAGCACAGTGTGGGCCCCACTTCTGATAGGATTCTCTCTCTGTTTTTGTTTATTTCGGAAGGACGTAGCTAGCTCTAGGCCTCTAGCTTGGTCTTGTTACATGTAACGTAGTTCTACAATTTTTCTAGTAGGGTAAGGGTAGGTTAGGGTTCTGTAGTTTCACTTAAATTTCAAATTTTATTTAGGCTCTGTTTGGATAGTACGATAGAATTAGCTATTCACGATTAAGATTTTTAATTCTAAATTTTTAAAAATAAGTTTAATTTCAGATTAAGATTTTTTGTTTGGATAAAGAAAGAATTAACTAATTTTAATCTGATTAAGAATAAGGTCTTAATCCTAGACTGTTTGAATAATTTTTTAGTTCCGAATAGCTATTTAGTCTAAAATAACTCTTATTCCTAACTATCCAAACAGGACCTTAATTTTTTGTTTCGGGCAAAAAGCGTTGCGCTGCTCTACGCACGCTGCACGGTGCTTCTGTCGGAGCCGCTTCTTATTTTTCAGTTATAATATCACTCTATTATAATTTTGTTTATTTTTTCTTTTACGGTAATTATTGTTACTGAATATCGACTATTGATTGATATTTAGGTGCGCATCTCGCTATAAAAATAAAATCTAGTTCTACCGTTCATTTATTTCTGCCGATTCGCATTGGTGCCTGGAAACAGCGGTCTATATAGATCCGTCTGACGGCTCAACGGAGAATCGATTTCCTCTTATGAAACCTTCATCTTTTTAATGTATATATATTATATATATATATATATATAAAAGCCTTAACTGTTTAATATCCCAAATATTGAGTTATTGGCTGAACGATGACATTTATATTAACAAATCACATCATTTTTTTGGCATTATATGTTCATTGCAATAATTATATTATTTTTATTTTATTATGCCTGTAAACTGCACTTCCCAGAATACACGATTCCACTCACCTGAAGCAGGTATATATTAGTGACAAATTAAAATGAATTCTGTAAGCATGTCCCAAATTTATTAGATTTTCCTTTCACCACAATTGTATTTAGTTCCAATTAACAAAATTGCTGTTTTGCTTGTTCTATTTTTGATCTGGTAGGTGGTGTATTCCTTTCAAGTGATTTTATTTATTTCCACTGATTTAGTAAATAAAAAAGAGTGTTTGGTAAGGCCGTAAGGATACCGAATGTTACCAAGTCTAATAAACTATTGCCATTGAGACAATTTTTTAGGTCTCAAAAATCAATTTCATTAACAAAAATAATAATTGCGTAATAAAAAAACTGTTCTGTGTGACTGTGTCGCCATTGATTTCGAAAATGAATATTCGTTTGCAAATTCTATAACATCGAAAGTCTTTCTTTGCCATTTTTATATCATCGAAAGTTTTTCTTTCTACAAATCTCGACTTTGAATTACACAGCTCAAATTTGAGAGCTGTACTGTAAGTTAATTTTAGGTTTCAATAAGGAGGAATTTAACATAGTATAATTCCACGTGAAAAGGTTTCGAAAATTCTAACTGCAAATGTTTGTTTTTTATAAATTTTATGAAAGTGAGTTGGACATTGTAATCTTCGAAAGATATTTTAATACAACAATTTTGTTATATTCTAAAAGTAACTACATAGAATACATATATAGAAAAAGCCTTATGAGTCGACTAAATGAAATATAATGTAATTTAAACCAGATCGCATGAGAAAATAATGATGCAGTGCAGAGAGTATCAGAAATAAAAATTGAAAGACCCAGGACATTCTCTACCGCTATCAGAAATAAAAGTTGAAAGACACGAACATGAAAAGAATCTAGCAAAAAAGAGTACAAAAAACGCATGAAAATTATATATAGGCACCTAAGCTGAACCTTTATTCCATATCCAAGAGCAATTAAAAGAACCTAACAAAATATCTGTCGGGCATCAAAACCAAAGAAAGTTAAAAAATAATGGTTTTACAAAGATAGAGCTCCCTTCAATCCAAAGAAAGATCAGAAAAGACTGATACAGCTCCATGGTTATGCAAGCCACAAACCCATCTCACAAATCATCACTCTCGCTCTCTATTAATGGAGATCTGAAGATCTCTCTCAACTAAAAATGAGATGGGGCAGTGGGAACCATAACCAAGCAGCTGTAATACGCCCCTCCACAAGCCTTGTTTGGACCGAAAGGAACTCCATCCTTAAAAGCCTAATTTTAATTTTATTTTAATTTAAACAAAAGAAAAATAGAATAACATTCCATACATGCAATAATAATAGGAATAAAAATAAATACTAACTATATGCAATACTACCTCTGGCTGTGGTGCGGAGAGGAAATGGAAGAAGTAAGAATATATAGGTGGTTTTTTATAGAAGAGGGGATAGGACTATGGGAGTTGAAGAATATGGGGCTGTGGCGAATAGAGGAGATGGGAAGGAAGAACAAATATAGGTGTTTTTTTATAGAAGAAGAGGGGATGGGGGTATCCGGGTATGGGAGTTGAGAATAGGAGTAGGGTTAGGGTTAGGGCTAGAGTTCGGACTTGGAACCGCACGTCATCTGCTGTCGTGGCTTGGGATCTGTCGGATCGAGATCGAACGGTTGGAACTTTATGAAGGAAAAATAATCTCACCTGGCCCTGCCCTGGCCGAGCGTGAACTTTACGATTGGAACCCCTGATTATATCAAGGGACATTCGTGTAATAAATTGTATATTTAATGGTGTTGATACGTACAGCTGGATAGAGCTGTCCGTAAAATTTTATTTGACCAAATATGGGAATTAATTAAATAATGAAAGATCAAAACTTTTTATTGAGATTGCACAATTTTAACCAAAGACGGTGTATAAGTTATTGAAATTATATTCTAGACAGATTGTTGAAAATAACACAAAATGGGTAAAGTTTAAGAGATGGAAGCAAAAGTTTCAGGCAAGAATATATTGGGTGTGTTTGGCAACGGAATGAATAAGTTTATTTCGAATAAGGCTTATTCTGGATGTTGCCAAACGTCTTTTGAATAAGTCTTATTCCGAATAAGGCTTATTCAAACTCCTTATTCTAATATCATCTTTATGGTGGCATTAGCTCTTATTCGGAATAAGAGGAGAGAGAAGAGAGAAAAGATTATTCCGAAAGTTGAATAAGCTTATTCCGGTTGCTAAACACACCCATTATTTATGACTAAATGGATAAGTTGGTTAAATGGCTGATACGACTTTGTACGGTATGTTGTTGCTTGTCTTAATTTCCCAATGTGACTTTTTTTTTGTCCCTTTCGTTTTTATCCGCTCTGTTTTATTATTATTATTTCTTTGGTCTTGGTTCGACCGGCAGGTAATGCATTTGACACTATTCGATAAAAAAAACAATTGAGGTATTTGGCTGCAAAAGTTTTAGGTAAATTATCTTGATACGTATACATCGTCCAATAACGAAATAGAATAATAACTAAGAATCATGAAAATTTGGAAAAAAAAAGAAACTCCCGCTCTACAATATTTGTATTGGACTCACACAGAGGGGAGGGGAGGGTAATCCTGAAAATGAGTTGTTTTTTTTTAATATTATAATTTTTTGACATCTCAAGCGAGCCGTATAGAATTGGAATTATCGTAGCTGGTGAAAAAAGAAGTGTAGTTTTTTGTGATCTTTTATCAATTCATAAAAAAAGTCTACTATTCAAACAGAATGGGGAGGAGAAAAGTGCGGATATATTGTTCCATTAACTATGTTTAGCAAAATACCATTCTTTATACTTTCTCAAAATTTCATTCTTTTAAATTCTTTTTTTGACAAAAGTGTGTCTTTGTATAGGAGATCCTCCTACTTAATTAAGACAAAAAAATACTAATTATGAATAACTACTTTTGAAAAAAAAATTCCTGCATTTTTAATGATATATATATCTACTTTTGAAATGTACAAATTATGGCTTATGATACAATGAATAAATTTGAAGAAAGAAGCTTGAAGGCATCTAATGCAAAAACAAGTAAAAGTACTATGATTGATCCACGGGGATGTTATTCGACCGAATCATAACTTGGATGTGTTATAATTAATATTATTAATATTAATTATAATTTAATGCGGCCTATATTATTAAATATGAACCAAGTTCATTTATGAAATATAATTAAAGAGTGCATTGATTTTGATGGAAAATTAATGGACCATATTTATTCAGAATTTGATCCCTTCAATTACCTTAGTCATTATTCTGAAATTTTATAAAAAGTGGCACCTTTTCCCATTTTTCGCCATATAAAGAAACAACAAATTTTCAGAAAAACACCATTATTTTTTGGGAAAATTTTTTCTGTACCCCTCAAAACTGAGGAAATGCAGGATTTACCCCTCAAAAATCAAAACATCTGATTTTACCCCTCAAAACTGTGTACGCCTCATCTATTTACCCTTCTGAGGTATTTTGTAATATAAAATATTCTTAAAAGATAAAAAAAACTAAATATGACTACTATACCCCTAACGAGTCTAATCCATTCGAAACCCAATCCATCCAGACTAAACCCAATCAACCCTTGTCCTCTCCACTCCGTCGAGACTAAACCCAGTAGCTAAACCTCTCCTCTCGATCGATCGATCGAGAACCCTAAAAATGTAAATCGGAAGTTTTTTTCTCTCTCTCGCAAAAACCAGGAGGATAAACCTTTTCTTTTCGCAGTAGTTCTCTCGCACCTCTCCTCTCGATCAAGACTATTCCTCTTCCTCTCGCAGTTGTCCTCATGAGACTAGTTGCTATTGTGAGATACGGCAGTTTTGGCCCACGACCAGACAGTGTTTTGGCCATGCCAAGCGTGGGCAGCAGCGACTCTTGTCACGCAGTGTTAACGGTTGGCCACGAAACAGCCTTGCATGTGTTGTAAAGCATCTCATGCATCATGTAAATAGGCAATTTGGCACTGAAAATGACTTGTAATAGGGACCCAAAGTATGGCCGTTGGATAGACCAAAGCGTGTTGCATTGGCTGCCGGTTAGCAACCGTAAGCCAGAACGGTGTTTAGGCCGCTTCCCCAAGTGTGTATTGTGTACTTAGTATTGTTGGACAGCATGTAAGGGAGATGTCCAGTGAGTAGCAGTAATGGACCAGTCCAGTGGGTAGGATTAATGGAGGTGTCCAGTTAAGGTGGTCCAAGCTGCCTTTGACCAGCCCATAGCATAAGGACACCTAGCAGCTGCTTGGGCCAGCAAATAGATGGGTTGTTGACACCTGTTCTCCCACCTCTTGAGCTGTCCCTCCCCAGCCATAAGCCCCTCACCTTGGAAAATTTCGTATAGGCCATTACCAGCCCCAAAACTGACCATCTATAGTGCTGTTTGAGTGTGTTTGACGGTGAAACAACTAGCCGGGACTATAGCAGGATAGCTGGGGCAGTCGAGAGCAAGGTACAGTGCATGGTTTAGCATGTAAACCACTCAAACCAGGCCAAGGAAAGTGGCAGGGGCTGCTGCCAAGTTGAGTTTATGGCTGCCATACCGAACCAGTCCCTAACGGTGTTGTTGTGTGGTAGGCCAGCGATGTTGCGGTGTCAACTAGTGTTCTGTAACCATGTCTTAACAGGCCACATGCATGTAGAGAGCATGAGCATGGTAGGACAGTAGCATGGCCAAGTGACGGTGTAGTTGCGTGAGCAACGTTAGACCGTGCGGTGCTAGGAACGGTGTAATCACCGCAAACCAGCCATGTAGCGGTGTCATGTCTGGTGAGTTACCCACGAAACCACATGAGTTAGGTGCTAGTTATGCATGGTTGTAACCCACGGGTTTTGTGTATGTGAACCAGACTTCGCAGGACACGAGGCGGGGGACCCGAGCGGTGAGGCAACGGCAACGCCTAAGCGACGGCGGGTCGGTTAATAGGTGTAAAGGTGCGGATTCCACCTGAGCCCGAAATCTCATGTTTTTGGAAGTAAAAGTATATATATGTATCCATGTTGTTTGACTGTTTGTGCATGATTTGCATGTAATTTGCATATATGAATTGCTATATTACATGACTATGGACAGGAAAGGAATTGGTAAGTAAATGACATGCATATTGGATGGTTTTCTTATTGAATGGCTGAATTGGAATGGAAAGGAAATGGTAAGGATGTACTATTGTGTGATGAATGGCATTTGCATCTTTGGAAAGCGGCGTCATGAACCGTTGTTCCAAGGGCCGTGAGATAAGCGCTTATGTTCCGGGACTCATGATTGAGGGGGTAAATGTCCTCAGCATTAGTACAAGTTTGATGGATCGATTGGTAAGGCCGTTGGCAAACCCCGGCGTGGGTAAATCGCGGTCTATTGTATTGGAATGAATTGCAAGATGAATTGATATAGAACCAGACATGTAGAGTGCATGGTTAGGAACCAAATTATGGCTGGCTTTCGTGTATTCTTATGTTATTTGATTTCCTAACCCTAATTGGCTGGCTATGCACTGCATGATGTTTCAAATGATTTTATGGCTGAAACTTATATTATGTAACGCTATTTTCTTATGCATTCGGTTGCGTATTTAGTTCCGCAACATGAAGCTTCGGGTTCATGAGTGGCTGGAACTAAATACCGCACTGAGAAATGGTTCCCTTTCTCACGTTTCCATGTTTTCATGGGTTCCAGGTTGGAGGCCGGGTGGAGTGCAAGGAAAGGATAAGCCTAAGTAACGGCCATGTTTTGCTATGCTTTTGAGCGTGTTGTATAATTGTTTTGCCATGTAGTTGTGCTTGTATATTATGTAAATGCTTGACTTGTGTGTTTGCCATGATTAATCTGTTATGTGCATGGGTTGGGACTTGATAAACTGAAGGGAACGGGTGCCTTTATGGCTGGATGTTTACAAATACAAGAGAGGGCATGCTGAAATTTTCATTTACATGATGTACAAGCAGTGTTTGTTGGTCCTGGGACAATGTTGCTGCCATAAGTATAGTAAATGCATGGTAAATTGTGCTGAAAATAGGATGGTAAGCCTTGCGGCTGCACGCGGCGCGTGTAGTCGCGGCGGGATCTGTCATGCCCGGGGCAGCGGGGTGTGACAGGTTCTAAAGTGGTATCAGAGCAAAGTTAAGACCCCAACCAGACCTCAACAGGTTGTGTGAGTGGGGCTATGTCTAAGGGCTGTTGTTGTTGGTCGGGTTGTTCTCTTTTGCGTGTTTGCTAACGCTTACGACTTGAGCTGTGGACAGGTTGAGAATGGAAGGTGATAGAATAGAAGGAGCTGGGCAGCCAAGGGAAAATGTGCGTGGGCGTGAGCAACCCCGTGGTGCGGAGACTGAACGGCAAGAGCCGGTTATGAGTCAGCAAGCTGCTATGGATGCTAGGCTCATTGCTGCTTATGAGCAAGGCCGATTTTTGGCCCATCAATTGCAACGAGGATCAGCTGCACCGTTGAGTGAAGCTGAGCAATTTAGAGAATTGCTTAATGTTTTTGGCCAGCAAAAGCCGCCAAGGTTTGATGGAACGGGAGGCTACAAGGCAGCCGAGGAATGGTTGGAGAATATGCAGCACAAGTTCAGTTTGTGTCGAGTGCCTGAGGCAAACCAAGTTGAGTTGGCAACCCAATACTTGGAGAATTCAGCGATGTTTTGGTGGAAAAGTGTTAAGCGCGGGTTTACCGGTGATCAATCAAGGATACCATGGAATTGGTTTGAAAGGATGTTCACTAGACGGTACTTGGGTGCTAATCAAAAAGAGAAGCTAAGGCTGCAGTTTTTACAACTCAATCAGCAGGGGAAGACGGTGGGTCAGTACAATGATGAATTCATGGAACTTGCCCGCTATGCACCTGAAGTGGTGGCTGATGAGTACCGGTATAGGCGGCAGTACTTGAATGGTTTGGACCCGGACTTGGCATCTCAGTTGGATGCTGCAGGTGAGATGGATGTACATGATCTTATGGATCGGGCAGAGCGCATGGAAGGGCATGGAAAAAGAAAAACTGGATGGGGAAAAAGTAAGGGTATGCAACAAGAAGTTGTAGAATCGGAGGAAGAAGTGGCTGAACCTGCGAGTCCGACTCGTGAGTGGTACGCAGGGTCAAACGAAAGTGCAGGTACGCGGTTCGTTCAGAGGACTGAACGAATTTTTAAGGGGGGTGGAATGTGAGATACGGCAGTTTTGGCCCACGACCAGACAGTGTTTTGGCCATGCCAAGCGTGGGCAGCAGCGACTCTTGTCACGCAGTGTTAACGGTTGGCCACGAAACAGCCTTGCATGTGTTGTAAAGCATCTCATGCATCATGTAAATAGGCAATTTGGCACTGAAAATGACTTGTAATAGGGACCCAAAGTATGGCCGTTGGATAGACCAAAGCGTGTTGCATTGGCTGCCGGTTAGCAACCGTAAGCCAGAACGGTGTTTAGGCCGCTTCCCCAAGTGTGTATTGTGTACTTAGTATTGTTGGACAGCATGTAAGGGAGATGTCCAGTGAGTAGCAGTAATGGACCAGTCCAGTGGGTAGGATTAATGGAGGTGTCCAGTTAAGGTGGTCCAAGCTGCCTTTGACCAGCCCATAGCATAAGGACACCTAGCAGCTGCTTGGGCCAGCAAATAGATGGGTTGTTGACACCTGTTCTCCCACCTCTTGAGCTGTCCCTCCCCAGCCATAAGCCCCTCACCTTGGAAAATTTCGTATAGGCCATTACCAGCCCCAAAACTGACCATCTATAGTGCTGTTTGAGTGTGTTTGACGGTGAAACAACTAGCCGGGACTATAGCAGGATAGCTGGGGCAGTCGAGAGCAAGGTACAGTGCATGGTTTAGCATGTAAACCACTCAAACCAGGCCAAGGAAAGTGGCAGGGGCTGCTGCCAAGTTGAGTTTATGGCTGCCATACCGAACCAGTCCCTAACGGTGTTGTTGTGTGGTAGGCCAGCGATGTTGCGGTGTCAACTAGTGTTCTGTAACCATGTCTTAACAGGCCACATGCATGTAGAGAGCATGAGCATGGTAGGACAGTAGCATGGCCAAGTGACGGTGTAGTTGCGTGAGCAACGTTAGACCGTGCGGTGCTAGGAACGGTGTAATCACCGCAAACCAGCCATGTAGCGGTGTCATGTCTGGTGAGTTACCCACGAAACCACATGAGTTAGGTGCTAGTTATGCATGGTTGTAACCCACGGGTTTTGTGTATGTGAACCAGACTTCGCAGGACACGAGGCGGGGGACCCGAGCGGTGAGGCAACGGCAACGCCTAAGCGACGACGGGTCGGTTAATAGGTGTAAAGGTGCGGATTCCACCTGAGCCCGAAATCTCATGTTTTTGGAAGTAAAAGTATATATATGTATCCATGTTGTTTGACTGTTTGTGCATGATTTGCATGTAATTTGCATATATGAATTGCTATATTACATGACTATGGACAGGAAAGGAATTGGTAAGTAAATGACATGCATATTGGATGGTTTTCTTATTGAATGGCTGAATTGGAATGGAAAGGAAATGGTAAGGATGTACTATTGTGTGATGAATGGCATTTGCATCTTTGGAAAGCGGCGTCATGAACCGTTGTTCCAAGGGCCGTGAGATAAGCGCTTATGTTCCGGGACTCATGATTGAGGGGGTAAATGTCCTCAGCATTAGTACAAGTTTGATGGATCGATTGGTAAGGCCGTTGGCAAACCCCGGCGTGGGTAAATCGCGGTCTATTGTATTGGAATGAATTGCAAGATGAATTGATATAGAACCAGACATGTAGAGTGCATGGTTAGGAACCAAATTATGGCTGGCTTTCGTGTATTCTTATGTTATTTGATTTCCTAACCCTAATTGGCTGGCTATGCACTGCATGATGTTTCAAATGATTTTATGGCTGAAACTTATATTATGTAACGCTATTTTCTTATGCATTCGGTTGCGTATTTAGTTCCGCAACATGAAGCTTCGGGTTCATGAGTGGCTGGAACTAAATACCGCACTGAGAAATGGTTCCCTTTCTCACGTTTCCATGTTTTCATGGGTTCCAGGTTGGAGGCCGGGTGGAGTGCAAGGAAAGGATAAGCCTAAGTAACGGCCATGTTTTGCTATGCTTTTGAGCGTGTTGTATAATTGTTTTGCCATGTAGTTGTGCTTGTATATTATGTAAATGCTTGACTTGTGTGTTTGCCATGATTAATCTGTTATGTGCATGGGTTGGGACTTGATAAACTGAAGGGAACGGGTGCCTTTATGGCTGGATGTTTACAAATACAAGAGAGGGCATGCTGAAATTTTCATTTACATGATGTACAAGCAGTGTTTGTTGGTCCTGGGACAATGTTGCTGCCATAAGTATAGTAAATGCATGGTAAATTGTGCTGAAAATAGGATGGTAAGCCTTGCGGCTGCACGCGGCGCGTGTAGTCGCGGCGGGATCTGTCATGCCCGGGGCAGCGGGGTGTGACAGCTATCGTGCTTTGAAACCAGTTGCTCGCATAGCATCCGTCTCCCTCCACAAACCAGGTTCGTATCTTCTTTTTTTTCACGTTATTTTTTTTCATTTATTGGCACGAACCCTATTTTGAATGTGCGTGCAGATTACTAGAAGAAAATTTGACCGGTGTTTGCATCTTTATTTTTTAATTATATTTTGACCCTTAACATCGGGTACAATTTGAGATAGCTTAACCAGGTTTAGTTAATTTTTCTGAATTTTGATCGATTATTTGGTCTATTTCAAATTTAGGGATGTGGTTTAGGTATAATCAAGGTTGTTATGCTCAATTAAACTTCTATCCTGATAATAATTTAGCTTCTTCAATGTTCAAAATTGCAACAAACGCTTGTTCTAATTGGTATTTGAAGCTCTCAAATGATGGGTGTTGAATTGTGTTGTCATTAGTAAGTTTGATTATGGGACCAAGGGAATTAGAAAATAGTATGGACCAATAGCTTATGTGTGATAAGCTAGCCAGCTGATACAATCTAAAATGGCTGGTTCAGTCGGAATCAGTATGGTTGAATAAACAATTTCATCTTTACAGACTAGCTGGTCAACTATTTAACAGCTGAGTTTTGCAACTATTTAATCTTTTGTGCAACTGATTCATGACCAAGGCTTTCGTTGTCATTTGTTAAACACTAATTTTCTTTAATTTTTTAATTACAGCCCTCAATATCAACGGCGAAGAAAAGAAGCACATCGAACGCGAGTCAAAGTGCATCATCACAGATTGTGTACCAGTATAGCGGGTTCGATTGAGAAAAGAGTGTTACTGGCATAGATCGTGTGGTTGGTTTTATTTATTTGTGTTGTTATTTTATTTATTGAGAAAATCATGGATGTAATGGATTAAATATTCTTAGTTATTATGCTTGTGTTGCTTGTTATTCACTGTGTATTCAATGTTTCATGGTATTGATGTTTCCTATTACTATTGACTGAGTGTGTCTGACTTATTTCATTACAATATATATGTATACATACTCAATACTGCAGTCCTTACAAAATGGCATCAGTAAAATTGAGTTAAATTGAGTCCTGACAAAAAGACATCAGCAAAATGGCATCAATACTGCACATTCAATTTCTGTTTCTCTGGTTTCAATTTCTTCTTTTACAGAACCTTTTACCCCTTGTGTTTTGATAATTTTTCAATGAAAATTGAGTTCATTTTAGAGAAAGAGAGCCATCAGTTAAAAAAAAGAGTTAAATTGATGCTTCTTATATGTACATTGAAACAACACAGTAGAACATAGACATAACATATAGTGAAACAACACATGAAACAACATATGCAACAGTCTGATTCTCTAATCCCCAATATCTAATTAAAGTACAGTGAAACGACACATTTAATGTAATAGCTAATTAATAAACAACACATGAAACAGCTATACTGCAACAAGCATCCTCCATTAAACAACACATATAACAAGCATCATCAAATAGCATATAGCAGGTACACAATATAGAAGATACAAGCATACAACAGCAGCATATAACAGGTACACAAAAGGGCTAAACTAAACTAACAACAACATATAGCATGCATTCCCCAATATCTAAACTAACACATATAACAACAGCATATAGCGTGCATTCCAAAATATCTAAACTAAACTGCTCTCAACAACACATATAACAAGCATCAAGCGCGAATCCTCCAACAACAGTCTGTTTGACCTGAAAAGCAAACAAAACAGTAAGAAAAATTGTCCTTTTGACACAGTAAGCAAATAAGGGTTAATTGTAGTTTCCTTAAGAAGAGAGACACATAAAAGCATCTAGCTAAACTACACTGTACAAGTATATAATCAACCAACATCAAAACAAAAGTAAAAAACTAGTACCAGCAAAAGTAACAGTTTGCAAAAAATTGAAATTGAAAAGGGTTAGTTCTGTTAAAATTTCAAAGAGAGACTAAAACTACACACTGTTTTGTCATTGTGGTTTTTTTTCTATTAAAAGCCACTTGAAGAAGTTATCTGTAAGAGCAGTTCACTAATGGTACCATGCCAGTAGAAACTACACACTGTTTGGCTTCAGTCGAGTTAAAATACTAAACAAACTAAATTGATCAATAAGTTCTCTGTAGTTTGTAATATCTTAAAGAAACTAAGTAATTGGTGTCGAAAGGTGCGATCAAAGACAAACCTGCTGGAGTGTCGAAAGGCGCCGGACGGAGGTGGTGTCGAAAGGCGACAGAGGTGTGCGTTCTCTTGGTTTGTGCGCGATTTAGCGAGAGGAGAGAGGAGCTTAGGGTTTGTGGTTTTGATTGAGAGGAGACGAGAGAGCAGAAGAACTTAGGAGGTTCCTGGTATTTTATCGACAGGACATGAGCTTAGGGTTTGTGATTTCGATCAAGGTTTTCTCAATCGAGAGGAGAAGAGAGAATAAAGGTCTGATTTGCGAGAAAGAGAATTGATTCGATTTGGGTTTATTCTGGATCGAATGTGTTAGATTGGTAAGGGTATAATAGTCACATATTTATTTATTTTTTATTTGACAATTATTTATATTGTAAAATATTGTAAAAGGGTAAATATAAAAGGCGTTCGTAATTTCGGGGGGTAAAATTAGGAGTTTGAACTTTCGGAGGGTAAATTTATTATTTCCTCAATTCTGAGGGGTACAGAAAAAATTTTCCCTTATTTTTTCTGCCATCATTTTGGACTAAGGAAAATTGGAGAAGATCAAATTTCCGCATCAAGATGTCTTCTCTATAAAATTGTAAGTTCTAACTTATGAATTTATTTAATTTTATATGAATTACGTGATCCTTATTAAGTAATTTCAGATTTAGAAGTATTATTACGAATTAATATTTCAAATATCTAACAGGATGTGTATAGGTTTATTTTATAATTGCTGGGTCCAATCAGATAAATCTTAGGTGGAGATATGAAAACCTCGTTATATTTCTGTTTACCAAAAAAAGAAATATTAATTGGATCTCTGTCGTAATATTTTTTATTGAAAATTATGTGGGTGTTAATTTTGCGAGCCAAAAAAAAAAGTATTCTGCTAATAAACAGTTAATTGATCTCTGTTGTAATTTATGCTTTTCACAAAGTATGAATGTGGAATGATGAAAGTGACGTGAGGGGAAAAAAAGAGGAAACAAGAGCAGCTTTACTTTCTTCAATCCTACGCTCTCGTCGATAAGGTAATTGATGATATTGAAGAAAAGAAAATGTGCTTGTTTAATGAATTTAACGGTACAGGTGTTCAGAAAAAGAGAACGAAATTTCTAAAATTTGAAAAGGACAAGACAACACGGGAGCCCACTGAAGAAGACAAAAGCAGCATTAACATTTCACACCAGTGGTGCTATTTGCTCCAATTGAAACCAATTGAACCGTTCACAGAACTAAGGGCCGTTTGGATTCTCATGAAATTTTGGAGAATTTCATCTTCCTACTATAAATTTATTATAAACAATTCAAATTCTTTATAAAAATATACATTTTTCAATAAATTTATTCTTAAAAATTGCAACTTCTTCAAATTTCTTAAATTTCTAAGCGATCCAAACGGTCCAAAAAAATCATCAATCTGCACATATTAGATCTAAGGTGTATGCGTGGACCAGGAGCAGGGGAACAGTGCGCCATGAATGCTAACGTGCGAGGAGGTCACGTGAGGTGAGAGAGAGAGAGGGACAGGATCCAAGGTTAGATCTCGTCTAAGGCTCGGTGCCCCACGTAGTTTTTTACAAGTCAAGCTCGGTGTGGGCCCCACTTCTGATAGGGTTCTCTCCCTGTTTGTTTGTTGTTTTGGAATGAGGTGGCTAGCTGCCTAGCTCTAGCTTGATATTTGCCGTATGTAATGTAGAAATCGAGATCTGCTGCTGCGCGACACCGCGTGTCGCGCGGTATTCTGGCCGTCTGATTAAGATCCAATGGACAAGGGAGCTCCGTACATGTAACCTAGATTGATAGGCCCGTAAAAAGTGAACCATCCGATCAATATCAGACGGCTCGTAGTGCGCGACACGCTGTGTCGCGCAACAGCAGAGTCGGATTGTGTAATGTAGTTCTACACTTCTTCTATTATGGTAGAGTTAGGGTTTTCTAGTATCAATTCTTCCCAAATTTTATTTAATTTTTAGTTTCGGGGGAAGAGCGAAGCGCCGCTCTGCGCACGCTGCACGGTGCTTCTGTTTTTTTTTTTTTTTTTTTTTTGATGAACACGGTGCTTCTGTCGTAGCCACTTCTTTTTCGTTTTATAATTTATCACTCTTTTATTTATGGTAGTTACTGTTAAAAAATATCGCCTATTGATAAATTTTTACGGTGCGTATCTACGTAGATCCGTTTGACGGTGATTAGATCGACGGATATATGTACGATTTCTTTCAGCTTTTTAATGCATATATACAAAAAATCTTAATTTTTAATATCTCAAATATTGAGTTACTGGATGAACAGTGACATTTACATTAACAAATAATAAAGATTTTTAGGCAATATATGTTCATTATAAAAATTATTATATTATATCATTATGCCTGTAAACTGCACTATTGAATTTACATTAACACTTCGATATATGTTTATTCTTCGTGGTTTTATTTTACACGAATTCTGTGATGAACTAATATTTTAAAGAAAACCGAAGAGTAATAAAACTTCGTTAGAAACCATAGGTATGACTCAACAATCCTTCTTGTAAAAATATATGTGATTGTGATGCAAATATAATATAGGAAAATTGACGATAATAAGAACGATCTTAGATGTTATCGGTTAATAAATTTTTTAAAATTACCCGATTCACATCATGAAATCCTTCACATTATGCTAGACAAGTTGATACAAAGGGCACATACTGGACTGGTGGGTGCTGCGTGAGGATATTAATCCCCTCCGAATTTTGTTATTTTTATTACAAACAAATTCAACTATTTCAAATGTACATCCAACTTTGTGGAATTAATTAACACCTTGCGTCTCTACCCTATTTTCCCACCTTGGGAAGGTGTGGGAAGAAGAGAAGAAGAGAAGAATTGAGAAGAAGTATTGGGAAGTGTGTAACTTTGTGAAGAATTTGGATTGTTTAAATAGATTTATTCTCTTATTCGTTCTTCCCAAATGGAATCCAAACGGAGCCATTATGCTTCTTTACTTGCATTATGAGACAAAGCATATTGAGTGATCCAGTTTTTGCTTGCTTGGTGTTAATGTAAAGGCTGGTAGAGTTAATTTTTTTTTGAGAAATTCTTACCTATGAGTGGAGAGGGAAAGGTCAATATTAATTGTTGCTTGGTATACTTTTCTGAAATTTTGTTATTTTTTCTTCAGAAGCTTAGGTATTGAAAATATTTCAATCTCTGACCCGAAGAATTTAGTTTGGTTAAATTAACCAGAACTTACTATTGGTATAAGGGTATATATAAAAAAAGGATAAAATTAGAATTCCTTTGTTGAACACAGGATGAATTTGTGTCAAAATTATATAGTTATTTTTGTTTATTTAAATTTTCTTGATTCTACAATATTTCTGAGATGCTGCAAAGAATATGCTATCATGTTTATGTTGCGAATATTCTTTTTCCTTTCTTTTTTTGTTCGGTACAAAAATTTCTATTGCTGTCTACAATGGCCGCAAATGTAAATAGCCTTTTTATTATCACAATTGTTATGTTTCTTATCAGAAACTGTTTTTCTTTCAGGTTGCCCTTGCAATTAAAATCAAACAGGAAATGTGATGGCGCTTGCAATTGAAATCAAGCAGGGAGTGCGACCATCGCACTTGCAATTGGAATCAAACAGTGAGTGCTATCATGGTAATTACAATAGCCACATTGTTTGAAAATTCAGTGCCGGTAAATATCTGTTATCGATATAAGCAAGATTATGTTGGTGTGAACTCTCCTTAGCCGGATTGCAGTAGGTAATCCCACCGATATATAAATTTTCTACTTTGCGTTCTCAATACTCTAATCATTCTGCAAGGTATTACATTTGTGTTTAGTGTATCCAAGAAATATAAAAAATTGGCCAATGAATTATTATTCCTATACTTTCTATTATTATCGAAAAATAGTTCCATTTTGGCTGGCCCAATCTTTTTTTTTGATTCACTGTTTTAAGCAAGTGTTTTTATGTGATACTTTGAGCACTTTCATAAGCTTATGCAAGTATTGCAACAAATAATTTCGTTGCCGTTACAATTTTTGGCATTTAAAGTATTGTTCAGAGGTCCATACAAGATTTGAATCAAAGAAAATAAAACGTTACTATATTTGATGACTGTATTTTTGTAAAACAAATAATCAATCTACTTAGTAAATGTTCTAGATATGTTCTCAAATGATACAAGTTAATTATTTGCTTCATCTTGATATAATGTCCCTTTTTTCTGAAAATGCCAGTTAAATCATCAACAATCTCAGAGATTGCATCAACAATATCAGAGATTGTTGCGAGCCATAGTTGTTCACGGGAAAAGTACCTACTCCGGACGAATGAAGCTTCTCTCTCCTTGGACTGTTAAAATGGTAGGTCCTTGGATTTCTTTTATAATTGAAAGTTTAGTATTATGATTAGAGGTTTTTTTTAAAATGAATTGAAGAAATACAAAAAATGAGCAATGAATTATTATTACTCCTATAATTTCTGTTATTATCATGATTGGTGTTTATAAGGTTCTGCATTGAGTATAACCTATAACTACTCCAGTACCAAGTTAGTAGGCACTTTTCAGGCATTTTCTGATTTGTCTCTTTATAAATTCAATTTTTTTGTGAATTCTTTAATGCATATTTTTTTATCTATGAAAAATAATAAAATGAGGTAGGTTGTCGGATTGCATACTGGTACAGGCTCTGTACCAGTGAATACAATATGGATAAAATTGGTACCAATTAGGTGCTGCCAGTTGGAGATTGTGCAATTGGTAAGGATCATGTTTTAGTTGGTTGTATATGTGGGATCACTCTCATTTAAAAATAAAAAATAAGGCAATTTAACTATTGTAAATGTTACTCGCGATCGTCCTAACTTGACAATTCTACTTGGATGTGTACCATTGGAGCATGACCAACAAGAAATTTATTTAGCTAGATGAGCAATTAAAAAAAGAAACAATTTTACTATTATAGATTTTTTTTATCCTGATCTGTGCTACCTGAGAATGCATAATATTTCTTATGTTTTTATTGTATGTGTGATATATATATTTCCGTAACTCATTTATGCATATTTCAATTTTTTGGCAGGAAGGACTTGCATATATTGAGCTGGTCTATCATTTAAGTTGGTTAAAGAGTGTTGGATTAGAAATATTATGCGTATATTGAGCTGATCCACCATCTAGGTGCATATTTCAATTTTCTTGCTCTGGTCAAGTGTAGAAAGAATGAACTAAAATTAAATTGTAACTCTGTAATTTAGATTTTTCTGCTCTTATAAACAAGAAATAAACAAATAATTAATAAACAAGAAAGACACCTAAATTAATAATACAATCATCTTAGACTAATCATTTTCACGCGATACAATAGCTAGTGTCATTCAAAACAGATCGCATAAGAAAATAATGATGCAGTGCAGAGAGCGTCAGAAATAAAAGTTGAAAGACACAGGCATGGAAAGATTCTAGCTAAAAAGAGTACAAAAAAAATGAAAATAACATGTAAGCACGCAAGCTGAAGCTTCATTCCATATCTAAGAGCAATTAATTAAAAAACCTAACAAAATATCTGTAGAGAATCAAAGCTAAAGAAAGTGAAAAATAATGGCTTTATAAAGATAGAGCTCCCTTCAATCCAAAGAAAGATCAGAAAAGGCTGATACAGCTCCATGATTATGCAAGCCACAAACCCATCTCACAAATCATCACTCTCGCTTTCTATTAATGGAGATCTGAAAACCTCTCTCAACTAAAAATGAGATGGGGCAGTGGGAACCATAACTAAGCAGCTGTAATAATAATAAGGATAATAAGGATAAATATAGATATTAATATCAATATTAACTATAGTTAATACTACCGTGGCTGTGGCGCAGAGAGGAAATGGGAAGAATGAAGAATATATAGGCGGTTTTTTATAGAAGAGGGGATGGGACTGGTAGTAGGAGTAGGTCTGTGGGAGTAGGAGTAGGGTTAGGGTTAGAGTTAGGATTGGAACTTAGAACCAATCCGAATGACACTTCCTTTCAATGGTGGGCTGTGTAATTTGTGCTTAGGCTAAAAAGGCCTGTTATTGTCCAGATTGGTTATTATTGGATTTTAATTGGGCCTATACTCTGTCTCGCCATTTGTGATTTGTGCAAGAACATACGAGGGACGGAGGGATCTTTTCATTATATATATTAAAAAGAAAGTCGATCGGATATATATATTAATAAGAAAGTCGATCCGGTCCAAAATGATTTGAAAATTACACATACAGGCAACCTGAATTTGGTTCGGAAAGCTGGATTAAAAATTGCTTAATTAATAATCGGGTTGGAATCAAATAGGCGATGATGTCCATTTAGAAGTTATGATAACTTCAACGGGGTGGGCTTTATACCTAAAAAATTAATCAAAAAAAAAGAAAAACAACAACTTCAACGGGCTAACGGGCTGTGCTTTAGCTTTTGGTTATGGACATTGATACCGCATGCGAGCATGTCTTTTGCTATATTCAACATTGATACCGCATGTCTTTTGCTATATTCCACAAAGGAAGACGATGACATGAGATACCGAAAAAAATAATAAAAACTAGTTCTAATCTCGCGCGTTGCGCGATTCATTTCTATCCGAATATCTTATAAAAAGACTTTTTTAATGAGTGTGGATATGTTCTGAAAAATTTTGCAAACAAACATGCAATATTAGGATCATTATCAGAATAAAATGAAATGGCAGACTACTAAACAAACACTAATGTACCCAAGAGAGCATTATGGTATTCGCTTGTGCATACCATTAAGACCTCAGAAATACGATTTTAACAAAAGAAGAACATTACAACAGTAACACAAAAAATGACATAAGTAAAAAAATTACCAAAATTACGTATGCGTTGCAAAATATTCTAACGTGCAAGTAATTTTGATGCTCGAGCCAGCAAAACAAACCTGCTAAAAGTAAATTGCGAAAAATAATACCACAGAAAAAAGAAAGGCATATTAACTTTACATAAAATAAGATTGTTTACACTGATGTGTAGGGCTTTCTACAAATCTTTCGTCAAGATATAAAAAAAGGGAATATAAACTATCTACAATCAAGGCACTTCTACTTGGAAGCATCAGCCTCATCTATTAATCATCAATTGGTCTTTGGTATCAAATTGAATCGCTTTTAATTTTTAAGTCAGATAACAATTCATCAAGTAAAATCTCTCCGAGTACTCTGCAAAGTTAAAAAGAGCATTAAATTAACCTACATATAATACAGCATTTAGACGTGACTTTGATGTATTAACCATACAATATTGAACTACATAAAAAGTGTTAACCATACAATATTAAACTACATAAAAAGTGAAAAGCGTGATCTTGTGGTGTATCCTTTTTATTTTTCTTTTTCTAAGGCCTAATTAACTGGGGCTTCAAAAATTAATAAATAAATTGATATAGTAAAACTAATGATCATTGTCACCTTATTTCTCATCTCATAAGCACGAACCACTTTTTTATCCATGACTGACGAAGCAATTGCATCCGGCGTGATGCCAGAATCCACCATTTTCTGCGATAGCTCCCTAACCTTTTCAATTTGAACTCGCATATAGTACCCCTCTATCAGAAGCGTGTATGCCTGCACATCGGGTCTTAAACCTTTTGTCAGCATTTCGTCAAACAACTCATGTGCCAAAATTTAAAACGAAAAAAAATGATACCTGAGACATACAGCTCTAATACTGTAAATTATCACCTTGTACTGTAACAGTCAATCAACTCTCATAAAAATGGAAAAATTGGATGATGATCCTGCAAACCTCATTATAGCCATTCTTTTATAGTTTTATAGCTACATACCATTTTCTATAGTGTAATTTGCGAGAGATAAACCAAACAACTAATTACATCAAATTTATCATGTCGGTAGTTTCCGAGAAAAAGAAAGAGTAATATACCCAAAAATACGGCCAAGAATATGATAAATGATTATATCTAAACAAAGTAAATAAATATGAATATAAAATGAACACCTTCAGCCTTGAAGAAATCAAAGTGCCTTGTAGCCTTTTGACCTGAAAATGCATATAAAGATGAAATAATATCACAAAAAAATTAGAAGAGAAAATGCTTTACAATGGCAGACCTATTTGAGGAAATGGTATAAAACCAGGAAAGAAGCAATAAAAAGGCACAAATTACTAATACAATCATCCTACAAATGTTCCCAAAGTAAAGATTTTTCCAATATTATTAGAACATGCATCTTCCAACTGTTCCAGATTTGCCCTTTAATGAGAATCTATTTTTTATCTTTTAAGTTCAATTAGTCACTCTTACTTAATATTAGTTTATTTGCAAATTAAAGCTACCATAAATCTAACTATAGCTAACAATGCAATAACAAACTAATTTGTCAAAACCAACTGATTTGATTCTTAGCAGTAGTTTGCAAAGCAAGGTGGTAGCTAATTGAATGTATATCGTATTAATTTTAGTTTCTGAAGCACATAATAGTGGCCTAAATTGACAAAAACCAATGACAATTAGAAAGCTAAAAGGCCAAATTTCATACATTCTTTAAATTTTCTAAGATATGATCTATAAAGAGGATTGCTTTACTGAATTGATTAGAGATGGATTTCTTCAGAAACATACTAATTAGCTCGCATCTTTCCGATCAAAAGCATAAGATCAGTCAGCCAACTTGAGCTACAATAGCAACTTTTACAGTTCACCTACAAACTGAAATCAACAGAAAGAAGACATGTAATAGGGCAATAGTCAAACAATGAGGCATAATTATTCTAAAGTTTGAACATATACAGTAATCTCACAAATTGATGTCATTAATGTGAGATGAACTATAAAAAATACTCTGATCAGTCAAATAATTTCACTTTGAAAAAGGAACTGGATTTTTTTCACAGAAGGGGCTACATCACCTCCTCTATTGAAGTTCTTAAATAGAATACATCATCACATATATGGTTGAAATTTCTGTCTGGATCATTTCTTGTGGGTAAGTTCTCTCACTTGGGTTGGTTGAACTCCTTGCAACCAATTAGATAAACTTGGTAAATAGATTGCCTTTTAAACAAAAATAAGAACATCACTTGTAACTAATCTCATTCAGTTTAATAGATCAACTTTGACAAATAAATATGGATAACTAAATAAATTTAGAACTGCAAATTGCATACTGAAAATCAGAAATTTGGAAACACAAAGCAAATACAAATTGAATAAAAATTTAGTAATGGGAGTAGAAATAGCAGAAAGGATGAAAGAAAAGAAAATAGATAGAAAAATGACAATACAACAAAAAAGAAAGAGGAAGGAGCACAATACTTTTCACTGTGAAGCGCTTCCTCCCATCTTCTGTGCCCCTCTTTCCTGAAAGCAGCAAATCTGTCAATAACCAAAGAAAAAAATTACGGGAAACAAAGAGAAAAGGGAAGAAACTACGACCTCTGACCACCACGGAGAGGAAGAAGAGCAGAAAAAAATAGGAAAATCTAAGGCATCTTTGTCTATCACTCTCTGTCTCTCCCAATCACAGAATAATTTGTTTTCATGGAGGAGGAAAGAAAGAGAGACATCAAGAAGAGGAGATGAGAGAGACAGGGGATGACAACACCTCACCTCTATTTATAGTCAGAAGGCCCAGGAACATGTCAATGAAGATTGTAGTCTCTGAAATGGGTAAAAGAAATTTTAAATTTGTAGCAAAAGCTTTTCTAATACTACACTGCTACAGATTCTTGACATTCATCTTTTCATATTTGAATCAAACATGGAATTCAATTTTGTAAGTTTATTACCTTTTGCTAATAAAGTTTGGAAGGAACATAGAATATATATAAAAGGTCAAAAACAAATGATTATGGCTAAGTGAGGGAAAAATATAATCATATATGTTATGTTTCATACCTGAACAATGATGATTTATGGATTATCAAAGTAGAATCATCACAACAATTGTCGAGGAAAAATTAAGAAAAGAACTTTTGCTAAGAAAAAAAATTTTAGAACCAAAATTGCTTAAATATCTCATGGAAATATATATTTTAATAAACTGACCAATTTGTATTAAGTTTTTGCAATACAGAAAAATATATATAATTTTCTCATAAACTGAAGTACTCAGCAACTCGGCATCATTGGAAATGTTTATGGTAACTGTGTCTATCTCAGCTATAGAAGAATCGATAAAAATTGGAGAGAAATTGTCATGCCATATTTACTATCTTATGCTAAATAATGAAAAAATACACATAATTAAACAGATAGAACATAACAACACAAACTACATGGCTAAGCAAGACAGAACTTAGAGTTTCTTTCAATCCTTCTTTTTAAAATTAAGAAAATAAGGCATTCAATGAAATACCTGAGTAGTACAATCCATTTTGTCAAAAGTACGCTCGCAGCTCATCAAGCGTTCATTATGCCATTTCTAATCACATGCATGCAGAAAGATAATAAAATCTCATAAAAAATAAAGTAAACTGAGTCCTATATTTGGTAAAACACATTGCTCCAGCAGATGATGTGTTTGGCTATTCGAGCAATTGTAGTTTCAGTTAAATTTTAATTTAGGAAGAAAACACATGTGGTTTGGTATAATTGAGATGTAGTTTTCCATGTAGTTAGCAGCTTTCAACATAGTTTATTCTCTATAAATGAGATGCACTTACCCATGTAGTTTACTATGCAAATGAAGTTACCTTGAAAAGCCGAAAAAAGTTATAATGTCGGCAGAACAACAACGCCAGTATTTTCTGCGACAAAAACAAAAAATAATATAGATTTAATTGTTCGAGTGACTTGTTCGAATATATGTGTTATGCTTATATGTCAGTCTTTATTGATCAAATTATGTGTTATGCTTATATGGTTCATGAAATTCCAGCAAAAAAAAAAATACAACAATTCTTTTATTGAGAATTAATGATCAGTAAAAATGCATAGAATGCATCAAAATATTTCAAAAATGCCCTTAGTTGTTACACCTAAGAATCAAAGAGAGAAATAATGCTTACTTTCTTAAAAAGTATAAATTAATTGGATCTATGCCTGAAATTTTGTTTCCACACTGTTTTTTAAAAGTGAGCCTTCCATAAAAAAATACGTAAGAATACCAGGCAATGAATTCAATATTAGTTACTCTAATTATTATGAAGAATCAAATAAAAATTACTCTAATTATTATGAGGAATCAAATAAAAATACTTGCCAACTTGAGCAAAAATAGATCATGTGCAAGATAGAAACCTGTTAGCAATTTTTCAAAAAAAATTGAAAAAAAAATGTCAGTATACATGGCAAGCTTTAAACAATAATTTGAACCCAGTCCTATTGATTTGATTTGAAATGTGAACCTGAGCTAAGAAATGAAATTGCATCGTAAATATGTGAAAATAACAATTTGGTTCAGCTAATTTGTAAACATTTTGCTAAGATAAATTACTGGTAAAACTTCTTTTGGCCTAAGTCATGTTGCGCCAATATATCTTCAATGAAACTGCAAACAAATTTTTTTCAAGAAAAAAATAGAACCACATTAAATGTTAATAGCTAAATGAAGAAATATATTAACGAATAAACATAACACTCCAGTAAAACAAAACATATTTAGTAGAACTAACAGTACAATAAGATAGAGAGGAATACACTCCACTACTATCGACACAAGAGGAGAATGAGGTGCAAACATGGGAGGATCAATCATAAAAAATATATGCATTAATAAAAAAGTAGAAGAGAAATGGCATAAGAGGCAGTGGAAAAAAGAAAAATGCAGAAGTCTTTACTACTATACAATGTCTTTACTAAAAAGCAATACCCCTAAATTGAAGAACATGATCCTCAAGACTCGTTTTGAAAGCCCTTCTTTCTGCTCCTAAATCAGAAAATAAAGACATTTTAGAAATCTCTCTACACACAAAAAAATATGTGTTAAGACTTAAGAGAGATGAAAGTCAATCAAAACTCAAGCAATAAAGTAATAGTAAATTGAACAAATTTACCAGTAAAAAAAGTCTTTTCTTCCTCTTTGGATCGTCACCTTCCTTTGCCTGCTTGACAATCGTCTCCTCAACCGATAACTTCTCCGCGGTCCGCACGACATCCAGAGGAAGTCAGAGAAGCTCTCAATCCGTAACCCTGCAAGGCATAGAAGAAGGGGAAAAAGTAAAGAATCAATCCAATACACAGTCAAATAAGAAATCGCAGATAGAATACAGAAATAGAGGATAACTCACCAGCTTGACTGCTTGAGCATAAGGAGAAAGAGAATAAAGAGAACACAAAGAACCAGCGAGGGGAGCCCAAAAAAATGGTAGGGAAAAATGAAACGGCCGTGCAAAAATCGAAGAGCTACCAGGCACAGTGTCTTGTATACACCCAAATTGCACGACCACAACACCAAGGGCGAGTGAGAGGAACAAAAAACACTGAGGAGAACAACACCAAGAGCACGAAGAACGTAGACCTCGAGCAGATGTGCCGGCCCACGTAGTGTTGATCGCACGGAGCCACGGAGCAATCGATAGCAAAGAGAGAGGATGAAGAAAGCAACCAATGAAATCATTGGTCGGTGGGAAAGGTGGGAGAGTGTATGGAGGAGTTGTATGTACAGGGAAGAGAGAGACGCAACCTTACCTCCGTCATGTCATCTGACGAACAATCGAGAAGAACCCAAAGACGGTCAGATCGAGACAATGAGAACGAAACATCGGCCAAGATTAATCGAACTAAAGCAAAGAAGCTACTCGAAATAATCGGCCAAAAGCACAAACGGCTCAGATAAAGCGACTAAAATCGGACGGACTGGATTAGAATACTGTACTAACCACAGTAACCACGTGCAACTCACGCCGCGCAAAATTTATATACTTCTAATACATCCTATATAATAAAAATCATTGTCACAAAACATTAGTTACATACTTTTATTATCACATAAATTGTGAAACTTAAGGCCTAATTTAAAACATTAAGTAAAGTAATTGATAGATGATCTCTTTTATCTTTTAGAAATCAAATAACTCAGATATCCTCTAAGAACGTTGGAAAACTCTTCATTAAATTGCAAAATGCATCTGTTGCTGCCACGGCTACGAGAGCCTTTTGGGTGCTCATGAATTCTAGGCACTTTGCTTTGAGATGATAACAATTATATCGTTCTGCCAAAATTAATGTATTTGCCACAATGCTCGCGTCGAGATTCTCACGTAGTAAATCTGCAGACAACAACTTCAATCTTTCCAAATCGTACCTAAATTTTAGAAATTTATAGATATCAATATTAAAATGATTTGAATGTGTATGTTTGTATTATAAAGTAAGATAAAATAAGAAAGCAACCTGAAAGAGTAAGATACTAATTAATTACGTACCTATCTGCAGCGACGAGCAACTGCTGCGCCATTATTTTCAAATCTTGCTTTTCAAAATGAGGTAACGCATCAGAATAAATAAAATAAAGCATGGATTTGAAAGCTGCCGGTTCAATATCGTCAATCGTTATTGTTTTCTTCCACTTGCCCTTCACACAACCAAAGAACTTTGTGACGGCCAACCGGGCAGCAAGCACGCACCGATGGGCCATATCGTCAATCGTTATGGTTTTCTTCCACTTGCCTTTCACACAACCAAAGAGCTGTGCACTGAAGACGGCCGACCGGGCAGCAAGCACACACCGATGAGCCTTAAATCTTTCTCCTTTTACTACAAATGTGACATCTGACCCCTGTCCGCTCTCTAGTAGGTGAACCAAATCTGGGGTGAGGCTTGAGGGGGGAATAATAAGGCTGTAATTAGTAGTTCCCTTAGGATAAGTTACTACATCAATTGTGCACTTGATAGTGAAGACATCATCACGTAGATATTTAGATGTCTCAAATTGACTTCTTTCAGCACTAAAACCAAAGGTACATCCCTCCATGAATATACGTACTGATTTAGATGAAAAGCTAACGTCAGAGGGAGTACCATCCTGTTGAAGTACAGTGAATGAAAATCTTGCCTTCACATCAGCAGGACTTTTAAGTTGAAGGTAGAATGATATAAGATCTCTGTCTTCGATGGAATATCCGTCACTGTCGGGATAAAATCTAATTATCCAGTCATAACCGCCGATAGTGAAAACATGAGAGCAGATGAATTTTCCGATACCAATTCCTTTAGGGTGCGTTTGGATAGGTGTGGGAAGAAGAGAAGAAGGAAAGAAGTGGGAAGAAGTATTGGAAAGTGTGTAATTTTGTGAAGAGTTTGAATTGTTTATAATTTTTTTTCTTCTTCTTCCTTCTTCTTCTTCTTTCTTCCAACGATCCAAACGCACCCTTAGTGAGGGAATATCCCAAAATCTTTAACAGGTGTGATCCGGTTTCGGCCTCAAACTGAATTGTAGAGGTGGTCGTCGACGAAACCATATTGGAATATCTTGCACGGAAGGAGGGGGCTTATAATCTTTACGACAGAGGATTTTGTTTTGCTCGATAACTAATGTACAAATTACAAGCTGAAAAGCTGCATACGAAATGGGCTCAGCCAGTATGGGATAATGGGATGTATATATATATGAAAAATATATACTTTTTCGATGTATAAACCAAATCTGGCGTTTTTTATCTAGCACTCGTACACTTATTTTAATTGGAATGGAGTAATTAAGCTAGCTAGTGCTATTTTCCGTTTTTTATTATTAACACATACGTTGTAAGTGTGTTAGATTTATTTTTGTCAATGTTAATTTCTATTAGCATATTATTGTAACCTTGAATTTAGCATTCTAATTATTGATATTAATATTACCCTGAATTTAACAACCTTTTCCAATTTAATTTGCAAAATATCATTGATTCGGTAGTATGTTTCAGCATAAATTGTTACCAATATTGTAGTCAGTGATTTAAATAGCGAAGCCATGAACCACAATAGCCCCGCTATAGCGGTACGACTTGGTAGACAGCTACAGGATGCTAAACTAAAAGTGCCGCTATAGCGGTGTTCATTGGTATATAGTAATATTAATTAAAATTATATTTATTTTTGGCCTTTTATTTCTTATGGTGGCTATAATGGTAAAAATTAGAAAAATATCGATGCACTATAATGATATTTTAGAGAAATATAGGGACACAATTTATTAGTTGCTAGCATAGAATCAATATTACAAACACATCTTTGGCATATAAACTCTAAGAGACCTGATATAATATTAATTAAGTACAATGAGATTTGTCTATTGCAATAACAAATTGTAAAGTGTATGTGTTAAATTTAACTATAATTACATGCATATAATATAATATGATATTTAATTTTAATCAAAAATATGTTTATGATGTAATAAATAAGTACATTTGTACATGACCTGTGATTGTAGTAGCTGATCACATTTATATATAAGAGAAAATTTTTGTAGCTACATCTTTTTGTTTTTCTGAAAATTAGTTTTTCGGTTTTATCTTTTAACTCAAATACTATAGAAGGATTGCTAATACTGGTGTTGGTTATAAAATTATGACCTTTTCTAATCAACGTCTTATAACGATAGACAATAAATACTAAATTCAATAAGGGTGTGTTTGGATACATTGGGAATAAGGAAGTTGCATCTTTAGTAGTTAGATATAATAGTTTTGTTGAAATTACAATATTTTGATGTCAATATCTTGTCATTCTGAAAACGCTACGATTGGATTTCGCCTACGAAACGAATACGTATAAATATATATATTAAAAAGAAAGTCGATCGGATAGATATATATACATTTCTTCTGTTATAGTTTTTGCGCTCAATAAAGTTTATTTCAATGAGTTTGGCGACGAAACGAGAGGCAATCCGGTCCAAAATGATTTGAAAATTACACATACAGGCAACCTGAATTTGGTTCGGAAAGCTGGATTAAAAATTGCTTAATTAATAATGATTATTAATAATCGGGTTGGAATCAAAGAGGCGATGATGTCCTTTTAGGAGTTATGATAACTTCAACGGGCTGGGCTTTATACCTAAAAAATTTATCAAAAAAAAGGAAAAACAATAACTTCAACGGGCTAACGGGCGTGCTTTAGCTTTTGGTTATGGACATTGATACCGCATGCGAGCATGTCTTTTGCTATATTCAACATTGATACCGCATGTGTTTTGCTATATTCCACAAAGGAAGACGATGACATGAGATACCGAAAAAAATAATAAAAATACATCCTATATAATAAAAATCATTGTCACAAAACATTAGTTACATACTTTTATTATCACATAAATTGTGAAACTTAAGGCCTAATTTAAAACATTAAGTAAAGTAATTGATAGATGATCTGTTTTATCTTTTAGAAATCAAATAACTCAGATATCCTCTAAGAACGTTGGAAAACTCTTCATTAAATTGCAAAATGCATCTGTTGCTGCCACGGCTACGAGAGCCTTTTGGGTGCTCATGAATTCTAGGCACTTTGCTTTGAGATGATAACAATTATATCGTTCTGCCAAAATTAATGTATTTGCCACAATGCTCGCGTCTAGATTATCACGTAGTATAAAAAAATAATTTTCTAACAAAAATGAATAAGGTAGCATCAATAATACAACAGAAGCCATTACATTGGATCAACTGGCATTAAGCCCAGCTTCAATAAATTCTCAACCAGTACACATAGTACCAGTTGGGAAACAATACAGTAATTCAAATCTATGGCACTAAGTATAATGTTGCATTCCTAAAACAGAATACACCAGCATCAAACTCAAAGACTGTCAGGACTAATTTGGAGAAAAATCAAATGCACGGCACAAGAAAAAATAAATAAAAGAATATTACATTTTAAGTAAAAAAGCTTTAAAATTACAGCAGCAGACGATGTTCAGTGTAATCTCCCCTCAAAAAATAAAAGGCACAAACAATCACAAGAAACTACTTCGTATAGCACAATCATTTGTAGAATTATTAATAAAAAGAAATAGAAGAGTGACATGCTGAGTTGCTGTGGCTACGTACCTAACTTGATATGTACGTCCACCACTTGTAAAATCCAAAGCCGTAAACTGTTGAAAGAACAGCAATCCTCAGAGGATAAAATTTGAATCTGTAAAAATACATCACATGACATAAATATATCTTCTCAAAGCAATAGTTGTTTGCATAGAAAGCAATGAAGTTATATTAAATATGCATGCACTCCTAAAGTAATAAGCATTTCTAATTTTTCCTTTTATGGAAGTTCCAACTTGCTCCACAAAAGGTTCGACTTGCATGGAACTATTGCCATCAATCTCTAATAGCAAGTTCCAAAAAAAGGAACAAATTGCAATATGTAGTGATTGCAACAGAATTTTCACTATTGGAAAAACATATTATACATTTACAACCACTAAGGCATTTCCAACATAAACTTTGACCACTAATGTCCCAATTTTATAATTATATTTTGAGCCTGATTGAGAGTTCAAAAAAAGCTTAGGATAAAATGACATTGTACAACTCCAAAAATTAGCCAAAGAATAATCCTATCAATACCACAATCCAGGATATAATGACATGTTTGCATTACTAGTTTCCTCAAAACATCCAAATGTTCCTAAGCAGCCATTTGGGCCAAAACTCCATATTTCTTTTATAAAAGAAACAACTTCCATTCAACCCCCCCTATGGCATATTTAAAAAATATTAAATTATATTTAATTTAATTGGGAACTAAGCATACCACAAACAAGAAATAAACTACATAAAATTAGCACCGAGTGAAAAAAAAAGCACAAAAGAAACAATATGGTTTATTAGGAAAATTTTTATCAATGACAAAAATGTCCCTGACAATTTTAAAAAAGACAAAACAGCCTCAGAAATTTTAAAAAGAGCACAGCTATAGCGGTAATTGGAATGCCGTAATAGCTCAGCCCTATAGCGGTAATGCTATTGCCGCTATAGGGGGCTATAGCGGTAATAGCAATGCCGCTATAGGCTGTTTTTTTTTCTTTTCGGACTGACAGTTCTGTTTCTGCGTAGAAAAAGAAAAGTGCTTTTTTTGTTTTGGATTTTTCCTCTATTACGGCAATATCTTTGCCGCTATAGGGATTTTGTTTTTTTCATAGGTGGAAGATGTCCCCACGAAATTTGATGGGCTATTGCTTGTAATTTGTAAACAGAAAGGGTAATTAATTAATTAAAGGTGCTCTTCAATAATTGGAGCACTCGAGTGGGACCAGTGATTGCTTACGCCAAATTAATCTCATCGCTTTCACTTAAAATGGCACCGTACACGTTTAATTTTTACTCCACACACATCGCTTAATTTGGCAGTTCTATATTTTCATACGTCCATATTATATGCCATGTTGGATAATTTGGATGTTATTTTATAAAGTAATCATATAGTATTATCCATTTAAAGAAGTGGAAATTAATTATCCATTTGATTAACAAGCATGTTCACGGTCATATTCACATGGCCATATTCACGGTTATATTCATTGCTACGTTGTAACAAAATAATTAAAAGCTCATTTATTTATTTAAATAAATGTGGAAATAAATTATTTAAGCATAAAATATTAATGATTCTCAGAACGCAAACAAGATGTATCAAATATTAAAATAATAAAATCCTCCTCCACATGAAGAAATAGGTAGATTGAAGTGGAAAATGAAAATATCTATATTTGATTCGTTCAATAAACTATGTTGGGGCATAATGAGGTTGGTTCACATGGCAGGTGGTGGGCATTACGACAATAGATGTCAGCCCCCAGAAAGGAAAAAAAAAAACAAAATCCCTATAGCGGCAAAGATATTGCCGTAATAGAGGAAAAATCCAAAACAAAATCCCTATAGCGGCAAAGATATTGCCGTAATAGAGGAAAAATTCAAACCAAAAAAAAAAAACACTTTTCTTTTTCTACGCGGAAACTGAACTGTCAGTCCGAAAAGAAAAAAAAGCAACCTATAGCGGCAATAGCATTACCGCTATAGGGCTGAGCTATTACGGCAGTCCAATTACCGCTATAGTTGTGCTCTTTTTAAAATTTCTGAGGCTGTTTTGTCTTTTTTAAAATTGTCAGGAGCATTTTTGTCATTGATAAAAATTTTCCGGTTTATTAGATACCTCTATGGTTGTGTTATGGTACTCAAAATGCAATTTTTTCATAGGTTCACAGCCTTTTAATACACAGTAATTGATTTTCCAAGCACCATAATAATGTGGCCACTTCTTTAGCCTCTTTCAAAGGAATTTGGTTTATTAGATGATGCATATTGTGTTCGGTTAAACAGTTCAGGGTCAATGAAGGCACTTGAGTGAGAATAATAAATTTTCAACTGAGAGCCTAACTGGAGCTTCTTATTGCAAAGCTGTAAGAATATAATGGCCAAAACTATGATGCAAACATTGCATTGTGGCCTTAAACTAAAACAGTGCACAAAGGTGAATTATCTATTCAGTCAGTGACAGCCCAACTACCAATGCTACTATATTATAGGTAAGCTGACAATTTTAATTTGAGTTAATTAAGTTTTTTAGGTGACCAACAATTGGACTTAACATTATTTGTTCTTTTCCTTGACTACAGTCTAAGACCACTGGAGCCTAAATCTAGTCTACAGATCTAGCTTAGTTAATACTTGTAGACCAGTGATGACTAATTATTTACTCCCCAGTTTCTTTCTCATCATTGGATGATTATCCCCAAACTCCGATTCTGACAGATGTCCCTTTAAAACTAAACAGAAGACAAGGTCAAAAGGTAAGGGTACATAATAATTTCTATATGACAAGGTCAAAGTGATGTGGGTATATATCAATTTAAATAATACAGTTGGCTCCAATTTCTCTATAATTACAAGACAAAGCATTCAATCCCTAAACCAACTCAGACTGTCCAACATTCCTAACCCACCTAATTCTGAAGAATTCTAATTGGCAATGAAAAAGCACCGAATTTTTAGTTATTCCATCTAAAGAAGCACAGACAGTAATTTATGGAATAACACAAGAAATTACAAAGTTCAACAATTTTGATATCTTCAAAAAGAAAATAGTCTAGATCAAATATGATTTAGAATTTCTGTTGCTGCATTATTAAACTGTAAAACAAGCAACCACTTTAAAAAAATGTGAACATAACTTGTAAAGAGTTGAATAATTGATAACAAAAACGTTATTAGAATTAAAAATAAGTACCCAACCTTGGCAGAACATTAAGCTGACAAAAAAAAGTGTCATTTTTAAAATGTATCTCTCAGCGATTACTAAATTGCCAATTCACTAAATAAAGCATGGAAGCAACGAACGTTGCCATTTCAGAAAAGGAAAGTCCTCCAAAAAACTTTGCATTACCAGTATTTTCTAAAACCCAACTTTATGCATACTCTTGTACTCTCAGACAATACATGCTTGTATAAAATTTGATAGAGAGAAACACAGACAGTTACCTCAACGGTAACTTCAACAAAAATTTTGTAAGAAAAAAGCAAAATAGAAACATGACAGAGAGAGAGACATACTTCCAAGTATCATCGGCGCGATCAGCGGCGGCGGAGCGAGTGGCGGGCATGGGAGTGAACCACTGAGAGAAATCGCGATCGAAGAACTCCCAATCGGGGAGCAAGATCCCAGCCACAGCAAAGAGCCCAAAGGCGTAGGTGGCGAGCACCTTCTTGAACGACATGGTGGCGATTCCGACGAGCACCATCACCACGGCCAGCCCCACGAGACTCCGTTGTAGCGCCTCGTCGCGCCCCATCGGGACTGGAGAGGTCGAGCGCGCGCGAGAAACGGAGGAGTTTGAGGAAGGAGAGTGAGAGTTGAGGAAGTGGTGAAGTGGCGTGAGAGGAAACGAAGCGGGCATGAGAGAGAGAGAGAGTACGGCGCGCAGTTGGGTTCTTTTTTGTTTTTATTTGAGGCTTTGGCCTTTGGGTTTTGGTTCTCTCTCTTGCAGCAAGAGTCTTGCAAATTCAGATCCGCTGCCGCGCGACACAGCGTGTCGCGCGGTATTCTGGCCGTCTGATTAAGATCCAATGGACAAGGGAGCCCCGTGCATGTAACCTAGATTGATAGGCCCGTAAAAAGTGAACCGTCCGATCAAGATCAGACGGCTCGTAGTGCGCTACACGCTGTGTCGCGCAACAGCAGAGTCGGATTGGAGTCTTGCTGCTTTCGGAGACTGGGTGGGACCGTGCGACTGCTGTTGGTGGTTGAATTGTTAATAAATGAAGGTTCAGGGTTACTTATTTGAAGTTGTGGTGTTGAGTCGTGTTGCGAAAAGTAAAAATTGTAGTTCGAGTCTGGTCACCGACCCGGTGTGTGTTGCGTGCTGACAACCGAGTAGACCGCCCACAGAATCCCCCCACGTGTATATTGAAATCGATTTGCACAAGTTTAAATTATTATTTTCTTCCAAAAGTTATTGCATGATATTAAGCTAATGTTTCGCAATTTATAAATAAAAATAATTTTTTTATCAATATTTGTCATTTTTTATAAATGAGATCTAAGATTATTTTAAAATAAAATAGTATTTAGATCGACAAAATCTAGTGATCACCATTGGTACAAGTGCAGCAATTTTTAAAAAAAATGCAGCAAAATTTGATAATATAGACGTGAGACATGAATTTGTTTGCGATTAAAAAGCAAAAAAATTTCTGTTAATCGAATTCTAACTAAACATAATTTGAACATCATGGATGACAAAAAATAGTACTGATATACAGAATATTTGTTCATGGACTGTTTTTTTTTTCCAACCCCATTACAGATTTACAGTCGTTCGTAATTTTGAAAGAACAATATTTTTTAAATGAAAAATGTTCAGTCTAAAAACTGTTTGTCTACTTCACAAATTTTCTTTAATATTAATACAACAGCCATCCACATTCTTGTTGTTTTTTACCATGGTCTTAAAATTCATATGTTTAGAATATTAAATGCAGTACTATGCTTCTAGATTAACAGTACATTCACAAGTTCAAACGGCTTAGAACCGACGTGGCTGAATAAACACCTCAAAGGCTGTTATAAAATGATTTATGTGGGGTTGCTACGGGCTTTTTCTTAAAATAATTATTATGTGGGAGTTGGGACCTGTTTAATACATATCAAATTAACTTAAATTTTTAATATGCGCAAGCGTAACATTAACAACGTCTCATCATGGAAAAAACGAATGACAAATTTGTCTTCACTCTTGAATTTTTTTTTCCTTTTAAAAAAAAAGAATGGATTTGTTTTCGCCACGTTTCATAATTGTTCCGGAGCTTCAGCTACATTATCAAAAGGGTTAGTATACAATTTTGGGAAACATGGTGCCAAATTTGAAATTTCCGTAGTACTAGTCGGTCTACACTCTACACTGTACAATATAGCATAGTTTTTCAAAGTCGCACAAAATCCAGTGATTGTATGCAACTGTAAACTGTTGGTCGTTGGATGGGCCAATGCCACTTGAAAGAAACGCTCAGTTAATGTATTCCAACCATAGGCTCCGTTTGGATGCGTTGAGAATAAGGTAGGAAGAAGGAAGAAGGGAAGAAATTTATTGGGAAGGGGTAAATTTATTGGGAAGTGTGTAACTTTTGTGAATAGTTTGGATGGTTAGAAATAAATTTATTGGTAAAAAGTGGTTATTCCTTATTCCTTATTCCGGGAAGAAGCCATCCAAACGGAGCCATAGGGGAGTATAGAAACTCATGGAACGTCTCTTTCCACAATCTTCTTTTCAAATATTGGATAAATTTTCTCGGGTGTTTTCTCTATGGAAAGGAAAAAGAAACAAAACTTGGCTCATGGGAATGGCGTGTCTAGCATCCAAACTCATCACACTCAGTTATTCTTAAAAATAAAAAAGAAGAAGCTAAAATCAGTCGCGAAACATTTGAGTCTGTCAGGTGTGATTAAATCTCAATTTTCGTGATTCTAACAATCGATCTGAACCGTTCAATATGTTCTTCATATTGAAATCTCGTTGGAGACCAAATTTAATATTTTTCTGAATTTTTTTTTGATATTTTACAAAAATTTTAATCTAAGCAATTATGGACCCTTCAATAACAACGAATTTTTAAATTCTCAAAAAAAAAAGTAAAAAATTCAGAAAATATTAATTTTGGTCTCCAATGAGATTTCAATGTAGAGAACACATTGAACGGTTCAGATTAGCCATTAAAATCTCAAAAATTGAGATATAATTGCGACTGACGGATCGATCCGTCAGTAGTGGCTAATTTTAGTGAACCTCAATATATATATATATAGAGAATGGCTAACGTGACATTGATGACACGGAGGGTCTCGTGCCATCAAGTCATTTTTCGAGATCCAAAATTCAAATGGTCAATCCAAACAGTTTAAGTTGTTCTCCATATTGAAATATCTTTGGAGACCAAATTTTATATTTTTTCGAATTTTTTTGCTATTTATTATGATATTTTTAAAAACATTATGATTAGAGTATTTCAGGCCCTCCAATTTGAAAATATCATAATAAATGTCAAAAACATTCGAAAAAATATAAAATTTGGTCTCTAAAGATATTTCAATATTTTGATCAACTTGAACGGTTTGGATCGACCGTTTGACTTTTGAATTTCGAAAAACGAATCGATAGATAATTGATGGCACGTACCATCGATGGCGCGTTAGCCATTCTCATATATATATAAATCAAGAGTTCAAATCCCATCTGCATCTTTAATTTGAAAAAAAATAATGACAAACAACTTCATTTTTCTAAAAAAAAAGTGTTTACTTTTTATCTTGTTAGACGTGAACTCTTAATTTATTTAAATTTTAACCAAGCTTTTAAAATATGTTTTTTTTCAGTATGACGGTCCGGAGTTAATTTAACGGTGCGGCGTCTTTTCGATGAAAAAACATCAAAAAAACGGTATATATATGCGAACATATGTGTCAAACTAATATGTATTTTCATGTACTATATTACATTTATATGGACGATTAGTATACAATATTATACCTAGAGAGACAACGGTACACGATATTGAACATCTCTAACCATTTTATTCATGATATGTACCAAATACACTATGTTCTCAATACACGATATGTCTTTTGATATTGTACATGTTTAATCGACGAAAAACCGCTTTTCTTTTTTATGTTTTTTCATCGAAAAAACGTAAATGATGTGTTACGTTATTTTATAATTTTTTTCTGTGACGTTCATGTGGTTGGCTACAAAATACCGTAATTTCGAAAAAAAATGGCATTTAAACAGTGTTTTTTAAAAGCTTGATTTTAACACACACACACACACACACACACACACACAAATATATATATATATATATGGAGTTTTGCTATGGTGAGTTGCAACTCACCAAAGCGTCCGTGAGTCGCGCTCAAAATTCCGAAATTTAGTTCAAAATGACCGATCCAAACCGTCTAATACGATCTCCCTATTGAATTCTCCATGCAGACCAAATTTTATATTTTTTCGAAATTTTTAAGTATTTATTTTAGATTTTAGAAAATCAGTAATCAAATTAGTTCTGAACCGTTCAAAAACAGCAGTTTTTAAAAATCTGAAATAAATACTTAACAATTTCGAAAAAATATAAAATTTGGTCTGCATAGAGAATTCGATAGGGAGATCGTATTAGACGGTTTGGATCGGTCGTTTTGAACTTAATTTCGAAATTTTGAGCGCGACTCACGGACGCTTTGGTGAGTTGCAACTCACCATAGCAAAACTCTATATATATGTATATATATCTATATCTATATCTATATCTACTATATTAAAAGCACCAATGGAAGGATGTAACATCTCAGGATACAACCTTGGTCTGAACAATCTGAACTATTCATTTCTTTAAAGTTTAAATCTAAACCATTGATTATTAAAACGGAAACTTGATCAGCGATGCATATTATATCGCAGAAGGAAAATATATTTATTCCTTCGTTTGATCGGAACACAACGTGCATCGCCGATTAACGTGCTCCTGTTCGATTCCTTCTAAAAGCATTTTTTATTTTTTATACAACATTAATTTTTCAGCGATATAATCTGAGCCATTCAATTTTCAGAACCTCTTCAGAGCTGCATCTTCATCCCTTTCTTCTAAACCCTACGATGGACTACACGAGGGAGACCACGCTGACCACCCAACGCACTCCAACGGGTGATCGCCACCCCACCCAAGTACCCACGGATCGCCACCTCAGATCCGTAAAAGATCGATCGTCTTCCACCAACTACCCACGGATCGCCACACCAATGGTCGATCGCCCCTCTGCTGGAAACCCTAGATCTGTCCCTCCGTCGGAATCCCTAGCAAGCTGGAATCTCGGGTCACTGGAGAAAATTGTAGCCTGATTCGGAACTTTGCCTCGCAAAAATTCATCCTCAACAAACCGTAAGAATCCCCTGGTAAGTTCATCTCATGATCTTATCTGATTTTATTCGATTCTACTACATATGAGCCTAAAATGAACAGAAATTGTTGTGAGATTAATTTTTATTTGATTCTCTTACGCAGGATACCAGTAAGCGTGAAATTTTTTTTTTGCATTTGCACACTGAAAATCATAGATTGCATTTGCATTCGGTACCAGTACTTTAATTTTTACATTTGCAGCTCAAAATCCAAAGTTGTAGTAAAATTGTGTGATATAGTATCAATAAATAAAGGATAACAACTTACCATAGAGATTGATATATGCATGGTGTCATTAAAAATTCTGAAAACTTTACAGAAGATGTTCCTATGCATGGTTTTGTTTTGTGGTAAATGCATGGAGCCATGGATTATAGCTTGGTGGTATTGTGACGAATTATTGAGTAGACAGGATAAAGGCAAAAACCAGAACTGCGGTGAATTAGGATAGCTCTAATACTGATTCAATTGTACCAGTATTGCCGATCTTGTATTACTGTGATATGAAATTAGAGAGAATTACACCGTTCAAAAAATGCAAAACATGCAACCTCTGACATGTCGTTGGTCCTCCGAGTCGAAATAGTTGAACATCCTGAAAAGGTACCCATTTGATTCATATATTTAAATATTTTGTAATTGAGTTAGTGGAAAGATTAATTTGCTTACAATATTGGACAAACATAAACACTGGTACAAGCATATTGTAGCGAAGAGCATATTAGATTTAAAATTTTATTTTAGATAGAAATCTATCATGCGTGATCAAGCATATTGTAGCGAAGAGCATATTAGATTATGAATGCATAGTATTTTTTTCAAAAAAAAAATTGTAACAATAATAGAGAAATTATTTATCTACATTTTAGTTTTATTCTCCATTTCTTTTTAAAAAAGGTCCTCAGTTATAATAAGGATGTTGTTGCTATGTCAGATGATTCCTTATTTTAGATGTGTTATTTTGTATGAAATTAATTGTCAGACTCATTTTTTTCCTGTGCTAATAAGGTGATAGCCATTCCAATTAATCTTCTTCATTATAGCTTGCTTTTGATTTGTCGTTATGTAGTATAGTAATCAGTATATACAATATTGACAGACTGGATGTGCGAGAGGGGAAGGTAGACAAAAACTTCCCCTTGTTGAAGCTCCAATAGAAGTGCATCAAGTATCTACAAGGTGCTGAAGAAGAAGTTAAGGTAATCGTTGTGTCTTTATATTTATCCCCTCTTTAAATTGCCTTGTTTGACCTTTAGCTTAGTTAGAATTTCTAATTTGGATTGAGAATAGTATCGGTTAGCTTTGTGATGGAAATATTTTAGCTAATTGCAAACAAATTGACTAAATTTTCCACTTAAATTGATGCATGGACGAGTTGAACCGATTGAAATTATGTTAATTAATATAAGATGCCTGATTTGTGCCAATTTATCAATTTAATAGTTTATTTTGTTAGACACTGCCATGTAATTTCAGGGGGTTGCTATACTGATGCCAACTACTTTTCAAGATGTGCATGGTTGTACTGACAAGGTGTCTTGATTCAAACTAGAAATGACTTTGCAACATGCTTTAATTTGTTTGAAAGAGCCCACAGCCCACATATTGGCAAAGAAGAAAAGTTAATGATCCAATTACTGATAAAAGAATTTACTGGTCTAATAACATTTTATTTCAGAAGTCATCATATTTTTCCAGCATATATAGATGAGATTCATATTTTTCTTTTGCCATGGATATATTGAGAGGATCATATTTTTTTCCCATCGATATTGATGGATTCATATTTTTCCACTTAAGCAATGTTCCAATTCCATATGTCATTTAATAAGATTCAACGTGGCGGTTCCAAAAATAAAATCAAGAATCAATGTGATGCCACTATAATTTAATTATAAATGTTGGTCACATAAAAGTTCCAGAACAAAATGTAGATCATATATGTAGCGGTTCCTTGTTATTACTTTCTTTTGAAGCACAGTATTTAGCTGCCAGCTAAAGTGCACTAATGAAAAATTATATTTTTATTCAATGCAATATTGCAAAAAAAATTATGTTGGGATGAATATGGTGTTCAGTACCTGGTACCATGCCCGTATATATATAAAATATCTAATTTCAAGATATTGTGCCGGTGAAAAAGAGGTGCAGGGATCGAGAGTTGAGATGGAGGGAGGGACCGAGAGTTGTTTTTGTTAGTTCAATACAGTTGGTGGTGAATTTGGTACAGAGAGGAGTAAGAGAGGCTGCATTAGAGAGAGGAATGAGATCGCATATGATTTGAACACCAAAGTTTGTACCCAGTTTAATATAATTTAACAGACTATATCAAAGTTAGGTGGCTTAGGAAAGGCAATTGTAAAGTTAAAGTGATTAAAATTGGACACCATATAAATTTTAGGGACCTTCAAAAAAATGTACTCAATTATTTTTTAGTGGTTCGCATATCTACTTTTATTGATTCTATTTGTTTTAATCGGTGACTATTGGTCATATCTTCAACGTCGAATGTTGATCTTAAATATTGAAAATAGACAATATATCTATGTCAAATAATATTTTCACATATTAAAGTCCGTCCACACATTGGGTGGGCACTGCTGCTAGTATATATATATATATATATATAGAGTTTTACTATGGTGAGTTGCAACTCACCAAGGGGTCCGTGAGTCGCGCTCAAAATTTTAAAATTTAGTTCAAAATGATCGATCCAAACCGTCTAATATGATCTCCTTATTGAAATCTCCATGCAGACCAAATTTTATATTTTTTAAAAATTTTTAAGTATTTATTTTGGATTTTTAAAAACTGCTATTTTTGAACGGTTCAGAACTAATTAGATTAATGATTTTCTAAAATTTCAAAAAAATACTTAAAAAATTCGAAAAAAATATAAAATTTGGTCTACATGGAGATTTCAATAGGGAGATCATATTAGACGGTTTGGATCGGTTATTTTGAACTAAATTTTAAAATTTTGAGCGCGACTCACGGACCCCTTGGTGAGTTGCAACTCACCATAGCAAAACTCTATATATATATAAGAAACTTATGCAAATAAGCGACTGCAAGCATACATTGTTTTATGGTACTCTTAACTCTGGTATTTTTTTTTAAGATAAATTGGAGGTCTAAGCCATGCGACCATACATTGTTTTATGGTACTCTTAACTCTGGTATTTTTTTGAAGATAAATTGGAGATCTAAGCCACCCAATTTATTTTCAAATTATAAATGTTTATGAAAGATCCCCAGCCGGATTTCGAACCTGCGACCTTTCCCTCAAAGAGTCAAAGTGCATTGCTCTTTGCCACTAGACCAAGAGTTGGTTCTCCTCCTAACTCTGGTATTGATTCACAAGGAATAATGCTGAATGTTGATTTTAACATTTACTATAGTATCCCATTTGCTAATGTCCGTAGTCAAGAATACATAACAAATTGTCAATCACGGAAATATAAAATTTTTATTATTTTCTTCCTCTTTTCTAAAATAAGTGTATATTTGCAAAATATTTAACAGGCGGTACACTCTTGATTTTAGAAAACAATATTTATCAGTTGATCTTCTTATATAATGAAAATGAACTTTTACGTGTTTGGGAGAAAAAGTTGGGTTCATTGATAAAGTTCCTTTCCAAATAAACTTAATATTAAATCAAAATTCACGATCTATTATTATTTTTCCTAAAAAAATTTAATAAAAAAATAAATTAATAAAAAAATGAATGACGCATATATAGACAAACTCTGTGATCAAGTTAATTGCTCCATCAAAAAGATAGAAACCGCTTGGACTTGGATCTTCTCTTTTATCAACTCTTTAAGCACTATAAAGTGCACATTTCTCTATTGTCCAGATGAACACATATTTATTCGAACATTTTACATTTGCATGTTATATCTACACGCTTATTTTAGTTGCAGTACAGTTCTTGAAAATTGTCATGTGCTTTTGACCAACGTTCGATAGTTGTCATTTGTCAAAGAATTATTTTTTAATTTATGAATTCATATTTCAGATTTCTCAATATACCCAATCAAGCATTGCGCATTTGCGCTTATGCACGATTAAAATTACTTCAATGCACATATATTCATTCTTCTTTGGGTGCGTTTGGATAGGTGTGGGAAAAAGGGAAGAAGGGAAGAAGTGGGAAGAAGTATTGGGAAGTGTGTAACTTTGTAAAGAATTTGGATTGTTTATAATTTTTTTTCTTCCCATCTTCCTTCTTACTCTTCTTCTTCCCATCTTCCTTCTTCCTCTTTCTCTTAGGAAATTAATTAACCAAAAGTTTGTAGAAAGTGTTCATGGAATTGGAAGGATGCTATTCTAGATAATAACCTTTTATGTTATAAAGTTAAAGTGTTGATATACTTTATGCATGGGTCCTGCTACTCACAAAAAAAATCTGTTTAAATTGGGAATATTTAGGGAAAAGTGGGAATCCAGGAGAATAATCCCCAACCTTATGTGTGATTAGGGCTGTCAACATACCGTCATTTCGCATATTTTCGTTTCGTTCTATTCAGTGGCGGATCTAGAAAAAATATTTAGGTGGGGTTGAGTTTATAAGAACATTGGACCAACATAAGTTCATCATACATCCATCATATATACATCTCTAGAAAATATTGGCTCGGCAGATTTAGGTGGGGCTCTAGCCCCACCCGACCCAGTGATAGATCCGCCACTGGTTCCATCCAAAACATAACAGAAATGGAAGAGAAAATAGTTTCGTTTTGAGAATGGAACGGAAACGAAACACAATTTTGTCAACACAGAAATGGGCTGATTTCAATGAAAAATGAAAAAGCAGAAGAGAAAATTATTTCGTTTACCGAAACGAAATGAAAACGAAAGAGTACTTTTGTTTCGTTATCCAAACAGAATGGAGAAACAGGACAACTCTGTTCCGTGCCCGTTTTCCATGTTTGATAGTCCTATGTGTGATCGATTTATCGTCATCAATTTTTTTTTATCCTTTTATTTTTTGTAAAGTACAGTCGAAAGTTTATGTCCTTATGCAATTAAGATGGTTGAATTTCTATGATCAATCCCTCAAAATTTTTTTTTTCATAAATTAGTACAAAATTGGGTAATGGTAGACAGTTATTACTCGTGATTTATAGGTATGTTGTAGGACCTAGCAATGTGGTCCAATTCAGCCACATGGACAGGGATATTTGAGCGCTCAACCACTGGTCTCACTTCATTTCTATCCAGAAATAGAAGGAAAAATAAAGGCAGTTGCATAATTAAATTAAGAAAAATTGATGGAAACTGAAGAAAAGAGTTTGATAATGGTTATTTATTACAATTAAAGCACAAATTCTATAGTTGCCCATTGATGGAGCAAATAATAATAATAATAATAATGAGAATGACGTACCGTATCAAATTGTTACAACTTACAACAGTACGACAAATTTCATACTTTTATACTGATCAAATATGAATTTTCTTCAGAAAATTAAATTATAAATAGCATAAAGTACTGTAGATTCTTATTTTTATTCCTTTTCACTAATTCTGCCACTGATGCTTACTGCCGGCATTGTATTGAACAAGATGATAGATTTAAAAATATCTACTTATTATTGATCGACGTAGATTGACCTGGATGATATATTTAAAGGTAATTCAATTATTTTTTATTAGTTCAGCTATAATAGCGTTTTCTGTTGTATGAGTTTTTAAACCTAGGATTAATTAATTCACAATAATATGGGAAAGAAAAATCATATAGGCTCCGTTTGGATGAGGTGTGGGAAGAAGAGAAGAAGAGAAGAAATTGAAAGAAGTATTGGGAAGTGTGTAACTTTGTGAAGAGTTTGGATTATTTATAATAAATTTTTTCCCTTCTTCTGTTCTTCCCTTCTTCCCACACGGTATCCAAACGGAGCCATACATATTATCATTACGTAATCTCAATCAAAACAAAAAAGAAATTCGTTGATAAAATTATTATTTCGATGACTTAATTTGTTTATATATCCTGATATGTGATGAACAACAGTCAGCTGTGTTTGAATATCACGTACTTGAATAATACTAAGAAAATTGAATTTACCAACAGTCAGCTGTGTTTGAATTTACCAAATAAACTTGTTCCCCATAAACAAGATTTTATATATTCTCCTCCTGCACGAATGATGGATTTGGAGAAGTGTTGGCATCAATTGGTGGCAGCAAGTACAGTTGCAACTGTCTTACAAAAGGCATGATTCAATGAATATCGTGATTTATTTCGCGTGATAACGATTAAAGCCATTAATACCGTGTTGGGTACGTCATTATATGGTATTTTAATAGCACATCAATATGTACGATTCAAATGCTTTGGGTTTTCTTTCTGTAAAGATGTCTTCATGAACTTTTTTTATTATTTTTTCCTTCGAAGAATGTGTTTGTGACTTGTGTAGTTCTTTTCTTTGTTTCTTTCTCGCCTTTCTTCAAGAAAATTAACTAAATAATTTCGCCCAAAAACCCCCACAAAATCATATTACATAATGTGGCGACACATTTTTGTGCACTCAATTTGATTTAAAAGAATTGAAGACCAGCTTGTTTCTTTTCTGTTCTCCCCCCCCCCCCCCCCCCCCAATAAAAGGAACTTATTATGCTTTAGAAATCATACCGTACACCTTATCTAAAATGAAAAATGGGCTTTTTAAGGTTTTATCGCTTGTCAAGCTTTACAAAATGGACTGAAACTTGGACCTGAAATTTGACTTCTTACAAAAAGGTTTCGACAATGAAGTGGACACGGCAAAAGCCCTGTATCCTATGTATCCTCGCAATGTTTTCTTTTATATGATCATATAAATGGAATTGCAGCAATTAAGGTTTTTTCTAGTCTAAGAGAAATAACAAAGTTCAACTTAAACATAAGTTTTTTTTTTTTAAGTAAAGAACAATGCTATACTGGCCAGATCAATCATCGTGATAATAACTGACCTTGCGAAATAATGTTTTATTTGTTAAAAAATGGATTTTAGCATATTTTAAACCTTTTCTGCATTTAATCTGTTAAATATGATTTTTTTCACAGAAACCTATGTCAGGGGTTCAAAATCCGTTTTTACAGTTTTTCTACATCTATTCCGATCTTTCTTTTTTTTTCTTTTACTTTGGTATCCTGATCCAAATTTGGCCCGATTTCTTCGTCGGGAAAGCCCTTTTTTTTCCCCCCTTTTAAACTCCACTTATCTATTATTTCTAAAATTTTGTGGAAAAAATTTACACGTCTTATTTAAGTCCTTTTAAATAATATAAATGTAAGATCGATAAGAAGACAAAAGATGAAGCAAGATACTAGGGATTATTTAAAACAAAAGTTCCGGGAAAAAGGTTGATCTGGCTTCTAGAACCTGTTGCTTGTTTATATAAAGAAAAAAAATTAAACGCACTAGTTGACATTATTCAACAGAAGAGTTAGAGCTCAGAAATCTAGTCGAATCTTTATTTAAAATCACTTCTCTTATTTTAAGCTCCTGTCATTTTCTTAATAAATTTGTTAGCCATCCAGATAAACTTTTACTTCAAATCCAACATATAAAAAATATTACAATATAAAGAACGATAAAAATTGATAGATCTTTTACCATTTCATCATAATTTGACTTTTGCAATGGTATTAATTTAATGATTCTGTATACAACACTAATCTGTAATTCAATTATATGAAATCTAACTAACAGACAATTTATAAATCCAACACACACTTATAAGTTATAATTGTATCAAATTTGTTTCTTATTTAGATTGATTTAAGAGATTTATCATTTATCATCTGAGTGAAAGGTCGCATGTTCGAAACCCGACTGGGAGGTCTTTCATAGACATTTAATTTAAAAATAAGTTGGGTGGCTTAGACCTCTAATTTATCTTCCAAAAAAAAAAAGATCATTTATCATCAATTGATGCCTTGTTTTATTTATTTTTAATTCTACCTGAACCAGTGCCCAGATTTTACAATCGCTATGGTTTCTATGTTTCCTTATAGTAGCGTTTAATGATGCATACAGTGGTACCCTCAAGGGAGGTGCTTTGGCCAATTTGTTTTTCACTTGGAGCAACATCAATTTTTTACTAAATAACTAAATTAACCCTCCGAACTCCCCCAACTCTTTTCATGTTCGGTTTTTTATTCTTATCAAAACTTCGGCATTTTCTTTCTACGAATTATTTTCATATTCTATTCATAAATTGTGATTGTAAAGCTTTTTATGAAGACGAATGGAATGAGCATAATGCATTTGAGCATTAAAGATTATGAAAAATATTTTAGATAGCTTTACGTCTATACGTTATATTAATTTATTTATATTGAGAGATTTTTTTTAGTAAATGATTATCGCAGTATAATGAGCATTTAACTTTTATTAAGATGGTAAAAAAAATTTAGTGCACAAAAAAGGAAAGTACTGACCTCAAAATTTAAGATTAGGCCTAGCTACCAATAAATATTTAATTGAAAAATAACTAATTTTAGCATTTTCAAGAGAGCAGATTGAATGAACTCAAAATTAATTGGTTTTAGGCTTTTAGCGGCTAGCTAGGTTTTGGATGTATTGTAGTGGAAAAATTATTAGGGACGCTCACTGAAATTAAGGGCATATTAGTACAAATGAAAGGTTCAAAGTTTTGCTAGAATAAAAAATCGAACATCAAAAGAGTTTGGAAGTTCAGAGGGATAATTTAGCCATTTAGAAAAAAAAAATGATGTTGCTCCAAGTGAAAAACATGTTGCCCAAAGCACCACCCTACCCTCAAGTACTATTTTTTTTTTTTTTTGGTTGAAAAGTCCTCAACTTGGATACCAGCGATTCAAAGAGATCTAATAATGTTAAATAAGTTGAATGAACCTGATCCAATTTGAATTCCAACTGACATTTGTAACTAAATAGCATTATACAGTTGGTGTTATTATTATTGTTATTTATTATTTGTTGTTGTTGTTGTTGTTGTTATTCAATTTGATTTTGGAATGGATCGGCTGATCCCAAACAATCGTTTCAAACTAAATACGAAGCCTATAATTTTATAAACAATAATTGGGCGTTTGTAAATTATTATTATTATTATTAAAATTTTGGCTTAAACCAATAGTTTCTTTTATCTACAAAGAGTAAATAATTTAAATATATATAATTTGATTTTTTTTTTACAAGAGCTTACAATTGAGTGGCACGATCAATCGTGTATACATAAAAAATAAAATTTGTTGCAATACTTTAAATTATTTATTGCAGTTAATATTGTTTAGGGTTTAGAGTTGTCCTCATCGTTGTGGGTTCCAACGTTCGTATTTTAATCAGATGAATAAAACAAAACCACGATCTGACTTTATTAGCTTAGCTCCGGTAATTATAACCACGAAATTTGGTAAAGTGGTTGAGATTATCCATCTCGACAATTGGATCCGTGCAACTTATATTCGCTCTAGGCCATTTTTTTTTTTAAGACAACTTAGCAGCGGCTGCAAAGGAACAGTAGGCCATTTTGTTATACAAAGGCGGACACAAACAAAAATTGGAGATCATATTTTCAAGCACAGTTGAACATTTATATGCATAATTAATGATGACGAAACGAAGATTGTACTTCTTCTACTTGTTTAATCCATTGGTGACGTTACATGCAGGCAGATTAATTTTATATACACGTTTAAAAGTAATTAAAGTCTCAGGGTTCAATTTGGATCGATTGTTGAAATTCAAATTTAAAAAACTAACATATTGGACGTAGAGAGAATCCGTCAAAAGCATCCGAATTTGAAAGTTGATTATTGTCATCTATAATTTTGCCATCATTTGAACAAAATGAACATATAAAATAAAAAATGTGAACATATAATGATCAAAGTGAATATACAAACAAATTAAGTTCAATAAAAATAAGTTGAATATGCATATAAAAATCTGAACAAGAGATGACAAAACTTTTTTTTTTGTATGTGTGTTCACTTTGAACATCTACACGTTCACCTTGTATATTTATATGTTCATTTTATTCAAACGATGACAAAACTATAGATTACAATTATCATTTCTCTCGGAATTTAGCCTCGCAGTTATACTTATCATTAATTATACACCCTTAAATATTTGAAAAAACAATTTTGCAATAAAAAAGGGAAAAACTGAACAGTTAAGTTTGCATTAGACACTATATATCTAAGGATTGTACATTTTATATAATGATGATTCGGACAATAAGAATGGAAAATTAATAAATAATAAAGTATGCATTAGAGAAACATTATGCAACAGCATGATGTGTATTTGAAGACTTTGGAAGACGAGTCTAAAGGTTAATTAGAGCTGTCAAAATATGTTTTGACATGTAATATGCATGATAGCAATCAATTGTTATATATAAGTGACTAAAACATACAAGAGTTTTTTAGTTTTTTTACATTGGATAGTAAACGAGCATGCATAAAAAAACATATAGACAAGTGCATGTGTAGCTAAATGAAGATTCTATACTCAATAGTTTGTCGAAAACTATATTGGAAGTATTTGAGGGTTGAATTCATATGAGTAGATTGTATTGGAAGCATATGAGGGTTGAATTTTAAAATTATATGAGTAGATATATATAACATACATTTAAAATCCAATAAAAAACGACGCATTATCCATTAAAAGCTGTAAATATCATATTAATTACTACTGTAATATGCCAGAAAGAAATTCATTTTGGAACTAATCTTTTATCTCTCGCAGCCTCTCTATATCTATCAAATTGCTTTCCAATAAATTTACAGGAATTTTTCTTTCTTCTTTCCTTTTTTTTAATTGTTTTTTGTACAAATCCGTAGATACAACTTACTCATACACTCCATCCTAAACTAAACTTTCAACCCAATATTTGTTTCAATTTGATTTGTAGATCTTCATTATGGGTGCGTTTGGATAGGTGTGGGAAGAAGGGAAGAAGGGAAGAAGTGGGAAGAAGTATTGGGAAGTGTGTAATTTTGTGAAAAGTTTGGATTGTTTATAATTTTTTTTCTTCCCATCTTCCTTCTTCCTCTTCTTCTTCTCTCATCCAAACGCACCCTATAGAAAACTCTGATAAGACTTGATCGTATCTCTAAAGCTTAATTTTTATGATTATAAATTTATTTATATTTACAGAACAACATATGTTAGTCAAGAATAATTTCTGTAAACGATTATCATTAATTAGAAGTTAATTACCAATTTAGAAAAAAAAAACTTTATTTCACGTGCCGGACATTATATTACCGAATAGTCATTGTCAAACCATTTCGATGTCGAATTTAAGTAGCGGGCCAACTATTTACTCAGTTTGTCCATGAAAAAGGAAGCAAGGAAATAGTTAATAAGAACACGCCGTACTAATTTAAGGAGACAACCTAATAATTTAGTCACAACTGCTTCTCACGGAGGGCCAAAAGAAAAAAAAAAAATTGGGAATGACTTGCTAGCACACAATTTAGCCAAAGAAGGTTTGGTTTGTTGGCTTTCCTACCTAAATAACATCTTGGATGTGTACTTTACGTACTGATACTGCATTTGCAGAGCCAGAGATATAAGAAAAACTAATTTCTAGTCCAATTAGTATAGCATGTCGACGCTTCAAATTAGGAAATTTTTAGAAATGCTTTTTTTTTTAAAAGATAAAATGTAGGTTTTTGTCAAATTATTCTTGTACATCTCAATCATTTCTTCTCTCCCTCCCTCTCAATTGGAAATTGATTACTACCATCCGAAATTTTGTCATCATTTGAACAAAATGAACATAAAAAATTGACAATGTGAACATATAAATAATCAAAGTAAACACATACAAATAAATAAGTTCAATAAAAATAAGTTGAATATGCATATAAAAATCTGAACAATGTATGGATGCGTTTGGATAGGTGTGGGAAGAAGGGAAGAAGGGAAGAAGTGAGAAGAAGTATTGGGAAGTGTGTAACTTTGTGAAGAGTTTGGATTGTTTATAATTTTTTTTTCTTCTTTTTTCCTTCTTCCCCATTCTTCTTCTCTCATCCAAACGCCCCCTATGACAAACCTTATTTTTTGTTTGTGTTCACTTTGATCACTTATATGTTCACTTTGTCTATTTTATGTGTTCATTTTATTCAAACAATGATAAAATTGTAGATTGCAGTTATCCTTTCTCCTCTCAATTACTTCTCCTAATATTTACTCTCTCTGCTAGTAAGCAGACTATTTTTGCAAAAATATATACACATGCGATAGTTATGTCAAAAATCATCATATGTATATGATTTTGAGCATATATATTTTCGCAATGTGGCAAATGGATGTAATTTGTGAAATAACAAACATGTTGTCGATCGTGGATAATGCAGAAATCTTATAAGATTCACAAAAATATAGTGCAAATTAAAGGGTACTACTGGTCCTGTGTGGATGGAAAGATGATCAAGAATCTTTAAAAACTTTGTTGGTTGCTAGTGCTAGCTACTACCAAGATTCTCTTCAAAAGAAATATACAAAAGCCAAACAGAATATTCTAAATTTCTAATTTGCTATTGCCAGGAAAACTTTATGAGAACATTGGCCCGTTTGGATCGTATGAGAATAGAAGGGATAGTTTTTTTTAGACATAAATTTATTATAAACAATCCAAATTCTTCACAAAGTTACACACTTCCCAATTCTTTCGGCCTAGAAATAGACTATTTCTCTTATTCCTAAGCAATCCAAACGGAGCCAATTAATAGTAAATTACTAACAGAGATTTGTTCGGCATTAAGGATCTAACCCCAATATAAATTTATGCAGCTTGTTTGAGAAAAAAGTTGTACTTTCGACAGTGTGTAGGTGCAGTGATGGAACCTCAAAAACTGAGTATGACAAAAAATACTTTCAAATAACTTCGTCAGGATTGCAACCAATTGGTGCATGACTTGACATATGGTACACAACTGGTAACAAGTTAAATTATGTGATTTGAACTGCCTTAATTTGGCTATAAATTGAGCCATGGTGCTTCTAAATCAGCGGTGCTGGCACAACTTGATACCGGACTTGCTAGAGTCAGAAGGCATAGGTGGGTTGCCAGTTTGTTGATGAATTTTGCTTCGTGCTTCAGTCAATAAGTTCAGCCAATCTTTTCTACTGCTTATGATTTTAGTAATAAATTTTGTCTTAAATGCAGGGCATACATCATACTTTTATGGGGGGCAAAATCAGGAGTTTTGATTATTAATATTTAATAAGTAATAATAATGATAAATTAATAATAAATGATTAAATAAAAAATAAATTTTAATTCATATTATTTAATATTAATTTATAATAAATAATAATTTATAATTGGTAAAAAATTAATAATTAATTGTAGTTGATTATAATCTATAGTAATTAATACTTATTAAAAATTAAGAATAGTTAATAATAATGAGTATATAATAATTAATAATATTTAATTAAAATTAATTGTAATAATAATCAATAATTATTTATTAATAAACAATAATAAATTAAATTAATAATACTTAATACTAATTAGTAACTAATTAATAATTAATAGTCAATAATAATAATTAATTAGTATAAATTAATAATAATTAAAAATAATTAATAAGTAATAATAATTATTATTATTTTAATGACTAATAGTAATTAATAAAATTAATAATTAAATACATAATAATTAATAACAATAAATAAGTAAATAAATAATAATTAATGATAATTAGTAACTAATAATGAAGACTAGTTAATTAAAAATAATTAATATTAATAATTGTAATATTAATTAATTTTAATAATTGTAATAATAATTAGTAATTAAAAATAATTGTATACATTTAAATATTTCGTAACATAATAATAATAATAATAATAATAATTGATAAAAAAATATTGTAATAATGATAATAATAATTTTTATTAAAAATTAATTATTATTAATAACTACTAATTAATAATAGTTAATAATAATTATAGTACTAATAGTCACTAACCTTAAAGTACTAACCTCAACATACCACATCAAAGAACATTCACTAACTTTAGGCTAGCACTAACCCCATCCCAATCACTATCCTCACTATTCTACCCCTCTAATCCCAAAAAGAACTAATCTTACACCACTAATGCTGCTAACCTTTGTATTTTCCAAACGCACCCGATAGTTACTCCCCAAAGCCTCGGTAACTGTGATTTTTTTTAATTAGACGTATATATAGATGGAAAAGAGATGTCTAAACTACAACTGGTCAGTGATTCTGTCTTTGTTTAAAGTGGCCGAAGTGTGCTTCTATAAATAAAAGTTTGCAAGGTGCTTTTCACTTTTGAATTGTCAAATTTGAACCCTAAGAATATTAAAATTTTGTTATGCCGGAAGAACTAGATATATAGGTATCAGCTTGCTCTGTTTATTTTGCACGAGGAATCGGCCAGATAAAATTTTATAATTTTTTTGGGTTCACGATAAGCTAATGTAAATACACTAGTAAAGTTCTAAAATTAGGAGGATAAAGGTAAACAAACTAAAGTTAATATATCACGGTTAACTAGATTCGCTAGTCTTATGACCTCTTAATCTTGTTTCGAAACAAACTTTTAAAATCATAAATTTGTACGCGAATATATATTGCTCAAGAAAAAAAAAACTAGTTTGAATTCGACATTAAAAATTTTAAATACAGATTATAATATTGTGATATTTGGTGATGAAATACTTATGACAGAAACATTGTGTTGTCGCATCCTCATAAGCCAAGGGTTTGGCTGTATCAAACAACCAACTCTTTTTTTTAATATTTCAAAATTTAAAAATTAAAATGTTGAATTCAAATCGTTGATCTTGTTCAATTTTATGGACGATGCGTTTTCATATAAGTTTTATAATTTGGAGTTGATTTGATACTTGATTAAGTGATCAAATTATGAACGTATTAGAATTAATCAGTGATAGTTAACCAGATTCATTCATTTGTTGACCATTTAATATAGTATCAAATCAATTCAAAATTTTATAAAATTTATATGAAAATACATCACTTTTAAAATTGAATAAGATCAATAGTTTAGATTTAATATTTAAATTTTAAAATTTTAAAATATTAAAAAAAGAATTGGCTATTTTAAAATATTAAAAGGATGCGAATCCACCGAGCGATGATGTAAGACACGAGACCTAACAGTTGACTTTTATAGGCCGACATAGTACTTTTATTATTACTAGGCGAGGTAATCGAGCTTCGCTCGATCCATGTGTTTCTAATAAATACATAATTTTAACATTTTTACATAATTTATGAAATTTAATGGCATATATTTTTCTATAATCGATGACCAAATAGATAACCTGATTTACTAAAAAAAATTTAAAAGAACACAAAGCTTTTTTTCTTATTTTTTTTTTTCAATGTGCAACATAAGTTAGGCATATTAGCAGGTTTATTCCATCTAAGAATCTGTTTGCCTCAACGTCTATACAAAGGATTACGTATGGGCAATATTGAAACAATACTCTCCAGTAGTATTGCTGCTGTTTTTTTTTTTTTGTAGCTTTTGTTGTTGCAGGAACAATGTGGTATGGTTCAGCAACTACCTCTACGTCTATATAACCATTTTTTTCCAAAAAGAAATGCAGTACCGTTAATTTCAGCATACACAAAATTTATGTCATTATGTTTCACATCAGTGTATCAGTATACTAAATAAAAATGAGTGGGAGTCCGATTTTTTTTTCGCGGACACGCGGTTATTACGCTACTGAAAAGCGTTTCGCTCAACTTAACGTTTCATACTCTTCGTTGATTCGGCTATTCCTTCTTGCTTAAAAAGCGTGGTTACTTTACGGTCCTTGTTCAGCTAACTAAGCTCATCTTTTTATTCCCTTTTTATTATAAGATCCCATTGGTTAAACTTCTTCCAGTGGTTACTGATAAAAGTTCTTCCTACAAACAGCATCCAGAAAATATACTCAAAATTGTGACAGCCAGATAGAATTGAAGTCGGGTATTTACCAGAAAAGGGCAAAAAATTACAATCCATTATATCAAACTGGAACAGAAAGTTAGAAACTCAGATGAAATGACAACTTACAGTCTTACACTGATGAAGGAATTAGTATCGATCAACCTTGTCCTAAAACAATTGGAAGCCGAGAACCAGCTCTTGGTCTAGTGGCAAAGAGCAATGCACTTTGACTCCTTGAGTGAAAGGTCGCAGGTTCGAAACCCGACTGGAGGTCTTTCATAGACATTTAATTTAAAAAAAAATAAGTTGGATGACTTAGACCTCCAATTTATCTTCAAAAAAAAAAAACAATTGGAAGCCGTAGTCCAAAAAGTGGGAAATAATTATCAAACTAAAGGCCAAATGAACTAATTCAACAAAAAAAAGGTTCTATGTTTGATATTATGTTAGAATGCTAGCAAAGAACATCACTTTTTATATTCTCCAACTAAGATCATATTATTAATATTAGCTTTTAATAACTTTTGAGACACCATGAACAAATTCGAAAGAACATGGAAATCAAACAGTTTTAATTAATAAATAAATTTCAAATGTTACTGCTGGAAAATTTATTATGTTCTCCTTTCAGAGTTCAATATGAGAAACTCTTTAAAGCAAATCTTGTAAAACTTCGATGAGATAGAGATAAGAAGGAGAATATATTGGAAAGTAAACAATGTAATATAATCAATAAAAATGTGAGTATTGAGAATAATATGTGCAACGGCATTTTTTTTTTTTTACTTTTGGAAAAAATAACACCAAAATTTCACCGATTTTCTAATATAAATAAATAATGAGATGTGTTATAAGGGAGAACTCAAAATTTGTTAAACAACAAAATAGACAATTTGTTATAGGGTCTTTACCTTACCGGCACAAAGTAATGCAATGGGGGCTCAAGCCTAATTTGATTGAGATATTAACCTATTTACTCAGAACCTATTGTGCTGTTGGCATGGTGTGGAGACTTTAATAGAGAAAGAGCGAAGGGTAAATTAATCAAAAGCATTTACCTTCATTGGGGCTTCAGCAAACAGACTCAGAAAAGGAACGAAGGGTGGAGCGAAATTGATAATGGAATCCATCATTCATATAGAGAAAAAGAAAGGCAAAATAGGTATCTAAAATTTTTCTTCATCGCTGCTGCCTATAAATGAAAGTGAAATATTAAGAGATGAGAGAAAATGAGCGCAAAAGGGGTTGACATCGGAGACCTGGAAGCTATGTTATCGACAAAACAAAACTTCATGATCTTTTTTGATGCGACCCAACAAACAATTGTAATTTTTGACATCAGAAACTCGATCGATCTCGCGGTACAGATCAGAGCAAAATAGAAGGAGCTGTTGATTGGGTTGACATCGGAAACTTGATCGATCTAGCGTGAGGCGATGCGGCGCTTGGGTGGCGAGGTCCGGCGGAGGTCAATGGGGAGGCCGGAGATAGAAGACGAAGACCAATATGTTATCGTATCCCTTAGCAAACAACCAAGGGCATCGCTGTCAATCGCCATCTTGGCGATTTTCTTTCCCTCCGTTCTCCTCCAAATCGGAGTAGATTTTTTTTGTACGCGAGGGAAACTTTGGAAGGAGATTCAGTACCCTCGCTAATTTTTTCCCTTTTTTCTCCTACTTTTATCTTTTCGAGATGATGTAACATATGCGTCTTAAACTGCTTCACGCCATGACCAGCAGATGTGGGGGTCCATATCGTGTGCCCCTAATACCTGTGATAATAAGTAATATAGATAAGAAAGGCTCAATTTGAAAGGTGCAGCAAAAAGTTTCTGACATACCATCATATATATATAGAAGAAAGAATAACATCACAAATAATTAAATGCTTTCATTATGCATTAAATAATCTCTATCTCTATCTCTACTATATTAAAAGCACCAATGGAAGAATGTAACATCTCAGGATACAATCTTGGTCTGAACAATTTGCACTGTTGATGATCAATTTCGAACGATCTACACTGTTGACGATCAAAAATGTAAATTGATGAACGGATCAGATGAGGTCTTCAAGCGAAGAGTTGATTAATCTTTCGTCTCGAGCGTTGGCGCTGGTTTCATTTTTTCACTCATCCTGTTCGATTCTCCGTGATATCAAATAATTTTTCAATTCGATTAGGTTTTTCCGTAACATGCTATGTTCTGCTATCGTGCTCTCTTTCGCCAATCTTGCTTCCGAAGGTGGGACCCAGCCATTTTTTCCCTCTCTCCTTGCCCTAACACAACCTCTGATGATCTGGTCCTACTCCTTCAGACCCTACCTCGCACGGTCCGATCCATCGCGCCTCTTCTGGATAAGAGCCGAGTAGCCGACCTTTCTCCTTCCCTTCCGCTAATTCACATCGCACCATTTCAATTTAAAATTTGAAATTCAAATTTTTTTCCACCCCCTTCGCATCTTTCCCTATTAAAATTGTGGTATGGATTCTTCTTGCAAAATTAGTTTTGTTCTAATCGCTGAACTTTTGCCTTGTGGCTGAAGTGGTCAACAGCACAACTTTGCTTTGACATCTTTTCGTCCATCTCTCCTCGGTGTTTTCTCCATACCAAGTTTTTTTTTTAATTTCTTCTTTTTATTGCTTTGTGCAAATTTTGAATTGCCACTTTTGCTTTGTTTAATCTCTATTTTTTTTTATTTTCCAGTTTGTGTTGCTAACAAGAATTGCATCTCTAGATTAGGTCTAATATTACTAATTCCAGTCACAAACACACGAAATCCGGAGTGATTTCTCTGTGCCTACCCCCATCACCGACACAAACCAAAAAAAGGAGGAGGTTTCCTGCTATTTTTCACGCCTTTATTTCAAATCGCAGCAGATCAAGAAGTGAAGAGACGTCCATTAATTTCTTTATGTAAGTTCTACTATTTGGTTGAAACAGTACTGGTAAATGAAAAACGAGGGATATTATTGTAGAATTTTCATTATATTGCTTAAAGCCTTAAATTACAACTCTTATGTATATATAAAGGCGAGATACAAATATCTAGCTAATCTAAACCAATCACATGAGTGCAGGTGTCTAGGGAAGATTCTTCTTGCTAGGACCACTCTTATTCGCTGGCAGGAGAGATGTGGTTGTTGCAATTGTACATCTGCATATTAGTGCATTTGATTAATTATCCATTATCTCCAATTATGCTCTTACATTGGTTCTTCATCATGTTCCCACAATTTTGTAATTTAGGCTAATACAAAATTTATTTTGCACTGTGGCAGTTGATGGAGGACGACCTTGATTTGTTTTTTTCCTATAACCGTTTTCATCTTGCTCTGAATTTTCAATTTTCAAATGAAACCAGTTTTGTTTGGAAATAGATTTTTCAAGGAAAGTTTTGGTGCCTAGCGCTGATTTTTTTGTGCCAGTTAATTAGTTTGCTAAAATTTTTTAAGTTGGCCCAAGTTTCTGGAAATAGTTTCAAGGAAAGACAGATGTTAGTTCAGTTTTTAATTTTTTACTTGATTTATATTTTGTGGTTAGACTTTGAAACTTTTGACACATAGAAGAACTTGATGTGTTATGTCAAGGATATTTAGACATGGTTTTCTTAGTGTTTTAGGCTATGAACTTTCGAACATTTTGCTGGTATAGATTGCTGGCATCTGATTTCTGTTTGATTTCAAAAATATGTTATAATTTATTTTTTATTCCAAAAGTTTTGAAAAATTTACAGAAGGTGTTCCTATGCCTGATGTAACTGTAGTAAAATTTTCAATGAGGTCTGTAAAATCCTTTGTGAGATAAAATTTGTTTTGTAAACTGCAATAAAATGCTCTTTTGCTTGTTGGGCATGTATATTGAAAACAGTCCCAATATCAGTTATATCAGTGAATCTTCACTATGCAACCTTCTATGTTAACTATATTATAGTCTTCTTTTTTTCCAGAAAAGACATAGAAGAAACACTAATTTGAGATTCACAGGTGAACATGTGGTATACTCAAACAGCAGGTCGCTGCACTACCAATACCACACGTCCAATCAGATCCAGCGGTCATTAGAGAATTATAGGTAAATTACTCAAACAATATTTATTTTATAATCAGTAATTCAGTATATGTTTTTTTTTTCTTTAAGAGGGATTCATTTACATGTTATTTTTTCTCTCTGGCATGGATTGCAAGTGATAGGTACCAGATTGGTACATGAGAGATATCAGAATAAGAGATGTTCTCTCTGTCTGAAATTGCCATCACAACAAACAACAGGTCCTTTGCAATATGTTTGTTGAATATGTGGCCTTTGATGCCTATGCAGTTGAATATGTGGCCTTTGATGCCTATGCAGTTGGTTGAAGTTTCAGCTTTGTAAGTTATGTTCTTTTATTTTTTATTTTACAAACATTTTTCTATGTCATTGTTAGTTACACTATGCTATTTTTTGTTTTTTTTCATAGAAACTGTTAATCTACATTGTAGGTTTGGGTTGACAATAGAGAAGGTGTAAAAAGAAATAGAGAAATCAAGTGAAGAAGGTTGACTTTGTACAAAAAAAATTTCAAATACCTAAAGGCTATGACCTATGAGAGCATTTTAGGAGTTGCTCTATTTTACAAACTTAGGTAATATTCCTTTTATGTCCTTCACTTAAGTACTTGGTTTTGGTTTAGTAATGATCAGGATTTCTATTTGACTTGGATTTCTATTAAACAAATCAAGGATATTGTGTCCAAGCTTGCATGCTTTCTTCATGCCGACAAGAAATATTTTTTTTAGTGCCCTTTGCTGGACAACTTGTAAAGTTAGGAATGAGATATCTTTTACCAAGGAAAAATGAAAACTGTTAGGTATAAAATATTACTAATCAAGAGTGTTGTTTACTATTGGACAGGTCCATTGAATGACAATATCAACAAGTGCTTGAAGAATTGCTTCCTGCTAGAGTGGAACAGGATATCACTTCACACTATTAGGCATGTTCTTGAAAGTTCACTTCAAATGCACATGCAGGTGGTGATGGACTGTTAGGCAATGTCGTTTCATGGTGATTAATTGCCACTGCCGTTTTTGTTTGCATTTAATTGTGCTTAATACGTGTTGGTCTCTGACAATCATTGATTTATTGCACTAAAATTGCTATTGCAAATAAATGCCATGAAATTGCGTGTGCAAATAATTAATTTTGGATCCAAACGATCATTATGTTCGTGCCTTCCAACTTTTTATCTATATATATGTCTATGGCTTCTACTGCAGAAGTCATTCCTTTTTACTTTTCTATTATCAAATATCAATTTCCAGTGTAGTGAGAGGTTCCTCTACAATTTGTTATTCTCAGTCTAATTATCAATTGCCAGAGCTTTAAAATGTATTCCTCCTTAAATCCATCCTCAAACCTTTTACTTTTACTTTACTTTTTCTGTTTAAAATTGTTTATGCTTCAATTTTGTTGCTAGACCTTGGTGTTAATTAATCTCTTAGATCAAAGCTCAATTTAAAATATTGGTACTGAGATGAAGGGTGCTGGTAGAAGGAGAGAAAGGTGAAGAAGACTGACATGAGAGGACTTTGCACAGTGGAAGCTGTTGTCTCGAGTTTTCTCTTCCTTTATGGAATCTGTTAAATAGGTATTATTATATATTTTTTCCTTTTTGATTGGTGATTGATTTAGTGGAAATGCAATCGTACCAGATTTTAATATGATTTTCATTTTTATTTTGTATTTCTTTATTTAAAAAAAAATTTCAATAAAAGAAAACACGAAGTTCTCATTTATCATCGATGGCCTCAATATTTTAAATCATGGACTTATTGGAAATATTGCATTTTCATATTGATTAATGAATTGTTTGTTGAAATTTCCAATTTTGCCCCTCTACTTATGACTTGCCTTTACAACAGGCATTGATACAACTTGCCTTTGCAAAAATCGATAGCAAAGACAAGATATAGTTATTATGCATCTTGCTATAAACATGACTTGCATTGTAGATTATGGTTGATATATTATTTTTTAATTGAAAAAGTATGTTTTGTTTTGGTCAATTATGATTGATATATAGTTGTTTATGTTAGCTCAAATAGGTCACAGGTTAAGGAGACTGGCTACAATTTTCTATCAGATGCATTGTAGCTTTTAAGAAGAATGGTTGGAACTTTTTTGAGGGCTGGTGTTAAATGGCTGGAACTTCACTTTACAGAATCCTAAGGATTGAAATCAGCTAAGAACATAGAATACCATACCTTTGGTTGATCAAGTAAATATAGGCTTGCAATGAAATTGGTGGTCCCCAAACCTTTTACTTTACTTTTTATCAAATTTGAGTTAGCTTGCTTTGATTTTTTACCTTATTTGAAATTTTGGGTCATTATAATCACACATGAGGCACCAGTATGAACCAACATTTTGTTTGTACATATTACCATCTTATGGTTCATACCAATATGATTGGTGTGGTCATAATATATTTTTCTATGCCATTTCCATGTAAACATATTGGATGTACATGTGGGTTCATACTGCTTTTCACATCAGTACCCATCACAGACAAATGACATTTCATCAAACAGATCTAAGAAAGCTGGCCGCAATCAGCGATCACAACCTCCTTCTTGGTTGTTCCACTCTGGGATCTCATCTTCTCAATCTCCTGCACCACATTCATCCCATCAAAATAATTTGAGACTGGTATGGCTGAATTCAGTGCCCTAGGAAGAACAGTCCAGGTTATAGTTGGTGAAGCAGCATCAGTTGTAAAGGTAGGAAAAAATATGGATTCTAATGAATTGCCTGACCCGTTTATCAAAATGATAGAGAAGAAATTAAAATTTACTATATCAGGGAAGCTGCAGGTTTTGTTTAAAAATCATCGTGTCTACAAAATTTTATAGTCAGAGGTAATGAGTGTGAAAGAATAACCAGGTTGTGCAAGTATTAAAGTTACAATACTAAAGGTAATGGTGTACTTGGTTTTTTTCCTTTCAACGTGGATAATGATATGTTGTCTAATTGGTGGATAATGAGGGGTTAAATCGAATAACACTTCAATTTTTTTTCCCCTGCTACGACTGGTACCGCGTACCGTCTAATATATCTACTTAATTCTCTTTTTACATCTACCATTATTTCAATCAGATTTTTTGCTTCTTTAAACAATTTAAAATTTCTGTACGCATCATGTCCAATGCAAGAATACATATCCCCCCCCCCCTTTTTCGTCCTTTACAAGATATGGGTACCTTAACTTTACTTTTATGGCTGGATATTGTTTATTTTTCATATCGGGCCATTACAATAACGTTTTTATATGTATTTTTTTCGTTAGTATTTATTTTTATATTTTCTTCCTTAAATCCCCTTTGTTTTATTATATTTTTCAATTATCATTGAAACGATGGGACTTAAAACTCTTTTTTTTAAGTATATTCTCATTTTATTAACAACACCACTCAAACCGTTTTTTTGTGTCGTTACTGTCGGCCTGTCGCAACCAAATAATTCACCTTTGAGGACATTAAATGAATAGTAGGCGTTTATATTAACATGTAAGGCTAAGGTTAAAATCAACATAAAAAATAACTAATTAATTCACGCAGACAAACATCCTTACCAAAAAAAAATATATATAAATGGTAAATTTATAAAGACTCATGTATCGAGCAAAGCTTGATTTCCAACCCTTGTTAGGTTTATGTTGCTTGAAATCTGAGTTTTCCATCACAGAAAACCATCACATGTTCTTGTGGATTTACTTAGTAGATTAAGTGATGCATAGTTCCTAATTAGTGTATTGAAATGATGGAAAATTCTAAGTTCTGAAGTATGTGGGCTATGCTGAAATTATAAATAATCTCACATTTTTTCTTTTGTAATTAATTTAGCTCAGGTCATCATTCGACTAAAAGTTACTCCTGAATTGTTGAAATCTAAAGTGAAGGGTGTAATTGTATAATGTCATATTCAGAAAATGAAGAGGGTATTCTAGAAAAATAGGAATTACATCTTGATACCATGATGTTGTTTTAGATACATGCCTTGATATCACAAAACCGAAGAGAGAATTTTCTCTGACATGGATAATTTATTTTGTGAGTGAATAAAGTCACTGAATGCCAAAATTAGCCATAATGGTACGGTTTGGTACTTGTGTCAGATGGTGGTACACAATTATATTCTGTTCTGTCTATCAAAGAATCCAAAGCAATGTCAATACTAATAGCTTTCGCCAAGAAGAGTAATGTAATTTGTATAGCCGATGATTTGTGATAAAATAAGTGCTTAAAGAATTCATTCTCTTTTAGATTGCAGCAATAAAATTGGATGGGTTGGGTCAGTTTTGCATTCCAGTACCCCTTTTTTTATTGACTGTTGCTCTTTCCTTTGTTATAGGTATATAAGAAGATCAAAAGGTTTTATTTTATTACTTTCACCATCAAAAGATCAAATAATATTTTAATTTTTACATATCACATCATATATTAAAGTCCGCCCACACATTGGGTGGGCACTGCTGCTAGTTATATTTAATGCCCTTATGCCTTGCATAAACTGTAAATCACAGCTCACCATTTGTACTGCCCACTATTCTACGTTAATTTATATCAATTCATTAATATCAATATAAATATATTAGATTTAGACTAATAAATTTGCCTGCTTACACACTAATAACCTCTCAAAACCTGGCTCACACCTTACAAATTTCGTTTTTATTATGTATTTCTCCAAACATTAATTGCTACATGCTGGAAGCCATTTACACATCAGATTCAGGAGATACAATATCAAATTTTGTTTATTGATTGCCGGTGTGGTATTTTGCCACCCGACCCTCAAAAAAAAATTTTGTTTATTGTTTTATCCACAAACATTATTCATTTCTGTACATGCATGTAACTGAGACCCCTACAGTTGGTTTTATATGAGAATTATTCTAGTGCTAATGTCACAGACGCATTACAATCCCTAAAGTATACCTGTATTTGCAAATGCCCACTTTGCACTGCTTACTCAAAATTCGCTCTGAAAACAAACCTACTTGATGGAGTCACAGAAGCTAGCACCTCAGAGGGAAAGTGAATTAATAGGTTGTTTCGTTGCCTTTCGTCTCGCAGTTGGCATTGTTCAATCCAAATAGCTCAATGGAGAGAAGGGGAGATTCGAGTCCATCGATGGCGATAACTGATTCTTAAGAGAAATTAGATAAGGGAAAGGGGATGAATAGGATTTTGCTTGCTTTGCCTTTCGTCTGAGACCAAAACTTAATAAAAACCAAAGAAGAATGGAATGCATAGATTTTTTGCGTACCTAATTTTTGCCTTCTTGTTAGAACGGGTCATAGTGATTACCATTATTGTCGGCAACATAATTGCTTAAATCACACCATTTTGTATGTGGATAATAAAAAGGCATTAGAGATCCGTACCTTGTCATTTATGAGTAGACAGCAGCCACCCTCTTGAGGACATGCGGAATGAGGATAGAGAGGTGGCTAGGGTTTCAAGGTGCCCCTCGAAGCCAAAGCAGCGGTGAGACTGAGGGAAATTTAGGAAGGAAATCAACTAACCTAAATAGTTTCGAGGTTGTCGTCCTTGAAGGAATCAAGGGGTTGACAGCAGGGGCACCTTGTTAAAGGTGGAGGTGGGGGTGATCAAGAGAATACATGATCAGAACATCGAAGGCCGCAGCAGGACACTGGGCTATGATTCGGAGTACACGTTACCGAAGACTCTGATGCGTAGAGTGGATGTGAACATACAGACCTGATAAAATAACATGGTACAACACTGTAAAGATACACTGAGTCTTCACTTCTCTGTTATTTGTCACAATTCAATTAAAATAGTATCTCGGAACTTATAATTGTGTGTAATTGTGTACCAATTTGATGGTTACTGGTATCCCTTAAAACTGAGGCCCAAATTAAAGGATGATAAACCTTGTGTGAATGACCCTCAAAACACGATAAACCTTGTGTGAAGGGGCTGCTAGACCGGGAAAGAAGAATCTAGGGGCAGCATGACAAAGAACGGTTGATCCATTTCAGCAGTAAACATTTGTTTGGTACCTCATTAGAATGTTTATATTTTCTCCGCCCCATCCCTTTCTTTTTACTGCGTGGGTGTCGAGTTATTTTTTTTCGGACACAACATTAATAGTGTTTAATTGAACGTTTTTCTGTTTGCGTCAGCATCCCACCCTTCGGTTTTTCCATTCTTCTACGAATTCAATTCAATTAGCCTTTAATTCCATTCAGTTTCTAGCTTTAAAAAAATTCTTTCAGTTTCTCTTGAATCCATCTCTCTCCCTTCTTCGCTTACAAGAGACGAGAGAAAAAAAAAACCCAAAAAAATAAGGGAGAGTGCGAGCGATAGCGGCAAGGTGACGACGGGCAAAGCAAAAGGCACGGTAAAGGCCAAAGGAATGAAATGATCATGGCTCCACTCGAACGGCGCCCTTTGGCTGGACCCACTTTTATTCTTAGATCTTACCTAATTAAACCCTAGGGGAGGGGTCCCTTTGATGGACGCCGCTCTTGCCATCTCGCATCCGGTCTTCTTAAAAAAAGTGTTTGGCTTTTGTCTTAAATTTTATTTCATAACCCTGATGGCGTTACTGTTATATACTTTTATATATATATTGCTTTCTCTTATTTTTTGACGATTCATGACAACCATTACTAAGTAATTCATCAAATATTCTCAGGTTCTAAGCTGCTGCAATGGCAATTTGATGGAACTTGGACTTGGAATTCTGTTGAATGTGTACAGTGTACTGAGCAATATTATAATAGCTAGGTTACATCTTGATGCAGTGTGTTTGTAGGTAGTGTTGTTCTCAACTAATATCATCATGTCTTATTTATATTGTCTAGGAATTAAAAATGAGGAAGTTTAATATGCACTATAGTGCATAGGGCACTCCGTGCACCACGGACTTTTTCGTGGATATTTTTATAAATTGATAAATCTAATTTAACCAATCTAATCTACATATTGAAATCTCATAGAAAATCAAATTTTACAATTTTTGAGATTTTATTACTATTTTTTTCGAATTTTTTAATACATGCTATTTTTGGAAAATTGTAGATAGTACAATATTCCAAAAATAGCATGTTTTTAAAAATTCGAAAAAAATAGTAATAAAATCTCAAAAATTGTAAATTTTGGTTTGGTATGAGATTTCAATATGTAGATTAGATTGGTTAAATTAGATTTGTCAATTTACAAAAATATTTCCGAAAAAGTCCGTGGTGCACGGAATGCTCTATGCATTATGGTGCATATTAAACTTTCTCATTAAAAATTGCAAAGGCACCATATTCACCTTCTGTAAAAAAAGTATCGACTATGTCCAATCCATGCAATTTCTAATCAACCAATTATGATGACTGAGCTTTGTACCAGTACAAAAATGAACATCTAAACTATGAGTTTAATAGTAAAATCATTGGGTTTCATTGAATTAAAGAAGAATTAATTGTCTCCTTTAAGTACAGAAGCTAGCACCTCAGCCTTTGCAAGATCAGTACCACCAACTGTGGCATCCAAAAGCCGTATTTGTACATCACACTTCAGATAAACAAAATTTAAACAATATCAAATTCAGGACATAAAGTACGCACATATATTAATTTCAGCCAAACTAAATTAATACTATATTTCTGAAATAATAATATATATTTCAAAGTTTGTGATATAGAGTGGTGGATCCTAATTTTATGCTGATGAATCATTTGTAAAATTTTTACTCTATTTCATTGACTATCATTTCTCCTGGTCATTTAGTTGAATTACCAGTAGATAATCCTTCCCGTTTCTATCCAATATATTTGAAGATATTTTTACAATTATGGTTGGATTTTTTTCAATAAATTTTCCCTTACCAAATTACCCAAACCTTCCCAATTTGTATGTACAAATGACAATATGATATTTCACCCTTCCCAAATTATAACCAACATAAATTATTTCTTTACCATTTATCATTCTGTAATATTATAAATAGAAATGTAATTAATATGTAATTCACAATTATGTATCCTATGTTTATCAAATTTAATTTTTTTCCTTTTAATTAAAAGAGCCCCAAATCTCTGTAATATCAGGATCAGTATATTAACTGGTCATGAATTTGTTGTTAAAATGGAATCAAAATTTTAATTCATTCACAATTATTTGTATCTGAAAAAATAGATAATGTATGAACAATCTTACCGATATCTAGGACAAACGGGGAGAGGAGGTGCGATCCGATTGGCGATCAATCAGGGGCCAGAAATTACTACAATCAATCTCCTTCTTTCTCTCCTTATTCACTATGATTCTATCTCCAACCACCTGATCTGATTCGTACCACAACCTCGGATGTGAAGCGGTTGTGGGGGCCGGATTTTGTTTATACGACTTGCTCATACATGCGGCGGCGGTAGTTGTATGCTCACAATTGGCGTTCTTCCATCCAAATATCTCAATGGAGAGGAAGGGAGGGTTGATTCCATTAAAAACGATAGCTAATTCTTTAGAGAAATTAGAGAAGGGAATGTGAATTAATAGGGTGTTTCGTTGCCTTTCGTCTCGCAGTTGGCATTGTTCAATCCAAATAGCTCAATGGAGAGAAGGGGAGATTCGAGTCCATCGATGGCGATAACTGATTCTTCAGAGAAATTAGATAAGGGAAAGGGGATGAATAGGATTTTGCTTGCTTTGCCTTTCGTCTGAGACCAAAACTTAATAAAAACCAAAGAAGAATGGAATGCATAGATTTTTTGCGTACCTAATTTTTGCCTTCTTGTTAGAACGGGTCATAGTGATTACCATTATTGTCGGCAACATAATTGCTTACAGAGTCTACTAATCACTCATTAACAAATTACTATGCCGTGTCTCTCTGTGATTTGAAATTTTTAAGCAGACTCCCACGGGTTTTTATTTATAATACTGATATATAAGTAGGAACAACAGGAGAAACATTTGCGGAAATAGAAAACAACTAAAGGAAGATAGAATTGAGTGCATCCATCAAATGGCGTTTGGAAGTTGTATTGATTCTTCTTCCCCCCCCCCCCTCTATTTAGAAGGTCATGATGCTTTTTGAATAATGTCATAAGAAATGTGAACAAGATTTTTCTTATCAATGTACAAATCAGAATAAAATAAAATGTTCTTTCTCTAAGTGTTTTAAAACAATTGCTCCTAATGTTAATTACTTTCGTGTGTTATAAGTTATGTTATAACGCATAATCTAGTTGCAGGTTTCTTAAATTGTCCAAATGATTGAGTTACAATTAAAAATTCAAAGCTGACATACAATTAGTTAAATTTAGTCTCCTCTTGGAATCTAATATAAACCCAATTAGGGCCCCATAAGATAAAAGAAGCTTGCAATGTTGAGAAGGTAACATATCTAATTAAGGGTTGATATCATTCCCCAAATTTAGTAATGGTCGTCTCATGGAGAAACTCTATGGCATGGGCAATGCAATGAAACTGTTTTATTTGACAATTAAACATGCATTCATGCTTTTCATTTGCAAGTGTGTGGCATATTAAAGTATATAAAACATAAATTGTAGTATTGCAAAAAGTAACGAGTAATGCTAGAATCAAATATGATTTGAGACTCAACTATTAAAATTTTAATAGAAACTCAAAACTGCTCATATAATCTTCATATTAAAATTTTTTGGAGATCAAATTTTGTAATTTTTTTAAAAAATTATCTTTTTTTTCAAATTTTTTAAAATTGGAGGGTTTAGAACTATTTAGATTGAGGAATCTCTAAAATTAAAAAATTATAGTAAAAATTTGATAATTAAAATATAAAATTTGATCTCTAAGGATATTTCATTATGAAAAATAAATTGAATGGTTTAAATTAGCCGTTGTAATCTCAAAATTTGAGATCCAATCTCATTTGATAGGCTGAAGTATCAAATCCAGAGACGGGGCTACATAGAGGCAAGCCCAGGCAAGTGCCTGGGCTTATTTTCTGAAAAACAAAGCCCGATTATATAGATTTTAAAGTGTGCCTGGGCTTTAATTTATATCGTGCCTCTATTGGGCCTGCTGGCCTGTAATTTATTGTCTATTCTTGCATGGTTCTCTTCGTGAGTATTCTTCCTATTTTTTTTCTTTTTATTGTTGAATTAATTTTATTGTTAGTGTGCCTATCATTAAATTTTGGCTGGCTCCGTCCCTGATCAAATCTAATTGGTCTAGCATTACTCTATCTAAAGGATGCAATAATTTACAATAACGAATTACTTCAGTAATAAAATTATGATTGTCTTTTGTATATCGAGAAATATATGAATGGTATAATTGATTTATTAGAAATTGTTATTTGATGAGAAATGATCTAACAAGAATGTTATTTTATTTATACACCTACTATAATATATGAACATAGGGTGCGTTTGGATGAGAGAAGAAGAAGAGGAAGAAGGAAGATGGGAAGAAAAAAAATTATAAACAATCCAAACTCTTCACAAAGTTACACACTTCCCAATACTTCTTCCCACTTCTTCCCTTCTTCCCTTCTTCCCACACCTATCCAAACGCACCCATAGTAAAGAAAAATTAAACAAAAAACATTCCATCATCTTATTATATTTGCAAAATTTATTACCTTCTGCCAAGGTAGTCAAAATCTATTTGAGTTTCATTACTTATCAAGTAAATTTCACAAATTTATCAGTATAGAGGACCTACCAACTTTCTTTTCTTTGCGAGTGAATTACAATCTTAACGTGTTGTGATGTGTCATTGATATCTTATATTTATATTGATATTTTGATCAGACTTTACATCGAAATTGTGACTAAAATCATGATTTATCTTGTTCTTTTGTTTGTTTGTTAGATTTGGCACTATCGTCGTGTTTTTTTATCTTTATACTTGGAAAACGGCAAGGAAACGGCAAATTCGATAGCTAGACGACTCATTCCTAGCCTAGATCAAGTCTCGACTCAATCCGATGCATCGCCTACGCACAAAGCCAATCAATCCGCATTCTACCTCAGCAATCCGGTCCGGATTAGATGTAATTTGGACCGGAACCTTGCGCAACAACAAACCAGCGGGAACAATCCGGTCCGAATTATCCTCAATCCAGTCCGAATTGCTATATCTGGAAGTTTCTGGACGGGATTTTAAAGCGATTTCTCTTTTGAAAAGGCTCTTTATGGCGTTTTCTCCTTATGGAAAGTGGCCTAGCACATCCAGGCAGGCAGTAGGAGGTATTTGGGGCGTGCTCCAAGTATAGAAAGGGAGGAGGATTCATTCCCAAGTGATCTTTCTCTCTGCTGAGATCCAGATCTGGTTTTTTGCTTTCTTTCTCTTTGCCCATGGGCAGAGAGGAGGCGAGTTTCTCTTCTTTGGCGACCATGGTAGGAGGGAGCACGACTTGGAGGGTTCATCTTGCTGTTACAATGAGTTCCGAAGGTTCTAAAGTGTTTTCTAGCGCGACAACGGTAGTGATCGACTTGGAGAATTCGGTTATTGGTTGTATCACATGATCTTTCTCTTTTCTTTGATTTGTTCTCGTTTATTTATTGTTATTTGCATATTGTTTAGAAGTATGTTAGGCTAAACACTTCTTGATTTAAGGACAGATGTAGCTTAGGGTTTGGATTGCTTGATTTACTCTTTTGGTTGATGGAAGAAGTCAATTACCTTTGGGAGTTTTATTGATTTGCTCGTGTTTTGTGTTTATTATTACTTAAATTGCTCTGCAATTGTACGGCCGCATTTATTTGAGACATCAACTCATTATAATAACTGAACCTTTCACGAGTATTTCAAGGTAGGTCAATGGCGAAAGTCAACCAGTTAGTAACTAAAAGTAAACACTTCTAGTTAGGCGAAAGTTTAAGCTAGATATCTCGCAGAAAATCAATTGTAAACTCGAATAGGTCTACCAACAAACGAAAGTTGAGGTACAATGCATTCGATGAGGGTTAACACTAGGTTCTATCCAAATACCGTACCCAATAAGTGACATCAAAGGGTTAGGGAGTTTAGGTATGGCTAGATGGACCCTTGACTTGAATAAATCAGCAATTGAGTAAATCACAGCATTCACGCAGTGGAATCCGGACCGGATTGGCCACAATCCGGACCGGATTAGTGAAACAGAGACACGAAAGTGGTACGCTTCGCAACCATGTGACCAAACCTAAGTGAAATCGAACCCTAAGGCACTTTTCGCATCATATATTAAACCGTTAGAAAACCTCAAAAATATTTACTCGCATTGTTTTACATTATTTTCATACTTGCAATTGCATTCCTTTATTTCTCTTTTATTTATTCCATTTGTGACACCAATTCTTTTCTCAATCTTTACTGTCTAGATTTAACGAATCATTAAGAATAGTAATCATACCCATCTCTGTGGGATCGACACATTTTACTTTGCTATAAACGACTAGTCGAGTACAAGGTTAATTTGTTTGACCCTGGTTTACACCTCGATCAGTCGTGCCTAACACAGATGTGTTTAGCACTGTGTCGTGTCAAGTTAACATGGGTTATATTTGCAATCGTGTCGTGTCGTGTTGAGTGGAGAAAAATACCAACACAACATGTAATTGGCACGACAAGGTTGGTAATCGTGTTAACACGCCACGCCATGGTTGTGTCAACCGTGTTAAAAGCTTATTATTTTTTTTTATAGAAATTGCAAAAAATTATTTAAAAATTGAAAAATCTCAAGAATTCAAATTAAAATTTTGAGTTTAATTGTCTACATGAGAATTGTTATTTTTTTATATTTCATGATAAAATATATTATTAAAAAAAATAGGAATTAGATAACGTTAATTGGCAATATCTTAGTTGAAAAATCGTATTTTTTTATATCTTATTGCATGAAATTTCAAATAATCTGTCACTATTCATTCTTATGTGTTGATATTTTTGTGCTATGTTAAAATTTTGAATTTAAAAATTATAAAAGCATATGAAATTTCAAATCAATCTTTTTTTTTAAATGCATTAATATTTTTATACTATTTTTTATTTTGAACTTTAAATTTTAAAAAAATATATGGAATCGTGTTGTATCTTGTTGTAACCGTGTCTGTGTCAAATCGTACAGTGTTGAACCATGTTGTGTTAGACCATCTCACTTTTCTGAAAATGTCAACACGGCACATGATTTTAACACGCCATACCAACACACCTGTGTTGTGTTAAATCCATACATGTGGCGTGTCGTGTCGTGGTAACACGTTTATCATGTCAACACACCAAATACGTCACAATTTATAATTCACTACTTTGTCCCTGTGCTCTCTATGTCCGGATAATTATTTCAACCACTAAAAAAGGGGGCAGGTATATATGCGAGTTTCTTCAATTTACTTACGCAAGACCATACGACAGGGGGCAGTGTATAAATATGCACATGTGCCAAACATTACAAGTCCCAAACGGGACAAACCTAATCTATTTACATTACAAAGGGGGCATTGTCAGACATTATGGGGAGAGCACCAAGCTCTGATGAGAATGGGCTTAAGAAGGGACCATGGACATCTGAGGAAGACCAGAAACTCGTCGAATACATACAGAAAAACGGCCACGGTAGCTGGCGCGCGCTCCCCAAGCTTGCTGGCATCTTTCTCTCTTTCTCTCATTCACACACTTAAACACACTCACACATTCATATTTTTTCTTCATTTGAAGAACAACTTGCTGTTATGTGTAATAAGCCAGCTGATGTTAGGATGATCAACATCAGTTGCTTAACAAATAGCAATCACTTGGCAATACGACAAAATCCATGTATTTGACATACTTATGGTACCTTGTAGTAGCATTTTTGAGACATAGAAATTAATATTCAAACAAATCTCATTAAGACTCCTGCGCTGTCCAGCTTTTACCAGCATATCTGCCAGCTATTATGTCAATTCAAATTTCAGACATTGGCACTGTATCATTGTTACCTTACAACTGTCTGTCTCTGGTATCCACAACACAGGTTTAAATAGATGCGGGAAAAGTTGTAGATTAAGATGGACTAATTACTTAAGGCCTGATATCAAGAGAGGCAAGTTCTCTCCTGAGGAAGAGCAGACTATACTCCGGCTACATTCTGTTCTTGGAAACAAGTAACTTGTTTTGATTATTCTTTACAAAGTTTCATTTGATTTTGAAAAAAAAATTAACAAAAACAATAAAATAGTGATATGAGTGTGACATGTTACCTGGTATTGTCAAAAAGAAGTTTAACTTGTATTGCATAAGATATATTGGCACACACCAGTAATGTATATTTCAACACAAAATAGAATAAACCACTATGATTTGATACTATTAATTTTGGCAAAATCTTTCCAATATCACACTTAATTAATGCGTAAATTGTGTAGATGGTCCACAATAGCAACACATCTCCCAGGACGTACAGACAATGAGATAAAGAACTATTGGAACACTCACATGAAGAAAAAGCTGCTCCAGATGGGCATCGACCCGTTAACACATCGGCCTCGTGCTGACTTGTTCTCGTCCGTGCCGCAACTCATTGCATTAGCAGGCCTCAACAACCTAATGGGGCCCCAATTAGCACAATTGGCTAAGATCCAATCCTTTCCTTTCCTAAATCTCAATCCTTCTATAACAAATGCCATGAATAGTCAGCTAAATAATCCAATTGACCTGTTGAGTAACTCAATCAATTCTCTCAGTAAGATACCACTCCCAAGTGATTTTCCCTTGGTATGTATGGGGAACACAGGACAACCAAATCTGAACAAAAATTGTGAAAACCTTGGGTTAGATGTAGTTTCAGCTCCATTGGTTTCTCATACTCTTATGGATAGCAATGGTGATGCTTGCAGCTCTTCAAGCTATGAAAAGAGTGTCGCATCTTCTTCCTTCTGGCCGGAAAACTTTACCGAAGAAAATTTCTTATCTGAATATGCTTCACTACAGTAGATGTTTATGTTGTCTTTTTGAAGGCCAGTAGATGTTTATGTTGTCAATCTATGTATAGTGCTTAGTTATATTTTGATGTATTGTTGATACCTGATAACAATGGCATGTGTGGATAACGTAAAAGCATGCCTGTATAGACATGGCTCCCTTTACTTTAAACTCAAAAATAGTTTCCTCGATCTAAAGAGAGTAACTCAATTATGCATTTTCTGCACAAATTTAAATGTATACAAAATTCACACTGGACATATTTATACTTAATTTTGCAATTGGTATAATAAGATAAGATGTACTCATGACGTGGTGTGGATTGTGAACGAGTTCAAAATGAAAACATTTTGAAACAACGAACGTCATTTTTGCCATCTTATGATATGATTCCACTTGCTATCGATTGTGACTTTTGGGCACGTTGAAACTGATAGTTGCTCAAATTGACAAGAAAGTAGACTCTATGTGCTCAGCCGTTGATTAGAATCAACAACTTAAGACTTGAAATTATTATTCAATAATGACTGAGATCCTCTTACAAAGAGAGTGGCAGAACATACCAATTAGTAATTTTAGGGCTGTTATCAAATGCGCCCAAATTTCCTCTTTTTCTTGAAAATTTGACTTGTACTTCCTGAATTAATATTTTCAAACATACCAATAATTTTATACATTTCCAAACATAATTTTTCCTGGTCGCTGTGAATCGAATCTGAGTGATATCTACTAGAGTTGCATGGCCAAAGCAATCCCTACCATGCACGCAATTACCAGACGTTTCTTAGTTAAATAAGTGAATATTTAATGCAAAAATAGGAATTTTCTTTCGAGGCAGTTAGATAGCTGACCAAAGAAATAATCTGTGGGGTCTTGTGCAATCATAAGCCACGATAGATTTATTAACTAAGCTGACCATGTTTCATCATTTGTCAAAATTGTGATGTATATGTGCATACAAGGAAACGTCATACAGACTACAACATATTTACTATTTGCTCTTAAAAATTGAACGAGTTCCAATATTTTCTAATGTAGTGGTTGAAAATGTGTTGCTTTATGTACAATGAACAAACTACTACTATGCAATAGAGTTTGTTTTTTTTATAATTGTATTTAATCAGGATCACGATATATGAGGTTCTATAAACAAGTGCTCTCAAAAAGGAAGAAAAACAATTATCAAGAGGCAAACCAGTGTCAGAATCCTACTGGTTCCATTCAACAATACCGGATTAGTTTGTACTGGTACAGTAAAATTGACCAGCAAGGAGACACACTGGAAAGGAAAAGCAACCAGGGTTTCATCCAAATAGTGTTTGCTGTTTACTTAATGCCAATTTGTTCCATTTAGAGAGAAAAATGTTTCTTGAACAACCACCAAAAGGCTCAATCAAGCATTGTGGGGTAACCTACAAAAAGAACCAAGCAAGTTTGCATACTAAGACTACATATAAGAATCCAAGTAAACAGTTTACATAGGACCATCTCTTTAAAAGAATTTTAAAATGAGTACACCAGTTGCTGATGGCTAATATAGTAGTCACAGGAGTAGTAACATTGTGAATAATCAGGAGTCCATCATTGATTAGTTATTTGAGAGAAATAAAAGCAGTCTTTATCTGTGAAAATTATATGTTCATGGACAGATTAGCAATGTTCTCATCTCAGTTGTTTGCAACACTGAGCTTTCTGATATGGACAGAGTACAGAACATATTGGTAAAGAGCTACAATGCTTACCACTAGAGATGGAAGCTATTTGTGTACCTGTGTTAATGGAATGTATGTTTCTGAGTAATTTCACTAGTTTTGAGTTTCTCAAAAACTCAGAATTCTATTCTAAATACTTGTTCAAGCCTGACTGTTTCCAGGTTATTTAGAATATAAATACTCGTTCATAGTCAAAAGTAAGGTCACTTTTGACTTTCTGAGAAGTTAATTCTTTGGGTTAGCTAGCGATGGTGCAGTAGTCAAAAGGTCTATTCAGGTTAGACACATATAGGCTTTATAGGAAACTTACGTATGTGGTTGTGAATTTAAGATATCTGCTGATGCATAACTGTTTCATGTTTACTTTAGTTCCATACTTTTCTATTTCATCATAAACTAAGTAATTTATTTATATAATCAGACTATAACACAAGGCCATCAGACTAATAGTAATTGTTTTCCATTGTGCGATAAGATATGCATCAAATATCATGATTGTTATCTCATGTACATGAAATTTGTTTCCTAGATCATGTCTAAGACATTAAATTTTAAAATTTCAGCTTTATTTCCCAAATCCATACCAATACCAGTGACAAAGTGTAGCAACAAACAAAAAAGCAACTATAGAATGGTTTTCTTTCCATCAAACAAGCAACATACATAAAGGGGAAGGAAAGTTTTGATGACAATTATACAGATGTTTAAAGAAAGACAGTCCATTATCAGTTCAACCACTTACCAGGCTTCTTCCTTCTCCCTAATTAACTTTAGTGCAAAGTAGACTAAAATGAAGGTGATATCTGTAGTTACTGGGCACCTTAGCAGAACATAATGTCACTTGAGGTAAAACAATATTGATGATCTATTGCAGTAGCGAGATTGACTGATGCTTACGGAGTTAAAAATTAGAAACCAAACAGCTGGAGCACAAGATTAACTGATGCTTACAGAATAAAAAATTAGAAACCAAACAACTGGAGCACAAAATGGCTATTACTGTACCAATACTCGCCCACTAGGCTGAATACATCACTTCAAATTTAAAAACCGTAACTAACGAATACAGTAACAATACCATTAAAATAAAAAACTTCTTAAGCAAATTAGTTCTGCATTGAACCCTTGCTGTTGCTAATGAGGTTGACAAAACATCCATACTAAAGACATACCAACAATCAATAGATTGCCTTTAGCCCTTTACTGGTACTTACATGTAAAAGAGGAAGACCAAACCTGCTCCATGGGAAGGAACTCAAGCTTTCTTACTACTTTATACATTTGGATTAGTAACGTGACAATGAATTGAACTACTTTTCAGAACGAAAATCCACAACAAACCTTTGATAATCAAATCTATTATATCTTAAAATTACTGCACAAGCCTATTTAAAGTTCAAACACAATTGCTCAAATTGATTGCTACCTTCATCAAGCACATGCTCAACTCCAACATCAGATTTCCCTCGTCCCAAAACAAACCCAGGAACAAAACTCCAGCCCCTAATCCCAAAACTCCAAATCTCCAAAAACCCTAAAACAAACACAAACCTAAGAAGTACCAAAACCAAAAACAAAATAAGTACCAATCAAACCTCATCCTCATGGAGAAGCATGTTGGGTATTCCCTTGTTGATCGGAAACTTCCTCCCAGTCTCAGGGCACACAAGAGCGCCTTCCTCCACATGCAACTCGAGGAGCGCGTGGTGGAAGCGCCGCAGAAAATCATCGGAGGAGAGCATGGAGGCGTCGGCTTGTTCGGGAAGCTCAGCGAATCCGAGAACACGCGCCGCCGCGAGAAGCGCCGACCACTCGATCTTGGGAAAGATGCCACGGAGGAAATCAGCGTTGAGATCGACCTCCTTGGTGACCCACTTGTCAGCCTCTAGCTTGAGAGGGAAGCCATTGGTGACCCCCTTTATGTTGCACGACAGCATGTTGTGCGTGAGAAGCCTCATCTAGTATTGAAAGATTTGAGTCTAGGGTTTTGGAATTGGGAAAAGACGAAGAGTACACTCCAATATTTTTAATGACGTTTTTACCCCTCACACATTGTTAATTATCTATTGTGTTATAAATGGAATTATATATTGATTGTCCATTTTCATTATTCCTATTAATTGTATGATATCTATAGCATTAATTAGAAGATTTATTTTTGACTTATAAATAGAGGATGTATACTATAATCTAAATTGAACAATTGTTGAGAAAAAAATACAGAACACCAATTTACTCTCTCTTTTATCTTTGTCTCTTCCACCTTTCACTTTATTTTATAACACGTTATCAGCACGAATCGCTCAGGAAGAAAAGGTAAAAGGGTTTGATTGAAATTGATTATTTTCTTTTCGTATTTATTTTCTCTCTGGAATCACAAACCTAAACAGTAGGTAACAAAATAACTTATTTATTTATCAAATACCATATAATAAAATCAAATCAAATTATGATAAATAAAATAAATAAAAAAACTACAACATAATAAATAAAAAATATAATATAATATAATTCATATGATTATAACTTCAGGTTATAATACTCAATAACTTCTAGTTATTAATTTTTTTTACTACTCAATTAGAAGAATAACTTCAGGGTATTTTTCATTCAATAAATTAGAAATAAAATTTCAGATTTTAAACAAATAAATTCAACTATTAAGAACTTCGGGTTTTTGATAAACTCTCAAGTTTGAATAGTATCATTAAATAATTATTTTCATCATCATTCACTTCGGGGAATGATTCTCATATATTCAAACAAAAGAAATATATAGCAAAAAGTTTCGGATTTAATTCTTCGAAACAGAATCGAAATTAAGGAAGAAATATATTTATGAACATCTGGTCATATCGCATGTAGCAATTATTTACGAAATAAAATTTCAGGTCAAGCCTTTACTTTCTTTCTTTCTTTTTTTTTCTTAATACTTACGGATTACCTTTTGCAATAGATATGGGATCTAAACAAAATGGATCTAAAAAAAAAATCTAAAACATATATATACCTACAGAATAACATTTGCAAATATTCAAAATACACTACATCAATTTCAATTAGTTGTTACCTACTGTTTAGGTTTGTGATTCCAGAGGAAAAAAATAGATACGAAAAGAAAATTAATCAATTTCAATCAAACCCTTTTACCTTTTCATTCTGAGCAATTCGTGCTGATAATAGATGATGCATTATATTCAAGTAGATCCAGAAGAAATCTACTAAGTTTTAAAGATATTCGAAAAAATGGTTATCATATTGAAACTATGAATGAGAAAAATTGTGAATACCTTCATATCATATCTATTAAAAATGGCCAGAAAAATATTATGGAGAAATTACAAGCATTATCAAATGGACTATATGGTACATATATAAGTACAATAGAATCAAATATGGTGACTAACCAGAAGTTAGTTGATCCAAAATTATTTACATTATGGCATGATAGATTGGGTCATCCAGGAAATATAATGATGAGGAGAATAATTGAAAGTGCAAACGGACATCCCCTAAAGGACCTGAAGATCCTATTATCAAAAGAAGTGACATGCCAAGCATGCTCTCTTGGAAAGCTAATTACTAGACCATCTCCAAATAAATTTGGACCTGAAGCTCCATTATTTTTAGAACGAATTCAAGGAGATATATGTGGACCTATTACACCGCCATGTGGACCATTTAGATATTTTATGGTTTTAATTGATGCATCAACACGTTGGTCACATGTGTGTTTGTTAGCAACAAGAAATGTTGCATTTGCTAGATTATTAGCACAAATTATCCAATTGAGAGCTAACTTTCCGGATTATCAAATTAAAAGAATCCGACTTGATAATGCAGGAGAATTTACATCCCAAGCTTTTAATGATTATTGCATGTCTATTGGGATTACTGTAGAACATTCAGTGGCACATGTTCATACACAAAACGGTCTAGCAGAATCATTGATTAAAAGGTTACAATTAATAGGCTAGACCATTACTTATGAAATCTAGTTTATCATCTTCTGCATGGAGACATGCCATATTACATGCTGCAGCACTAATTAGATTAAGACCAACTGCTGATCATAAATATTTCCCGTTACAATTGGTCTCCGGAAGAGAACCAAATTTATCTCATTTAAAGATATTTAGTTGTGCAATATATGTTCCAATTTCTCCTCCACAACGCACAAAAATAGGACCTCAAAGAAGGTTGGGAATTTATATTGGTTTTAACTCTCCTTCCATTGTCAAATATTTAGAACCATTAACAGGAGATGTTTTCACAGCAAGATTTGCTGATTGTCTTTTTAATGAATCAATATTCCCAAATTTAGGGGAAGAAAAACAAAAGCTGGATAGACAAGTGACATGGAATTCATCGTTGTCTTATCTTGATCCTAGAAGTGGTCAATGTGAACTTGAAGTTCAAAAGATTATAAACTTACAAAGAATTGCAAATGAATTGCCTGATGCATTCACAGATATAAATAGAGTCACTAAATCACATATTCCAGCTATTAATGCACCTGCTCGAATAGATATTACAAAATTATCAAATGAATCTCATGAACGTAGAAAACATGGAAGACCAATTGGTTCTAAGGATGTAAATTCACGAAAAAGAAAAGAGCAGAATAAAGCAGTTGGTACAACTTCAGAAGAGATTTACAAAATTCCTGAAGAAACTAAATCTCCAGAAGAGATTAATAAAGTTCTAGAAGAAACTAAAATCCATGAAGAGATTGATGAAGTTCCAGAAGAAACCGAAGTATCAAATGATTATGAAATTTCTATAAATTATGTGAAAAATAGTACAACATTGAATAGGAATAAAACTCAAGTTGATGAAGTTTTTGCATTCGCTATAGCTAGTGATGTTATAAGCGAAGAAGATAATGTGCCAAAAACCATAGAAGAATGTAGACAAAGAAATGATTGGCATAAATGAAAAGATGCCATACAAGCTGAATTAAATTCGCTTGATAAAAGACAAGTATTTGGACCGGTAGTCCAGACGCCCAAACATATTAACCTTGTAGGTTACAAATGGGTATTTGTCATTAAAAGAAATGAGAAAAATGAGATCGTGAGATATAGCAAGGCTAGTGGCACAAGGGTTTACACAAATATATGGAATTGATTATGAAGAAACGTATTCACCTGCAGTGGATGCGACAACTCTCAGATTTTTAATAGGTCTCGCAGTCACAGAAAATCTTAAAATGCAACTTATGGATGTTGTCACAGCTTATCTATATGGTTCACTTGATAGTGACATATATATGAAAATCCCCGAAGGATTAAAAATGCCTGAAGCATATAAATCAAAGCCTAGAGAAATGTACTCCATGAAATTGAAAAAATCTTTATATGGACTAAAACAATCAGGTCGAATGTGGTATAATCGACTTAGTGAATATCTTTTAAAATAAGGATATAAAAATAATGCAATTAGTCCGTGTGTTTTTATAAAAAAATCAAATTTTGGTTTTGCAATCGTTGCAGTGTATGTTGATGATTTAAACGTTATAGGATCTCCTGAAGAGATTAAAAATACTGCAAAATTGTTGAAAAAGGAGTTTGAAATGAAAGACCTTGGTGTAACTAAATTTTGTCTCGGTCTGCAGATCGAGCATTTAAAGAATGGAATATTTATCCATCAGTCAAATTATATTGAAAAATTACTAAAGAAGTTTAATATGGATAAAGCTCATCCTTTGAAAATACCAATGGTCGTACGATCGTTAAATATAGAGAATGATCCTTTTCGCCCCAAAGAAAATTGATGAAGAAGTACTTGGTCCTGAAGTGCCATACTTAAGTGCAATCGGAGCATTATTATATCTTGCAAATAATACCTGGCCTGATATTTCATTTGCTGTAAATTTACTATCAAGATATTGGAATGGAATTAAAGATATTTTTCGCTATCTTTGCAGAACTCGAGATATGGGGCTATACTATGAAAATGATATAAAATCTAATCTAGTTGGATATGCAGATACAGGATATTTATCAGACCCGCATAAAGCACGATCTCAATCAGGATACATATTTACTTATAGTGGAGCTGCGATTTCATGGCGATCGACAAGACAAACTCTAACGGCTACATCATCAAATCATGCTGAACTAATTGCTCTCTATGAAGCGAGTCGAGAATGTGTTTCGTTGAGATCAATAATTCAAAATATTCAAGAAGGATGTGGGCTTCAAAACATTAAGGAAAATCCTACTCCAATATATGAAGATAATGCAGCTTGCATAGCACAAATTAGAGAAGGATATATCAAAGGAGACCGAACTAAGCACATTGCACCGAAGTTCTTCTCGGCACATGATCTACAAAAGGATGGTATAATTGATGTTCAAAAAATTCAATCATGCAACAACTTGGCCGATCTATTCACGAAGTCTTTGCCAACAAGAATTTTTGAACAACTCAGAAAGAAGATAGGTCTACACCGACTGAAGGATGTCCAATAATATCAAAATGAGGGGAAGCATTATACACGCTGTACTATTTTTCCCTTATCCAAGTTTTTATCCCAATGGATTTTTCTTGGTAAGGTTTTTAATGAGGCAGTATAAATGATGCAGAAGTATCATATTAATATTGATCCTGAAGTATCATATTACTGGTGTATAATGAAAGATGAACAAAGGGGAAGTGTTATAAATGGAATTATATATTGATTGTCCATTTTCATTATTCCTATTAATTGTATGAGATCTATAGCATTAATTAGAAGATTTGTTTTTGCCTTATAAATAGAGGATGTATACTGCAATCTAAATTGAACAATTGTTGAGAAAGAAATACAGAACACCAATTTACTCTCTCTTTTATCTTTGTCTCTTCCACCTTTCACTTTATTTTATAACAGTTATGTATTTCTTTTCTAGATTCATCATTTTATATTCAGCCCTTTCAGATGCTATACAGATATTACTTTTTAAGTTACAATTTAAAAGTATAACATATTAGAAGAAAGTGTAGAAGTATATTGTTATTTTATACATTAAATGAATTTCAAGTGTCATACAATTTTAATACCTTTCGATATTTTAATAAAAATTTGATGATTATTGGAGATTAAATTAATTTATTATTTTTGATGATTTTTATCTTACAAAATTCTGCTCCTTTGATATATAATTAATAATTATACATACTATCTAATTTGGACTAACACAAACAAACCTAACCAATGACTCATATAGTTCTTAATTTCTTCTCGTAAGGCTTTGGTCAAAATAATTATTTTCACGCAGAATTTCATTTTATTAAAATTTATTTTTACAGATTTTTTTTGGGTCTAATAACATAAAAATTTCAATAGAATAAAATCAGATCCGTTATTTTGATAAAAAAAATAATGAATTAAAATTTCACGTGGAAAAAAGTTATCAAAAAATACTCCAATTCCAGGGAGCTGTTTGCTTGATGTCAGTTGTTTAATCAGGGCCCTTCGATTTGAACCGATCTGGATCGTTCGTTTTTCTTCCTTGAATCATGTTCGTGAGATCAATATTTGATCTCGACCTGTCTGTCACTCCAATAAAATTTTCTTCGTACCTATCACATTGTGTGGGGAGAGAGAGGACAAGGAGATAGAGAAGAAGAGGATGATTCCCACTGCTCTCCTTCGCCCCTATTGAGCAACGCACATCGCTTTTCTCTGAGCTCTTCTGTCCCTCTCATTCTCTTTCGCCTTCAAACCTAGCTACAATTAGAGTTCTTCTTCGATCTAAGTGATCTGACCGGTGTTCAATCTCAAGTAAGGACTTGGCGTCACGTTTCATGAATTCAAGTGTCGGTCGACTCATGTGTGTGCTTTCTATTGCTCACGAAGCAATTAATAAGATGGTTCCTCCCTCTCTCAACCTTAGATATGGTCTCTTTCTTTGACGGCGGTGCACTCAAAAGGAAGGTTTCCAACCCAAGAGATGCAATTGATTAGAGGGGTATTTATTGGGATCTGGAGACCGACTTTCCAGATCTGGAACCGTCATTTGAAATGGTCCATTCTATACTAGAACGGTCCGCCCCAAATCTAATGGGGCGGTGTAGTAGTCCAATCAACTAGTTTGTTTGGAATATGTCTCCACACACTTTTTCTAACAACTAGGGTTGGACATCGAGTTTCGCTCGATACATGATTTTTTTACATAATTTAAAGTTTGGTTTCTATTATATTATTTTTTATATATGTTAATAATAATGTGAATATCTAACTAAAATATCAATATCATCATGTTTCAAGTAAGATCATAAACATATTTTAGACTATATAAACAACATAAATATAAATTATTGTGATCAAATTACTTAAAATGAATGTAAAATCGCTTGAAATGCTCAAATATACTCAGAATCTATAAAATCAACACATTATGTGAATAATTACAATGTATAATCCAATCATTCTAAATAAGTGAGTCCATAAACATATTCTAAACTATATCAAGAGCTTAATACAGATTACTGTGATCAAATGACTTAAAATGAATGTAAAATCGCTTGAAAAGCTCAAATATACTCATAATCTGTAAAATCTGCACATTATGTGAGTAATTACAATGTATAATCCAATAGTTTTGAATAATTAAGCTCATAAACATATTCTAGACTATATAAAAATGCTTAAATATAGATTATTGTGATCAAATAACTTAAAATTAATGCAAAATTGTTTGAAATTTCAAATATACTAAGAATCTGTAATATATGCACATCATGTGCATAATTAAAATGCATAATCCAATCGTTTTGAAAAAGTGAGTTCATAAACATATTCTAGACTATATAAAGAGCTTAAATATAGATTATTATGATAAAATGACTTAAAATAAATACAAAATCGATTGAAATACTCAAATATACTCAGAATTTGTAAAATCTGCTCATTATGTGCGTAATTACAATGTATAAGCCAATCGTTTTAAATAAGTGAGTTCGTAAACATATTCTAAACTACATAAAGGGCTTAAATATAGTTTATTATGATCAAATGACTTAAAATGAATGCAAAATCGCTTGAAATGCTCAAATATACTAAGAATCTATTAAATCTGCAAATTATGTGAATAATTACAATGTATAATCCAATCATTTTGAATAAGTGAGTTTATAAACATATTTTAAAATGAATATAGATTATTAGAATCAAATGACTTAAAATGAATACAAAATCATTTGAAATGCTCAAATATACTCAGAATCTGTAAAATCTGCATACCATGTTAATAATTACAATATATAATCCAATAGTTTTGAATAATTGATCTCCTAAAAGTATTCTAGACTATATAAAAAGCTTAAATATAGATTATTGTGATCAAGTGATTTAAAATGAATGCAAAATATCTTGAAATGCTCAGATATACTCAAAATCTTTAAAATCTACACATTAGGTTCATACAACTTATAATCCAATTGTTTTGAATAAGTGAGTTCATGAACATATTCTAAACTACATAAAGAGCTTAAATATAGATTATTGTCATCAATTAACTTAAAATTAATGCGAAATCGCTTGAAATGCTCAAATAAACTCAGAATCTGTAAAATCTGCAAATTATGTGAGTAATTACTATATATAATCCGATTGTTTTGAATAAGTTCATAAACATATTCTAGACTATGTAAAGAGCTTAAGTATAAATTATTGTGAACAAATTTCTTAAATTGAATGGAAAAATCGCTTGAAATGCTCAAATATACTCAGAATCTTTAAAATCTGCTCATTATGTGCATAATTACAATGTATAATGCAATTGTTTTGAATAAGTGATATCAAAAATATATTTTAGACTATATAAAGAGCTTAAATATAGATTAATGTGATCAAAGCACTTAAAATGAATACAAAATGGCTTGAAATGCTCAATTGTACTCAAAATCTGTAAAATATGCAAATTATGTGAATAATTATATTGTATAATCCAATCGTTTTGAATAAGTGTGCTCATATACATATTCTAGACTATATAAAGAGCTTAAATATACATTATTGTGATCAAATAACTTAAAATGAATGCAATCGCTTGAAATGCACAAATATACTCAGAATCTGCAAAATCTGTATATTATGTGTATAATTACAATGTATAAACCAATCTTTTTGATTAATTGACCACATAAACATATTCTAGACTATAAAAATAGCATATATATAGATTATTATTATCAAATGACTTAAAAATGAATGCAAAATCGCTTGAAATGCTCAAATATACTTCGAATCTTTAAAATTTGAACATTATGTTCGTAATTATAATGTATAATACAATCGTTTTGAATAAGTGAGTTCATAAGTATATTCTTGACTATATGAAAATCTTAATTATAGATGATTGTGATCAAATGATTTAAAATGAATGCAAAATCGCTTCAAATGCTCAAATACACTCAGAATCTGTAAAATATGTAAACTATGTGAATAATCAATGTATAATCGAATTATTCTGAATAATTTAGCTCATAAACACATTCTAAACTATATAAAGAGCTTAAATATATTTTAAAAATGATCAAAACACTTAAAATGAATGCAAAATAGCTTGTAATGCTTAAATAAACACAAAACCTTTAAAATCTGTACATTTTTGGCGTAATTACAATGTATAATCCAATCGTTGCGAATATGTGAGTTCATAAACATATTCTAGACTATATATATAGCATAAATACAGATTATTGTTATCAAATGAATTGAAATAAATGCAAAATTGCTTGAAATACCCAAATATACAAAGAATCTATAAAATATGCATATTATACATGTAATTACAATGAATAATTCAATCGTTTCAAATTAGTGTGTTCATAAATAAATTCTAGACTATATAAAGAGAAAAAATATACTCAGAATCTGTAAAATATGCACATTATGTGAATAATTTCAATGTATAATTCAGTTATTTTGAATACGTGAACTCATAAACATATTCTAGACTATATAAAGAGTTTAAATGTAGATTCTTGTCATCAAATAACTTAAAATGAATGTAAAATCGATTGAAATACTCAAAAAAATTTAGAATCTGTAAAATATACACATTATGTGAATAATTGGCCTCATAAACATATTCTAAACTATATAAATAGCATAAATATAGATTATTATGAATAATTGTGCAAATTATGTGAATAATTATAATGTATAATCCAATCGTTTTGAATAAGTGAGTTCGTAAATATATTCTAAACTATATAAAGAGTATAAATATAGATTATTGTCATCAGATGACTTAAAATCAATGCAAAATCGCTTGAAATGTTTAAATAAACTCAGAATCTGTAAAATCTGTACATTATGTGAATAATTACAATGCATAATCCAATAGTTTTGAATATGTATGCTCATACACATATTATAGACTATATAAAGAGTTTAAATGTAGATTATTGTCATCAAATAAATTAAAATGAATACAAAATCGATTGAAATGCTCAAATAAATTTAAAATATGTAAAATATGAACATTATGTAAATAATTACAATATATAATCCAATCTTTTTGAATAATTGAGCTCATAAACGTATTCTAGACTATATAAAGAGCTTAAATATAGATTATTATGATAAAATGACTTAAAATAAATACAAAATCGATTGAAATACTCAAATATACTCAGAATTTGTAAAATCTGCTCATTATGTGCGTAATTACAATGTATAAGCCAATCGCTTTAAAAAAGTGAGTTCATAAACATATTCTAAACCATATAAAGAGCATAAATATAGATTACTGTGGTCAAATGACTTAAAATGAATGTAAAATCGCTTGAAATGCTCAAATATACTCAGAATCTGTAAAATCCATACATTATGTGCATATTTACAATTTATAATCCAATCGTTTTCAATAAGTGAGTTCACAAACAAATTCTAAACAATACAAAGAAGTTTAATATTGATTGTTGTGATCAAATGACTTAAAATGAATGCAAAATCGCTTAAAATGCTCAAATATTATTAGAATCTGTAAAATAAGCATATTATATGAATAATTACAATGTAGAATCCAATCGTTTTGAATAATTGGCCTCATAAACATATTCTAGTCTAATAAAAGAGCATAAATATAGATTATTTGTGATCAAATGAATTAAAATGAATGCAAAATAGCTTGAAATTCTCAAATATACTCAGAATCTATAAAATATGCACATTATGTGAATAATTACAATCTATAATCCAATCATTTGGAATAATTAAGGTCATAAATATATTCTAGACAATATAAAGAGCTTAAATATACATTATTGTGATCAAATGACTTAAAATGAATACAAAATCACTTGAAATGCTCAAATATACTCAGAATCTGTAAAATCTGCACATTTTGTGCATAATTACAATGTATAATCCAATCTTTTTGAATAACTGAGTACAAAAATATATTCGAGACTATATAAAGAGCTTAAATATAGATTAATTTGATCAAATGACTTAAACTGAAAGCAAAATCGCTTCAAATGCTCAAATATACTCAGAATCTGTAAAATCCGCACATTATGTGAATAAATACAATGCATAATCTAATTGTTTTGAATAAGTGAGTTCATAAACACATTCTAAACAATATAAAAAGCATAAATATAGCTTATTGTGATAAAAAAATCGCTTGAAATGCTCAAATATACTCATAATCTTTCAAATCTGCACATTATGTGCATATTACATTGTATAATCAAATCGTTTTGAGTAAGTTATATCATAAACATATTCTAGACAAAATAAAGAGCTTAAATATGTATTACTGTGATCAAATCACTTAAAATGAATACAAAATCACTTGAAATGCTCAAATATACTCTGAATCTATAAAATATGCACATTATGTGAAGAATTAGAATGTAAAATCTGATCGTTTTGAATAAAAGAGTTGATAAATATATTCTAGAGTATATAAAGAGCTTAAATATAGATTATTGTGAACAAATGACTTAAAATTAATGCAAAATCGATTGAAATGCTCAAATATACTCAGAATCTTTCAAATCTGCACATAATGTGCATAATTACAATGTATAATCCAATTGTTTTGAATAAATTATATAATAAACATATTCTAGACAAAATAAAGAGGATAAATATTGATTATTGTGATCAAATGACTTAAAATGATTGCAAAATCGTTTAAAATGCTCAAATATACTTGGAATCTGTAAAATATGCATATAATTTGATACAATGTATAATCCAATCGTTTTGAATAAATAACTTCATAAGAATATTCTAAAGTATATAAAAAGTATAAATATGGCTTATTGTGATCAAATGACTTAAAATAAATGCAAAATCACTTAAAATACTCAAATTTACTTCAAATCATTAAAATCAACATATTATGTGAATAATTACAATGTATAATCCTATCGATTTGAAAACTCGAGATCATAAACATATTCTAGATAATATATAGATCTTAAATATACATTATTGAGATCAAATGACTTAAAATTAATGCAAAATCACTTGATATGCTCAAATATACTAAGAATCTGTAAAATCTGTACATTATGTGCATAATTATAATGTATAATCCAATTTTTTTAAATAAGTGAGTTCATAAACATATTCGAGACTATATAAAGAGCTTAAATATAAATTATTGTGATCAGATGACTTAAAATGAATGTAAAATTGCTTGAAATGTTCAAATATTTTCAGAATCTTTCAAATCAGCATATTATGTGCATAATTACAATGTATAATCCAATCGTTTTGAATAAGTTATATTATAAACATATTCTAGATAAAATAAAGTGCTTAAATATATATTATTGTGATCAAATCACTTAAAACGAATGTAAACTAGCTTGAAATGCTCAAATATTCTCTGAATCTTTAAAATCTGAACATTATGTAATAAATTACAATGTATAATCCAATGCTTATGACAAAGTGAGTTCATAAACATATTCTAGACCATATAAAGAGCATCAATATAGATTATTGTGATCAAATGACGTAATATGAATTCAAAGTTGCTTGAAATGCTCAAATATCTCAGAATCTGTAAAATCTGCAAATTATGTGAATAATTATAATGTATAACCCAATCGTTTCAAATAAATGAGTTCATCAACATATGAAAAATCGCTTGAAATGCTTAAATATACCCAGAATCTGTAAAATCGGCATATTATGTGAATAATTATAATGTATAACCCAATCATTTCGAATAACTGAGTTCAGAAACATATTATAAACTATATAAAGAGCACAAATACAGATTATTGTCATCAAATAAGTTAAAGTGAATGCAAAATCGCTTGAAATGCTTAAATATACACAGAATCTGTAAAATCTGCATATTATGTGAATAATTACAATGTATAATCCAATCGTATTGAATATGTGAGCTCATAAACATATTCTAGACTATAAAAGGGCATAAATATAGAATATTGTCATCACATAACTTAAAATGAATGCAAAATCAATTGAAATGCTCAAATAAACTTAGAATCTGTATAATATGCACATTATGTGAATCAATCGTTTTGAATAATTGAGCTCATAAACATATTTTCGACTATATAAAGAGCTTAAATTTAGATTATTGTGATCAAATAACTTAAAATAAATACAAAATAGCTTGAAATGCTCCAATATACTCAGAATATTTAAAATCTGCACATTATGTGTGTAATTACAATGTATAATACAATCGTTTTGAATAACTTAGTTCAGAAACATATTCTAAACTATAAAGATCATAAATATAGATGACTGTTGCCAAATGACTTAAAATGAATACAAAATCTTTTCAAATGCTCAAAAATATACTCAGATATTGCAAAATCTGTATATTATGTGAATAATTATATTATATAACCCAATCGTTTGGAATAAGTGAGTTCATAAAAATATTTTAAATTACATAAAGAGCTTAAATATAGATTATTGTGATCAAATGACTTAAAATAAATGCAAAATCGCTTGAAATGCTCAAATATACTTAGAATTCGTCAAATCTGCACACTATGTGAATAACTACAATGTATAAAAAATATTTTTTAATAATTGACATCATAAACATATTCAAAAAAATATAAAGATCACAAATATAGATTACTATGGTTAAATAACATAAAATGAATACAAAATCATTTGAAATGCTCAAATATACTAAAAAATTGTAAACTCCGTATATTATGAGAATAATTAGAATGTATAATCCAATTTTTCAGAATAAATGAGTTCAAAAACATATTCTAAACAATATAAACAGCTTAAATATAGATTATTGTGATCAAATGACTTAAAATGAACGCAAAATCGCTTAAAATACTCAAATATACTTAGAATTTGTGAAATCTGCACATTATGTGAATAATTACAATGTAAAAAGTAATTTTTTTTAATACTTGACCTCATAAACATATTCAAGACTATATAAAGGGCATAAATATAGATTATTGTTATCAAAAAACTTAAAATGAAAGCAAAATCGCTTCAATTGCTCAAATATACTCAGAATCTGTAAAATCTGCACAATATTTGAATAATTACTATATATAATCCAATCGTTTTGAATAATTGAGCTCATAAACATATTTTACACAATATAAAGAGTTTAAATATAGATTATTGTGATCAAATGACTTAGAATTAAAGCAAAATCGCTTGAAATGCTCAAATATACTCGGAATCTTTCAAATCTGAACATTATGTGCATAATTACAATGTATAATCCAATTGTCTAGAATAAGTGATATCATAAACATATTCTAGACTATATAAAGAGCTTAATATATATTATTGTGATAAAATGACTTAAAATGAATGCAAAATCGCTTGAAATGCTCAAATATATTCTGAATCTGTATAATCTGCATATTATGTGATAATTACAATGTTCAATCTAATCGTTTTGAATAATTAAGCTCATAAACATATTCGAGACTTTACAAAGAGAGATTTATTATAGATAATTGTTATCAAATTACTTAAAATGAATGCAAAATCACTTAAAATACCCAAATATACACAGAATATGTAAAATCTGCACATTATGTGTGTAATTACAATGAATAATCCATTCGTTTTGAATGAGTGTGTTCTTAAACATATTTTAGACTTTGTTAAGAGCATAAATATAGATTATCGTGAACAAATGTCTTAAATTGAATGCAAAAATCGCTTGAAATGCTCAAATATACTCACAATCTTTAAAATCTGAACATTTTTGCGCATAATTACAATGTATAAACCAATCTTTTTAAATAAGTGAGTTCATAGACATATTCGAGACTTTACAAAGAGAGATTAAATATAAATTATTGTGAACAGACGAATTAAAATGAATGTAAGATCGCTTGAAATATTCAAATATTCTCGGAATCTGTAAAATCTGCAAATTATGTGCGTAATTACAATGTATAATCCAATCGTTTTGAATAATTGAGTTCATAAACATATTCTAGACTATATAAAGAGGTTCAATATAGATTATTGACATCAAATAAATAAAAATGAATGCAAAATCGCTTGAAATATTCAAATATACGCAGAATCTTTCAAATCTGAACATTATGTGCATAATTACAATGTATAATCCAATCATTTTGAATAAGTGATATCATAAATATTTTCTAGACTATATAAAGAGCTTGCATATACATTATGGTGATCACATGAAATAAAATGAATACAAAATCGCTTGAAATGCTCAAATATATTCAAAATCTGTATAATCTGCATATTATGTGAATAATTACAATGTACAATCCAATCGTTTTAAATAATTGAGCTCATAAACATATTCGAGACTTTACAAAGAGCTTTATTATAGATTATTGTTATCAAATGACTTAAAATGAATGCAAAATCGCTTGAAATACCCAAATATGCACAGAATATGTAAAATCTGCACAAAATGTGTGTAATTACAATGAATAATCCATTCGTTTTGAATGAGTTTGCTCTTAAACATATTCTAGACTTTGTTAAGAGCTTAAATATAGATTATCATAAACAAATTTCTTAAATTAAGTGCAAAAATCGCTTGAAATGCTCAAATATACTCAGAATCTTTCAAATCTGAACATTATGTGCATAATTACAATGTATAATCCAATCGTTTTGAATAAGTGATATCATAAAAATATTCTAGACTATATAAAAAGCTTAAATATACATTATGGTGATCAAATAACTTAAAATGAATGCAAAATCACTTGAAATGCTCAAATATATTCAGAATCTGTATAATCTGCATATTATGTGAATAATTACAATGTACAATCCAATCGTTTTGAATAATTGAGCTCATAAACATATTTGTGACTTTACAAAAGAGCTTTACTATAGATTATTGTTATCAAATAACTTAAAATGAATGCAAAATCGCTTGAAGTACCCAAATATGCACAGAATATGTAAAATCTGCACATAATGTGTTTAATTACAATGAATAATCCATTTGTTTTGAATGAGTGTGTTCTTAAACATGTTCTAGACTTTGTTAAGAGCATAAATATAGATTATCGTGAACAAATGTCTTAAATTGAGTGCAAAAATCGCTTGAAATGCTCAAATATACTCAGGATCTTTAAAATCTGGACATTTTTGTGCATAATTACAATGTATAAACCAATCTTTTAAATAAGTGAGTTCATAAACATATTCGAGACTATATAAAGAGAGATTAAATATAGATTATTGTGAACAGATGAATTAAAATGAATGTAAGATCGCTTGAAATATTCAAATATTCTCAGAATCTGTAAAATCTGCAAATTATGTGCGTAATTACAATGTATAATCCAATTGTTTCGACTAATTGAGTTCATAAACATATTCTAGACTATATAAAGAGGTTCAATATAGATTATTGACATCAAATAAATAAAAATGAATGCAAAATTGCTTGAAATGCTCAAATATACTCAGAATCTTTCAAATCTGAACATTATATGCATAATTGCAATGTATAATCCAATCGTTTTGAATAAGTAATATCATAAACATATTCTAGACTATATAAAGAGTTTAAATGTACATTATGGTGATCACAGGACATAAAATGAATGCAAAATAGTTTGAAATGCTCAAATATATTCAGAATCTGTATAATCTGCATATTATGTGATAAATTACAATGTATAATTCAATTCTTATGAATAAGTGAGTTCGTAAACATATTCGAGACCAATTAAGAGCATCAATATAGATTATTGTGATCAAATGATTTAAAATGAATTCAAAATTGCTTGAAATGCTCAAATATACTCAGAATCTGTAAAATCTTCAAATTATGTGAATAATTATAATATATAATCCAATATTTGCGAAAAAAATGAGTTCATAAACATATTATAAATTATATAAAGATCATAAATATGGATTATTGTCATCAAATGACTTAAAATGAATGCAAAATCGCTTGAAATGCTTAAATATACTCAGAATTTGTAAAATATGCATATTATGTCAATAATTACAATGTATAATCCAATCGTATTGAATATGTGAGCTCATAAATATATTCTAGAGTATATAAAGAGCTTAAATATAGAATATTGTTATCGCATAACTTAAAATGAATGTAAAATTAATTGAAATACTTAAATAAACTTAGAATCTGTATAATATGCACATTATGTGAATAATTACAATGTATAATCCAATCATTTTGAATAATTGAGCTCATAAACATATTTAGACTATATAAAGAGCTTAAATTTAGATTATTGTGATCAAATAACTTAAAATGAATGCAAATCGCTTGAAATACTCCAATATACTAAGAATTATTAAAATCTGTACATTATGTGTGCAATTAAAATGTATAATCCAATCATTTTAAATAACTTATATTTCAGAAACAAACTCTAAACTATATAAAGATTATAAATATAGATTACTGTGGTCAAATGACTTAAGAAATGAATACAAAATCGTTTGAAATACTCAAATATACTCAGAAATTGTTAAATGCGTATATTATGTGAATAATTACATTATATAATCCAATCGTTTGGAAAAAGTTAGTTCATAAATATTTTCTAAACTATATAAGGAGCTTAAAAATAGATTATTGTGATCAAATGACTTAAAATGAAAGCAAAATCACTTAAAATTCTCAATTATACTTAGAATTTGTCCAATCTAAATTATATAAAGAGCATTAATATAGATTATTTTGATAAAATTACTTAAAATGAATTTAAAATCGTTTGAAATGCTCAAATCCACTCTGAATCTGTAAAATCTGCAATTTTTTTGAATAATTATAATGTATAATCCAATCATTTTGGATAAATGAGTTCATAAATATATTATAAACTATATAAAGAGCATAAATGTTGATTATTGTCATCTAATAACTTGAAATGAATGCAAAATCGCTTGAAATACTTAAATATACTTAGAATCTGTAAAATCTGCACATTATGTGAATAATTATAATGTGTAATCCAATCGTTTTAAATATGTGAGCTCATAAACATATTCTAGACTATATAAAGAGCTTAAATATAGATAATTGTCATCAAATACTTAAAATGAATGCAACATCAATCGAAATGCTCAAATAAACTTAGAATCTGTAAAATATGCACATTATGTGAATAATTACAATGTATAATCCAATCATTTTGAATAATTGAGCTCATAAACATATTCTAGACTATATAAAGAGCTTCAATGTAGATTTTTGAGATCAAAAGACTTAAAATGAGATCAAAATCGCTTAAAATGCTCAAATATACTCAGAATCTGTAAAATCTGCACATTATGTGAATACTTACAACGTATAAACTAATATTTTTTATTAATTGACCGCTTAAACATATTTTAGACTATATATATAGAATATATAGAGATTATGGAGATCAAATGACTTAAAATGAATGAAAAATCACTTATAATTCTGAAATATACTAAAATCTGAAAAATCTTCATTTTATGTGAATAATTGACCTCATAAACATATTCTAGATAATATAAAGAGTATAAATAGAAATTATTGTGATCAAAGGAGTTAAAATGAATTCAAAATCGCTTGAAATGCTCAAATATACTCAAAATCTTTAAAATCTGCACATTACATTCGTAATTATAATGTATAATCCAATTGTTTTAAATCGATGAATTCGTAAACTTATTCTAGACTATATAAAAACGCATAAATATAGTTTATTGTGATAAAATGACTTAAAATGAATGTAAAATAGCTTGAAATGTTCAAATTTACTCGGAATCTTTCAAATCTGCACATTATGTGCATAATTACAATGTATAATCCAATCGTATTGAATATATCAGCTTATAAACATATTCTAGACTATATAAAAAGTTTTAAATATTAAGAAAAATTTGAATGTCCCTTATAGAATGTAAGATAAATAATTTTACAATTATTAGAATGTACTAAAAAGAGGAGAAATCACATCAGATGGTATGTAACTAAGTACATGCACTATTGAATATCAAGACATGATATATATCAAATTCAATATGTTACTTGAAACTTTAGGCAGAATTTAATATACTAAAGTAAACTCACCTAATTCTAAACTAAACGGGTCAACGAACATGATAACGGTCCTGGTAGTGACAATTGCCTTTTGTATAAACCCAATTCTTTTGCCTCCATTGGTACCAACCACTGTACCAACTAAGAAATCAGCTCACAAAATTAACAATCACCATAACAAACATTATTTCTTCCTTCTCCTCACTGTTTTGATACTAAAAAACCTACCCTTGTACCAATGCATTTCCTTGAATGCAACTGGTATCAAGCCTGTACTTGTGTCATACCAACCCTAATTTCTCCCGCCTTTCTATACCACCATACCTGATATCAAGTGGTCATACCAATATATACCAAGACACCTAAAATCAATATGAATTCACTCTCTCATCAACCGAGATCTTCTATGCCAAAAGATCTGATCAAAATTGACAAAAAATTGAAAAAATTAAACAAATTAGCCATACAATTTCTAACTTTATAATAAAAAGAAAGACAAATCACTTTATTATTAATTCAAATTAGAAAAAAAACTCACAATAGAAAAATTGATGCTTAAAGCAACAATTGATGTGTAATTACTTGTTGACTTATCATATAACACGTGTAGCTTTCTGTTTCACAAATACATGAACCCAACATGAGGAATTAATGTAGTGAAGTTTGCACAAAAAAGTTACATGAAAAATATTCAATTATTTATATGCATTCCCTCAACAATTCAGGGATGCTTATCTCATTTTTGTTTCTCATTGTTAGCTTCAAAGTTTTTCAAAATATAATAAGAAAAAAGAAATTAAGTTACCTAATTGTAAGAGATGAATATACTGAAACCACCATCCAAAAGATGATTGTTTGGTTGTTCCTTCAAAATCAGCAGCACACAATATAAAAGATATAAAAGATGCCCGGCAGTCGATATCACTTCCTTTTTTCCTCAGTTCAGATCTGAAATTGAAGAAAATACCAAGGAACAACCAGCAATTACAAACCTCTAAAAAATATAGCACCAATAGTACATGGACTCAGTTTAGATTTGAAATTAAAAGATCGATAATCGATAACCTAGATAAAAAGAAAAGAGAAGAAGGGTCATTTTTTCACAAAATTTCACAGATAGGGATGACCTGTGCAGTAGATATAAAATTAATGGAGAGTGCGACAATAATGACCGTTTTGATTCCAATTTGATTTCTCTAAGCACTATATAAGGAAAATAAATAGTATTTAAATATAGCTTTGAAGCGCATTTAATACAAAATAATAATGGCAAAGATTCCCTTGATTTGTGCATCTATCCATGGTTGGTAAGAAAATGAGTTGTCTTGCCTTAAAAATTTTGAAATTAAATTGAAGGGTCAACGAAACTAAAATTTGCTCCCATATATATCATATATCATATAAATATACTAAGTGGTACAAAATAGCCAACTAAATGATAAAGTAACGGCATCAGTACTAAATGGACCTGAGAGTTCAATTTCTTTAAACAAAACTGAATCATATAATAAGATTTGTAGGAAAGGTAATAAATCCAGATTTCTAAAATAATAACAGCAAGAATATGAAAAATTATTGAATCTCAATCCTTAAATCTTCCTATGATAAAATAAAACACATGAGAAATTGTATCTTATAAATAACATGACAAAATCAAATACAGTCTAAATATCATTGGTTGGGAGTAAAGAGTCAGGAGCCAGGAACACAATGTAACAACCCTGAATCACACATAAAAATAAAGAATCACAAAGAGGATCACCCAAAAATAATTCAACTATTTCTGTTGCCATGTCAAGTATTTGGATTTTTATTTTATTTTTTTAATTTCCAGTTCTATATGGTATTCAGTTGGAGGGGTGTGAGAGGCTGATGAATTGTGTGCGCCAAGTGGACTTTATTTATTATTATTATTATTATTATTATTATTATTATTATTATTATTATTATTATTATTTTTGGATCTCTCATGAAAAGAAAAAAAAACACCCACCTAAAAATTTGAGGCGTAAAATAAAAACAAAGACCTAGCTACAAAAATAAACTAAAAATGTGAAAAAATGAATAAAAATAGGTAAAAACTTGCCTTGTCATAACCAATCAAGTGGGATTTGTGCATATTACCATGGATCGCAAGAAACAAAACCTGTCTCGACTTGAATTTCTACATGAGGCGACAGAGAGAGGAGAACTCGCATAGGAGGTGATGGAGAGAAATAGCCACTGAGACTGAGAACCACCCGGAAAAGGCGATGGAAGAGGTAGAGTGATGATGGAGAGGGGAGATGAAGAAAGAGGGGCGCCATCAGGCAAAAGAGAAATGGGGTAAAACCTATTTCAAGAAAGATGTAGAGAGACTATGGAAGAGTGGAAAAATCATAATACACGATGGCAAATGTTAAATAATTAATTGTTTATCTATAATCATAATACACTATAAGGCTGGGCTATAGCGGTAATGCTATTACCGCTATAACTGTGCTTGATGAAGGCTTAAAACCTAGGAATCAAATAAATTTATAAACCTAGAGCTAACCTCACTAGTCTTTTGGAGTACAGCTTTAGGGTCAAACCCAAGGGACGGTTTAATTGATTACCGGACTTATCCTTTTTCAAAAGCTAGACAATAATATTTTTGTGGAGTTTTGATGAATTAAATATAAAGGTGCAAGTAAAGTATATATTTTTTGTTACTTTGTCTATTAAAATAATGTAAACAACTAAAGTAAAGTTTTTGGATTTTCAAACAGTATAAAAAGCGTCTTAGGGTTCAGGTTTCACCTTGGTTTGGACTCTAGAACACAGAACTTATCACTTTCGTGCATCAAACTTTGTTTTTCAAGCGTTCACTTCTCTGATCGGTGACGTAGTCAATATTTATTGTTATTTGGACCGTACTTAGCACTCAAAATAGACTCAAACCAATAAATTATTTGATAAATTGCTATGTTTTTCCAGGATTTGGCTCTGCCGTCGTTTCTTTTCTTCTATGTACAGGTTTTTGATGATTTCTGATGACTTTGGAGCGTATAGATGGATCCCGACGTAGCACCCACGCTAGATGACTCATTCCTAGCATTGGAGGCTCTATTCTCTCTTCTGGTCGACCCAAACAGATCCCTGTTCGAACCGACCCAGACTCATGGCTACCAGGCGTCATCTTCTTTATTCGGTCGATCCGACTGCTTGTCTGTTCGATCCGACTGGACCTCACAGCAGCATACTTGTGTAGCTGCTTTCTATCTCTCCTGTTCGGTTCGACTGCCCACCTGTTCGATCCGACCAGGTTGCCGCCATGTCACATATGGTAGTATTTCTTACATGGAAATTGATTGTTATGGCAATTTCTTGCGCCCTGGTGCCCTAGCCTTCCATCCTTGCGACCTGGGACATCCATATATACTCCTCTAGGCCTGAACGAAAAGGGGGATTCCTTCCGGAGATCATTTTCCACTTTTCCAAAGGCCAATTTCTCTCTTCTCTTGGGGAATCATCATCCTGGTGACGACGGCAGCAATATTTCACGTGAGATTTCCATCTAGCATCACCTCATCGCCTTGAAGATCGTGATCTTAAGCATAAGGAGTATTCGGTTTTATTTCTTTATGTTTTTATCCTGTGATTCGATGGGCTTGTATCTTTATTGTTATTTATCTCTTGTTGTTTGCTTGGATACTATGTTAGGCTAGTTCTCTTTATGGCCTTAGGATTAGGAGAGTAACTCTATGTTTGGATGATGTTAGTTTGATATGCTATGAATTGCTATGTCTTGAGACCTAGTTTATTGTGAATTAAATAGTTGCTTGAGTTAATTACTTGTTGAATTTTCTAATTACCTTCTAGTTGAACAGCTGCATCTAGTAAGTCTAAGTTAGGAATAGCAAGTCCAGATTGATTTGAGTATTTGGAGTAAATCTTAGAACCGAAAGGGGAGATTAGTTTGCATCAAAAGTGCGACTTTTAGACTAGTTCAAAAGACTTCTAAATATTCCTAAGAACTCCAATAAACTGGTTTAACGAGTTGTATTCTATACCAAAAGTTGTGAACCAATCAAGTTAAATAGGTTAGATTGAGAACAAACCAGAATCTGTTCCAACAAGCGAAAGCTGAGGTTTAGGTTAGCTAGGTTCGTCCAATATAACCTAACTCAAAACACTAGTGATCATAGCAAACCAACCCAACGCACTTTCGCTCTCTGGTCGAACTGAACAGACGCCTGGTCGAACTGAGCAGACCACTGTTCGAATCGAACAGATCTCTGTTCGAACCGACCAGAGAGTCGACTGTAGTTAAATTGAGAAACAAAAATGCGAAAGTATTTTAAGTTTCTAATTTAATAGCCAAACATAGGTGAAATCTGATTCCTAAGGCGCCTTAATTTCTGTTAAGACCTCAAAAGACTTTACTTTAATATTTTGCTTTAGTTAATTTGAATATCTTATTCCAAGTCCAAAAATAAACCAAAAACATTTTTATTAGAACCATCGTTTAATTTTATATTATTCAAAACTTCACAAAATATTCATGTCTAGATTTTAAGAAAAGATAAGTCCGGTATTCATAGATCCGTCCTTTGGGTTCGACCCTAAAGCTGTACTTCAAAAGACTAGTGAGGTTAGCTCTAGGTTTATAAATTTATTTGATTCCTAGGTCTTAAGCCTTCATCAAATTGGCGCCGTTGCCGGGAACGGTGTTGATATTGGATCCTTATCTTAGTATTAAGAGACTAGATCTTTTATTTTTCTTTTGACCTGTACGTTTTCTTCTTTCTTAAATTTCAGGACTGGCAGGCAATACTCAAAGGAAGAAGTCCCCTCCTCCGAGGATACAAGCTTTTCTCCAAAGAATAAACGAAGAAGCCAGATCCTCCTCTTGTACTCCTGTTCGAATCGAACAGAGCACTGGTCGATAGGGTATATAGGAGATAAATCAATTTGTGGGATGGAAAGGATGTTTTTCTATGAAAATGGGCAATTTTTCTCGAATTTTTACCTTCTCTGGTCAAGTCGAACAAGTACTGGTCGAATCGAACATATCTCTTTTGGATTTTATGCATAACTGTCTTCTCTGGTCGGTTCGAACGGATATCTGTTCGATCCGACCAGTTCACTAAAAAAATCTCTATTTAACTCTTTTCGTTCGGTTCGAACAGACATATGGTCGATTCGACCAGAGCATGAAAATTGCACAATCTAGTATGATTTTGGCTTGAAAATAAGTTGGTTTTGCCTATTCTCTCTTGATTTGGATTTTAAATGTTAACTCTCACACTGCCGAAATTATTTAATATAAAAATTCAGACACCAAAAAATTTAATAGAAAAAATTATTTATTTTTTTTTAATAAGAAGAAAGTTCCAACGCGTTTATAAACCGCGCCTCTCTCTCTCCTCTTGAACGCGTTTTATAAACACATTAGAAGCCTTAAAACATGTTTATAAAACGCGCTAAAGGCTGCAGTGATTGCGGCGAAAGTTTCTGACTTTACGCGTTATTTTCTGATTTTACGCGTTTATAAAACGCGTAAGAAGCCTACTTACCCTTTTATAAAACGCGTTCGAGAGATCTAATTTCCATATAAATACCCAACCTTCTGTCGTCCAAAATAAAAAAAAAAAGGAAAAAGATCTGAAAAAAAGAAAAAAATGAGAGGAAAAGAAGAGTTAGATGGTGGAATGCAAAATAATATTAGTTGGTGCGAAACTAATAGCCATAAGGGTTGTATGCGGCACACTTATTCACTGATACAGAGTCGCACACAATCCTTATGGCTATTAATATTCCACCAACTTTAAAATAAAAACTTTCCTGTGGAATCTGTTATTACGTGTAGAGGACGGTTTGTTGGGCTGGGTCTACGAGCCATAACACCGCAGCCGACATCCTTGGATGAGAATCTGCATACATGCAGTCATCTTCATCCAAGTCTCAGAAAAAGAGGGGGTCAAGGTGACAATCAGTCGCCCAACTCTTCTCTATTAGTTGCGGTGATGTTTTCTCTTCCCACCCTTAGCAATGGATCTTCTACAATTTTTTTTTATGTGGTTCAAAATTTTAATATCATGTATTTTGTAATTTTTTTTGTTGTGTATTGTGTGGTTCAAAATTTTAATAAATTGTAATTTTTAATTTGTATTGTGTTTTTTATTATAATGTTCATTGAGTTGTAATGTCTAATATAATTTAAATAAATATTAAGTCTCTTAATATTAATATTTCGAATTTCACAATAAAAATGAAAATGAATAAAATAAAAACTAAAATAAATTAGATAATAAAACTTACAACACATATACTACACGAATTAATACATATACTAAAACACGAATTAATACATATACTAAAACATAAAAGAAAACAGATAATAATGGAACACACAATAATAAAAACATCTAATTATAGAAAACCTAATAATCAGTCCAAATGATATATGTCATTTCCATTTAACGGGTGATTTTCAAATCCAGGAGGACATGCCTGTTGCAAACGCAACCAAACGATTCCATCTCCACGTCGGACATGATATCCTCCATCCCTCTTAACTACATCCGTCCAATATTTCGGCCCTCTCACTTCAAAAACGTCGCGTTGAAAAACCTTCACGTAAAATTTGTCGGAAGGATAGTGCAAGTAGACATGCCGAAGAATATCTCGTTTACTTATTCCTCCATCTCCTTGTAGAAGCACACCGGTACAAACATAACGTGGTTTAGTTGACATTATGTTTTCTCGGTTTCTTTTCTCTGCATAACTTCTCTAAAGTTTTGGTTTTTGATTTCTGAATTTTCGACGTGAATTTGCGGAGAATGAGGACTATTTATAGACTCAACCCTTATTACCCGTTTATAAAACGCGTAATAAGGTTGGAGCGCGTTTTATAAACGCGTACGAAGGGCTAAGTTAATGGAATTCAATACTTTCGCAGGCTGTCAGTCTGTTTTACTGTTTTACCTGGACTCCACCTTCGTACGCGTTTATAAAACGCGTTCGAAGGCCTCCAACGCGTTTTATAAACGCGTACGAAGGTGGTGTCCACTTTTTGAGCAGCGTGATACTGTGTTTTACTGTGTTTGAGCAGCTTTTTATAGCGCGTTTTTTGAACAGACCCCTATTCTAGCGCGTTTTATAAACGGCTAAATAATTGCCTATATATATCTCAATTCGTTCTCCTATTTCGTATCACAAAATCACAAACAAAAGACGCGTAAAATCAGAAATTTGAGAAATGAAGAAGGCTCAAAACAATAATAAGATGGGGGAGGAAACATCCAAGGTGGGGGAGGGAACACCTAATGTGGGAGCAAAAAGGATCCCATTATATGGCCCTCCGAAGAGAAGGGCCGTCTCGGCTGTACGTCGTTTCCCTCCAGGATCTGGCAGGAGCCCTGATTTTAGTATGGGGGTTAAAATAGATGAGAGTTTTAGTGAGAATAAGGAGGAGGAGAAGAATAAAGAGGTTAAGGAAGTGGAGAAAAATTAGAGTTTAATTGTGCTAGAATAATGGAATTTATCTATTTTATTTTCTATGAAATTTAATTTGTAATATGAACTTCATATCTAGAATTTATGTTATTGTATGAATTTATATTTTATCTATGTTTTAATTAATTATCTAAATTATTGTGTATGAATTTATGTTTTATCTATGTTTTAATATTTATAACTAATTAATATAAAAATAAAAAAAAATTTCCATTACAATATTCAGAACCCATTAATATAAAAATTAATAATCATTTCCATTACAATAACTCTCATTAATATGAAAACAACGATTTAAATTAATAAACGCGTTGGAACAAAAAAATTCTCCAAGGTCCAATCTTAACACGAATGTGCTCATAAACTCCTCTGAGATTGCAACAAAAAGATGAAGTTAGTTCAAAATGGATTAAAATGAATGAATGAATTGAATTCTTTTTCTTTAAGTACTTACGTGATTTTCCATCATGCTTGATCAATTTATTCTTTACTCCTTCCGGCCATCTTTCTCCTAAACTCAACCTTTGAAGTGCTTCTTGTGTTCGCTTGTTCATCCAGTTGGCACATTTATACCACGTGCCTTCTATAAGTGCTGTCACTGGTAATCTTCTCTCTATTCTAAACACATTATTCAGACTCTCCGATCCATTACTCGTCATTATACCCCACCGATGCCCCTTGTCAAAACTCTGAGCCCATTTATATAGTTTTGGCCGCTCGTTGTTGTCATTTTCATTAATTTTACCACAATTTCTTAGGTACTGATAAGCCCTCAGGTTGTTTTCCTTCAGTACTCCCCAATTCTCTCTAAAACGTCTAGGGTTTTTCTTGTTAGCAAGTCTACATTTGAAAAAGTTTTTCAAATCAGCATCTTGTGACCCGCCAGCCTCCTTCCATAAGTTTTCCGGAACATGCTGCATGCAGAACCGATGAATCGCTACTGCATGCGCACCTTGTGCCTTCCAACCGTAATCTACGGATGCAAATACCGCTTTTATTGCCTTATGACGGTCAGATATGACACAGTATCTAGTGTTCCGCCCTAAAACTTCCCATCTAACCCAAGACATAAACCATCCCCAAGTATCCTTATCTTCTTTCTCGCCCAATCCGAATGCAACCGGAATTAATCGATTTTCTGGATCATAACCACACACTGAGAACAATCTACCTTTGTATCGGCCCGATAAAAAACTAGCATCAATTGAGATAACAGGTCTGGCATATTTCATCGCTTCTATGCACGGACCAAAAGCCCAGGCTGCCATCTTGAAGACGCCAACGTTAGGATCGTCTGTAGGCCAAGAAACTATTGTGTATTTCGTTCCTGGGGTCGTCGCCTTCATTGCCTCCAGAAGGCGTGGAAGTTTATTGTAGGCCCCTTCCCAAGACCCAAACAATTGCTCCAACGCTCGCTCCCTCCCACGCCATAGTTTATTATAAGTCGGTTCAATACGTGGATATCTAGCCCTTATGAGGCTTCCTATGTCCTGGACACTTTTTCCCAAATTTTTTTTCAATTCATCCCTAACGTGTTCGGCAATGAGACTAGCTGTAAGGTTTGCGTGACCTTTTTGGCCCGGGGGTCTCGAACAAATATGCTCATTTGGATTGATAGAGATCTTCCAATTTGTATTATAACTCTCACGTCTACCATACAATCGCCACTTACAATTCGGTTTTTGCATGCAAACCATTACAAATTTTTGTTTATTGCTAGTTTCCGTTCGAACTTCTCGATTTGTTTTGCATGAAACATCACAGACAACTAGAATTAGTTGTTTTTTGGAACCGAATCGTTTACCAACAGCAAGTTCGCCTTGTGGCCCTAAACTACGCTCCGGCATACCAGCATACTCAAACATGGAAATATCACACAATTCACTTACAGGATGGTGCAAGTCCGTCCTTCCTGAAACGTATGGCTGGTCGCAGTTTGCATAAAAAGACACTTCTCTCTCGGAGAAGTCCTCCAAATCGGTATATTCTTCTCCGGTAGGAAGGTCGGAGTAAGTCGCCGGACCCTCATCTTCATCACCATCGGCAACCTCGACTTCATCTCCTGATGTGTTATTGTCTTGCGTAGGAACGAACTGTTCGCCAGTGTATTGGTAAGGGGTGGATTGCTGGCCACACATAAGGTTTAAGGAAGTGTTTGGCTCACTGCTACCGGGCTCGTCAAGGGGTGTTAGGTTCAGATCTGGTCCCGTGCCATATACGGGGATGAAATCAACATGCAACTCAATAACCGGTAACCCTCTCGTCTCGAATGTCCCGTGGTAAAAAAGACGCCATTGATCTTCAGAATTTACAGGAAGAAATAGCGATTCATATCTCCCATTTACAATTTCGTTGTAACGACCATGGATATTCAAAGTGTACTGGGTTTCTAAAATCTGTAGCATGCTGTATAATTCATTTCGAATTTCAGCAAATGTGGTATGCATACTACAACCGATGTGGAAGTAAGAAGCACCAAAAGTTGGACATTGGTTGACATATATTGTAATTGTAGACATTTTTGGATTTGATTGATAGGTTTTTAAATTGTAAGAGATAATCTGTTGTTGACGATTTCAATTCTGCGAGAATGTATAGTCTTATATAACTTCAAATAACGCGGTTATAAATTCACAAACTTATAGACAGAAATGACTAAAGTTCGATCGAAATGACTAAAGTTTGATGGAAGTGATAGAAGTTGGAATGTTGCCCTTCCAGCGCGTTTTATAAACGGGTAAGAAGCCTTCTTACCCGTTTTATAAACGCGTTAATTGCGTTTTAACTATTCCAAAAGTTCAGCCCTCTAGCGCGTTTTATAAACGCGTTTTAAGGCTTCTAACGCGTTTATAAAACGCGTTCGAGAGGAGAGAGAGAGGCGCGGTTTATAAACGCGTTGGAACTTTCTTTTTATTAAAAAAAAATAATTCTTTCTATTAAATTTTTTGGTGTCTGAATTTTTATATTAAATAATTTCGGCTCACACTGCTTGAACTTGTTTTTTGAGTCAAACAAAAATTTTCTCAAATGACCCTAGAATATTTTGATATCATACTTGATCTTGCACCAATGGACCCAAATTGAAGTATTTTCTTTGAGATTTGAATTTGATGATGGATGCTTAGAATTGTTATTTCAAACTTAGTCAATTCTCACAAGTTTTTGCCGAGTGAACTGATTCGTATTTGACAAACTTTTGAAAAGAAATTTATCGACTTTGGAAATCATAAAATGAATTTTGTCTTGTTGGAAATTGTTTTTAAATCGCTTGAATCACCAACAAGCAACAATAATGGGAATTTAAATCAAATAGCTGTGAAAACGAGGACGCACTGAGGCCTTCTCCACTAACTTAACCACAAATTGGAGGGTATTGGGTTAATTACAAGCTGCCAGGAATTATAACTCAAAGTCTCGAGGTATAATTGGGGAGCTTGTAATTAATTTCTACCGGACCCGGTGCGAAAGCATTGGTAAAGGAGTTGTTGAGTATTATGGCCCAAGTGTACCGTGGCCATAGTCGAGCAACACCCGTCCAACCTCCCTAGCGCGACATGTGCTAGTAGCAAACTTAAGGCCAATGATACCGCATTATCCTCTAGGGTGTAAAGCCCCACGGCTCGACTTGCACTAAAAAAAAAATAATAATAATAATAATATTGGTGAAAAATTGAAATTGTTTTAAGAAAAGTTCATTATAGAATTTCTGAAGTTGATAAAGAACTTTACAAATTTTTGAGAAATGTGAAAAGGAATGGGTGATTGAAATTGAGATTGCTTTTGAAATATCAAAGAGGGCTAGAGTTCTTAATTTAGGGAAAAGACTTCACTTGGAAGCCAAGAGTTGCATTGATTAAGTTGTGAACACTTGACTTGGTTTTTATTTTGATTATTGTTTGACTCATTTGATGAAAGTGTGAGAAAAATTTAGGCACAAGCAATTGATTTTTATGTTAATTTCTTGGTTTGAGATATGACTTGATTTAGATTTAAGTATAGTCTAAAAATCTAAGCTTAGGGCGATGCTTGAGGACAAGCAAAGTTTAAGTTTGGGGGATTTGACGTAGTCAATATTTATTGTTATTTGGACCATACTTAGCACTCAAAATAGACTCAAACCAATAAATTATTTGATAAATTGCTATGTTTTTCCAGGATTTGACTCTGCCGTCGTTTCTTCTCTTCTATGTACAGGTTTTTGATGATTTCTGATGATTTTGGAGCGTATAGATGGATCCCGACGTAGCACCTACGCTAGATGACTCATTCCTAGCATTGGAGGCTCTATTCTCTCTTCTGGTCGACCCAAACAGATCCCTGTTCAAACCGACCCAGACTCATGGCTACCAGGCGTCATCTTCTTTATTCGGTCGATCCGACTGCTTGTCTGTTCGATCCGACTGGACCTCACAGCAGCATACTTGTGTAGCTGCTTTCTATCTCTCCTGTTCGGTTCGACTGCCCACCTGTTCGATCCGACCAGGTTGCCGCCATGTCACATATGGTTGTATTTCTTACATGGAAATTGATTGTTATGGCAATTTCTTGCGCCCTGGTGCCCTAGCCTTCCATCCTTGCGACTTGGGACATCCATATATACTCCTCTAGGCCTGAACGAAAAGGGGGATTCCTTCCGGAGATCATTTTCCACTTTTCCAAAGGCCAATTTCTCTCTTCTCTTGGGGAATCATCATCCTGGTGTCGACGGCAGCAATATTTCACGTGAGATTTCCATCTAGCATCACATCATCGCCTTGAAGATCGTGATCTTAAGCATAAGGAGTATTCGATTTTATTTCTTTATGTTTTTATCCTGTGATTCGATGGGCTTGTATCTTTATTGTTATTTATCTCTTGTTGTTTGCTTGGATACTATGTTAGGCTAGTTCTCTTTATGGCCTTAGGATTAGGAGAGTAACTCTATGTTTGGATGATGTTAGTTTGATATGCTATGAATTGCTATGTCTTGAGACCTAGTCTATTGTGAATTAAATAGTTGCTTGAGTTAATTACTTGTTGAATTTTCTAATTACCTTCTAGTTGAACAGCTGCATCTAGTAAGTCTAAGTTAGGAATAGCAAGTCCAGATTGATTTGAGTATTTGGAGTAAATCTTAGAACCGAAAGGGGAGATTAGTTTGCATCAAAAGTGCGACTTTTAGACTAGTTCAAAAGACTTCTAAATATTCCTAAGAACTCCAATAAACTGGTTTAACGAGTTGTATTCTATACCAAAAGTTGTGAACCAATCAAGTTAAATAGGTTAGATTGAGAACAAACCAGAATCTGTTCCAACAAGCGAAAGCTGAGGTTTAGGTTAGCTAGGTTCGTCCAATATAACCTAACTCAAAACACTAGTGATCATAGCAAACCAACCCAACGCACTTTCGCTCTCTGGTCGAACTGAACAGACGCCTGGTCGAACTGAGCAGACCACTGTTCGAATCGAACAGATCTCTGTTCGAACCGACCAGAGAGTCGACTGTAGTTAAATTGAGAAACTAAAATGCGAAAGTATTTTAAGTTTCTAATTTAATAGCCAAACATAGGTGAAATCTGATTCCTAAGGCGCCTTAATTTCTGTTAAGACCTCAAAAGACTTTACTTTAATATTTTGCTTTAGTTAATTTGAATATCTTATTCCAAGTCCAAAAATAAAACAAAAACATTTTTATTAGAACCATCGTTTAATTTTATATTATTCAAAACTTCACAAAATATTCCTGTCTAGATTTTAAGAAAAGATAAGTCCGGTATTCATAGATCCGTCCTTTGGGTTCGACCCTAAAGCTGTACTTCAAAAGACTAGTGAGGTTAGCTCTAGGTTTATAAATTTATTTGATTCCTAGGTCTTAAGCCTTCATCAATCGGTCTGAACAAGGATCTGTTTGGTCCGAACAGAGGGTGAAAGTGTGTGATTTTGACCTTTTATGATATTTTATGCTTTGTGCTAGGGTTTGTTGGTCAAACCTAGATATTCTAAACCTCAACTGTCGCTTGTTGGACTAGAAACTGGTTTAATCACAACCTAACCTAATTAACTCGATTGGTTCACAACTTTTGGTATAGAATTCAATCAATTTAAACTTGTTTGTTGGAGTTCGTAAGGATATCTAGAGGTCTTTTGGACTTGTCTAAAAGTTACACTTTTGGTGTCAACTAATCTCCGCTTTCGGATCTACGATTTATCCCAAGTACTTATCTAAATTATCTTGATTATCCTAACTTTAGAACTTAACTAAATGCGGCCGTACATCTAGAAGTTAATTAGACTTAACCAAGCAATTCAAACAGGCAATTAACATAATTCTCAACAAAACAAATCAACAAAACATATCATAACATAACAAGTCAAATCACAACATCCAAACCTAAGTTACTTCCCTACTCCTAAGACATCAAAAATTTAGCCTAACATAGTATAAAAACACACAATAACAAGAGTAGAAATCACAAGATACAAGCCCATGGAAATTATAGATAAAAACATAGGAAGAATAAACCGAGTTGTCTTTCTATGCTCAATCTTCAATCTTCAAAGGCGGTGGAGTGATGTAGGGGCGTGTCACAACATCTCCTTGCTGCCGTCGCCTCAAGAATAGGTTGTCTTCAATGAATAATGGTGGGAAATCGCCTTAGGAAGGTGGATGGAGGCTATGGAAAGTGGATTAGTGATATGGAAGGTTTAATTGGAGGTGTGGAGGCTTGAATCCCTTCTTGCTGGGCTAGAGGTGCATTTATATTGATCTCCACACACATAGAAAGGTAATTGGAGCACCAAAGAAAGAAAACTTGCAAAAAAAAACCAATTTCCCCGCATAAAAACTTGTCATTTGAGCTCTGTCGGTGCTCTGCTCGGACCGAGTAAGGATCCACTCGGACCGAGCAGAAGATAGGAAATCCAGCAGTGGTTCACTCGGACCGAGTTACTGTTCACTCGGACCGAGCAGAAGCGTGAAATCCAGATTTTGGCTTCCGTTTGTATTTTGAGCATAATTTCTTCATCCGGACTCCGATTGAGGCGATTCAAAAACCGTTGGAAAGCTTAGGATGAGCTCTTCAATGCTATTGATTCCATTTGGTCATTTTCTTCTCCTAAATCTTTAATTAGGCCCGAGCATGAGTCATTTGGTCCAAGCAAAGCTCCATTCAGTCCGAGCATGAGTCATTCGATCCGAATGGTGGCTTGAACTCGCCTTCAAGTGCTAGGAATGAGTCGTCTAGCTTATGCCAAGTGCCAAATCCATCTAAAGATTGAGAATCCACCAGAAATCATCAAGAAATCTGAAAATAAGAGAAAAGACGACAGTAGAGCCAATTCGTAGAAAATCATTGCAATTTATCAAATAATTTAATGGTTTGAGTGTTATTTGAGTGCTAAGTATGGTCCAAATACCTAAAAATAATGGTGATATCAGTGCTCATTTTAAAAATGTTTGTGCTTCTTTGTTCTTTTTAAAAATATGAAGGATATTTTTGTCTTTTATAAAAAATTTCCGAGATGCAGAGCTGAGGGAAGAGGGTAGAGGGCATGTAAAAATATAGTATAATCTGACGTAATTAATTTAAATAATTATATTAATATTATCACTATTAATTAATATTATGACGTAACGGGTCTTCACCGGTCTAGTATAATCTGACACATACAAAGGTATATAACTATATATGAATACGCCACTACGCTGGTCTATATTTTTAAATTTCAATATGGGTGTTTAATTAACTGAACCAATGTCAGGTTCATATATCGCAACTTTGCCATCAGTGAGGTTCTTCATATTGATTAATAGTGAATAAATAAACACTATCTAATATTGATTGTCTATTAGATAATAATAAATAATATGAAAGAAATCATAAACCATTACTGATATGTATCTGGTAGAATTTAAATAGGTACCACACAGTCCACACCTAATAAAAAAAATCAAACATACGGGTTAATCTTCAATCACCAGTTGTGGTAAAAGTCATAAAAATTCATTAAAATCCAAAGGCCTCCTTATGTCAGAACAGTTCGATTGTCCTTATGAATTTTACCTCTCGAAGAAAATGATAGTCTGCAAGAGGTTGAAGCAAAGATGCTCCTGCAGTCGATGTTGCTTCCCTTAGTACTCAGTTCCGATCTGAAATTGAAGGAAATATCAAGGAACAACAAAATATTATAAACCTTGCAAAAATATAGCCCAATCGTACTTAGCCTCAGTTCAGATTTGAAATTAAAAGATGAATAATGTAGACAAAAAAAAGGGAAGAAGAATAATTGCTCACAAAGTTTCACTTTTTACATATCCATTTCTTGTTATCGCTTATAACAATAGCACTATTAATCGAAAAAATATTATATATAGTTCAAATACATAGTTTATTATTTTTTATCATACTCTAATTTTTTCAATGTTCATATTTATAACATTACTTATCAGCCCCTAATTTCTAATAGACTTCAAATCCAATAAAAATATATGTGATTAAAAGAAAATACTATACAAATAAAAAAGAACGCAAACAGAAAAAAAAATTAAGCAATCAAATTAGACGAATAAACACATGAATGGCGAGGCAAGGAAAATTGTACCTGACAACAGTTGTAGTGTCACTAACATGAAGCCCATAATCTTGAACACCCACCTCTGAGACAAAATATGTAAAATTGTAAAAAAAAATCACTGAACATAAGAATAATAAATAACATTTGAAAATAGGAGTTTATATTATATATATATATATAGAGAGAGAGAGAGAAAACCTATGGTGCGTACTAATGTACGGAAGCTTCGGTGCATACTGATCCGAACTCTTGGATCTGCTTCAAAATGACCGATTCAAACTGTCCAATATGATCTCTCTATTGAAATCTCCTTGCCGACCAAATTTTACATTTTTTCGATATTTTTAAGTATTTTTTCGGATTTTTAAAAACTGCTATTTTTGAACGGTTCAGAAAAAATTAGATTAGCGATTTTTGAAAATTTGAAAAAATACTTAAAAATTTCAAAAAAATATAAAATTTGGTCGGTAAGGAGATTATAACAAGAAGATCATATTGGACGGTTTGGATCGGTCATTTGAAGCATATCTAAGAAATCGGATCAGTATGCACCGAAACTTCCGTACATTAGTATGCACGATATGTTTTCTCTCTCTCTCTCTCTCTCTATATATATATATATATATAGATAGATATAGATATAGATGTATATTACATTTGCAAGGATTGAAATGTAAATATTCCTAGCTACATGTCTTCTATTTTTTTGATTGAGCTACATGTCTTCTCAATTCCTTGGGATAGTGATGCTACAAAGAAAATTGTCTTATTAAATAGAATTTGATTTAAAAATGCTCCAATCAGCATTTGATTAATTTCGATTTTCTCAAAGCTTAAAAAAGACTGAAAATGAGCTATGTCATTGGAAATGTACTTTTATCAAATACAAACGGCCTGCCAAAAATTTATAATTTAATGTAATGCAACTTTTCTAGCTCAGATTTTTTTTTTTCTTTAACAAGTTGACATGAGTTGAAATTTGAAAACAATATATATGTATCTATTCTGATACGTCAATTAACATTTCATTAATCAAATACTACAAGGCTATGTTTTCTAATTCTAGGATAAATACATAATCAATTTGTGCACTTTTAGTTACTTGTAAAAAACAATTTTGATGTTAAAAATGTTATGTTTTTTTTTCCCTTTTGACAGAGTTAGGCAGCAGCTGCCAATTACAAGTTGTTATAGGCTAAAAGTTAACAACATATAATGTTCAAAAGTCCAAATGAAGTAAAAGTATAAGATAGAGCTAAGAGTTAACTGTAAATTATTTCAAACATCCACAAATAAGTAGTAGGTATTAAGTTTGTACTAATGTACTACTTAATTGATGGTATATATGTTGCATGATGCAGAATCATATATGACCATTGAATTTGAATATTTTTGTGCACTCTAATCTCGTAACTTGCACGAAATCCACAAATGACTTATAGGCATTCTAATCTCGTAACTTGCATGTAGCATGGTTCAGACTCAAAAAAAAAAAAAAAAAAAAAAATCCTTGGGTCTCATACCAGGCTCTATGCCCCTCCTCAGATAAGCCAGATGAGAAGTGGTGAGTCTATTTATCCTTCAGTCCATGTGATGGCCTTTCTAGATATGGATCAGATCATGCCCCTAGCATGTTGAGTGCTGGGACTCTTAACTCAACAAACTACTATTATTATTTTTTTTTTGGCTTCTTTCAATATAAAGAAATTTAAAAAGAAAAATAAGATATCAAAATTGTTGGAGTTGTGTCCTAGAAGTCAATAATTTGATGACTTAAATATTAGTTTATGTTATGGATGATATTTTATCATCTGTTCCTAGGTTTATTATTGACAGATTATTCAGGTTGAGGATCTGAATTGTAGATCTCTGTAAATCATTCTATAGAATGACAATAATAAATCTAAACGGTCCATAATCTTGATAATTAACAAAGGAACATTAATTATCATATAAGATTAGTATGCAAGTTAAGTGATGATTATGTTCTACTAATCATAGGTAAAGAGTTACCAACTTAATTGCATATGTATATGTTATGGAACATAATACATGACTTGACCCAACAAAATAAATATATGTATTGTGTTATGTGTCGTTATTTATTTCGTTATGATTTTGGTTCTAAGTTTGAGATGTTTATCTTTTCCACATGAGGACAGGTTCAATAAATATAATCTACCGCTGATTCCCGATAAGGGCTGCTATACGGACTTTATTTATGTTTTCTTGAATTGTGCGGGGAAAAGCTAATCATCAAGAAAATCGTATGTCCCTCATTAATTCACTTAGTGAGTGATGATATCTGTTTGGGCCCCTTGATGGAGTTGGATCGTATGCGCGCAACTAAGCGATCAACTCTAGATCAAGAAACGTATAATCTGCAAGAATGACATATTCCTATCTTGGATTATATGATGATATCGTGAGACATAAGAATCAAAATAGAGAAATACTTTTATTCTCTTATGCAGGATTTAAATACTGTAGCAGTACATTATTTATGCGAATTGGAAATCATAACGTGTTGCTAGATACCGCTTATGATTATTGGAATTAAATAACGATTTAATTTCATGTCCAACATAGCATAAATCCTCAAAGGGTCACACAAATAGAGCTTTAACCATATAGTGCATTATTTGTTTATTCGCAACAGTGTGTATTGCGAAAATATGATGAGTTGACTAATTAATTATATACCGTTGCGGACCGTTATAATTATTTAAGTCAAAGGGATCATATAGAAATAAATTAATGCATTGGCTAATCTCATATTAATTATTAATAAGTTAATAATTAATTATGTTCAACATATTTTATTTATATGAGCTATTTGGGCTTCTATTTAAATTGTTATTTAAAAGTCCAATTTGAGGTGCAATAAAAGAGCAATTACATGGATCATTAATTAATGAATTAATGGACCATTTAATACATGATAAATGGGCTATTGAGCCCATTAAAATTCAGCTAGGGCAAGTGGCAAGGTTGTAAATAGTTGCAACTTGTCATGAGAGTGGTTGGCTATAAAAGGGGGACCATTTGGAGAGAGAAACCCTAGCCACCTTAGCCTCCATCTTGCCCCTACCATTTTGGACGAAAATTAGAGAAGAAAATTGAGATTTTATTCCTCTTCTCTTGCTCTTAATCCACCATTAGCTCATGTGTTGAGCACAAATTTTCCTTCTCCATTAAAGTATAGACTAATTAGAAGAGGGAAAACCTTTGGATTAGCTTCTCTCCTTCCTCTTGCTAGCACAAGGGTTGCAAGGAGGTGGTTAACCTCTAGGTGGACTCGAGGCGACCGTCAACCTTGGTGGAGGAGCTTGGAGCGCATCCCATCGACTCCATATGCCGTGGTCGAGCCCCACGAATACGATTTCGCGGGAGGTACAATTCTTATACCTTTCTCTTTGTGTTGAATTTGAACTTGAGCACTAGATCCCTTTTGCTTGTGTTTTAATTGGATTAATTAGGTGTAATTAGTCACAAAAATTAAAATTAGACATTTTCCTAACAAAAATTTCATAATTTGAAAGTAAAGAGTACAAAGAAAACTACTCCTAAAATTTTAACATCATATGATAGCTGCAACAACATCACCTAACTCAAAAACGAATATATCTAATTGTAGAAAATAAACATCTAAACTACCTCAATATCAAAAAACAACTTCATCAAATAAGTTAGAAGCCATGATCAGATACATAGCCATAAAAAAACCAAAAAACAACCCATATAAATCACGATCAATATAAATGGGCTAGAACCCTACGAAGTCTGGTGGTGATTGTTACCACCAAATCCACCATTATTTAAGGTTATCATAACCCTTCTCTGTGACTTCGTCCAGGATTTTGTGCATGCCCATATGGGAGAGAACAACACGACCACCAAATATAGCAAGGAAATGGCACCGCATATGACATATATTTGCTCCAAATTTTCCATTTTGAGAATAACACGATGGTCATTCACTTCCTTCATCAATTTGGAAAAAAGGGAGGTCA